>CM038555.1:15697697-17033375 GCA_021527575.1 Ensete glaucum | reverse complement strand
AGAAGTAATCAATAAGAACCATGTGAGATTATAATAAAAATCCACCTATTCACTTCTATCCTATAAAGAAGTGTGGCTAGGGTTTCCCCCTGCTTAGGTCGGCTACAGAGCCAACCTAGAAGGGCCAAAAGGCTAATTTTAGTTAGGCAAGCACTCCATGGGCTAGGGTTTGCAATCCTATATAATGATGTAACCGCCTCCTCTCTTTTATCAAGCAATTATCAATTTTATTTCAGCTTTGTGCCGAGTCTAGGAGGGAGGAACTCCTATAGCGTTCCAAGAATTGATCCCCCTCAAGGATCAAAATCTATAGAGCTCCTTCTGGGGTTTTATCATTTGGTATCAGAGCAGTGATCTTGCTGCCCCTGTAGCCGTCATCTACGCCTCCACCTTCCCAAGCAATTCCCACAATTGCTTTTGACGTCGCCTCCATCGAGCCGCAGATCTATCAATCTGCTGTCTTCCTCTGCATCAACATCAAAGATCTGGTAAAAACTCCAAAGCCCACGTCTCTTGCTACTGCTATTCCTCCATCTTATATGTGGGAGAAGTTTTTCCAAAATTTCCTTGCTGCAAAATTTTACCGTCGCAAACATTATCATCGTTGCGACGGCAAAACACTGCAGAAATTTTCAACTGATTATTGCTACTTGGAACTGAACTTTTAATCGTCCTTTTTGGCTGAAACTTTTATATAAATTCGTAGATCATCTTAGCTTTCATCTAAGACTGATCTCATAAAAAAACTCCTTCTGGATTCGGACTTATAGTGCTGCGATTCTTCGTTACACAGTGCTGAAATTTTACGATGGAGAATCTGCCTTTCGTCTATTGGCCTCTTGAAAATGAACTTTTATTCATCCTTTTTGGCTGAAATTTTTATACAATTCCAAAAATCAACTTAGCTTTCATCTGAGATTGATTTCTCGAAAAAATTCCTTCTGGAATCGGTTTTCTTGTGCAATCTTTCACCAGCTCGTAGTTATGGAATTTTTACGACGAAGGATCTACCTTTCGTCGTTTGCCCTATTTCCCTACTGTGACGTTGCCAAAATTTCGCTAAACTTTTTACTGGTATTCCCAACATCTAAACCAAGGGTTTCTGCATAATTTTCTTGAATTTTCCTTTGAAAATTACGTCGAGAAGTCATCGTTTCTCCGACGTAAAATCTGTTTGAAAGGATTGCACATTGCCGCACTTTTTTTTCTCGAATTCTATCGGATTTGAGTGCTGTTTTTTGTGGGATTTCAGACTCTCTTTTCCTCATCACCAAACCCTACCATCCTTACCAAAAACCCTTTAAAACGATACCCTAAACCGAAACCAAATAGCCACCCAAATCAGCCCTAACTGCAGCCTACTTCCTTATCGATCCACGTACCTTTTTAGCCAACTTTCCTTACCGAGACACCTACCTTTGTTGCCATCTATCCTAGATCTAAAATCTATTTCCCTAACCTTCATCTACTGCTATTATAGCCCTAAAACCATACCAATTCGCAGCCTAAACTCCATAAAACCGTAGCCCCAAATCGCACCCAAAACAACCACAAACCACACCCAAAAATCGAAGCCTTCGGTCCACCAACCTTTTAGCCGCCCCTTTAACCGCAACATGCATCTTTCGCTGCCCAACGCTGCCAACAACGACCTCTTGTTGTCATCCTCTTTGATCGTAGCCAGCAACGATCAGCAAAAAGCTACCAGTAGCGATCTTTCGCTGCAATTTGTTTACATCGTAGCCCTCAACAATCGTTCGCTGCCAACTATCTTGATCATGGCCAGCAACAAATTGAACACACAGCAGTCGTCTCTCGCTCCATACCGCCGCCCTCCGCAATCGTGTACATCATCGCCTTCCTTCTATTGCAGTCGCACCCTTGCTGCAACCGACGCCACTTGCAGCCAAGAAGTCGCAACGCAATTGCAACCGACGTTGCTGATGCCCTCTTTTTCCTCCACTATCGCTGCTACCCTTGGCTGCCATCCTCTACTTGGAGACTTCACCCCCATAGTCCTGACATTGCTGTCATTCACTGCCTTCAACTTGAAAATTGCAGCTACACTTTTCAGTCGGTTTGCTCGATAGGTTGGAGATCCTTACGTCATGACATTGCTTGGCTTATTCGTAGCCAAACTGGAGGCTTTTGAGACGCGTATGGATGCTAAATTACACGCTCTCTTCGAGGAGTTTAGATTGAGCCGATTACCAAGCTCAAGAAGATCACAACATGGAGCAAATTCTGACTGCAAAAAGAATCCATTGAGATAAGAGGTGAGGATAAGACATGGCAGCCCTACACCTCGACGACGTCAATCTCCTTTGTACAACTTCAAGAAGGGCACCTCAATCAAGATGCTCAGAGCATGAGAGCTACATCCCAACCAAAAGCATATAAACCTTCAGCATCAATCAATTACAAGAACCTTGACGAAGAACTAACGAAGATCCGTCAAACCTTTACCATCCAAGAGTGCCAAATATGGTTTGAAAGATTAACTAATCAAACTCGTGATTGGTTTGAAAAATAGATATTGAGGACTTTCATTGAGGGCTTGAAGCCAGAGATTCAAGAAGAAGTTAAAGTGCGACAACCATACACACTTAAGGCAGCCATCTCCTTCGTACGACTACATGAAGACAGGCTGAACCAAGATGCTCGGAGGACCAAAGCCACCACACGACCAGCAGCACAGAGACTCTCGGTCCCATCTACCACCAGCCGGTCACCTCAGTAGAAAAAGTTAACAAGAGAAGACTTTCGTGACAGATCGGTAAAGGGCCTATGTTGGCATTGTAATAAACTGTGGAGCCGAGACCACCATTGTAAAAAAGAGAGACCTCTATTGGTTGAGCTCATTGAAGAACCCAAACTCAAAGATATGGCTCTCGAGTCCGAAGAGAAGGATATGAAGGAAAAGCCATAATCAGTCGCTTTTACCTTTCATGCTCCACCACAGATATTGGACATTGATGGCTTCATCAAGCATCAGCCTGTCACCATTCTCGCCGACACCAGGAGCTCTAACGATCTTATGAATGACAAAAGTAAATAGGTGAACTTACTTATATCTCGACATAGTGCTTGGAAGCTCATCAAATCTCAAGCATGCCCGAATCGAGCCAACTCCTTCCTACTGCATGTTGGTCTTCTGAGGGAACCACCGGGACATATTTGGCCATATTGCTGTCCGCATTTTTAGAGGACCGAAGCTAAAAAGATCGTCCAGGAGATGCGAGAGATACGAATCATTCGACCACAACCTTCCCTTGCAATGGCACTTTATCTCCAAAAACTTTGTCTCTTTGTTTGCAGGGATAAGCTCTTCCTGAAGTGTCGTATTCAGCTGAATCAGCTATGGGTTCTGATGTAGTGCTCTCTCATCTCAGGCTACTTCCACGACTTCATCGAGGAGCAGACCATGATGCTAAAAGTCTTCCCTGATGATGACCTCGGATCCACGGCCCACGATCGCAAGAAGGAACAGGAGAAATGCATCCACATGATCCCCACAATCATGATGCCATCTATATCGATGTTAGCATTACCTGAACGTTGTGTTCGTACTTGGAGCAGACACATCTAGAGTTGGGATTGGCGTCACCCTTATGCAAGATGTTCCATGGCATGAAAGAGGAGTAAGCCCAAAAGAATTACAATCCATGCTCACGCCAGCATATGCAAAGAAGAAATAGCCTCCTGACAAACTTCAGAATGAACGAAAAATTGAAGATCGAGTTTTCTTACACCTCCAGTCCGATCAGTAGGAAACTCGAGCCTTAAGGAAGTGGTCTCCCTATTTCTTTGGGCTTTGCAAAATTGGGGACCACATTAGAGATCTAACCTCGAGATCAGATTCGTGCACCAGATCAAGATTACAGTTGATCCGCCTGGTATCCCACCTCAAATGGAAATTTAAAGAAGACGACTTAGCCCAAATTCGTCTAACTACACCCCAACTAATGAGGAGACCAAAGTTCAGTAGATGATACCATGTGAATCATATGAGAAGCTCATGAAACCTCAGCCTTGAGGACAAGACTGATTTGAAGAGGGCAGGTTTGATAGGACCCCAGCAGGGTTGAGTCCTAATTACTTAGAAGTAATCAATAAGAACCCTGTGAGATTGTAATAAAACCTCATATGGTCATTTCTATCTTATAAAGAAGTGTGGCTAGGGTTTATTTTAGGGCCTTAGGGCTTAGTGGTCGCTGCCCCCTTTACTGGGCTAGTTGGCTAGGGTTTCCCCCTGCTTAGGTCGGCTACAGAGCCAACCTAGCCGCCCCCTGTTTCCTCTAAGGCAGGTAGGCTATAGAAGGGGCAAAAAAGTAATTTTAGTTAGGCAAGCACCCTATGGGCTAGGGTTTGCAACCCTATATAATGATGTAGCCGCCCCCTCTCTTTTATCAAGCAATTATCAATTTTATTTCAGTCTTGTGTCGAGTCTAGGAGGGAGGAATCCCTATAGTGTTCCAAGGGTTGATCATCCTCAAGGATCAAAATCTATAGAGCTCATTCTGGGGTTTTATCAGCAATCTTGTTCTAGGGTGCTTCCACATTTCATTTCCATGATCTGAATGCAGAAACAATTAGATACATAACCATGCGCAATGTCCTTGCAAATCTTGAGCAGGCTCGGGACAAACAAAGTCATCAAACTATCACGGACTTAGCGGAATTTGCCTAAGCTGTATGGCACCCTTGCGACAAACTTGTAGACTTAGCTGGAATTGCCTAAGTCGTGGAGAAATCTTTGGTCAATGTTCCGGACTTAACTGGGATCGCCTAAGTCATGAAACGTCGAAGCGTATTTTGCCCGCAAAGGGTCAGCCCAATTGCAACCTCGTGCGGGTCCCGAAGGATCTGCAAAAAGAGAAGTTGATTAGTTTTGAAAACGAGTGATGGACAAGTCCCGACGTCTCGCCAAGAGGACAAATCTTACAAGCAATTCGTCGAACACCTTGTGTGCAGCAGAAAAAGAGAGAAAGAGAGTGAAACAGGACTTTGAAGGGCTGTAAGAACGGTCGCAAGTCCACAAACGACGGTTCTCAAGGGTGTCAGACTCAAAACACCTCAATTTCTTTGAGTGCTCACGCCCGACTAATAGCCTGAAGCCCCATCTAGCCCTGTGCCACCTGGGGGGTTCTAGAGGGCTGAGATGGCTGACATTTTCCTCCGCTCGGTTCGGTCGTTGCAGCACGCGAAAACGACCCAAAACTAAACAGTTTTGGCCTATTCTGACTCCATGCAGCGAGCGGTCATTCTGTAACTTGACAGACTATTTTTGCTCATAATTCTTAGGTAAAATTATTTAAAATCAAGATAAAACAAGTTATCCAATATTTATATAAATATAAAAAGATGAGGAACGATTCAAGAAACGACCGTTATTGACAAAACAGACAAAACAGACAAAACAGAGAGTCCCTTCACTCCATCTCGGCAGCAGTCTACTTCTGATGGCCATTTTTATGCTGGGAACTGGAAGGAGCTTTGTACTGTCCTATCTGTGGTGAGGATGGATGCTAGCCTCAGTTTCTCCGAGGATGATTATATGGATGGATGTAGCAGTCATGATGGAAGTATTATTGCTCATGAAACTTGCTTGAGGCAGTCAACGAAGCTCTTTGGAAGCCGCGCCTGGGAAAGGGCCAGCGACGGAGAACCTGCAGTTGGTGGCTATGATGTCATTTTGATTACTGAAATTCCGCACTCAATGAATTCTCTGAGGAAGCTATATGACCTGATATCAAAGGTTAGCTGGATTTTTATTCTCTATATTCTTTAAATTACTCGTTGATATTTGCCCAACAAAATATTTATTGGTATCCTATGCACCTATGATTGTTGGTAAACCATTATGATGAAGAACCTCATAAACTTGCCAGTCTTCCCTAGTTAATCTCTTATTTGGAATTTGTGAACAGCTTTTAAACCTTGCTTTCACTACTCTGTTAGAACTTGATCTTTCTGCTTTATGAAGAAGGTTTTAAATCTGTTCTCCAGGACCATCTCATGTCAATGCTGACTCAATTAAAGGCCTGACTTCTCAAACTTAATATGTAGATCTTCTTTGACGGCATTCTATATTGTGAGTGTGAAAGTTGTTTTTTCCTTTTTTTTATCTGAGTATGTGGGTGTTCTGTTATTGTTGTTATAGTGTATAAGATGGCTTGTCTGAGTATAAGAGCAGTAGTCAAACCAATACAGACCATGGAATGACAGAACCATGGCAAGTCTTGAAAGATGGCTTTGACGAATCTACCAGTTGGCCTAGCTTCAGAGATTACCACATATTCTTGCCTTTTGCTTCGTTATTATGGCCGAGAATTGATAACAAAATCTGATTTGATTCTTTATACGCAGTGTATATGCCCATCATAGTCTCACGGACAAAAATATAAATAATGTGTTCGATGTAATGCCCATGTTTGTTCGTATCTTTCGATTTTTGTACATACTTTGTATAGCAAGTAGTAGACTTGCAGT
Organism: Ensete glaucum; assembly: GCA_021527575.1. Taxonomy (NCBI): domain Eukaryota; kingdom Viridiplantae; phylum Streptophyta; class Magnoliopsida; order Zingiberales; family Musaceae; genus Ensete; species Ensete glaucum. Next base: position 17,026,883 of record CM038555.1, on the reverse strand, counting down.
AGGCTTGGCAGTCTTAGTTTGGTTAGCTTTTGTAGCCGGTTTCGGCTTGTAATCTAAGTTGTATTATGTAGGTACTTGTGGGGACCTCGATCTGTAATAGATCTTAATCCTTCATATGCAACCGTTTAGAGCTTGTAAAGTCCAGGGTTGTAATTTGTATTGGTTATATAAAGTGTTCTCTAAAGTGGTTGCTTGTGGATCTCGTGGGAAATGCTTTATCTAACCCGTTTTATCTTTTGTTGGTCCTAAGGGATCGATTTCGGGAAGACTGACGTTTGCAGATGGACACAAAAGGGTGCCGTACGACTTAGGCAAAACTAGCTAAGTTTGTGACATTTTAGTATCAGAGCAGGATAAGCACACGCAGAAACACTTGCCATGCAAATGTGGGAAACCTAGTTGGGCTGCATGGAGGGCAGCCGACACGTGCAACTGTCTGGGGGAAACAGACATTGAGATGTAAGGAAATGAGTCGCTCAGAGGAGCGAGCATCCATGATTAGCATTTAGAGGAATGACTAATCCTTTGCACGAGAGGCACCACGAGGACAAGCAAGCTAGGAAGAATATGTAGCGCATATAGGTTGGGATGGCCGAGTTCGAGCTATGGCTCGACGTTGGCAACCAAACTTGACGGTGTTCAAGACAAGCGACACGCTTGGTAAAAGATGGAGTGTTCGTGGCCATTCCAAGATGATCGAAACTCGGTGCCATGAAACACTGAAACTTTCTCTTCGGCATGGAATGTATTCGTCCATAGGAGACTGAAGTGTGCAATAAGTTCAGCACGTTGCTAGGCCTTGAAGGGTGCAGCGGGGGTTGTATTGGTGAAGAGTCGCAATCTAGCAGACGCATTTGTGAGGGCTGAACAATGCACAGATTATTCAGTAAAACGAAATAGTCCAAGGGGATGGTGGTATGTGAAACTTCCATAGGGAAGAATACAAATAGGAAAGTTGCTCCAATACGACAGATATCCAGGAGGGATTGGTCCTAGTTCTTCAGAGGGAGAATCATGTGCAGCGTACCGCACATGTTGAGGAAGAGTATATCAAGACAATATCTTCACAAAGCTCAACGAATCGAGCGAGCAACGAGGAGTCATTGCATGATCTCGAATGAAGTAATGCATTGGTGGATGCATTGTGAGATCAAGTGGGGGAGCGACCATGACAACATCATACAAATGCACACTTAGAGTCGATGTGAAAATGAACTCAATGGAGGGTTGACCTATGGAATGGTGGACGCGAGGGACACCATCAATTCAATGTAAATCGAGAGGCGGAGCAACTTGGGTGGAATTTAGTGAAGTATTCAAGCCGCATGAAGGGAATCAACGTAGAAGATAGAAACATGGAGCGGAAGAACGGAGCTTTCCTTGAACAGAGGTCAAGGACATGAACACTTGTAGAGGCAAGAGTGAGATTATATCATTCCATGGGTTCTTCATTCTGATGGGACGAACTCCTTTTGTATGGTATTAAAGACGAAGGGAGCTTCGAGGCACATACACCTTATCTTAGAGAAGCATTTGATAGAGGGACTAAGGTGATTCAATTTGCGGAGGTGAAGTTGGGATCAGAAGGCCTTAACACCGGGCAAGAGGACGTAGAGGCAGGTACTCTTGAAGAATATGTCACAGAGCTGCCATTCGAGTTGTCATGAAAAAAGTGGTGTGCAGCGAAGATTGTGCTGGTGGGGGATAAAGGCTCAGGATCCAGACAATGGTGCATCAATTTTAGCGAAGTCTGCGACTTCGAGAGCTACTAGGTGACGGATTGTCCTAGAGCGATGCTTCGTTTAGGTGTGACCCAAGAGTTGGGGTGGGGGGGGGGGCGAAGGTGAATTGTCAAAGAGCGAACACAATCGGAGGTGGCGGAGGCCCTACAATGTATTGGCAGAGGCCACACGTGGAGAGATCGTAGTCCGAGTTCATCACATAAGAATCTGAATGCAATTGAGATGTCACTAGGAGGCGGCATGATGCAACGGATCATGGTGGAATAGTTCGCGGCAATACAACACATGTGGGAGATGTCCCGTGAGGGACGATTATGCGGAGGTATGATCAGGAGCTATTGGGAGCTCCACTTCGGTGAATAACACAACAACAAGAAGGGCTATGGATTCAAGGAGTGAATATCATAGTACCATAGAGGTGGGTCTTCCATGTGTGTATATCGAATCTTGCATCGGATGAAAGCCTTGGTCATCAGCATATGGGGGCTATGTACCATCGAGGGAGAAGTCAGATTACAAGTACTAGAGAGTCCAATGAAGGGGACTTGATCATACAGAGGTATGATCAGAGCGAATGGAGAGTTGGATTGCTCCAGTGCTTATATTTGCTTAAGGGAGCTTGACAAGTTAGAGGATAAGGCCGAGTAAGCGAACGTTGCTACTAAGGAAGCTAAGGAGAACAGAATCGACGCGAGCTCTGTAACAAGATGACGAAGGCCATGCATGACAGTTGCAGTTTGTCTTTCCAACGACCAAGGGAAGCTGCTTGAAGAACATTGGGGTGTTGAAGCAGGTGGTTAAAAGAGGCGAGAAAGCGACGATGAGTCCAGAGGGGCTTAACTACCCAAAAGCAAAGCGTCAGTTAGAAAGGAGATGGACTCGGAGAAGTGGCATAGGCGGATCTACTGATCGCGAAGAAAGGGACACAAATGTAAGGCAACGGATAGTAGGGCCATGGGCTCGGCAGCGCTATGGTACCGTAGAGGCGGGACTTCCGTGGAGTCATTGATTCCTTGCTCTCATGGAGGGAGAGCATTAGTTATAATGGGTCGAGGAAGTGGAGAATGCAGAGGCAAACTCCAAATACCAAGACAGAGCGGAAGGGCAAAGGTCATGAAATTTTATAAGACTGGTGTCGACAAGCTTATCATCAAGATAGCCGAAAATAAGATACTTCGGGTTGATGCAGGAGTGCTCAACCAAGAAACGAAGTAGGCAGTACGTGGTGCTATACCTTTTCTACTCAGAGGAGTAGGCGACAAAGATGATGGAGAAGGCGGTACAATTCCAGAGGCAATCAGAACTATCAAAGACTTACTCCAAGTTAGGGGACTCCAAGTTGGGGTAAATAAACTTTTGCTCTTTTTGGGCAAAACTTTTGTATTTCGAAAGTTTGATGGCAGTGGGAAGGCGAATTACAGTAGCTAACTCAACGCAAAGAGTGCAAACACTTCGAGTGCTTCGAAAGTGTGAGCAAAGAGCAGGCGAAATGCTAGTAACCAGCTCGATACATGAAGTACAATCTCGAGGAGGCGGACATAATAAAATAACATTTGCCTCCTCAACTTAAAGAGAAAGGGCGAAACTTAGTACCATGATTCTCTTATTTATCCAGTAGAGGAGCTATGCACAAGTTCAGTAACCATTCGAAGAAAGCTTATAGAAGATAATAGTTGTCAAATCCTCACCGTTGGTGATCAGTACTACTAAGAGTAGATTGTCCGCTTCATTTCCTAATAGAATGCCAATCGAAAATGGGAGTGATGTGAACCTACTTAGAAGTGACAACTAAAGTTGAAGAAAGATTAAAGAGCGAATCTTGTGGAGGAAGGACTTCAAAAACTTCAAAGTCTACGAAGCGATGCTCGTTAAAGCTCCAACAAGCATCCATCCAGTTTAAGCAACATGAGATTATTGCAATACGGGCGCATAACAAAGGAATGTCTTTTTCTTTACCAAAAGGATCCGTAGAAATCAATAAGGATCAACACAGCTCAGCCAACCCCACATAAGAGTCGGTCATTGGCTAGTTGAAGCAGCATGGCGGTTCAGAGTTTGACTACTCAACAACAGCGGTAAAGAGCAGTTGGGAGCCAAGGGGCTTGTTGCAGTCAAGGCAAAAGATTTGAAGATTCAGTAAAAGGCGAGCAGATGCAGCGTCTACAGCGACTTCGTCGAGGACGTCGAAGGAATAAGTGGGGGAGAATGTCATGGATAAAAATATAAACAAGGTGTTCGATATAATGTTCATGTTTGTTCACGCCCTTCGATTTTTGTATATACTTTGTACAACAAGTAGTGGGCTTGCAGTAGGCTTGACAGTCCTAGTTTAGTTAGCTTTTGTGACCGGTTTCGACGTGTAAATTTGAGTTGCGTTATGTAGGCACTTGTGGGGACCTTGGTCTGTAATGGACATTGATCCTTCGTGTGCAACCGTTGAGAGGTTGTAAAGTCTATGGTCGTAATTTGTATTGGCTATATAAAGTGTTCTATAAAGTTGTTGCTTATGGATCCCGTGGGAAATAGTTCTTCTTACTTGTTTTTTCTTTTATATGTCCTAAGGGAACCTAGGAGGTTTTGAGAAGGCTAACATTTGTGGACAGGCACACAAGAATGTTGCATGACCCGAGGAGGAGGGTGTTTTTAGCATCCACATGGTCACAAAAATTGTGGGTCGGGAGATATGGAAATTCTATTTCAAGTGAGTGTGCTCGAGAATACATAGACAAAGATATTGTTCTTCGTAGAAAGGATCCTTTGTTTGGCACCGCGTGTCACGTTTGTACATCGAACAAGTGTATTCTTCTTTTGCTTCATCATCAGAATGAAGGTCCAAAAGTCTGGGACCAGAGCTTGAAGTGCTGCTATTTTGTAGATGATACGTAGTATACAGGAATTTTTGGTCATTCAAAGTTCAGTATTCTGTATGCCAAGACTTATTTTGTGTAGTCTGATGAAATCTACTGTCGAATCAGTCCAACATACCCAAGCCATTCATCTTCATATTGCAATCAATGTCTTAGATGTTTTCATCAATGATCTGAACATAGATTTTCTACTATTCATCTATTTCCCGTCATGATTACTTCGGGCAAATCTATGTTTGCGTCATGCATTCTCCAACCAGCATCACAATTTTGGTGTTTGGGAGGGAATGAGACACCCATCTATTTTTCCAATATAAGGTTATCAATTTATGTCGTGATTATATCTTTCTGTTTGCATTCCGACTAATCTTACATTAGATAATGATTATGTTGATTTATGTGGTCAAAAGCTCCTCCTAATTATCTAATTTACAGTGCCAATAAAGTTGTTATTTTTTTATTTTACTTGGGCATTATCTTTCAAGTAAGGAAATATCAATTCTACCTAATTTGGATCGATCAGAACCCTTCCCCTTCCATTCTAAAGCTTCTCTACTTTTCAAGAGAGAGATAGAGAGAGACACGAGAGAGCCTCTCTTCCGTTCTTCCCACAGCTCTCCAACATCCATCGATTAGCTACTCTTAAAAGTCTTTCAGTGGAGTGGGCATAATTTGTGCCATCACCTCATCAAATGCATTTGTTTCCATTCTAATTTTTAAGCTTGTATTGAACTTTATCTTTCGTTATATAAAAATTAATAATAATTAGAAGAAAGAAAAAAGATTAGAAAAATTGGTCAACGGTGTGATGCCACGGTCAGAATCAACGTACGCCTGATCGCCGGCTCACTGACCTCCGCAGCCTCGTTTTCCGGGTGGGGAGGACGTCAAAAGGACGCCCGACGGCATCGTCCGTGCGGCGGCGGCAGGATCCGACCCGGATTCTCCGCCGCCGCGAGATCTTTTCCTTTTGCCGCCACACAAAGATCCCCTCTCCCCGTACGGACGTCCGATGACTCGTCGGCACCAAGCCTCGTGCGCCCTCCTCGCCGCTTCTCTTACGTGAACAGTGAGGATATCCTGCTCGGGATATGGCGCGGAGGATTTGACGTTGCCGTGTTCCTCGGGGCCCAACTCCCAATCCTTTTTTTCTTCTACGACTAAATTTTAGCTTTGCTTCCCGTTCGAGAAAGAGATCAGGCCATGGAAGCAAGCGTCGTAGTATGCATGACAGCAGACGAAGAGAAGCAGCAGCACATGGATGCTTCACCTCCTTTGCCTCATTGTCGCGAGAGCAGTAGGAGAAGCAACTCCGGTGTTCCCAATCCCTTCACTTACGGGAGCAGTTGCTCCTTTGTTGGGCTTATTTTGCTTATACCCTTTCCTCATTTTCCTTGCATGGCACGTCAGTGGGCGCCATACTCCGCTCCGAGGAGCCGCCGGGCCCCGCCCCGTGGAGGCATCAGCACTGCCAGCGTGCGGCTGGGAAGCGGCCCCGGGTGTCTCCCCTACCACCGCCGGAGCCACGCGGTGAAGCCACGTCGCTTCCTGGTGAGAGCATTAATGGAGTGGGAGGAGGGCCATTGCCATATCCGGCATTTGACACACTGTTCCTGCTGCCGCGTGGGAGGTATCGCAGGTGTACGGCCGCGGATACGCTTCAGGGAGCCGGCGTCGACGACAAGCAAGAAACAGGATATAATGGGCGTCTTCCTCCTCTGGCGACGGACGCCATTCCCGCTGCATCCTCCTACGCTGCCGTCCTCCTGCTTCTGCTACATGGCGATGGTGGCCGGCGGCAGCCAGCGTCGGAGAGTGCTGCTTGTGGAAGATAACGAAGTCAACCGGGTACGACCTTCCCCTCCCTCCCTTCGTCGATGAGTGTAGCTTGGATCGATGTGTTTGTGACGGGTCACGCTTTGTCGCCGCAGGTGGTGGTGAGAAGGCTGACGAGGGAGACGGGCATGGGATTGGAGGAAGCGGAGAATGGCAACGTGGCAGTGGAGCTCATCAGGCAAGGCAGAGCCTACGATCTCATCCTCATGGACAAGGAGATGCCTGTCATGGATGGTCACGAGGTAAGTCCCTCCTCCCCACACTTGGATCTCTCGTTCCTCTCGTCCTCTATATTCATGCATGCATCCCACTCTGCCTGCAACAGGCCACAAGGCAGCTCCGATCACTGGGAGTGACGACTCCCATCGTAGCTCTCTCCGGGAACACGCTGCAGTCCGACAGGGACTCCTTCCTCGAAGCTGGCGCCGACCATTTCGAAGCTAAGGTATACATACATACAGCTCAACATCATCATCACAGATCTCTAATGGTGTCTTCTGCCTGCAGCCGCTTTCACGAGGTCAATTCATGAAGATACTGACCAAGTACGGCCTTCACCATGGCCAAACACAGCATAGCTAGCTCGTCTCTAGCTCTCATGACGCCATTGCCCACTGCAAGGGGCTCATTTTGAGGCTTCTCTCGTCAATAATTACATCTAGTTTTTGCTTTTGTCCTCTTTTCACTTAGAAAAAAAAAAAGGACGGGAAATAATTAATTGGATTCAAGTCGAAGCAAGTAATTTGAAGTCGGAGATGAAACATGTTATCCTTGCCACTTCATATATTTTGGTAGCTTAAAAAACACAAGTTGTAGCATATAGATGCTGTTTATTAAATATTATCAACAATTTAAGCTATACTCTTATTTGTTGCCCGAGAAATGAGAAACAAAATTATTGACTATTCTAATTTACTGGAGTGATTGGATGGCTGGCAGTAGAAAACACATGACCCCAAATTCTCCAGTAGTTTTGGTGTTGGTTTAATGATTTTGACGGCAAAAAAAACACTTTTTCTTCCTGGGTACCATCAGTGGGTCCCGATGCGGTTACCACTTAACCTCCAACTAGGATGCGGGTCTCGGGTGGGTCCGAACATTGGTTCGCCAATTTTAAGTTATTCTCCATCGGGATTATTTTAGTTCTTCTTCCTTTTTTAGACAACCAATTAATTAATGGTTAGTGGGATTATTCGTATCATATAAGTACAAATTGTATGATTCGGACTCCTACGTCTTTTTACGGATTTAGATATAAGATGTATCAATTATGTAATAATACGGTAATCACCGGAATGTGTCGACATAGATGGAACCATTTTAATGTTAGTGAACAAAGAAGACCTCCTTGAAAATGCAAATATGATGATGTTACAGTAACTAAATTAAATAAAAATAAGAGAAAAATTAAAACAAAAAACTGACGATATAGCAGATCCTTCTTTCAGATTGACTTCACGAGAAATATCGCACCATTTCTGGACACGGTTTAAGCTGCAGCCGAAGAAGGTTAAGAAGCCCAGAGTAGTTTTGCATCATGATAACCATGTGGGTAGATTGGAATTTGATGTTTTAGAAGGAATAGAGTGAGATCGTCGAGGGAAGGGTTTTCTTGAATCATTAATGTTATATATCATCTATCATGGGATACATGTAGGCAGACCACAGTTCGATCTGGTTTTAACCAAAAATGAATGAGTCACGGATCAGAATCACGATTCGATTTTGGTTCCTTGTAATCCGAAATCATAATCGATGATTTCGATTTGATTCCGAAGTGGTCAGAAAAATAAAAGGAGATTACTATTTAGAGTTTTTTTTATTGATAATTATTTACTATTCATAATCTCTTTAACATTAATATAAATATTTTTTTTTATTATTTATACCCTTCTTCACATCTCTTATGGTACACCTACCTTATCATCACCGACGCACTTTAGCACTCCCTTTTATCAATTATTGCCCTCCAACTCACATTTGTTGTCGATCGTAATCCCTCAGTTTGTGCCAAGTCATCGATCACCATGCTTCCTGAGTCCATGTTTCAACCCTGTTTACTTCCCCTTTGATATTATCTTTTGAGGAAGAGAAAAATGAAGAGGAGTAGGAACAAGAAGAAAAAGGGAAGGAAAGAGGATGAAGAGTAAATTTAAAATATTAAAAAAAAATTAAAATGAGATTGTAAATATTAAAGAAAGGTTAGAATAGTAAACTCCCAATAGAAAAATCTTAACGATCATATATCCTTAAAATGACAAATCTACCCCTTTTAGAGTATTTTGGTAAAATAAAATTTTAAAAATAAAAAACAGGTAATTCTGGCTGGAAATTTGAAAATAGAACTTTTAAAACAAGGATCTGAGCTACATATATGGTATGTTTCATCTTCTACTGCAATGCAATTTCTTCAGGCATCAGATTGATTAGTGTAGTTCCCTATCACGTTGTCATTGATCCAACAACGTGCATGTCACCAAGAAAGTCTTTGGCTTCCGTTCGAGATTTGAATCTTTTGGAATCGGTTCAATTTTGATTTCAAATTCGACAGAGCCGACCGAAGCCACTGATTCCAGAAGAGGTCAGGGCTAGCTAGATATATTCGATGTTTCATCTTCATACATATATATATATATATATATATATATATACACACACACACACACACAAATCTTATGTTGCAATGCAGTTTGTTCTTATGATTGATGCAGTTTCGTATCACTCTTTTATTGATGCATGTGAGCCAAATTCTATTTCCCCTAACCTTTGTGATCGTTCCTTGAATCTCGAAAGGGAATTGAGCCTCCATGACTTTGACCAGTTGTTATTAAATGCTGTTAGGTATGTACTAATTAAGAAGTATTTGATGGCTTTGCCATCGGAGCATTTGCCTTATTATGTTGCAGAAGGAAATTTCGGCCTTCTCTCTAGTTTAAGCTGAAAAAAGACGAAGAATATGAACAACACAAGTAGAAGAGGAAGATGACAGTTTGATGGCTGCTTGTAATTCCGTCACGTTCATGCCTTCTTGACATTAGTTCTCTGTCACTTTCACGTTATTTTTTTTTTTTGCAATTTGTTGACTTTGTCAATTGCATGAACATAGAGCAGTTGTCTCTCTCTCTCTCTCTCTCTCTCTCTCTCTCTCTCTCTCTCTCTATATATATATATATATATATATATATATATATTCTTCTCACAGCAAACTCCATTAATGTCCATCTCAATCAAAGACTGGTTGTTTGCAATGTACAAAGTCTGGTCAATCCGATGAATAGTCCACCAATGCGGCTTCGACGAGCCACCGTCGAATCCTACTCTCCTCCGCTTCTATAAATACCTCAGGAGCAGCGTTCTACTTCCATCATCCCCAACAATGGCGGTCCACAACAAGACGATGCTTCTGCTGGGCCTCCTCTTGGCCGGAGCCATCGCGGTGGCCGCCCAGAATTGCGGCTGCTCTACCGACCTCTGCTGCAGCAAGTGGGGCTACTGCGGCACCGGCGACGACTACTGCGGCGACGGGTGCCGGTCGGGACCGTGCTACTCCTCCTCCAACGACGTCTCGGTGGCCGACATCGTGACGCAGAGCTTCTTCGATGGGATCATCGGCCAGGCCGACGGCGGGTGCGCCGGCAAGAGCTTCTACACCCGCGACGCCTTCCTGACAGCCGCCGGCTCGTACCCGACCTTCGGCCGCACCGGAACTGCCGATGACTCCAAGCGCGAGATCGCCGCCTTCTTCGCCCACGCCACGCACGAGACCGGACGTAAGTTCTCGACTTGCCTGCCTGCATGCGATAGTTCTTTCAAGTACCCGTCGCATCGACGCTTACTTCTTCACTGCAGACTTCTGCTACATTGAGGAGATCGACGGCGCGTCGAAGGACTACTGCGACGAGAACAACACGGAGTGGCCGTGCGTTGCGGGGAAGGGCTACTACGGCCGGGGGCCGCTCCAGCTATCGTGGAACTATAACTACGGGCCCGCTGGGCAAAGCATCGGGTTCGACGGCTTGAACGCGCCGGAGACGGTGGCCAACGACGTTGACGTCTCCTTCAAGGCCGCCCTTTGGTTCTGGATAAACAACTGCCACTCGGCCATCACGTCAGGCCAAGGATTCGGCGCCACCATCCGGGCGATCAACGGCGACCTCGAGTGCGACGGCAAGAACACGGAGACGATGAACGCTCGCGTCGGATACTACAAGGATTACTGCAGCCAGTTCGGCGTCGACCCTGGCAGTAACCTCACTTGCTGATCGCCGAATTGCTACTGCTTGCAAGCGGTGATGGGGTAATAAAAGCTTTGCTGCAACTGTTTGTGGCGTGCTATATATTGGAATTTGTAGTACAATAATGGGAAGGAGATCAATTCATATATGTACTCTTTCACAAGAAATATACATATGTTATAGTACTGTTTCAACTACAATAATATGCAAGTAATTGCATTCGAAACAGATCTAATCTGTCAGAACTTAGAAGCTGTAATTACTGGGATCTGCATTTTGGACCGCAAAAGTCTCCCTTAGAACTTATAGACCTTATTCGATAATTTTTTATACAAAATATTAGTTTGATATTTATGCACGTGACTCGCTATCTAAAATTTACTTAAAAGTCTGAGATCTCATTTTTATAATTTTTTACATAAGAAATACTGATCCGAGAATAGTGTGTCTATTTTATTAGATGCACTTTATGTTAAAAAATTTAGGATCAATGTGTTTCCAAACTACTATAATAAAAATACAAAGAAATTAATGTAGAAATAGAAATTATGTGCCTGTCATTATTGTCAACAATTTTAACAATGATTTTTCTTAGTATTTTGGTAATTTTTTGATTCAGAACTCTAGTGTGATATTTACAACGTGAGATTGAGTCCAATAACCAAAAACTCATTTATATACATATTTTCCTATCAAGAACATTTATTACTAGTAATGTTCAAAAATTAATTCATGAAATGTTTGGACCAAATAATTTTAATAATAATAAATAAAAAATTTAATAATAATAATTACATTCATAATGAATGAAAAACCTGAAATATTTAGATCACAATAAATGAAAATTTTAATAATAAATGAAAAACTTAATAAGAACGATTATATTCTCTTGGTCCAGTACAAATATATTTTCTTAAATTAATATACACATTAATATGAAAAAACCTCATAATATATAAGAAATATAATTACAAAGTTGAATCAAATCTCTTTTTTTGAAGAGGCCACATACCTTTAATCAAAGGATCAATAACCATTAATTTCAGAGGTGTCAAATAAATAATGTTCATAACATTTATGATTTGATAAAAATATTCTTCATGATTACTTATGACTTTCTTCTTAGTATAACTTATTACCAAAATTATTATTTCGTAAATTTATGATAAGTTAATAATTTAATGAGATATATTTTATCATCAAATTTCTCTTGATTTCTAAACTTGTCATATCCTCAACGGAAATCTCTGATGGACTAACCTCAGACACTCCCACAAGGACAAGTCACAAGTTCGCGAGAAGATCTGGACCCACAGTAAATGACGCCCAGATCTTCCCTATGGCCTGCGCCCGCCGCATCTCGTAAGGACCCCTTTCGGGGAGGAGATAATAATAGGACAAATAATGGGTCGGCCTAGCTCACCGAGACCCATGCTAGGTTAGCAGTCCATGACAGCACCAAGATCCAACGTCGACTCAACTAGCGCAGGCCTAGGCCGAGGTGGCAGAGCGATGAATTAGCCGCCACAACAGTATAGGTTGTGCTGAGATCCATTTAATGAAGAATAGCACATCATGCAGATGGACAGCGACCGGCCATACATGCCAACCATGCCTGGTATGACGGTAGAGGCGAGGCTAAGGGTACAGTCGACCCTTTGACTAGTATGTATAAAGCCCCCACCCGAGGGCAGGAATGAAAAGGCGGTGACTCTCTCTATCTCTCTCTCTCACGGATACTCACTCTCTACACTAAGATTGAAAACCACTCGGGGCACTGACTTGAATGTCGGAAGGGTCACGTCGGACACCCCCACCTTGACGAGACCTTCGTGCAGGACCCTCATCGCGGACCCGAGGAAGAGGAACCGGAGTTCCCGACTCGAGGTGGAGATTCTCGAGATGCAGACCCAAGCTCTGATGCCTCATTCCTAACCAACGTGGACGAGCTTGTGCATACGGGAGGAACCGAGCCATGCTGATTCCTCGACCACGACATCGAGTACCACAACAATATTAATTAATAACTTGAGTTTCACTATATTGATTATTGATCCATTGGACTTACAACATCTATTTGAAAGAATATGTTCTTATGATTGAGTTTGTGAATAACTCATAAAAGATATGATGATTCATATTTTACATTTTTTCTTATATATTTATAATTATATATATATATATATATAAAGATAAATTACAGAAGTCATTTTGGATTGATTATATTAGGAAGGGCCAAGGGTATTGTGGTACATAAAAGAAAATATGATATTAATGATATACAATCACTATGAGTCATAGTTTTATATCAATTTAATATAGTGTTATTATATTATTAAATTTATTTACCTATTTTATTTAATTTACATACGGATAATTAATTTTCAAAATTTAGTATTTTTAATTTTGAACCCTTTTATATCTTACTAATTAATAGGTCAAATGGTATTTAATTATTTCTCTTTATCTAATAGGTAAAATATATTATAAATATGATTGAATTTTGATTATGGTTATCGATGAATAAAAAAAGTTTAATTATGATATAATTCTTTATAAAATAATTTTAATGGGAGGGTACTCTTTTAATTACGTATCCTAGACCCCTTGCTCTTGATTATAAATAAATAAAACCTCCTAAGTACTATATACACAATATGGGAATAATTGATACGTGAATGTGTGAATATGTGACATTATTAAAAGATTATAAATCTTCTCTATCTCCCTTTACTCATGTGAATTAGTCAATGAGAGATTATATATCTTCTTATAATTGTCCCATGAGAGATAGGAAGAAAGGAGAAGACGAATCTAATTGACTTGACCTTGTATATTGATATCATTGTAGCTATCAAATTTGACAATGATACGCTCTCAAATTAGACAAAAACTTTCTAAATGACATCAAAGGTATGCACCATAAATTTAAATCTATTGTTATTTAAATTTAAATTTTGATATTAAAAGTTTGGCCGAAATTCTTGTTGATCCCTCGTACTGTAAGTGACCCCCTCTCCCTCTCCATACTATGCCTCAAAATCAAAGTCACCCTCCGTACCTTAAAACTCGTAGAAGTGATCCCCCGTACTATAATTTTGCATCAAAGTGGTCCTCTCTATTAAAAATAAGGGTACATGAGATAGATTATTATCGATGTACATTCCACTTGATATAGTTATTTGATTACTAGTAGTTGGGTACATAAGATGTTTGTATGACATATTTAATTGGTAAGGTTTTTGATTTTGTGGTAGTTCAATCAATTGGTTATATATTGTTGTTCTTTGTAGGCTCTGTGATTAGTTGTAAATGGAATAATTTTTAGTTTTAGGGGAGGCTGTCGAAATTTAGTCACACTTATAAAAGAAGTAAATAATTGTTACAATCTTGCACGTTAATATATTATAGTACATGAGATGTCTTTAATTTTTTAAGTTCTCTTCACATAGTTTGGATATATTGAAAATCAAATAAATGTTTATTTTTTCAAAAACAAACGATATTACCCTTTTTATAAAAAGGGTGTTTGTTTAACGTACACCGAATAGCACGAGGGGCCACTTTGATGTAAATCGATATACGAGGGGTCACTTATACGAGTTTTAAAGTACGAAAGATGACTTTGATTTTGAGATATAGTATGAGTGGTCAACACGAATTTCGACTATTATTTTACCTAATGACATAACCTTATTTCTAATAGAAGTAACCACTTTAGTGCAAAATCGTAGTACTAGGTATCATTTATACGAGTTTTAAAGTATAAGAGAATGATTTTAATTTTGAGATATAGTACATGACGTCACTTATACGAGTTTTAAAGTATAAATGATGATTTTAATTTTTAGACAGTACGAGGGATCACTTATATGAGTTTTAAAATACGAGAGTGACTTTGATTTTGAGACATTGTATGAAATGATCGAGAAGAATTTTGATCTAAAATTTTTATATAATAATAACATATTATGAATAAATTTTGATATTAAAACTATATACATAATGATAACATTATGATTCTTATATTTAGAGAAACAACAGCTCGGAGGCAGGGAACATATTTCGAAGCCACCATCCAACTTTCTTGTTTTTCTTTTTCGTAATTAGAAATCCCAAATTACAGCCAGTCCTAAAAAATATAATATTCTCCTATATTATAATTTTATCCAAATTATAAATTATTTTTAATATTACTACACAATATCTGCATCAGGCCCTCAAACCTCACAATGGAGACGCTCTCAAAATCTCTGAATCCTACCAAATCACAACAGGAAGTTCATAGAGCAGCAACATAAGAAGTCAATCAATCAATCCCATGACAAGTTTGAAAATATAAAAACAACGAAGAAAGCAATTTAGATGAAATTTTTACTTCACTGTTTGAGTAATCTAGTAACTCTAAGCAGCAGCATTCAGATATACATATACAAAAAACAAAAAAAAACTGCCAGAATCTATGAAGCTTGCTATTACCTTCACCATCAGTCAAACTTGATGTCTTCAAGAATCTTTATCCATAAAGATGTCAGATAAATATAGTGACAAGGAATTCTAATTCGATCTGAATTTGGAAAAAAAAAACAGAACCAGAATTATATTCTCTAGTCAACTTGACCATCTCAATATTTTGCAGAACTAGCACTGGAGTGTGTCATCATACATTTTGGACCAATTTCTAGTCTACTGGAAATATCATCTATGGAAAATTTCCCCACGTAAGGGGAAGAGAAAGAAGTATATGAATGTATGCAACTTGACATAAATGCTGCAAATCCTTGGCTGCCAATGTTGAATATTACTAAAACCTTCGACAGAAGAATCACCAATAGCCACCACATGAGCAAGAACCTTTTCTGAAGTGATGGAAACGACTTGAATCCCTTAGTATGATCTCATGGTCAACAATCATAGAGATGAATGTGATGGCACTGTGGCAGTCGCCACACACACGCAAGTTCTTTGTGATACGAATGGGAGTCCCAGGAAAGGAGGTGAGGATACCATAGGCAAGAGCAAGCTTCTCACTGTGCTCGGAGAGGAGGCAACTTTTCTCCTCATCATCCACATCATGCAAGGCAAAATGCATCTGAGGCACATAACCAAGAGCTTTAATACGTTCCATCAAGGTCCCAAGAAGAGCATAGATCTGTTTAGATTGCGGGTGAGATCGGTCTCCGACAAAGAATGTCACAGTGCCTTTCTTTTCCTGAATCCAGCTGCACCCAGGCCTCTTCTTGATTCCAGACTTCTTCATCAAGGATCTGATCCTGGCTACATCTCTCCAGCGGCCTGCATTTGCATATATGTTGGAGAGCAATGTGTACGACCCATCATTTCCAGGCTCTAACTCTAATAACTGCCCCAAGGCATATTCACCAAGCTCCACATTGGCATGGGTTCTACATGCACTAAGCAAGGCCACCCAAACAACTGATGTGGGTTCCATTGGCATGTTCTTTGTCATCTCCCAAGCTTCATCTAAGCGACCAGCACGGCCCAACAGGTCAATTACACAAGCATAATGTTCAGCGCCAGCATCAACCCCATAAGCCTTTCCCATGTTGTGAAAATAATCCAGCCCCTCATCGACCATGCCAGAATGGCTACAGGCATAAAGCACAACTAGGAAAGTGATGCCATCAGGAACAAACCCCACCTTTTGCATCTCCCCAAATACACGGAGGGTATCTTTGCCATAGCCATGCATGCCATAACCAGTCATCAGTGATGTCCAAGAAACAGGATTCTTATCTGGCATCATGTTAAAAACATTTTGAGCTGCATCAACATCACCACACTTGGAATACATGTCAATGAGGCAATTAGCCACATACAGCTTCGTGCCCTTGTACCTATTGCGAATCACATAAGCATGTATTTGCTTACCAAACCGTAGTGCTGCCAGACGAGCACAAGCCATAAGAGCACAAGATATGGTGAAAGCATTGGGCACAATGGACCTAGCTTTTAATAACATCTGTGAGAAGAGTGCTAGAGCATCATTGGCATCTCCATGTTGTGCATAACCTCCAATCATGACAGTCCAAGTAACAACATTTCTCTCCTTCAGTGGTATAGAACTAAATAATGATTGGGCTAATTTGAAATTCTTACATTTAGAATACATGTCTACAAGAGCATTCTGCACCATCAGATCTTCCCCATCACCATAATCATCATCTAACATTAGAAGGCATTTTTTAACAGCATAGGCATGTGTTTCCATTCCCTGAGAAATAGCTCCAATGGAAGCACAAGCAGAGAGGAGTGAGATAATGGTGACAGCATTAGGCTCCAACCCAGAGACCTGCATCTGCCGGAAAACTCTGAGGGCCTCATGGCCATGCCCTCTCTGAGCATACCCAGAAATTACAGCACTCCATGTCACAACGTCCAATGATATGTGCTCCGCATTCATCTTCTCAAAAAGCTCAAGGGCATGGTCAAAGTCACCATTCTGTGAATATCCGGTGACCATTGCATTCCAAGTAACTACGTCTTTCACCTCCATGCCATTGAAAACCTTGAAGGCATCACCCATCGCTCCACATTTCGAGTACACATCAATCATAGCATTTCCCACAAAGATATCCCAGAAAAGGCCATTTCTTATGGCATGTCCATGTATTTCTCTTGCCTGAAGCAATGCACTAAGGGAGGCACAAGCAGGGAGGATGTTTACAAGACTTATGATATCTGACCTCCTTCGGCTAGCCATATTATTGGCTTTTTGTGTCATCTCTGAGAACAGATCTAAAGCAAGCTCTGGATTACCACTCTTCACATGTGCTGCTACCACTGAGTTCCAAGATGTAACATCATCAATTCTCCTAGAAATAATTTCTTTAAACACATAGGTAGCTTCCTCCAGAGCACCACAGCGTGCATACATGGCTACCAAAGCATTGCAGACAAAAACATTCAACTCAAAGCCATTGCTGCAAATAACTGCATGGAGGACAGTCCCTCGTCGGTAGGAAGGGAGCTCCCCACATGCCTTGAGGGCAAAGGGAAAGGTGAAATGGTCCGGCTTAGTTCCTGCACGCTGCATGCGCCGACAGAGGTAGAGGGCAGAGTCAAGGTGGCCTTCCTTGACATATTGCCTTATGATCAAGTTCCACCAAAGCACGGGGGACGGTGAGAGATGCTCCAACAAGGAGAGGGCATCGGTCAGAGCACCACAAGCGAGGTATGCAGCTACGATACCAGTTCCCAATGATGACGAAGACGCCAATGACGAACAAATAGTGGGTCTTGAGGGAGAGGAGAGCAGACCAAAGCTGACAATCTGCTGGTGGATCTGTCTGGCAGTCGATGCCGTCTTGCATTCCTTCAACAGGGAAGCAAACTGAGAAGACACCCGAGAAACCGAGGGAGACAAGTGGGTTACTGTCGAGAAGAACCTGACTCTAATTCGTGAAGTTGCCTTGAGGAAACCCAGAAGCATAGCGATAGCCACATCTCATTCAGCCACCATAACCACTCAAATGGCAGCCATTAGCTCACTGCAGGAAACCGAAGAACGTGCAAATCAAATCAGATGAACAACATTTCGTTCCAAGAAAAAACACAAAATTGAAACTTCAATGCAGAGCCCACACAAACCAGCCACTGATAAGTGATAGAAGAGAGCACCCGACTGCAAAACCGAAAAATATTGTAACTTTTCCAAGTTCATCTCAACTCAGTTCAATAAAAAAGCCTATAATTCTAAACTGAAAACTCATCCAACAAGAACAACAAGAGCAGACCACCATCTACTACGTCAAAATTACAGCTAACTTCCAAACCACAGCATCAATCCCGCACCAAATTAGCAATTCCTGCAAATTCAACGACGAACCCCACATACAAACGGAAAAGCAAGGTTTCATCTGAAGCAGAAAACACGAAAATATTCGATTCAATCGAACTGGGATCGCCGACCTCATACACGAAGCAGAAATCGGCCCTGCCCACTGACGTAAGAATCTCCAGCCGACCATGGAGATCGCTAAAACCCTAAGCCCCTATGGAGAACCCCAAGGTTTTATCGTCAACCGCCCGATTCATTACTTGGACCGCGACCCGAACAGCGTTGCAAGCACGTGCAAACGGGTTTGTTTGCCACGCTTAATCTCCATCTCAATTACCAAAGCCCAAATGGATCACGACCAAACCCAATGTCTCCAATATATATGTATATATATATATATATATACATACATACATACATACACACATATATATATATATCTCCCAATTAACATTTCATATAGGCACCACAAAGTGGTAACATTTTTTAAGCTGATCATATCTGATGATGGTTGGAATATGCATTATGAATCATGTAAATAACCTTTGTATTTGTAGGGATAGTTTAAATTTGACTGACCTTGATAGAAGTTAAAAGAAATCATTAGATACATATGATTAATTTAGTTCTCCATGCATAAACATCTTTAAAAGGACACTTTATACAATACATATTTAATGTTTGATTTTCTTCTGATACATTTTGATGGGGTTTCAACGTGAACCCATTTATAATTGTAACACATTTATAATTATGTCATTTTGAAGTATGCATATCCTATTAGGATTTTTTTCTGTATGGTGATCATTGTAATTTGATATGATAATCCTCTACTTTTTACCTAAAACTCTTTTCTTCACTATTTTATTACATTTATCATAGTGGTTCAAAATATAGTTTTTTGTGAATCAAAACATCCAAGAGAATATTGTAAGAAATTAATTTCTAATGATGTCTTCTGAATAGAATATGATCACAAATATAGGCATTTTGAAACAACTTGGAAGGGATTCAGCTGTTCATAAACAAACCCAGCTTTAGAAAGATTCTCATATCAAAACATCATCAATCACCTCAATTTTCTCATGAAAATAAAGCAAATTTGCAGAAGAACAATTACCCCTTTTTTTGAGACAACTGAATTTATTCATCATAGCTATATAGTACTGCTGAAGATTTTTTTTCCTTTTCTTCCTGGTTGAATTTTCTTTTCCTTAAAGAAAAGTATATATAAGTGCAATTTAGAATATCATATTGTTGTTCAAGCTGAAGTATTGAATTGTTAGTGAATCTCAATGGGCTTCCAAGTTGGCCACAAATAGATCTACATCCAATTTGTGGTCATTCACATTGACAATAAAGTCACTTAACAGACCATGTCATTCACATTGAGCTTTTGATGTTCTTTGCAATTTCCAAAAGAAAAATTTTTACTGCATAACATGGTTGGATTTTCCGGGCCATTAAAATAGAAACAAAAAGTATCCTTCTTGATTCCTTTCTCAACTCCCATGCTGTCTCATTCTCATACTAACCAGCTATGAAATTGGAAATCTCTCTCACTAAATATCAGCTTCGATCATCCTTTATCTCCTAGTCTGACTGCCTGTATGATATATTTAAGAAATCCGATCACTTTGCTTACAATCTTAGTTCAAAATTTTCAGTTGCCATTTCTGTTGTGTCAAAAGATCTCTTTGCATAAGCTAAATGAGGTCTTACAGAGCCATCAGAAGAATGATATATATGATCATGATGAGCTTCTGATGTCACAATCAAAACAAGGAGTATCATGATCGTCGACAGAACTGCCAAGGCTGCACATGTCAAGTGCGCATAATTTCTCAATGGTTTGCATTCTTTCAGAAGGATTTTAGAGAATGCATCCTTCACCAATTGACAATTTGCTAATCTTTCCATACGAGGAAATCCATTAAGTAGCCTCTGCATGGAGTAAACTAGCACTCTTGTGTAATGGCTATCTGATACAAATTCTCCTTGACTGCAAGCTCCATCATCACCAGCGGAGTAGGTATATTTCTTCAAAAATTTGAAACAGTGAATATTATGTTAGTTTAGTGAGTAATTTAAGAGTGCTTACTGATATGTTTGCATGCTAGTGAATAATAGAATTGATAGTCAGATATCTCTTAGCCGTTAAGACTTCTGTATCATTGGCACATTATGTAAGAGGAAGAGATTCACCTCAGGAATGTCTCCTATTTTGATTGTGTTGGAAGAACAATTATCTGGCTGATAAGAATACTGAGGAGGTCCTGAAAAAGGATTACATATGTATATGTTTGAATTTACCTGCACATTAAACAAACATAAGTGTTCTACTAAACTTGACAAGTGCATGTTTAATAAATCATGTGATTCTGTGCATCAATATCGATTTTTCCAGGTGTCAAGGTTTGTTTCCAAAACTCTGTAAAAGTTTTATTATGATTAATTGTTGTTATGATTAAAAATTCATCTCTCTTGTAGAGGTTTACTTGACTGGGTAAATTCATTGATGCTTCAGATGAAGGAATACAGCTCATGATACACTGTATCAGAAAAAATTATGTTCAATGTTGTTGCTCATAATACTAATGCTATGATGTCGTTAAATTAAGATGCATAAATTTTCTAGAATTGATCGTAAATCTCCCTTAAGTTCCTTGAATTTCTCATAATATAGAATATGGAAAAACATATTCTTTCAAAAGAAGTTGCATTGGAATTTTCTGAAGTTTCATAGCCACAAAACAAAAACAATTGCTACACTGAAGTTTCTTAAAGATGGAAGTTCCATTATTCATTTGAAGCTTAAAATAGAATACTGATTGGTGCAGTCGACCAATTTAGTTTTAGTGTGCTAGCACATATTTTGCAATACCTATGAGGTTAGACTAAAGTCACTGTTTTATAAATAAGAGTTACGATAATACATGAAACACTGTGTACCAGAGTGTCACATATCAAGACCATGATCTACCGAGGACAAATGCTACCTGGTCAATAGTATCATGGATTCCTGCTCGGATGTCTTGCAGACCAAAATTGGCTGGCAGATGCTCACTGGACCATAGGATTGAACTTAAGGTGCTATTCTGGGGGTTTAGATGATACCCATCAAGAGCTGCACAGGTATCACCAGAAAACCTGGAAATTATGCCCTAATAAGTTGATGTTATTATACAAGAACACTTCTAAATTGAGAAAGAACATGGCTTACTTGTATAGAAAAAAATACAGCCCAAAGTTTATCCAGAAGAAGAATGTTAGTAGCCAGCAAAGGGTGATAAACCTGTTACAGAGGAAGTTTACTTTTATTTCCAAAAAATATATAGTCAGAAATTTTTTAAGCTGTAACATGTTGACTTTATGTGCACAACACCTAATCCAGCATATTTCTCTTGTCCCTATTGTTCCACAAGTCACCAAGTATAATGCGGTATGAGAGACTGATTTAACCAACTCGGTTAAAATCAAGAATTTGATCAACAAGGTGCCTTCGGAAATGTTTATTTAAAAATTTCTACTGATATCTGAATTTTTTGACTGAGTTAACAACTAAGCTAATTTGAAGCCTACTTACAGATAAAATGCTTGGTAAAGCCTTAGAGACCTCAATGCTGCAACAACAGAAAAGAGAGATTTAGAAGTCAAATACACAGGGCAATTTGATTAATGAAATTCAGATTTACTTACCCACCACTACCAGCATTGCAATAAGATTTAGCACAATGCTGAAGATGGTCACTACTTTCCTGCAAAAAATACGCATTGTCATGAGCAATCATGAGATAGCGGTCTTTAAGTTACTCATCTTGTTGATTTATTTCCATTTTGTTCAGTTCTTACAACATTTTGATACCCTTGTTAACCAGCTGCATTCTACCCTCTGCTTTTCTTTGTATATTAGCAGCTTCATCATAGAGCATCTGTGATGTGGAATTCAGATTGCTGGATTCTTCAATGCCACCAAAGAGATTGTTGACACTTTCCATGGCTGCCACAGCTTCTGTCACATTGTATATTGTTTGGGATGCTTCTTCCGATGTTTCTACAATGATGTTCTCAATTGATTTCACTCTAGAATAGAATTTAGAGCTACCATCAAGTACTATTCCTGATGCCACTCTGGGAGTAAAATTTTTAGCAGCAGTTACTCAGTAGTAAATTTCTTTTTGTTTGGACAAATAATTATGTAATGATCAACAAAAAGATATATATTGACAGGAATTTAAGTTAGGTGTTTAGTTAGTTAAAGTTAAAAGGCTTACAACGATAGACATGTTAACGAGATCCCAATTAACATTGGCGACACACAGTATTTCTTCGAGTAAGGGTGTCTCTTCTTTTGCTTCCTTTCCTTATAGACCAAACAAGTCTTCGTTGCAATATGCAGAACACAAGCATAGGCAAGACCACCAACAAGCCATATTGTGCCAATTATATATCCATATCTGCCTGTATAAACTGTAGACTGAAAAAAGAAAAGAAAGCGGGTCATATTTCTCATTATTTGTTCAAGCTCAAACACTAATGCGTTTTTGAATTTGATTGTTGAGGTAGCTGATAAAAAAAACAACCTGCAGCAGTAATGGTATAAAGCCAAAAGCACAGAAGTTTGAGAAAACCTTTTAAGATTATGGTAAGAATGAAATTCTGCAAATGTGTTCAAACATATAGAGCTGAGATGTGGTATTTTCCAAAATGAAAAAAAAAAAAACTAATCTGTTGTGATTGAAAAGTTCACCAAGGTTCATTTTTTGTTGAACAAGAATTCAGAAGAGGTTTAATAGTGGAAAAATTGAATGTTGATAAGGTTTAGATCCAAGTTATAAGCCGCATTCAGTATACAATATCAGTCACTTGTTGTTTATAAAACAAATTTAAACCATGTGGGTGAATTTGCATGCATGTTAATAATTTTATTCATTCAGAAGAGAGGGATAGAGAGATTACACTCCAATAATGCTTGTTTGTAATGTTATAGCCACCTTTGTACTTGTTGAAGCTATCCAAAGGATCGACTCTTTCTGTGCTTGCAAGTCCTGGAGTGTTTACCTCTTCAGCCAAAACTCTTTCTTCTTGTAGAAAAGAGAAAAGATAATTCAATTTATAAGTTATTTATATAAAAAAGCAATTTATAAGTAATTCAATGTAAAAACTGAAAGCATTCTTTTTATGTTTAGATCTTTAAAATGAAAAGCATGCCATGCATTGAATTCATGAGATACTTCCATTCCATGTAACAAGTCCCTGTTACTAGTTGCTCCAAACTTTTTTTTTTTTTTTTTTAAGCACAGTCGGGGATAACAAGCCTTGATTTATGATTCGGTGGTCCATTTTCCGTCCAAATATTTTTTTTATTTTCCCTATCGAAACATTAATCCAAGAATGGACAATCTTAGATCAATTCATGGCTACATAATGACGGATTGTTTCTCTTTACCTGATCCCATAATGCCTCAATAAAGCCAGCAAGCCTATTAAATAGTAGTTAATCATGCTTTCAGAAACTATTTATGATTTTTATTTGTAAAACACCTGTAGTTTGTTTATCAGAGATATCCAAGAAAATTACAAGTTCCTGAAAGCCTAGGTAGAGAATTCATACTCACCTGTGCCAGTGCCAGAGATTGCATTCAGCACCAGAGTTGTTTGTGCCATGACTTCTACGAAACCACAGCTTAAGATTGCAACCAAGGAACATAGAAGCATTGCAGACTGACACAACTTTCTCAAGCCCATCCTAAATACCTGTAGTTTTATCAATCATCATCAATTGCACTCAGAATGCTTATCAAAATACTGAAAGAAATAAAACCAACATACCATCAATGAACGAGAATGAACATAATATGGCTCACGAAATACATATTTGTGATCATTTCTAATGGATGAGGGCAACAAAAAATGACATGAAACTTTTGTTTCCAGAGGAATGCTTTAGGTGTGGGCTAAACGTGTGCCGTATAACTTACCCATCAGTGACTGTAACACCAATAAAAGCAACCCTCACAAAACCACTCAGGCATTGAAGTAGGCTGTCTATGAAGCAAATGGACCACAAGATCTTAAAAGTTTCTTAGTCAAGATTTCAGAAAACTTTCTTATTATTGTGCCTTTTTGGGTACTTTTTCTTCAAATCTTTTGAGTTTCTATAATCCAAAGAATCAAGAATAGCTGACCCTCCATAGAACAGCATGCAACTTCACATGTCTCAAGATCACTGGTCTTTGGATTGTCCTGATCAAGCAACCTGACCTCTCCAATCACCAACAACCCGAAAAGTAGCAGAAAAAACGAAAAGAGTCTCACTTACTGGTCCTCCAATGAAGAACGATCAACCTGGTTTCAGAAACCTATATGTTTTCATGCCACCCGCAGGAGGTAAAGTCGGATGACTCTCTTCACAGCAGCTTCAAACAGTGAAGTCCAACAACTCCATGTGATACTCGCCCACTCTCAAGTCTCCATCATCTCCTTCCAAACAAAGACTACTACCACAAGAAAATTCCTATCAAGACTACTGCTACAGAAGCCCAATTTATTCACATCCAATGTTTCCACAGGAGATGACAACTCTCCTGATGCAGGCATAAATATATAGATGTGGAACACTCATGCTTTTCTCGTGAAACGAGGCAATTCATCAAATACTCTAGGTGAGTGACACCACCAAAACCTAATGAACTAAGAAACAAGCCCGAGAAAGAGGGTTGAAGTGTAGGCAGATTGGAGTGACACCACCAAAACGATTTCTTTTGTTGTTGGTGGATATGATCAAGTGGTTGAGATATGATTCCTTGCCTCATTGCAGCAGCGTGTGAACTCTGACGCAGAAAGAAGAAAGAAAAAGGTTCAGCCAACCGTCTTTTTCTGTCGGCTCGGGGCTCATATGCTTCTTCTCCTTTACCGCTCAACTTCTCCTTCTCTGAGGAGTGGAAAGTGTGCATGTTTAACAGCTTGATCATATCAGTTGCTGTTTTGATGGGAAAGCAATCCCAAGACATAGATCCCATAGGGACGAGATGGGATCTTTTCGACTTCTAGGCCATGTTTTGATGGAGCAGAAGATTTGGAGTAGAGACAAATGTCTATGTCTATGTATGACTTTATGGTCAAACTTTCCCTTATATGCATGTTAATGGATTCACTTTCCATAAAGTTTATTCTTTTGGAGGTATATATATATATATTAGCGAGAGAGAAAGAGAGAGAGAGAGAGAGAGAGAGAGTAAAGGCTTAGTTGGGGTAAAGGTTGTATGTCGGCATGTGTCATGCTACTGTTTATATGGGCAGAAACTTTGGCTCTGTTGATACCTTCTGACTATATTGGTACATTCACCAACAACTTTCACGATATCTATCGATCCGGAAATGAACCAACATACGGACAAAGGTTTTCCTTGCATGCCTCTGTCTGAAGCTTCTTCCCGCTCGTCCATTCCTCTTCTTCCTCCTAGTATGGCTGCTCTTTCTTTTCCTGTCCTCAGTGCCATCAAATATGTCGATACGTTGGTCCTATCTAAATCAATGACCGGCATAAATCTGAAATCGAAATTTCAGACCATGTCAGACAGAAAGACTTGGACAACTCAAAGAGAATAAAAAACTTAGATGGGGCAAATGGATGCATATATTGCTTGAATATATTGGGGAAAAAGATTAATTGGATACAGGAGAATACATCATTCGGTCCTAAGCTTTTCCACGAGCTTTTCATGCTCATAGATAACAGGACTCAGACTAACAAGGTAAAACAAAGACAGGTTATAAGTATGATGTAATAACTTATATGAGACATCAGTGTCACCTTGTTCTGAGGTGGATGAATGCTGCTTAAACAAGTGCATTAAGCTTCCACAATGCAAGATAGGGTTAGATGTAACAATAATACCCACACATTTAGAGAGGCAGCAGCTTCCATGACGGCTGTGTTGCAAGAAATCCACGTCGTCAAGTTGTCTGAACTCAAAAGGTAAACATAATTCTTGCTCAGCTCATAGACCCAAATGCTCTATTTTATGCCAAGATTGTATGGAAAATAACTCATGATTACAAGTAAAACCTTCTCAACTTGTTTCTGTTGTTGCAATAGCCAATGCAATCAAGATTGATGGCACTGCAAGTACTTTATTTCTCAATTAGAATCTTGTGTCTTGAACCCCAATTAATGTTTAAATTAATATGAATATCCAAGATATAAATCAGACAAGTTTACTTCAGGGCTCTGATTGCATCTTCTCGCATTCATCTCGTATCGACTGGAAAGGTACCTCTCACCAAAGCTTGGGAATACAACCTAAACAGAAAAAAAACGAGGTGGTTATAATATTTTGATGAAAAAAAAATACGTGACATACATATGTCATATAATGAAAAGTCAATTTAGTTTGATTTTAAGCCCAAAATCAGATCAAAGGAATGGAAGCGGGTACGGAAACAAAAATGTACTGAACTTTATAAGAAGAGATATGCGCAAGTATGCCTAAAATTTACATCAGAGCATTTATGCATAAACAAACAAATACTGCATAAATACAAGTACAAACTTCAACAGACTGAATCACATGAAGTCTTGGTATCTGAAGCATGTTTCTGATAACATGTGGATATACAAATAAATTAGATCTCAGATCATCCCTCTGAGCTTCTTGATGCAATTTAAAAAGAAGCTGAACTAAAACAAAGTACTGGATAATATCACCAAATTCCTCTAAGCACTACTGTAGAACTAGGTGTTTGTACGTACTTTCTAACCTTGATCAAGAGACACTTGAAAACAATTTTGGAAGAAATGTGACAAGTAGTTTTCTTACATTAGGGAGTTATTTTGCTTTGGGATTTGTATATATTCTTGTGGTTCCATAGTCATGAACAGTGTTTTCTTGTCCACGTTCAACTATAAGAACGTCATATAGAATGAACGGACAGTCAAAATTTGACATACCACTATAAGTTTCCCAGCAGTTTCTGGTCTCCTTGCAACTTTCATGGCAGCAGCTGCTGCTGCTCCAGAAGAAATACCAACCTGCACAAGAAACATCAGATATTAACAAGCATTGCTTAGACACTAACCGCAAGACACCTTGTTGATTAAATGACTCTAGACTCTAGACAACCCACACTGATATGAAAATAAGGTCATATTGGATATTATAGAAACTTATTGTAAGAGGAAGCATCCCAAAGTTTGGAAGAGGCTATATCTCATCTAACATTTCTATCAGCAGATAGTGAACATATTTGTTTAGTTAAAAAAAAAAAAAAGTTAACATCAATTAATATTATTAAAATCCAAATCAACTATGACTGTCACTGCTTTCAACTCTGTATTCATATATTTGTGCTGAAATGCTCTCCTTCAACTTTTTAGCACCTGATAGCCAAGAGCAGTATAGGTAGCAGTGGTTTTGATATTTATTTCTCGTTTTTCATTGGAAAGGATGAGAATCCTTTTAACTGTAAATGGACCTCATGATGTAGGAGTAAATGTGATTTCCAGATTGAAACTAGATGCTAAGGAGTATAGGTTTAATTATAAATGTCTTTTTGGTGATTTGGATGAATCTTCTTCACTAGAGTCCTATTTTAGTCATATTCTTATTTCTAATATTAGTTTTGATATGCATTACCTTGGTAGAGCTCCATAGTGATGATTGCTTTCGAAAGATTTAAATGTCCTACCTATCTAGGACCTTTAAAGAGTAATAATTAGTAATTTTGGAAAGTCCTTCCATTATAGAAGACATAAGCATATATCAACACCAAACATTTTGATGATGATGCAGATGTATCAAGCTCATGGTTCACCATGCCCTACCTGTTGGCAACGGTCAGATTTTGACTTATACCAACACTTTCGAAAGATTTTGACTTATACCAACAGTGACTTATACCAACGGTCAGATCCAAGTGTTTTAAAACCCTTCCTGCCCCCCTCATTCTCTCTCCTTCCACTCTTTCTAACTCATCTATTCTCTTAATCATTTTCTCACTCATATATTTCTCTTATTCTATTATTTTCACTCTATTGAACCCTCCAAAACTATAATATGAGGCTAATTAGAAACCATTAACACCTAAGTTCGAGGAAGAACTTGTTAACGAAAGATATATATTTTTTCTTGATTTTTGATGATTTATGAGATGATTAAGTCTATTCTATATTCTCAATGTCTAATATGTTGTTTGAGATCTTTATTATGGTGGAATAATATTAATTAGGGAGCAATTAAGGCCTTTAATATTGTGATTAATATGTTTAATACTGATTTTTTTAAAATTAGCCATTTAATGAGTTAGATCTTTGCATTTCATGCATATTAAGGTGATTTACTAATGTTATAATAGGTTTAATTAGAATTTAATTAATTTTTTAATTTTTTGTGATTAGTGATCTTAATGATTATTTAATCAAAATTAAACCCATATTGTGTCAATTTAATGTCTTCAAAACCTACATTTTTATAGTAGTGAAAAATGACTAATAAGGGATTAATTAATTATGTTAATGCTGTGATTAATGTATTTTTTAGTGCATTTAATCGAAATTCAATTCATATTGGGTCAATTAAATATTTTGTTAAAATGTTTGATATGTTTATAGTAGTGAAAGAGGAATAATGATACAGTCATTAACTATATTAATGGTGAAATTAATATATTTAATGATGATTTTATTGTAATTTGAACTATATTGGATCAAATTTATGTATTTAATGTCTCTTAGGGTATTTGACATATTTATAGCGGCAAAATAGGGCTAATTAGTATTTAATTAACTTTTTAAATATTGTAATTAGTATATTTAATGATAAATTTATTATTATGTGACCCTTTTATTGGGTTAATTTTATGTATTTATTATTTTTAGTGTTTTACATGTTTATTGTGGCAAAAGAGGGCTAATTAGGGAGTAATTAGTATTTTAATATATTTAGTTATGAATTCATCCTAATTTGACCTTAATGTAAATATATTGCGTCAACTCTATGTATTTAATGTAAATAGATTGATTGGCAGTTTGTAGTGGTAAAATATGATTCATTACATATAATCACACATTGTTATTTCTAAGGCTAATTATAGCTTGTTTATTTAATTCAATTTTGGTAGGAATATAATACCAAAGGAATAAGCACATTATGATACTTAGGATCATGCTCAAAAGATCGATGGGAAGTCATATTAGCAAGGGTAGAGGAATCACTTAGGTGAAGATGCATTTGGTCAACGGATATCCTGATATTGCAAAATACAAGAAGGTTCCGAGGAAGGTCCATAAATTATCTAGAGCATTAGTATATGAAGAAGCAATGAGGCATCGACGATCTGACTCTCAATAGGAGCATGGCAGTGGTAGTGAGTCTATGCCATAGGGAATTAAATGTTGACTAATATAAGGTAGCTAACTGTCCCTCCTTAGTTGAGCCAAATTGGTATATAAAGGATTGGGATATTGAGAAGGCAATAGCTAAATGGTTCAACTTTCATATAATTTCAGCAAATATAGCAAAATTCCATATTTTCAAAGCATGGTCTCCTTTATTCAAAAGGCTGGCTAGGGGATCTAACTTCCAATATTGAAGGAGATCCACGACATATATTTAGATGAGGAAGTGACAAAATTGAAGGATTAGATCAAATTACTAAAGAGACAATGGGACAGATATGGGGTGACACTGATATGTGACAATTGGACGGGACTAACAAGAATGAGTATCATCAATTTTCTTAAGTATTACTGTAGACAGGTGATTTTTCATATCTCTATTAATGCTTCCGACAAGATTCAAGATGCAAACTATATTGAAAATCTAATGAACACCATGATCTAGGAAATCATACCATAGTATATTATCCAAATAGTCATCGACAATCAAGCTAATTTTAAAAAATTGATTTATAATTTATGGAGAAAAGGAAAACACTATTTTGCAATCCATGTGTAGCTCGAATATAACGCTAAATGATATTAGCTAGCTACCATCAGTTAGCAAGTGTGTCGCTCAATTATAATCGATCATAAAGTTTATATATAACCATCATTAAGTCTACTCTTTATAGATAATTTAATATCGACCAAGGAATAATTTGAAATATACCACAAAGATATTCCTCAAAGCCCAAAATAGATATGTGCCACTATTTTTTCATAATTAAGATTATTTTTATCAAAATTATACTAAATATCTATTTATTTCTAACCTTAAAACCCTAATGTAACTTCTTTTTATTTTTCAGGATTTTAGAACTATTTTCGACCATTTGTTTGTACTATCAATATGCTCGCCACACCGACACATGATATGTCGATACACAATTGTACATGCTAAGGTGTGTCATACTGGTCTATACCGACGTACTAAGTTTATCTCGATATGGTACTTGGTACCGAGTGATACGTATAGTGTATACCGATCAGTATAATATTATATTATATTAATATAATATTATATATATTGAAAAAGATGAAAATAGACGAGGTGTCACCTCGCCTCGCGAGAGAACGATGCCTCATCTCCCCACAAATCATTTTCTCGCTGGAGGATGAGGTGACGCCTCATCCCCATGCAGGAAGATGAGGTGTCACCTTGTTCTCTCGCTCGAAGATGAGGTGACACCTCATTTGTCAACTGGAAGATGAGACAGTGCCTCATTCCCGCGTGGGGAGACATACTATATCATCCGATAACAAGCAGTCCATGTATCGGTATCCTGTCGGACCGATACATACCACACGTACCGGGCAGTACAGATCAAAATGAAGAATCTTGATATATATCATACCATCAGTAAATTGATACAGTGGTATGGACTGATAAGGTGAATTTTGATTAAGCTGTAACTTAATTTGTGTTTCTTTCTTTTGTATGGTGTGATTCATCACCACATGTAAGGCATATTTAATGGGAGACTAAAATCGTAGGTGTGACTACTAGGAACAAAAGTGAAACTTAGCAAAACCTATGTATTCCCTTTCTTACCTTGTATAAATTTTCCTTTCTTATTATTCTCTATTTATTTGTGCTACTTTTATCTGCGCACGACTTCCATACTTTTAACAATTGTTTTCTGGACAATAAAATTTTTACACATCCTTATAGCAAAATAGCAAATGTGGTTCAAAACTTCAATTTCCTTGGACCTCAATCATGTGGGAGCATCAGCATTTTATCTTACATGAAATCATATAAGATTTGTTATGCAATTTCATCTACCAAAAAATTTGGCCATTCATGAAATAGTAAAAAGTCTAAATTCTCTTTAAAAATCCACTTCCACTCTTGTCCTACATAACCTCCCAAGCTAGACATGTCTGTCATGAGATTTCACAAACTAGTAGTTTTCTGAAGAATTTGAACAATGTAAATGTGCTTTGGAGAATTTTTGCTATCCTGATTGATTCCAGAATAAGCGGATACCTTTGCTATAATAAGTATGCATGAATACAAAGAATTCACTCAGAGCAGTCCAATTTCACTGGATGGTATCTGCAGTTTTAGCTCCATGATGGAGAATCCATCTGAATGTGAATGTAAAGAAACCTTCAAAGCAAGGCTTAAAAACTCATTGACCTATATTATAACCAAAGTTCTCCTTATCGGGTGGTACTTACTAATCCATTAGTTAATTGATATGCAGACCGCTTACTACTAAGCGGTACCATCTAAATCGACCGTCGACAGTCGATTTCAACTATTGACGGTCGATTTCAATCGTCTGTCACGAATGGTCATCGCTCAATCGTAACTCTTTGCTCAGTGAACTGTTCATCGCTTTTATTTGCTTGTATAGATATTTGGTAGCATATTTTACCTTAGTTTTGTATGATTTTACCTCAGAAATATAAGCAGAAATAGTTTGTAAGGCTACAGAATAGTCGCTCACTGTACGAAGCCAAAACAGGCCAATTTTGGACCGTTTTCGTGTGCTGCAGTGACCTGACCAAGTGGTGCAAAATGTCAGTCATCTCAGTCCTCTGCAACCCTCCCAGTGGCACAGGGCTAGATGGAGCTTCGGGATAGTATCAAGCGTAAGCATTCATCGACTATTGTACTCATCTTGTATTTGATACTTTGGGAATCGTCGTTTGTGGACTTACGACCATTCTTACAGCCTTCTAAAGTCCTATTTAGCTCTCTTTTTCTATTTTTCTGTTGCACTCAATTGTCCTACGAATTGCTTGTAAGAGTTGTCCTCTTTGCGAGACGTTGGAATTTGTCCATCGCTTGTCTTCAAAACTAATCAACTTCTCTTTTTGTAGATCTTTCGGAACTGTCACAAGGTTACAAGTAGGCAGACCCTTTGGGGGCAAATACACTTCAGCGTTTTTATGATTTAGGTAATTTTAGCTAATTTTGGAACTGTGGGCAAATGTTGCTTCGTGATTTAGATAATTCCAGTTAAGTCTTCAAAGTTGCCGCTAGGATGCCACATGGCTTAGACAAATTCAGCTAAGTCCGTCACACGTCGGTGATCGATTTTGATCGTCGGTGGTCTATTTTGACCATCGACGATCATTTGAGGGAGAAATAAGAAAAAGGAGAAGAAGAAGAAGAAGAAGAGAAACATACCTTCAGCAGTTCCTTACGTCGTCCGTCGCTAACGGGATTCGTCGCCTGCGAATAAAGAATCATCGGCGGGCAATTTTTTCTCCTCTCACATCTCCCCGTGCCAGGAGAAGGATCGAGACGATGTCGTCAAGCTTTTTATTTGTTTAATAAATTTATATTATATAATATTATACCTAGTGTGTATGCACAATACGAAGTAACGTACCATACCAAAATAATCTCAATATGTTGGTACAAACGAATATAACAAACCTTGATTATAACACTAAGCACCATAGTTATCAGAACCATGCCAAGATGTGACCCAATCAAGGCTTGGGTCACGGGTCGGACCAGTGTGTCAAATTACATTTTTAATTTTAAAATAAAAATATATAAAAATAAAAATTATA
Organism: Ensete glaucum; assembly: GCA_021527575.1. Classification (NCBI taxonomy): domain Eukaryota; kingdom Viridiplantae; phylum Streptophyta; class Magnoliopsida; order Zingiberales; family Musaceae; genus Ensete; species Ensete glaucum. The sequence goes on along the minus strand of CM038555.1, from coordinate 16,993,428 downwards.
TATAATAAAAATATAAAATATTAATAATTTAATAATAATAAAATTTTATATAAATGAAAGTCAAACATCAATTGTATAGATAATGACAAAAATAATAATATCAACAAACAATATAAACATAAATGCTTATCTATAACATATAACAAAACATAAAATATATAACCAGTTGTTGATTAGGAGGAGATTAAAGGTGTAGAACCAGTTGTTGATGGAGAACTTGACATAAATTTTCTTTCCAAAATATAAAATATTATTTGTTATCATGACACAACAATTTGAGTATATAATAATTAAATAGACAAATAAGCTCAATGCAACATAAGCTAATACTACTTATCATAGGTTTAACCAGAATTAACAAAAGGGACGAAAGAATGAAAGAACATTAAGATGGATGCTATGCAAAATTAAAACTTACCACACAGGAAGTTAGAGCACCAAATAGATGACCTTCAGGCAGAGTGAATGGAGAGGTGACTCGAGGGATGTAGGTACGGCTAAACCTATTTTATTTTCAACATTAACCTTAAATTTATTATTGACATATATATACCCTCTTAAGTTAATAATTAAAAAGATCTAAGTCAATGGTATTTGAGCACTCTTCCACTATATTATAAAACTGGATTGATTTCGTTCACGTGGGTTATCCAAAAATCAACTAGGTCAATTGGTTCATTTAGGTTCTTCAAAATATCTGATGTGAATTGGAATGATTAATGTTTGATTTTTGATTTTTCTGGTCTGATCCACCTGGTACAATTCGATTCTGATAATTATGCTCAACACTTATCGATATTACTCTAAACTAAGAGTAGGGAGGTATAAGGTTCACAATATCGTACTGTACCGATATATCGATCAGTTATCGATATGGTACATATCTAACTGTATCAAGTTATATCGAATATATTAATTTTTTATAATATTGATATATACTGAGTGATATAATATGGTATTATAAAACATTATAAAGGCAAGAGCAAAAAAGAAAGAGGACTAACGAAGAAGGAAAATAAGGACGAGTGGAAATGCAGGAGAAAGGGGATGAGGTGGAAGAGTAGTAGAGGTGGAGGAAGAAGTGCGTTGGCAACGACAAAGAGGAAGTGAAGTTAAGAGAGAGGCGTTAGGAAACTAAGAAATCAAAGGGGAGATAGAGAGAGTAGCAAAAGAGTAGAACAAAAAAAGATAGCTGTGAAAGGTTGTTAAAAAATGATAGAGGTACTGACAATAGTACCCTGATATGGCAATCATACAAAGTGTTGTCAAAGACAAAATGATGAGGTACTAGCAATAGTACACTGACATGGTAATCATACTAGATGGTAAGCTTGAACCATAGTAACTATAACCAAATCTAGATGGTCGGATCATAAACCATGAATTGGATGATTAACCAGCCTGATTCACGTATTGGATCGGATGTGTTAAAAAAAATGGGAGGAACCAATTGTAACTCGCATGAAGCAGGCGGGTTATATAAAATTAAATTGGTTTTATAATATAATAGGAGATTACCTAAATACCCTTGACATAAATTTTTATTATTTATTTAAGAGGGTATTTATGTCAAGCATAAAATTAAAGTTAATGTTAGAAATAAATTAGGTTTAGCCTTACCTTCAATTTTGCTTCGCATCCACCTTAATGTTCTTTCATCATGCATACATGTTTTAATAGTTATTTGCTATCGTCTCTTTAGTTAATCTCAGTGAAATCTATCGTGGATGAATAATATTAATTTTTTATATTATATCAATTTTATTTGTTACTCAAATAGTTGTATCATAATAATAGACAATATTCATAATTTTGTAAAATAAAGGTTATGACATGTCCTCCATCAACAACTGGTTTTACACTATATTTTGTTATATGTCATGGATAAACATTTATGCTTATAATGTTTCATTGATGTTATCATTTTTGTCATTCTCAATTCAACTAAGTTTTATTTTTATTTGTATAAAATCATTTTTAAAAATTAATTTTAATATTTTATATTTTTAATATATATATATTATTTTTTTAATTAAACATATGGTTCGATCAGTTGACCCATTGGCCTAACCGGTGGTCTCCTACTTTCTGATTAGATTATGATAATGTGCACAAAATTATGTCACTCTAGACAGCACAAAATTATTTAGTACAGATGTCAAAACCTGATGCTACATATGAATACTGGTCAGTATGGCCCAGTCAGATTGGTTTTTTTTTAATCCTTGTTTAAACATCACAATTATCAAGTAGGAATATATCACATAGTCAGCAAGCAATAATGGAAGGTAAAGATTCAACATGCGTAATGCATTTTCAAATGTAACTTTTCAATAAGTATTGACTCATTCTTCAGTTTACCAGCAAGAAAACACCATAAAACTATAACATGAGATACCAGTGATATGCCTCCATGGTAGGATAATCAAAATGTTTATTAGAATCGTCAGGAACATGCAATAAAAATAAAGAATTGAATACATCAAGAACCTGAATCAAACTTATCAGAAAAACTATGCATACCAGCAATCCTTCTTGGAGAGAGAACTGTTTTGCAGTTTCAACTGCTTCATCACATCACTTGATATCTGTTGTAAAAATAAGTACAAATGATTAAAAAACATGGCCAATGAGTTACTACCCGCCTAAATCTTTAAGATTATGTCTTTCTAAAGTTAACCTTTCTGAAATTCCTCAAATATAGTTTCTATATTTGGCCAATCACCAGACAAAGTCAAGAATAGATCACAGTTTGAATGGGAAAGATTTGTGTAATTTCTAGGTCAAATTTCGAGCTAAAATATGAAACTTAACTTGCTATAACTACCAAGGTTTGTGGTATTTATCTTTATCGATATATTTGACTAGTTGTCAGTACGATGTGCATTGATTTATAATCGACACATAGTATGTCATTTTTAAGACTTATTGACAGTATAGTAAAATTACTAAAGATAGCTCCAAAATTTTCTAAAAATAGAAAAAAAAAGTTAGATTAGGGTTTTTTAAGTAAAAAATAATATAAATTTAATATAATTTTAGTAAAAATAATCAGAATAGTATTTGATGATCAGAATATTATTTGATGAATTAATAAAATTTTATGGGGTGATAAGAATAGATTGTCCAGAACTCTATAAAAGTATATGTCAATAAGGCTAGATGTCATAATTAAATACTTGATTATTTTTTTGTGTAACTAATTTAACTTCAATTCACTAATAATCTTTCTTTTTTTCCTCTCTTCTCCTTCAATCAAATAAAATTTGATAGGAGGGCCATATCCAACCATTGTTATTGTTTCGTACTTGAGTCTAGAGCATAAGAGCTAGGAGCTAGAGAGAAAAATAATTATAAAATTAAAAATAAGAGCTAAAGAACTCCCTCAAGAAGAAAAGAAGCATGATATTTACACATGCATGATACAAATTGCTCAGTTTTCCACTTATTTATATACAACTTTAACCTTTATCAACCTTTCAGTAAATGGTTCAATACATTTCCTTTCTTTAAAATCTATTAATCAAAAGCTATGAAGTAGAAACTTAAATGCTTCCTTTTTTTTCTTGTAACTTTGCTTTTATTATATTAATGTTAAAAGTGTAATATCCTCTGTATGACATAACATTCATCCTTCACTTAATTAAATATCTTTCTTCTCCTATCATGTTACTTACATATACATAGATATACATGTATATATCTTACATTTGCCAGTGCAAATTCAGAAGCATCCAGCCTGTAGTCCTTTAATCTCAAAATTAAGAACACATAAAAAAAAATGTAATTTAAGAATAAAACAAGTTTCTGTAGTACTGAGTCTCCTGACAAGGAAGAAAATTATGATTTGAGGAAAGAAGTTAAAAGCTTAATAAATTAATGGAAATAGGTATGAACTCTGAAAAGGCTGAATTAGATTCACTGACTAACAAATGAACCAATCCATGCAGCTGGCTCACCAAGTATTCAGATCATTAAGAGTACCTCATCTAGCCCTACATTTAGAATATTAAGAAAATACATGGAAAGAATATCACCCGTGAATAGAAATAAAAATGGAAGCATTGATAACAACACTAATAAGTAATATGATTAAACCACATGATGCAAGCAATTTGACAAGTCCATACCTCCAAAATTTCATCAACTACTTCAAGGTCCAAATTCCTTGGTACAAGACCTACTCCTAAGCCTTGAATCTTGTGTGGACCTCCTACATTATAGGACTTTTTGGTTATCGGGATAAAACAAAAGGTTGAAAGAAAAAAAAGGTTAGATCCACTTAAACTTAGCCTATACCAGGCTAAGTTTAAGTGGATCTATGCCAATGTTGCTTTCAGAAGGCAACATTGATGTTAGGCTCAATGCCAATGTCCTGAAGAAACTGGAAACGAGCAAGACCAAGAATTAGGAATTCCATACACAGAGAAACTTAGAATAAAAAGGTAAGAGAAAAAATAGAAAGGAAAAAGAACCTTGATGTTAGGCTTTTTTTGTCCTTCAAAAAACAACCAACTCCAGATATAGTTCCACCTGTCTAACACCAGCAACAAAAATGTCCACCTCCCCTCTTGTATCTTCCCAGATTTCTGGACCAGTAGACTCATAATGTATCTGCACAAGAATATACAGAATTTGAGAAAAAAAATGAAACTAGGGTAAAATAATCAGGTAGAATGTGACCTTTGGATTTGCAGGATTGTCAAAATGTTGAAGCATGTAAGCATTAGGTGTATTCTTCAAGATCTCTTCTGCCTTTTGAACTGCTCCCTTCTTGCCTTTGGCAGAATCTTTAAGGACAAGTTCTGCTCCAAAAGCTTTGAGCAGAACTCGTCTTTCAATGCTCAAAGATGCAGGCATGGTCAATATCAGTCTGTATCCTTCGGCAGCAGCAATAAACGCAAGATCAATCCCCGTGTTACCACTTGTTGGTTCTACCGATATACTCTTTAGAAGCAAAACATAGAAAAAATTCAATCAGAATACAATGGAATGACAATGAAGAGGCAGAATTACTAGATTGGCTACAATAAGGTCCTCTAGCAAAAAGTTTAAACATGAGAAAAAGGTGAAGAAACTGAAAAAACTCGAGTACCCAAAAAACTAAGGTAAATAAAGCACCAGGTGAAGATTCATTTAAATACGACAGCAACTAGAGTTAATCCAGCACAATTTTTCAGGATAATCCAATTTTCAGCAATGAAATTTCTGTAGTTAGTTCCTTAATTGCTAGTGTTAATTCCATAACCATTTTGTTAAATGATTTACTTGACTATTCTATCTATTATAAATGGCAGTCTAAGGAGCTAGTGGAGAAAAAGAGTCCATCGAGACTTGTCCAAAAATACTCCAAATTTGAATTAGTTTTCGCAACCCTTTTCATGTACAACTCCTATTAAAGGCAATTACAGGTGAATTGGACTTTTCTCTAATTTTCTAAGATAACCTTAAGTTCCTATACCAATCAATCCATGGGAAAATCTCTTGTATCAGAGCCTGCTCATTTTTACTGCACCTAATTCTGCTCCTTCACTCTCCAAAAAGAACTAGCTTAAGGGGGGAAAAGAAATTGTAAGCAAGCAACGAAAAGAAGAACAAAAAGCCAATTACCTCTCCAGGAGTTATAACCCCCCTTTGCTCTGCATCACCTATCATACTATACCCTATTCTGAAGATGAATTGAACAATTAGCATCATAGATATTTAGACATATTCTCAGAAAAATATGAGAATAAACAATGAACAATGTACCTATCCTTCACACTGCAACAAGGTTCCATAATCTCAAGTTTGGCAGCGATGTTTGCAACACACCCCTTTACAATATTGTTTAGATATACCATTGGTGTCTTCCCTATAAGCTGTAAGAAAGCAACCAAACACAACCTAAAACAGTTAATATCTAAGGGAGCATTAAATCATAAATTCATGGATTGAGATATAATGCAATGTGACATCACGTTGTTAAAATAGAAGCACAATGACGTGGTCAAAACAGCATCACCTCAACAAGTAAAGAAAATACGCATATGTAAAAACTCTCTCAAGTCACCTTCATGTTTGGCTGATTGGATCTCCTTGTTTGAACTGGTAAAGATAAATCCCTTCTGTAAACATGAGAAGTGACAGCTCTAATGAGTGAGAAGAAGCTTCCAAGGAACTAACATCTAGGGACTACCATTAACTAAACTAACTCTATTGATGGAAAAGAGATCAAAAATTCTCCAAGCATATTGCCTTAAAGACTCGGGAAGCATGCCTATACGTATGCTACTAGTGCTCTAGTTCTCCTAATCTGAATTGAATAAAAAAGATCCCAAAGCCCTATTTACAAGGAGATTATCTTATTCCAAAATAGCCGTTGGACCCTGTTGTAACTTGATGAAGCTCCATATAGAGTAGATATGGAAGTCTGTAAATAACCATCACTCACATGATTCTTGTTTCTTCATCAATTAGCACATGGAAAAGGTGACGATGCTCTCGTTGCACACACATATCTATATATACATATGTTGCACACACATATCTATATATACATATGTATATGTATATACATACATATATACATATCAAGGTTTACTGTATCAGTCCGTACTAACATATCGAGATTATCTCGGTATGATACGATACCCAATACTGGATGGTACGTATAGTGCAGACCACCTAGTACATTATAATATAATTTATTTTTTATAATATAATATAATATAATATAATATTAAGATAAATATAATATATATTAAAAAAATGAGGCAGTGCCTCATCCCAGTGCTGGAAGACTAGGCGACGCGTCGCCTTCCAGCAGAAGAACGAGGCAGCGCCTTGTCCCAACGAAGGAAGACGAGGCATCAACGCTAGAAGACAAGGTGGCGCCTCACCTTCCAACAGAAGAACGAGGTAGTTCCTAATCCCAATGAAGGAAGATAAGGCGACGCCTCGTCTTCCAACGAGAGAACAAGGCACCGCCTCATCACAGTGCAAGAAGACGAGGCGTCGCCTTACCTTCCAGCAGAAGAATGAGGCACTGCCTCATCCCAATAAAGCAACACCTCGTCTTCCAATGGGTGAATGAGGCATTGCCTCATCATAGTGTAGGAAGATAAGGCGCCACTCGTCTTCCAGCATAAGAACAAGGCAACACCTCATCCCAACGTTGGAAGACGAGGCACCACCTCGCCTTCTAGCAGAAGAGCGAGGCAACACCTCATCCCAACAAAGGAAGCGGAAGACGAGGCGTCGCCTCGTCACAACAATTCTATGTCTTAACCCTTTATTCCTAATCTTATCGGGCAAATGTGATAAATTTTGAAGTTTCAAGATAAAGACTTATTCAAGTCTCCAGATCTTTGAGACTTAATAGAGAATTAATATACAAATCCAGATGAAAAAACTAGGCTGAGAGAGAATAGAAAAAAGGACATAAATGTATTATTCTTCCTTCAACAAGTTGTACATGAGACATTCTCCTCAAGAATTGCAACAGCGATAACCTCAAAGCAAACTTGATTGATACTTCAAAATAAATTTTAAGGCTCATCGAGGGTGATTACGGTAAAACTTCAATCCCTTCGTTGTGAGTTTAAAATTTTACTTATGAAAAATTATGAATCGGTGTAAGATTTTCTTTCTCGAGTGACTAAAATTGTTAGTTAAATGAAATCTTATGGTGAACATCTTTATGATCATATAATTATTAAAAAATTTTGAGAAGTTTAACTCTAAAATTTGATCATGTTAAGGGAGAGTCAAAGGACTTATCTACTTATTCATTTAATGAACTAATGAATTCTTTACAAGCACATAAAACAATGTTGAATATGTCACTAAAAAAAGGTGAAGAAAAAATATTTCAAGTTAACCATCTTTTACTTCAAAAGAAGATAAAAAATCAACAGGAAATGATGTGGGAGAAAAGGATTTCATGGTAGAGTAAATAGAAGAGGAAGAGAATACTTTGATGGGTAAAAACTATAAGATTGTAATTCAATGTCACTATTGTAAAATGTTTGGTCACATAAAGTCAGATTGTTAGAAAAGAGAAATGCAAGTAGGCTATGTAGAGGAAAATTAAGACAATAGTAAGTTGTTTATGACTCATTCACAAGTTAATAATATCTCAAATGATATTTGGTTCTTGGACAGTGGATGTTCTAATCATATCAGACATAAGATCAATATTTAGATATATTGATGAGACTCATAAGTTAAAAGTTAGACTTGGAGATAGTAACTAAATCCAAGTGAAAAAAAAGAGAACAATTAAGATGAAGACAAGTCAAGGAAAGGTAAAACACATTGATAACATTTTCTTTGTTCCTAGTTTATCACATAACTTGTCGAGTGTTGGACAATTGATAGATGATGGATATTCAATTATATTTGATCATGTTTCATGCACTATTAAAGATAAAAAATCTTGTTTGATTATAGTAAATATTTACATGACGTAAAATAAGATATTTTTAATTAATATTTTAAATATTGAAAAACTTACAAATCAAAAGAATGAGTCAAATTTACATCATTTAAGATATGGGCACCTTAACATTAAGGATTTAAAATTGTTAAATTAAAAAGAAATAGTTTATGGATTGACCAAAATTAATACACTTAATGTATGTGAATAATGCATTTATGACAAACAAAGTAATAAACCATTTTCTATTCGAAAAACATGGAGAGCATCTAATTATATTGAATTAATTCATGTTGACTTATGTGGACCTATAAATATAAAATCATTTGGTGGAAGTCGATATTTTTTGTTATTTACTTATGACTATAACCGCATGAGTTAGGTATATTTTTTAAAATTTAAATCTAAAGTATTTGATAACTTTCAAAAATTCAAGGCACTTATAGAAAAGCAAAGTGGTAGATGCATAAAGAAACTTCGGACATATAGAGGTGATAATTTTTTGTCTAATGAGTTTAATTCCTTTTATAAATAAAATAGTATTCATAGGGAATTAACAACGCCATTTACACTATAGCAAAATGGTGTAGCTGAACATAAAAATCAAACTATCGTCGAAATAATAAGAAGTTTGTTTAAAGGAAAGAATATTCTAAATCAGTTTTTGGCAAAAGCAATTACAATAATAGTTTATTTATTGAATATTTTACTGACAAAGGTTATTATAAATCAAACTCCTTTTAAGGCTTGGTATAGTATAAAGCCAAGTGTAAGCTATATAAAACTCTTTTGTTGTATTGCTTATGTTTTACTAAACTCATAAAATCATCATAAGCTTGATGAAAAATCTGAAAAATACATCTTAATTAGTTATTCCTTACAATCCAAAGCATATTGATTGTATAATCCTATTAGTGGCAATATTATTATTAACAAAAATATTGTGTTTGATAACAAGTCAAGTTGGAATTGTGAGATCAATGAAGGTGAAACATAAATTTGTGTTTCAGAAGAACTAGTCACTCCACCGAATCAAGTGACAGATCATGGTCTAACAAGTTCATCGTCAACCTCATATAGTAGCAATTGAAATTTAACAAATGATTCCTCAAATGAAACCCTTCCTGAATGATTTTGACCACTAATGGAATTTTATAATTCAACATTTTTTTTACTTATTTCAGATCCTATAAGTTTTGATGAAGCAATTGAAAAAGAGGAATGATGAAAGACAATAAAGGAAGAAATCCAGTTAATTGAGAAAAATGAAACTATGAGCTAATGGATCTATCGAAAGAAAAAAAAGATATTGGATTGAAATTAGTGTTTAAAATAAAGTATAATGTAGATAGAAGTAAGTATCCAAAAGCATAAGGCTCGGCTTTTAGCAAAAGGATATTCACAACAATAAGACATTGATTTTGATGATACTTTTCTCCAGTCGTTAGATTCGAAACCGTGATAACTTTCTTTGCTTTAGCTGCTTACTTGAGTTGGCTTATTTATCAATTTGATGTGAAATCTATGTTTTTAAATGGAGATTTACAAGAAGATGTTTTTGTTACCTAACTTAAAGGTTTTCTTGTTAAAAGAAATGAAGAAAAAGTATATAAGCTAAAGAAAGCTTTTTATGGGAGCTCCAAGAGCATGGTATAGCAAAATTGATTGTTATTTTCATCAAAATGGATTTAAGATGAGTGATAATAAATATACCATTTATCTAAAAAAGGAATGTGAACATAATATTCTTATAGTTTATTATGTTGATGATATTATATATAGATTTGTTTATCTAACTCTTTTGTGGTAGAATAAAAAAATGTATGATGACTAAGTTTGAAATATCAGATCTAGGTCTACTGCATTATTTTCTTAGGTTGGAGGTGAAGCAAGGATCAAATAAAATTTTTATTTCACAAAGAAAGTATGCAATGGATCTGCTAAAAAAATCCAACATGATTAATTGCAAAGCTACAACTACACCCATGAATGTAAATGAGAAATTGAAACTTGAAGATGGTATAAGTTTGATAAATGTAAGATACTATATAAGTTTGGTTGGAGGTTTGATCTATCTATCATTCTAACTTATACTCGACCATATATTAGTTTCTCTATTGGTGTAGTATCTAGGTTTATACATAGCTGAAGTAAACATTATCTCGGAGCTGTTAAAAGAATTTTACGTTATATTATTAGAACTATGAATTATGAAATTTGGTGTTCTTATAATTTTTAAATGTAAGCTATTTGATTTTATTTATAGTGATTGGGCAGGAGATCTAGATGATAGAAATAGTACTTTAAGCAATATTTTTAGTCTCGGATCAGGAGCTATAATCTTGGAATTCAAAGAAACAAGCAACATCTGCGTTGTCGATATCGAAAGCAGAATATATAGCTGTAACATCAGCAGCTTGTCAAACAATATAGCTTAGAAGACTTCTTTAAGATTTTTATCAAGAACAAAAGGAAGCAATATAAATATTTTGTGACAACAAAGCCATAATTGTAATGATAAAGTATCCAACATTTCATGAAAGAACGAATATATATCAAGATACGCCATCATTTCATCAAAGATCTTGTAGCAAATGGAGTCATAATATTAAAGTACTATCACACAGATAAAGAAGTTATAGATATTCTCACCAAGCCACTTTATAGTTCAGAAACATATTTATTTTATGTCTTAAATTGATGTATATAACTGTGAATCAAGAGAGAGTGTTGAGAACTAATTCATAGTAGTTAACTAATTAGTTAATATGTTTTAGGAGTAGTGGCTTATGTTTAGGAGTTATGGAATGACTTATAATTTAGGAGTTAGTAAGGGTAGTGGCTAATCATGGGTGAGACTAATAAGATAGTGGGGTGAAGTTGGGGTGAGGTAATTACTATTAGGTCTTAGTTCATGAAGCAAGGTGAGCAAAGAGTATTTACATTTGGAGATTATCTTACAAGTATTATGTTACCTTTTATTTAAAATTATATTATTTTTAATTAAGAATATTTTCATTAATTACATGATAATATTAAATTTTATGATTTTATAACTCCTCCTTTCCCACCAATAAGAATTAGAGCCCAAGGCGGAAGCAGACCTCACCCAGAACTGCGGGGACGGCGGATATAAAAGAAAAGATGGCTTTTCGGAAAATAAAATTTTCACTTTCTACAAAAGTCCCCTACATTTTGTTATTTATAAAATGATAATTTTATCAAACCAGCCCACGGAAAGGCCTCTCTTAACCCCAAAAGTCCAAATTAGTATGACGTTGTGTCTTGTCAAAAGACATCATGTAGAATATATTATACTAAAAGGATGGATATGATTGATGTAAATTGATTAAAAAAATGACAGAAAATTCTTTTATGGATAGAATTATACCATAATATTTTTTGTCATAAAAATGCATGAAATTTAATATACCATAATATGCATGAGAATTATACCATAATATGTTGTTGTTGGTGACCACATAGTATTGGAGGAGGCATACGTTTCAGATATCTTATCAGACTTAACATAGTGAATAATAAGCATAGGGTAAAAGATGCATGGGATTTATTGGAGGAGGCATATGTTTTAGAAATCTTATCAAAGTTAACATAGTGAATGATACGCATAGGTTAAAAGATGCATGAGATTTAATATAAATAATACAAATTTAAAGAGTTATATGACTATTAGAAAAATAGATAATTAAGTCCTTTTTTCTACTCAAACAGTGAAATTATAATATGCATACTTGAGTGGAATAATTTTTTCCATGTATTCTGCTATCTTCTCTGGCAACTCATGGATTCTCTGTAACAACAAAAATGTGTATTAAAAGATGTCCTAATGCTTATAATTCTCCTTATTTCATTGTCAAACTGGAAAAAAAAGGACCTGAAATTGATAATTGTAATAATATATATTCAAATTTAGGAAGAGATATTTACTGTCTTCAAGCTTCAGCTGTTCCTCTCAGTCAAACTGTACTGCCAACATTAGCAAGCAAAATAAGCAAAGACAACTCTCTGTAAGACTTAGAACACAAAGTTGTAGATTCCATTTATTGTAATTATATGTTCACCAAAGACACAACACATTTTTTCTTCAGAGAAAGAAATGTTTCAACACTTACAGACATCAAAAATAACTCCACATGCTTATTTCTACCCCAAAAGTTCATAATCTGTTACTCGCGAGCAACAACTATTAACTGTTTGCCGACATTTCTACCGGCAAAAAGGCCTACGAGTGCTGAAGGAGCATTCTCGAGTCCTTCAGCTATGTCTTCTATGTACACAATCTTCCCTTCCTTTATGTGCTGCACTACCTTCTCCTCGAACTCTCTGTAGCATTTGTAGTAGTTGGATACCAAGAACCCTTGCATGCGGATACACTTCGTTATCAGGGCAAGCAGGTTGTGCACACCTTCATGCTTTCCAAGGTTGTACTGAGAAATCATCCCACATACAGCAATTCGGCCATTGAGTCTCATGTTGGCAAGAACAGCATCAAGCATCGCACCACCTACGTTTTCAAAGTAGATATCGATACCCTCTGGGAAACACCTGAGAAAAAAAAGAAAAGAGAAAAGTGTTCTTTTAGCTGGAATAAATTAAAATGATGCTTTGCTAACATACTGTGTAAATTAGAGCTTTAGGAGTCATAGATAGAACTTTACTACATTTACATGCAGGATCATGTATTCAGTGTTGCTTGTGGCAAATCATGCATTTCATGTGAAGAAAAGAGATGCAAAAAGACAATATATGTGAACTTCAAAAGACAAATTCTAAATCAACCTTTTCAGAGCTTTATTCAGATCAGGTTCTTTCTTATAGTTGAAAGCCTCATGAAAACCGAACGTATTTTTCAGTAGATTAACCTGAGGAAAAATGCAAAAGAAGAGGGTGATGTTTATTAGTAGACATAGTGATGAGAACCACAAGAATACATGTTTTGCCTCGTCTACCAAATGTAATAGTAAGCAAAACATGGCGCACTCAGATAGGCATTCTAACAAATCATGAGACTAGTGTTTTGTCATTTTTATCTCTCGGTAAAACATGAGTTTGCCTTTTGAATCAGTTTGCCTCTTCTCCATCGAATTCAGGTCTGGAACAAAAATGTCAATTCCAATTTAACTTGATGCAATACTTTTTTTCACTCATGCATCAGCATTTTTCAGATGCAATTTAGGAAAAATTAGCTTGCAACATCAGAGAGACCGACTGGTATCTGATACTCTGCATATGCATGCCATCAATTAGTCAATTAGCGAAATTACAGCACTTGAACATCAGGTCATACCTTTTCATCAGAGCCAGCACTTCCGACAACATAACAGCCCATTAGCTTTGCAAATTGCCCCACAAGTTGGCCAACAGCACCTGATGCTGCTGATATGAATACATATTCACCTTTCTTGGGGGAGCAGATCTCATAGAATCCTGCATAAGCAGTGAGTCCTGGCATGCCTGAAGCCAAATAGCAAAGATGTCATTATTAAAGTGTGATGAACTGAGTAATTAATAATATTACTAGACCTTTGGCCTAAAATTCCAGTGCATGAATTTATCTCTCAGGAATGGCGGCATCCACCAGTATCGACTTTTGTCAATTAAACCTAAACAATGTCTTTCACTTTAATTGAAGTTTTAAGTGATATGGATCTAAAAATCCATGCTCACATGAAGATACCAAATTCTTGGAGACAGAATTTAACTCTAGAGGAGCTTGACTCTCCCTGGTTTTCCTTTACAGGTTGCAACTCCTTTTCATACATTTGCTCTAGAACTTCAAAGCAAGATGAATGATGGTCTGATAAATACTAATGTAGACTAAACATCATGCACCAAATGAAGTGCTTTGTAGTTATACTTAATTGAAAGTGTTGCTTCCTTGTCTTAGAAAATCACATGATTGCATCCAGTAAAAGACATCTGACATCTTCAGACTTCACTATTAGTTTCTCCCATTATTTTCAAGTGGAAACTAATATCACTAAAGTAAGTTGTAAAGCTGCAATTGCAACTAAATGTCCTTGGTAGTTGGTACTATGAACTAAATGACTTGATAAAAATTCCTTTTATCAGAATAAGTTTCTCAGTTTTGCACTTCAAAGGGAAGTTCCTTAACAGCATGCCTTTTATGGTACCCCTTCAAAACTTGAGGTTTGTCACCAATCATGACTCAGACAACAACATAGCTGGAGTACCTCTGATATACAATTAAGACCTTGCTAAAAGTTTATCAATGTAAAATGCAAGATTAATTTTATTCAATCATATTACAACTTCTAAGAAACTATTGTAAGAAAAAACCAATGAGGTGTCATCAAATAAAAAATTTCACAATATGCTAAATATCACCAGCGTTATTGAATCAGAGCAGCCATAAGCAACTAGATGAAGTAAATGAAAAGTAGTCTCTATTAATTTGTGTGGGTGCCCTAAATGAACTCCAAGAAATTGTTCCTAATTTATTATTAAAATTTGTTCTTAATAATCATTTAATTGTTATTTTTTTTACTATATTAGATAGTATATTGATGCATTCACCATCAACTTATTGCTATTGCAAGTTAAAATAAAATAATAATAACAGGCATGCATATATAGTTGCTAGATAAACTCATCCATGAGAACCAAATTCTTCTGTCACAGAAAGATTAACATACAATTATTGAGTTAAAAACATATAACATCAGAAATACTTGCACATCATGAAGAATATAAACTTACCAAGAATACCAATATAGTAAGAAAGAGGTACATCAGTGTGGTTGATCTTGATGAGGTGGTCTGTTGATGTAATGAGGCTATACTCTTCCCAACCAGTCATCCCCCACACATAATCACCTACTTTAAAATCTGGATGCCCAGAATCCAGAACTTTGCCCACACCATGAGAACTTATTGGCTGCACAAAAACTAATAATGTTAAGAACACATGGAGAAAATGCATTGTAGACGTAGATATTAGATGATTATGATTAATAAAGCACACATGTACAGTCTTAACCAAATTTAATTTGCATCAGGATGAGTTTCAATTGCGCGTTATTGAATTTATATAGAACAAGAATTTCATGATATCATTGTGAAATTTTGATTACACAAAATGACTCATGGTTGAGAAGCATGCTTTGTTACATTAAAACATGATACTGAGATCTGCACTTCATGATTCAGGAGTGCAGAGAGTAACTAATGGAATTGATGCTTATAGTACTCCAGAGAACAATTTACATGAAGAAATAGGTACAAATAAACAAAGTCTAACAAACGTAAGAAAAAATAGTACTAATTCTGATTCTACTCTAATCGATAATCACAATAAGGATATGAAATTGTAGGTTGAAAAGAAACAATCAAGATTGAAACATAAATCAGCAACGAAGTGAGAACATTTTTTATACAACTCAAAACAAGTTTTCATCAAGACTTCAAATTAAAACGAATACAAAGAAAGATGCATTTAAACCTGAGTTTTCTCCTCCTCCAACTAGCCTTCCGGATTGAAAAACTGGACAACATCAAAATCCTGTTGGTTATCAAAATATGCTTACTCATTTGGCAGGAGGAACAGGAGTGTTAATAGACCTGTTTGTAAAATGCCTTCCAAAATTGTACTTGTCTCTGTAGTCAATAAAATGCAGATGAAATTGTATAATAACCTATAAAGTTCCAAGGATTCATGGAACTTCTTTGGTTTATATGTACTGTAATTAGTATTTTGTGGTTAAAAAAAAAGAGATGAACCTAATCCACAAAGATCCCTCAAATACGATACAAGGTTACCTTTATACTTGATAATTTCCATGACTCGAACCATGTTCTCCGAGGTTGCAAACCATTGTACCTTACCATTGTATCTTATCACAAAGGAACCAACTCTCCTTATGATGGATGAGTTTACATATTGAGGATTGTAAGTGTCATGAGAAGCCATATGTCTAATTTTACTTGGATCTGATTAGATCTGAGTCTCCATTATTTCTGTAAAGAGCTGTAGATTCCTATATTGGTTAGTTTAGTCAACTAGGAATTAGGTTAGTCCCGTTCTCTCAAGAAACTACTGCAAGTCACAATTAAAATAGCCTACCATTTAAAAGCAGCATATGTTTGTCCCACTTTATTTGATGATGACTGAAATTAGTAAATAGAATACAATTAGGGGGGAAGCCAGATTTGCCGTACCATAGCATACCACTTGGTACGGCCGATACATACCAGCTTGACAGGAGACCAATATGGGTGGTACATTAGTATGCCCTCATGGACTATGTATTGATACACTCGGTACAACTCAGTATGTATTGTATCGACAATTGATCAATACACCGGTATGGATCGGTAAAACAGATCATAAGAGGAAAAGCCCACAAACACAGAAGCAATGGCTGGAACGAACTACATTATTTCTAAATACTGTATTAAGTGCTCAAGATCAGATCAAACTTAAGCCTCTTTAAAGAAGGAATTGGGGAAAAAAGAATTTTTGTTTTACAAAAGAAAGAAAATATAGACCACAAGCATCAAGGTCTCTTCCCCATTCTCCTTCTGGTCCATCAACATTATTCTTCATTTTTGCACTCAGTCCCTGTTGCTGAAGCATCCCCAGGGAAATTCCCAACTGCAATATCTGTTTTCAAAACAATGTTCAATAACTTAGTCAGCTAACACATATCATGATCTCAAAATTTGCCCGTCCGGCACTCCTTTCCTCCTACTTCTTCTCTCATTCTCTCCTCCTCTCATCCTATCTTGTACTACTCTTCCTTCTCCTCCATCTCTTCCACCTCTTCCTCCTCCTCCCTCTTCCCTCTTCTTGATGTTGATAGGTATACGGTCAATGCCATGTGTCAATAGACCCATACCCGTTTTGGCCGACGACTTGTGTGGGTAAGATATTAAAATTTTAAACCATGATCCATACAATATAATATATGCCTTAAGATTGAAGACTAGCTCTTGTTCCTTAAAACTTATGGAAAAGGAACAATAAAGAGCAGGATAAAGGCACATCGTATTTTTCACGTATGCTTATATGTGTATATGTTATTCCTTCCACAGTCATCAGAACATAGAATAGAGAACAAATCCACATATACTGGATTCAGTGTTGGTACCGTGCCGGGGACGAAGTCGGGGACGTAACTGGGTTCGTCGTGCTTCGTCATGCGAGAGCGCATGTACGGATCGCAGGACAGGTAGAGGTTCTTGACGAGTACAGCCGTCGACCCCGATGGCACCCTCAGCCGCACCGTGTCCGTCGCCACCAGCTCCATGTCGCTCTCCTTGGGCACTCTGTCGGGCGGAAGATGGTGCTTCAGAACCGCCTTCCTGTTCACCACCATCTCCTCCTCCATCGCCATCCTCTCTCTCTCTCTCTCTCTCTTCTTCCCCCAACTCTTCAGATGATTATAATGTGTGCTAATGTGTTACGTTTTCAAGGACTACGGATCCTGCTACAATAGGAGAGGGCGTTTCAGATCCACTAGAATCACGGTCAAAAGTCAAAGCCGGAAGTCAAGCAGCAAAAGTCAAAGGATTACTTATGTAGATTTCATCAGGCATGAGATGCCACAGGAATCACCTGAAAACACCAGCAAAGACCAAAATGAAGGCAAAAAATCATCCTCGATACTTGCGAGAACCCCATCTTTAGTAGCTACGTGATCATATTGCATCGTATCTGGTATATCCTTTCATTCCATACTTACTTGTCATGAGAGATCACATCATGTGGTTCACATTGCCTCTGTAAAGAGCCCCATCAACCTTCCATACATGTGGCCTTCATGATCTTCTAATTAAATTCCAATTTTATAATCTTGCATTGCCGTTGGACAAGAGCATTATTATTATTATCATAATAGTAATGGTAGAGGTGAAAGAAAAAATAATCATTATATATATATATATATATATATATATATATGCAAAACGAGTTTCTGAGGCTCTATTTGCTCAGGAAAGTTAATAGCCGTCTACAAGTGACAACTGTTAATAATGGTTTTCAGAGGTATGCCACGATTGGAACCTTAGCAGGTTTAGAGTAGGAAAGAATAACATTTAGGGAAAGATTTCTGTATCCTCTGCAAAGTTGGATAATATTATATTTACTCCTTTCAAAATAAGATGCTATGATAAATCTGTATTTGTAAAGAAGTAAATAGGATATTTTGATACTTTGCAGATGGTAATATCTTGAAGGAAAAATATCTGATGCAACCTGCAAAGGATCATAAATCGTATCTTCTCCTAAAATTGCAACTATGGCATTCAAAATATCATAATATCCATAATTTTAGACATAATATAACATCTAACAGTAGAACAGAGTGATGTTCTGGATCTGGATCATCATTGTGTAGATGCAAATTTATACTGGTGGGAATCTAAAGACTTGGGTACGAGCGTAACCCAGCATCCAAATGGAATCAGTCATTCATCAGAAAAGAAAATAGTAGCCAGGATCTCAAGATTACCATCTTTATTTAGACATTGCCATGAAAAGCTAAAATAGTTCATGTCATGCCCATTATCTGACTAAAACACTGATGTCACAGACCAACACCCGAAGAAAACAGTAGTAGTTCTTCAGCAACAGAGATTGACACCTTGTTGATCCATCAGTCACGTAGCAACAAGGACAACCTGCTTGCCGACATTGCGACCTGTGAACAGGCCAATAAGTGCTGATGGAGCTTTCTCAATGCCTTCGGCGATGTCTTCAACATAAACCACCTTTCCATCCCGGATATACTGAATGACCGCTTCCAGGAACTGAGGATATAAGTGCTTGTGATCAGGCTCGATGAATCCTTGCATCTTGATGCGCTTTGTCACGATCGAAGTCATGTTGTATATGCCCTCTCGCTGAGTGAGATTGTATTGTGAAATCAGCCCACAGACAGCAATTCGGCCATGCACTCTCATGTTCAACAACACAGCATCAAGCATTTTACCACCAACATTTTCGAAGTAGATGTCTATTCCATCAGGAAAGCACCTAAACCCAGAGATATATATAAGCAACTAATTTATTGGCCCAGCAGAAATATGCAAGCTACAAATTAATCAAGAAATAACCCCTTACCTGCGAAATTATAAAAGATCTTAAACAATTCCATGGAATTGAGCTGCAAATTAATCAATAAATGACCCCTTACGTGCAAAATTATAAAAGATCTTAAACAATTCCATGGAATTGAGTATGACTGTATATGTGATAGCATCTACTGTACCAGGAATATCAATGAACTCAATTCTTGTAATTACTCAGGATATTCTCTTTTAGCTTCTACCTCTATTTCTTAGTTCAAGATACCTTCTTACTAACTAGAATAAAAGAATTAGTAGATTTGTTCTGCCTAACCTAACCATCTGTGTTGGTTTCGCGTACAGGTACCCTTTTGTTGAAGGTCATTCCAGCTTTTCCTAGGAGTATGGCATCAGGTTACTTCCGTACCATAGCACCTGATACTCGGACATTGGCTCGAGGCATTTCCTCTATCCTTTCTTACCCTGAAAAGCAAAGTCACCTTGCGTCCTTGAACTGATAACCATCCTTCAGCTAACCTAGCGTCCTCCATCCCTCGGAACCAATAAAGGGGTAGTACAAGAATATTCACCCGTTGTCCATCGACTATGCCTTTCGGCCTAATCTTAGGCCCTAACTGTTAGAACCCCGCAGGATTCTAAGCTTGGATTGATCTCTGAAGTGGATTGGCTTCCTTGGAACTCTATAGGGGTTCCTCCCTCCTTGGTATTCGGCTACAAGAGCTGAAGAAAAGATTGATCTATTCATGATAAAAAGGGTTGTGGCTACAAGTGTTTATATAAGGTCTTGATACCCTAACTCCTAATATGACTCCTACTTCAACTAAACCAAGACTCCAACTCCTAGTGTAACTCCTAATCAACCCTAGAGAGAGTCCTAACTAAATGGAACTCCCCTCTCTAACCTTAGTCGGCCTCCCTAATAGGGGTGGGTGCGGTTAGGAGACCCCCACCCCAATGAGGACTCCTCACTAACCCTAGTCGACCTCTTCAAACAAGGTGGGTGGCGGCTGATTTAGGGTTTATTATATACCTCAGGGTTTTATTGTCATCATGACTCTGTGAACCTAGGACCTAACCCAGCTAGGGTCCTAATAGACCCGCCCTCTTAAAATCAATCTTGTCCTCGAGGTTGAGGCTCCATGATCTCCGGGTCCGAGTCTGTAGCTTGTCATGAGGCTTCCTTGTTGCATCTGTGGTAGGCAAATCATGATCCCACGGTTCAGCTTTGTCTTGTATCTCTTCATCGGTGGTAGTGTTTGGATGATGATGCATCGTGATCCTGTGATGCCATGCAATCTCCAATTAGTATTGGCCCTTCTCATCAATTTGGGTGTCGAGTGGATGGATCCGGGCTGAATCATCCTCTCTAAACCTTCATTTGCGGTGAGATACCTGGAGGATCAGTTGTAATTTTAAATTGGTGCGCAAGTCCGATCCAGTGTCACGGACAAAAATACAAATAAGGTGTTCGACGTAATGCTCATGCTTGTCCATGTCTTTCGGTTTTTGTACATACTTTATACAGTAAGTAGCGGGCTTGCAGTAGGCTTGACAACCCTCGTTTGGTTAGCTTTCATGGCTGATTTCGGCTTGTAAATGAGAGTCGTCTCATGTGGACACTTGTGGGAACTTTGGTCTATAATGGACCTTGATCCTTTGTGTGCAACCGTTTATTACTTGTAAAGGCAATGATTGTAATTTGTATTGGCTATATAAGTGTTTCCTATAGTAGTTGTTTGTGGATCCCATGGGAAATGTTTTCTCTAACCTGTTTTCTCTTTTGTAGGTCCTAAGGAACCCTAGGAGGTTTCGGGGAGGTTGATATTTACGGACAAAAACACAATAGTGTCGCACGACTTAGGCAAAACCAACTAAGTTTGTGTCATATGATATCAGAGCGGGACAACCACATGTATAAACACTTGTCATGCAAATGTGGGGGACCTAGCTGGGCTGCATAGATGGCAGCCAGCACGCATGATCATTTGGGAGAAACAGACATGGAGATGTAGGGAAAGGAGTCGCTTAGAGGAGCGGACATTCGTGATTGACATTCAAAGGAATGATCAACCCTTTGCGTGAGAGGCACCACGAGGACAAGCAAGCTAGAAAGAATATGCAGCGCACAAAGGTTGGGATGGCTGAGTTTGAGCTACGACTCGACTTTGGCAACCAAACTTGATGGTGCTCAAGGCAAGCAAGGCGCTTGATAAAAGATGAGATCGTGCAAAGTGGTATGTGTTGCTCAACAACCGAAAGAGTTGTGCAAAGCTCACAGAGGTAAAGGGAATTGCTAACTCGAAGAATTCAGTACTCATGCAAGGACTTATATGCGGACGATGGAGTGTTTTTGGCCATCCCAACGCGACCAGGACTCGGCACCATAGAGCATTGAAACTTTCTCTTCAGCATGGAAAGGATATGTCCGTAAGAGACTGAAGTCTGCAACAAGTTCAACACGTTGCTAGGTCACGAAGGGTGCAGCGGGGGTTGTATTGGCAAAGAGTCGCAATCTAGCAAGCACATTTGCGGGGGAAGAACAATGCACAGACTGTTCAGCAAGACGGAGTAGTCCAAGGGGATGGTGGTCTCCGAAACAACAGGACAGATATCCAGGAGGGATAGGTCCTGGTTCTCCAAAGGGAAATCATGTGCAGCGAACCGTACATGTTGAGGAAGAGTACCTCGAGACAATATCACTGTAAAGCTCAATGGACCGGGCGAGTAGTGAGGAGTCGTTGCATGATCTCAAATGAGGTAATGCATTGGTGGATGCATTACGAGATCAAGTGAGGGAGCAACCATGATAACATCATATGAAGGCACACTTAGAGTTGATGTGGAAATCAGACTCAACGGAGAGCTGACTCGTGGAATGGTGGGCGCAAGGGCCACCATCAACTCAATGCAAATCGAGAGGCAAAGCAACTTGGGTGGAACTTGGTGAAGTATCCAAGCCGCATGAACGGAGTCAATGTAGAATATGGAACATGGAGCAGAGGCACAAAGCTTTCTTAAACAGAGGTCAAGGACATGAACTCTTGTAGAGGCAAGAGTGCGATCATGTCATTCCATGTGTTCTTCATTCTGATGGGGCGAACTCATCTTGTATTGTGCCAAAGATGAAGGGAGCTTCAAGGCACATACACCTTATCTCATAGAAGCATTTGACAAAAGGACTAAGGCGACTCAACTTGCGAAGGCAAAGTTGGGATTAGAAGGCCTTAGCACAGGGCAAGAGGACGTAAAGACGGGTACTCTTGAAGAATATGCCATAGTGCTATCATTCGAGTTGTCATGAAGAAAGCGGTGAGCAGTGGAGATTATGCTGGTGGAGGATAAAGGCCCAGGATCCAGACAATTATGCACTAATTTCAACAAAGTCGGTGGACTTCGAGAGCTACTAGGCGACGGACTGTCCTAGAGCGATGTTTCATCCGGGTGTGACCCAAGAATAGGTGGACGAAGGTCAATTGCCAAAGGAGCGAACACAATCGGAGGTGGCGGAGGCCCTACAATGTGCTGACAAAGGCCACACATGAAGAGATCGTAATCCGAGTTCATCCCACAAGAATCTGAATGCAATGGAGATGTCACCAAAAGGCAATATGGTGTAGCAGATCGTGGTGGAATAGTTCGAGGCAATACAACACACGCGGGAAACGTCCCGTGAAGGACGTGATCATGCGGAGGTATGATCAGGAGCTACTGGGAACTCCACTTTGGTGAACAACACAATGACAAGAAGGGCTATGGATTCAAGGAGTGAATGTTATGGTACTGCAATGACGGGTCTTCCGTGTGTGTGCACCGAATCTTGCATCGAATGAAAACCTTAATCATCAGCATATAGGGGGCTGTGTATCACCGAGGAAGAATTCCGAGTGTAAGTACTAGCGAGTCCCATAGGGGGGGCGGAGGGGACTTAATCATACAAAAGTATAAACGGAGTGTCTGGAGAGTTGGACTGCTTCAGAGCTTACATTCGCTTAAGGGAGCCCGGCAAGTCATAGGATAAGGCCGAGTAAGTGAACGTTGCTATCAAGGAAGCTAAAGAGAACAGAATTGGCGCAAGCCCTGCAATAAGATGGCGGAGGCCATGCATAGGAGTTACAATCTGTCTTTCCATCGACCAAGGAAAACTGCTTAAAGAACACAAGGATGTTGAAGCAGACAGTCGAAAGGGCCAAGGAAGCGACGACGAGTCCAAAGGGGCTCAGCTACCCAAAAAGCAAAGTGTCGGTTAAAAAGGAATGGACTCGAAGGAGTGCCCCAGTGCCGCAGAGGCGGATCTACCGATCACGAAGAAAGAGACGTAAATGCAAGGCAACGGATTGTAAGGCCATGGGCTTGGCAGCATCATGGTACCTCAAAGGTGGGACTTTAGTGAAGTCATCAATCCCTTGCTCTCATGGAGGGAGAGCATTGATCGTGAAAGGGGTCGAGGAGGTGGAGAATGCAGAAGCAAACTCCAAGTACTAGGACAAGACAGAAGGGCAAAGGCCAAGGAACTTCATAAGACCAATGTCAATGGGCTTCTCATCAAGATAGCCGAAAATGGGGGATTTCGAGTTGATGCAGGAGCTCGACCAAGGAACAAAGTAGGCAGTACGTAGTGCTATACCTTTTCTACTAAGAGGAGTAGACGACAAAGATAATAGGGAAGATGGTACAATCCCAAAGGCGACCAAAACTATCAAAGACTTGCTCCAAGTTGGAGTGAAAGTTTACTCTTTTCGGGCAAAACTTCTTGTATTTCGAAAGTTCGATGGCAAAGAGAAGGCGAATCATAGTAGCTAACTCAACGCAAGGAGTGCAAACACTTTTGGTGCTTCAGAAGTATGAGCAAAGAGTGGCAAAGACTAATAACTAGCTCAATGTATGAAGTACAACCTCGAATAGGCAAGTGAAGTCAAGTAACTTTGTCTTCTCAACTCCTAAGAGAATGGGCAAAACCGAGTACCCCAGTTCTATTATTTATCTTGTAGAGGAGCTCTACGCAAGTTCAAAGACCTCTCGAAGAAATATAATGAAAGACAAATCCTCACCATTAGTGATCGATGCTACTGAGAGTAGATTGTTTACTTCATTTCCCAACCGAATGTCAATTGAAAACAAAAATGATGCAAACCTACTTGGAAGTGACAACTAAATTGAAGAAGAATTGATGAGCAAATTTTGTAAAGGAAGGACCTCAAAAAATTCAAAGTCTGCGAGGCGATACTCATTAAAGCTCCAACAAGCATCCACCCAGTTTAAGTGGCATGAGATGTTTGAGATACTAGCGCAAAACAAGGAAGGTCTTTTCCTTCATCAAAAGGATCCACAAGAATCAACAAGGATCAACACAACTCAACCGACTCCACATCAAAGTCAGTCATTAGTGAGTTGAAGCAGCATGGCGGATCAGAGTTCGACTACTCAACAACAGCAGCGGAGAGCAACTGGGAGCCAAGAGGTGTGTTACAGCCAAAGCAGAAGATTAAAGATTCAGCAAAATGCGAGGAGATATAGCGTTTGCAATGGCTTTGACGAGGACGTCGAAGGAATAAGTAGGGGAGAATGTCACAGACAAAAATATAAACAAGGTGTTCGACGTAATGCTCATGCTTGTCCGTGTCTATCGATTTTTGTACATACTTTGTACAACAAGTAAGGGACTTACAGTAGGCTTGATAGCCCTTGTTTGGTTAGCTTTCATGGTTGGTTTCAATTTGTAAATGAGAGTCGTGTCATATGGATACTTGTGGGGACTTTGGTCTGTAATGGACCTTGATCCTTTGTGTGCAACCATTTAGAGCTTGTAAAGTCCATGATTGTAATTTGTATTGGCTATATAAGCGTTTTCTAAAGTGGTTGCTTATAGATCCCGTGGGAAATATTTTCTCTAACCCATTTTCTCTTTTATAGGTCCTAAAGGACCTTAGGAGGTTTCGGGGAGGCTGACCTTTGTGGACGGACACGCAAGGGTGCCGCACAACTTAGGTAAAACTAGCTAAGTTCGTGACAATAGGTCACGGTTCCAATGTGATCTCTAATTTTGTAGGGTCCAAGAAATAAAGAGACCGCTTCCTTGAGGCTCGAGTCTTCATGTATTTTTGCTAGTAAGATGGAAGACGAAGGAAGACTCGATCTCCAATGGCCAACTTCCTTTTCTCCCTGTGTTTGTCCGCTTGCGATTTTATTTTTGCTTGGGCTGCTGTGGGTTTGTCCTTTAATAGTCCTTTCTTGAGATGATGGCAACCCCTCGATGAAGTCTATGGAAATGTCGATCCAAGAAAAAACCAAAGTGGGTAGGCTGAGATTTTCTCGGACTTGCTAGTGTCTCTCCTTTATGCTGTTGACCAGTATTATACCAAGCCATAAATTCAATAATGGTCAGCATCTCCTCGTCGTAGATTTATAGCTTCAAGTGATATGGAGAGAGGGCTTTGCTGATGTAGACTAGGGGTCAGCCATCTTGCATGAGGACAATACCAATTCTAGCTCTCGATGCATCAGATTTGATCACGAACACTTTATCAGAGTTGGGTAAGGCTAGCACCAGTGAAGATGGAATCGCAGTCGTGAGGGCATCAAAGGATGCTGTAGCTTCATCCGGCCAGAGGAAGACATCTTTTTTCAGCAATGTCATGAGGGGAGCGTTGATTTTGTCGTCATCCTCCATGAACTTGCGATGGTCATACGACCGGGTAGGGGGCAGTTTTGTCGGTTCAGCAAACGTATCCGAAAATTCACCAAGCAATGAGGGGAGGTTTGGATCTTGGTTCATCATCGGTTCCTCCATTTGCAACCCTTGAAGTTGTATTAGGAAGCTGATATGCGATTTGTGTAGCACCCTCTCCATGCATTGCATAGAAACAGTCGATACCTTGTCCCCGTGTTTTCCTTGTAGGATCACCTGTTTCTCATGGCTAAAAAATTTCATGATTAATTTGGCAAAATTCCAAGAAACATCAACTAGAGTGGACAACCATTAGATGCTGAGCACTGTTTGATAATCATCAAGTGGTAAGAGGAAGAAGTTCGTGGTGATTTCTTAGCCCTGCATAACTAGTTTCACTTGTAGGCAATTTCAATTGCAATTGAGGATTCGACCATCTGCAATTTTTACATCGAACCTGCTGCTCTTCAATCCAGAGAGTTAATTGGACAACAACCTTGTTGTCCATGAAATTATTGGTGCTTCTAGTGTGAATGGTGATCAGCTGGTGTTCGTGGAATCCATTGACCTTGATGGATTGCGGGTTGGCATAGTTGGCTAGGGCATGTATGGTGCTAATGGCTGGCTGCGATTCTTCCTCCGTATCTTCCTTCTCAGGTTCTGGATCCTCGATCGGTTCAATTAACAAAAGGTTTCCCCTTTTGCAGCGGTGATCTCTACTCCATAGTTCATCGCAAGGCCAGCATAGCCTTTTCGCCAATCTTTCTCGAAGTTCTTCTTGGGTAAGTTTGCTGAGAGGTTCAGTTAAAAGTAGGGGGGGCCGAAGGCTTGAGGGTTACTGGTTGGTTCATGATTTTGGTCCTTCGGGCATCATTGTTCAGTCGTTCCTCATGGATACAAGCGAAGGAGATGGCAGCTAGCAGGGGAGGCCGAAAGCTTGAGGGTTGCTAGTCGATTCATGATCTTGGTCCTTCGGGCATCGTTGTTCAGTCGTTCCTCATGGATGCAAGCGAAGGAGATGATAGCCCTCAATGTATATGGTTGTTGTGCCTTGTCTTCGCATCTGATCTTCGATTTTAATCCTTCGATGAACATCCCTAACAATTGCTTTTCAGACTAATCTTGAGTTTGATTTGAAAGATGCTCAAACCTGGTTTGATACTCCTGCACGGTTGAGGTTTGGCAAATCTTCGTGAGTTGACCGTTTGCGTTCTCATACTCCGTCGGTCTAAAGTGGATCAATAGCCCGCTTTTGAATTGCTTTTGAATGTGCTCAAACCATTCGTACCCACTGGATCGACAAGATATATTGCAACGATGTTGACCATGGATGCATCCGGAGTCTTGTGATAGCAGAAATACCATTTCGCGCACATGATCCAACGGGTCGAGAGATCTTCCTATCTAAGGAAGTCCACCCTCATGCATGGGCACGAGGAGTCCGACGCTTGATCTCCTTTCTCCGCTGGGTTCTCCTTATGATCTGAATTTTCCTCGCGCTGAGATCTTTTTGGGCACCTTGATCGGCCCAATCGGAATTCTTCAAAGAGCGCACGCAACTTGTCCTTCATGCGGGTCTCGATAGCTTCAAGCTTTGCGTCGATCATGTCATCTGATGCCAAGCGTAGGATTGCAAATCTATGATGTTGAGATTCTTCTTTTGTTGGCGAGTCAAGGGCATAGACCGACAGATGATTTGTCGGCAATAGGAAGAGGGAACGATCTTGGGAAGAAGGTTGCGGTTGGCTACTGTTTGGCTGCTGTATGTGCTACTATTTTGGCCAGAGTTTGCGTTGCTGTTTAGGATGACTGTAGAGATCAAAAGTGGGCTTGACGACTGCGTCTTAAGGCTAAAGGGGTGCCTTAGGGTTGATGTGGGTGGCAGCAACAAATTCGACAGAGATCATATGTGTATGCAGCAAGAAACACCGAAAAACATGGCAACAGAAATTTTCGTCGAAAGACATCAATTTTATGATGAAAGTTTCAGCAATATTGCAGTAGTATTTTGAGGAATATGGTAGCACGAAATCAACAAGGATATCAGCAATATAGATTTATAACAAATATGGTAGCAAGATCAGATGCAGCAACAAAATTTTACGTCGAAGAACAGCAGTTCGATGAAATGTTTTCAGCGGTTCATCAAAGATTAAAGAAGAATTAAGGGAGAATCCGCTGGTAAGGAAAGCCTAGCCGACGTAAAATACGAAGATGAATATAGCAGCAAGTTGTCGACAGAAAGATCAGAGATACGATAACAATTCTGCGACTGAAATTTTGCAGTGCAATTTTCATCGTAAAGATGATAACTTTGCGACAAAAAGTTTTTACAGTGAGCAATTTTTTGCAGCAATATAAGGAAGATGTAATGTATTATAACCAAAGTTTGACTTACCGATCCGTACCGGTGTATCGAGATTATCTAGGTACCGGTACGATACCGGTACTGGGCGGTACACACAGTGCTTAATGCCTGATATATTAAAATATAATATATTTTTTTATAATATTATATTATATTATATTATATCAAAAATATTAATATATTAAAAAAGAAAAAGAAAAGGTGCGACGTCATCGAGGCAACGCGAGGACGTCACGTGGAAAGTAGGTTATTCTTCTCCTCTTCTTCTTTTTTTCTTCTTTTCCTCTTCTTCTTCTTCTTCTTCTTCCCTTTTTCTCCCTCAATCGATCGCCAACGGTCGATTTCTCCCTCAATCAACCACCGACGATCGATTTCTCCCTCAATCGGCCACCGATGATCGAAATCGATCGCCAACAGTCGATTTTTTATGGTACCGTCCAGTAGCGAGTGGTCCGTGTATCGATAACCTGACGAACCGATATGTACCACCTGTACTGGACGATACAAATCGAAATTGCAAACCTTGATTACAACAAGGGATAGATGATAATGAAAGCCAAGCCGATGCAAAATATGGAGAAGAAAATGACAGCAAAATCAGCAAGAAGATAATATACAATTGAAATTTTGCGTCAACGTCGAAAGATCGTTATAGCAGTTTTTTCAACTAGCAATTTTTTCAACAAGATAGATAGAAGGAATGGATTGTAACAATGGTAGATGTAACTATTTTCTTGGGGTTTTTTGGATAAGTAAAGTAAGGTAGATACCACAACCTGATGCAATTTTGGTGGAGGTTGTAGATGATGTTTCTACGGCAATGGTGATGGCTACGGAGTCAGCGATGATCACAACAATTGTGAGAATTGCTTGGGAGGATGGTGGGCCGCTGGATAGCAGCAGCAAGTGTGGAAGAGCAACGAGGTGCCAAGAACGCGACTCTGATACCAAGTGGTAGAACCTCGTAGGATTCTAAGCTTGGATTGATCTCTGAAATGGATCGACTTCCTTAGAACTTTATAGGGGTTCCTCCCTCCTTGGTATTCGACTACAAGAACTGAAGAAAAGATTGATTTATTCATGATAAAAAGGATTGTGGCTATAAGTGTTTATATAGGGTCTCAAAACCCTAACTTCTAATAGGACTTCAACTCCTCATTTAACTCATAATCAACCCTAGAGAGAGTCATAATTAAATGGAACTCTCCCTCTCTAACCCTAGCCGACCTCACTAATAGGTGGGGGTGGCGGCTAGGAGACCCCCACTCCATGAGGACTCCTCTCTAACCTTAGCCGACCTCTTCAAACAAGGTGGGTGGCGGTTGATTTAGGGTTTATTACATGCCTCAGGGTTTTATTGTCATCATGACTCAATGAACCTAGGACCCTACCCAGCCAGGGTCCTAACACTAACTCACCCTCCGTGGATGAACCTTGTGGAGGAACCCTTAGGTTTTCAGGACATTGGATTGTCACCAATGTTTGTGTTATTCAAGTCAATATTCTCACTTTCACTTCATCCACACTTGCTTGCACGAGAGCTTCGTTGCAAGGTAGGACGCTCCCCTACCGATGCATTTTCACATCCCAGCAGAAATATGCAAGCTGCAAATTAGCTTATCCAGTTTTCCTTCTCTGTTTATAAGCAATGTAGAAGTATAAACAGGAAAGTCAACTACTGATTTTGGTAATGTTGATGAGAAGGAATTTGAGTTAGAAGCTAGATGATGCATTGAAATGTTCTGGCCTTCTGGCTAAATATCAGTATGTGGAAACCTAGAAGGTTGTCTTCAACATGAACTTCAGATGTAACTACCTGAACTATCAGCTTAAGGCTTTACTTTATAATTTTTGTTGATCATGCTATTTTTATACGCATTCGAGTTCTGTAAATACTAGTTGATGCTCTTTGTTTGAGTTATATGTTTTCCATGGTTTCTTTCTTGTTTTTTTCCATATCAGAAATTTTCAATGGTAAATGTTTGATGTTATGATTTATTTAACACAAATAGAAACATAATGGTTTTTTATGCAAAAATATGCAAAAGGCTATCAATCAGAAAAGTCAAGACATTTTCTTATCTGAACAAGGGATTTTAGAGGTATGTGCTTCCATGGTTACAAAAGATTTAATTGCATGAGGAATGGGCATTTTATTCTGAGCTTCTTCAGTTGTCATCTTTTCAGACTTGTTCCAAGTGGTCTGCCCTAGAATAAGAAGAAGATGTAGCGGACTTTAAAATATTAATCTCAAGTACCAATTAACCTTTTCAAGGCAGCATCAAGATCTTCCTCCTCCTTATAGTTAAAAGCATCATCAAAGCCAAATTTACTTTTCAGGAGATCAACCTGAGCAATTAAAGGCAACCAATTAGATTGACAGACTCATACAGAAATTCTTAATGCAGGACTCTACCTTCTCTTTGGTACCAGCACTTCCAACTGCATAGCAACCCATCAACTTTGCAAATTGGCCAACAAGTTGGCCAACTGCTCCAGATGCTGCTGACACATAAACTGTTTCTCCTTTCTTAGGAGAACATATTTCATGGAATCCAACATAAGCTGTAAGGCCAGGCATTCCTGAACAATAAAGCATAAACAACATATATAATTAAAACTAATGGGACTGTAATGCTACAACCATATAATAGAAGAATATGAAAATTGTGCTTAGTTATGTCTGTATTATAACAGAAATACAGAAACAGTGCTTGGCTTAATCAACATATTTGATATACTAGACTTTGCGGTTTTCTAAGATGGAACTGCTCTACTACTTTTATCAAAGTTCATTTAGATCCATATTAAAAAACAAAATAATCAGCAAGTGACATCATAAATAGCAATTCTATGCTTTGAACATTTGACTAGCTACCTATGAACATAAAAAATTGTACTAGAGGATGTTCTGAAAAATACCCAGGATCCCTGTGTAGTAAGAAAGTGGTACATCGGTGTATTTGATTTTAGTTAAACCTTTTGGTGTAGTTACTAAAGAATACTCTTCCCACCCAGTCATTCCCCATACCAAGTCTCCAGGACTGAAATCTGGATGTCCAGAGTCAACAACTTTAGATACACCATAACCAATAATTACCTGCATAAATACAATACAAAATTGATTTACTACAATTTCATGTAAAGATCTACACTGTTAACCTGTAATAATTGAAAAGAATAAAGCAACAAATACGTAATTTTCTAATTTTAGAATGTTCGACTTAAGTCTACAAACAGTAGTTGCAATTGTTTTCAATAATTCAAAAAGTACTGAAGGAATAATGGAGATTCTAAAATTAGAAATGTTTAATTTTAAGTTTCATAGAAGATAATAGTTAATAGAGAAAAGGTCTATTCACAATTTCACCCACTTTAGCTGGAAGATATAGTTCTGACTTATTTCTGATAAAATGAAAAAGAAGCCCTTTCAATCACCTCCTCTTTACAAAATGAATAACCAAATCAGATAATATAAATAAAAACCTTAAAAGAACAATGCAACAGCGCTTTTCAGAGGCAACATGGAATAAATTATGGTATAGCATAATAGCACAGAAGCACAAAACAGATAAGTTCATTGGGAGAATTAATATCTCAATTTCTCATCACCTTATTCAGTATGTTCAAATTTAAAATGCACACTATTACCTTAATAAGACATGCAATAAGTAGGTAAAAGTCATCATGCTGGATGTCTTTTGGCTTGACAACTTGAACATGGAAATTCTCTTGTCCATTTAATGGGATGTCTCAGAAGAGATATTTTCTCTTGTCCATTACCTAAGTAATTCAAATCAAGGTTTGACTTACCGGTCCATACCGAGTTCATCTCGGTGTTGGTATGGTACCGGTACCAGGTGGTACGCACAGTGCATACCGCCCGGTATATTAAAATATAATATAAATTTTTTATAATATATTATTATAAATATAATATTAAATATATTAAAATATTTTTAAAAAAAGAGAAAAGGGGCGATGTCGCCTCGATCTTTCTCCTGCGGAGAAAAGCGCCATGACCGGCGGCGATCAGACGGCACCCATGGCGAGCGTGAGCGAGGACGACGCGGGCGTTAGGTATTCTTTCTTCTCCTCCTCTTTTCTTTTTTTCTTCTTTTCCTCTTCTTCTTCTTCTTCCATTTTTCTTGCTCAATCGACCGCCGACGGTCGATTTTTGGTGGAACCGCTCAATAGCGGGCGGTCCGCATGCCGGCAACCTGACAGACCGGTATGTACCGCCCATATCAGGCGGTACAGGTCGAAATTGCAAACTTTGATTCAAACATAATCATATCTACAGTCCAATCATATTCCAAATTATGGTCAGTCCAGCAAATATGGTGTAAAGGCAAACCAATAAATATATGCACATTCAGCAAATTGGAGGAGGAATGGTAAAAGGATTACATTTGGAAGGAGATAAAAAATTTGAAGTCCCCATTTTGACCACTTGCTAAACAATTCCTTGCTATATAAGGATCAGGTAACCCATGAATGATGCATTTGTCTAAGAATATAAAAAATGTCATGTAGGCAAAGCGGTAATATGAAAAATGAAATATTCAATAACTACAAGGGTTAACTGCCACAGCAAACCAAGTCATATCCTGCAATTATTTGTGAGAGAGCTATACACATAAAGTATGCCATGTCTCATTGTTGAAAATTTTAAGACAAATTCAGAATTTGTTTAAGGAGCTAATATTAATCCTAATTTCCATAACTAACACCAAAACATTTTTATTTTACTCGGGTCCAGGTAAACAGCAAATCAGCCCAAAGTGCATGACCATTTGTTACATTTCAAGTAGCATTTATACAAAATTAGACTCCCTATTGCAAGTTCTGAAAAAGAACCACCAAACAATTCTTTTTTCCAATTTGAGCTTAAATATAGGGCACATGAATATGAAATCATGTGAATTCTACTTCCAAAAAGTAGGACTCTGGTGTGCATAATGCAAACCACCTAGGTTCATATACTTGGAGACGACATAACGAGTCTGTTTGTAATTACCTACTATAATTTTCTGATGCTAATCCCTTCTATGTTCCCTAGTTTCCATAAGCCAGAAGCACTTATTTTCCTTCTCATGCCAGTAGTAGCCCCCCGAATCCTGACACCTCCCTACCTCAACCTCCTAAGAGATTCTTCTGCATGACGAAGTCCACATCAAATCCTTAGATGAAGTTTCTAGATTTCTTTTATAATTTTGCAGATATTTTTTGAGATAGATACAATAATCAACCGCAAGAAGATTGTAAATGATTTAAAAGAGACCCAATCTCAAAGCATAAAGAAACTGACAGACCAGCCTCATGTTCCATGTGCTCCAATATTTTTCTTTACCAATATGTTTTTCTAGTCCTTTTAAGTTAAGCTGGTCCATGTGAGGAATCTGGCACATCATATACCTTACAAAGAAACCTGGCCCATCTTGCCTGAACAATAATTATAACAAGGAAAATCCACCCACATGTGTCCATCACCCAAGACTTGATTCTTTATGGTAGGCAATTACATGACACAACATGCTGATCATATGTTCTCTTTCTTCTTTTTTCTACCTTATTTTTCCAGTGCATTCACGTCACAGCATGTCATTTTAAAAAGTTTTTACAAAACCAACGGATACCATGAGTTGTTCTGGCAACGCTATACCAGCTTTCAAGCACTAATTGTCTAAAATATGTCGGAGAAAAGAATAAGTAACGAAAACAAGAACAAGTGACGAAAACCATCTCAAAATAATGCAGGAGGAAACAAGCAAATGCCAAAATAACACTAGTATTTATAAAAAGAGGAGAACTGATTAAACAAAAACCAAACTTGAATTAGAAAATTACTTATATAATTCTAATTCAATAAAAGGAAATGAAAAGGTAAGAAGAGAGGAAGGAGGCGAAGTAGCGGAATTGATCTTGTCTTACGGAGCCAGGCGTGAAGGCATCGGTGTAGCTGCGGTTGATGGGCTTGGACATGCGGCCGCGCATGTAAGGGTCGCAAGAGAGGTAGAGGTTCTTGAGGAGCACGGCGGTAGAGCCCTGGGGGACCTTCGACGGCACGGTGGCGGAGGTCAAGATCATGTCCTCCTCTTTGGGGTAGCCGGTCACATAATCCTTGAAGATGACCCGCTTGTTGCTCAGCTCCTCTGCCGCCATGCTTTTCTTCCTACTACTCCTCGGAGTCTCTCCGCTACCGCTGTTTCCGAGATTTTGGGCTGGAGAAATAGATTCTTTATAGGCAGGGCCTGATCTGATAATTCATTCTTGG
Organism: Ensete glaucum; assembly: GCA_021527575.1. NCBI lineage: Eukaryota > Viridiplantae > Streptophyta > Magnoliopsida > Zingiberales > Musaceae > Ensete > Ensete glaucum. The sequence goes on along the minus strand of CM038555.1, from coordinate 16,958,630 downwards.
ATAAGGGTATGACTACGAAAGATCTACCCGAGTGGTGATTGCGAAAATGAAATATTGGGGCCGTGGGACCCCCTGTCAAGCCTACCTATTGTTTCCTGTAGTACTTAAGTGGGTCGGAGTCTGTCGGGTATGAAACTTAGTTTCAACGTGTCAGTATATAATTTTGGACGATTTTTTAGAAAATAATTATATTTTTAATACTTTATAATCGGCATCCCTCTTTTATTTTTTTCAAATAATATCTTAAATTTAAAATTATCTCAATTATGGCTTAAAATGTTTTTCACTGTTTTGACCTGTTACTGTATTTTGGTTTATTGCAGTTTTTTTATCATGTTATATAATATTCTGATCATCACAATAAAAATATCATAAAATCTATTTAAAAATATTATAAATGAGCCAAATAAAATTAAAATTTATTAATAATCATTTAATATGTCATATTCGAATAAATATTTATAATATTTAATAATAATATCATTAAGATAGAAATCAAAATTTAGTTTATTATAATATTATGATAACCTAAATAAAAATATTATGATAACCTAAATAAAATATTATAAAATCTACTCAAAAATAGTGTAGACAATTCAAATGGATTGTTAATCCCAATCAGACTGATTACAAATCTAAAAATATGGTTTAGTAATGATATATGAATAATGATAATTAAATAAACATATCGCTTATATTGGTTTTCAATAACATTTACATTGATTTTAGTACCTCAATCAAAATATTATTAATATTATTAAAAAACTAAAAATTAAATAAAATCTTATAATAATTTAAACACAAATAAATTATTTAAATATATAAATATTTTTTAAGAAATTTATCCTATAATCCTATATAATGATTTTCACGAGTAACTCCATTTTTCGTATCTTTAGGGGATGTCTGTAATCTCTAAAATCCTTTTATGGTAAGATGATTATTCCCATTATACGGATTCCATGGAATAAATCAGTTTAATTTCTAGCTACAATAAATTTGAATACATTTATATTATTTTAAAAATATATTATATATATAATTGATATAATTAAGGTTCATTTTAGCTCCTCTGATTTTAGTCATGGACCACTTAAGCTCTTATAGTTTACTCATGTCTAAAATAACTCATATAGTTTTAAAAACATAGTATATAAGCCCTTCTCATCAAGTCTGAGTTAACATACGTCAAAGTTTACTTACGTGGCATATTAACTCATAATAAATTATTAATATAATGATATATATAATTTAAGTTTAATAAAAAGGGATCATTTTAGTTCTTATGATTGGGCATGAACCACTTAAGCCTTTATGATTTTGTTCATGTTTAAATGATCATTATATTTTCAAAAACATAGCATATAAGCCCCTCTTATCAAATCTAAGTTAATAGATGTTAAAGTCTACTTACGTGACATATTGATTCATAATAAATAATAATAATATATAATTTAAATTAAAAAAATTAAAGCCACCCACAATAGTTGGAGGATGCATCATTGTGGAAATGACCACCTAACAACAGTGGCTTGCAGGGTATTGTATGCACACAACCTTATGTTGGTGACAAGTTTAGGAGTTTTTGGTCTTGCCTCAAGTGGATGTGCGTCAACCAGTCTGACACTAGGCACACAATGGTCTCCTGGTCCCTCTTCATATTGGGCATTTTTGTCTCCACTACCTCCCACTTCATCCTCACCTATGCTCCCAACTATCGTGCCTACGACATGGTAGTCTAAATCTCCCTCACCTTTGTCTTCAGCCTCTCCTACCTCTATCTCTCTGCCTTTAGCTGTCGCTACGGCCTCTGTCACTTTCTCTTCCTCGATAAGATATATCTTTTTTAAAATTTAAATTATATATATCATTATATTAATAATTTATTATGAGTTAATATACTGACTCTAATGTTTATCAACTCATACTTGATAGGAGGAGCTTATATGCAAAATCATATAAGACCTTAAATGATCTATGACCAAAACCACAAGGGCTAAAATGAATCTTTTTTTAACTTAAATCATATTAATTCTTTATTATGAGTCAGCATGCCACATAAACATACTCTAACGTCTATTAACTCAGACTTGACAGGAGGGATTTATGTTGAATCTTGAATTTTGATTATGAAATCAATTGATTAAGTTATGATCTAATATGTTTTCAAGCTAAGACTATCTTCGATCATGAAAAGGAAAAACGATTGAAGCAGTAAAATCATACATTGGGTCAGAGTCCAAGATCAGGCATCAGGCCGAAAAAATCGGACATTTGTGTCAAAATCGGATGTTGCGTGAGTCAACATACTGATGGATCAAGCAATACACTGAAGGAGAGCATGATGCACTGAGGGTCCGGATGAACGAATGACATATCGGACAACATAAGATTTACGTTGTGTAATCGTTTATGTCATGATCGTCATAGTCTAAGTCTTAATTTAGTTTTGGTGTAACCATGCTAACTCAAATAAGGGCCCATTAGGCCTTAGTTGAGACTGATTTGCACCTATTAGGAGGCTCATTTTATTGACTTGGGAGGAGGTACTGCCAGGTCAGGTGACCGTATAGCCCAGGGTATGAAAAGTACTAAGTTGACCTATGAGGAGATACCATCGGCTGGCTGACGATAGTACCACCTATTCCAAGTGGTGGTACCACCAAATCCAAGCTTCCCGAGCTCTGTTAAGTAGTGGTACCGCCCGATACCGACGATGGTACCGCCAGCCCCCCGAAATCTCAAGGATTTAAATTTTTGTCTCTAACTTTTGAAGCCAATGGGGGCCTATAAATACCCCACTCATTCTTGATTGAGGAAGCAAAAATTGAGATAAAAAACTTGTGATCCTAAGTGTGTAAACGTTGTTAATCTCTTGAGAATTTTTCTAATCTCTATAGATGAACATCGTTGAAAATGGTTTTCAAAAATCTTCTAGTCCAACAAATGATTGGAATAATTTTGAAAAGAAAATATTTTCTTTGAATGCTAAAGCTATGAATGTCTTATTTTGTACTTTAGACAAGAATGAGTTCAATCATGTTCTTATATATAAAACTGCACAAGATATTTGGCCCACACTTGAAGTTACACATGAAGGTACAAGTAGGGTGAAAGAATCTAAGATTAATCTCTTGCTATATAGTTTTGAGTTATTTCGAATGAAATCATTGGAGATATGTACACCCAGTTTACGGATGTCATCAATGATTTAAAAACTCTTGGTAAATCCTTTACTAATTTTAAACTTATCAATAAAATCCTAAGATCCTTTCTAAAAAGTTGGGATCCAAAATCAATTGTAATTCAAGAGGAGGACTTAAATTACTTTCCCCTCGAAGAACTTATCGAGTCATTAATGACCTATGAGATGACTTTGTGGCACATGATGAACATAAAAACTACCTTCCAAAGAATAGAAATGATATGACACTTAAAACCCAAGAAGACCAGCGATCAAAAGCTTAAGTGATGATGAGGACTTGGCACTCTTAACAAGAAAGTTTAAAAAATTCATCAAACGAAACAGAATAGATCTAACAAAAATACTAAGAATAAAAATGAAATAAAAAAGGACACAATTATTTGCTATGGATGCGAGAAGCCGAAACACTTCAAAAGTGACTGTCCCCAACTAAATAATAAGCTACTAAGGAGAAAAAAGACACTCAAGACGACTTATGAAGAATCGAGTATATCCGAAGTCGAGGAGCAAGCCAACAAAGATGAAGTAGCAAACTTCCCCTTAATGGCTCTCAATGTGTAGAATTAGAGTCAGTTAAAAAGAAAAATATATTATTATAATAAATATTAAAAATTTTAAAATAGGTAATAAATCATTAAATATAATTCTTGGCAATAAAAGTCATGTACGTAAAAATGAAGGAATCGACCTTATTAGTAACACTCAATAAAAGCCGACTATTTTTGTTAAAAGACCAACACTATACGTCCCACCTAAAGATAAATATAATTTTTATGGAAGATGTGAATATTATGTTTATAAATATCCATTTAAAAAATATAGCTCACACAAATTAGTTTAGTTCCTAAATGAATCACAAACAACTCAATGTCATTAGTCAAACAAGATAAAGCTTTTCATGAGGAACCCAAAGCTACATGGGTACCTAAACCAAATCCTCCTTTCTTGTATGTATGTCTCAAAACAAGAGCTAAGAGCAAAAAAATTGTATCTTGATAGTGGAGGCTCAAGACACATGATCAGAGATCCATTACAATTTTTAAAGTTCACTAGCCAAGATGAAGGGTGTCACCTTTGGAGATAATAACAAAGCAAAAAATTATTGGCAAAGTAAATTTTGGTAACAAGTCAAACCCTTTGACTGAAGATGTTTTATTAGTAGATTGTTTAAATGATAACCTACTAAGCATTATTCAACTATGTGATAAGGTTATAAAATCAAATTTGAATCTAATACTTGTATTATAAAAATATCTTTCAAAAATAAATCAATAATTGTCTCAAAAATCAATAACGTGTACACTATTGATATTGATGACTTCTATAATAAAACTTATTTTTTGACTTTAAATGATGATACATGGCATTGACATTGAAGATTAGGTCATGCAAGCACGAAACTAATTACACAAATAACAACTAAAGAACTTATAAGAGGCATGCCTAGAATTAAGTTTATAAAAGATAAAGTTTATGATGTATACCAACTAAGTAAACAAACAAAAAGTAGTTTTAAATCTAAGAACCAAGTAAGTATCTTGAGATCACTACGATTAATACATATAGATTTATTTAGACTAATAGATATTACAAGTCTAAGAGGTAGAAAATATACTTTTGTATTCGTAGATGACTATAGTCAATTTATTTGGACATATTTTTTAGTACAAAAAAGTGATTGCTTTAAATATTTTATGATTTTGTCTATTCAAAGTTATCATGGTGGTGAATTTAAAAACTATAATTTTTAAGATTTTTGTGAGTTAAATAGGTATGAACATAATTTCGCCACTCGAATAAATCTAATAAAATGGAGTTATTAAGTAAAAAAAATAGGAGTTTACAAGAGATGGCAAGAATCATGTTAAATAAACATAACATACCTAAATATTTTTGGGCTGAAGCCATTAACATAGTATGTTATGTCATTAACAAGGTTCTCATAAGACCACTACTTTCTAAAACTCCTTATGAATTATGGAATAATAAAAATCTAATATTTTGTATTTCAAAGTTTTTAGTTATAAATATTTTATTTTAAATAAAAAAGATGTCTTATGAAAGTTTGATGTAAAATCCGATGAAGGTATATTTCTTGGTTATTCCTCAAGTTCAAAAGTTTATCATGTCTTTAATAAAAGAACTTTAGTTATTCAGGAATTCATCCATATTATTTTTAATGAGGTTCCCGAATTGAAGAAAATTGATTTTAATGATGATTTTGATTTTGGTACTTTAAATTTGAATAAAAATTCTCCTCTCCAAAACAATTTGGATACATATACTTCTAAGCAATCCTTACCCAATGAATGGAATTATATAGATGCTCATCCTAAGGAGCTAATAATTGGAGATATATCAAAAGGTGTTCAAACTTGTTCATCATTTAAAATCTTTTATGCTAATGCTATCTTTAGATCTTAAATTGAACCAAACTACATTAACGAAGCCCTAAAAGATGATTCTTGGATTTTTATAATACACAAAGAGTTGAATCAATTTAAGAGAAATAAAGTATAGACGCTTGATCATAGACCTAGTGATCATCTTATAGTTGGCACTAAATGGGTCTTTAGGAATAAGCAAGATGAATCTAATATCGTGGTTAAAAATAATGTTAGATTAGTGGCCAAATGTTTCAACTAAGAAAAATGTATTAATTATGAAGAAACATTCATTCCTATGACAAGACTTAAAGTCATAAGGATTCTCCTTGCTCATGCTTCTTTTAAAAATTTTAAATTATTTCAAATGGATGTCAACAGTATTTTTCTTAATATTTTTATTTCCAAGAAGTTTATATTGAATAATCACCCGAATTTGAAAATAATTTTTTTTTCAAATCATGTTTTCAAATTATCTAAGACTTTTTATAGATTGAAGCAAGCCCCTAGGGCTTGGTATGAGAGATGTAGTTCTTCTCTTATTCAAAATAATTTTTTGAAAGGCAAGATCGATACTACATTGTTTATTAAATATTTTTTTAAAAAATTTTATTATTCAAATTTATGTTGATGATATTATTTTTAATTCTACTAGTAAATTTTTATATTAATCTTTTGTCAAAAGTATGAGCCAAGAATTCAAAATGAGTTTGATGGGCGAATTAATATTTATCTTAGGATTACAAATCAAGCAACTAAATGATCGAACTTTTATTAATCAAACTAAATATGCTTTGGATTTGTTAAAAAGATTTCACATGAATAGTGCTAAGGCCATTAATACACCAATGATTACTTTTGTAAAATTAGATATGGATAATGAAGGTGAATGCTTTGATCAAAAGATTTATCGGGTAATGATATAGAGCTTATTTCATCATATTGAAACTAGACCTGATATAATATTTAGTGTTGGACTTTGTATAATATTTTAGCCTAATCATAAACAATCTTATTATAAAGTAGTTAAAAGAATATTTAGATACTTAAAAGTAACTCCAAATCTAGGATTATGGTATCTGAAATATGAAAATTTTGATTTGATTGCATATGCTGATTTTGACTTTGTAGGATGGAGAATATATAAAAAAGTACATATGAAGCATGTCAATTCCTAGATCATGCACTTATTTTTTGATCTTTCAAGAAGCAAAACTATGTCGTATTATCCATAACCGAGGTGAATATGTAGCGGCAGGTATATGTTATGTAATCTGGATAAAGAGTACTTTTGAGGATTATAGACTTCACTTAAAAAATATTCTTATAAAATGTGATAATATAAGTGCAATTTGTTTAATAAAGAATCTCATTCAACATTCTAGCACTAAGCACATTGATATTAGATATTATTTTATTATCGATCATGTTAGCAATAATGATATATCCTTAGATTTTATTAAGACAAAACATCAATTGGCAGATATTTACTAACCATTAAGTGAGGAACAGTTTGATTTTATTAGAAGGGAATTAGGCACGTTGAGTCTACCAAAGGCATGAACTCTTTTCATATATATTTTTTATTATTATTTTGATTTCTCAGTTTTTATGATTTAAGTCTTTCTTTTGAATCAAGATCGTTTCATATGATTCCTTCTTTTTGTTATTTACAAAAAAGAGATTTGTCAAAATGATTCATGGCTTGATCTTTCATTTTTAATGTTATAACATTGATGTAAATTTTTGCACCATTTAATCCTTCCCTTCTTTTTCTTGTTTTGATAATGAAAAAAGGGAGAAAAAGAAGTGTGATCTTGCACATCTCAAAAGAATCAATAATGTTAGCTTACTAGTTGGACTCTTGTTATTTTTGTTGATGACAAAGGGGGAGAAGAAATGATGATGTGCAATTATGCTTGATAATTTGAAATCTTAACTCACTCTTGATACTATAATGACATTGTGGTGTACTTTGAAATTTTGCATGTTATAACAAATTTGATGATATGATATTATGCATATAAATACTAGTGATTTTACTATAATGATGCTTATATTATATGTATATAAAGTGTAAAAGTCACATTCATTAAATTGTTATGACTTGAATGCAAAGATATTATGATTAGAAGGTTGTCATTCTACAAATTCAAGTTTATTTCAATATGATATATAAATAGAGGGAGTTTAGTTAAAACTTCATCATCAATTGGTTATCATCATAAAAAATGAAGAAATTATTAAATCTCAGATTTTGATGATTAAATCAATTGATACAGTTATGATCTAATCTATTTTCAAGCTTAAGTGATGTAGGACAATCTTTAATCATAAAATGGTAAAATGATTAAAGCAATAAAATCATACATCGGGCCAAAGTCAGAGATCAGACATCGGGCCGAAAAAATCAAACAGTGCACCAAGATTGAATGTTGCAGGAGTCAATATGTCGATGGATCGAGCAATATGTTGAAGGATAGCATGATGCACAGTGGGTTTGGATGAAATAATAACATGCTGAATAACACAAGATTTATGCTTTGTCATTATTTATGTCATGATTATCATAATCTAAGTCTTAATTGAGTTAGTTTTGGGTGTAACCATGCTAGCTCAGTTAAAGGCCCATTCGACCTTAATTGAGACTGATTTGAGCCTATTATGAGGCTTATTTCATTGACTTAGGAGGATGTACCTCCAAGCTAAGTGATGGTATAGCCTAAGGTATGAGAAGTATTGAGTTGTACTTTTTTGGGTTCCTAAGTGGTGGTACCATCAGTAGTACCGCCTATTCCAGGTGGTGGTACCGCCAAAGCCCAGATTCCCGAGTTATGTTCAACGGTGGTACCACCCAATGCCCGCAGTGGTATAGCCAATACCCTGAAATCTCAATGATTTAAATTTTTGGCTTCAACTTTTGAAGCCAATTGGGGTCTATAAATACCTCACTCACTCTTGCTTGAGGATGCAAGAACTAAGATCAAAAACTTGTGATTTGAAGTGTGTAAACATTATTGTAATCTTTGAGAGTTCCCCTCCTCTATAAAGTTTAGAGTTCATTCTAAGAGAGGTGTGAGACTTGTAAAGGTTCTCTCCTAAACCTGTGAAAAGGAGAAAGTATTGTAAAATGAAAGTTGATCTTCACCCATTGAAGGAAAATCATTAGTGGCTGCTAGTGGCCTTGAAGGAGGAGGAATCGGAAGTGGACAGAGGTCACGTCGATCGAATCACTATAAACTCGGTGTACATTTCATTTTATTCTCTTCGAGCTAATCACGTGAGTAATGGTACCTGTGACACTATATAGTAATATCTTTGCTTATCATTTCTGGTATTTTCTCACATTATATATTTTTTTGGATGTATATTGTGATATCCCTAGATCTGCCTAATAGTAATTGGATCATGATGAGATCATGATAATGAGATCGATTAAACTTTATATACAGATCTTAAATCATCCTATTCATATGTTATTTAAGAGAGACATCAAGATAATCAGATAGACTAGTGTACTATATACTTATTCATATAATGGAGGCAGTTGGTTTCATAGCCGCTTGTGTGAGGACATTAGAGGTATAGTGCAAGTGCTCATTAGAGAATGAGTTCACTAATTAATCAATTTATGAAATGCTGGATAGATAATGATACATAATGTTAGATAATAATTTTATAATCCTAGTTGTGTATCTGGTCCTTATGAAACAACAAGGATGTCTTATATGAGTACTTCTTTCTTTGACGTCGAACTTACAGGTCTAGAATATTCCAAATATGGTACAATCGATTATTTAGGATCGGTAGCCAACTATACAAAGATAATTGAATGTCAACAAAGGATTATCCACTCTTAATATCACAAGAGAAATATCATATATATGCTTGCTTAGACAAAATCCCTGGCCAGGGTCATTAAAATTGAGAAATAAGGAGTTCTCCGGGAGAATCTGGTTAGAGTAAGACTCAAATAAATTTCATATGAGGCTTGACAGGACCCATGCTTAAGATACAATCTTTGAAATATTAGATAAATGAGGGACTATAGATACATAGTAATTATGAATAGATAGGTATGAAGGCTTTAATCCTCCTATGCCATTTTGGGACTATGGCGTAGTGGCCTAGTACATCCATAATCGATGAGTCAAGTAAATTATTATAGGAAAAATAATTCACTATAATAGAAAGAGTTATGATGGGAGTGACTCATGGCCAACTCGGTATCGGGCCTAGAAGGTCACATACATATAATAGATGTTACAACGGGTAGAGGTGTTGATATGAGATGTCCGCGGAACTCTTGATTTGGATCATATGGATAAGATCCAATAGGATTGGATAATTGGATATAGATCCAATACCCAATGTGAATGGAATCCATTCAAGAATATGCTTATTCACCTCTATAAATAGGATGAACTCCTTGGTTCATAGGCTAAAGCTACATAATCTTGCCCTCCTATTTCTCCTCAGTCTCTTTCTCCTCCTTATTGGCTTGAGAGCCTTATGGTATGTGTGGAGAGGCTGATCCCGTACCTAAGGAGCTTTGTCACCATGTTCACTTTGTGGATTACCACTAGAGAGGAGCATACAAGCACTCCTTCATCTTTTCCATTAGATCTAAAAATTTGTCAGGGATATACGATCACCCTAAGTAACACATCTCCCATGATTCATGCAGTTTTTTGGATTTTACTGATTTTTTACATACTAATCATTGCACAACAACTAAATACTTAACTTTAGAAATTCCAGTTTATGTTTTGTTTTTCGCTACACATAAGATGTTGATCAAAGATTTTTCGATAGTGGTATCAGAGCCAGGATCATCATACAATGATTGGCTTTATAAACTACATATGATGTGTTTAATCCCATAGAAGTTGTTTTACACGTTCTTGCTGTGTTTTTGACGTAATTTCTAGATCCGAAAAGTGCCTTATCTTTCTAGTTGAAAGGTGCTTTAAATTGATTTTTCTACATTAAAATTGTTGACGTGAAAGAGGCGACAATTGTTGCTACCGGATAGATTGGCTAAAGGCTGCTTACGGTCTTAGTCGAGAGCCTATATAATACTCTCAGTCTAGTTGAAATCAGGAAGCGAAGAACACACTTTGCTATAATGGCTAGTTGCAAAAAGTCAGCTTGCACGCAAGGGTTACAGAGAAGCCACTTGTCCACAAAGGTGATATTTTCGTGTAGGGTGCTCATATGGAGACGGTCGCATGTCGCTCACGAGCAAGTTGCCTACGACAAGGACTGTCTACAAGGGTGGCCAAGGTCTCCTACAGGGCAACATTCTATGGCCAACCACCTACACGACGGTTAGCACCGCCCATGATAGACCAGGCCACGACTAGCCACCTACATAGGAAGGCGGCCCACTACCTCTGCGTAAGGCGGTAACCACCTCTATGAGGTAGTGTCGCCTACGCGCCCGACAGTGCCACAAAGGCATTGCAAGTGCATAGGGCAACGTTATAATTTGCAATGCAAAGGCGGTGCCACGAAGGGAGGCGATGGTTATAAAAGGGGAGTTAGGACTTTTTTGGTGAAAAGGATTATTTTGCCCCTCGAAATTTGGAAAATTCCAATGCATATCTTATCCAAATTACTAAAATACCCCTAATAATTTAGAAAATTCTCTTTATATCTTGGAGCTTAGAAAAATATTAGTTAATTAAAATATTTAATTAACCATTACTATTACTTATCTAGTATTCATACATAATGACATATACATGTGATGTGTGATGTGAGAAGATTATCATAGACCTTGTGATGTGTACAATTGATTATTATTATTTGGACCTGTGAGCCTGTATTTTTCTCGTTTATTATCAGGCTTACGAGCCTGTAATTATATTATAATTACATGGAAAGGAACACAGAAGCCTAGAGGTGGCAGCGGGACCCTTGTGGTTGATTTGAACGATCACGACGCATGAAGATGTGCTAAGGTGTCAACAGATCCGATGAAGATGAGATGGATGATCATTGAGCATGAAGATGCACCGATGCACCTATAAATCTGATGTAAGTGATTGGACTGATTGGCTCGGGTTTAAACATATTAGGTTGTGTGTTCTATGATCATTTTGTGTATTTGTGCATGTGATTGCTATATATATATATATATATGACATATCATATTAAGTAGACCAAATCAAAAAACCCTCCTATGATAATATTAAGTCGGTAAATATGAGGCAATAAGATTGATCTATGTGGCCTTCCATTATTATAGAAAGAAATTAGATCACGACATAGGTTGAGTTGGTCAAGGCTCACCTATCTTCATGGTTCAAGATCTTGCCTATGACATAGAGATATCACCGGTAACCTAAGAACTTGATATTGCTTTGTCGAGTCCCTCGAGGGCATATCATTGAATCAAACTCATCTTGTAATGATGGTGATGACTTAACTAAATATCATGGTTTGTCGAGTCCCCCAGGACCATGATAGTTCGGAGGCCGAAAAGGATGGAATCACAAGTCATTGGCAAGAGTTACCTACCTTTTGGGCTTAGTGTGATTGGTTAAGTCTCTCGAGGTCACACTAAGATGTTGATTAGATCCAGATCCCCATTATAAATCTATCAGAAACTTCCATTTCACATGTTGAGGGTGTTACGTGACTCACTAGAAAATAGTTGAAGCATGTCAATATAGAAGTTTATATCTTGATTGTTTTCTTTGTAAAATCTATATATTATTTATTTATGCAATATCTTTTGTTTGTCAGAAATATGTCGCTTGTAGACTCCCCACGTGGCATACTTAATATCAATCGCCTCACTAGTCTAAACTTTGTTGATTGGCTCCGTAACCTAAGAATAGTTCTTATAGCGGAGAAAATCACATGTCCTAGATACGGTCATACTCCAGCCTGGAAGGAGCACCTCAAGAAAAGTTTGCCTAATATGTGAAGTATATAGATGATTCCACTCTTGCTCAGTGATAGATGTTAGCCTCTATGACTCCAGAATTATAGAGACAACAAGAAAACATGGATGTCAGATCCATACTCATACATCTTCGTACATTGTTTGAGGAACAGGGAATGACTCAACGATATGAGATATTCAAGAGTCTCTTCCGTGTTAGAATGACTGAGGGGACATCAATTCAAAATCAAGTCTTAAAAATGATAAAGTGGATTTAGAAACTCATAGATCTAAGAATGGTCCTAAATAATAACCTTTATATTGATTGTATACTTTATTTCTTACCTTATTTTTCTTGCTTCATTATGAATTTTAATATAAATAAGGTTGAGGTGACTCTTCTTAAGCTCCGCAATATGTTGAGGGAAGCATATAGCACCATCAAGAAAGAGAAATCAATTCTCTATATTGGTGAGACCAAAAGGAACAAGAAAGTTGAGAAATCCCTTAAGAAGGGCAAGGGCAAGGGCAAACAAGATAAGGCAAAGGTTGCCAAAAGGGACCATGTAAAGGACAAAGGCTAGTGCTTTCACTATAAGAAAAGTAAGCATTAGAAGAGAAAATGCAAGGAGTACCTTATAGAAAAAACAAAATAAAAGCTTGGAGAAGCTTCAGGTATATTTATGATCAGTCTCCATTTATCAGATTTTTGTGATAACACATAGGTATTGGATACTAGTAGTGCTTATCACATCTGTAATTCATTGCAGGTCCTGACAAGGCCTAGGAGATTGACTAAAGGTGAGATGGACCTCAAGATAGGCAACGGGGCAAGAGTTATCATTGTGGCTATCGATGATACCATTTTACATCTATCTGGTAGAGCTACTGTTTAGATACATGTTATTTTGTTCTCTCAATTATCAAAAATATTATTTTCATTTCATGTTTGACATTAAATGGTTATAAAATGATTTTTTGACAACAATAGTTGTTCAATTATAAAGGATGATGAGATCATCACTAGAGGAACATTGCATAATGGTTTGTTTATGCTAGACACTGCTCCACATATCATGAATGTAAGTATGTCCAAGAGGAAACGAGATAAGGTGAACAATGCATACCTATGGTACTACAGGCTAGGTCACATCCATGAGGGAATGATTTAAAAGTTACTAAATGATGAATACCTATATCCATTTGACTATAAGTCATATGCAATTTGCAAGCCTTGCATGGAAAAATGACCAACTCCCCTTTTAGTGGAATTGGAGAGAGAGTCACTGAGTTAGTGGAACTCATACAGAGTGATATATGTGGTCCAATGTCGACTCAAGCTATAAGTGATTACATATACTTTATTACATGCACTGATGATTTCTCCATATATGGATATGTGTACTTGATGAAGTATAAGTCTAAGGCAATCGAGAAATTTTATAGAATATAAGAATGAAGTAGAGAACCAAATTGGAAATATTATTAAAACTCTTTAATTAGATCAATAAGGAGAATACTTGAGTATAGAATTCACCCAATTTTTTAAGGATTATAGGATATTATCTCAATAGACACCTTCTTATACACCTCAGCTCAATGGTGTATAAGAAAGGAGGAATCACACGGTGTTAGACATGGTACAGTCTATGATGAGTTTTGCCAACCTACCTATCTCATTCTAGAGATATCTCTAGAATGAAAAGAGAAAAAACTTGATCTTAAGGTTGTTAAGATTTTGGGTTATCATGCCCACACTAAAAGACATAATTCTGATAAGTTGGAATTAAAGATGAAATAGTACAAGTTTGTGGGATACCCCAAGGAAACTTATGGGTGTTACTTCTATCACCTCGAGGACCAAAAGGTCTTTGTTGCCAAGAAGACAATGTTCCTTAAGAAAGAATATATTTTTGGCAGGGATAGTGGGACCATGATAGAGTTAAGCGAGGTTAAAGAACCTAGCTCAGGCAGTATTCTGGAGACCGAATCTGTTCAGATACCTGACATATAAGTTCCAACTTTACATAGATCTGACAAAGTATCACATCCTCCTAAAAGATATGTATAATATATCAATAGAGTGGACACTCGGGATACTAATCCTCAGACCTATGAGGAGGCTATTATGAATATAGAATCCGAAAAGTGACAAAAAATTATAAATTCTGAGATGGATTCCATGTACTATAATAAGGTTTGAATATTGTACCCATTAGCTACAAATGGATCTTTAAAAAGAAGATCATAGTAGATGGAAAGATAGAGACTAATAAGGCAAGGCTAGTGGCTAAGGGATATTATCAAAAGTAAGGTGTTGACTATGATGAAACCTTCTCACCCGCAGCCATGCTGAAATATATTCAAATTATCTTAGCTATTGCAATATACTATAATTATAAAATCTGATAGATCAATGTGAAAACTGTATTCCTCAATGACAACCACTCAAAAGAGGTGTATATGATACAGTCTAAGAGATTCATGTTTAAGGAAAGTCCATATAAGGTATGTAGATTGCTTAAGTCCATTTCTGGATTAAAGCAGACTTCCTAAAGTTAGAAATTAAGACTTGATAAGGCAATCATATCCTATGACTTTGTTAAGAATGAAGATAAGTCTTGTATATACAGGAAGGTATGTGGGAGCATTATCATCTTCTTGGTGTTATATATGGATGACATCCTTATCATTATTATGAATGCTCTCCACGATTAAAACTTGGCTATCCAGACACTTCTCCAAGAAGGACCTAGGGGAAACATCCTATACATTAGGGATTCAGATCTATAGAGATGGATCTAAGAAAATATTTGGCTTGTCCTAGTCTAGATACATAGACACCATTGTTAAAAGGTTTGGTATAAAAAATTTCAAGAGGGGTCTCATATTGATGAAATATGGAATATCACTTTCCAAGAGAATGTCTTCAAAAACTTCTGTAGAAAGAGCAAACATGGATATAATACCCTATGTCTCTACCATAGGGTCTATCATGTATGCTATGCTATGTACCAGGCCTGATATTACACATGCTCTAAGTGTCACGAGCAGGTATTAGGCAGATCCAGGCTTGGAGCACTAGAAAGCAGTGAAGTCTATCATTAAGTACTTAAGAAGGGGATCTTTTATTAGTATATAGAGAAGATAGCCTCTAGGATAATGGCTATAGGACTCAAGTTTCTAGCCCAACATCGATGATAGTAAGTCAAACTTAGGATATATCTTCACTCTGAATGAAGGAGCAGTAAGTTGAAAGAGTTCCAAACAAGATATTATTATTGACTCGACCATAGAGGCAGAGTACATTATTGCAAAAGAAGCAGTAAAAGAAGATATGTGGATGAAGAATTTCATCAAGGATTTACTAGTTGTACCAAGTAGTATGGAGTTGATTCCCATATACAGCGATAACAATGGGGCAATCGCTCAAGCAGGGGAACCCAGGTCTAATCAGAATTGTTCTGAGGAGGTTCTAATTGATAAGAGAGATCATAGCCCGAAAAGATATAGGAATGAAAAGAGTTTCATCCAAAGATAATATTATAGATCCAATGACTCGTTGGCTCAAACTGTCTTTGAGCATCATAGTCGTTTGATGGGGATCAGACACATAGGTGATTGGCTTTAGGTCAAGTGGGAGATTACAGGTTACATGTGTCCTACAAGCCAATCATGTGAGTGATAGCACGTGTGACATGCTGCACAGTCTTTTTGCATTATTATTATTGATATATTCTCACATTATATTATATATTTAATATATATTATTATATCTTTGGGTCTGTGAAATGGACCTTGTGTATACAAGAAGGTATGTGAGAGGCTATCCTAATCATTGAGAATGATATTATATATGGATGACATCCTAATCATTGGGAATGATGTATGAATGCTCTCTACGATTAAAACTCGACTATTCAGACACTGCTCCAAGGACTTAGGGGAAACATCTTATATATTTGGATCAACAAAGATAGATCTAAGAGGATGATTAGCTTATCCCAGTCTGGTACATAGACACAATTGTCAAAAGATTTGGTATGAAAAATTTTAAGAGGGGTCTCATACCAATGAGACAGTAAATATCACTTTCCAAGAGAATGTCCCCAAAAACTCCTAAAAAAAGGCAAACATGGATAGGATACCCTATGCCTCTTCGATAGGGTCTATTATGTATGTTATGTACTAGGCCTGAAATTACATATGCTCTGAATGTCACGAGTAGGTATTAGACGGATCTAGGCTTGGAGCACTAAAAAGTAGTCAAGTGTATCTTTAAGTACTTAAGAAGGAATAACGATCTTTTAATAGTATATGAAGGAGGCAGCCTTCAGGTTATAGGCTACATAGACTTGAGTTTTCAGTCATATATCGATGATAGTAAGTCAAATTTGTGGTACGTGTTGTCCTTGAGTGGAGCAGTAGTAAGCTGGAGGAGTTCTAAGCAAGATACTTTTGTTGACTCGATCACAAAGGAGAGAGTCTGGATGAAGAAGTTCATCACGAATCTAGGAGTTATACCGAGCAACATGGAGTTGATCACTATATATTATGACAATAACGAGGTGATCACTCAAGCAAATAAATCTAGATCTCATTAGAAGTCTATGCACATTCTTAGGATGTTCCATTTGATCAGAGAGGTCGTGGCTCATGGAGATGTAGTAGTAGAAAGACTTATATCTAAAGATAACATTACAGATCCACTGGCTAAGTTATTGTCTTATATTATATTTGACCATCATAGGGGTTTGATGGGGATTAGACATATAGTTGATTGGCTTTAGATTAAGTGGGAGATTGCTAGTTATAGATATCCTACAAGCCAATCGCATGAGTGATGATATCTATGACACACTGTAGTAATCTCTTTATTTATTATTACTAATATTTTCTTACATTATATATATTTTTTGATGTATATTATGATGTCTCTGGATCTGTTCAATTGAAATCAGATCATGATGATGAGACCAATTCACCTTTAAACATATATCTTAAATCATCTTGGTTATAGGTTACTTGAGAGGGACATCGAGATAACCAAATAAACCATTGTATACTCATTCATATGATGGAGGTGGCTAGTCTCATGGCTGCTTGTGTGGGGACACCAGAGACATAATATAGGTGCTCATTAGAGAATGAGTTTACTGATTGATTAGCTTATGAAATGCTAGATGGATAATAATACTGTTAGAACCCCTATGGATTCTAAGCTTAGGGTGATCTCTATAGGGAATCAGCCTCCTTGGAACTCTATAGGGGTTCCTCCCTCCTTGATTTTCTGCTACATAAGCTGAAATAAAATTGATTTATTGATGATAAGAAAGGAGAGAATACAAGGCTATTTATAGGGCTTCTAAACCTCAACTCCTAATAGGATTCCTACTTAAGACTCCTACTCCTAACAACTCTTAACTCCAACTCTAAGAAGCAACTCCTACTTCCAACAGCTCCAACTCCAACTCTAAGAAGCAACCTCCAAACTAATCCAATCCTATTCTAACTTAACCCCTCCTCAACCAACCCCTCTTTAACAATATAAGGGGTGGTTAATTATGGTAACATGTATATTATTCTTCCCTCAAAATATCTTCCTCCAAACTAATCATAACATAGTCGGCCTCCTTAGATAGGATTTACATGAATGTCCTTTAGATTTACATGTTTGCCCTCTTCAATGAAACTAAATTAGGACTCCCCTAGCTAGAGTCCTAACAAACTCGCCCTCTTTAAATCAATCTTGTCCTCAAGACTGAGCTTCATGTCTTCAGGTCCTGATATATAATTCCTTATGAGGGTCCCTCGTGGTCCTATAGTAGGCACATCCTGCTCTTGGGGACCAACATCAGCAGTAGTGACTAGACGGTGATATGTTGTGATCCCTGATCCTATACAATCATTAACTAAACCTGGGCCTCCTTATCGACTTGGGTGTCGGGTGGATAAATTGGGACTGAGTTATCCTCTCTAAACTTCCATTTACGATGAGATACTTGAAGGATTAATTATATTTTTAAATTAATATACTGATCTGATCCATAAGTCATGGCTCCATTGTGATCCTTAATTTTGCAAGGGCCAAAGTAGCAGGGAGACAACTTCCTTGAGACTCGAATTTTCTGCTGGTAGGGCTAGAGATGAAAGGAAACTCGATATTCAATAGCAAACTTTCTTCTGCTCCGATATTTGTCGGAGGGTTGTTTCTTTCTTACATAAGCTACCACTTGGTTGTTCTTTAATAGTAACTGAGCCTTCTATTAGAATAATTGCTCCCTTTTGATATGGTCCCTCATGGTTTAAGCCTATTCTAAGTCCGAGAAGGGTAGGAGCTACAATTTTACTGCGTATTTTCATCTCTCCTTTGTACTGTTGACCTGTATCATACCAAACTTCAAATTCGTTAGCAATTAGTATCCTTTTATAAATGAAAAGCATTATGTGAAATGTAGGGATAGCCTTGCTGCATATTAGGGTGATGCCAATCCCAATTCTTGATATGTTTGTTCCAATTACAAATACATTGTTACGATCAAGTAATGCTAGCATTGATGTAAATGGCATCGTGATTGTGAGGATCCTATAGATGGTGGACGTGTGGATGCCTTCCTCCTGTCCCTTTAAAATTTTGATATCCATCCAACAAAGTTTGGTGTCACAGATTCCATGCCGGTATTGTTGCTGGAGTGACTTAATCTTGCGGTCATGGGTCGTGGATTGGTGGTCATCATCAGGGAAGACTTTGAGCATTATGGTTCACTCCTTGAAGAAGTCATGGAAGTAGCCCGAGATTTGGGAGTGCTTTAGAAGCCATAGCTGGTTCAACTGGATGTGGCACTTTAGGAAGAGTTTATACTTGCAGATAAAGAGGTAAAGCTTTTGGAGATAAAGTGTCCTTGCAAGGGAAGGTCGTGGCCAAATGATCTATGTCTCCTGTATCTCTTGGACGATCCTTTTAGCTTCGACCCTCTGATATGTACAGCAATATAGACAAATATGTGCTAGTGGTTCCTCCTGCAAGATCAGCATATAAAGATTGTATAGCCTAATAGGAAGTAGTCCGCTCAGTTCGGTGGAGGCGCCTGAAATTTCAAAAATTTCAGCAAGCTTCTACAAGCGTTATGTCAAGATCGTCATTACTTCGCTCCCGTGTTTCTCGCATAAGGTCACTTGTTCTGCCTTGCCATTCATAAGATTGTTGTTGAGGACGGTGACGGGTTGCTGCTTAAAAGATTTTTCAACTTTTGCTACTTGCGGGTTCGCATGGCCGGCTAAAGCGTGAGTCGTGCAATCGGTCGGCTGCAGGTCCTCCTCCATGTTCTCCTCCTCAGGTTCCTAGGCTTCTTCTTTAGATTCTTCAATAGATTTTATCATGGAAAGCTCCCCTTTTTTGCAGTGATGGTTGTGGCTCCAAAGTTTATTGCAATGCCAATAAAGGCCCTTCACCGATCTGTCATGTAGCTCTTCTCTCATTAATTTTTTTGGCAGTAAAGAATGGTTGGGAGCAGAGGGAGGTTTATATGCTACTGGTCTAAGAGTGTTTCTCATCCTTCAAGCATCTTGGTTCAGCCGTTCCTCTTGGATTCGGGCGAAAGAGATTGTGGCCTTTATAGTGGGGGGTTGCATGCTTTAACCTCTCCTTTAATTTTCGGCTTGAGTCCTTTGATGAACGTCCCTAATAATTGTCTATCAAACCAATCACAAGCAAAGTAACATAATTTCTTAAACTTGGTCTGGTATTCTTGGATCGTGAAGGTTTATCGGATCTTGGCAAGTTATACATTGATATTCTCGTACTTGGTCGGCCCAAAGCGGTTCAACGACGCATACTTGAATTGTATCTATGTCGGAGTCTCATAGTTATCTTCATACTAATTGTACCATCGTATAGCATCTCCTTCAAGGTGGATAATAGTGGTGTCCATCATAGAATCCTCCGGTGTTTGGTGATGACGGAAGTAACGTTCAACGCACGAAATCTATCTCGTCGAGTCTCCTTCCCATTGAGGTAAGTCCACCCTCATATGTGGTTGCCTCATATCAATGGCTCATTCTTTCTTTTTAAGAGGCCTCTCTAAACTTTGACCTTGCTGGAATTTTATTGGGCTTGGAGATCGGCTCAATTCGAATTCGACTAATAAGGCACGTAATTTGTCCTCTATGCATGATTCAAACGCCTCCAACTTGGCATCAATTGAGCCTTGAGATGCCATTGCATGTGCCTCCACATCTGAGATGCCAATGTCCCTCTCCTACTATTAGGTCAGTGGTATAGAATAGTTGGGTGGTTTGGTGGCCGAAAGAGATGGTGGATCATGGGTAGATGGCTACGGTTTAGGTCTAACAAGTTGCTATTTTTTGGGGTACTATTGGGGCTGTGATTTAGGGCTATTGTAGGGGCTATAAGAAGGGTTTGGTGATAGTAGTTTAGGGTTAGAGGGATGGATTAGGGTTGTTGTTGATGGCAGCAACCAGTTTTGTAGGATTGGTGGCTGCGGAGGGTAAGGATCAGTGGAAGGTTCGATGGCTGCGGAAGACCACTATTTAGGCTACGGTTTGAGTTAGCTGTGAATTATGGAAATAGGTTATGATGGCTATATCTTAAGGCTAGAAGGGTGCCCTAAATATGATGTGGGTGGCAGCAACAATTTTGGTAAGGATCATATTTGGGTGCAACAAAAAACACTGAAAGGTAGTGCTACAGAATTCTACATTGATAAGCTGTGATAAGTTCCTATTTTGGGCTATGGTTTTGGGTGTTGTTTGGGTTATAAAAATAGGTTACAATAGCTACATATTAAGGCTAAAGAAATGCCTCAAAATGTCTTGGGTGGTGGCAGCAAGATGGTTGGGTTTCAGTGGGTTAAGAAGAAGAAGAAAGACAAAGGTGCAGTAGCAGATTTTTCATCAAAAAAATTCCAATAGTGAAGATATAATTTTTTTCAGAAATTCTCAATGAAAATTCAAGTGTCACTCATAGGGAATCTACTAGTAAGGGAGAGGTAATATTATCAAAATTTTCATGGAAAGAAACGGTAGCAAAAGTTTTGACAAAAATCAAAGATTGCAAGGAGGTGTTGCTGCATAATTTTTTCAGTGAAATATTTCAATAGTACAATCCAAATTTTTTATAGTAGTTTATAATAAGAAATCAAGTAAAACTCAATGAGAATCTACTAGCAAGGAAAAGATAGTACTGTCAAAAAATTCATGGAAGAAATCGACAGTAAAAGTTTTAGCAAGATTAAGGAATACAAGAAGGTACTACGGTAGAATTTTTTCATCAAAAGATTTTAGTAGTATATATGAGATTTTTTTTCTAGTAGTCTAAAACAAGGATTTAAGTAAAACTTAAAGATAATCTACTGATAAGGGAAAGATAATGCTGATAAAAAATTTGTGGAAGAAAATGGTAGTAGAAGGTTTGACAAAATCAAAGATCACGGGAAGGTACTACAACAGATTTTTATGTCTAAAGTGCAGCAGATTAAACGTAAAAGATCAGTGGTTTATATTGAGAATTTTTCAACAAAACCAAAAGAAAATCTAAAAATAGGAAGTGCTAAAGCTATCATAAAAATTTTGTGGAGATTAGATCAGTAAAAATACAACAGCAAATCAAATTATCAAGGGTGTGCAGCTAGAATTCTGCAGCATAACTTTCGTTGTAAAGATGGAAACCTTATAATGAAAAGTTTGTGCAACAAATAGGAATGAAATTTTTTAGATTTTTAAAATAGGGATAACTAAATTACAATAGCAGTAAGGTAGGAAACCAGGACCTATTGCAATTCACGAGGAGATCAAATGATGATCAGCGGTAGTGGAGATGACGGGGGAATTTAGTGACGATATTCAATCAATTGTGAGAATTGCTTTGGACGGTTATAGGAGGCTAATAGATGGCTGTGGAAGGGCAGTGAGATACCATGAATACTACTCTGATACCAATTATTAGAACCCTTATGGATTCTAAGCTTGGGGTGATCTCTATAGGGGATCGGCCTCCTTGGAACTCTATAGGAGTTCCTCCTTGCTTTTTTGCTACATGAGCTGAAATAAAATTAATCTATTGATGATAAAAGATGGGAGAATACAAGGATATTTATAGGGCTTCTAAACCCCAACCCCTAATAGGATTCCTACTGAAGACTCCTACTCCTAACAACTCATAACTCCAACTCTAAGAAGCAACTCCTACTTCCAACAGCTCCAACTCTAACTCTAAGAAGCAATCTCTAAACTAATCATAATCCTATTTTAACTTAACCCCTCCTCAACCATCCCCTCATTAACTAGGATAAGGGATGTTTAATTAGGGTGACATATATCTTATTCTTCCCACAAAATATCTTCCTCCAAACTAATCCTAACCTAGTCGGCCTCCTCACCTCTTTAATAGGGGTCGGCTAGATTGGATTTGCATAAATGCCTTAGGATTTACATGTTTTGCCTCTTCAATAAAACTAAATTAGGACTCCCTTAGCTAGAGTCCTAACAATTACCTAATGTCAAATAGCAATTTTGTAGTCCTAGTTGTGTATCTGGTCCTTAAACTTGAGACACCAAGGAAGCTTTGTATAAGTACTCATTTCTTTGGCATTGAACTTATAGGTCTAAAATATTCCATATATGGTATAACCAATTATGAGGATTGGTAATCAATCATACAAAAGTAATTGAGTGTCAACAAAGGATCATATACACTCAATATCATGAGAGGAATATACAGTGTATGCTCGCTCAGAAAAAATCTCTAACCAGGGTCGTTCAGATTGAGAGAGGAGTTCTTTGAGAGAATCTGATTAGAGCAAGACTCAAATGGATTCTGTATAAGGTCTGACAGTATCCATTCCCAATATATGGACACTGGGATATTAAATGGATGAGGGACTATAGATACATGGGAATTGTGGATAGACATATTCGATGGATTTGATCCCCTTATACCATATAAGAACTATGACATAGTGGCCTAGTATGTCGATAGTCGATAAGTTGAGTGAATTATTATTGGCATAATAATTCACTATATTAGGAGTTTTGATGGGAGTAACTCAAGGCCAACTCGGTATCGAGCCTAGAGGGTCACACACATATGGTGGATGTTACGACGAATAGAAGTGCAGATGTGAGATGTCCACAGAGCTCCTGGTTTGGATCCTATATATGAGATCTAATAGGATTGGGTAATTTAATAGAGATCCAATACCCAATGTGAATAAAATTCATTCAAGAATATTCTCATTCACCTCTATAAATAGGAGGGACTCCTTGGTTCATAGGCTAGAGCTACATAAGGTTACCCTCCTGTTTCTCCTCGGTCTCTTTCTCCTTCTCCTTGGCTTGAGTGACTTACGATGTACGTGGAGAGGTTGATCCCATAGTTGAGGAGCATTGTCGTTATGTCCACCTTGTGGATCACCATTAGAGAGGAGCACGCGAGTACTTATTCATATTCTCCTTCAGGTCTGAAAATTTTTCAGAGATATACAATCTCCCTAGGTAACACATCTCCTATAATTCATATAGTTTTTGAGCTTTTTGAATTTACCAATCATCGCATAACAATCGAATTTGGTTTTTGTTTTATTTTTCACTATATATAAGATGTTGATCGAAGATTTCCCGACACAACCAAATCTGAATGGCCCCCGAATATTGAGAGCATACTACCTTCATCATCGACCGAGGAGTCTACTACTACGGGGTTGTGCCCTTCGGTTTAAAGAATGTTAGAGCAACATACTAAAGAATGGTTAACCAAATGTTTAATTACTAAAATAGGAGAAATATAGAGGTGTAATTGACGATATGATTATCAAAAGCAAGCTCAACGACACTCATCTAGCTAACTTATATGAGACATTCCAAATGCTCAGGAAGTTCAAAATGCATCTCAACCCTGCCAAGTGTATGTTCCAAATAAGCTCCAGTAAATTCTTTGGTTTCATCATTCACCAAAGGGGAATTGATGTGAATCTTGAAAATGTCTGAGCCATAACCGAGATGCAACCACCTTAGTCGGTGAAAGAAGTTCAACACCTCATGGGAAGGCTCATTGGCCTCAGTCGATTTGTGTCCCGGTTAGGGGATGAGTGTCTCCCTTTCTTTCGAGGTTTAAAGTGCACTAAAGATTTCAAGTGAACTCTATAATGCAAGGGAGCCTTTGAAAGGTTGAAGGCACACCTTGCCCACCTATCTTAGCTTGCCTCGGTCACCCTAGGTGAGCCACTCGAGCTATCCTCATGGCCTTTAAGCATGCGATCAACTCAGTCTTGACCAAAGAAGAAGAGGGAAGACAACAACCCATCTATTACTCCAGCCATGTCTTGAATGGACCTAAGGAATGATGCACACCAATCGAAAAGTTAGCACTAGCTTTGGTTTAGGCAGTAAGGTGCTATTGTTGAATCTTAAATTTTAATGATGAAATTAATTAATGAAGTTATGATCTAATGAGCATTTAAGTGACGCAGGACTAACTTCGATTAAGGAAAAGAAAATCGATTAATGAATAAAGAATCAAATATTGGCTGGAATAGATCATGTCAAAAGATTAGACGTCAGGCTGAAGGACTGGTTGATGTGTCGAAGGGACTTCGTACCATGAGTTTGGGCATCGAGCTAGAAGGTTTGGGCATTTCCCAAAGAAGATTAGATGTTGCAGAGGTTAACATGCTGATGGATCGAGCAATATGCCAAAGGAGAGGATAATGCATCGAAGAGTTGGACGAAGCATTGGATGAACCAATGACATGCCAAATAACATAAGATTCATGTTTTGTAATTAGTTGTGTCTCAATTTAGGTCTTAATTAAGTCAGTTTTGGGTATAATAATGTTAACTCAATTAAGGGGCTAT
Source organism: Ensete glaucum (assembly GCA_021527575.1). Lineage (NCBI taxonomy): Eukaryota > Viridiplantae > Streptophyta > Magnoliopsida > Zingiberales > Musaceae > Ensete > Ensete glaucum. The sequence continues at coordinate 16,933,276 of CM038555.1, read as the reverse complement.
TGGGTATTAATCGGGGTTGATTTAGGCCTTTTAAAGGCCATTTCAGTGACCAAAAGTCAAGTTTGGCGATGGCACCACTAGACCAAGCTGTAGAACCGCTTGTGACCTGGAAAGTGTGAAATACACTTTTCTAGGAGACCAGGCAGTAGTACCACCTAGACTGGGTGGTGGTACGGCCCAGGCTAGCGGTACTACCACCATAGCACAGTCTTTGAGACTGTTAAGCAGCAGTGGTACCGTTCGTACCCTAAAAATTTGAGGATTTAATTTTTTAGCTTCAACTTTTGAAGTCATTTGGGGTCTATAAATATCTCACTTATTATTATTTGAGTGAGCAAGAACTAAGATAAAAAAACTTATGATTTGTTATGTGAAAATCCTATTAGAAAGTTAAGTTCCCTTCTCCAAAAGCTTAGAGGTTGTTCTAAAAGAGAGTGTGAGGGAATACTTGTAAAAGAGGGTTATAAAGATTCTTTCTTGAGCCTGTGAAAGGGAGAAAGTATTGTAAAGGGGGTAATTGATCTTCGTCCGTTGAAAGAAGATCGGTAGTGGAAGCTTGTGGCCTCAAGTGAAGAGAAATCGAGAGTAGATGTAGGTTATATGGACCAAACCACTACAAATCTTATTTACATATCTCTTTCATACTTTTCATTCTTATTACTCAGTGATTCACTTGCTTACTACTCTTATAAACATTTTAAAGTTAAACGTATTTTCGATATGGGATTGATCGAACAAGTTCTTTAAATCGACATAATTTTTCAAAAGCATTAACTCACCCCACACCCCCCAACCACTCAAGAGAGACTAAATGGATTTTTTCGACAATTAAGAGGGTTATTTTATTACTCATCCTCTTATATTCAATAAGACGGACTACATGTATTAAAAAACTTGAACAAGAGTTTTCTTACTTTATATAGATTTTAATTTATGAAATGTCATAGAACTTGGTTTTCAAACACCCTCTAAACATATGAATAAATAGAATAAATTTGAGAAAAAATCATTTTTTTAAATGTGAAAGTTATGAATGCTTAATTTTACACTCTAAATAAAAATAAATTTAATCATATTTCGACTTGTGAAACTACACATGATATTTAACACATATTTGAAGTTATATATGAAAGCACTAGTAGAGTTAAAGAATCTAAGATAAATCTTTTGATGTATAATTTTAAATTATTTCGAATGAAACCAAGCAAAATCATTAGAGACATATACACCCATTTTATTGATATCGTCAATGGTTTAAAAGTCATTAGGTAAAAGTTTTTCTAACCTTGAACTTGTTAATAAAATTCTAAGATCCCTTCCTGAAAATTAGGATCCAAATGTTACTGTCATACGAGAGCAAAAGACAAACTGTTTTCTACTTGAAGAACTTATTAGATCATTAATGACTTATGAAATGATATATATGATACATGATAGACATGAGAATAACCTTTTAAAGAATATAAAGGACTTGACACTTAGAACTAAAGAAGACCACTCGAGCAAAAGCTCAAGTGACGATGATGACTTTAAACTTTTCAGAAGAAAATTTAAGAAGTTTATAAAACAAGAATGTGTCGGTTACAAGTGCCCTGCAAGCCAATCACATGAGTGATGGCACGTGTGACATGCTATGTGATCTTTTTCCTTATGATTAATATTGACATATTCTCATATTATATTATCTGTAGTATATATATTATGATGTACTTGGTTTTGTATAATGAGAATCAGATTGTGATGAGATCATGATAATGAGATCGATTCACCTTTAAACACAATTCCTAAATAATCCTGGTCATAGGTTACTCGAGAGAGACATTGAGATAACCGGACAGATCGGTGTACTATATATCCATCCCTATGATACAGGCGGCTGGTCTCATATTCACTTGTGTTGAGACATTAAGGATATAGTACAGGTGCTCATTGGAGAATAAGTTCACTAATTGATCCGCTTATGGAATGTTGTATGGTTAATGATACCTAATGTTGAATAGTGATTCTATAGTCCCAATTGTGTATCTGGTCCTTAGACTTGAGATACCAAGGATGCCTTGTATGAGTACTCATTTGTTTGACACCAGACTTACAGGTTTAGAAAGTTTCAGATATGGTACAGTTGGTTATCAGGATTAGTAGCCAACCTTACGAAGGCAATTGAGTATCAATAGAGGATCATCCACTCTCGGTATCATAAGAGGAGTATCCCATATGTGTTTGCTCTGACAAATCCCTGGTCAGGGTCATTCAGATTGAGAGAGAAATAGTTCTCCGAGAGAATCTGATTAGAGAGACTATGATGGATTCTATATGTGGCTTGACAGCACCATGTCCAATATACAACCTCTGGGATATTAGTTGGATGAGGGATTATAGATATATGGTAATTGTGGACAGATAGGTCTGATGGATTTGATCCTTCCTGTATCGTCTGGGGACTATAGCGTAGTGGCCTAGTACATCCATAGTCGATAAGTTGAGTGAATTATTATGGGGATAATAATTCACTATATCAGAAGGAGTTCTGATGAGAGTGGCTCAAAACCAGCTCGGTATCAGGCCTAGAAGGTCACACATATATGGTTGATGCTTTGGTGAATAGAGGATTGGATAGAGATCCAATTAGCCCCTATTCTCATTAGATGAGACTCTATGCTGATGGGCTCCTTAATTAAGACCCAATTAGAGGCCTAAGAAGATTATTGGATAGAGATCCAATAATATAAGGTTAGTGGGTAATTGGAAGGAGATCCAATACCCACTAAGGTAGGAGCCCTAGGGTTTGGTGGCTCTCTATAAATAGGAGGGGAGACTCATGGTTGATAGGCTGCAGCTTTAGCCACCACCTTCCATTCTCCTCCTTCCCTCTATGTAAAAGTTGCGAGATCAGATTGGAGGAGTTTCGCTACAGAGTTCTTTCGTATGGATACCGCTAGCGAGGAGGATGCTTGACCTCCTTTGTCTTCTCCATCCGGATCTGGAATACAGGGATATATGATTTCCTTAGGTAAAATCAATCCTACATATCATAGTTTTATCAGTTTTTATGTTTTTCTCGTGACCCCAATATTTTGCATGATGATTTGATCTACGTGGAAAACCAGTTTTTCTCGTGACCCCAATATTTTGCAGTAGCGACGACGAGGGCGAGATGGGGCATGAGGGGTTAAGGCATCCTTTTGAGAAAAGGACGATCTTGCCCCCTTAAATTTTAAAAATTCTGAGGACTATCCTCGTGTATAGAATTCCAAAAATACCCTCAATAATTCTAAAAATTTCGAGAACTATCCTCTTATCCAGAATTATAAAAATACCCTTGATAATTCTAAAAATTTCGAGCATATCCTGATTTTTAAAAATAATTAATTAATCAATTTAATTAATTATTATATATATCTAGTAATCCTATATATAATGTGATGTACATGTGATGTATGATGTGGTTGGATGATCATAAACCAAGTGTTATGGTGTGTATAATTATGATTATTATTATTATTATTAGAGCCTGCGAGCCTACGTTTTTGTAGTTTATTGTTGGGCCTACGTGCCTATGATTATTTGTAATTACATGGAGAGGCGCAGCGGGAGCATGGAGATTATAGTGGAACCCACAATGCCGTGGCGGGAGATCACGATATATGGTGATGCGACGATCCAACGGAACCGATGATGACGATGTCAATAATCATAGGGCATGGAGATGCACCAATGCATACATAGATCCTATTGTAAGTGATTAGGCCCATTGGCTCAGGCCTAATTATATTAGGTGACGGCTCATGATTATTCGGTGTGGCTTGCATATATAATGTGTTATACACCAACAAGATATATGTATATATATATTTGTATGTGATGTAAATATATATTAAATATGTATGTGTTTGACACGACATATTAGGAGATCAATACAAAAATCCCTCCTAAGATAATATTAAGTCGGTAAGAGTGAGGCAATAAGATTGACCCACATGTTCTTCCATCGTTATAGGAAGAAATTGAATCACGACATAGGTTGAGTCCCTCGAGGCTCACTTATCTACATGATTGATATCTTGCCTATGACATAGAGATGTCACTGGTGACCTGAGGACATGGTATACTTGGTCAAGTCCCTCAAAGGTATATCATCGAATCAGAATCATCTTGTAGTGATGATGATGACTTAACTGAACGTCATGATTGGTCGAGTCCCTCGAGACTATAATGATTCAAAGGCCGAACATGATGAGAATCACAAGGAGTTATGATTGACAAGAGTTGCCTACCTTCTAGGCTTAGTGTAATTGGTCGAGTCCCTCAAGGTTGCACTAAGATACCAATTGGATCTCGATCCCCGCTAGGAGTCTGTCAGAGACTTCCGTCTCACGTGTCGAGGGTGTCACATGATTAGCTAAGAAAATAGTGGGAGTGCATTAAGATAGAAGTTCATATCTTAATTAGTATTTTCTGTAAAAATCTGTATGTTATTTATTTTCTGTTATATCTTGTTTTGTCAGAAACATGTCACTCACAAATCCCCTATGTGGCATACTTTATGCCAACCGCCTCACTGATCCAAACTATACAGATTGGATTTATAATTTGAGAATTATTCTCATAACGGAGAAAATCGCATACGCCCTTGATACAATTGTGCCCACGCCAGAAGAAGGGACAAGCAAGGATGAGATCGCTCGCTATGTGAAGTACATAGATGATTTTATGTTGGCAAAATGTTACATGTTGGTCTCCATGACTCCTGAGTTATAGAGGCAACATGAGAGCATGGATGTAGATTCTATCCTTCTTCATCTCCGCCAACTGTTTGAGAAATATAGAAGAACTCAAAGATATGAGATAAATAAGATACTCTTCCAAGCCAAGATGACAAAAGGGACATCGGTTAAGGACCATGTCCTAAAGATGATAGAGTGGATCGAGAAACTCACAGGTCTAGGAATAGTCCTAGAGGATAACATATCCGTTGATCTTATATTTCAATCCCTATCAGATTTCTTTTTTCACCTCATCATGAATCTTAACATGAGCAAATTTGAGGTGACTCTCCCTGAGCTCTTTAATATGTTGAGGGAAGCTGAGAGTGCCATCAAAAAGGAGAAGCTAGTTCTCTATATTGGTGAGACTAAAAGAAAAGGAAGGCTAGCAAGACTCTTAAGAAGGGCAACAGTAAAGAAAGACCAAGTAAGACAAAGGTTGCCAAGAAATACCCGGGAAAGGACAAATGACAGTGCTTCCACTGTGGCCAAGACGGGCATTGAAAGAGGAATTGTAAGGACTACCTTACAGAGAAGGCAAGATAGAAGCTTGGATAAGCTTCAGGTATATTTATGATCAGTTTCTATTTATCAGATTTTCATGATAACACATGGGTATTAGATACCGGGAGTGTTTATCATATCTACAATTCATTGCAGGTTCTAGCAAGACCTAGGAGATTGGCTAGACGTGAGATGGGCCTCAAGATGGGCAATGAAGCAAGAGTTGTTATAGTTGTTGTTGAAGAGGTCACCCTACATCTACGTTGTGGAGCTATTATTGCATTAGATGCATACTATTTTGTTCCCTCTATTATCAAAAATATTATTTCTATCTCTTGTTTAATAATTAGTGGATATAAATTAGTTTTTTTAGAATAATAGTTATTCAATAATTATGGATGATGAGATCATCACTAGAAGGGCCCTTATAAATGGCTTATATGTGTTAGACATTTCTTCACATATCACGAATATAAATATGTCTAAGAGGAAAAGAGATGAGGTGAATAATGCATACATATGCATTGTAGGCTATATCATATATATGAGGGAAGGATTCAAAAGTTATTGAAAGATTGATATTTAGATCCATTTGACTATGAGATATATGCAACTTGTGAACCTTGCCTTCATGGGAAGATGACCAAATCTCCTTTTAGTGGAACTAGAGAGAGAGCCACCAAGTTATTGGAACTCATACATACTGATGTATATGGTCCCATGTTGACTTAGGCTATAGGTGGTTACTCATATTTCATTATATTCACTGATGATTTCTCTAGGTATGGACATGCGTACTTAATGAAGTATAAATTTGAGGCTTTCAAGAAATCCAAGGAATATAAGAATGATATACAGAACCAAATTGGAAAGAGTATTAAGACTCTTCAATCAAATCGAGGAGGAGAGTACTTAAGTACGGAGTTTACCCATTTCCTTAGGGACAATGGGATTCTATCCCAGTGGACACCTTCTTATACACCTTAGCTCAATCGTGTATCAGAAAAAAAGAATTGCACACTGTTAGATATGGTGTGGTCTATGATGAGTTTTGCTGACCTACCCGTCTCATTATAGGGGTACACCCTAGAGACTACAGCTTACCTTCTGAACAGAGTTTCATCAAAGTCGGTAGTGTCTACACCATATGAGATATAGAAAGGAAAGAAGCCCGATCTTAAGATTGTTAAGATTTGGAGTTATCCTGCTCACGTTAGAAGACACAACCCCGATAAGTTGGAATCAAAGACAGAATAATGTATATTTGTGGGATACCCAAAGGAAACTTATGGGTATTATTTCTATCATCCCGAGGATCGAAAGGTCTTTATTACCAAGAGAGTTGTGTTCCTTGAGAAGGAACACATTCTTGGTGGAAACAGTGGGAGTGAGATAGAATTACACTCGCTAAAGTTTCCTAACAAAATGTAAGTTTAAAAATGAACTAAAAAAGAGCATGATAACTTGCTATGAAAGTAATCAGTTGGGGTACTTCAAAAGTGAATGTTGTCAAATAAAGAAGAAGTTGCAAAAGAAGAAGAAAGCACTCAAGGTGAGTTGGGACGAATTAACTGCATCCAAAGAGAGGAGCAGACCAATGAAAATGAGGTGGCAAACTACACTCTAATGGCCCTCCATAATGAGGTAAGTAACTCAAATGAATCTACTTTACTTTATAATGAATTACTTGATACTTTTCATGACTTGTTGGATGAAAAAGGTTAGTAAAAAATATAAATTGTTTAAAAAAATAATAATAAATAAATAAAGGATCATGTTTCTCTCTCTAGTAAAATTGAAAAAGGTTATAAAATGAGCATGACAAAAGCATAGTTTTGGTATAAAAATTTGGGCATGTTAGTATGAAATCAATCATATAAATCGAAACTAAAAATGAAATGCATTTCTTAAAAATTTCTCTATCCCTAAAACTTATCAATGATAATTTTAAATCTCTTGAAAGTAATTTTGATGATTTAACAAATTAAATTTAAATGAGATTTTTCTAATTGAATCATGGATTTTCTTTTAATTTCTTAACTTAACGTTTCGTTTTATGGAATAAAAATATTTTTTATCTTCTATGATTTCATCTTTTTACCATTCACTAAATAAGAATACTTATGCATTTAAATCATAAACTTGATGACTTGAGAATTCTTATGCATGAAACTAGAATTTTTATTCTCTTATGGTTCTTTCATTATGGAGAATTATCCAAATAAATCATGATTTTATTCTCTTGATCTCTCGAAATTCATGACTTAAAATCTCTTTTAAAGATTGCTTATTATTTGTTCTCCTAAGATTTCTTTTCATTATTTACTAAAAAATTTGTCAAAATAAATCATATCTTTTAGTATTCGCGACTTATCTCTCATGATCTTTAATATTTATATCCTTCATGACATGATTTTCATATCTCCTTTGTGTTTATAACATGTGTACCCCATTATCAAATTAAACTTATTTTTGATATCTTTCAAATGATAATTAGAATATTGATATAAAAGATTTTGTGTCATTGTATTCCTTCCTTCATTTTGAATGACAGAGGGAGAAAAACTTGCTAGCTTACACATTTCAAGGAGAAAGTCTTGCTAGCTTGCATATCTCAAGAAGCAAAGATTGCTAGTTTGCACATCTTAAAAGAGAAGTAAGAAATGCTAGCTTACACATCTCAAGAGAATCAAAGATCGATAGCTTGCACATCTCAAAAGAGAAGCAAGAAATGTTAGCTTATACATCTCAAAAGAGACATAAAATTGCTAAATTTGCTTATCTCAAGAGAAGCAAAAACTTGCAAACTTGCATATCCCAAAAGAAAAGTAAAACTTTGCTAGCTTGAACATTTCAAAAAGAATAAAAAATAACTAACTTGTATATCTTAAAAAATTGCTTGCTTATATATTCCAATAACTTGCATGTTGCACTTTTCTCCTTTTTGTTGATGACAAAGGGGGATAAGTTATGATGATGATTTAATCATGTATGGTATAATGTACCTTAAGGGAGATAAGTAATGATGATAATTTAAAATTTAAATTATGCATGGTACGACTAGAATTCTAAGGTTATCATTATTTTAAATTCAAGTTTTCTTTATTTTTGATATATTAAATTGATATGAGGAGTTTAGATTAAACTTCATCATCAATTGGTTGTCATTATCATAAAGGAGAAGATTCTTGAATCGAATTTTGATGATGAAATCAATTGATGAAGTTATGATCTAATGAGCATTTAAGTAACGTAGGACTATTGGGCCGAAATGGAACATGTCAAAAGATTAGATGTCAGGCTGGAGGACTGGTCATGTGCTAGAGGGACTTTGTGTCGTGAGTTCAGTTATCGAGCCAAAAAGTTTGGGTATTGCGCTAAGAAGATCGAATGTTGTGTACATCAACATACCGATGGAGCAGACAATACGTCGAAAGAGAGGACGATGTGTCGAAGGATCGAACGAAATATCTATTGAACTAATGACATGTTAAACAACATAAGATTCATGCTTTATAATATTGAATCTCATATTTTGATGATAAAATCAATTGATGAGTTATTGATCTAACATGTATTGTTAGAGCTGATTGATGCAGGATTAACTACGACGGAGAGAATATGACAATCAAAGGTTTGGCTAAAGTCAAGTCCATGCATTGGGCCGAGGTTCGGATGATGCAATTAGGAACTCGCCAGGAGTTCGTCGAGAGCCCACCGAGGGTATCGGGAGTTTGCTAGGATAGTGCAAGGGAGTTTGTCAGAAGAAGACCAAGACTCACCGGAAGATTGTCAAGGGTAGCTGAAAGGCTTACCGGGAGTTGGGAAGGTCTTGAAGTAGATATGTAGTCATTATGATTATAATTAATTAAGTATAGTGAACATCATGTAGGTTTAACCACAATGGGAGAAGGAGTTACAAATTAAATATGGATCTAGGATCAAGCTTAGGCATCGGGCCAAAGTTTTAGACGATGTTGTGAAAGCTCATCGGGCGTTCACTAGGACTTCACTAAAGGTATCGGAAAGATCGATAGGAACACGTCGGGAGATCACTAGAGGAAGATCATGAGACTCATCATTGGAGATTTTGGAGGTTGTTAGATTGTGGGAGTAAGGTCAAAAGCTTGGTGGTTCATGTCTTGATTGTAATCTTTAAATCGTAGGTTAAAATTGACTCATAAATGAGTGTGATTTGGAATGAATCCAAATCAACTCAAAAAGATAATCGGGTCCACTATGAGGGTTTGGTTAAGCTCAGGTTGAGCTCAATAAGTTGACCAAAGAATTGGTCAATATCAGGTTCAAGCTAGAATTCAAAAAGTGAAGGGAACCACTTTTCTAGAGATTCTGACGGGTAAACCACAGGTGAGCGACGGTTTAACCAGCATCGCCTAGGATTTCAAGCTATCAGTGACTGAACTGCTTACGCTAGGTGGCTAAACTGCCTAGGCTGGGCGGCTAGACCGCTTGTACCCGGGAGTTTGGGCACTTTCAACAGTTGACCCACCCAGGTCGATGGGTGACCCACCCAGGTCGATGTGTGAACCATCCGTATCCGAATTTTCTAAGTGAATTTGATTTTTGACTCTAAATTCTAAAGTCATTTAGAGCCTATAAATATCCTAAGTTTTCTTGCATTCCATACAACAATTTTGGGAATTATATTCTGAGAAAATATTATGTGTAAATTATAATAAAAAGAAAATTGGTAAGGGAATGATCTAAGTATGTAATATTGTCTCTCTTAAAATATTATAAGAGTTTAATCTTCACATAAAGGAGATCAATAGTGGTCTTTGGTGTGCCTCAAGGAGGGGGACTCGTGAAGTGGATGTAGGCCAAGGTTGATGTCGAGCCACTATAAATTATAAGTGTTCCTTACTTGTTTCATTTACTACTTATAATTGTCAGGTTCTTAATTTTGTTCAACAAAATATCAAGTGATACTTCCGATTTTATTTACTTCTTGAAAGCAAGGTTTCAAGTCAAGCACTTTCCAAGAAACTTAGCATTTTATTTTGAATCATTCACTTGCTTTTTCTTGAATAAAAAGCTTTTGATTTTTCTATCTTGCTTAAAGCGAAAATTTTTTCGTTAAAACTAAAATTTACACTTGCACTAATTCACCCCCACCCCCACCCCTCGTAGTGTCAATTGATCCTAATAATTGGTATCAGAGCAATGTTTTTCTCATTTAGTTTAATACCTAAGAGAAATAAATCTTTTTGGTATTAACGAGGGTCAATATATCATAAGTCCTCCTATGTTTAATGAGACAGACTACATATCTTGAAAAATACGAATGCGTATCTTTTTCATTTCGATAGATCTTGATTTATAGTATATTGTTAAAAAAAATCATCCAATCCAATAAATGATTGGCATGATTATGAAAAACAAATGTTTTCATTGAATGCAAAAGGCTATTAATGTCTTATATTATGCACTTGATAAAAATGAATTTGATCGGGTTTCTTGTTTTGATTTAGCCTTCGATATATGACATACATTAGAAATGACATATAAAAGCACAACTAATCTAAATGAATCATTAAATAAAAATACTTCTAAAAATGAATTTGAAGAACACCTTCCAAAGAATATGAAGGAATTTAAACTGAGAACGTATGACTCCTCAAGTTAAATATCGAGTGATGAGGACCTTGAACCCTTGACAAATGCATCATATAAATTAATGCACATGAACCTTAAAAATGATTTAAATATAGATAAAATCTCTTGCTATGAATACAAGAAGTCGAGGAGCTCCAAAGATGAAATACATAACCAAAAAATGGAGAACCTCGCTCTTATGACCATCGACGATGAGATTAGTGATTCATTAAGCATTTCCTTTTCAAAATTATTAAACATGTTTTATGGTTTGTTTGATGAGTTTAGAAAACTTAGCAAATATTTTAAGTTACTTAAAAATAAACATGATTTGTTACTCGGTAAAGTTGATGAAATACATGAGTTAGTATCATCACATAGTCCTAGTTCTAAATGTGAAATGCTAGACAACATTAAAAAAGAAAATATCATGCTTAAGTCAACATTAGAAAAAATTTAAAATTAAGAATAAATCCTCAAATATGATCCTTGCCAATAAGGGTCATATTAATAAAGGAAATGACATAGGCTGTATTGAGAACATTCAACAAAAGTCAATCATATTTGTTAAAGAACCTACATTAAATTTGTCATAAAAAATAAAATATAATTTTGGTGGTAGATTAGGACATAAAGTCAATAAATGTCTATTTAAAAATTATAGTCCTTACAAGTTAGTTGAGTTTCCTAAGAAAATAACAAACTACCAAGAACCATTAGATAAGAAAGACAAAATTCTTCATATAGAACTATTAGATAAGAAAGACACTGCTCAACACACCATCATGGTTTCATAAGGAATGGGTGATTGCATTCAAGGGAAGCTTCCCACTAGCCACGCAGCTACGTGAACCGACAAAATCTCCCACCATAGGTCTTAGCACATATTTCAAAGACCCCTCTCAGCAATGGCCAGTTAGGTGCACGAGTCATATTACTTGGCCAGTTAGGTGATCGAGTTGTGTTGCTTGGTTAGTCAAGTGCCCGAGTCATGTTGCTCAGCCAATCAAGCACCCGAGTCATGTTGCTCAGTCAGTCAATGCCCGAGTTGTGTTACTCGGTAAATCAGATGCCCAAGTCATATTGCTCAGCTAGTCAGGTGCCTGAGTCATGTTGCTCGGCTAGTTAGGTACACGAGTGGTGTTGTGTGGCTAGTCAAGTGCCTAAGTCATGTTGCTCGACCAAACAAGTGCCCGAGTTGTATTGCTTGGCCAGTCAGATGACCGAGTTGTATTTTTCGACCAATCAGGTGCACGAGTTATGTTGCTCGGTCAGTCAGGTGCCCGAGTTGTGTTTCTCGGCCAGTCAGGTGGTCGAGTTGTATTGCTCGACTGGTCATGTACTCGAGTTGTGTTGATTGGCCAGTCAAGTACCCGACTTATGTTGCTCAGCCAATCAGGTACCCGAGTTATGTTGCTCAGCTAGTTAGGTACCCGATTTGTGTTGCTCAGCCAGTCAGGTACTCAAATTATATTGCTCGGTCAGCCATGCACCCCAATCATTTCTCACCTAGTTACAGGCCCGAGCCGCTCCTCCTAGCCAACTGGGGGCTTAAAAGGACCTACCGTAAGAAGACTTAGAAACGAAGGAAGGAGTCAAAACCCTACCTAGAACCCTTCACTAAGGAGTCCCCTATGTATGCCCCTTCGGGGGGAAGGGGGGAGAGAATGATGGGACATTTTATGGTGCTACCCCTAGGGCAGTGGGCATTAAGCCACGTCAGCGCCCGAAAATATACTTGGGACTACACCAGGTGGCGTTGCGCTATACGAGTCGCCTGAGATCACGCGAGATGTCATCGAACTGCACGAACCACTTGGGATCATGCAAGTCGACGTTGCACTGCACATGCCGCCCATGATGGGAAACAGTGCCATACTAGAACCTGCAGAACGACAACACGTGATACAGAGCCAAGCGAGACTCCCCATGCCTCGCGGAGCATATGAGCAAGTTACCTAAAGTGTCAACAACCATCAACGGAAGGAGAAAGATCGACCCCTAGCTTTACCTCAGCTCAATTCAGTGGATATCACCCCGACTCGACTTGACGTCAATCTTTTTCACCCGAGAAGTCACGTGGGTGATCTTACGCACTTGGATTAGATCAAGTCGTGTTGATGCCTCGATCACGACATAAAATTGCATAACAAAATTTAAAATGTAATAAATTTGTGCAAAGTGAAGTGGATTATGAGACTCGCCAAAAATAAGTTTTGTTGTATGCATAACTAGTTAAATGTTATGATTTTCTCTTTATACATTATCTTGATCACAGACGTTATTAATTAACATAAGCATCATCATATAAATAATACTAGAGCTGTAAAATTTTTTATGATAATTTATTTTATTGATTTATATAGCATCATTGTAACAATGATGTTAGAACTACAACAATGATGTTAGAACTACTTTTTTATGACAAATTATACCATTGTTTAGTAGTAGTACGAGATATTAATTAGGACGAGTCAAAAAAAGATGCTGAACAAAAACATAATCACATGGAGAGTGAAGATAAATACTTACTGCCACATGAAAAGTGAATTTATAAAATATTTTATAGATATATTTATTATTGTCAATTTAAGTTTAAATATTTTGAACTAATGATTTAGATTTATTTAACTAATTGATGAAATATAACTAAACATGGAACGGGTAGTTGTCTTCCCTTACCCGCTTCTCGAGATCCGGATCCGAGTAGAAGTCGGAGCCAAATTACCCCGAGAGCACGTCCGGCTCAGGCTTGGATCCTAACTCTTCTTGCCAATTCTGTCGCCGTCTCCCGTATTCGGATCAGCAGATGGCTACTCGGATCCAACCTGATCCGGTACCAGTTGTCTTGCCTCCCTCCCCTCTTAAGAAACGCCAATCCCATGAACAACACTAGGACTCCGCGTCACCTGTCTTAGTATTGAAGCGTATGTAGGGGCCCACATGAACGTAACGCGTGGCTCCAGCATACCGATGGAGTCGGTAAGAGAAGCAATTGGTAAAAGGAACATAAGGTCCAATTCTTGGTCTGTGTAGTCGTTGAGAAACAAACCTACCGGTCTTCTACTCGAGGAAGACAACGAAGCGAAACCCTAAAAATCTCATCTATCTCCCCACTCCCGCAGTGATCTGATATTTGCATACCTAATTCGCCATTCCGATGACGGTGTCCTCCAAATCCTAGCTTTTGCCCCTCCCCATGGAGCCCCTCCGAGCCAAGGATCGGTTGGTCCTCGAGGCCTTCGCTGAGTTCGATCCCGCCAAGTCCGCCGGGCTAACTTCTGCGGCTCCCCTCACGATCCGGTCCGTCTGCGTCTTCCCCGCCTCTGATTCCAGAACCCTTGTCTACATCGGCACCGGCGGCGGAAATATCATCTTGGCCTCCTTGGATCCCCCTTCGACTGGGGGAGCCCCGTCGTACGGAACCAGCGTTGGTTCCGCCAAAGGTGCTGTGGAATTTCTGCGATCAGCGACGATCGGCGTTCGTCAGATCGAATCGATTCACGTTCTCTCTGAGATCGGGAGGGTTCTCGTGCTCTCAGATGGGTCCATGTTCTTGCTGGATTTGCACTTGTTGCAGCCTGCGCGGAAATTGAGTTTTCTGAAGGATGTGACGGCGATTGCAAGGAGGATTCCATGTTCCGAGGTGATGAGTTTGGGACCCTTGGGAGATGGGGTGTCCAAAGCCGAGATCTTGAGCCCAAGTCAGAAGTTTTTTCAGAAATTGGGAGGGAGCATCAGGGCTAACGGAATAGGTCCCAGGATTACCGAGTCTCAGAGGGGAGGCAATAGCTGCTTTATTGCGGCTGCAGGAGCGAGAAAATTGGTTCTGATGGAGCTCCTTGTGCCTGGAAGCATTGATGTAGATTCTGACAGCCGTGGTGTTTCAGTACATCTTAAGGAGATTCAGGACATTGATGGCATCAGTGCAATGGCATGGTTAGGGAATTCCATTGTTCTTGGAACTTCAGATGGTTACACACTATTCTCTACTATAAATGGGATAAATACCCCACTGTTTATGCTTCCAGAATCTTCGGGGCCACCTCGGCTGAAATCTTTATGGGGAAGTAAGGAGGTTCTGCTGTTGGTTGATAATGTTGGCGTGGTTGTTAATGCCTCTGGTCAGCCTGTTGGTGGGAGTTTGATCTTTCAATATGCACCGGACTCCATCACGGAGATGCCTTCCTATGTGATTGTTGCAAAGCATGGTAGGATGGATTTGTTCAGACGGAAGAGTGGTACTTGTGTGCAGTCAGTATCATATGCAAAGGGAGGCATCGGTCAGTGCATTGTGGCAAGTGATGATCAGGGTAAAGGAGAGGTTATTGTGGTTGCAACACCTTATAAGGTAGGTAAGTTTCATAATCATATTTTTATGTTGAAGTTTCTATTTGATGCCATGAGATTTTTTGCAATAGGGATAAAGAATAATGCTTTCTTATAATAGTATCTTGTTTTATTGTTGGGCATATTTCCTGTATATACTTTCAATATTGTTTCTTCCCATACTTGTGCTTATCTTGGATAGTGGTTGTCAGACCTACAAAATATCCCAATGTAACTCTGTATTGGTGGACACTTCATTGTTCTTTTCCAAACATTATTTAAGAAAGGAAAAATGAGAATTAGCTAGAGTGAATATTCCCTTCCAGCATCTGTATTAGATTCTTGTTGAAATACTACATTTTTTTGGTAAGTGATTCTTGTTGAAATAGTAGCTGTTAGTGGCTACAGATTTGTTGAAATACTAGCTGTTAGTGGCTACAGATATAGGGTAGAAAAGAAAATGAAGATAACAAGACTGTAGATAGAGATAATAACAAAAAAAGATGATATAGATTTTTTGTTAAACAAATTATTTGTTTTCTTTTTCATATAAAGTTCTCTAATAATTTAAAATAGAGTAAGGTTACTTTTCCTGCTATGACAAAAATCTGAAAACAGGAGAGGCACATCTATACTATATTTATAACTCAAAAAACTTAATATAGTTGTCCAGCACTAACCAAGTGTGGAACCAGAAAATTCCTTCTGCTGTTAAGAAGATTTGACAGTGGCATAAATATTGAGCTCAGATTTGAGAAGATACAATTAAAATACCTTAAACAAGGAGGGATTTTTTCATGTGATATTAAGAATTTGAAATCATCTGACTGTATGTTCACCAGCTTTATAATTCAAGTTGACTCTCCAGATTCCAGTAGGCTATCACGTCCCATGATTTTGTAAAATAAAATGAGCATTCAGTCATAAACCTCCACGAGGTTTTTGTTTACAAAGTCAATTGGTGAACAGTGATATAAAAATCTGTGAACATCTGATGACCTATGAATACACAATTTCATGTAGCATGTGACAAAATTGTCTTATCATAAGCAAATTTATTAGTTCTTTTCATGATTCGATAATAGGTTTA
Source organism: Ensete glaucum (assembly GCA_021527575.1). NCBI lineage: Eukaryota > Viridiplantae > Streptophyta > Magnoliopsida > Zingiberales > Musaceae > Ensete > Ensete glaucum. Next base: position 16,916,974 of record CM038555.1, on the reverse strand, counting down.
AATATTTTGTGGGGTGGGTTATCTTTCCTTTGTGCTTCCTGGGATCCTTATGGTAGAACAGCAAATGTTCCCTTTTGTTTTGTGGGAGTGGTGTGTCTATATGTATATATATATATATATACCCCGGGGGTCTGCTTCTTCTTGCCTGTAAAGATAGAAGCTACAATTTGGATATTGAATTCATGTTGCATCAGATTGTTTTTAGATCTCAACAAATTTATAAGTTCAAATTCCAAAATGCATTTTGTTTAGCTACTGTTGGAATTCAATAAAAGAAGGATAGCTTAAAATGTTTAGTAAATGTGTTCTTATAAACAAGATGAAATACACTGAAGCATGTAGAAGAGAATGACTTGTTGTTGAAAGAAAGAATGACAGTATTGACCAAGTTCCAAAGTACTTAATGAAAACTACTCTTGGCTATTTGGGATCTTCACAGACAGATATTCTTTCAATAAGATCACAATATTTTAGAGAAATTATCAAACTATATATTAGATCCTAAACGGCTTTATTGACTTGTTGTATTGGACCTATTTGACAACGATATTTTGTGGCGACAAAATTAATGAAAGGAACCTGTTAAATTTCAGATTCTTACACTATGTGAAGATAATGGTGATATGGGGCCTATCTTTATAATTCAAACTTTAATTTTTCTTTCAAATGAATTTTCCTTGTTGCTTTTCCTCTTTACATCTCAATAAAATGTCTTCAATATATTGAGCTTCTAATTGTGCTGAATTGGGCATGCTGTAGTCCTTATCATTGCTGTTTGCTTAATTAAGCATCAACTAACTCCACTCCCAAACAGGTCTTCTGCTTATTTGAAAATATCTATAAAGAATACTAGGCATGATAAATATCGAGTTGCTTGGATAAAGTGCTGTGTCTTTTTTCTGATGAATTTTCTGAAATCTATAGGTCATGTGATGGCAACATTTTATTTTCTTTTCTCAGGCCGTTTGTTTTCATAGATTGCCTGCTGAAGAACAGATTAAGCATTTATTGAGAAAGAAGAAACTTAAAGAAGCTATCTGTTTGTTGGAGGAGTTTGAGTCTGAAGAAGAAATGACAAAGGAACTGCTTTCCTTTGTGCATGCACAAGTAGGCTTCTTGTTGCTTTTTGATTTGCATTTTGAGGAGGCAATCAATCATTTCTTGCTCTCAGAGACCATGCAGCCACCTGAGATATTCCCATTCATTATGCGGGACCCAAATCGCTGGTCACATCTGGTATTTTTATTTTGTTTATGTTTACATAATCACTTCATCATATCTTCTATCAAACTTCTTCAGAGACATTAATATTGTTAAATCTATTAATTGTTAGTATTTTTCTGTGCTGAAACTAAATGAATGGCCTATAGCTTCCCCTGACTTTCCCCTCTTCTTTAATTTCTAGTATAGCTGTGTTTCCTTTGGAAGGGAACAGAAATATGGTGTTTAAGTCTCCTTCGTACTGTTTTTTCTTTTTATTTGGAAGCATAGCCATACTTGCTTTTCTTGTGAAAAGAAGTTTATTCTTCATTTTATGGCTGAGTCTAAACAAATCTTCGGATTGAAACTTTTCTTGGTTCCTGAAGCTGCTGCAAGTTGTAACAATATACTAATGTGCTGATTATTGTAAATCTCCAGTGAATTTTGGGCTAATGATTTTTGGAGAATTACCTTAGGTCTAATAGCATATATTTTTTTTGTTTGACATAGTTTTGCAAATTCGCCAAGGCGGCAAGTAGGCGAAATGGTGCTGCTAGCATATGAAAAATTAAAAAGATGATATTGATATAGGGTGAGTGTTCATCCTTGTTAAGGTCAATTATCTGACATCTGGTTATTGAGTGTTTAATATTTAGTCTCACCTCTTTTAGGGGTAAAGCATTTTGTGCACTGTCATTTATATATAATATTTATGTTTCAATGAAAATGTAACTTTTAGTAGATTGGTGCACACGAAATCTCAATAACCTAAATGGTCTACATTGTTAATTGCTTTTAAAATATATAATAGAAAATTTAACCTAAGAATTTTGATAGATAGTAAAGTCATACTTAGAAACTAATATTTTAGTGTCCAAATATCACCTAGAATTGTTTGGAAAAATAATTGATGTCGTTCTAAAATACTTGATATGCTCTTCTTGTAAGGATGATTCTTGTGTTGAGATTTATTTGGACAATAACTTGACTCGGGCCTTTGACATAAGCTTTTGTTGAAATTGTTAAAATTAATCAATTCCTAATCTTGAATAGTTTTAATTGATACCAAGAAAGTATATAACCATTTTTATCTTGAATAGTCGGGACTCGGGACATTTCTTTACCCAAATAATCAACAAAGCATTTAGTTGTCCATATTATTGGAAGGTGATATGTTATACAATGTTTTACATTTTTCCATCATGGTTTATCAGATTGAACACAAAACTCCAGGTAACACTACTTTTACATTAATGTATGTGGTAATGTGTGTAAGGATGGTTCTTTTGTTGGGATTGATTTGGGCAATAACTTGAATAGGGCCTTTGACATAAGCTTTTGTTGAAATTGTTAAAATTAATCAATTCCCAATTTTGAATAGTTTTAATTGATAGCAATAAAGATTTTAATTTTTTTTTTCTTGAATAGTTGGGACATTTCTTTAGCCAAATAATCAACAAACCATTTAGTTGTTCATATTATTGGAAGGTGATATGTTATACCATGTTTTACAGTTTTCCGCCATGCTTCATCAGATCGAACACTAAACTCCAGGTAACACTACTTTCACATTAATATATGTGGTAATGAGAAACATGATTTCGTGATATGCTTGTGTTGCTTTGTTACTTATGACAATTATTGTTGCTTTTTCCCCCTGAATGACCAAACTACATATGTTTTATTAAAATGCTTCTATCACCTTTTTGTCATTGTTGTGGCTAACACAGTGTGGAAGGTGCAGTTTATCCATCAACCGATAATATTTTTTTTGTCCCTCTTAGATATCACTTTGTTTCTTCAATTTATATTTCATATATTGTGCACATGGTCAGTGGTAAATGTTTGTCCCTGCATGTTCCAGGTACCAAGGAACCGGTACTGGGGGCTGCATCCTCCTCCAGTACCTCTCGAGCAAGTAATTGACGATGGACTGATGGCTATCCAGAGAGCTATGTTCCTAAAGAAAGCAGGTGTAGACACTGCTGCTGATGAGGTGTTTCTTTTAAATCCACCCAGCAAAGCTGATCTCTTGGAGTTAGCAATTAAAAATATCATTAGGTATTTTATAATGAATACTAGTGGTAGTCCATTGTTTTCAAATCTTGATTCACACTTTATTTTCATTTATATGATGTCTACTCATGATCTACCCCGAGGTTTTAATGTCAAATAATGTTCTGTATAATCTAGGTATCTATGTGTTTCTCGGGATTGGGATTTAAACCCTCCAGTGAAGGAGGGTGTAGATACTCTTCTGATGTACCTCTATAGAGCACTCAATCTTGTTGATGATATGGAGAAACTTGCTTCATCGCAGAACTACTGCATTGTGGTATGTATTTTTCGACATCTCAATTTAATACAGATATAGGGATATCTTTTGGTCAGCTACGCAATGGAACTGAGTGCAGGAATCTAGATGCCCAGACAGAATTGAGTAAGGGCATCTAGACCATGCACTATTTGATTATATTATTAATCGGTGCAACCTGGTTCGCCCATGGACTAAAATCTGATTGGGTATTTTGTCAAAGAGGTGTTTGAAGGATGACCTTGCTTCTGCCTTTATCATTACAGGAGGAACTGGAAACACTTTTAGATGATTCAAGGCATTTAAGGACACTAGCATTCTTGTATGCCAGTAAAGGGATGTACTCAAAAGCTCTCACTATCTGGCGTATGTTGGCCAAAAATTATTCGACCGGGTTATGGAAAAATCCTGCAAGTTCCGTGGCATGTGATTCTCCAAAGTCTTGTACATATTTAAGTTCTGGTCAACAAAATGCTGCCAATGAAGCTTCAAAGCTACTCCAAGAATCATCTGATCAAGATCTTGTTATGGAACATCTTGAATGGGTCTGTTATATCAGAGATTGTGCAGATTTACTAGTTAGATTATTATATCTTAATTGTTTCTTTGTTAACAAGCTATTAGGTGTTTTTTTAAATCTTAGATTGCAGATATTGACCAGAATCTTGCAATTCAAGTTTTAACATCAGAGAAAAGGACAAATCAGCTTTCTCCCGGTAATTACTATGTTTCAACAAATAAACTGTTTTTGTTTGGATGTCCAATGCTAATCATGGAAAGAAGTTCATGTTTGTTAACATCTATTAGAAATAAAAGAAGTCAAGTTAGCAGAATGAGAGCATTATACTTCTGGTTCTGGATGAGACAATGTGTTTGTGTTGTTATGACCAAGCTTCTGATTTAATCATGCATAGAAGAGTCTTTTGCTATGAACATATGCAGATCAATCATGTAAAGAAAGAGTATTTTAATATGAACATGTGGATATCGCTTTTTCTCATGTGAACTTGAACTTAATTTCTAAATGTATTTAATGGAGATCATGCTTAATGGAACTTGATTTAGGGCCTCTGTGATTATTTTGAGGTGATAGGATCTTCCACAGGATTCTAGCTCAACTCTATATATATAATTTCGGTGGTTTTGATAGTTTTATTGATCCAAGAGCAGCAATGATTCTATCACGTTAGTGCACTAACCAGTGACCATGTTTACAGAAAAAGTTCTCTCATCTGTTGATCCAAGAAAGGTTGAGATCCATCAAAGGTATGATTGGGCTGCTCCTGGTTTGTTTAAATTGAAACAGTAAATATAGAGCTTTTATTATGCTACTTGAGTGTAAATGTTTATTAGCATGAGCTGTTAGTAAACTTTAAATATTGTCCGTCGGTTGTTCTCTTTTTCAAGTTGTTTGAAGTTCACTTCCAATTAATTCTAACTCATCCTAATATCATTAATCAGGATGCCAACATCAATATTTTAATAAATGTAGCATGGCTTGTATGTCCAGGATTGGGTTCAGGCCACAGGTCTGGATTTTGAGATTAATGACATGTTGAGGAACAGAGTCAGCCTATATTGACCTATGTGGATTGTGGGGTGAATCTTTTTTTTTTCCACTGGGGGCACCCAAAATGTTGAGGGGAATTGGGTGGGTTCCAATGGTACTTGTGGAGTTAGGTAAAATTAGTCAAAGCAGCAAGGATTGACAATGTTCTAAGACGTAATTGTCACATGCAAGTGGTCAAATATCACTTATGTGCTATGTTAATGCATATGCAGCCAAGGTTAGACTTACCGGTCCATACAGGCGTACCAAGTTTATCTCGATACTGGTATGGTACCCAATACCAAGCGGTATGCATAGTGTATACCGCTTGGTATATAATATAATATAATATAATATTAATTTAATATAATATATATTAAAAAAACTAAATTGCGTCGCCTCTTTTCGCGGGAGAATGACGCCGCGAGAGAACGAGGCGACGCCTCGTTCCTACACGGTGTCACAGACAAAAATGTAAACAAGGTGTTCGATGAAATGCTCATGTCTGTCCGTGTCCTTCGGTTTTTATACATACCTTGTACAACAAAGTAGCGGGCTTGCAGTAGGCTTGATAGTCCTAGTTTGGTTTGCTTTGTGGTCGTTTTTGGCTTGTAAATACGAGTGTGTCATGTAAGCACTTGTGAGGACTTCAGTCTGTAATGGACCATTATCTTTTCTGTGCAACCTCCCTGAGTTTGTAATGTCCGTGGGTGTAAATTTGTATTGGCTTTATAAAGTGTTTGCTTGAGCAGTTGCTTGTGGATCCCGTTAGAATTGCTGCTTCTGGCCCATTTTCTCTTTTGTAAGTCCTAAGGGACCCTAGGAGATCTCGGGAAGGTGACCTGACGGACGGTGCACTTAGGCAAAATTAGCTAAGCCCGTGACATTGTGGTATCAGAGCAGGCAAGCAATTTGAACAAGCAAGCGAAGAAGATTCACAAGCTCGCTATGGCGAAGCATCGTGGCGAATCGAGCAAGATGGGGTAAGCCAGACCTTTGCCCCAAGTGGGTGGGTGCAAACCGTCAGAACCGCCGGGGCCGCCGTGAGGAGTGTGGCAGTGAATAAGACGAGTGTGAAGTTGGGTACTCTCCGTGAGTGGAGGAGGCGCAATCTAGTGCGCCAATTGGGAAAAGGAGCCACAAAGAGAGACTTTCAACGGTGGAAACCCACCTCGATGTTTTTGAAGCGAGCTTGGGGGAACTCTACCAAGGCCAAGGAAGTCTCCTTGGGGTAGAGAGCTCGCAAGAAGAAGCTGAATCTCGGATCGACAGGGTCGAGTCCCTGGTCGACCGACTGACGGAGGACACCAAAGACTCCGTACGACATCTGAAACTCACGGCCAAAGTGACGTTGCTCACTAGAACTCTTAATGCGGGAGGGAACAATACCCGTGCTGCATCGCCACAAAACTTCAGGGCACCAGAGCTGCATTGCTACGGGGGCACCGGAGATGCCAAAGAGCTCTAGAATTTCAGTATTTTCGTGCTACGAGACCTGATTCGGAGGAAACCAAAGTTTCTGTCGCAACCATGTATTTGAATGAAGATGCAAAACTTTGGTGGCGAACCTATTGGGAAGAGATCCAGCAAGGTCGATGTCGAGTGGATACATGGGAAGACTTGAAGCGTGAGTTGAGAACTCAGTTTTTGCTCGAGAACACAGAGTTCGTCGCAAGAAGGAAACTGAGACAATTCCGCCAAAGTACTTCCATCCGAGACTATATGAAGCAATTTTCGTCACTGATGTTGGATATACAAGACATGTCCGAAAAGGACAAACTATTCAGCTTCCTCGATGGCTTAAAGCCATGGGCACAACAAGAACTAAATCAGAGGAATGTCACCGATGTGGTCGGGGCAATTGCAGCCACAGAAAGGCTAACTGTTTTCGTTTCTTCGGAGGACTTGGGAAAGAAGAAACAATCCTCGGGAAATCGCCCAGCAAGATATTCTCGTGCAAAAGAGTCTGGGGGCGAACAGAAGAAAAAGAGCTTCCACAAGGGACCGAGCTCGAAAGGCAAAGCCCCGAAATCTGGCGGATGCTTCTTGTACGGAGCATCGCACATGGTGAGGGAGTGCCCGTAAAAGCAGGCAGTGATTAAAAAAGCGCTAGGTGCTAGGGTCCCAAAACGCCCGAGGCACCAGGCGCTCGCCTGAGCGAAGTGAGGCACCAAAATATTTAAAAATATATAATATAATTAATAAATATAATTATTTAAATAAAAATGTCATACTATACTGTTAATATTTAATATACATTACATTTAGATATTAACGATATCGTTATCAATTCATTAACGATATCGTTAATATTTAATATACATTATACGATACTATTAATATATTGTTAAGTGTTAACGATATTAACATATACTATAAAATATAAGATATTTATTTATAATTATAAATAATAAATCAACTTAACATGAGAGGTAGCGGCGATGGCGGCGGCGGCGATGGCGGCGGTGCGGCGAGCGATAGCGAGCACGGTGTCGGCGGCGTAATCCAAGCGGCAAGACGGCGGCGGGCGGCGAGCGGCGGCGGCCAAATCTGGCGGCGGCGAGATGCTAGTCAGCGACAACGGCGGCGACGGCAACGGCGGCGGCGAAAGCTGCGGCGGCGACACTAAATCGACAACGGTGAGATGCTAATCCCGATTAGGGTTAACATGAAATATATTCGCATTAGTTGGTTCGATTGAATCAACTACCGACCGAACCGAACCTAAAAGCTTGGTTGATCAGTTCGCCGCTCGCGAATCGCCCGTCGCTGGGCTCAAGTGCCCGGCGCCTCGTTGAAGCGTCTTGCTGGTGTAGATTGGCGCCGGGCGCCGCCGATCAGATAAAGGCGCTGAATCGCGTCGCCGCTCGGCGGCGCCGCGCCTCGTTCGCCGCGCACTGGTGTAGATTGAGCTCGGGCCGCCGCGCGCGGCGCGGCGCCTATTTAAAAGCGGGCACTCAATGCTTTAACGACATCAATACACTCCCACAAGTCGGACAAGGGCAAAGCTGTTGCCCTTAGTTCGAGTAGTTTTGAATCCAGCAGTGACGATGAGGAGTTGCAAGGACCCCGAATGGGAGCGATGCGCTTGTTGAATGCATTGCGGGGTCAAGTGGGGGAGAACGTAAAGGTAAAGCCATCAAAGGTAGTGAGCAGCCAGCTGATGTATGTGGACATCAAACTAAATGGCTGAACAACCCGTGCAATGGTGGACACAGGCGCTACCCACAATTTTATTGCCGATCGTGAAGCAAAGCGACTTGGACTTATCTTGGCGAAGAACTCAAGTCGTATGAAGGCTGTGAACTCGGAGGCTCAGCGGATCTTTGGACTAGCAAGGGGGGTCCCTATCAAGATTGGAACGTGGAGTGGATGTATGAACATGATGGCGGTGCCATTGGATGACTTACAAGTGATTCTTGGAATGGTGTTCATGCACGCGGCGAAGTTGGTGCCGATGCCATTCCTAAACTCTCTATGTCTAATGGGAGGCGATGACCCCTGCGTGGTTCTAGTCTCTCGAGGAGGAACCAAGGACCCACAGCAAATATTGACACTACAATTGAAGCAGGGGGTTGAAAAGGGCAAGGAAGCAACGACGAGTCCAGAGGGGTTTAGCTACCCAGAAGCAAAGTGTCGGTTAGAAAGGAGGTGGACTCGGGGGAGCGCCATAGTACCGCAGAGGCAGATCTACCGATTGCGAAGAAATAAATGCAGAGGCAAGGCAATAGATAGTAGGGCTATAGGCTCGGCGGTGCCATGGTACCGTAGAGGCGGGACTTTCGTAAAGTCATCGATCCCTTGCTCCCATAGAGGGAGAGCATTGGTCGTAAAAAGGGGCCGAGAAAGTGGAGAATGCAGAGGCAAACTCCAAGTACCAAGACAGGATGGAAGGGCAGAGGCCAAGGAACTTTATAAGACCGGTGTCGACGAGTTTCTCATCAAGATAGCCGAAAGTGAGGGACTTCGGGTTGATGCAGGAGCGCTTGACCAAGGAACGAAGTAGACAATATACGATACTGTACCATTTCTACTTAGAGGAGTAGGCGACAAAAGGTGATGGAGATGATAGTACAATCCTAGAGGTGATCAAATCTATCAAAGACTTACTCCAAGTTGTGGGACTTCAAGTTGGGGTAAGCTTTTGCTCTTTTTAGTAAAACTTCTTGCATTCCGGAAGTTCGACGGCGGTGGGAAGGCGAATTACAATAGTTAACTCAATACAAGGAGTACAAACACTTCGAGTGCTTCGGAAGTGTGAGCAAAGAGCAAATGAAATGCTAGTAACCAGCTCGATGCATGAAGTACAACATCGAGGAGGCGGGCGAAATCAAGTAACCTTTGCCTTCTCAACTCAAGAGAGTGGATGAAACTGAGTACCCTAGTTCTCGTATCTCGAGGAGACAGGCGAAATCAAGTAACCTTTGCCTTTTCAACTTAAAGAGAATGGGCGAAACTTAGTACCTCAATTCTTTTATTTATCTAGCAGAGGAGCTCTGCACAAGTTTAGTGACCCTTCGAGGAAAGCTTATGGAAGACAATAGTTGTCAAATCTTCACCGTTGGTGATCAGTACTACTCAGAGTAGATTGTCCGGTTCATTTCCCAATAAAATGCCAATCGTTAGCGGGAGTGATGCGAACCTACTTAGTAGTGACAACTAAAGTTGAAGAAGGATCAATGAGCGAATCTTGTGGAGGAAGGACCTCAAAAACTTCAAAGTCTGTGAAGCAATTCTTGCTAAAACTCCAACAAGCATCTATCTGGTTTGAGCAACCTGAGACTATTGCAATATTGGTGCATAACATGGAAGGTCTTTTCCTTCATCAGAAGGATCCACGAGAGTCAATCAGGATCAGCACAACTCAGCCAACCCCACACCAGAGTCAGTCATTGGTGAGTTGAAGCAGCATGGTGGATCAGAGTTCAACTATTCAAAAACAGCGGCGGAGAGCGGCTGGGAGCCAAGGGGCGTGTTGCAGCCAAAGTAGAAGATTGAAGATTCAGCAAAAGGTAAGGAGATGCAGCGTCTACAGCGGCTTCGACGAGGACGTCGAAGGAATAAGTGGGGAGAATGTCACGGACAAAAATATAAACAAGGTGTTCGATGAAATGCTCATGTTTGTCTGTTTCATTCGGTTTTTGTACATACCCTGTACAACAAAGTAGCGAGCTTGCAGTAGGCTTGATAGCCCTAGTTTGGTTTGCTTTGTGGTTGGTTTCGGTTTGTAAATACGAGTGTGTCATGTAAGCACTTGTGAGGACTTTGGTATGTAATAGGCCATTATCCTTCGTGTGCAACCTCCCTGAGTTTGTAATGTCCATGGGTGTAATTTATATTGGCATTATAAAGTGTTTGCTTGAGCAGTTGCTTGTAGATCCTGTTGGAATTGCTGCTTCTGACCCGTTTTCTCTTTTGTAAGTCCTAAGGGACCCTAGGAGATCTCGGGGAAGGCTGACCTTTGCGGACGGACACGCATGGGTGCCGCACAGCTTAGGCAAAATCAACTAAGCCCGTGATAGCAAGGAAGGAGGCGTCGCCTCGTCCTGCGTTGCCTGGTCTCGCGCGGGGAGACGAGGCATCGCCTTGTTCTTGCGCGAGGAAGGAGGCGTCACCTCGTCCCGTGTCGCCTCGTCCCGTGCGGGGAGACGAGGCATCACCTCATTGCATAGGGAGACTCCGGATTCGATGGTACTACCCGGTAGCAGGCGGTCCGCGTGCATATCCTATCGATCGGTACATCATCAAGGCGTCTGACAGAAATGGAAAACGTTGTATGCAGCCATATCTATGGTTTATATTAAAGCCTTTAATATAATGTACAATTTAGTGCAAGTAAAGATGTATACATTTAAATCTATATATATGACTGACTAATAATAGGTGATAGTCAAATGATGAATTTATGGGATACATCTATATTCCCTTAGCAATTTAAGTGATATATTATGATTGTCATGGACCTTGTGTTCTAACATTAGAAAGTAGCTAGTAAGAGGAACATAAATTGCTATGCTATTGCATAATAACTGTTATGTGAACAACACATGAGATCATAGATTCTAGTACTCTACATGTATTACATTGACTAGGTCTGTCAATGAGTTAGTTACATCTAACCTGATTTAGTCTAGTCAGAATTGGATATTTATCAAGGTTTTGATCTAATGACCCATAGAACATATTCAATTACGTATGAGCCTTTAAATTAATGTTATAGTTGGGGAACTAATTAAAAGCTTGTGGTTGGTAACGTCACAGATTGTCTTTCCGTTCAAGGTGAGGAGTATAAATCATCTCTTTAAGAATGCCCACGTCAAGGTGTTGGTGATGAAGAATGAATGTCCTGATTATCTTTCTGTTCTTGTTGAATCGACAAGAGAAGAATCAGTTGAAAGATCTGAAGCAGAACATGGTGCTTGTATTTGAATAGTCTGACATATCTTCGTCTCTTTGACCGTGTCCCTTCATCCACCCTCTCTCTCTAAACTCTCAGGCGGCCCAAGGAACTTGCTGCCTTCACCACCCAAGCAACCTGACCTTCTTCTTGTGTTATATTACCTTGATCTATCAATGGAGACAAGATGCCTCCAACCAAGGTTTCAATAGCAGTCAGACCGGTATGTATGTATCGGTGTTTTTAGTCTGATGAAGGGTTAGTACCAAACCATATGGCTTGGTTACTGTTATCCATTTTCTTAACCATACTGCAGAATAGGTTCATATATCACCTGTTATTTCTCCCATATTTCCCTTTGTGGGCTTTAGGCTTTTATAAACTAAATGGTTTCGAGTATGGTTTTGGGATAATCTTGTCAGTCCTCTTGGCCTATGTTGTGGGGTCTGGCATCCATCTAAAAAATGTTTGTCTTTTTTAAGTAGTCGTTTGTTAATATTAGACCTAATTAAGTACATACTTTCCCTGGAAACTTGAAGATGGTAGAACTTCTAAAATAATCTAAATTTGAAATCTAATTACAACTTGGAAATTAACCCATGTCTTCTTTTGCTTAAAGTAATATGGCCTATCTTATATCCTTGATTTTTCTACGGTGATCAACTTTAATTGCATTAATGGTCTATTGTTAGTATGTTTATCTTTGACATTCATCTGAAAACTATTGTGTACCAGTCATATATTTGCCCAATTTGTTCATTTTCTTATTGTTTAGATTGATAACTTTTGTGTAGATACCTGCAATGGTTGATTGAAGAGCAAGACTGCGATGACACCCAATTTCATACTTTATATGCCCTTTCTTTAGCCAGAACAGCAATTGAAACAATTGAAACTGGCCTCAATTATGAAAATTATGATGCTAGAAACCAAGAGGAGTCAAATATATCCAACACAGAACTTGGAAAGAACTATGGATATTCGGTCAGGGATAGATTGCAGTTATTTTTACAGGCTTCAGACTTGTATGATCCAGAAGAAGTACTTGGTGTTATAGAAGACTCAGAATTATGGCTAGAAAAGGTTAATTTACTTTTAAGTGCTTTTTCTTTGGAGCTGATATCAAATTTTATATGGCTAGAAAAAGTTCATTTACTTTTATTTGCTTTTTTTATTTGGAGGTGTCATCAAATTGAATATTTAAGGTTCCATCTTGAATAATTATGTGTTATTCTATGCTTTTCTTATGCTTTGGGAATTAGATACTATCTTCTGTTGGCAATACAAATGATGTTTTTTCTTGGTTAAGAATCACATGAGGATATTTGACATTTTCAATATGGTATGCTGGCTTCACGAATTGTTATGTTATTGCTCTAAAATGTTATTACTTGAAGTAGTGTTGTATTGGTTTATCTGGAATTCAAGCAAGAATGTCTAGTGGCCATGTTTTTATTTAGTGGTAGTGTGTCCAATTTATCTAAAATGCTAATTTATTTATTTATTTTGCTAAATTGCTAAATTTTGTGTAAGTGTGACCTAAGATATGAGTACTGGTGACACAGGTTGTGCCACTCAATCTTTGGGAAGGCATGTTCTACCGCAGCGGCTGTCTTTTAGAATGATGTTTATTGTGCACATACCATCACTCCATACACATACTAGTAGAAGACTTATGTACTTAAATGTTTTCATGATTGGTTCTGACGTACCATATTATGCATTTCTTTCCTTTGTTGCATATAGCATAGATACTTCTCCACTAGTTCGATTAACAAGCAATAATTAAATTTTTAAATTTTTTCTATCCATGTTGATTGTTTTATCTGTGTCTTTAGCATGCTTGCTAATAAGCTTCTCTGAATTTTAGTTCTGCTTTCTTATTAGAAAAATCAGTACTAAGTGCAAATAGTTATTGTTGAAATTGTCTAGAATACATTTGATTTCACTTGCATGTCTTATTCTTTGGGTGGGGGGGGGATACCTTGCACAAAAGTTGTTTACTATGTGATTCAGTGCATACTTACTATTAGCTGTTTATGGCAGGCAATCCTGTACAGGAAGATGGGACAAGAGACGATGGTGCTACAGATTTTGGCTATGTAAGAATTTTTTTTTTAACTTTTCCTGTTCGCATATGGACTGCTAAGATCAGACACATAGACTCAGAATTTCTATATTCTTGTACATAATTGATCACTTGCTTGTTCTATCTTCCCTGAAACATTTCTGATTGTGCCTTGCTTAAGAAAGCTGGAAGATAGTGAAGCTGCTGAACAATATTGTGCAGAGATTGGTAGAAATGATGCTTATATGGAGTAAGTTTTATTAATTTACCTATTGTAATGCTCTTAATTATTTTCAAATATCATACTGACTCCAGAGTTTATCTTTTTTATTTGTCCATTTTACTCAAGGTTACTGGATATGTATTTGAATCCAGAAGATGGGAAAGAGCCAATGTTTAAAGCTGCAGTTAGACTTCTTCATAATCGTGGTGTATTACTTGACCCCTTGCAAGTGTTAGAGGTACCAAAATGACAATTTTTTACGGACCACAAAATTCTCAAGGAGTAGATTTTGTTTCTTTTAATTTTCTTTTACAAGTGACATGTTTGCAATCTCAAATTATGACAGAAGTCTAAGCTTATATCATTAATCAGGCAAAGATTACTAGGAGCATCAGTTATCATATTTGCACTGATACCTCATTTCAAGGTTTTTATATTCGGGTGGCTACCTAACTATCTTTATAAATATATTTTTAATTCTCTTGAGGTTCCTTTTCATGGTGTAGCCAGTTGCATAAAATAATATAAGACTTACAGTGAGATGATCTGATGTGTATAGATTCTTTATGACATATATTGTCGTTCAATATGCCATGATGCTTACATAACTATCTGAGTTTGTTTGATTTAAATATATAATATTGTATATCGAGTTCGGCTAGTTTAAAGTCTACTACGCCTATCTGGCCATCTGAACATAAATTTTACCTCATAATTGAACGTCAAGGACCTCTTCATTCCTGTTGCATTTAGAAGTTATTCTCATGCTAAAAATGTAGTTACCACTGTAACCTAGACACTATATACTTTTATAAGATGACTAGCCAAATTCTAGCAGTCCCATGTATGAATTATCATAATGTTTCTTCATAAGAGATAAGAATATATCATTATTCTTAAATTAATGTCCATTTTAACCCTTGTGGTTTTAGTCATGGACTTCTTAAGCCATCGTGATTTACTCGTGTCTAAAATACTCCCTCTACATTTTTAAAAACGTAACATATAAGCCTCTCCTGTCAAGTCTGAGTTAACAGATGTTAGAGTCTGTATGCATGGTATGCTAACTCACAATAAACCATAAATAAAATAACACATATAATTTAAGTTTAAAAAAAGATTAAAGTCTATTTTAGCCCTTGTGATTTTGGCTATGGACTTCTTAAGCCCTTATAGTTCACTCGTGTCTAAAATAACCCCTACATTTTAAAAAACGTGGCATATAAGCCTCTCTCATCAAGTCTGAATTAACAGATGTTAGAGTTTGCTTGCTTACGTGGCATGTTGACTCACAATAAACCATTAATATAATAACATGTGTAATTTAAGTTTTAAAAAAAAAACTGAGACCTCTATCAATGGCGGGAGGAGACGTCATCGTGGAAGCGACCGCTAGCAGCAGCACCGAGCTGTTATTGCTTAATAGGGCTTCGTACATACGTAACCTCTCCCACGCTGACAACGAGCTTAGGAGGTTTTGATCTTGCCTCAAGTGGTCTCCGAAACTTCCAGATGGAAGGATGCGAAGAGGAAAGTAGCTCCAACAGGATAGATATCTAGGAGGGATAAGTCCTGGTTCTCTAGAGTGTTACGGACAAAAATATAAACAAGGTGTTCGATGTAATGCTCATGCTTGTCCGTATCTTTCGATTTTTGTACATGCTTTGTACAACAAGTAGCGGGCTTGCAGTAGGCTTGACAGCCCTAGTTTGATTAGCTTTTATGGCTGGTTTCGGCTTGTAAATGAGAGTTATGTTATGTGGACACTTATGGGAAGTTTGGGGACTTCGAGAGCTATTAGACGACAGACTATCTTAGAGCAATGCTTCGTTTAGGTGTGACCCGAGAACAGGTGGGCATAGGTGAATTGCCAAAGGAGCGAACACAATCGAAGGTGGCAGAGGCCCTACGATGTCGTCAGAGGCACACATGGAGAGATCGTAGTCCGAGTTCATCACACAAGAATCGAATGCAATGGAGATGTCACCAGGAGGTGACATGGTGCCACCGAGGGAGAACTCCGAGTGCAAGTACCAGGGAGTCCCATGGGGGGGGGACTTAATCATACAAAGTTACCATCGGAGCGACTGGAGAGTTGGACTTCTTCAGTGCTCACATTCGCTTAAGGGAGCTCGATGAAGTCGAGGAGGAAGGTCGAGTGGCGAATGTTGCTACCAAGGAAGCTAAGGAGAATAGAATCGGCGCGAGCCCTATAACAGGTGGCGGAGGCCATGCATGGGAATTGTAGTCTGTTTTTTCATCGACCAAGGGAAACTAGAAGCAGGAGGTCGAAAGGGGTGAGGAAGTGACGAGTCCAGAGGGGCTCAGCTACCCAAGAGCAAAGTGTCGGTCAGAAAGGAGGTGGACTCAGATGAGTGCCATAGTGCCATAGAGGCAGATCTACTGATCGCGAAGAAAGGGACGTAGATGCAAGGCAACAGATAGTAGGGCCATGGGCTTGGTAGCACCATGGTACCGCAGAGGCAAGACTTTTGTGGAATCATCGATCCCTTGCTCTCATGGAGGGAGAGCGTTGGTCGTGAAAGGGGCCGAAGAGGTGGAGAATGCAGACAAACTCCAAGTACCAGGATAAAGCAGAATGACAGAGGCCAAGGAAGTTCATAAGACCAGTGTCAACGGGCTTCTCATCAAGATAGCCGAAAATGGGGGACTTCGGATTGATGCAGGAGTGCTCGACCAAGGAACGGAGGAGGCAGTACGTGGTGCTGTACCTTTTCTACTCGAGGAGTAGGTGACAAAGATGATAGATAAGACGGTATAATCCCAAAGGCGACCAAAACTATCAAAGACTTGCTCTAAGTTAGGGTATAATTTTGCTTTTTTCGGATAAAACTTCTTGCATTCTGGAAGTTCGATGGTCGAGAGAAGGCGAATTATAGCAGCTAATTCAACGCAAGGAGTGCAAACACTTCGGGTGCTTCGGAAGTGTGAGTAAATAGTTGGCGGAGACTAGTAACCAACTCGATGTATGAAGTACAACCTCGAGGAGGTGGGCGAAGTCAAGGAACTTTGCCTTCTCAACTCCTAAGAGAATGGGCAAAATCGAGTACCGTAGTTCTCTTATTTATCCAGCAGAGGAGTTGTCAAATCCTCACCAATGGTCATCAGTGCTATTGAGAGTAGATTGTCCACTTCATTTCCCAACAGAATGTCAATCGAAAGCGGAAATAATGCAAACCTAGTTGGAAGTGACAACTAAGTTGAAGAAGAATTGATGGACAAATTTTGTGAAGGAAGGATCTCAAAAACTTTAAAGTCTGCGAGGCGATGCTCGTTAAAGCTCCAACAAACATCCACCCAATTTAAGCGGCATAAGACATTTGAGATACTGGTGCAAAACAAGTTAACAAAAGGATCCGTAAGAATCAACAAAGATCAGCACAACTCAGCTGACCCCACACCAGAGTCAGTCATTGTTGAGTTGAAGTAGCATGGTGGATCAGAGTTCGACTACTCAACAACAGTTGCGGAGAGCAGCTTGGAGCCAAGAGGCGTGTTGCAACCAGAGTAGAAGATTGAAGATTCAGCAAAAGACGAAGAGATGCAGCATCTGCAACGGCTTCAACGAGGACGTCGAAGGAATAAGTGGGGGAGAATGTCATGAACAAAAATATAAACAAGGTGTTCGATGTAATGCTTATGCTTGTCCGTGTCTTTTGGTTTTTGTACATGCTTTATACAGCAAGTAGCGAGCTTGCAGTAGGTTTGACAGCCCTAGTTTGGTTGGCTTTTGTGGCCGGTTTCGGCTTGTAAATAAGAGTTGTGTTATGTGAAACACTTGTGGGGTCTTCGATCTGCAATGAAATCCTTTGTGTATAACCGTTCAGAGCTTGTAAAGTCCATGAATGTAATTTGTATTGGCTATATAAAGTGTTTGCTAAAGTGGTTGCTTGTAAGTCCCGTGGAAAATGTTTTCTCTAACCCATTTTCTCTTTTGTAGGTCCTAAGTGTCATGGACTTAGCTAAATTTGCCTAAATCGTGCGGCACCCTCGTGGCAAACTTGAAGACTTAGTTGAAATTGCCTAAGTCGTGAAGCAAACCTTGCCCGATGTTCCAGACTTAGCTAGGATTGCCTAAGTCATGAAATGCTGAAGCGTTATTTGCCCGCAAAGGGTCAGCCCAATTGCAACCTTGTGCGGGTCCCGAAGGACCTGCAAAAGAGAAGTTGATTAGTTTTGAAGATGAACAATGAACAAGTCACGACGTCTCGCAAAGAGGGCAGCTCTTACAAGCAATTCATCGAACACCTTGAGTGCAACAGAAAAAGAGAGAAATAGTGCAACAGGACTTTAGAGGGTAAGAACGGTCGTAAGTCCACAAACGATGGTTCCCAAGGTATCGACGTAAGTCGAGTTCAACTCTTTATGAATGTTCACGCCCGATACTATCCGCTCATCTGTCTAGCTGGAGTTCCAGTGATATGATCGACACTGCATCGCTCTGCCGGTCACTGCTGCGAAAATGACCAAAATCGCAATTTTGGCTGTTTTGGCTCATGTGAGCGGTGTCTGCTGATTCTTTTGCTCACATTTCTTAAGCAAAATCACACAAAACTAAGGCAAAACATGCTGCCAAACATCTGTACAAGCAAACAAAAGCGACCAACGGTTCGTTGAGCGAAGATTTACGGTTGAGTGACGATCGTTTGTGATATTCTCCCCACTTAAACTATCGACGCCCTCGTCTACGCTTGTTGGTAGGCTTTAGCGCAGGCTTCTTCATGTCGTAGGGCGTCTTCTGGCTCCCAACTAGCTTCTGTTTGGGGAAGCTTTTGCCACTTCACTAAGTACTCAGTTTGTTCTGCTCCGCTGGATAGCTTAGTCTTGCGATTCGCAGAATAGTCTCAACTCGCTTCTCGTAAGAGGCTTTGATTGGAGGAAATCGAGTTGAAATATTTCTCGAAGTATCTTACGGATCTGAATGGTAGGGTTTCAAGTTGCTTGCATGGAAGACATTGTGAATTTTGAGCCATTCCGATAGTTGCAACTTGTAGGAGACATTGCCTACCCTGCTGATAATTGGGAAAGACCCTTTATACTTGCAGATCAATCCTTTGTGCACTTTGTGCCTAAAGAACTGGAGTGATGCTAGTTATAGCTTCACCAACACCAAGTCACCAACTTTAAACTCTTGTGGTCGTTTCCCAAGTCTGCCCACTTCTTCATCTTTTTGGCCGCCTTCCCCAAGGAGGCCCGAGCAATATCTGCATTTCGATGCCATTCCTTTGTAAAGTGATATGCTGACGGATTACTCCCCGTATAACCAATAGCCAATGTGTGAGGAGTCGACGACTGTTGTCCTATGATAATCTCGGAGGGGCTCTTGTTGGACGCAGAGCTCTGCTGCAAGTTGTAGGAGAATTAGACTATATGATGTCTAACAGCTTCATCCAATCTCGTTGGTTGGCACTTACGTAGTGTCGGAGATACTACTCCAAGAGCGAGTTTATTCTTTCAGTCTAGCCATCCGTTTGGGGGTGGAGGCTCGTAGACAAGTATAACTTAGATCCCAACAACTTAAATAACTCGGTCTAGAATCATCCCAAGAACCGAGAATCTCGATCACTAATGATATTGTGTAGGGCTCCCTAATACTTCACTACATTCTTCATTATCAACTTGGCCTCCTCCTTCGTGGAACAATGTAGGGGTGCAACAATGAACGTTGCATACTTTGAAAATCGATCGACAACCACGAGTATCGATCCAAGTCCCTCTACTATGGGTAATATTGATATAAAGTCCAAGGAAATACTCTCCCATGACCTTTCTTGTACGGGCAGTGGCTCTAAAAATCCCATCGGCTTCCACTACTCTACCTTATCCTGTTGGCAAGTAAAGCAGGTATGAACGTAATCCTCCACATCTGTCCCCATCTTCGATCAATAGAAGGCCCTCTCCACGAGGGCCATTGTTCGATGAATACTTGGATGTCTCGCCCAAAGAAAATCGTGACACTCCCTCAGGAGCTCACGTCTCAAATTGTCCGCTCGCGGAACATAAACTCTATTCCCTTTGGTGTAGATGGGTCCTTCTTAGACCCAAAATCGTCGTGCCTTGCCTTCTTTGATGAGTTGCATCGAGTTACTGCCTAAGGATCACTGTACAATCTATTCCTGATCCCGGAAAGAAAGTTGGAGTGCAATTGACTTGCTTGGCCTCTGCCTTCCAACTATATAGCATTCATCAATTCAACGACTCAATGCATCAGCCATGACATTTGCCTTTCCGGGCTTGTACTCCATTATCATGTCGAACTCAGCCAAGAAGTCCTGCCATCGTGCTTGTTTCGGGGAGAGTTTCTTTTGAGTCTGGAAGTAACTCAATACGACATTGTTCGTCATTAGGAGGAATGGTGCTCCCAAAAGGTAGTGTCGCCAGACTTATATTCAGTGGACCACCGTTGTCATCTCCTTCTCATGCACTTGATATCGCCGCTCGGTCTCGTTGAGCTTTCGATTCTCGTAGGCCATTGGATGACCCTCTTACATAAGTACTCCCCTAGTAGCAAATTCAGAAGCGTCTGTATGGACTTCAAAAGACTTCCCATAGTCTGGTAATCTGAGTACTGGTTCCTCCAACACAGTAGTCTTTAGGTCTTAGAATGCTGCTTCGCATTTGTCTGATCATCTTTATGACTGCTCCTTATTTAGCAACTCCGTCAGTGGAGCTGCGCGCTTCGAGTATCCAGCTATGAAGCGTCGATAATAGTTGACGAACCCAAGGAAGGATCTTAACTCTGGCACCTTTGGTGTTCGCCAGTCCGCCACTGCTTGCATCTTGGACTTGTCCATTCGGATAGAACCATTGCCAATTCGATGCCCCAAGAATAGAATTTTCGTCTGAGCAAAGGAGCACTTCTCCCTCTTCACAAACAAAGTGTTCTCTCTGAGAACTTGGAAAATGGTTCGAAGGTGCTCAACATGCTCCTCAAGCGTTTGACTGTAGACGACGATATCGTCCAAGTAAACAACCATAAAATTGTCCAAATACTCCTTGAAAAGTTGGTTTATTAGAGTGTAGAATGTGGCCGGAGCGTTAGTTAACCCGAAAGGCATCACCAAGAATTCAAACGCTCTATACCTGGTCACATAGGTAGTCTTCGTTTGTCACCTTTTGCAATGCGTACCTGCCAATACCTCGACCGAAGGTCGAGTTTGGAGAAGTACTTGGCCTTGCCCAGTTGATCGAACAAGTCCGCGATGAGCGGAATAGGATACTTGTTCTTCACCGTCACCTTGTTGAGGGCTCGATAATCCACGCATAATCGGAGGCCCCCATCTTATTTCTTCTGGAAGAGGACTGGAGTTCCGAATGGTGCCTTTGAACTGCGGATGAGACCACCACTTTGCAGTTTATCTAATTGCTTCCTCATTTCTGCCAACTTTGGAGGGGCTATGCGGTATGGTGGTCTCGCTGGAGACTTAACTCCTGGCTCCAGCTTAATATTATGATCCATGCCTCCGCGTGGAGGTAGAGTCTTCGGCAACTCGGGTGGCATGACGTCTGTGAACTCTTTCAGAACGTTTGCCACCACGGCAAGTTCATGAATGGCCTCCCCGTCAAGTGGCTCTAGCTTCATAGCAGCCACGAAAGTTAATTCGCCTTTTCGTACCCCTTTCTTCAATTATAGTACCGATATTTGCTGTGGGTCCTTGGTTCCTCCTCGAGAAACTGGAACCACGCAGCGGTCGTCGCCTCCCATTAGGCATAGAGAGTTTAGGAATGGCATCGGCACCAACTTCGCCACGTGCATGAACTCCATTCCGAGAATCACTTGGAAGTCATCCAATGGCACCGCTATCTTGTTTGTAAACTCGCTCCACGTTCCAATCTTGATAGGGACCCCCTTTGCTAGCCCAAAGATTTACTGAGCCTTCAAGTTCACAACCTTCATACGACTTGGGTTCTTCTCCAAGATCAGTCCAAGTCGCTTTGCTTCACGATCGGTAATAAAATTGTGGGTAACGCTTGTATCCACCATTGCACGGGTAGTTCGACCATTAAGCTTGATGTCTACATACATCAATTCGCTACTTACTGCCTTCTGCACCTTTGTCTTTGTGTTCTCCCCCACTTGACCCCGTAATGCATTCAACAAACGCATTGCTCCCATTCGGGGCCCTTGCGACTCCTCGTCGTCGTTGTTGGATTCAGAGCTGCTCAAACTAAGGGCGACGACTTTGCTCTTGTCCGATTTGTGGGGGTGTATTGATGCAGTTAAAGCATTGAGTGCCTACTTCTGCGGGCACTCGCTCACCATGTGTGGTCCACCGCATAAGAAGCATCTGCCAGACTTCGGGGCTTTGCTTTTTTAACTTGGTCCCTTATGGAATGTCTTATTCTTTTGTTCGCCCCCAGACTCCTTCATTCGAGAGTATTTTGTTGGGTGATTACTAGAGGATTGTTTCTTTTTACCCCAAGTCCTCTGAAGAAACAAAGTCAGTCAGCCTTTCTACGGCTGCAATTGCCTCGACCTCGTTGGTGACATTCCTTCGACTTAGTTCTTGTTGTGCCCATGGCTTCGAGCCATCGAAGAAGCTGAATAGCTTATTCTTCTCGGACATGTCTTGTATATCCAACACCAGTGTCGAAAATTGCTTCACATAGTCTCGAATGGATGTATTTTGGCGGAGTTGTCTCAGTTTCCTTTTAGCAATGAACTTTGTGTTCTCGGGCAAAAACTGAGTTCTCAACTCTCGCTTCAAGTCCTTCCATGTATCCACTCGGCATCGGCCTTGTTGGATTTCTTCCCAATGGGTTCGCCACCAAAGTTTTACATCTCCATTCAGATACATTGTTGCTGTAGAAACTCTGGTTTCTTCAGAATCGGGCCTCGTAGCACAAAAATACTGTTCCATGTCAAACAAAAAATTTTTGAGCTCTTTGGCATCTCTGGCACCTCTATAACAATGCGGTTCGGGTGCCCTGAAGCTTTGTGGCGGTGCAACGCGGGTATTATTCCCTCCCACATTAAGAGTCCTTGTGAGCAACGTCACCTTGGACGTGAGTTCCGCCACAACCGCGTGTAGATGTTGTACCGAGTCTTCGTTGTCCTCCATCAGTCTGTCGACCAGGGACTCAACCCTGTCTATCCGAGATTCAGCTTCTTCTTGCGAGCTCTCTCCAGGTCTTCGTACCCTTGGTAGAGTTCCTCTAAGGCTTGAGAATATCCAACTTCATGCTCGTCTTGTTCACTGGTGCGCTCCTCATGAGCGGCTCCAACAGCTTGCGGAGTTTGCACTTGCAACCCACATGCGATTGCTTTGGGTAAGGGTCTAGCTTGCCCCATCTTGCTCAATTCACCATGGTGCTTTGCGATGGCGAGATTGTGAATCCTCTTCGCTTGCTTGTTCGAATTGCTTGCCTGTTTTGATACCACAATGTCATGGACTTAGCTGAATTTGCCTAAGTCGTGCGACACCCTAGCGGCAAACTTGAAGACTTAGTTGAAATTGCCTAGGTCGCGAAGCAATCTTGCCCAGTGTTCCGGACTTAACTGGGATCGCCTAAGTCAAGAAACGCCGAAGCGTTATTTGCCCGCAAAGGGTTAGCCCAATTGAAACCTCATGCGGGTCCCGAAGGACCTGCAAAAGAGAAGTTGATTAGTTTTGAAGACGAGCGACGGACAAGTCTCGATGTCTTGTAAAGAGGGCAACTGTTACAAGTAATTCGTCGAACACCTTGAGTGCAACAGAAAAAGAGAGAAAGAGAGCGAAACAGAGAACGATCGCAAGTCCACAAATGACGGTTCCCAAGGTATCAAACGCAAGTCGAGTTTAACTCTTTATGAATGCTCACGCCCGATACTATCCCGAAGCCCCATCCAACCACACCTGTGGGGTTCCAGTGAGATGGTCGACGTTTGCGCTCGGCCAGACGCTGAAATGACCCAAAGCGGCGGTTTGGCTGTTTCTCCATGGGCAATCGTCCTCTGTTCTCGCTTTCTCCTCATATTTCTTAGGCAAAATCACACAAAACCAAGGTAAAATATGCTTCCAAACATCTATACAAGCAAAAAAAAGCGACGAACGGTTCGCTGAGCGAAGAGTTACGGTTGAGCCATGATCATTCGTGACACCCAAGGAGGTTTCGGGGAGGTTGACCTTTGCGGACGGACACGTAAGGGTGCCGCACGACTTAGGTAAAACCAGCTAAGTTCGTGACAAGAGGGATAATCATATGCAACGGACTGCACTTGTCGAAGAGGAGTACCTAATGACAACAACTCCATAAAGCTTAATAGACCGAGCGAGTGGTGAGGAGTCGTCACATGATCGCACGAGGTAATGCATTGGTGGATGCATCGCGAGATCAAGTGGAGGAGCGACCCATGGCAAATACGAAATGAAGGCACAGGTAGAGACGATGTGGAAATCAGACTCAACGAAGGGCTGACCCATGGAATGGTGGGTGCAAGGGTCACCATCAACTCAGTGCAAATCGAGGTGCGGAGCAACGTGAGTGGAACTTGGTGAAGTATCCAAGCCGCATGAAGGGAGTCGACATAGAAAATTGAACATGGAGTAGAGACACGAAACTTTCCATGGATAAAGGTCAAGGATGAACTCTTACAGAGGCAAGAGTGGGATCATGTCGTTCCATGGGTTCTTCATTTTGATAGAGCAGACTCCTCCTGCATGGTGCCAAGTCGAAGGGAGCTTCGAGGCACATACACCTTATCTCATAGAAGCATTTGACGGTGGGACTAAGGCGACTCCACTTGCGAAGGCGAAGTTGGGAACAAAAGGTCTTAGCACGGGGCAAGAGGACACAAAGACAGATACTCTTGAGGAATATGCCACAGTGCTGCCATTCGAGTTGTCATGAAAAAAACGATGCGTAGTAGAGATTGTGCTGGTGGGCGATAGAGGTTCAGGATCCAGACAATAATGTACCAATTTTTGTGGAGTCTGTGGACTTTGAGAGCTACTAGGCGATAGACTATCCTAGAGTGATGCTTCGTTCGGGTGTGACTTGAGAATGAGTGCATGAAGGTCAATTGCTAAAGGAGTGAACACAATCAAAGGTAGGGGAGACCTTATGATGTGCTGGCAGAGGCCACATATAGAGAGATCATAGTACGAGTTCATCCCACGAGAATATGAATACAATGAAGATGTCACTAGGAGGCGACATGGTGCAGCAGATTGTGATGGAACAGTTTGAGGTAATATAACACACGCGGGACAAGTCCCTTG
This sequence comes from Ensete glaucum, assembly GCA_021527575.1. Classification (NCBI taxonomy): domain Eukaryota; kingdom Viridiplantae; phylum Streptophyta; class Magnoliopsida; order Zingiberales; family Musaceae; genus Ensete; species Ensete glaucum. The sequence goes on along the minus strand of CM038555.1, from coordinate 16,892,001 downwards.
AGGGACTTGATCATGCGGAGGTATGACCAGGAGCTACTGGGAGCTTCATTTCGGTGAATAACACGACGACAATAAGGGCTATGGATTCAAGGAGTGAATGCCATGGTACTATAGAGGTGGGTCTTCCATGTATGCATTGAATTTTGCATCGGATGAAGGCCTTGGTTATCAGTATATGGGGGTTGTGTGCCATCGAGGGAGAATTCCAAGTGTAAGTACCAGTGAGTCCCATGGGGGGGGGGCTTGATCATATAAAGGTATGATCGGAGCGGATGGAGAGTTGGACTGCTCTAGTGCTTATATTCGCTTAAGGGAGCTCGGCAAGTCAGAGGACAAGGCTGAGTAAGCGAACGTTGCTACCAAGGAAGCTATTGAGAATAAAACCAACACGAGCCTTGCAACAGGATGACGGAGGCCATGCATAAGAGTTGCAATTTGTCTTTTCGTGGACCAAGAGGAACTGCTCGGAGAACACAGAGGTGTTGAAGCAGGTGGTCAAAAGGGGCGAGGAAGCGACTACAAGTCCAGAGAGGCTTAGCTATCCAAAAGCCAAGCGTCAGTCAGAATGAAGGTGGACTTGGAGGAGTGTCACAGTGCTGTAGAGGCGGATTTATCGATCGTGAAGAAAGGGACGCAGATGCGAGACAATGGATAGTAGTGCTATGGGCTTGGCAGCGCCATGGTACCACAGAGGCGGGACTTTGTGGAGTCATCGATCCTTTGCTCTTATGGAGGGAGAATGTTGGTCGTGAAAGGGGCTGAAAAGGTGGAGAATGCAGAGACAAACACCAAGTACCAAGACAAGGCAGAAGGGCAGAGGCCAGAAAACTTCATAAGATCAGTGTCAATAAGCTTCTCATTAAGATTGGCGAAAGTGGGAGACTTTGGGTTGATGCAAGAGTGCTCGACCAAGGAAAAGAGTATGCAGTACGTGGTGTTGTACCTTTCCTACTCAGAGGAGTAGGCGACAAAGATGATGGAGAAGACCAAGGTTCGTCGGTCCATACCGGCGTACCGAGATTTGGTCGGTATGGTACGGTACGTAGGTACTGCCCGGTACACTAGGGCGTACTGAGCGGTACAAAAAAAATATTTTAATGATTAAAATATTATTTTTTAATACCTGAAAAATTAGAGAAAGAATTTGCGTTAGGGTTTTTAAGATAGAAATGGATTTATATTTGGTACAGATTAAACAAAATCAATGTAAATTAGGTAAAAATAATGTTACATATCTTTTTCGAGCCTTGAGGAGTAGTTTTGTACATATTACATAACATCATTTTGTTGATATTGAATTATCTGCAAAAAAAATGATTTGAATTGTTAGATTATTTCTTTACAACATCAAATTTAAGATTCAAATGAATTAGATAATCACATATATAGATGTACCTGATTGTTGATTCTACCACCAAAATGGATGACAGGCCTCCACAGGTGGTGGATTGGGATCCTCAATCCTATGTATCTGCATATCAATATGATATGTTTGTCGAACCCAATCCTGAAATTGATCCCACGACATAGTGTATTGATACATCGTATGCCATTGGTGCATCAATGTGGTGATGGTTGTAAGTTGATCGTCATGAATTATACGTGTTCGAGGTGGCTCCTGAGGCATATATTGGTGAATGTTGGAGCTTCTACTGCCATCGACCTGCTCAGATCATATTGTTGATTGGAGAAGAATGACCAACTATCACTGTACTGTTGTTGGCCGTAAGATTCTCCATAATATGACGGCTGTGAATACAATGAGCTTTGTTCTGTGTAAACATCCTGTAGACTCTATCGTATATGCTCAAATTCATCCACTGCCTTCTCCTTCTCCTTCCCTTTTCCCTTCCTCGTATAAACATGACCAGTACCTTGTTGAACTCCATGATCTGTGTCTTGTGTGGCATGTGTAAAATACTGCTCTTTGGTCCATGCACCACCCTCGACTTGTGTTGTCGATATATACGACTCCCTGGCATCACCGCCATTATCGGTTGAGGAACTGCTATCCGTGTTTGTATCATGTCCTTGGATCGACTGTGAAGGTGCTTCATCACCTGATTCTATTCTTTCCAACGGTGTGGCGGATGCTACTGCCTTCCCCTTTTTCTTTGCCTTTGCATGTTGAGCGGATGACTGCGATAATTGGGTGTCTGATGTTGAATGACTACTTCTGCCATGTTCTGACTAAGGGGGATCTTCCACCTGTTGTGGATGTGCTTCTTCTTCTATTGCCTCGATGATAAAACGCGAAGGGCGTTGAGGAACTCCTGCCTCATCAAGTAGAGGATACTCTTGGTTCTCCGCTGCTTCGACCCATTCTAACATCGGCTCAGAATCTTCATTGTAGAGTTGGAGGTCAATGGGTTCAACATCAAGTTCCTCTGGCTCCTTCTTATCAAGTTCAGCACATTGTAACTTTAGCCGCATGTTATAATGAACATATACTAGTTTCTCTAACCGTCTGTATGAGAGTCTGTTGCGAACCTTCGTGTGAATCAATGCAAATGTTGACCAATTACGTTCGCAACCACTAGACGCTGTCGTCTGTGAAAGTACACGAATGACAACCTTCCTTAGATGTGGTGTGTCACTTCCAAATTGTATCCACCACTCGACTACAAAAAGATATAAATAGGACTTTATTAGTATAACAAATAATTAATATAAAATATAATTGACAATCAATATGTGTAATTTATTCTTACAGGATCCATAGTGTACTGACTCGATACAGCTACAACATCGGAGAATGAACCAATTATGTCTCGGAAATATCGACTCTTCGTAAGAGCCCCGGCTGCATCAATAACGCTTGGCAAGATTTGATATACAACATTTCTTAGTGCAATTAGTGAATCATTATGCGTTTTGAGGGCATACCGATATTGAATTGCCGGGTTTAGATAATATGTTGCAAGACATAATTTTGTTAGTATAATTTTTAATATATAAAAAATTATAAATTAAATTATTCTAAACACGAATTTACCTGTAGTATGGATATCTTTATCCATATGAGCTTCAGTGCGACGATCAATAATTCGTATATATTGGTTCGCCTTAAAATCATTTCTGAATGCTTTTCTGACATCCTCTCTTGCTGAATTTAGCATATATTTAAGATACGACATCTGTGGGCGCTTTTCTATATCAACCTTACGGAGAACAACATAAAGTGGTTCAATGCTTTTTATGATTTCAGCCACGGCCTCCCATGATCTATAGGAAAGAATGGCTTCTTCCATCTTCTTTCCATCACTCGATTTCGAGTATCTGGAATCAGACCACTCTTGTGAGGCGACCATTGCCTTTAAGCCATTTCTCTTTTGCTGTAGTGACTTTAATGCAATGAAATTAGTAGCAAACCGAGTGATTCCAGGTCGAAGTATCTCATCATTTATGTACTTTTGCATTAAGCCGTGGATCTAATGATGATTATATACAAACTTTGTTATTGATTGTGCTCAAGCTACACACTTCTTGATCGTGTCCAACTCATTAATATCTTTCAGCATTAGATCTATGCAATGAGCTGCACATGGAGTCCAAAATAATGTTTGTCTTTCTTCCATTAATTGCATACCAGCTTTTTTAAAATTTGCTCCATTGTCGGTTATTATTTGTACAAAATACTGTGGTCCAATCTCCTCTACAACACTATCCATCAAACTCTCAATATAGTTTGCATCTTGGATCTTGTCGGAAGCATTGACCGACTTATGAAACACTATCCTTCTATTGCAATAAATTAGAAAGTTGATGATACTCATTCTTGTTGGCTCTGTCCAACTGTCGCACATCAGTGTTACCCCATATTCATCCCATTGTCTCTTGAATGATTTGATCCAATCCTTTAGTTCAGCCACTTCTTCATCTAAATACACACCATGAATCTCCTTTGGTGTTGGAGGTTGGATCCTTGTACCTGACTTTTGAATGGAGGACACTATGCTCTGATGATATGGACCTTTTGCTGTGTTTGCTGGAATTGCTGGAATTCTGTGAAAGTTGAACTATTTCGAAATTGCCTTCCCAATATCTCATTTTTTTTCTTTTGTATATGCATCATCAATCCGTGTTTGTTTCGCTGTTTGTGGAGGATAGGCTAGTTTATCGATATCAACAACATCTGGTGCAGATCTCCTGCCAAGACCTCTCATCAAACCACGAAGTCCACCATGTCGCATGCTATTAGTTCGACTTAATTGAGTTGGAGCTGTTGGTTGCCTTATGCTAGCCGACCTTTGTATTCCACTGTCACCGCCACGTTCCCATTGTGAGTCAATTCTTCGATGCCTCATTGCTTCATCAGTCATAAACTGATCCTCTAATGATGCACGAATTCCAGCTGTGAGATCTGGGTCGACATCATCGCCACGACCCTCATACTGAGCATAAACTAGTTGTTGCATAGCCCTACAATATTCTTCCTCGACTATTGTCTTCTTTTTTAATGTGTCTTCTTTTGCTTCTTGAAGCTTGCGTTGAAATAGTTTATGAATTTCTGTAGGAACTTTATTGCATTTTGTAACATCGAGATACCCGTCAGCCAAATGCATTTTCACTCGAGTTATTCCTCCACCCTTACCAATGTAGTCACAATAGATACATTGCCAATGATGGCGGTTCCCATCTAACTTTTGGGCATGAACCCATGCATCATCTTGTGGTACTTCCTTTGGTGCCATGTTCCTATTATATTTAAATTACATAAGAGATAAACATGTTGAATTGATCTAATATTGATAAAATATTAATCAGGAATAGGAAGTTTGTGTATAATTAACAAATAAAGAGACAAAACAACTTGGCATTTGAATTATACATATATGTGTCTATTTGATCTAATGAAATCAAAATGAACTAATTTACAATTGGAGCACAAAATTAGAACAAATTCTACAATGCAACATATAAAGGGATAAGCATCATGGAGCTTTAATGATCAAATGTTAGGCCACCAAATCAACATATAAAGGGATGAGCATCATGCAACATATGTTAGGCCACCAAATCATAGAAAGAAAAAAAAAAAGAACATGATCAAATGTATCCTTGCTTGATCTATTTTAAAGACATTCATGGAGCACTTCAATCAAGATATTCATGGAGCACTTCAATCCAGAAGCATAAGAAGAATGTGTGATGGCTTCATTCAGGTTAGTCCCCATCTCCCATTGGACATAAAAGACTAATAAAGTTCAATGCTAAATAAGTTCTCTAAATGTTCTTTTATGTAAAAATTTTTTCTCTACATCTAGTAACAAACCATATAGTTCGGTGATAATCAAATTTCCACAAGGAACAAAATATAGGAAACTATATTGCATATAAAGGAGCTAGCATATCCATCGCTACAAATAACAAACCAAGCTAAGATAAGATTAGATACTTACCTCTTAATTGCAAACTCCTCTCTTAATCTTCGTAAATTTATCTCGATTCAATCCACAAATTTAGAAGAGTTGAAATGTTGAGAAGGTTTGGAATATGAGAAAGAGTGAGAGTGTGAAGTCAAATGAGAGAAGTGATGCGAATCGACTTGGAAGCGACAACTAAGTTGAAAAAGAATCGATGGGCAAAATTTGTGAAAGAAGGACTTCAAAAACTTCAAAGTTTGCGAGGCGATGCTCGGTAAAGCTCTAACAAGCATCCACCCAGTTTAAGCGGCATGAGATGATTGAGATACTGGTGTATAATAAGGAAGGTCTTTTCGTTTATCAGAAGGATCCGTAGGAATCAACAAAGATCAACACAACTTAGCTGACCCTACACCAGAGTCAGTCATTGGCGAGTTGAAGCAGCATGGGGGATCAAAGTTCGACTACTCGACAACAACAGCGGAGAGTAGCTAAGAGCCAAGAGGCATGTTGCAGCTAGAGCAGAAGATTGAAGATTCAGTAAAAGGCGAGGAGATGCAACCTCTGCAATGGCTTCGATGAGGATGTCGAAGGAATAAGTGGGGGAAAATGTCATGGACAAAAATATAAACAGGGTGCTTGATGTAATGTTTATGTATGTCCGTGTGTTTTGGTCTTTGTTTATGCTTTATGCAGCTAGTAGCGGGCTAGCAGTAGGCTTGACAACCCTAGTTTGGTTAGCTTTTGTGGCCGTTTTTGGCTTGTAAATAAGAGTTGTGTCATGTTGACAGTTGTGGGGATTTCGGTCTGTAATGAATGGACCATGATCCTTTGTGTGCGACCGTTCAAAGCTTGTGAAGTCCATGATTGTAATTTGCATTGGCTATAAAGTGTTTGTTGAAATGGTTGTTTGTGGATCCCATGTGAAACGCTTTCTTTAACCCATTTTTTCTCTTTTGTCGGTCCTACGGGACCATTAAGTTCATGACAGACTGGCATAGCCAATCAAAACCTTGGTTATGGGAGTAATAGTCAAATCATAATCTTGGATGATTACAAGATTGCATATGTAGAGTTATTGGTGCTCCAACTCTCATAACTTAATTAGGAATAAAAATGAGTCAAGAAATCCGTTCTTCAGTTGCCTTTTGTAATTAGGGGTCAAAAACCAACTGCTGAACCCCAAAAAACTGTCATAGATCCAGTCATATGGAGTATGGACTTCATAGAGAGTCTGGATGGACAATCCTTATGGATGGTGAGTTTAGAAGTGAAAAAAGTTCTTGTGATTCTTTGGCTGATTGGGTTCCATGCTTTTCCATCTTAAAGGAGACTTGTTGGTCTACAAATCATAGTACTTGTATGACTTGTATGACATTTATTTGAAGCAAGAATTCATTCCACATCCTTTCAAGAATAGACTACTGTTACCCATATTGTCCAAAGGCTGAAAACATGCATCCAAGACACAGTTTCTAGACCTGATCTTAAAGAAGCCATGGCTTGATTGACTCCAGATCAAATCTGCTTTATGCACCATCATTAGTCAGCATTGGACTTCATTGGCCAACAATGATATGTCCACATTCTTGAAAAGAAGAGAGAGAAAAAGTGGTGTCCAAAGGATTCCTCCTCCAATTTTTAACATATTGTTGAGTTTTTGGCTAAGGATGATGCCAGTCATCTTTTCAAGTAATTATTATTAAATTCTGTAACTTGTTCTACAATTTTAATAATTAAGGAATATCTTTTACCTGATTATAGGATTCATTTGTGATCTGCTTAATTGAATGCTCTTTCATCTAATATATATATGTGAGGTCCAAACAATTTTGTTATGGTTCTTCGCATTTATATGTTGTTGGACATGATACACTTAGTGGAGTGCAATCACAGCAAAGACACTTCACTATATGATTCTTTGTAACTATTGTTGTTCGAATGCAACAGGTATACTGCTATAGTACTTCTATCAAATGATCTTGCTGTGACATTAACGAGGGTAGTATGTTGCATGATCCATTATTGATTTGATACTAAGATTCTAAAATTATTAGTTTTGAGCAGTGTTATTTCCCAATTCATTATTGATAGACATTGATGTGTGCACATATTTTCTGTACCTATTTTGCTACCATTGTATTCATGCATCATTATGTTTAATCTTTATATCATCATTCCATATGTTCTTTTATGAATTTTCCCCTTTTATCTTCTTTTTTGTATTTCTGTTTTTGATATTTATCTCATTTTTTATGTTTGGGATGCCTATTTCATGTAAAATGGGCCCACATCACTGTTGTATCCCAAAGTCAAGGTTTTCTTCTACATGAAGGAATTGAACACCTTAAATTTAAAATTTTAGTCAAGGCCCCCTACCTTGCAAATGTTCCCTCAGTCCCAAAAATCCCACATTTTTTTTATCGTTGCTAATGGCTGCCTTGGAATGTAAATACTGTTGGTGTCAGCAAAACTCTAAAGTTCTGCCTACATTTTGAAGATCTTAAGAGTTTGTCAAGATGAGTTGATAATATCTAAGCTGCTAAATGGATGTCACCAAATATCTCTTTATTCTTTACCCTCTGATCTTTGGAGGTTACTTGATTTAGCAATCTGCAACCTAATATTATGATGTCATGCAACATTTGCAAAAGTTATTTGTTATCACATACTCATTCATGGGTTCTGCTTTAGTTGGTAACTTCTAACAATGGACACTGGTATTTTGCATTGGTGTTGCAGAAACTGTCACCTGTGATGCCTCTGCAGCTTGCATCAGATACGATATTGAGAATGCTAAGAGCTCGAGAGCATCATCATTGCCAAGGGCAGGTAGATATGACTAACTAGTGGTAGTACAGAAAAGTTAGTTCCGTTGAGCACTGTAACCAGAATATATGCCAGTATCTGCTTGATGCAATGAGCCTATGTAAACAGACCTTTTCAGTTAGGATAGCCATATTATCAACAATCAACCAATCGAAGTTTGATGATATCACAATATCAGACTATAAAAATGATATAATTGGACAGAGTCATGGTCACTAAGGTATATACAATATAAATTGTGTATCATGGGCAAGGATTGCCTTCGGAGAGGTACCGATCCTGGCCGATCGTGGGTATCGCCGTCGAATCGATCGTCGACAGTCGATTTTGACTATCGGTGGTTGAATTTTGACTTGTATTAGTCGAGGGAGGGAGAAAGAAGAAGAGGGAGAAGAAGAAGAGGGAGAAAAACCTGGTTCCCTTGCGCGTTGCTAAAACTCGGTTCCCCGCGCTATCTGTCGCCTGCGCGATCCATCGCCCGTGGGCGATTTCTTTGCCGACGGGTGATTCTTTCTCCCCGCGCAGGAGAAGGAACGAGGCGATGTCGCCCCGTTATATTATATATTATATATTATATTATATCGAGCGGTATGCCTTGTGTGTATTGCTCGGTATCAGGTACTGTACCGTACCGAGCTAAGTTTGGTATGCCAGTATGGACTGGTATGACAATCCTTGATCATGGGTATAGTTGACATTCATATATCCATCTGGGAGCTTTATGCGTCAGCTAGACCTTTTTAGTCGGTCTGTGTGTTAGGTTCTATAGGTTTTTTGCATCTTGATAGCCATGTACTTTTTGATTTTTGAGTCATTCCTTTTAAAAGGAATACTACGACAAGAAAACTTGTGAGTGATGAAAATCTTGCAACTGAAAGCTCTTTTTTGTTATTATGCTCTGAAAAGAGATGTTTATCCATCCCTTTGTTTGTGATATACATGCATTCATCCTCTTATGATAAACTTGTCTCCAGGATATACCAATCAAGGTTCGCCGTATCCGTCCGTACCGGCATACCGAGTTTATCTCGATATGGTACAGTACCTGGTACCGAGCGATACACATAGTCGATACTACTTGGTACATTATAATATAATATAATATAAATATAATATAATATATATTAGAAAAAAGTAAAAAAATGGCGACGTCGCCTTGATCCTTCTCTCAGCGAGGGGGGAAGGAATCGCCCGCGTGCGACGAATCGTGCTGGCGATGGAGCATGTGGGCGAATCGGTGAAGAGCAGCACATGAGGTATTTTTCTCCTCTTCTTCTTCTTCTTCTCCTTTTTCTTATTTCTCTCTCAATTGACCGCTAATGGCTGAAATCGATTGCCGACAATCGATTTAGGTGGTACCGCCCAGTAGTGGGTGGTCTACGTACTGTTCAGTTGGCGGACCGGTATGTACCGCCCGGTATAGGGCCTTGCTTCTCGGGAAGGCAAACCTTGATACCAATTACGACATTCCTTTTTAGGTTTTTTGGGAAATTAGAAATTATTATTATTAAGACTATCCATATTCATGATTGACATACTTTTCCACTGGATGTCAATGGCCTAAGGCAACTCTTCATCTTTTTAATCCGTGCTTGGGACTGGCATTAGCTTTATGTATTATTAAACTATCAAAATCCTTTCATTTTTTTATGTATATTCTTTTGTGATTTGTTTTAGTTAACTAAAGTGATGATATTTTATGTGCTGGGAACATGTTCTTGTTGTTGACATCTTTCCGTACACTGGATTTAACATTGTATCTTTCTTCATGTCTGTCAATTTTTGTTGGGCCCATATGGAACTGATTTTCATATATCTGTTGTTTAATGTGTACGCTAGCTATCGTTTTGACATAGTCTACCACCTTAACTTGCTCAATATACAATTAACATAACTTGCCTTAATAAAGATAAACAAGAATCTGTATCATGTTGTTGTTGTGCTCTTAGATAATAATTATTTATCTCAGTTCAAAAGCAAAACTTTCTTTGTCAAACGAAATTAAATAGAAAACATGTTACCTGATAAGATTTTATTTATTCTTCAGAATAATGCATATTCTTATATTTGTGGTTTTCCCACCAATGACCAAACTAACCTTTATTTACTTTGCAAAATCACAAGGTTGCTGTTGGTGGCCAAAAAGCAATGGTAGATTCTAGTCAGTCTGCAAGTTCTTCAAATTTTTCTGTGAAGTGGTAGAAAAATGAAAAGAACAATTAGGAAGGTTCTTTGTATTATTTTCAATCATGGTCATATAAAGATAAGGTCCAAACTTGCTTTGGCTATCATTGATGTTGGTGCGAGTTTTTATTTGCATCAATTTGTTTCTTTCCTTTTCCTGGTTAGTACCAGCTATGTACTGCCTGAAGGAGCAGTATATAGCAGTCTGACAGTCCTAAGCTTGCAATCCTTTTTTGTAATCTACTTGTGGGATAATAAGAGACACTAGTTCCCACATGATCTCCACAAACAGTACTCACATCTACCTTGCCCATTTTTGTTAATTAAATTCCATTTATAACTGTTTTATGCTTGCTAGCTGGTCAGGGGAGTCATAACTCTTATCTTCTTGCTTGATTAGATTATTCATAATCTCTCACGTGCAATAAATCTAGATGCACGGATGGCAAGATTCGAGGAGAGATCAAGGCATGTTCAGATAAATGATGAGAGCATCTGTGATTCTTGCCGCTCACGCCTTGGCACCAAGCTCTTTGCAATGTATCCAGATGATTCGGTTGTCTGTTACAAGGTATGTAAAGTCCAAAAATCTGCAAGAAATAAACAGGCTGACGAGATGATATTAGCAATAGATATAGGTCATGCAGTTATATGCATACAATGAACTTTTACATGTCAGGGTGCATCGAATTGACTAAAATGCATTCTACATATCAGTTTGCTTATGTTATGGCTAAGATTTTAATGTTGCAAGTCATCTATTTGAACAGATACAAAGATAAAATGTATGAATGTAAAACTAGATGCTTCAGTGTTGATCTGTTGCCATGTTTAATTGATGGACACAATGTTTCTACATGTCCAACTGGGAAGCATACATGTGACTGCCAGTGCTGACTGCTGAATTTGCCATGAAGCATTATCTCAGCACATATCTTGTTAGCTAAATCACCTACTTTGACAAGATGAGAGAAATAAGTTCCCCCTGGTCTCAACATTTACACACTGTTCTTTTGTTGATTCAGTGTTATCGCCGGCTGGGGGAGTCTACGTCAGCTCGTGGTCGTAATTTCAAGCAAGATATCATCTTCAAAGCAGGATGGCTCATTAGCAGATAGTAACACGTACTTATCTCTGGCAATTTCTGGATGAGGCTTCTTTCGGCAAGTGCGAAGAGTTGAAATGATAAGGTGTCCTTTGGAGGAAGGAATTTTCATCGGCCTTTTAATGACATCTTTTTTAGTTCATGCATTCACCTGCATGCTAGATTACATTTTCAAAAAGCTGGCCAAGTTTGCCGACGGCTTGGGAATGATTTGTAGGTTATCAAGTATCTTTTTGTGAGCTGAATGACAACCATAAGACTTGCACCTAGATCCTGTTCATTTCATATACATGGACGAAAGGAATATGAACTAAAGGAATGCAATTGAAACCATGCAGAGAGAGTTGGCCATGACCAATATACCAGAGCAGACGGCTTATAGTCAGAATTGGTTTTCATTTTAGATATGTAAACTTGTTTTAATTTGTCTGTATCAGTATCACGGTGGGAAGTAAAATAAAGCTGGTCAAATTTCTTCCACCATGTCATTTCCGTAATGTTAATTTTGAATACTTTATACTGCCACAACGGTTCCACCTTATGTTTCTCCGATAATGATCTTTAAAGTGTTTTCTCAGACGCAAGTGCGATGATTTTGCTGCGATAGGCACTCAGTTATCACATTGATTATCCGAGTCATATGGGCTGTACAGTTGGATACTGAAGTTGCCTGCTCATCGCATGGAAGGCGTTAGATTCAATCAAATGCTGATTATGGGAGTCATATCATTCTCTAGCTTACTTCTCAGATATTGAAGCTGATTCAATCAAATGCTGGTGGGTTTGCTGATCAACACATGAAGGGCGTTAGATTCTTAGCTGGTGGGGGGTGCATGTTATAGATTCCAATTACAAGCAGTAGCATAATATGTTTAGCATGCATAACTTTTATAATGACAGATTTATTGCCATCTGTGCACAATACTCATAAGATCTAACAAAAAATCTTACAAAAAAAACAACAGTAGTATTTTGTTTGGAACTCTTTCAACTTATTGTTTCTTCATTCAGGATGAAAAAATATCTTGAGTTTGACTTGCTATCATCAATATCAGACTGAAAATTTGAGTCCGTGTAGCCCTTCGCTTGGAGGATACCTTCTCTATATAATAGTAAAAGATCGTTAGTCCTTCTCAAGTACTTAAGGATATACTTTACTGACTTTCAGTATTCTAAACCTAGATCCGCCTAATACTTACTCGTGACACTCAGAGCATGTGATATATCAGGCCTGGTACATAACATAATATATATGATAGACCCTATCGATGAGGCATAGGGTATCCTATCCATGTTTGTACTTTCTTTAGAAGTCTTCGGAGACATACTCTTAGAAAGTGATATTTTATGTCTCATAAATATGAGACCTCTTTTGGAATTCTCCATGCCAAAGCTTTTGACAATGGTGTCTATGTACCTAGATTGAGATAATCCAAGCATCCTTTTAGATCTATCTTTATAGATCCGGACCCTCAAAATATATGATGCTTCCTCTAAATCTTTCATGGAGAAGTTTCTGGATACCTAAGTTTTTACTATGGAGAGCATTCCTACATCATTCGCAATGATTAGGATGTCATCCGCATATAATACCAAGAAGGTGATAGCACTCTCACTTACCTTCCTGTACATAAAAGGCTTATCTTCATTCTTAACAAAGTCATAAGATCTGATCGTCTCATCAAATCTTATGTTCCAACTTCGGGAAGCTTGCTTTAGTCTATAAATGAACTTGAGCAGCCTGCACACTTTATCTGGACTCTCTTTGGATATAAATCCCTCTTGCTGTATCATATACACCTCCTCCTCGAGGTTACCATCGAGGAATACTGTTTTCACATCCATCTGTCAGATCTCATAGTCATAGTGTGCTACAATGGCCAAAAGAATTCTAATGGATTTAAGCATAGCTATAGGTAAAAAGGTTTTGTTATAGTCAACTCCTTATCTTCGATGATATCCTTTAGCTACTAGCCTTGCCTTATAGGTCTCCACCTTTCCATATACTCCGATATTCTTTTTGAAGATTCATTTGCAATTGATGGGTATGATACCCCCAAGTGCATCCACAAGGTTCCAAACCTTGTTAGAGTACATAGAATCCATCTCAGAATTCATAGCTTCTTATCACTTTTCGGAGTCTATACTCATAATAGCCTCCTCGTAAGTCTGAGGATCAACATCCTGAGAGCCCTCTCCACTGATATGTCCCACATATCTTTTAGGAGGGTGAGATACTCTGTTAGACCTACGCAAAGTTAGAATTTGTGTGTTAGGTACCTAAACAGACTTGGGCTCTGGAATGGTGCTTGAGCTAGGTTCTCCAACCTCGCTCAATTTTCTCACTCCCACTGTTTCCACCAAGAATGTGTTCCTTCTCAAGGAACACAACTCTCTTGGCAACAAAGACTTTTCGATCCTCGGGATGATAGAAATAATACCCTAAAGTCTCCTTAGGGTATCCTATAAACGTACACCGTTCCATTCATGATTCCAACTTGTCGGGGTTGTGTCTTCTAGCATAGGCAGGACAGACCCCAATCTTACTATCTTAAGATCAGACTTCTTTCCTTTCCATATCTCATATGGTGTAGACACTACTGATTTTAATGGAACTCTATTTAGGAGGTAAGTTGCGGTCTCTTAGGTGTATCCCCAAAATGAGAAGAGTAGGTCAACGAAACTCATCATGGACCTCACCATGTCTAATAACATGTGATTCCTCTTTTCTGATACACCATTGAGCTGAGATGCATAAGGAGGTGTCCACTGGGATATAATCCCATTGTCCCTTAGGAAATAGGTGCACTACATACTAAAGTACTCTCCTCCTCGATCTGATTAAAGAATCTTAATACTCTTTCCAATCTGGTTCTCCACTCCATTCTTATATTCCTTGAATTTATCAAAGGCCTCAGATTTGTACTTTATTAAGTACACGTGTCCATACATAGAGAAATAATCAGTGAATGTAATGAAGTATGAGTAACCATCTATAGCCTGAGTTGACATGGGACCACATACATCACTATGTATGAGTTCCAGTAACTAAATGACTCTCTCTCCAATTCCACTAAAAGGAGAGTTGGTCATCTTCCCACGAAAGTAAGGTTCACAAGTTGTATATGGCTCATAGTCAAATGGATCTAAGTATCTATCTTTTAGCAACTTTTGAATCCTTTCCTCATGTATATGACCTAACTTACAATGCCATATGTATGTATTATTCACCTCATCTTTTTTTCTCTTAGACATTTATATTCATGATGTGTGGAGAAGTTTTTAACATATGCAAGCTATTTATCAATGTCTCTCTAGTGATGATCTCATCATCCATAATTATTGAACAACTATTATTCTTAAAAATTAATTTATATCGACTAATTATCAAACAAAAGATGAATATAATATTTTTTGATGATAGAGGGAACAAAATAGCATGCATTCAATGCAATAATAACTCCACTAGACAGATGTAGGGTGACCTCCCTAATGGTAACTATAGCAACTCTTGCTCCATTGCCCATCTTGAGGTCCATCTCACTTCTGGCTAATCTCTTAGGTCTTACCAGAAACTGTAATAAATTACAGATATGATAAGCACTACTGGTATCCAATACACATATCACGAAAATATGACAAGTGGAGACTGATCATAAATATACCTGAAGCTTCTTCAAGCTTTTATTTCGCCTTATCTGCAAGGTAGTCCTTACAGTTCCTCTTTTAATACATGTCTTGGCCGTAATGGAAGCACTATCCTTTATCCTTTGCTGGATATTTCTTGGCAACTTTTACCTTACCCGGTCTTTCTTTGCCCTTGCCCTTCTTAAGGGTCTTACTAGCCTTCCTTTTCCTATTGATCTCACCAATATAGAGAACTGATTTCTCTTTCTTGATGGTACTCTCAGCTTCCCTCAATATATTGAAGAGCTTAGAGTTACATCAAACTTGTTCATATTAAAGTCAATAATGAACTGTGAAAATGAATTTGGTATGGACTAAAGTATAAGATCAACACACAGGTTATCCTCTAGGACTATCTTTATACTTCATAAAGCGAGCAATCTTATCCTCGCTCATCCTTTCTTCCAGAGTGGGAACAATTGTGTTAAGGACATACGATTTTCTCTTTCATGAGAACAATTCTAAAATTGTGGAGCCTTTGGACCAATGAGGCGGTTGGCATCAAGTTTGCCATATATGGATTTTACAAGTAACAAAAAAGATATAGTGTAAATACATAATATGCAGACTTTGTAGGAAATACTAATTAAGATATAAACTTTTATCTTAATGTACTCCCACTAATTTCTTAGCGAATCATGCGACACCCTCGACACATGAGACGAAATTCTCCGACAGACTCCTAGTGGGGATCGGGATTCAATCGGCATCTTAGTGCAATCTCGAGGGACTCGACCAATTACACTAAGCCCAAAAGGTAGGCAACTCTTGTCAATCATAACTCCTTGTGATTCCCATCAAGTTCGGCCTCCGAATCATCATGGTCTCGACTGCTCAACCAACCATAAAGCTCAGTTAAGTCATCACCATCATTACAATATGATTCTGATTCGATGGATATGCTCTCGACTACTCGACTAAGTCATACCATGTCCTCAGGTCACCGGTGACATCTATATGTCATAGGCAAGAACTCGATCACGTAGATAGGTGAGCCTCGAGTGACTCGACCAACTCAACCTATGTCGTGATTCAATTTCTTCTTATAACGATGGAAGGCCACGTGGGTCAATCTTATGCCTCATGCTTACTTACTTAATATTAATGTATAAGGGGTCTTTCTATTTTGTATCGGTCTCCTAATATGTCGTGTCATACACATACTTATTTAATATATATCTACATTATATATATATATATATATATATATATATATATATATATATATATATATATGTGTGTGTGTGTGTGTGTGTGTGTGTGTGTGTGTGTGTGTGTATTCCAATAAGATTTCATTCTTGAACAAAAATCCATTTTTTGATTTATTTCATCTATTCCATGACCAGAACAAAAGGGGATACATGTTACACCACGATTTTAAATCAGAAGAGAGATTTCAAGAAATGGCAGATCTATTCACTTAATCAATAATCGAGCCAGATCTGGTGTATCATAAGGGATTTGCCTTTTCTATTGATTCCTACATGTTAGATAAAAAAAAAATTCTTAAATGAGGTATTCAACTCTAGAAATGAATTGAAAAAGAAATCTTTATTGATTATACCTCATTACATATACAAGCTACACCGGATGATCATGAGCCGTCACCTAATATGATTAAGCCTCAGCCAATGGGCCTAATCACTCACAATAGGATCTATAGGTGCATCAGCGCATCTCCATGCCCTGTGATTGTTGATCACGTCATCATCGGTTCCGTCAGATCCTCATCATAATACTATGCATTGTGATCTCCCGTCACAGCATCGTGGGCCCCGTTGTCACCTCCACGCTCCCGCCGTGCCTCTTCATGTAATTACAGATAATCACAGACACACAGGCTTGACAATAAATGAGAAAAATAAAGACTCATAGGCCCTAATAATAATAATAATAAAATAATAATAATAATAATCATCATTATAATCACACATATCACAACACATGGATCATGATCATCTATCCATATCATACATCACATGTACATCACATCATATGTAGGATTACTAGATATATAATAATTAATTAAACCATTTAATTAACTATTTTTCTAAAAATTAAGACATGCTAGGAATTTCTAAAATTTTCAAGGGTATTTTCATAATTCTGGATGAGAGAGGACAGTTCTCGAAATTTCTAGAATTGTTGAGGATATTTTAGAAATTCTATATACGAGGACAGTCCTCAGAATTTCTCGAATTCTGAAGGCCAGGATCATCCTTTTCACAAAAGGATTGCACTAACCCCTCTTGCCCCCTTTGCACCGCCACCGTGTGCGCGACCTCCTGCCCATCCAAGAATCGCTCTGTGGGGCGTTGTTGCCCATGCCGACGATAGCCCGCCGTCGCTACTTGCGCGTCGCCGCAAGTGGATGTGCCCGTGGTGGTGCTACCTGCGGTGGCGCCTGTCGGCCTGGCGATCCAACCGCCTCCTTGCAAGGGAATTGGCTGGAGCTGATCGCCCCTTTGCAAGGGGCCTTGGCCATAGTTGGCCGCACACTTGCAGGCGGCCATGCCATTGCCGGCCGCCCTTGCGGGGATTTTGGCCGTGGCCAGCCACCCTATAGATGGCCTAGCTATGGTCGACTGCCCCCTGTCCTCACTATGTTTGCTGCAAAAACGTAGCAAAAATATATAGAACGATTCTATATAATTCAATCTCATCACATACAGTTTAAAACCAATCTTTCACATGAAAACTTTTGCTCTGATACTTCTATTGGGAAACCTCAACGGGAGCATTACATGCGTAGTGGAAATCAAAATAAAAAATTGGTTCCCGTGTAGATCAAATCATCACGTAAAAGATTGGAGTCGTGAGAAAAATATAAAAAACTAAAAAATCGTGATGCGTAAGATAATGATTTTACCTAAGGAGATCGTATATCCCTCTATTTTCAGATCTGGATAGAGAGGATGAAGGAGGTCAAACGTCCTACTCTCTAGCGGTATCCACACGATGGATCTCTGCAACGAAACTTCTCTAACCTGATCTCGCAACTCTTGTGCAAAGGGAGAGAGGAGAATAGGAGGGGAAAGCCAAGGTTATAACTTATCAACCATGAGTCTCCCTCCTATTTATAGAGGGCTACCAAAAACCCTAGGGCTCTTGCCTTAGTGGGTATCGGATCTTCATCCAATTACCCACTAACATTGCATTATTAGATCTCTATCCAATAATCTCCTTAGGCCTCCAATTGGGCCTCAAGTAAGGAGTCCATCAGCATAGGGCCTCATCAAATGAGAATAGGAGCTAATTGGATCTTCATCCAATCCTCTATTTGCTGAAGCATCCGTCATATGTGTGTGACCCTCTAGGCCAATACCGAGCTGGCCATGAGTTGCTCCCATTAGAACTGTTTCTGATATAGTGAATTATTATCTCTATAATAATTCACTCAACTCATCGACTATAGACATACTAGGCCACTATGCCATAGTCCCCAGACAATACAAGGGGATCGAATCCATCGGACCTGTCTGTCCATAATTATCATGTATCTATAATCCTTCATCCAACTAATATCTCAGAAACTGTATATTGGACATGGTACTTACTGTTAGGTCACATACAAAATCAGTTTGTCTTACTCTAATAGGATTTTACTAGAGAACTCTTTCTCTCTTAATCTGAATGACCCTAGCTAGGGATTTGTCTGAGCAAGCACATATGAGATATTCTTCTCGTGACAGCAAGAGCAGATGATTCTCTATTGATACTCAATTACCTTCATAAGGTTGGTTACCAATCCCGATAATCAACTGTACTAGATCTGAAACTTTCCAAACTAATAAGTCTGTCATTAAAGAAATGAGTACTCATACAAGGCATCTTTGGTGCCTCAGGTCAAAGGACTAGATATACAATTGGGACTATGAAATCGCTATCTGGTATCATTAACCACACAACATTCTATAAGCGGATCAATCAATAAACTCATTCTCCAATGAACACCTATACTATATCCTTAATATCTCCACACAAGTGACTATACGACCAACCACCTCTATCATATGGATGGGTATATAGTACATCAATCTATTCGGTTATCTTAATGTCCCTCTCGAGTAACCTATGACTAAGATTATTTAGGATATATGTTTAAAGGTGAATCAATATCATTATCGTGATCTCATTACGATTCAATTTCCATTGCATAAAACCAAAGACATTACAATATATATGCAACATATAATATAATATGAGAATATGTCAATAATAATCATAAGAAAAAAGATTACATAGCATGTCACACGTACCATCACTCATGTGATTGGCTTGCAGGGCACTTGTAACCAGTAGTTCCAGCTTAAGAAATTCTTGGAGAATATATGTGGACAAGTGTCATCAACAAAATCACTATTGACTATCGTTTTCCTATTCTAAGGTTAGATAATTTACTTGATTAATTGTATCGTGCTTCTATTTTCTCTAAAATTAAATTGAGGATTGGCTATCACCAAATAAGAATGAGGCTTGAAGATGAGTGGAAAATAATATTTAAAACTAGAGAAGGCTTGTATGAATGGTTGGTTATGCCATTTGGGCTATCTAATACTCCTAATAATTTTATGAGATTTATAAATTATATACTTAAGACATACATAGGGACTTTTTGTTGTGGTTACATCTTGTTCTTTAAGACATGTAATTCTAGCTGAATTTCATGATGGTGCTTTGGGAGGACATTTCTTATTCAATTAAATTTCTATTAGCCTAAGATGTTTAGAGATATGGAGAGATATGTAAAGTAATACCGAGTGTGTCATTTGGTAAAAACAAGAAGCCAAAATTTAGATTTTTACACTCCATTTCTAGTGCCTAATGCTTTATGGGAGGATGTGAATCTTGATTTTTTCTTGGGATTACCAAGAACTCAAAGGAACAAAGATTCTATATATGGTTTGTTGACAAATTCTTAAAAATATCTCACTTTGTTCCCTGCAATAAATCAAATGATGTATCACATATTGCTAATTTATACTTCAAGGAGACCGTTAGATTGCATGACATTCCAAGAATTAGTGTCTGATCGAGATTCAAAATTTCTTAGCCATTTTTGGAGAACACTATGGAGGAAACTGGGTACATTTTTGAATTTCAGCAGCTCTCATAATCCACAAACCGATGGGCAAACAGAGGTAATGAACAAAAGCTTAGGAAACTTGCTTAGAAGCTATGTTGGTAAGAACATTAAGTAATAGGATCTCATTCTTCCACAAATTAAGTTTGCTTACAATCGTTCCATGCATCATACATAGCATTGGTAAGAGTCATTTTAAGGTTGTTTATGATGCTCATTTTACTAGTCCTTTGGATTTAGCCCATCATTCTACAACTAAGCAATTTAGTGGAGATGCTGACAAGAGGGCTAAGCAGATAAAGAAGTTACATGATGATGTTAAAGCAACCATTGAGAAGCAAAATGAAAGATATATGCGAGCAGCTAACAAACATAGAAAGCATATGAGGTTTAATGCAAGTGATTTGGTTTGGATTCATCTAAGGAAGGAGAGGTTTCCACTAGGTAAATTTGGGAAGTTGAAACCAAAGGCTGATGGTCCATTCAAGGTGCTTAAAAGAATTGGCAAGAATGCTTATGAGATCGAGCTACCTGGAGATTATGGGGTATTATCAATATTCAATATAGCTGATTTAGGTTTTTATCATGGTGTTGAAACAAATGAAGACTTGAGAACAAGTCTTTTTAAACCATGGGAGATTGACATGAGAGTGTTTAATTTGCTACAATCAACACTTGTAGATCTTACTGATCCTATGATATTCTGCACAGTCTACTATATTATCTCAAAGCCTTTAACCCAGCCCACTTAAATATGATAGCTCATGAGCATATTCCTTGGATAAAGTTAAAGCTATTTCATGGTGCTTTTCTTCATGACCAAAGAATGCATTAAATGAGTTAGTTACCAACTGTAAGGCACTTAATGTCATAATTTCCTATGCATAAAGTATTATTTCATGCATTAATACTTATTTTGATATTCTAGAATTAGAAATGAGTTTTAGTACCTGATTTATATTGGTAGAAGCTATTTGGAGTCTCTCTAAAAACTCTGTATCTCTTAGATGCATCCTTTAGTGGTGAGTTTTTTGTTTCAATTTTGTATCCTTGTTTAATTTTCTTGAGGTGGTGAATTTTCTACATCCTCTTGTGAAATTAAACTTGGTGGTGAATTATTTATCTATTTAATGTAAGGTCTATCCTGAGTTTGTTTCTTTTCTACAACTTGATTATCAGTATCTCTTTTTTTTTTGAATTCCATTCATCTTTCTACCTTCCCTGGTCTCAAGAACCCTGGCGGTTAGGGTTTTTTATGTTAAATATCATATTTTAATGATAAAACCAATTGGTGAGTTTATGATCTAAATAATATGTTGGAGCTAAGTGATGCAGGATTAATTACTACTATGAAAAGGTAAAACAATCTAATGTTGGGTTGGAGTCAAGATCGGGCATCGGGACGGGGCTTCGGACGATGCAGCGGGAGCGCCCGGGTGATCATCGAAAGTTTACCGAAGATGACCGAGAGCTCACTGGGAATATGCCGGAAGATGACCAGGATCTCATTAGGAGTTTATCAGAGGGATGTCGGGAAGTTCGCTAGGAGTTCGAAAGATCGATTGGCGTGCTAGACAACAAGATCGATTATAATTGTTTGTCTTAGCGTACCATAGTTAGTATCTTGATTTCAATCCTAATTTGAGTTATTTTTGGAGAAATCCTACTAATTCAAATTAGAGGCTAACTAGGTCCCCCTTTGGGTTTGATTTGAGTTCATGATAGAGGTCATTTTGTTGACCTAGAAGGAGGTCAAAATGAGGTATGACTCGGGTATAAAATAGTGCTAAAAAGTATTATTTCTAAGTTTCCCAGTGGTAGTACCACTGATGGATGATGGTAGTACCACCTTGGCAATGGTGATACCACCGCCGTTCAGAATCTCTAGGCACTTTCAATGGTAGTACTGCCCGTACTCGGATTTTGCGAAGAAGGTTTGAATTTTAGCTCCAATTTTTGAAGTCAATTGAGGCTTATAAATACACCAAGTATTCTTACATGAGAAAGTAAGAAAGTGAATAAAATCTTTGAAAAAATTCTATAAAACTCGAGAGCTTCCATTATGTCGTTCAAGTGTAAAGTGAGTTAAGGGAAGATGTGAAAGATTGTAAAGGTTCTTCTCTTGAACCTATGATAAGAAGAAAAGTGTGTAAGGGGAAGTTGATCTTCACCCTTCAAAAAAGATCATTAGTGGACACCGATGGGCCTCGGCAAAGGACTCGGGAGTGGACGTAGGTTAAGATTGACCAGACCACTATAAAATTTTATGACCTTCTCTTACTTATCTTCTTTCAATTTGCTCTTGATTTTAGTAGTTCATAACTAGTTCTAAGATAAGCTTAAGGTTCTCCATTTGATTTTAAATCTCTCTCTAATTTGCTCTCAATGAATTCCAACCAAAAGCGCTTTCGATTTTGATTTTAGTTCAAGCGAAAATTTTCAACCCCGCCCCCCCCCCCCCATACCTCTCTTAGTGCCAACTCGATCCTAACAGTTGGTATCAAAGCTTGGTTCACTCAATTGGATTAAAACTCAAGTGAGTTCAAATGGCTTTCTCTAGCATTAACGAGGGTCATTCCATCACACGTTCTCCTATGTTTAATGGGAGGACTACACCTATTGAAAAACTAGAATATAGATTTTTTTGATTTCGATGGATTTTCAATTTAGAACATTATTGAAAATAGATTTTATAAGTCATCAAATCCTATAAATGATTGGAATGATCATGAAATAAAGATGTTTTTCTTTAAATGCCAAATCTATAAATACTTTGTTTTATGCTTTAGACAAAAATAAATTTAACCGGGTTTCTACTTGTGATTCTACTTATTATATATAACACACCTTAGAAGTCATACACAAAGGTACAAGTAGAGTAAAGGAATCGAAAATAAATCTCCTTGTACATAACTATAAATTGTATAAAATAAGACCAAGTGAGACTATTGGTGACATGTATATCCGCTTTATGAATGTCCTCAATAGTTTGAAATCTCTTGGTAAAGTTTATACTAATTTTTAACTTGTTAATAAAATTTTGAACTTGTTAATAAAATTTTAAGATCCTTACCTAAAAGTTAGGACCCGAAAGTAACTGCTATACAAGAGGCCAAAGACTTGAATAATTTACCTCTCAAAGAACTAATTGGGTCTTTGATAACTTTTGAAATGAGTTACAAAGCTCATGATAAACATAAAAATCTCTTCCAAAGAACAAGAAAGATATTACATTGAGAACCAAAGAAGAACACCTTACAAAGAACAGGAAGGATATAGCACTTAGAATGATAGATGATGATGAATGGTTAAATTGTTAAAATTTTAATGATTAATCAAAATGGTCAAAATGCTACCTTGAATTCAAAGGTAATTGTTTCTTTTGAATTCAAGTTGTTTAATTATGACATATAGATAGGGGGAGTTAAGGTTAACTCTATCATTAATTGGTTATCATTATAAAAAAGGGGGATTATTGAATCTCGGATTAGCTCGCTGGGAGTTCCCCGAGAGTCTGCCGAAGATGATCGGGAGCTCGCCAGGAGTACAGTGGGAGTTCGCTGGAAGATGATCAGGAGCTCGCTAGAAGTTCATTGGATGGATGCTGGGAGGTTCACAGGAGTTTGAAAGATCGATTGATGTACAAAAAACAAGATCGATTGTAATTGTTTATTTTAGTGTGTCATAGTTAGTATCTTGATTTTAATCCTAATTTGAGTTAGTTTTAGAGAAATCCTACTAACTCAAATTAGAGGCTAACAAAGTCCACTTTGGGTTTGATTTGAGTTCATGATAGAGCTCATTTCGTTGACATGGAAGGAGGTCAAAATGAGGCACGACTCCAATTGAAACAGTACTGAAAAGTATTTTTTTTGAGTTTTCTAATGGTAGTACCATTAGTGGGCAGTGGTAGTATCACTCAGGCAGTAGTGGTACCATTGTTGCCCATAATCTCTAGGCATTTTCGGTGGTAGTACCGTCGGTGCTGGCAGTAGTACTGCTCATACTCGGATTTTTCGAAGAAGGCTTGAATTTTGGCTTCAATTTTTTAGGCCAATTGGGGTCTATAAATACACTAAATATTCTTGCATGGGAAAACAAGAAAGTTCTAAGAAAGTGAACAAAATCTTTAGGAGAATTCTGTGAAAATCAATTGAGAGCTTCCCTTGTGTCCTTCATATGTAAAGTGAGTTTAAGGGAAGAGGTGAAAGATTATAAATGTTCTTCTCCTGAACTTGTGAAAAGGAGAAAAATATATAAGGGGTAGTTAATCTTTGCCCTTCAAAGAAGATTATTAGTGGACACCGGTGGGCCTCGACGAAGGAAGACTCAGGAGTGGACATAGGTCAAGATTGACCGAACCACTATAAAATTCTATGAGCTTCTCTTACTTATCTTCTTTCAATTTGCTCTTGATATTAGTAGTTCATAGCTAGTTCTATGATAAGCTCAAGCTTCTCCATTTGGTTTTAAATTGCTCTTTAATTTGCTCTTAACAAATTCTAACTAAAGGCACTTTAGATTTTGGTTTTAGTTCAAGTAAAATTTTTTGAACCAAGTTTTTTTATTCTTGCACTAATTCACCCGCCACCCACCCCCTTAGTGCTAACTTGATCCTAATATCCAAAGGAGTCTTGGCCGACTAAGGTAGCCTTGTACCCAAGGAGTCCTGGCTTCAAGGGAGATCTTGATGGCTTATGTTTTGCATTCGCCTAAGGTTGTCATGCCCTATAGCCAAGGACTCAATCGCAGGGGTGTCCCTAGCAGCTTGGGTTTCCTAGCCACATAGGGATCCTTTTTCTTGCCATGTGGGGCACCTTTTGACAGGGTATCCCAAATATTCTAACAAAATAATTAATTAAATAATTTAATTAATTATTAATTATCTAGTAGCCTACATGATGATGATTTATACATGTGATGTATGATGTTGACAGATGATCATGAACCATGTGATATGATGTGTGTATGTGTGATTATTATTATTATTGGGGCTTGCGAACTTCTAATATTTTTTATTTATTATCAGACTTGCATGTCTATGATTATGTTGTAATTACACGAAGAGGCATGGTGGAAGTATGGAGGTGCTAGCGGAACCCACGATACTGAGACGGATGGAGATGTGCTGAGGTGCCGATGGAACCAATGATGACAAGATGAATGATCACAGGGAATGAAGATGCATTTATACACACATAGATCCTATTGTGAGTGATTACGCCCACTAGCTTGGGCCTGATCACATTAGGTGACGGTTCATTATCATCCGGTGTGATTGTACATATGTCATATGTGCTTGCTTATACACCTTATATATATATATATACATATATATATACACACACACACATATATATATATATATATATATATATATATATATATACATATATGATATAGTTATGTATTAAATATGTATGTGTGTGACATGATATATCAGGAGATCAAAATAAAAAACCCATCCTATGATAATATTAAGTCGGTAAAACGTGAGGCAATTAGATTAACCCACGTGGCCTTCCATCATTGTAGGAATAAATTAAATCCTAACGTTGGTTGAGTTGCTCGAGTCCCTCGAGGCTCACCTATTTTTGCGATTTGAGATATTGCTTATGACATAGAGATGTCACTGGTGGCCTGAGGATATAGTATGCTTGGTTAAGTCCCTCGATGGCATATCATTAAATCACTCATCTTGTAACGATGGTGATGACTTAATCGAACATCATGGTTTGTTGAGTCCCTTAAGGCCATGATGGTTTGGAGGCCGAATAGGATGAGAATCATAAGAAGTGATTAGCAAGAGTTACCTACCGTTTTGAGCTTAGTCTGATTAGTCAAGTCCCTTGAGTTTACACTAAGACACTGATTAGATCCCAATCCCACTAGAAGTCTATCAAAGACTTTCATTTCACATATTGAGGGTGTCACATGATTTGCTAGAAAAATAATAGCAGTAAATTAAGATAGAATTTTATATTTTAATTGTTTACTCTTCTACAAAATATATATATTATTTATTTATGTTATATATTTGCTTGTCAAAAAATATGTTGCTTAAAAACCTCCTAAATAGTATACTTGATGTCAACCACCTTATTTGTCCAAATTATATAAATTGGCTCTGCAACTTGAGAATCATTCTTATAGTGGAGAAAATTATATATGTTCTTCATGATATTGCTAATGCCGAAGGAAGGAGGGGCAAGTGAGGATGAGATCACTCGCTACGTAAAGTATATAGACATTTCTGTTGGGAAACCTAGCGAAAGCATCACATGCACAGCGAAAGAAAACAAAACATGTTTTTCACATCAAATCATCATGCAAAGATTGGTGGGCAAAAAATCTACAAAAATGAAAACTACAATACATGACAAATTGATTACCTAGGGAGATCATATGTCTCTGAAAATCCAAATTCATATGAAGAGGATGAAGAAGGTCAAACTTTCTCCTCTCTAGTAGTATTAGATCTCTATTCAGTTACATACTAATCTTGGATTATTGGATCTCTATCTAATACTCTCATTTGGCCTCTAATTGGGCCTAATGTAAGGAGCCCATCAATATTAGGTTTCCTCTAATAAAAACAGGGGCTAATTAAATAACTCAATCCAATCATCTACTCGCTAAAACATCCACTATATGTGTGTGATCCTCTAGGCCCAATATCGAGCTGGCCATGAGTCCTACTTGTCAGAACTCCTTCTGACTCAGTGAATTATTATCTATAATAATTCACTCGGCTCATCGATTATGGATATATTAGGCCACTACGCCATAGTCCCCAGATGGTACAGGGGATCTTATCCATTGGATTTGTTTATCCTCATTTTCTATGTATTATAGTCCCTCATCCATCTAATATCCCGAAGATCATATATTAGGCATAGTATTATCAGGCCTTATAAGAAATCCATTTGAGTATTGCTCTAATCAGATTCTCCCATAGAACTCCTCTCTCAATCTAAAAGATCATGGTCGAGGATTTGTCCAAGCGTTAATATACGAGGTATTTCTCTCATGATACTGAGAGTGAATAATCCTATATTAACACTCAATTACCTTCATAAGATTAGTTGCCAATCCCAATAATCGATTGTACTAGATCTAGAACTTTTAAGACCTATAAGTCCGGTGTCAAAGAAAGGAGTACTTGAACAAATTATCCTTACTGTCTTAAGTCTAAGGACCATACATACAACTGAAACTACGGAATCACTATCTAACATTAGGTATCATTAACTATCTAACATTCCGTAAGTAGATCAATTAGTAAACTCATTCTCCAATGAGCACTTGTATTGTACCCTTAGTGTCCCCACACAAGTGGCTTTGAGACTAGTTGCCTCAATCATATGGACATGTATATATTAATCTATTTGGTTATCTTGATGTCCCTCTTAAGTAACCATTGATCGAGATTATTTATGATCTATGTTTAATGGTGAATCAGTCGTATTATCATGATCTCATCATGGTCTGATTCACATTACACAAAACCAAGGACATTACAATATATATTCAACATATAATATAATATAATATAAGAATATATCAAGAATAATAATGTAAAAAGACTATGTAGCGTGTCATATGTGTCATCACTCACGTGATTGGCTTGTAGGGCATCTGTAACCTGTAATCTCTCACTTAATCTAAAACCAATCACATATGTGTCTGATCTCCCATCAGACCCCTATGAAGCTCAAAGACTGTTTGAGTTAGCGACTTTGTTAGTGGATCTACAATATTATATTTGGTTGAAACTCTTTTCATTGTTATATCTTTTCGGGCTATGATCTCTCATATCAGTTAGAACCCCCTCATAACAATTCTGATGAGACCTGGTTCCCTTGCTTGAGCAATCGCCCCATTGTTGTTGAAGTATATGGAATCAGCTCCATGCTGCTCGGTACAACTCTCAAATTCCTGATTAACTTCTTTATCCATACCCCTTCTTTTGCTATTTCTGTTGTAGCAATGTACTTCACATCTGTGGTCGAGTCAGCAGTAGTATCTTGCTTGGAACTCTTCCAACTTATTGCTCCTTCATTCAGGGTGAAGACATACCTTGAGTTTGACTTGCTATTATCGATGTTGGACAGGAAACTCAAGTACATATAACCCTTAACTTGGAGTTTACCTCATCTATATACTAGTAAAAGATCCTTAATCCATCTCAAGTACTTAAGGGTATACTTTATTGTCTTCTGGTGTTCTAAACCTAGATCCACTTGATACCTGCTTGTAACATTCAGAGCATGCGCTATATTAGGCCTAGTATATAGCATAACATACACGATAGACCCTATCGCTGAGGCATAGGGTATCATATCCATGTCTACCCTTTCTTCAGGAGTCTATGCGGATATACTCGTAGAAAGTGATATTCTATGTTTCATCGGTATGAGACATCTCTTGGAATTCTCCATGCCAAATCTTTTGACGATTGAGTCTATGTATATAGACTAGGACAAGCTAAGTATCTACTTAGATCTATCTCTATAGATCTAAATCCCCACAATGTAGGATGCTTCCCCTAAGTCCTTCATGGAGAAGTTTCTAGATAGCCAAACCTTAATTATAGAGAGCATTCATATATCATTCCGAATGGTTAGGATATCTTCTATATATAATACCAAGATGGTGATAGCACTCTCACTTACCTTCCTGTACACACAAGGCTCATCTTCATTCTTACCAAAGTCATAAGATCTGATCACCTCATCAAATCTTATGTTTTAATTTTGGGAAGCTTGCTTCAGTCCATAGATGGACCTGAGCAACTTGCACACTTTATCTGGACTCTCTTTGGATACAAATCCCTCTGACTGTATCATATATATCTCCTCTTTGAGGTTGCTGTTATGAAATATGATTTTCACATCCATCTACCAGATCTCATAGTTATAATATGTTGTGATAACTAAAAGAATTCTGATGGATTTTAGCATTGCTATAGGTGAGAAGGTCACGTCATAGTCAACTCCTTGCCTTTGACGATATCCTTTGGTCACCAGCCTTGCTTTATAAGTTTTTGCTTTTCCATCTACTCTGATCTTCTTCTTGAAGATCCACTTGCAGTCGATCTATATGATACTCTTATGTGCATCCACAAGGTTCTAAACCTTGTTTGAGTATATAGAATATATTTCAGAATTCATGGCTTCTTACCACTTCCCAGAGTCGATACTCATAATATCCTTCTCGTAGGTTTAATGATCAATATCCTAGGTGTCCTCTGTACTGATATATCCCATATATCTTTTAGGACAATGAGATACTGTACTAGACCTATGTAAAGTTGGAATTTATGTGCTAGATTCTTGAACATACTCAGACTCTAGAATGGTGCTTAAGCTAGGTTCTCTAACCTCGCTTAACTCTATCACACTCCCACCATGTCTACCAAGAATGTATTCCTTCTTAAGGAACACAACCCTCTTGGCAACAAAGACTTTCTAGTCCTCGAGATGATAGAAGTAATACCCATAAGTTTTCTTGGAGTAGTATCCCACGAACTTGAACTATTCTGTCATTGATTTCAACTTATCGAGATTGTGTCTTCTAACATGGGTAGGGCAACCCCAAATCTTAACAACATTAAGATTAGACTTCTTTCCTTTCCATATCTCATATGGTGTAGACATTACCGATGATGGAACTTTGTTCAGAAGGTAAGCTATAGTCTCTAGTGCGTATCCTTAGAATGCGGGTAGGTCAATGGAACTTATCATAAATTGCACCATATCTAACAGTGTGTGATTCCTCATTTCTGATACACCATTGAGCTGAGGTGTATAAGGAGATGTTCATTAGGATAGAATCTCATGGTCCCTAAGGAAATAGGTGAGCTCTATACTAAAGTACTCTCCTCCTCGATCTGATCAAAGAGTTTTAATACTCTTTCAATATGATTCTCCACTTCATTCTTATATTCCTTGAATTTCTCGAAGGCCTCAGACTTATACTTCATCAAGTATATGAGACCACATACATCACTGTATATGAGTTCCAATAACTCGGTGGCTCTCTTTTCAGTTTCATTTAAAAGGTTTATAAGTTACATATGACTCATAGTTGAATAGATCTAAGTATTCATCTTTTAGTAACTTTTGAATCTTTCCCTCATGGATGTGACCTAGCCTACAATGCCATATATATGCCTCGTTCACCACATCTCATTTCCTCTTGGACATATTTATATTCATGATATGTGGAGAAGTGTCTAACACATATAAGCCATTAATTAAAGTCCCTCTTGTGATAATCTCATCATCCAAAATTATTGAACAATTATTATTCTCAAAAACTAGTTTATATCCACTAACTATCAAACAAGAAATGGGTGACCTGCCTAATGGAAATTATAACAATTCTTGCTCCATTTCCCATCTTAAGGTCAATCTCGCCTCTGGCCAGTCCCCTAGGTCTTGCCAGAACCTATAATGAGTTGCATATATGATAAGTACTCTCGGTATCCAATACCCATATGTTATCATGAAAATTGAATAAATGAAGACTTATCATAAATGTACCTAAAGCTTCTCCAAGCTTCTGTTTCACCTTTTCTGCAAGGTAATTCTTACAGAACCTATAATGAGTTGCATATATGATAAGCACTCTCGGTATCCAATACCCATATGTTATCATGAAAATTGAATAAATGAAGACTTATCATAAATGTACCAAAAGCTTCTCCAAGCTTCTGTTTCACCTTTTCTGCAAGGTAATTCTTACAGTTTCTCTTCTAGTGCCCGTCTTTACTATAGTAGAAGCATGTTTATCCTTGACTTAGCCTTTCTTGGCAACCTTTGCCTTACCTGGTTTGCCCTCGCCCATGCCCTTCTTAAGGGTCTTATTAGCATTCCTTTTCTTATTGGTCTCACCAACATAAAGAATTGGCTTCTCTTTCTTGATGGTGCTCTCAGCTTCCCTCAACAAATTGAGAAGCTCAAGTAGAGTCACCTCAAACTTGTTCATATTGAAGTTCATGATGAATGATGAAAAGGAATCTAGCAAGGACTGAAGTATAAGATCAATACACAGGTTATCCTCTAGGACTATTCCTAGACCTGTGAGTTTTTTGATTCACTCTATAATCTTTAGGACATGGTTCTAAACTGATGCCCCTTCTATCATCCTAGATCGGAAGAGACTCTTGGATATCTCATATCTTTGAGTTCTTCCCTGTTCTTTAAACAGCTTGTGAAGATGAAGAAAGATAAAATTAGCATCCATGCTCTTATGTTGCCTCTGCAACTCAGGAGTCATGGAGGCCAACATAAGATATCTTTGAGTTCTTCTCATATCTTATTAAATCACGCTACATATTGTTTGCCAAGGTAGAATCATTTATATACTTCACATAGCGAGTGATCTTACCCTTGCTTGTCCCTTCCTCCAGCGTGGGCATAATCATATCAAGGACGTATACAATTTTCTTCGTTATGAAAATAATTCTTAAATTACAGAGACAATCCATGTAGTTTGGACCAGTGATGCGGTTGGCATCAAGTATGCCATATAAGGGTTTTACAAGTGACATGTTTCTGACAAACAATATGTAGCGTGATTTAATAACATTTAATAACATGTAGATTTTAAAGAAAATTAATTAAGATATGAACTTTGATCTTAATGTACTAATATTTTTTTGGTAAATCACGTGACACCCTCGACACGTGAAACAGAAGTCTCTGACAAACTTTTAGTAAGGATTGGGATCCAATCGACATCTTAGTGTAACCTCGAGGGAATAAGGCTGCATGCATTTCCAATATGTCATCTCCTTCAGCTTCAATCTCTATAGTCTAAGAGACCGATCGCTCAGTCTCCCCACAAGTCTGCGGGTGCTGCGTTCACTGCAAGAATATATAGAATAGTTCCACGTGACTCAATCTCATCACCGTAGTTTAAAAGCCAATTTTTTGCATGAGCAACCTGGCTTTTATACCATTGTTAGGAAACCCAACGGAGGCATCCCATATGCAGCAGAAGAAAGAAAATAAAATAGGTTTCTCACGTATATTAAATCATCGTGCAAAGATTAGTGAGCAAAAAACCCACAAAAATGAAAACTGCTATATGTGATAGATTGATTACTTAGGGAGATCATATATCCCTAAAAATCTAAATCCATATAGAGAGAATGAAGAAGGTCAAACGTCCTCCTCTCTAATAGTATCCACATGATGGATCATTGCAACGATGCTCCTCCAATCGCAGCCCAAAAGGTCATAGCTCTTGTGCAGAGAGAGAGGAGAATAGAAGGCGACAATCAAAAGTGTAGTCTATCATTAATGTGCTACCCTTACCTCCTATTTATAGAGAGCTACCAAAAATCCTAATGGATCCTACCTTAGTGGGTATTGGATCTCTATCCAATTATGTGTGTGACCCTCTAGACCTAATACCGAGCTAGCCATGAGTCATACTTTTCATAACTCCTTCTGACTCAATTATTATCTCAAAATAATTCACTTGACTCATTGAATATGGACGTACTAGGCCACTATGCCATAGTCCTTAAATGTATAGTAGATCTTATCCATTATACCTGTTTGTCCTCAGTTACTGTGTATCTATAGTCCCTCATCCATTTAATATCTCGGAGACTGTATATTGGGTATGGTACTATCATGTCTCATACTAAATCTGTTTGAGTATCACTCTAATCAGATTCTCCCATAGAACTCTCTCAATTCGAATGACCCCGATCGAAGATTTGTCTAAGCAATATAAGATATTCCTCCAGCAATATCAAGAGTGGATGATGCTCTATTGACACTCAATTGTCTTCGTAAGGTTGGCTACCAATCCTGATAACCAGTTGAACTAGATCTGGAACTTTTCATACCTGTAAGTCCGGTGTCAAAGAAAGGAGTACTCGAATAAGGCATCCCTAGTGTCTCAAGTTTAAGGACCAAATACACAATTGGGACTACAGAAATGCTATTTGACATTAGGTATCACTAGTCATCCAGCATTCCATAAGTGAATCAATTAGTGAATTCATTCTCTAATGAGCACCTGTATTATAAGTGACTATGAGACCAACCGCCTCTATCATATAGATAGGTATACAGTACATCGATATGTCTGGTTATCTAAATATACCTCTCGAGTAACCTATGACTAGGATTATTTAGGGTCAGTGTTTAAAAGTAAATCGTCTCATTATCGTGATCTTATCACGATTGATTCCCATTGCACAAAACTAAGGGTATCACAATATATATTTAATAAATAATATAATATGAGAATATACCAATAATAATAATATAAAAAGACTGTATAGCGTATTACATGTGACATCATTCATGTTATTAGCTTGTAGGGCACCTATAACTTACAATCCACTTTGGATAAGTACTATATGTTGGCCTCTATAGCTCCTAAGCTATAGAGGCAATATGAGAGCATGGATGCCAACTCCATCTTTCTTCATCTTGGCCAACTGTTTGAGGAGCATAGATGAATTCAAAAATATGAGATATCCAAGAGTCTCTTCCGCTTTAGGATAACAGAGGGGACATCAGTTTAGAACCATGTTTTGAGGATGATTAAGTAGATTGATAAACTCACAGGTCTATGAATGGTTTTAAAGGATAACATATGCATAGACCTTATACTTTAGTCCCTACTAGATTTATTTTCTCAGTTCATTATAAATTTTAATATGAAGAAGCTTGAGGTGACTCTCCTTGAGTTCTTCAATATGTTGAGGTTGAGAGCACCATCGAAAAAGAAAAGTCAATTCTTTATATTGATAAGACCAAAAGAAAAAGGAAGTTTGATAAATCCCTTAAGAAGGGCAAAGGCAAGGGCAAGCCGAGTTAGGGTAAGGTTACAAAAAAGACCTGGCAAAGGACAAAATCCAGTGCTTCCACTATAGCAAAAATGAGCATTGAAAGAGGAAGTACAAAGAGTACCATGCAGAGAAGACGAAATAGAAGCTTAAAGAAGCTTTTAAGTACATCCATGATTAGTCTCCATTTGTTAAAATTTTTATAATAACTTATGAGTATTAGATACCGGGAGTACTTATCACATTTGTAATTCATCGTAGGTTATGAGGCTTGTCCCTAATGATTTTCTCTATGAAATTTATTTTATTCTCTATAATCCATGAAATCTATATAACCTATTTAAATCTAGGGCAACAAGCAGGATGGCTCTATGTCTAGTCTAATAATTGGGAGTCAAGACTATATACCTATCCTATTGGATCCTAGTATAGTTTCTTCTTGTGTTGTCGACTCTAGAATGAGAGGTGAAGTGGCCAGCTATAAATTGAAATGCAAGTAATTTAGTTTCAAGGCAACAACCAAAATCTGAATAAGTATATGAAGCTTACAAATGAATAAGTTTTAGGAGCAGATGCAGGAACAAGATCTATGTCAGAGGCATAAGTTATATCCTGTCTGGAGTAGGTAAATGGAAAAGATGTTGGACGAGGATATTTTCTAATATAATAAGAATCGTGAGCAAGTGCTAAGTAAGCAGCAATTGGTTTTCTTCGAGTTGAGTCGGCCTAGGAGACTAGTGAGAGGTAATATGGACCTCAAGATGCATAATGGAGTAAGAGTTGCTGTAGTGGCTATAACCGAGGTCACCCTAGATCTGCCTGGTGAGTTACTATTGCATTAGATGTATGTTATTACATTCCTTCTATTATCAAATATATTATTTCCATTTCATATTTGATAGTTAATGGATATAAATTAGATTTTGAGAATAATAGTTATTCATTAAATTAGATTTTGAGAATAATAGTTATTCATTATATTATTTCCATCACTAGAGGAACGTTGTATAGTGGTTTTTATATACTAAACATTGATCCACACATCATGAATGTAAGTATATCTAAGAGGAAACAAGATAAGGTGAATAGTGCCTACCTATGACATTGTAGACTAGGTTATATCCACGAGAGAATGATTCAAAAGTTGCTAAGTGATGAATACTTAAATCCATTCAATTATGAGTTACATGTAATGTGTGCGGTCCCATATCGAGTCAGGTCATAGGTGGCTACTCCTACTTCATTACTTTCAATGACGATTTCTCCAAGTTTAAACTTGTGTACTTGATGAAGTACAGGTCCGAGGCCTAAGGGAATACAAGAATAAAATAGAGAACCAGACTGGAAAGAGTATTAAGACTCTTCGATCGGATTGCGGAGGAGAGTACATGATGCACCTATTTCCTCAAAGATCATGAGATTCTATCCCAATGGACACCTCATATACCTCAGTTCAATGGTGTATCAGAAAGGAGGAATCACACAGTGTTAGACATGGTACGATCCATGATGAGTTTCACTGACCTAACCATCTCATTCTGTGGATATGCCCTAGAGATCGTAGCTTACCTTATGAATATAGTTTCATCTAAATCGGTATTATATACACTATATTAGATATGGAAAAAGAAGAAGTACAATCTTAAGGTGGTTAAAATTTGGAGCTGCCTCGCCCATGTTAGAAGATATAACCCTAACAAGGAATCAAGGACAGAGCGATGTAAGTTAGTGGAATACCATAAAGAAACTTTGTTAGGATCGAATCGATACTAAGAGGAAGAGGAGGGGGGGCGAGGGTGGGTTTGGAGGGTGGGAGGGTGGGGGAGGGATGAATTAATGCTTTTAAAAAACTTTTATCGATTTAAAGATTTATTTGATAAAGCTTATCTTAGAAAGGCATTTAAATTTGAAAAGTTTATAGGACTGTAGTAAGCAAGTAAAACAATTTACAAAGTAATTAAACATCAAAGAAGAGAAGACACACTAATTTTATAGTGGTTCGGTAGTCGTGACCTATGTTCACTCCCGATTTATCCTCCATTGAGGTTACCGACTTCCACTATTGATCTTCTTTCAATGGACAAAAATCAACTATCCTCTTACAGCTCTATTCTCCTTTTTGCAGGTTTAGGAGATAACTTTTATAGTTCTCTTAGTCTCCCTTAAACAAAAATTATACTTAGAAAAGAGGAGGGAAACTCTCAAGGAATTACAACATTGTTTTCATAAGTTTTTGTTCTTAATTCTTCTTCTTTCAAAAAAGAATGAGCGAGGTATTTATAGGTCCTAATTGGCTTTAAAAGTTACAGTCAAAAATTCAAATCCCCATATTTTAAGGTACCACCACCAGAAATAGATGGTACTACCTCCGACTGGTGGTACTATCACTAGCAACTGACAGTACAACCGCCCGAGAACCTAAAAAAGTACATTTCATTACTTATTGTACCTTAGGTTGTACCATCTCTAACATGACGGTTCTCCTCCCAGGTCAATGAAATGAGCCTCCTAATGGGCTGAAATTAGTCTTAATTAAGGCCCAACTAGTCCTTAATTGAGTTAACATAGTTATACCCAAAGCTAACTCAACTAAGACTCAAACTACTACGATCATGACAAAGACAATTACAAAATGCAAATCTTATATTGTTAGGCATGTCATTAGTTTATCTGAACCCTCGGTGCATCATGCTCTTCATTAGCATATTGCTCGATCCATCGGCATGTTGACTCTAGCAATATCCAATCTTGACGCACTATCTAATTTTTTTAGCCCGACGCTCGATCTCTGACTTCGGCCCAATGTATGATTTTATTGCTTCAATCGTTTTGTCTTTTCATGATAAAAAATAGCCCTTCATCATTTAAGTTTGAAAACATATTCGTCATAACTTCATCAATTGATTTCATTATCAAAATCTGAGATTCAATAATCTCTCCCTTTTTGATGATGACAATCAATGATGGAGTTTTAAATAAACTACCTCTATCTATATGCCATATTGAAATAAACTGAATTCATAGAATGATAACCTTCTAATCATAATTTCTTTATATTCAAGTCATAGCAATTTTAACATAAGCATCATCATAGTAAAATCATGAATATTGTTTGCATTAAATCATCAAATTTGTTACAACATGCATAATTTCAAAGTGCATCATAATGCCATCATAATATCAAGAGTGAGTTAAGATTCCAAATCATCAAGCATAATTTTACATCATCATTTCTTCTCCCCCTTTGTCATCAATAAAAAGGAGAAACATTCAACAAATATTTGAACCAATGTAAGCTAGTGTTTTTGACAAGTTTTACATCACTTTCAGAACATGCAAACTTTTTTGCTTCTTGAGATGTGCAAGATAGCAACTTTTGCTTCTTAAATTGGGCAAGCTAGCACTTCACTTTAGATATGCAAGCACTTCTGGTTCTCTTAAGATGTGCAAGCTAGTATGTTTGCTTTTTTTGAGATACTAACGAGTTTATTTCTCCCTTTTGTAAGAATATAAGAAGAAGAAGAAGGGAGAAATTTATTCACCACATAAAGAAAAGAATCAAGTCATAAGTTCCAAAAGTCCATGAATCAAGGCTCTACTTTCTTAAGTAGAAAGAGGAAGGATTCATATGAAATGATCACATAAAAGATCAAGTTGTTTATACCAAAAGTCCATGAATCAAATGTCTTCTTTTGTAAATAGCAAGAGAAGAAATAATAGTAAATGATCTCGAAAGAAAAAGAAAACTCAATTTACAAAATTCAAGAAATTCAAAAAATATATAAGAGGAATTCATGCATTAGGAAGATTTAACATGCCTAACTCTCTTCTTTTATAATCATATAGTGTTGCATGTATCACAATATCATCAAAAAGTGCATCATAATATTGAAAAGTACATAACGTCAAAGAGTACATCAAAGAGTGCAAGATAACGAGTACAACACATCAAAGAACCATCGACTTCTCTCCCTCACTGTTATTAATAAAAAGAGAAACATGCCAGCTATTCAGGTGGTGATAATCCAAAATGCCTAAATAGATATTAAACTACATATTAAAAGTGTTAAGTTATCGATGAATTTGCTAAATCTCAATTAAAATTTAGTCTTGATGGAGTTCAATTTAATCCAGTCGAGTTGCTATAGAATCAGCAGATGAGGAGAGTGTTGGCTTCGTTGGAGGTGCTATCTCAAGGGACTAGTAGGAGTAGATTGACTTCCCCTATATATAGATGTTTCTAGTTCTAGCTCAGGTGGGGTAGGATCAGTTCTCCTAGGTAATCTAGTCCAAACACCATTTCTTACTATGCATCTTAATATTCTCAATAGGTTTCTTTGATGACATTAAATATGTCTAGCTTCATAGTTTCTTCGTATGGTGGAATGACTATGTCATGTGCATATATTAGTTTAGTAATCAAGCCACCATATAGAAGCATCAGATCTTTCATTGACAACTCAATCATGTTTTGATGCTAGCCCTAAAAGGTGGAGAAAGGTTTAGAGAAGTGGAGGAAGGGTTGGGAGCAGTTCTACCGTCAGCCCTAAAAGACCTTTAGGGCTGGGTTTCAGGTGGGTACTATTGCCAACTTGGTAGTGCTACCGCCTATGGGCAGTGTGCTCTGGTGGTGCTACCATTAATCCGGTGGTGCTAATGTTGGTGCCTTGCTTTTAACTTATTTCAAGCTTCAATTCAACAATTCAAGCTTCAACATAACAGTCCGACAATGCTAACATTCAACCAATATAACATTCAAGTCAATATTCAATATTCAAGCTAACATTCAAAATATCAATCCTATTTTAAGTTAGCACTTTTATTAAAAGTGCAAGCTTCACTTCTCTTTTAAGATGTGCAAGCCAATAATTTTTTGTCCTTGTACATCAATGATTCAATCATCTAGTGAGATATACACATCATAAATACAAAGAAATTATTCATAATAAAATTCAAGTCATAAACATCAAGAAATCTAGTGATATATCATGGTTTATTTGGATAAATCTTTTCCTTAGTCAATACTAAGAAGAATAGTAGGAGAATAATTAATGAAAAACTTAAATTCATATAAAATAAATCTTAATTCATAAACATCAAGTAAAAAGATCAAGGTTTGTTTTGGATAAATATTCTCGAGAATCAAGAAAAATACATCTCAAGTGGTACACACCATATCATCTCATTAGTAAAACGAATCATATAAAAATAAATCCAAAATCAAAATCACTTTTTGAAAAATCCAATGAAGGCAACGTAGATAGTTTCTTATTAAAAATAGCTAAAGTTCTTTAGTTCTTATTTGTTTTTGTACTAGCATGCTCTAGTTTTCCATACAAAAGCCATGCACTATCGTTTAAAAATGAAAAGCAATATGAAAATCATCAAGATCAATTGTATAAGCATAAGCCATCTTTAATCAAAAGATGTATTATAATCATAATGAAAATCATCAAATTTCAATCATTTTGATTCAAATCATATTTTTTTTATTATTGTTGTTTTCAGCTAATGAGCTTGAAAGTGTGTTGGATCTCAGGTCATAAGCCTTGAGCATCCACAATCAAGATAATATTTTTTCTCTTAGCTTTTGATTATAAATATATCTACAAGAAAGAGAATTTTCTTTTAGATACCTATTTAACTTTGGATCTCTCATAAATAGATCTACCTATATTAACTATTGGCATTGAGTTATTTATGATTCCTTTAGGAACCCAAACTAATTTATATGGACTATACTTTCTAAATGAACATCTATAAGCATAAAGTCCAAATCTAGTAAAAAACTACATTTATTTTTGGGTAAAACATGTAACGTGGGTCTTTTAATGAAGATAGTTGTTACTCATAAAGCCAATTTCTTCCTTTCTATTAACATGACCCTTATTAGCAAGGATCATGTTTAAGGATCTGTTAACTATTTCAAAATTTTCTAGTGTTTCTTGTAGTAAACTATTTTATTCATTAAGTGAAACTAACTCTTCACACTTAGTGCAAGGAGCTAAAATACAATCATCATGCTCATTGTTTAATTTTTTAAATTCATTTACAAGAGAAGGATGACCCTTTTTTAACAATTTATATTTTTTACTTACTAATTTAAAATCATCAAACAAGTCACTAACGTATTAAATAATTTATCGTAAGATAAGGAAGATTCATTTGAGTTACATACCTCATTGCTAAATGTCATTAATGCATAATTTGCAACTTATTCCTTGTTGGTTGGCTCCTCATTAATGCACTTGAGTTGTCCCAAGTTGCTTTGAGCACATTATTCTTCTTTGGTAGCTTTTTCTTCACTCAGGGACATGCATATTTGAAGTGTCCCGACTTCTTACATTCATAATATATTATTTCTTTTTTTAGTTCACTTTTATTTTTAGTAGCTTGTTTTGTTTTATTTGTTTTTAAGAATTTTTTAAATTTTATTGTAAGAAGTGCTAAGTCATCATCATCATCGTCGTCACTTGAGTTTTATGCCAACTAGTCTTCTTTAGTTCTAAGTGTCATGTCCTTTATATTCTTTAGAAGGTTATTCTCAAGTTCATCACATGCTATACATATCATTTCGTAGGTCATCAAAGACCTGATAAGTTCTTCAAGCGAAAAATTATTTAGGTCCTTTGCTTCTTGTATTGCTGTTACTTTAGGACTCCAACTTTTTGGAAGAGATCTTAGTATTTTATTAATAAGTTCAAAATTAGAAAAACTTTTCCCAAATGCTTTAAAACTATTGACAACATCCATAAGACAGGTGTACATATTTCCAATGGTCTCGCTTAGTTTCATATAAAATAACTCATAG
Source organism: Ensete glaucum (assembly GCA_021527575.1). Taxonomy (NCBI): domain Eukaryota; kingdom Viridiplantae; phylum Streptophyta; class Magnoliopsida; order Zingiberales; family Musaceae; genus Ensete; species Ensete glaucum. The sequence goes on along the minus strand of CM038555.1, from coordinate 16,851,117 downwards.
CTATGTATGTACCAAAAGATAAATTTTGGACTCTTTAACTCTACTTGTACCTTCGTGTGTGACTTTGAGTGTATGCCAAATCTCATGTATAGTTTCGTAAAAAGAAATCCGATTAAATTCATTTTTATCAAGAACACAAAACAAAGAGTTTATCACTTTATGATTTAAAGAGAAAGTCTTCTTCTCCAAATCATTCCATTCGTTCATTACTTTGGAAGACTTTTCAAAACTGCTTTCAATAATATTTCATAAATTGAAATCCATAGAAAGCAATAAAATTATCATTTAAGTTTTCTAATACGTGTAGTCTATCCCATTAAACATAAGAGAATGAGTGATAGAAAGACTCTCTTGATTGCCAGCAAAGGTCATCTCTCTTGGATTTAAACTAAATAGAGAGAAACCTCACTCTGATACCAATTGTTTAGATCGAATCAGTACTAAGAGAGAGGAAGGAGGGTTGAATTAGTGCTTTTGAAAAACTTTCATCAATTTAAAGATTTATTTAATAAAGCTTGTATTGGAAAAGCATTTAAACTTGAAAATGTTTCGACTGTAATAAGCAAGTAAACCAATTTGCAAACAAATTTAATAGCAAAGAAGAGAAGATACACCAATTTATAGTGGTTCAGTCGTCGTGACCTATATCCACTCCCGATTCCTCCTCCGCTGAGGTTACTGACTTCCATTATTGATCTTTTTATAATCGGTGAAGATTAACTACCCTCTTACGGCTCTATTCTCCTTTTTATAGGTTTAGTTGACCACCTTTACAGTTCTCTCAGCCCTCCCTTAAACAAAAATTATACTTAGAGAAGAGGAGAGGAACTCTCAAGGAATTATAATAGTGTTTTCATAAATTTTTGTTCTCAGTTCTTACTCTTCAAGCAAGAATGAGTTGAGTATTTATAGGCCCCAATTGGGTTCAAAAGTTAGAGCTAAAAATTTAAATCCCTGAGAGTTCGAGATACGGGTGGTACCACCGTCAGCACCGACAGTATCATCACCGAACAGAGCCTGGGATTCTAGGCTGTGATACTACCATTGATAGCTGGCGGTATCACCGCTTGTAACCCATAAAAGTATATTTTGATACTTTTTATACCTTGAGATGCACCATCTCTTGACCTGGCAATACTTCCTCCTTGGTCAATGAAATAAATCTCTTAATAGGTTTAAATCAATCTTAATTAATACTTAATTAAGGCCCAATGGGCCCTTAATTGAGTTAGTATAGTTATACCCAAAATTAACTTAATTAATACTTAAACTACTACGATCATAACAAAGATAATTATAAAGCGTAAATCTTGTGTTGTTCGGCATGTCATTGGTTCATCCGAAACCTTGGTACATCATCCTCTCCTTCGAAGTATTGCTTGATCTATCGACATGTTAACTCCTGCAACATCCGATCTTGACGCATTGTCCGATTTTTCATCCTGATGCCCAATCTTTGACTTCATCGAACATATAATTTTACTGCTTCAATCATTTTGACTTTTCATGAATGAAGATAGTCGTGCATTATTTAAGCTTAAAAACAGATTAGATCATAACTTTAACAATTGATTTCATCATCAAAATTTGATATTCAAAAAATTTGCCTATATTATTTTTATCATCTCGAGGACCAAAAGGATTTTGTTACCAAGAGGGCAGTGTTTCTTGAGAAGGAACACATTCTTGGTGGAAATAGTAGGAGCATACTAGATTTGAGTGAGGTTGAAGAACCTAGCTCAAGCACGATTTTGGAGGTCGAGTCTATTAAGGTACCTAACACATAAATTATAACTTTGAATAGGTTTAACAGAGTATCTCATCCTCTTAAAAGATATATAGGTTATATCAGTGGAGACGACACTCAGAAGAATGATCCCTAAACCTAAGAGGAGGCTACTATGAGTATAGACTCTAAGAAGTGGCAAGAAGTCATGAATTCTGAGATGGATTTCATGTACTATAATAAGATTTAGAACCTTATTGATGCACCTGAGGGTATCATACCCATTGACTACAAATGGATCTTCAATAAGAAGATCAGAGTGGATAGACAAATAGAGACCTATAAAGTAAGGCTGGTTTGCCAAAGACTATCGTCAAAGATAAGGAGTTAACTATAATGAAATATTCTCACTCGTTTCTATGTTGAAATCTATTAAAATTCTTTTAGCCATTATAACATATTATGACTATGAGATATGGCAAATGAATGTAAAAATCGTGTTCCTCAATGGCAACCTCGAGGAGGAAGTGTATATGATATAACATAATAATGATCTCCAAACCCAAGAGGAGGCTACTATGAGTATAGACTCTAAGAAGTGGCAAGAAGTCATGAATTCTGAGATGGATTTCATGTACTATAATAAGATTCAGAACCTTATTGATGCACCTGAGGGTATCATACCCATCGACTACAAATGGATCTTCAACAAGAAGATCAGAGTGGATAGACAAATGAAGACCTATAAAGTAAGGCTGGTTTGTCAAAGACTATCGTCAAAGACAAGGAGTTAACTATAATGAAATATACCCGTATCTATGTTGAGTTCTATCAAAATTCTTTTAGCCATTATAATATATTATAACTATGAGATATGGCAAATGGATGTGAAAATCGTGTTTCTCAATGGCAACCTCGAGGAGGAAGTGTATATGATATAACATGAGGGATTCGTATCCATGGAGAGTCCAGATAAGGTGTGTAAGTTACTAAGTTCCATCTACGAACTAAAGCAATCTTCTCGAAGTTAGAACATAAGATTTGATGAGGTGATCATATCTTATGACTTTATTAAGAATGAAGATAAGTATTGTATGTACAGGAAGGTAAGCGGGAGCATATGACATCCTGATCATTGTGAATCATGTAGGAATGGACTCCATAATTAAAACTTGGCTATCTAAAAACTTCTCTATGAAGGACTTAAGGGAAGTATCCTATATTTTAGGGATTCAGATTCAAAGAAATAGTTCTAAGAGGATGCTTGGTTTGTCATAGTCCAGGTACATGGACTTTATTATCAAAATGTGTAATATAAAAAATTCTAAGAGAGGTCTCATACCAATGAGACATGGAATATCACTTTCTAGGAGCATGTCCCCAAAGACTCTTGAAGAAAAGATAAACATGGATAGGATATCCTATTTCTTAGTTATAAGGTCTATTATGTATGTTATATGTTATGTACCAGGCCTGATATAGTGCATGCTCTAAGTATCAGGAGCAAGTATTAGGCAGATCTAGGTTTGGAACATTCGAAAGTAGTAAGTGCATCCTTAAGTACTTGAGAAGGACTAAGAATATTTTACTGGTATAGGTTGAGGGCTATATAGACTCGAGTTTTCAGTTCAATATCGATGATAGCAAGTCAAACTCAGTGTATTCTTTACTCTGAATGGAGGAGCAGTAAGCTGGAAAAGTTTCAAGCAAGATATTAACTCAACCACAGAGGTAAAGTACATTGTTGCGAAAGAAACAACAAAAGAGGGAGTTTGGATAAAGAAGTTCACCATGGATTTAAGAGTTGTACTAAGCAGCGAGGAGTCGATTCCCATATATTGCGACACCAATAGGGTGATAGCTTTAAGAAGGGAACTCAGGTCTCATCAGAAGTGTTCTGAGGAGGTTCCAACTAATTAGAGAGATCCTAGCCTGTAGATATGTAGCATTAGAATGAGTTCTATTTGAAGATAATATTACAGATCCACTAACGAAATCTTTATTTTGAATTATATTTGAGGATCACAGGGGTCTGATGGGGATCAAAACGTAGGTGATTGACTTTAGGTCAAGTGAGAGATTGTTAGTTATAGGTACCCTACAAGCCAATCATGTAAGTAATTGAACGTGTGACATACTGCGTGATCTTTTTATTTATTACTATATTGGCATATTTTCACTTTATGTTGCCTATTGTATATACTGTATAACCTTGGATCTGTTCAATGGTAATTGGATCATGATGAAATCATGAGAATGAGACCAATTTGTCTTTAAACACAAACTCTAAATAATCCCAATCATAGGTTACTCAAGAGGAACATAAAGATAACCAGATAGACTAGTGTATTGTATATCTATCCAAATAATGGAGGCAACTAATCTCATGGCTGCTCCTGTGAGGACACTAAGGGTACATTATAGGTGCTTATTGGAGAACGAGTTTACTGATTGATTCACTTATGGAATGTTGGATGGTTAATGATACCTAACATCATACAATGATTCTATAGTCTCAGTTATGTGTCTGATCTTTAGACTTGAGACACCAAGGATATCTTGTTTGAGTACTTCTTTCTTTGATGTTGGACTTACAGGTCTAAAAGTTTCAAATCTGGTACAACTAGTTATCAGGATTGGTAACTAACCTTATATAGACAATTGAGTATCAATAGAGGATCGTCCACTCTTGGTGTCATGAGAGGAATATATCGTGTGTTCTTGCTTAAGCAAATCTAAGGCCAGGGTCATTCGGATTGAGAGAGTTCTCTGGAAGAATCTGATTAGAGCGAGACTCAGATGGATTCTGTATGAGATTTGACAATACCATACATGATATATGATATCTAGGATATTAGATGAATAAGGGACTATAGATACATAGTAACTATGGATAGACATATCCAATGGATTAGATCCCCCTTTACCGTCTAGGGATTAGGGTGTAGTGGCCCAGTACATCTATGATCGATGAGTTGAGTGAATTGTTATGGAATAATAATTCACTAAGTCAGAAGGAGTTTTGAATCAGAAAGAATTATGATAGATGCAACTCATGACCAGCTTGGTATTGGGCTTAGAGGGTCATACACATATGGTGGATGTTGCAGCATGTAGAGGATCAGATATGAGTTATCCAATAAGCCATTATTTCATTAGATGAGACCCATTATTAATGAATTCCTTCGATGAGGTCTAATTAGAGGTAAAATGAGATTATTGGATAGAGATATAATAATTCATGAGGTTAGTGTAATTGGATACAGATCCAATTCTCATTAAGGAATGATAAATTAGGGTTTAAGAGGCTCTCGATAAATAGGAGGTAGGGGCGATGGTGATAAGTTGCACCTTTGGCCACCCCCTCCTATTCTCCTCCCTTTCTTCTCTTCTCAGCTAACCAGCCCTCTCCTTGGTGAATGAGGACAATAAGGAAGAAAAGGGCTCTTCTTCCATATTTATTGTAAGGTGGTGCGTAAAAGCTACAAAGAAGGTATGCAAAAGCTACGAGTTTTTGTGCTATACGGGACAAGCATTATTGCTTCTTCCACCATGTGGATACCACTAGAGAGGACATCTGACCTCCTTCATCCTTTCCTTTTATATTTGGATTTTCAGAGATATATATGTTAGGACTATAATGGCTCTAAGAGGGAGGGTGAATTAGTGCTTATCGAAAAAAGATCCGATTTAAAATCATTCAAAGAAGAATAAGAATTGGAAATCCACTTAACTTAAAAGTAATAGTAACATAGTGAGTAAATTAGTAAGCAGATGATAAGTAAACAGCAAAAAGGAAATGTAAATTGATTTATAGTGGTTCATTCATCGTGACCTATATCCACTCTCAACTCCTCTTCTCTCGAGGCCACCGACTTTCACTATTGATCTTCCTTCCAACCGGTGAAGATTAAATACCTTTACAACACTTTCTCCTTTTATTAGGCTTAGGAGAGACCCTTTACAGACTCTTTCTTATAAGACTTCAACCATCCTTAGAATGATCAGTAAACTTAGAGGAGGAAGAGACTCAAACACTAAGAGTTTGCAATACTTTTAGCTCAAGGATTCTATCACTTTTTTACCCTTTCACACTTATATTGTGCTCTTTCATGCTTTTGTAAGCAAGAAATGATGGGTTATTTATATGTTGGTTATAGGTGCCCTACAAGCCAATTATGTGAGTGATGACACGTGTGACACGCTGCGCGATCATTTTGCTTAGGATTATTATTGGTATATTCTTATATTATATTATCTATTATATATATATATATATATATATATATATATATATATATATATATATATTATGATGTCCTTGGTTCTGTACAATAGGAATTAGATCATGATGAGATCATGATAATGAGATCGATTCACCTTTAAACACAGATTCCAAATAATTTCAATCATAGGTTACTCAAGAGGGACATCGAGATAACCACATAAATTGGTGTACTATATACTCGTCCATATAATAGAGGACAAAGCTAATTGTGTGGAGACACTATGGATATAGTATAGGTGCTCATTGGAGAATGAGTTCAATGATTCATCCACTTATAAAATATTATATAATTAATGATACCTAATGTCAGACAACAATTTCATAGTCCCAGTTATATAATCTGGCCTTTAAACTTGAGATACCAAGAATGTCTTATTTGAGTACTCTTTTCTTTGATGTCAGACTTACATGTTTGGAAAGTTTCAAATCTAGTACAGCCAATTATTGGGATTGGTAGCCAAACTTACGAAGGTAGTTGAGTATCAATAAAGGATCATCCACTCTCAGTATCATGAGAGGAATATCCTATATATGCTTACTCAGATAAATCCCTTGTCAGGGTCATTCAGATTTAAAGAGAAGGAGGTCTTCGGGAGAATCGGATTAGAGTGAGACTCAGACAGATTTTGTATATGATCAGACAGTATCATATCCAATATACAGTAATTGAGGATAGATAGGTCTAATGGATTTGATCCCCTTGTATCATCTGTGGCCTATGGTATAGTGGCCTAGTACGTTCATAGTCGATGAGTCGAGTAAATTATTATAGGGATAATAATTCACTATATCAGAAGGAGTTCTAATGGGAGCGACTTACAGCTAGCTCGGTATCAGGTTTAGAGGGTCACACACATATGGTGGATGCTTCAACGAATAGAGAAATGGATAAAGTTCCAATAAGCCTATATTCTCATTAGATGAGACCCTACACTGATGGGCTCCTTGCTTGAGTCCCAATTAAAGGCCTAAGGAGATTATTGGATAGAGATCCAATAATACAAGGTTAGTGGATTATTGGATGGAGATCCAATACCCACTAAGGCAGGACCCTTAGGTTTTGGTGGCTCTCTATAAATAGGAGGGGAGGCTCTTGGTTGATAGGCTATAGTTTTGGCTATCCCCTTCTATTCTCCTCCCTCCCGTTACGTAAGAGTTGTGAGATCTGATAGTTGTATAGATCCATCATATGGATACTGCTAGAGAGGAGGATGTTGGAACTTCTTCATCCTCTCCATCCAGATCTGGAAAAATAGGGATATACAATCTCCTTAGGTAATCAATCTCATGTATCATGGTTTTCTTGATTTTTATGACTTTCTCATGATCCAATCTTTTACACAATAATTTGATATGCATGGGAAACCTATTTTGTTTTGATCTTCGCTACGCATGTGATGTTCCCGCTGAGGTTTCCCAATAGTGGCATCAAAGCCAAGGTTGTTCGTGCAAAAATTGGTATTCAACTATATGTGATGAGATTGTGTGGCATAAATTTTACGTGTTCTTGCTGCGTTTTTGCAGCAAAGGCAGCAAGGAAAGGGCGTGGCCAACTGATAAGACCCCAGAAGGAGCCCTATAGATTTTAATCACTAAGGGGGATCAACCCTTGGAACGCTATAAGGGTTCTTCCCTCCTAAACTTGGCACAAAGGCTGAATTAAAGATGATAATTGCTTGATTAAAAGAGGAGGGCGACTATATCTTAAATAGGGATCAAAATCCTAGCCTAAGGGAGCACTTGTCTAAGTAAAATTATCCTTTTGTCCCTTCTATAGCCATCTTGCCTTAATAGAAATAAGGTGAGGCTAGGTTGGCTCTATAGCCGACCTAAGCAGGGGGAAACCCTGGCCGACTTGCCCAGTATGGGAGGGTGGCGACTACTAAGCCCTAGGGGCTAATCCAAACTCTGGTCATACTCCTTTATAAGATAGGAGAAGACTTATTATAATCTAGCATAGTTTTTATTGACTTTTACTGAAATGATTATGGCTCAACCCTGCTGAAGTCCTATCAAATCCACCCTCTCAGAATCAGCCTTGTCCTCAAGGCTGAGGATCCATAAGCTCTGGGAATCGGGTCTTCAACTCTTCGTGTGACTCCCATGTTGCGTCTTCAGATGGTAAGTTATTCCACTTCATAAATACTTCGGTGGAGGGGCTTCGTCGATGTATCACAATTCTTCGATCAAGTATAACTTCAGGTTGAGTTTGGATTTTACCTTCAATTGTAGTGCTCGGTAGCTGAGTCTGAGCTAGTTCATGTTCATCCAATTTCGGCTTCAATAGAGATACGTGGAAGACGGGATGGATTTTGGCATCATCTAGAAGTTTAAGTCAGTATGCCACGACCCCAATGCATTCCAAAATCTGATATGGTCCATAAAATCATGGAGATAGTTTCATCAATGCTTTGGTGTTGATAGATAGCTGCTTGTATGGTTGTAGGCAGAGGTAAACCCAATCTCTTATTGAAAATTCTTGCTCACTCTGGTGATTGTCTACTTGTTGCTTCATACAGGCTTGAGTGGTAGTTAGGTTATCCTTCAGCAACTATAGCAGTTTATCCCTGTTAATTAGGTCTTGGTCGACCTGATCCACTTTGGCCGAACCAAGTACATATCTGAGAATTACAGGGGGCGATCGACCATATAGTGCCTCGTAAGGGGTACATTTAGTTAACGAATGAAAAGTTATATTATACCACCATTCGGCCCAGGGAAGCCATCTTGTCCACTCTTTAGGCCAGTCACTGGTGAAGCATCGTAAGTCTCAAGGCATCTGTTCACCACTTTTGTTTGGCCGTCTATTTGTGGATGATAGGCTATGCTTATCTTCAATTAGGTGCCCTGTAGATGGAAGAGCTCGATCCAAAATTTACTTGTAAACACCCTGTCACGGTCGCTTACTATCGATCTTGGCATCCCATATAATTTCATAATATTTTTCATAAAAATCTGAGCAATAGTGGTAGCAGTATAGGGATGTCTCATAGCACAAAAATGAGCATACTTAGTTAGGCGATCTACCACCACAAAGATCATACTTTTACCTTAAGATAGTGGCAATCTTTTGATTAAATCCATAGAGATGTCCGTCCAAGTTGAATCTGGTATAGGTGGCGGCTGTAGTTTATTAGGATTTGCTATTGTTTCACCTTTATGCCGCTAACATACATCACATTTAGATACATAGTCATAAATTGATTTTTTTTATGCCCTTCTAAAAGAAGTTTTGCTTCACCCTTTTATAAGTCCTCAGAAATCTAGAGTTTCCTGTCGAAGGTGAAGAGTGCATTTCATGCAAAATAACTAGGATGTGAGAAGAAGAAGGAATAACAATAATTCGGTCTTTATAATGTAAGTTGTTCGAGTCCCACGTGTAGTGCCCTACGGAATCCGGATCCTTCTCTAATTTTTCTATGATGCTTCAGATTTTCGAATCATTCTGCCACTCCTCCCTAATGTGTTCGAGGAAGTCAGTGGTGGGAAGGGAGATGGCTGAAATTCTGGCTTGTCCCGGGAGCCGAGATAGAGCATCTGCAACAACATTCTATTTTTCTTTTCGATAAGTAATTTCATAATCAAAGCCAAGAAGTTTAGTTACCCAATATTGCTGCTCTGGGAAAGATATTTTCTACTCTAAAAAATACTTAAGACTTCGGTGGTCAGTCTTAATCTGGAAGCTCCGGCCGATTAGGTAGGGTCTCCACTTTGTGACCGTGTGTACAATGGCAAACATTTCTTTATCATATACTGATATTTTCAAGTGTGAGGGAGAAAAAGCCTTGTTGATGTAAGCTAGAGGTCGGCCATCTTGTATTAAAACAGCTCCAATCCCAACTCCGGACGCGTCGGCCTCGATCATGAAGCTGCGGTTGAAATCAGGCAACGCTAGGGCCGGCGTCATCGTCATAGTGGTCTTGAGTCATTCAAAGACTGTAGAAGCTTATTCTAACCATAAAAAGGAGTCTTTCTTTAGTAGGGATGTGAGCGGAGCACTGATCTTGCCATAATCTTTCACGAATTTTTGGTAGTAGCCTGTGAGTCCAAGGAAGCCATGCAGCGATTTTACGTTTGTAAGTTTTGGCTATCCTTACATTACCTCGATCTTCGTCGGGTCTACTGCCACTCCTCCTTTGATATAATGTGCCCAAGATACTCTACTTTACGCTGTAAGAAACTACACTTTGACTATTTCATATAAAGAGTATTCTCTCGGCGAATTGTTAGAATAGTTCATAAGTGCTGAAAATATATATCAAGCATAGGGCTACAAATGAGGATATCATTAAAGAACACTAAAACGAACTTATATAGAAAACTCTAGAAGATGTCATTCATCAAACTTTGGAAAGTAGAAGGAGCATTCGTAAGTCCAAAAGGCATTACCAGAAACTCGTAGTGTCCGTTATATGTGCGGAATGCAGTTTTCGAAATATCTTCAGTGCATACCCGAATCTAGTGATAACCGGAACGGAGATCTAGTTTAGTGAAGACTCGAGCTCCTTTTAATTCATCCAAGAGCTCATCTACGATAGGTATAGGATATTTGTCTTTGACGGTGATAGTGTTCAAGGCCCGATAATCAATGCACATCAGTCATGTACTGTCCTTTCGTACTAGCAACACCGGTGAAGAATAAGGATTGTAACTCAGTCGAATTACCCTGGTGTCAAGCATCTCTTTGACGATGTTCTCGATCTCATCCTTCTGCAAGTGAGGGTAGTGATACAAACACAAATTTGCTGAAGGCTTGCCCAGCAGAATAGCAATACGGTGGTCATGCTACCGGTTAGGGGGCAGCCCGAGCGGCTCCTTGAAAACATTCATGAATTCATCCAACAAGAGGGCAAGCTTAGAATCTAAAATTTATATATTCTCCCCCTTAGATGGCTGCTGGATATGCATCAAAAATCTCCCATGCACTTTGTGCAAAACTTTCTCCATCCGTTGCGTCGAGACGGTGGAGATATGGCTCCCGCGCTTGCCTCACAATATGACATGTCTCCCTTTGCAATAGAATTTCATAATTAATTTAGAAAAATTTCAGAAGATACCACCTAGTGTTGTGAGTCATTCAATCCCAAGCACAACTTCATAATCATCAATGGGTAGGAGGAAGAAATCAGCTACCACTTCTTGGTCTTGGAGGAGTAGCTTCACCCGCGGGCATCGTTGGTCGCAATTGAGGATTCGACCGTCGATAACCTTTACATTAAACTTCTTGCAACCTTCAATTTGAAGTGCTAAACATGCAGCAACCTTACTCTCGAGAAAGTTATTTATGCTACCCGTGTCGATGAGAACGATGATGGGTTGCTGCTTTAGAAGTCCTCCAACTTTCATCATCTGCGGATTAGAATAGCCGACCAATTCATGGACTGCATAGCCAGCCAGTTGGGGCTCTTCCTCTATGGCTTCCTCTTTATGTTCGAGGTCTTCTTTAGATGGTTTGTTGTCCTCATCCTCCACTGGTTCAATCATGAGGAGTCGGCCCTTCTTGCAGTGATGTTTGCGGCTCCATAGTTCGTCGCAATGCCAACATAATCCTTTGGTCGATCATTCACGAAGCTCATCTCTTGTCAATTTTTTGAGTGCGAGGGCTCGGATGGTAGCAAAGGGGGTAGTAGGCCTCGACATGGCTAGTCGAGGAGTGACCCTTGTCTTTTGTGCCTCATGGTTCAATGGTTCTTCCTGGATACGCGCGAAGGAAATTACCGCCATAGGGGTATACAGTTGTCATGCTTTGACTTCTCAGATTTTTAGCTTTAGGCCCTCAATGAAAGTACCTAAAAGTTATTTCTCAGACCAATCTTCAGTTTGGTTAGATAAATGCTTAAACATTGTTTGGTAATCTTGTATTGTATAAGTTTGATGAATCTTTGCCAATTGTCCGTTGATATTGTCAAAATCGATCGGACTGAAGCGGTTTAAAAGCCCTTCCTTAAACCGCTGCCAAGAGAGTCCTCCATAGATGTGTTTAAACCAATTGAACTACTGAATAGCATCTCCCTCAAGGTGTATGGCAGCAATCTCCACCCATGTGGCATCGGCGGTTCGGTAGAACCGAAAATAGTGCTCCACGCGCGAGATCCATTCGATCAGGTCTCCTTCTTCCCATCTTGGGAAGTAAATCTTCATGCATGAATTGTTGGGATCAGTGGTGATGTGTCCATACTTTTGAGGATAATCTTGCCGATCTGAAGTCTCTCCATGGTGTGACTTCCTTGGGCTTGATGGTCGGCCTATGCTGAATTCGGCGAATAAGGATCACATCTTTTCTTCCATGCGATTTTCAAAGGTTTCAAGCTTTATATCAATAGTCTCCTCTGATGTCATAGTATATGCCTCAAGATCTGTAATATTAAGATCTTTTTTCTGTTATCGGGTTAGTGGCATGGGAATTTTGGAGAAGGGGTAGCCAATTGGAAGGTGGATTAGTTTGGGTAGAAGTAAGTTGTGGTTTAGGACGGATTTGGGGCTGCGGTTTTGTAGAGTTTAGACTGTGAATTGGTATATTTTTAGGGCTATGATAGTAGTAGATGAAAGTTAGGAAAATAGATTTTAGATCTGGGATAGATAACAGCAAAGGTAGGTGTCTCGGTAAGGAAAGTTGGCTAAAAAGGTAAGTGGATCGATAAAGAAATAGGTTATAGTTAGGGCTAATTTAGATGGTTGTTTGGTTTCAATTTAGGATAGAGTTTTGAAGGGTTTTTGGTAAGGATGATAGAGTTTGGTGATGAGGAAAGGATAGTCCAAAATTTCATAAAAAATAGCACTCAGATCTGATAGAATTTGGTGAAAAGAAGTACTACGATGTGTTGTCCTGCTGAACAGTTTTTGTGTCGGAGAAATGATGATTTCTTAACATAAATTCTAGGGAAAAGTTTAAGAAAATTATGCAGAAACCTATGGTTGGATGTTGTAAATACCAATAGAAATTTTGATAAAATTTTAGTAGCATAACGGTAGGAAAATAGGGCAAAAGATGTAAGGCTAATTCCTTTATCGTAAAATTCTAGAACTATGTAATAGTGAAAGATCGTACAAGAAAACCAGTTCCAGAAGGAGTTTTTTCATAAAATTAATTTCAAATGAAAGTTAACTTGATCTTGAGAATTATGTAAAAATTTTGGTCAGTAACGATGAACAAAAGTTTGGTTTCAAGTAGCAATAATCAGTTGAAAATTTTCTACAGTGTTTCGCCTTCGCAACAATGATAACGTTTGTGGCGGTAAAAAATTATAGCAAGAAAACTTTGAAAAACTTCTCCCACATATAATGTGAAGGATCTTGCAATATTGAAGAGGTGTGAGTTATAAAAATATATCAAAATTCTAGATCAAATGCAGGGGGCAGTGGCAGACTAATTTGATCTGCTATTGGAGTGGAAGGTGGAGGCGTATGTTGTAGCAATTGTGGAAATTACTTGGGAAGGTGGAGGCGGCTGAGATGGCTACAGGGCAGTAGAAATGTGACTCTGATACCAAATGATAAGACCCCAGAAAGAGCTCTATAGATTTTGATCACTAAGGGGGATCAACCCTTGGAACGCTATAGGGGTTCCTCCCTCCTAAACTTGGTACAAAGGATGAATTGAAGATGATAGTTGCTTGATTAAAAGAGGGGGACAGTTAAATCTTAAATAAGGATCAAAGTTCTAGCCTAATGGGGTACTTATCTAAGTAAAATTATATTTTTGCCCCTCCTATAGTCATCCTGTGTTAATAGGAACAAGGGGCGACTAAGTTGGCTCTATAGCCGACCTAAGCAAGGGGAAACCCTAGCCGACTTGCCCAATAAAGGGGGATGACAACTACTAAGCCCTAAGGGCTAATCCAAACCCTGGTCATACTCCTTTATAAGATAGGAGAGACCTTATTACAATCTAGCAGAGTTTTTATTGACTTCTACCAAAATGATTAGGACTCAACCCTATTGGAGTCATGTCACCAGCCATGGCTATACCCTCTGCAAGAGCGACCAGCTACCACCAGAACCCCTTTAGAGGTAGTCGCACACGGCCAGGGTCGCCAATAGTTACAGAAAGAAAATATAGAGTTGCAGGCTTAAATACAGGGATGGTAGACTAATAGGCAGGAGCGGAACAGCAAATATAAGTTTCAAAGAAAAGGGAGTCAGCTTGAAGAGCTAACTCCAGGATTCTAAAAAGGAGTGGGTCTACAGGCTTATTTATTGGTTCAATTCTGATTGATATTGATTTTATCCGGATAGGGGGCATTAAGTAGTTCTTAAATCTAATAAGAAGAATAAGTAACTATGGTAAAGAAGAATAGAAGGATGGAGCTATAAGGTAAGAAAAATAAGAATTAAAGTTCCCCGCTGCTCTATATAATAGATTGAGGTAACAAACACCTTAATACAGGACTTCATAACAACTAATTAAAACTTTGACTGCACTAACTGAATCGCCAATTTCAGAATGATTGTTTGACTGACTGGTTCCTTGACTCGACGCTAAAGGAGTTACTGCCTCGGTGTGTAAGGGGATATTGGATTGGTGCTCTAAAGTTCCACTCTTTCTTTGGAGCCACTGGATGTAGAATTTGTGTAACACCTATTCCGCTTACTCAGTTTTCATTGACGAAGGGAGTTTCCTGGGTGCCAGTTCGATTCTGTATGTATGCGCTCTCAACTCCAAAGTAAGAACACTTGCTATTAGTCATAAATAGGATAAGGTAAAGGATCAGACTCCGCAAAAGGATTAGGAATAAGATATAGATCATCGGCAGAAGATTAAGCTGTTCGCCAAGTCGGCAGCAAGCAGTTCAAGTTCAGAAAGTGGAGTTGAGTGCTAAAGTGGGGAGTAAGGAGCTGTACCCAGAGTAGGAGACCCTATGTGTTAACTGTCTTTGATGCGAGGTGTGAGCTAGGCGAGGCAATAGATTCTATTTCTGTTTTCGGCGATAGATAGCTGCCCGGAACTAGTCCTGTTGTCTATTCTGTAAGTTCTTTTCTTGTTACTGGATCAGACTCAGGATCTAAAACAAGAAGATGGAGAAGGAAGCTAGATCAGTTCAAAAGTCAGCTTATGAATTGCCTGTTGGGGTAGAAAATGAAGTATAAAATAAATAAGGGTGTCTGTCTTGCTCGTATAGAAAATGGTAATAAGAGTAAGAAATAGGTATTGTGTTGGCGACTATAAAGAGAAAAAGAATAGTTTACTGCCTAATAAAAAGAGAAACAAGGGTTGGTTTTGATAGAATATAGGATTTAGTTAGGATTTAGATATGATTTCCCCAACTGAACGAGGAAATCTCGTATGTTAGTTGAGGGAAATCCTTCTTTTCATATAAATAAATGATGAATCAATGAATCAATTGGACATTTTATTCATTTCTTATTTTCAGTATAGAGCCCCTCTCTCTATAAAAGAGATTATCTTTCTTTTATTTACTATCTAACGACAGTTTCTATCTCTTCTTGCTGTCAAACGACAGCCTCTCGCTGACATCAAAGCCACTCTTCACGGCTTCTAGTGCGTCGGCTTCCTTTCTTTATCCGCTGTCAAATGATATCTTCTATGACTGTTTGTCTGCGACGGCTCTTCTTTTCCGTCGGCTTTCTCATTCCTCTATTGAGGTGTCTACATCTGCTCGTCGGTGCCGTCCCTCCTGAAGCCTATGCTGCTCTGTTCTTTCTCTCTACCGAGAGCACCTATAAGGGTCACCGCCCATTGTCTCTCGATGCTCTACAGAGAGGGCGTAGCAAGTTCTTTTTCGCTGTTAAACGATAACAAATCTATGACCGCAGCACTTCTCTCACTATCCTTTAGATCCGTCGGCCACCATCTTCCTCTCCTCCTCTGCTAGCAGTGTCGCCTTGGTTGCCACCGCTCGACGACGTTCTTCTTGCTACCAGTGTCAACCTTGTTGTGATCGTCACCCTCGTTTCCTCTTCCTGAGTAGAGATCAGCGATGCCGCTAGCCGCAGCGTCACTGCCTCTCCCATGCCACCCGCCACCATAGTCCATCTCCTCCGTCGCTTAGTAATGAGTCGCTGCTACCCGCTGCTACAGTCACTTTCAGCCATGCCCTCTACCGTTGCCACCACTGCTGCCACGCAACCGCATCGTCGTCCTTTGCTCTTTGCCGGTGACATCACCGTCAAAGTCAACCATCGTTAGGTCTTCACCGCGGTTGATAACACAGCAACTTCCTTCCTTCAGTTTCATTGACATCGATTCAAGATCGACATCCTTAATTCAAGATCGGCGTCCTTACAGGAGCTTGATCTTGCGGGGGCATGATAGAAGATAAGATTTAGTTAGGATTTAGATATGATTTCCCCAACTGAATGAAGAAATCTCGTATGTTAGTTAAGGAAAATCCTTAAATAAACGATGAATCAATGAATCAATCGGATATTTTTATTAATTCTTCCTATTTCTAACAGGTTTACTGACTAATAAAAAGAGAAAGAAGGGTTGATTTACGAACTCTCCGTAAGCGCTTAAACAATAATAGTTTAAGTAAAACTCCCTAACGCTAAGTCTAAAGCTACAAGTGAGAAGTCAGCATCAATTTCAAGTACTGTTTGTTTGGGTGCGAGTGTAAAGCATTTAAGCACTGTTATTTAACTGCCTACTAAATGATAGAATCTGTCTCTTTTATTCCAAATTCCCTACTACACGGGATCGGTGCTCTCTTAAAGTGGTGAGTAATCAGATTTGGGTAAGTAATAAGTTTGGTGTAGTTTATTAGATCATATGTCTCTCATTTGAATAGAATATCAGAGAAGTACCGATACCTTATTAATATAATAATAATGGTCGGCGCCCAATGAAAAAATAATGTTAGTTTTGGAGTTGGGTATGCAAGCTGTAAAGTAAAGAGTAAGCTGATTGGTTACCGCCAGTGGGGTAGGGTAATAGCAGTAAGATGTGTTTTTAGTTAAAAACTCTATATCTAATGGCTAATATTAATTGAATTGAGTGCAAATCCTCTATAAGTAAAGTAACAGAACACTAAACTTATGAGAAAAGAAGAAATAGAAGTGTGCACATATGAGTGAATTGAATAATCTTACCATTGCGGATATACGATACTCTCTACTTAATCAAATCATCTAATTGCGCATATTTGCTTATCTTCTGGAAAAAAGAGACTGCTACCGAGGCGCTATGGTCCTCCCTTTTTCTTGTAAAATAGACTGCTACAAAAGACTGGTGAGACTGCAATGTATGTGAATTAATGGTTTCTTGGATGTAATTTGTCTGCTCCTTGAATGACGCTTGCTTGCTCATTGCTAATCATCTATGTGGGAAGTGGCCTGGCCTTCTCATTTCTTTTTTCTTATTCTTTGGAGTGCGCACACATATTCTATATTTATGTAACTTCTTCACTGCTTACCCTGTTTACGATCCTATTTTCTTATCTCTCATATAAAGCATTAGCATCTCTATAATAATTCTATATAGCATTAGCATCTCCATAACTCTTACAGTATACCTCCCTTTTGACTTTTAAGATACATTGATTTGAATGAAGAAGAGTCCAGGAAAGAGCAGCACAGCAGGCGATGTGACTATAAGGTGTATAACCGTGCCTAAACAATATCTCTTTCAAAGCCTTTAAAGTAAGTGTATAACCGTGTCTAAAGAATCCCCCTTTCATAAGTTCACATATGAATTCATTTCTTTCATTAACCTTGACTGTTATTACTCAAATATTCATTAATGTATACAGATTACAGCATTTAGTAAAAAAAAAAAAAACAACTTTTCTTTACTTTAAAGCCATATTACATCGTAAATTCACTTTCAAATAAATTAACTTTAAAGTCATATTGAAATATTACTCAAAATCTACTATACAAAACCAACTAAAGTGGCAAAGAAAAAGAGCAGAGCAGCGTCTCGCGCAAATAAATTGACCAGACTTAGTGCTGGAATTACTGGAGCGAATGTCGCCTTGTCCACTACCTCCACAGAACGAAAGCGATCGGACAAAAGCAAGAGCTCAATAAATCTATACCTATCCAGAGAAGCCTGACCTTAGAAACAAATATTTAGTGTAAATGATTTGAATTTAGAAACTAAAGTTAAGCGAGAAATGAGCTCTAGGGTGCTCTCAATTTAGGTAAGTTCATTCTTTTATTTGGTCGTAAGAATCCATCTTCAAGAGTGGGTCTAGAACAACCCAAGCCTGTCTTCCATATCCTAATTGAGGAAGAGTTATGTGCGTTAAAGATTGAAGTGAGGATCAAATAATACAATGTTTTATTACTGAAACACATATTTATACAGGTTTTGTGAGAAGATTTCCCTGAACGAGATCTTCTCGTTCAGTTAGAGTAGTCTATTTAGCTAACATACTCTTGTAAGATCGAACTCCTATCAAGGATCTTGGATCAATGCAAGTAAAAGAGCTTGCGAGCCAGAGACTTTGTGAGAGAGTCGGATAGTTGATCAATCATGTAGACATGAGAAACAGGGAGCTACTAGCGGACGACTTGAGAAACACAAAGTTATTGCATGTGACCGAACGTATTGAGGATTTGCTATCATTTGACAATGAGAAGAAAGCTTACTATAGACAAGCTGTTCTTATATCATGTTAAAGATTGAAGTAATAATTAAATAACACATATTTATACAGGTTTTGAGGAAATAATTTTCTCAACAAATAAATGAGATCTTCTCATTCGGTTAAAAAAGTATGTTCAACTAAGAACACTAAAGGGAAGTTGTGACGCTCTATGACTTTCTTTGGAGATCTTCCATCTTGATACGCTTATAAACAAGAGAAGCTTGTCCTGCGGTTATAGACAATGTGCGTGCTCCACTGGTACCTGGCCCCTTCCTTAGAAATGAAATTGGAGTGAAATCCTTATAAACTCTCGTTCAACGCAAGCCAGTTCATAGGGAAGCTTCTAGGTAGAAAGAAAGGGATTGCTTGCGCTTTCTTTAGTTGGGAAAGGAAAAGTATAGGGTTCAGATCTTTACCTGGCGGGGTACTATATGGGCTTCCCAAGCTCTATGCTGCTTGGGAACTCTGCAAGGGTGAGAAGAATACACAGTTTGAAAGGACAGGGTAGGATACTAATAAACAGATTTTTCCTTTTCTCGAAATAAGCTCGATCGTCCATTTCATCTTAAGAGTTAGGTAAGAGTCCGGGACCAGTATACGGTAGAGTTTTATAAGAGATGTTGGGAGGTTGTGGCTGATCAACTGAACTCATCCTTTAAACCATTTTCATGATACTGCTCCAATTAATGAGGAATGGGGTTGTGTGAACATTCCTAAAACCCTTATTGATCAGTTCTGTTAGTCCAATCCAGCTAAGCTATTTGAATGAAATGAATCTTTCTTTCCTCTTAAGCTTCTTGCCTGTCGTATCAAACTGTTTCGTCCTAGCCTTGATTTCTCCTGAAAACAATCGGCCTTTACAAAAGGTAGAGCTATTCAGTATAATATTAGAGAGAGGTGGAGAAACCCATATTCCATGATCAAGATTGACCTTAAATAAGCATATTACCTATTTGTTGGGAATAAGTATATGACCGACCTTATTTCTTGGGAATAAGCATATAACCGTATTTCTTTCTTTGGATGCTATACTTTCTTTGGATGCTATAGTAAAAGCCATTAAAGCTCTCTATTTTACCTACTATTGGAATGAATGGGATATATTTGATCTACTCTTACGTATGCTTGCCTTATTAATGGTGAGGGTAAGCAATCTAGTTACTTTAACAGGTTTAAGGAGTATAAATAGGGAGACCAACTTACCCTTATTTTATAGTTACATCTATCGTGTATGCTTTTACAAGGCATCTATCTTATAATGGTAGCCTTTCTTTGTCCATCTCAATTGAAAACGGTTCACATATCACGCCTTATATGAGTTTTAAGAGCTAATAGGGGATCATGTCAGTCTATTAACAATATTTTGAATACTTATGCAAGGGGTTAACAAATCATAAAATCCATATTACAGAAAATCTTGAATCCGCTTTCCGAACATACCAATTGGACTAAAAAACAGGAAATATGTTCTTTCTATAACATTCAAAAGATGGGGGGTGAAATTTAATGATGCTTTTTGCTAATCTAATCCAAATACGTTCCAACAAAAACTTTTTAATTTGGGATTGGAATAATACTATCTCAGGTCGGTAGAATAAACCCTCATTAATTCGGTGCTGAATGCATCTACTATATCTTCTATTCTCTTTCTTTCTCATGGATGCCTAAAAGATTGATTGATTGCTAAAAAGATGTGACAAATTCTCATATATTTTTGTCTGACAAAAGATCCGCTAGAATTCATCTAATCTAATTGCTTGGGATAATGTGATCAAATCTAACGCTGCTTAGGGTTTAGGAATGAACGATCTTAATCCAACATATTGATACGGGTGGGCCACTTAAGTTCAATTCAACGATCTTAATGATATGATGGGCCCTTTCAAGTTTCATTTTGATATTTTTTTTCAATTTCAATCAAAATCGTAAAGCGGTGTTATTCGTAGTTATAAATCGATGTGTGGGAAATTCGGTATTTTTGAACCATGGAACATCAAATATCATGCCAAAGGTAGTTGAGCTACTTTTGCCAAAGCTATGAAATGACTTGCGCCTGGGTAATTGGATATGGTAAATCTATCCATCCATATCATAATTGATATATTATGGTGGTGCGGTCTAATGATTAGTCCGAACTGGCTTGGCTGTCAGGCTCATATGAGACGTATTCGAAACATTAAAAAACTCTGCTGTTAAAGTAAAGGTCAACTGCGGGTGCAAAAGGAGGCGACACGATTGAATAGAATTGTCAAATGTTGTTTTCTTTGCCCGAGGGACCGATCTGAAACTGCCAGACTAGCTGGACCTAAACATAATAAATCCAAGCAAACCTGTTAGTCGAACAAAAGTCTATCTTTTCTAAGAACCCATATACATACCTAAGTCTCGCTCCTCGTGCTCTTGACAGCTCTTTCCTATCTGAAGTGGGTCCCTTATCACTCAATTACATGGATACAGATTCAGCTTTGGTATGAAAGATATCTCTAGTACCCATAAGATATCTCTAGTGCCCATAACACAAAGAATAAGGATTTGGATAGTCAAGAAAGTAAGACAAAAAAAAATATTCCTGCCAATGAAACTCCTAGGGCTTAGAAAGGTATTACTGCTGAGGATTTATTAAGGAAAGATTTTTAGCAAAGGAAGGGAGGCAGTAGGCTAAGGGGAAGCATTAATTTTATGATTACTATAACTTTTGGAATCGAAAGCAAATAACTCAGCTCCCAATAAAAAAAAAGAGAATGATATAATGACACAATAATATTAATCATAAGTAAAAAGAATATACAGCGTGTCACACGTGTCATAACTCATGTGATTGGTTTGCAAGGCACCTATAACCAGCATATGTAAGGGTGCCGCACGACTTAGGCAAAACCAACGAAGTTTGTGATAGATGATATTAGAGCAGGATAGGCATATGCAAAAACACTTACCATGCATGATTGTTTGGGAGAAACTGATATGGAGATGTAGGGAAAGGAGTCGCTTAGAGGAGCAGATATCCTTGATTGATATTCAGAGGAATGACCAACCCTTTGCGCGAGAGGTACCATAAGGACAAGCAAACTAGAAAGAATGCATAGTGCATAAAGGTTGGGATGGCTGATTCAAGTTACGACTCGACGTTGACAACTAAACTTGATGGTGCTCAAGGCAAACAGGGCACTTGGTAAAAGATGAGATCGTGCAAAATGGGATGTGTTGCTGAACGACCGAAAGAGTTGTGCAAAGCTCACAGAGGTGAGGGGAATTGCTAACTTGAAGAATTCAGTACTCATATAAGGGCTTGTATGCGGACGATGGAGTATTCGTGGCCATCTCAAGGTGATCGAAACTCGGCTCCATGGAGCATTGAAGCTTCCTCTTCAGGACGAAAAGGATATGTCCATAGTAGACTGAAGTGTGGAATAAGTTCAATACATTACTAAGCCTTAAAGGGTACAACGGGGGCTATATTAGTAAAGAGTCACAATCTAGTAAGCGCATTTATGGGGGTAGAATAATACATAGACTATTCAGAAAGACGGAGTAGTCCAAGGGAATGGTGGTCTTTGAAACATCCAGAGGGACAAATGCAAAGATAAAAGTTGCTCTAATATGATAGATATCTAGGAAGGATAGATATTGGTTCTCTAGAGAGAAATCATGTGCAGCAGACCGCATATATTGAGGAAGAGTACCTTAAGATAATATCTCTATAAAGCTCAATGGATTGAGCGAGCAGCGGTGAGCCATTGCATGATCTCGAATGAGGTAATGTATTGGTGGATAAATTGCAAGATCAAGTGAGAGAGTTACCATAGCAACATTATATAAAGACACATTTAGAGTCAATGTGGAAATTGGAGTCAACCAAGGACAAACCCATGGAATGGTGGGCGCAATGGCCATCATCAACTCAATGCAAATCGAGAGGCGAAGCAACTTGGGTGGAACTTGGTAAAATGTCGAAGCCACAAAGATCCTGTGTAAAACACTTTCTCTGACCTATTTTCTCTTTTATAGATCCTAAGGGACCATAGGAGGTTTCGGGGAGGCTGACCTTTACGGACGGACACGCAAGGGTATCGTATGACTTAGGCAAATCCAGCTAAGTTTGTGACAGATAGTATTAAAGTGGGACTAGCACATGCAGAAACACTTGCCATGCAAATGTGGGGGACCTAGCTAGGCAGTATGGAGGATAGCTAGCACGCGCAATCATTTGGGAGAAACGTACATGGAGATGTAGGGAAGGAGTCGCTTAAAAGAGCGGGCATCCTTGATTGATATTTAAAGGAATGACCAACCCTTTATGCGAAAGGCACCATGAGGACAAGTAAGCTAGAAAGAATACGTAGTGCACAAAGATTGAGATGGCTGAGTTCAAGCTATAGCTTGACATTGACAACCAAACTTGTTAGTGCTAAAGGCAAGCGAGGTACTTAGTAAAAGATAAGACCATACAAAGTGGGATATATTGCTCAACGACCGAAAGAGTTGTGCAAAGCTCACAGAGGTGAAGGGAATTGCTAACTCGAAGAATTCGGTATTTATACAAGGGCTTATATGCAGATGATAGAGTATTTGTGGCCATTCCAAGGCGATCAGAACATGGTGCCATAGATTATTGAAACTTCCTCTTCAGCATGGAAAGGATACATCTATAGGAAATTGAAATATGCAACAAGTTTAGCACATTGCTAGGCCTTGAACGATGCAGCGGGGGCTGTATTGGTGAAGAGTCACAATCTAGCAAGCACATTTGTGGGGACAAAATAATACATAGATTGTTCACTAAGACAAAGTAGTCCAAGGGGATGGTGGTCTCCAAAACTTCTAAAGGGAAGAATGCAAAGAGGAAAGTTGCTTCAATAGGATAAATATTCAGGAGGAATAGGTCTTGGTTCTCTAGAGGGAAATCATGTGCAGCAAATCTCATATATTGAGGAAGAGTACCTCAAGACAATATCTCTGCAAAGCTCAACGGATTGCGCAAGCAACGAAGAGTCATTGCATGATCTCGAATTATGTAATGCATTGGTGGATGCATTACGAGATCAAATGGGAAAGTAACCATGGCAACATCATATGAAGGCACACTTATAGTTGATGTGGAAATCAGACTCAACGGAGGGCAGACCCCTGGAATGGTGGGTGCGAGAGCTACCATCAGCTTAATGCAAATCGAGAGGCGGAGCAACTTGGGTGAAACTTGGTGAAGTGTCCAAGCCGCATGAAGGGAGTCGACATAGAAGATGAAACATAGAGCAGAAGACATGGAGCTTTCCTTGAACATAGGTCAAGGATATGAACTCTTACAAAGGCAAGAGTGAGATCATATTATTCAATGGGTTCTTCATTCTGACGGGATAGACTCATCTTGTATGGTGCCAAAGATGAAGGGAGCTTCGAGGCACATGCACCTTTTATCAGAGATGCATTTGACAAAGGGGCTAAGGTGATTTAACTTGTGGACATAAAGTTGGGATCAGAAGGCCTTAACACGAGGCAAGAGGATGCATAGACGAGTACTCTTAAAGAATATGTCATAGTGCTGAGTTATCATGAAAAAAGCGGTGCGTAGTGGAGATTTTGCTAGTGGGGGATACAGGCTCAGGATCTAGATAATGGTGCACCAATTTTAGCGAAATTGGGAGATTTCGAGAGATACTAGGTGATGGATTATCCTAGAGTGATGCTTCATCCTGGTGTGACTCGAGAATGGGTGGGAGAAGGTGAATTGCCAAAGGAGCGAACGCAATCAAAAGTGGCGGATGCCCTACAATGTATTGGTAGAGTCCACACATGGAGAAATCATAGTCTGAGTTCATCACATAGTATAGCAGATCATGGTGGAATAGTTCGAAGTAATACAACACATATGTGAGAAGTCCCGTGAGGGACGTGATCATATGGAGGTATGATTAGGAGCTACTATGAGCTCCACTTCGGTGAACAACACAACAACAAGAAGAGCTATGGATTTAAGGAGTGAATGTCATGGTACCACAACGGAGGGTCTTCCATATGTGCATATCGAATCTTGCATCGGATGAAAGCCTTGGTCATCAGTATATGGGGGATGTGTATCATCGAGGGAGAATTCCAAGTGCAAGTACCAACGAGTCCTATAGGGGGGACTTGACATACAGAGGTATAATCGGAGTGGCTGGAGAGTTAGACTACTTTAGTGCTCACATTCGCTTAAGGAAGCCTGACAAGTTAGTGGATAAGGTTGAATAAGCGAACGTTACTACCAAGAAAGCTAAGGAGAACAAAATTGGTGCAAGCCCTATAATAGGATGGCAGAGGCCATGCATGGGAGTTACAATCTATCTTTCTATTAACTAAAGGAAATTGTTTAGAGAACACAAGAGTGTTGAAGCAGGCGGTCGAAAGGGATAAGGAAGCGATGAAGAGGGGCTCAGTTACTTAAAAGTAAAACGTCGGTCAGAAAAGAGGTAGACTCAGAGGAGTGCCACAGTGCCATAGAAGTGGATCTTCCGGTTGCAAAGAAAGGGACATAGATGCAAGGCAACGGATAGTAGGGTTATGAGTTTGGTAGCACTATGGTACTGTAAAGGAGGGACTTCCCTAGGGTCATCGATCCCTTGTTCTTATGTAGGGAGAGCATTGGTCGTGAAAGGGGCCGAGGAGGTGGAGAAACAGGAGCAAACTCTAAGTACAGGACAAGGCAGAAGGGCAAAGGCCAAGGAACTTCATAAGACCGGTGTCAATGGGCTTCTCATCAAGATAGCCAAAAATAGGGGACTTCAGGTTGATGCAAGAGTGCTCAACCAAGGAACAAAGTAGGCAGTATGTAGTGCTATATATTTTATACTCAAAAGAGTAGACATCAAAGATGATGGGGAAGATGGTATAATCCCAAAGGCGACTAAAACTATCATAGACTTGCTCCAAGTTGGGGTGAAATTTTACTCTTTTCAGATAAAACTTCTTGTATTTTAAAAGTTTGATAGCAGATAGAAGGCGAATCATAATAGCTAACTTAACACAAGGAGTCTTCAAAAGTATAAGCAAAGAGCAAGCGAAGTCTAGTAACCAGCTCAATGCATGAAGTACAACCTCGAGGAGGTGAGTGAAATCAAGTAACTTTGCCTTCTCAACTCATAAGAGAATGAGCAAAATCGAGTTACATAGTTCTCTTACTTATCAAGCAGAGGAGCTATGTATAAGTTCAAAGACCCTTCGAAGAAACATAATGGAAGACAATAGTTGTCAAGTCCTCAACAATGGTGATCAGTACTACTGAGAGTAGATTGTCCATATCATTTCCTAATAGAAGGTTAATCAAAAGTGAAAGTGATGTGAACCTACTTGGAAGTGACAACTAAGTTAAAGAAGAATTGACGGGTAAATTTTATAAAGGAAAGACCTAAAAAACTTCAAAATCTATGCGACGATGCTCGTTAAAGCTCCAATAAGCATCTACCCAATTTAAGCGGCATGAGACGTTTGAGATATTGGCATAAAACAAGAAAAGTCTTTTTCTTTATCAAAATGATTCATAAGAATTAACAAGGATCAACATAACTCAACCGACCCCCTACCAGAGTCAGTTATTGGTGAGTTGAAGCAACAATATGGATCAGAGTTTGATTTCTTAACAATAGCGATGGAGAGCAATTGGGAGCCAAGAGACATGTTGCAACCAGAGTAGAAGATTAAAGACTTAGCAAAAGGCGAGGAGATACAACGTCTGCAACGGCTTCAATGAGGACATCGAAGGAATAAGTAGGGGAGAATGTCATAGATAAAAATATAAACAAGGTGTTTGACGTAATGCTCATGTTTGTCTATGTTCTTAAGTTTTTGTACATGCTTTATACAATAAGTAGCGGGCTTGCAGTATGATTGATAGCCCTAGTTTGTTTAGCTTTTATAGCCGGCTTTGACTTGTAAATGAGAGTTATGTCATGTGGATACTTGTAAGGATCTCGATCTATAATGGACCTTGATCCTTTATATGCAACCATTCAGAGCTTGTAAAGTCCATAGTTGTAATTTTACATTAGAAATATAAAATATTTATGAAGGTGGTTGCTTATGGATCCCATGTAAAATGATTTCTCTAACCCATTTTCTCTTTTGTAGGTCCTAGGGGACTCTAAGAGTTGATTCTCAGATTTTAATGATGAAATTAATTGATGAGTGTTTGATCTAACATGTGTGTTAGAGGAAGAATTGTAGGTCTAACTATGACATGAGCAATTGAGTTACAGCCAGATGATTAGCCAAGATCAAGCTTAGACATCGGGCCG
Source organism: Ensete glaucum (assembly GCA_021527575.1). Taxonomy (NCBI): domain Eukaryota; kingdom Viridiplantae; phylum Streptophyta; class Magnoliopsida; order Zingiberales; family Musaceae; genus Ensete; species Ensete glaucum. Next base: position 16,824,285 of record CM038555.1, on the reverse strand, counting down.
GGGTTCGGACGATGCAGTGAGACCTCGTCTGGAGTACACTAGGAGATTCACCGAAGGGATCAAGAAGCTCGCTAGGAACACGTTGGGAGATCACCAGAAGAAGACCGTAAGACTTGTCACAAAAATACCGAAGGCTATCAGATTAGCAGGAGTTAGGTCTTGGTTTAGCTTGTTGGTCATTAAAAGTTATAATCATTTAGTCATAGTTAGAAATTAAGTCCTAATTGAGTTAAATTTAGAAGAAATCTAAATTAACTCAATGAGGCAACCGGGTCCACTATAGGATTTGATTGAGCTCAAGTTAAGCTTAATTAGTTGACCAACTAATTGATCAATATCAGGTTCAAGTCAGAATTCGAAAAGTGGAGGGAACCACTTTTTCGGATATTCCAGTAGAGAAACCATCAGTGACTAGCGGTTGGATCGCCCATACCCTAGAAATAGGGTGCTGTCAACAGCTGAACTGCCCAGGATAGGTGGGTAAATCGCTCATACCAGGTTTTCAGGTGGTTGAACTACCTAGGACCGATGGGTAAACCGCCTATACCAAGTTTTCGAGGAGGTGAACCGCCAAGGTCGATGGGTGAACTACTCATACCCAGATTTTTTAGATACATTTGATTTTTGTCTCCAAATTCTGAAGCCATTTGGGGCCTATAAATATCCCAAGTTTTTTTGCATTCTATACAATAATTTTAGGTATTATATTCTGTGAAAAAAATTGTGTATGAATTGTAAGAAAAAGAAAAAGGGAAGGGAGAGAGCTTAAAGTTAGAAAATTCTTGAAGTCTCCCTTTTAAGCTTAAGTGTAAGGGTTTGGTCTTCACCCAAAGAAGATAGGTAGTGGACACTGGTGTGCCTTAAAGAGGAGGATTCGAGAGTGGACGTAGGCCGATTGGTGTCAAACCACTATAATTATGAGTATTTTTTTTCTTGTTGTATTTACTACTTGTAATTGTCGAGTTCTTAATCATTTTAAACTAAATATCATTAGACGCTCTCGATTTTTACTTACTCTTTGAAAGTGAAGTTTCAACTCAAGTGCTTTCCTTCGACGTTGGTTACCTTTCGGATTTGCTTGTTCTTTCTTAAGTAATTTTTAAGCAAGTAATTTAGTAATCTTCTTTTGATCACTCACTTGCTTTACTTGAATGAAAAGCTTCGGATCTTCCAATATTATTTTAAGCTAAAAGCTTTTTGTTAAAATAAAAAATTTACACTTGCACTAATTCACTCCCCCCCTCCTCCTCTTAGTGCCAATTGATCTTAACAATTGGTATCAGTCATATTTTTCTTATTTGGTTTAACACCCCAGAGAAATGACTCTTTTCGACTTTCAAGAAGGTTTTTATATCGTTCGTCCTCCCATGTTCAATGGTACGACTTACACTTATTGAAAAACTCAGATGAGAGTTTTCTTACTTTCCTTGAAACTTGATTTATTGAATATTGTTGAAAACAGATTTAAAAGGTCTTCTCTTCTAATGAACGATTGGAATAATTTGGAGAAGAATACTTTCTCTTTAAATGTCGAGGCTATAAATTTCTTGTTTTGTTCTTGACAAGAATGAGTTTAATCATGTTTCCACTTGTGATTCGGCTTTCGATATATGACATATATTAGAAATGACACATGAAAACACAACTAAATCAAGTGAATCATTAAATGAAAAGACTTACAAAAATGAACTTGAAGAACACATTCCAAAGAACATAAAGGAATTTGAACTGAGCTTGACATATGACTCCTCGAGTGATGAGGGCCTTGAACTTGAACTCTCGATAAATAAATCAGAAAAATTAATGAACAAAAATCATAAAAATAAACTTAAATTGGATAAAACCTCTTGCTATGAATGCAAAAAACCAAGATGCTCCGAAGATGAAGTGCACAACCAAGAAGTGAAAAATCTCGCACTTATGGCCATCGACAAAGGTTGGTGATTCATTAAGTATTTCTTTTTTGAAATTATTATATATATTTCATGATTTGTTTGATAAGTTTAAAAAAATTAGTAAATCTTTTAAGTTGCTTAAGAATGATCATGATTTGTTAGTTAGTAGACTTGACGAAATGCATGATTTTCATTAGTATCACATCACCCATGTTCTAAATGTGATATGCCATATAATGTTAAAGAAGAGAATATTATGCTTAAGACAACATTAGAAAAACTTGAAATTAGGAACAAATCCCTAAATATGATCCTTGCTAATAAATATCATATTAATAAAAGAAATGACATATTTTTTGTTGGTAACATTAAATAAAAACCAACCATTTTTGTTAAAGTACCTACCTTAAATTTGCCATCCAAAATCAAATATAATTTTTATGAAAAATTAGGACATAAAGCCTACAAATGTCCATTTAAAAATTATAATTTATATAAATTAATTTGGGTTTCTAAAGGAACCATAAATAACCTTAAGCCATTAGAGAAAAGGGGAAGAACATATCATGAAAAACTCAAACTCAAATAGATACCTAAATCAAAACCTCTCATAATATAAAGTTATCTCTTAACAACGCCAGGAGCAGTAAGTAATATTTTAAAAGTAGATACTCAAGGCACATGATTTGAGTTCTAATACTCTTTAAAAGCTCACTAGCCTAAGTAATAATAAAAATTATTGAAATAAAATTATTGGTAATGAATCTTTAGATAACTCATTAATCTTGATTACTCTAACTTTAGCATGCTAATAAAAAAATGTATTACAGACTTTACCTAAATTTAAATTTATGAAAGAAAGATTTTGATGATGATTATGATTGAATGATATGTTCAAAACCATTAGCTTGAATATTTGTTGATTTAAATACAAAGGCTATTGTTGAATGATTTAAATATTATTATATTTTTGGCTAAGTTAAATATCATTGTTTGAATGATTGATTTAAATGGTTGAAAAATTTTATGTTGAGATTGAATGTGTATTGTTAAATCAAATATTACTTTCAAATTTGAATATGAAACAAATAAAAATTTAGAAATGAGTTTTTCAACTCATTACACTATGTGTAAAGAGTTAGACTCATTTAAAAGTTGAAATTGAGATAGGTTAAATTTTGATTGAAGATGTTTTATGTTCAATGAAACCATGCTTGATGATTTAATGATGCATAGTGATCATGCTTAGTGAGTTTATATTTCGAAATTATGCATGATGATCCTTGTGATTTATCGCTTATTGATCTTTACTGTAATAAAGTTTTTTTTTAGTTTTAAATGATGATACATGTTTTTTTTTATTTGGCTTAAAAGACAAAGGCATATTTGTATGAAATAAAAAGGAAATATATTTTTCTTGAAATTTTTATTCTTATAATTTTTAAAAAAGAGATTAATAAATTAATTATGTTATTTTTTATGAATCTCTTGAACTATGAAATTGACTTTGATGATTTGATGATTTGAATTTGAATAAGTTATTATCATGATTTTTGATAAATTTAGAAAATAAAACTTAAAATCTTTACATAAATACATTAATTAAGGACTTTACATAAATTTCCTAATTGATACTTTGACAATGACTAAGGGAGAGAAAAAAAAATGATATTTTGTAATAACGAATTTAAATACTTTGATTATGAAAAATCTTCATTGGATGAGGAGCAATTTGCTAAAAAGGAAACTTATGAATTTTAAATATATGAGATTTGCATGTTTTGATTTCTATTTTACTTGAAATTTTAAATACATAAGATTTCTTGATTACTTTTGTTGAAATTCATAAGCAATAAGGAGGGGCAAATTTATTAATTTAAATCATGTCTTTTGGTACTTAAAGATTTGATTTCATGACATGATCTCCTTGTACTTTGGGACATAATTTGAATATGAATGTTAAAAAAAAATATACAATTATATTTCTTTCTTGATAATGATAAAATCTGAGAGATAAAATTATTAATATGGTTAGAATCAAATTGGATATGATAACATTCAATGAGAAATAATTTGCTTAGAAGAAAATTTAGAATTTTAAATTTTCTAAATACATGTAAAATACATATTGCTTGATTTGCTACCTTTCTTGAAATTTGCATAAGATAAATTAAATTGCATGGGTAGCTCTTGATTTTTTCTTAGATTTTGAGATTTACATCTATAAAATTAAGTATTTTTTTGATATTTTTCACTTCTCCACCTTGATTCTACCTTTTTATTCACACATAGTGGAGAAAGGAATTCACTAGTATTTCAAGAGACCGATAAGTCTATTAATTTCATTTTAAATCTCTTGAAAGTGATGTTGATGATCTTAAAATTGAATGAGTTATTGACTTATATCATGATTTTGATTCCTTGGAATTATAATTTGAAATCCTTTATGAATCAAAAACTCTTATTGTGTGTTCTCATATTATTTAAAAGAAGACTTTTTATATAAATCATAATATTGATAACTTGAGATTTCTTATGTATGAATAAAGATATTTTATTTATTTTTCCTATGATTTATTTCTTGATATTCATAATTTGTCTTCATGAATTGTATATCTCATCATAATGTTAATTTTTTTATATATTTCATGTGATGATTTGAAAAATGACGTAATGAGAAAAGTTTTTTACCATTGTAACCATCCATTCTTTTTGTCAATGACAAAGAGGGAGCAAAACTTGCTAGCTTGCTCATCTCAAAATAGAAGCAAAAAGTTGCTATCTCAAAAGAATCAAAAAATTTTGCTTAACCTTAAATTTTTTAAAAAAAAAGATATGCTAAGAGAAGTAACACTTGCTAACTTAGTAGCTTGCATGATATAAAATTACTAACTTGAACATTGAAAAAGAAGCAAAAATTTGTTAGTTTGCACTTTTCAAAAGAGAAGAAATAACTCATTAACTTGCATGTTCTAAAGTGATGAAAAATTTACTAAATTGTAAAGCTTTCATATCTCAAAAACTTACTAATTGTACTTCTCCTTTTTGTTGATGACAAAGGAGGAGAAGGTATGCTGATGTAAAATTATACATGATGATCATACATATAATGATGATTGAGAAATTCTACATGAAGATAATGATTTGTTATTTTTCAAATTTATTTGCTATATTTTCTTGAAATTTACATGAGAATAATTTGTTGAGCTCATATTCAATTTTTTTTAAAAAAAATTATATCTACAAGATTGAGGTTAAGAGTTAAGAATGCTAAATTATGAAAATATATGAATTGCTAATCTAGATTTCATGAGATTAAGTTTTTTATAATAATATTTTTGAAAACGTTCGCCATGTTTTTATTGTTTACAAAAAAGAGGAGAAAAATTACATGAAGATGATGAATTACTACATTTAAAATTTACAAGAGATAATTTTTTGTATCAAGAGATTATTTTTTGTTATATTTGAAATACATAAGTAGTCTTTAAATCTCTTAGACTTTTGACCTCATCTTAATATTCTTTTTTGAAATTTATTAAGAGCTCTTCTTCATGATGCTGTCACAACTCCTTCCTTGTTTCTCTCCTTATTAATAAGTAAGGAGATGAAAATTCTATAATGGATATTTTATTTTACTAAGGGGGAGTAATATCATGTGTTTTGAAATTATTAGCTATACATTTTATATTTTTTTGTTGATGACAAAAGGGGAGAAATATATATTGATGACAAATGATATTAATGATATACATTGATGACACATGATATTGATGATATACTTAGATATCTTGGATATTGATGCGTAATTCTTTTTAAAATTCATGATTCATTAACTTGATGTAAATTCATGTTAAAATTTACTTATAATATGATCTGTTTCGTGATACTTGAATTCAAGAGGGTGTGGTTCTCTTTAATTTAAGTTTTTTTTATTGTGGCATGGATTTAGGGGGAGTTATGATTAACTCCTGTCATCAATTTATTATCATCATAAAAAAAGAGAGATTATTGAATCTTAGATTTTGATGATGAAATCAATTGATGAGTGTTTGATCTAACTATGATAGAAGCAATTGAGTTACACCTAAATGATGGGTCAAGATCAAGCTTGGGCATCGGGCCGACGTTCAGACGATGCAGTAGGACCTCGCTAGGAGATTCGCCGAAGGGATCAGGAAGCTCCCTGTGAACATGCTGGGAGATTACCGGAAGAAGACTGTAAGACTTGTCATAAGAATGTCGAATTAGTGTGAGTCTGGTCTTGGTTTATCTTGTTGAACATTAAGAGTCATAATCATTTAGTTGTAGTTAGTGATTAAGTTCTAATTTTATTAGATTTGGAAAAAATCCAAATCAACTCAACGAGGCAACCGGGTCCACTATAGGGTTTGATTGAGCTCAGGTTAAGCTTAATTAGTTGACCAAAGAATTGGTCAATATCAGGTTCAAGTTGGAATTTGAAAAGTGGAGGGAACCACTTTTCTGGAGATATTGACGGGTAAACTGTCAGTGAACGACGATTGGACTACTTGTACCTTGGAAACAGGGTGGCTGTTAGCATTGTTAGTGACTGAACCACCTAAAGATGGGTGGGTAAACTGCTTGTACTAGGTTTTTAGGCAGTTGAACCGCCCATACTAGGTTTTCAGGCGGCTAAACTGCCAACGTCGATGGGTGAATCACCCATACCCAGATTTTTCTGATACGATTGATTTTTGGCTCTAAATTTTAAAGCCATTTGGGGCCTATAAATACCCCAAGTTTTTTTTATATTCTATATAATAATTTTAGGGATTATATTATATGAAAAAATTATGTGTAAATTATAAGAAAAAGAAAAGGGGAAGGGAGAGAGCTTAGAGTTAGAAAATTCTTGAAGTCTCCCTTGTAAGCTCAAGTGTAAGGATTTAGTCTTCACCTAAATAAGATCGGTAGTGGACGCTGGTGTACCTCAAGGAGGAGCGATTGGTGTCGAACCATTATATTCTATATAATAATTTTAGGGATTATATTCTATGAAAAAATTATGTGTGAATTATAAGAAAAAGAAAAGGGAAAGCGAGAGAGCTTAGAGTTAGAAAATTCTTGAAGTCTCCCTTGTAAGCTCAAGTGTAAGGATTTAGTCTTCACCTAAAGAAGATCGGTAGTGGACGCTGGTGTGCCTCAAGAAGGAGGACTCAAGAGTAAACGTGGGTCGATTGGTGCCGAACCACTATAATTATGAGTGTTTCTTTTCTTATTGTATTTACTGCTTACAATTGTCGAGTTCTAAATCATTTTGAACTAAATATCATTAGATGCTTCCGATTTTTTATTTACTCTTTGAAAGTAAAGTTTCAAGTAAAGCACTTCCTTTCGACATTGCATATCTTTCGGGTTTGCTTGTTCTTTTTTAATTATTTTTTAAGCAAGTAACTTAGTGATCTTTTAATCACTTACTTATTTTACTTGAATGAAAAGCTTTAGATCTTTTTATCTTACTTCAAGCGAAAAGATTTTTGTTAAAATAAAAATTTACACTTACATTAATTTACCCCACCTATTAGTGTCAATTGATCCTAACAAGGAGGTTTCAGGGAGGCTGACTTTTGCAGACAGACACGCAAGGATGCTGCACGACCTAGGCAAAACCAGCTAAGTTCGTGATTTGCTAGCGAAGAAATCGTCCGTAGGCGACGGATCATGTGGGCTAAGAGGACTCCATGAATTTTTCTCATTCTTCTTCTCCATCTTCTTCTTTCTCCCTCCCTCGACTGATACCATCTAAAATCGACTATGAATAGTTGAAATCGACCATTACCAATCGATTTAACGTGGTAATAAGCGAAAATAATCACTATCTATTGATATGTAAATCGCTCGCTACCATGTGACAGTAACACTGGGTATGAAAAACATTACGTAATAGTTTGAAAAACTTTATGAGATCCACATCTAATCCTAAGGTAAATATTTGGAGAAATCCATAAAGATGCATGCACACTCTAGTAAATTTTTCACAGAAGAATCTGTCATGATAATATTATCGATCTTAATACATTTTTTAATCATTGAGGCTATTTAAAGAAGACGATTAAGCATAACAAATTCAAGACTAAAAAATTAACCCAATTGAGGGTATGTTTCAGTTTTTTGCACATAGGCTACAAAAAAGCCCTCCTTTGAGGACCTTGGTCATGTTCTTTTTCATGAATTAAAAAAAAAAAGGGCCCTGATGCAAGATTAACAATATGACATGTAGATGAGATGCCCCATTTGCTAACAGAAATCAAGGGGTGGGGTTCCACCCAAATAAGAAAAAATTATTATAAAGGTTCAGACTTGTTATCGAGCATGAGCTCCAGTTTGGAGGCGATTGAATCCGATATGCAGGAGTCGGGTTGACAAGGAGTTGGGGAGAAATGAGGGGAGAGATCGATGGTCTGAGAAAGCCAATCTTAGGAGATGACGACAAGGGAAGGGTTGGGCGGAGGACAAATGGAAGAGCTTATTGTGATGGTCATTTTTATCCATGCATGTGACTTTGGACCAGTAAAATTTGGTGATCATTTGGTCCTCAGTACATATATCAATAAGGTAAATATAGAATTACAAATGAGTTGTTAAAATGCTTTCATCATGTACTTTTCTTTTAATTATTAGTGTTTTTCATCATATATAATACAATTTCTAATCGGATCAGAAAATTATCCGGTCCTTGCGCAAATTCAAGTCTAAACTAATAAATATGGGTAAGTGCATGCCAATTTGAACTAAGCGAATGACGAGTTCTTGGACAAAAAAGAAAGCCTTTCTTTTTCTTCCTGGTTTCCTTAGGATGTGCTTTCCTTTCCAAAATTGAAGTTTCTGAAACCACACACTGCTTGGTAATGAGAACAAGGTGTTCGACGATTTGCCAGAGAAAGGCAAGAAAGTGCTTGGAATGATCATGATGCACGTGTACGATAGGATTCCATATTGACTGCAAACTTCCAAGTATAGAAATAGAAAGATGGGAGTTTCTTTTTTGGAGAAGACAAAGAGTTTTGAATCTCTTCTCGAGGAATGAAATCAATTTAGCAGCAGCAACAACAAGACAAGGCAATTATCCAGGGCGGTGTCAACTTGGCCATGCATGCCCTTAGTGTATTGTTATTTAGTCTGAGCAATGTTCTAACTCTTAGTTTATACATATGACTGCGTTAGAATTGTAGCGTCAGGCAAATCGAGGTGTAGCTGCTGAGGAATCCATGAGATGAAGGAATCCGAGCTGCAACTTGGCCTGCACCTTTCCGGCTCAACTCCCCCCCCCCCCCCCATCTTGTGTCTTCAAAAACACAACGCCTAGAGATAAGCAAAGGTGGTCACTTCTATTTTGATTTATTGTTTGTAATTGTGAGTGTAGCATTCCTCTGCACTAAAACTTATGTTTCTTCACCATTATTGTTTGAGAAATCTATGAGAATTGTCTTGAATGGTTAACCAGAATAACCTGTCACATATTAATCTAAATCTTTCATGTTTTTCTGATCGTGATTTATATTCAACGCTGCATTTTGTTGGGAAATGTGTACATCAAATTGCCTATCGTTGATAAGTAAGACTTGTTGGAAAAAAATTATTGTACTGGAATAATTTTTTTCTTTTTTGTATATCAAAATGATTCTTTATCAAAATATGAACTTGTTATTGAGAGTAAATATTAACCAAAACAGTATAAACAGAATTTTACGTAAAAATTCTATTAGGATTTTGAGAACTTGGCAAGACGATCAAGAGGTAAAATTTTGTTGGTTTTGATTCAAATTTTACATGGAGAATCCTTACAACAAGCTCTATAATCATAATGGTGTGGATATATGATTTGTCCTTTTTGAAGTACTTTTCTGACATATCCCCTTAGTAAGACCTAAATATTTTCTTTGATGAAATTCATCGATAATGATGATATGTTATTGTTGAGTTAAGATATATGTTCTTGATATTTTTGTAATCTTTTAGTTATTTTGGAGAGTAATTATTATAAATCTATTATCATTATTGATAATAATAGAGATTTGAAGTGAACTACGATCTCATAATTTTTTTTGTATTGAATTTTTTATGTAAAAATTTGGTGTTTTGTTTTGTGATTGATTGCTTTCAGTAACAAGTTGATATTTTGATGAGAAACCCATTTTGATACAAAAAAAAAAATTATTTCACTATAATAATTTTTTCCTATATATTTATAGGAAAAAACTAGGATGATGATGATGCTGATGCTGATTGGTGATATCTTCTATCATGACTATTCCTTTCTCTTTGTTCAGCCCACCTACTTCACTTTGAGCCTGACCTGTTTCCTTGCAACTGTGCAGGTCAAGACTTGTTTTTAGCCAACTCAAACATTCATTTCACGTTGGAGGAAAAGATTCAACAGAGGATTTGAAGACTGTGTGACTGTGATCTATCAAAGCCTATTGTAATCACAGATAAGACCATGAAGGTAAGCAAGTAGACATCGATGCAAGTATTGCTGCAGTATTTTCTTGATCCACCGGCAGTACATGTTTCTGAGACAAGCTTGCAGTTGCATGCACAGGAGTTTGTACCTTGCATTTACCTCTTTCTTGAGAGCTGTAGTCCATGCCATCAAGGGCCGAGGCCAAGGTAAGGAAGCCATTTTTCAATAGTGGTAGGACCAAGAAAGGGAGGTAGGACCAAGAAAGGAACAGGGGAAGGAGGAGGCAGTGGCAGATGGCCAGGGGAGAGGAACCTTAAACATCAAACCAGCTTAGGTTTCCACAAAGGAAAAGTAAAAGAAACCTTGACGCACCACCCCACCACCACCCCACTCTGCACGGAAGATGCATGTTGAACAGATGGAATACAGTGTATCTGCACCCACAGATACAGTGAGACAGACATCAGATTTCCAACCTCCCCACCCAGCACACACACAAAATGCAGCAGCAGAACCTGCCAAGAGGATCAGCACTGCATGTGTTTCCTTTGAAGCACATCTCCGATCACCATATATATCTCTTCCTTCCTTGGCTGGCCTTTTGTTCTTTCTCTTTCCTCTCCTTGTGTTGCTGTCTCGAAATCTTAGGAAAAGAGACGAGAACACATGCGCTGATTCCACTTATTCTCCTTTCGGCGTTTTTAATGCGGATCTAAAGAGAAAATCCACTCTCGGAAGGACAGAGTGACATGGAGCTAACCGATTTTTAAGGGTGGGAAGCTTACAACAAAGGTATTGCTTGCAATCTTTATCACAGATTCCTACTTGATTTTGAGCATAAAAATCCTATCTGCAGAACCAACATACTGTTTCTTCAAAGCTTCATATTAGAACTCTTAAACTTGTTCTTTCATATATATATATATATATATATATATATATATATATACACATTTATCTGTTTGAGGGAAGTTGTTTTACTTGTCATAGTGTAGACCCTTTAAAAGTTGGAAAACAAGAGAGGAAGCCAAAATCAATGCTATAATGTAATGCTGAAGATGGAGTCAACGAAGGTGAACTCATAGTTCGATGACTTCCATCTGATAGTTTGGGCATGATCTTATTTTCTTGAAGATTTAATCAAATTTTGGATCAAGTATCATATCCAGAAAAATAACCTCACTGTGCTGATCAATGTCCTCAGGCAACTTGTCATGCTTGTTGGTCTTTTCCATATCTTGTGCTTGGTGTGAGCTTGACACAATCCAAATCCAAGCAACGCATTAGTGTCATCTTTCAGCAGAAGCAGTTCACTTCACAGATCTGAGATAAGGCTTCTGAACAGGAAGGCTGTACTAAGTGACTGTTAGATCTCAGATCCTTGCAAGAAGGCATTTAGTGAAAGCATCTACTGATCTGAGAGAAGGATTCTGAACAGGAAAGACTGTGCTAGGTGGGCCTTGATCTCAGATTTTGACGAGAAGAGATTTAGTGAAAGCATCTACTGGTCTTAGAACAGATTTGAGCTGTGGGCAACTCATCGGATGGAACTTGAAATCATACTTCCAAATGTATTTTGAGTTGTTGAGTTATCAGTCAAGGACACCAAACGATCAGATTGAGGTCCAAGCTCACTGGGTTGGATTCATGGAGGGCAGAATGAGGAGGAACACATTTGCAAGCAGCTCAAGCTCGGAGTATAAGAGAACCCCGATGCATCATGAGCCAGATCGCAGAACTTCTCCATCGACCTATTTCAGCATTGAATCGTTTCTGCTACTTGCCTTCGTCACTGCGTCACTGCTGATACTTCCACTCATACTGCCTCCATTGCCACCTCCGCCTTCCATGTTGCTTCTTCTCCCCATTGGCCTTCTCGTTGTGCTTTTGATCCTGGCTTTTATGCCTTCGGACATACGAAACATCTCATCTTCCTACTTGTAAGTATGCTACGAGCTTTTCATCTCTGAAGCTGATGAGTGATTACATCTTTCTTCATTTATTCTTTTGAACGGCATTCATGGACTTGAACTTCTTGATCACAAAAAGCTAATGAAGCTGATGAAGGTGATGCTATCTTTCAACATCATCTTACAATAGTTCTCCACAAGAATTCTGAATTCTATCAGAGAAGTGAATGTTGATGCATCTGAGCTTGAACTTTCCATGATCCTTCTGATTAAATAGTGGACATTTGCATTGTGCTAGCAAGCAGATAGCTTCAGCTAAGAAGCCAAAGGCTCATGAAACATGGAACGTTCTGAACTGTGTCATCTCTGTCGAGTTCTGACAGAATCCAGAGCGGACATGTCATGGACAAAAAAATATCGAATAAGAAAGATGCAGATGCCTACATGAGGAATATTTTGGTGCTTAGTTGTTTACAGTAGAGGGAGATTTCCTTTTCCTTGTACCACTTGTGTCTTTCTGCATTATGCAAGTGAAAAACTGAGAAACATGTTTTTCTTCGAACACAAACCATTTAATGCTGCTCTATCTGCAAGTTTTCCAAAATGATACAAACAACTGTAAGTTTCAACTGCAGTCATTGTTCAGATAGCATGTTTTGTTGATTCACATAAATATACAGAATCTCTTACGGGAACAATATGATAATAAAAGAAATATAACATAGTTGAGAAAGATTACAGATCTTCTCTTCATCTTCTTTAGTCATGTAAATCAGTCAATAAGAGATTACAGTTCCTCTCTCATTTTTTCTGTATTCCTGAATCTATCGATCATAATGGTCCTATGAAAAGATAGGGAGAGAGAAAAAGTTAAATCCAGATTTTCCTGCAGATTGACATTATTATAGATCTTACATCAATGTGTTGGAAATAGGAAGAAGTAATGAAATGCCCAATTGATTCATTGATCCATCAAGTTATACAGGTAAAGATAGGAGGATTTCTCTCAACTAACCTACGTGATTTTCTCATTCAGTTGGGAAAATCATATCTAGATCCTAATTTAATCTTATTTAAATCATATCTAAATCCTAACTTAATCCTATCTTCTATCATGCCCCTCGTAAGATCGAGCTCCTATAAGGACGTCGATCTTGAATTAAGGACGCTGATCTTGAACTGATGACAATGAATCTGAAGAAAGGAGCAGACGATTTTGCTGGAGCCAAATTCGACAATCTGATTAGATCAAGCTCCTGTGAAGGACGTAGATCTTGACCCAATGTCAAGGAGACCACTGTGTTGTCAACCACGGTGAAGGTCTGACGGCGGTTGACTTCGGCGGAGGAGATGCTGCTACGGCTGGGGCGATCGATAGATCTAAAGGACAACAATAGAAGTGCCGCGGTTGTAGATTTGCTGTCATTTGACAGCGAGAAAGAACTTGTTGCTGATGGGGTAAGGAAGGTATCACTGCTTGTTGGAGCTGATGCGATAGTGGTGGTGCATAGGGAAGATGGTCTTGTGCAGAAAAATGCCTCGGTAGAGGAATTGAGAAAGCCAAAGAGATCTAATGGAGGAAGAGAAAGCTGACGCACTAGAAGTCCAACAGAGGAAGAGAAAGCCGACGCACTAGAAATCTCCAGAGCAAAGGAAGCAGAGGATGTCCGAGAGGGTGGTTGTGGATGACCCCTGGGTATCTGCGGTTTCATAGAGGAGTTGTCCAAGGACAAATGATGATAGAAACTGTTGTTTAGCAGCGAATAAAAAAAAAAGATAATCTCTCTTATAGAGAGAGGGGCTCTAATACTATGTTGGAAATAGGAAGAAGTAATGAAATGCCTAATTGATTCATTGATCCATCGTCAATTTATATATGTGAAGATAGGAGGATTTCCCTCAACTAACCTACGTGATTTCGTCATTCAGTTGGGGAAATTATATCTAGATCCTAATTTAATTTTATTTAAATTATATTTAAATCCTAACTTAATCCTATCTTCTATCACGATGATAGTGCATTTATAGATCAGATAAAAGTTTTTTTGAATAGCACCAGCAAAAGGTATACATCGTAATAACATTTTAGATCATAGTTATTTGATTCCAGATTATGTCATAAAAGTTTTTTTATATAACATATAGCATATTATGGATTTTATGCTAAAATTTGGTATCAAAGTCATGGTTTTGAAATCAAATACTTTGGATTTATTTTTTAACATATTTTGCTCGAAAGAAGATGTTAATCAATTTTATTTACGGTATATAAATGATTTATTGGTATTGTCAATATATTTTTCTAACCAATCTATCATATCGCTTGCTTGTGGGGATGTACAATTTTTGTGTTTGCTGTCGGAGTTATTGAGGGCGATGATCTCTATTGATTGCTTATTCAATTGTCAGCAACAACTGTGGTACGACGACTGCAATAACATCCTTGCTTCTTGCAACGGCTGCGGTAGCACTACTGCATAACAACGACCACGCGCGAGTAGCTGGTTGACTGCGATAGCACTACTGCACAATGGCAACCACGCGCTAGTAATAGGCCGCACCTAGGCGATAGCACTACCACATAGTAGCAAGCATTAACTAAGTGTTGATGGTTGCGTGTAGGTGGCGATTGCACCATGAACATGCCCGCGCATGAAGGCGACACTCGCATGCAAAAGCGATGGCTACACAAGTGCCAACCGCCCGCACGACCGCTTGCATGCAAAGGTGATGTGTGCACAAGAGGCAACTGCGAGCAGAGGCAGTAGCACCCACAAGGGTGATGGCCGCCCACGGGCACTAGCGATGGTTCCGGGAAGAGGCTACGCCCGCCCATAATGGTGGTGGTCACATGTACAGGCAATGGCCGCGTGCGTAGTGGCAACGGCCAAAATCAAAGGTAGTGGGAATTAGGACTTTTCCTTTTAAATGATAGTTTTACCTTTTAAAAATATAGGAATTTCAGAGTTTATCCTTTTATTTACTTTTCGCTAATGTCTTTCATAAATTGGATATTTCTCCGTATATTCTTTGACAGTTTTGCCCTTTATATGAATTGAGAAATTCTAATCGATATTCTTGGTTATAAAATTGATCAATATAATTTATTTTTGATAGAATTTAATCATTATGATTATTGATTAGATTTAGTTTTGATCAAACTTAGAAAAGATTAAATTTTGATCAATTGATTTTGATTAATTTTTATTTACTACTTAATTAGTTGATGCTTAGGCTTACCCAACTAAATAAAGTTGACTGGTATAATGATTCTTTATTGATTTTCTTATATGATTTATTGATCATATAATAAATAAAATCTAATTATTTTTTTGGATATTTATTTGGTTATTCATATATATGTTTGAAATTGTGAAATAATGTTTATCTTTCATATAAAGACCTTTTATGATTTATTTTTATATCAGTTTACTTTATGCTGATTAATGTTCAATAATTATTATGATTGCTATTCTATTATTGAATTGTTTCAACGTAAATTAGAATAAAAAAACTTGATAAATATCATTGTAATTCATCTCCCTAAGTTTTATCTAATCGGTAGATGCTAAGGTAGTCTGAGATGATAGACTTATGAAATGTGAATTACAATAAAGATCTTATCATTTATAGGATATTTTGGATTGTATTGTATATTCTTGTATTAATATTGTAGCTACCAAAGTGACATGGATCAATAATCTATATAATATATTATAGAATTGGTCCTAAATGACATAAAAAAATAATATTCACAATGACATACATAATTAGAAGATTTAGATAATACTAGAGGAGAATCTATTTCAAATAATTATGTAATAGGGTAAGATGATTGTTTTAGAATCCTTGTAGTTTAAACTTGTATACCCAAGGTATTTCATATAAAGGTGAAATAGAGATGATATCAATAGTTAAACATTTATTGAAAAACTCAAAGCATTATGTTATTACAATGGTACTTCCTTTATTGTATTCTTCCTTTATTGTATTCTTCTAATATCCCTAAATTATCTGAAATAAATGGCTTATGCATATATAATTTGTATTAAGTGACTTAGACCTTGTTCAGATTGATTGAAAAGGAAAAGACTTCATTATTGAAAGTTTTATGGAATAAATAATTGAGATAATTGATTGAGAAAGGTCTTAAAGACTCAATATTATGATAATTACTAATAATATTTAGACTTCAGTACAGTTTACAACTAGCACATAAAAATATTTACAGATCAATTTATATCACTGATAAGTCATTAACTGATACCTTAATAGAAGAACTAACTAAAAATGATAGTATTTGAGTAATTTAAAATTATATCCTCAATATAACTAACAAAGCCGTAAGCTCAAGAATATTGAGGATAATTATAATTTAATCTTTTCTAATAATTTATTATCTTTCTTTTTAGTTGACTTATTTAAAATTTAATTAAGGATAATTGAAACTTAGATGAGTCAACTAGTATATGTGTAAAGAAAGAATTAAAATTAAAATAGAAAAAACCCATAATATTTTGGGTATTACTTAAGGAGTGGGTAACAATAAAAGAATATTGAAGCGTAAGTCACCTGAGTTGATAAATATTATATAAACTCTAAAAAAGAAAATTCACATTAAAGTGCTACTTTTATAGTTATAAAAGTTACATAAAGAATAACTATAAGATTTGGTTTGAAAGGGAAAATTGTAAGTCTAACCTTTGTATGGTTCAAAATAAATATTATAGAAATCATTATCTAATACTTGATAGATTAATTTAAATACTTCAACATATGTTACCAGTAATAGAGATTCATCTTAATATAAAAACCAAAAGAGAATAAAATATTCATTGTTATAGGGAATCATCTTAAAACAAAAGCGATAATAGTTTGTATTTATCGCCTACGCCTAGAGTTGATTCATTTGATGGATCTTGATGATACATATTATGTGCTTATTAGGATCAATTGACATTAAGAGGGGGGGGGGCGGGGTGAATTAAAGCAAGTGCTGAAATATTCGGTTTTAAAAATTTTTTTGCTCAAAGTAAAACTAGAAATCGGAAGTGTTTTGTTCAGTAAGTGAGCAATTAAACTATTTAATGATGCTAAGTTATGATCTTACTTAAAGAAAGCTTGAGTAAGAACATGTAAATTCAAAAAGAAGAGTTAAGAGATGTTCACAATTTATAGTGGTTCGACCATAATTTGGCCTACGTCTACTTGCCAAATCCTTTTCATCGAGGCCCACCGGTGTCCATTACTGATCTTCTTCGGGTGAAGACCAAACCCTTATACTTCTCACTCTCTCATTTTCACGGGTTTAGGAGATGAACCTTACAAGTATTTCACTTACAACTCATAAGGGAGATTCTTAAGACTTTTAAAAGGATTACAACACTTTCTTGGTTACTCCCTTGTCCTTTTTCTTTTCCTTGCATACTTTTAGCACCATTTTCTTTTCAGTTTTCTTGCTAATTTTCTTGTTGTCAATATAAGAAAACTTGAGATATTTATATACCATAATTAGCTTCGGAAAATAGAGCAAAAAATTCAAACATATTTGAAAAATCCGAGTACGAGTGGTACAACCGCTAGCACGGGTGGTACTACCGTCGAAAACTACCCTGAAAATAGGGCGATGATGGTACAACTACCAACCTGGGTAGTATAACCATCGCCCACCAGTAGTACTACCACCGCCTACCAACAGTACTATTGCCTAGAATCTCAGAAAAGTGTTTTATATACCTTTCTATTTCCAACTTGTATCTTCAGTTGATCCCTTCCTAGGTTAGTCAAATGAGCTCAACCTAAGCTTAACCCAAACAAAAAAGTAGACCCGATTTGCCTCACTTGAGTTAATTTAGATTGCTTCCAAACTTAACTCAATTAGGACTCTAAACTAACTATGACTCATTGATTACAATCGTATACGACTATTAAATTCAATAATCGACCTAACCCCCCAACAATCTAACAACCTCCGGCAATCTTCCAGCAAGTCTTACATTCTTCTTTTGAGGATCTCTCGGTGTGTTCCCAGTGAGCTTCCCGATCCCTTCAGTAAAATCCTAGCGAACTCCCGACGAGCTCCTATTGAATCATCCGAACCTTGGCTCGATGCCCGAACTTGATTCTGGCCCAACATATGGTTGTAACTCATTTTCTCCATCATAGTTAATCTTGCATTACTTTCTTTAACATACATGTTAGATCAATAAACCATCAATTGATATTATTATTTAAATATAAGATTTAACAATCTCTCTTTTTTGATAATGACAACCAATTGATGACGGGAGTTAACCTTTACTCCCCCTATGTCCATGCCATTATTCCAATAGAGAAAACTTAAATTCAAGAGAACCAACCATTCTTGAATTCAAGTATCATGATATAGCATTTCAAACAATTTTCATCTAAAAGATGCAACATTACATTAATTTATCAATTTTAGAATTGATATAACATACAACATTATATTTATTTATCAATTTTAGAAATGATATAACATCAATTTCAAGCATTTATGCCTTAAGTCATCAGATCATCAAAGATTTTTTAATTATACAATATTACATTTAAATTCATTCATGCATCGATCATACGTTAAATTGAAATTCTCTCCCTCTTAAGTCATCAATCATTTCTCCCCCTTTGTTTATCAATAAAAAGAGAAATATCGATTTTATCATTTTTATTACATGTGTCATTAATATATTATTTTCCCCCCTTTGTTATAAAAAAAAGTGAAATATTAAGTAAAAAATTTTAAGGCACATAATCTCATCATATATCTAAATATTTAGTGCATAAAAAAATTGTATCATTGCTTCCCCTTTGTAAAATAGGATAAGCGACATAATTTTCTCATGAAAATTTTTCTCCCTTTTGTGAATAAGAAGGAAAAAGAAACGAGGGAAGTGTGTAAAAAAACATCTCATCTATGAAGGGCTCTCAACTTCAATCTTATAGATGTAAATTCTAAAATTTAAAAAATCCTTAAGATTATTTTTAAGATGAGCTCAAAAATCCAAAAATTCCAAGAGATATTCAAAAATTCCATAAAACATCAAATTAAGAAAGATGTATATTATGCATTCGGGTGAGTTAGCATTCTTAACTCTCGTCTAATAAAATCAAATTATTCTTCATTTAATGGTTTAGTAAAAAAAATGTTAATTGATGCTTAGTATCAATAAATTCCAAAGATATATCATGATTATTCACATGATCTCTAATGATGCCTAATATCAATATATTTAGTTCATGAGTGTTGAATGAGTTTTTTAGTTAAAATTATTATACTATTATTGTCACATTTTATATGGATATTTTTAAAATAAATTTCATAATCTTCTAAGGTGTTTTTCATCCAAATAACTTGGGCACAACATACACTAGCTGCAATATATTCAACTTCAACCATAGGTAAAGCAACTGAATTTTGTTTCTTGAAAGACTAAAAAACAAGTGCATGCCTTAAAAATTGACATATTCTGGTAATACTTTTTCTATCTATTCTATAACCTCCAAAATCAGCATCCGCATACGCAAGTAAATTAAAGTTTTTAGATTTAAGATACCATAAACCTAAGTCAGAGGTTTCTTTTAAATATCTAAATATCTGTTTAATTGCCTTAAAGTGAGAAAGTTTAGGATTGAATTGAAATCTTGCACGCAATCCAATACTAAATATTATATATAGTCTAGTAGCATTTAAATACAATAAGCTACCTATCATTCCTCTATAATTTCTTTAATCAAAATTTTCTCCATCATTATCTAAGTCTAATTTTATAGAAGTTCTCATGGGTGTGTCTATGGTCTTAGCATTTTCTATACCAAAACGTTTTAACAAGTCTAAGGTATATTTAGTTTGACTAATAAAGATACCATCATTTAATTATTTTATTTATAATCCTAAGAAAAAAGTTAATTCACGCATTAGACTCATATCAAATTCTTGGCTCATACTCTTAGCAAAAGATTCACATATCATTTGTTAAACCAAAAATTATATCATCAATAAAAATTTAAATAACAAGAAAATTATTTTCAAAGTGCTTAAAAAATAATTTGATATCAACATTGCCTTTCAAAAAATTATTCAAAATGAAAAAGAGCTAAGTCTTTCATACCAAGCTCGAGGGGCTTGTTTCAATCCATGAAGAGCTTTAGAAAGTTTGAAAACATGATTCGAGAAAAGACTATTTTCAAAATTGAGGGTTTGTTTAACATACACTTCTTCAGAAATAAAATTATTAAAAAAATACTTTTAACATCCGTTTAAAATAACTTAGAAGCTTTGAAAGATGCAAAGACAAGGAGCATCCTTATGACTTTAAGTTTAGCCACAAGAGCGAAGGTTTTTTTATAATCGATCTATTCTTCTTAGTTGAAACCTTTGGCCATTAATCTAGCCTTATTTCTAAATACGATTTTATTTTCATCTTGCTTGTTTCTAAAGATCCATTTAGTATCAATCACTTAATGGTCACTAGGTCTAGGAATAAGCTCTCATACCTCATTTCTCTCAAATTGATTTAACTATTAATGCATTGCAATAATCCAAGAGTCATCTCTTAGGGCTTCTTCAATAGAAAGAAATATGATATTAGTACAAAAATTTTTAAAAGAAGAATGAGTTTAAACACCTCTTGATGTATCTCCTATTATAATCTCCTTAGGATGAGCATTTACATAAGGATTTGGAAGTAGATTCATCCAAGTTGCCTTTAGGAGGATTATTGTTTAAATTCAAATTGTCAAAATCAAATTCATCATTAAAATTAATTTTCTTAAGTTCAAAAATCTCATTGAAAACTACATAAATATATTCTTCAATTACCAAAGTTCTTTTATTGAATACACGATAAACTTTTGAAATAGAAGAATAACCAAGAAAAATGCCTTCATTAGATTTTACATTAAATTTTCCTAAGACGTCATTTTCATTCAAAATAAAATATTTACAACCAAAAACTTTAAAATATAAAATATTGAGTATTTTACCATTCCAATGTTCAATGAGTTTTAGAGAGTAATGATCTTACAAGAATCTTATTCATTATATAGCATGCCATATTAATGGTTTCGGCCCAAAAATATTTGGGTAGGCTATATTTGTTTAATATAGTTCTAGCAATTTCTTGTAAGCTCCTATTTTTTCTTTCTATCACTCCATTTTATTGTGCATTTCTAGGAGTGAGAAGTTATGGATATACTTATTTGACTCATAAAAATTTTAAAACTTATTGTTTTGAAATTCACTACTATGATCACTATGTATTGACAAAATCATAAAACCTTTTTTATTTTGAATAAGTTTATAAAATTTTAAAAATATTTAAAATAATTAATTTTGTGTGCTAAGAAATAAGTTCAAGTATATCAACTATAATCATCTACTATGACAAACACATATTTGCTTCCTCCTAGGCTTGTAATATCAATTGACCCAAATAAATCTATATGGATCAATTATAGTAGCCTAGAGATACTTATTTGATTTTTTTTGGTTTAAAACTACTTTTTATTTGCTTTTCTATTTGGCAAGTATCACATATTTTATCTTTAATGAACTTAAGACTAGGTAATCCTTTTATTAGATCTTTGATAAGACCCTAGCTGAGTCGGGTCCATCTATTCAGGTTGAGTCATGTTAGACAGAGTCAGTTATGGGTCGGGTAAACTTTATCAAGTCAGTTATAAGTGGTTAGAGTTGGTTTTTTATCTTCGGTTAGGATAGAATCAGTTATTATTTTCGGTGAGGAGTTTATCAATTAGTTAAGAGTTAAAGTTTAGCGGGAATCTTGGCAGATCCCTATAAAAAATACTGTAAATTCTTTATGAAAATCAATCAAGGAATGAAGTATTAGTTTTAGCCAAAAGGTAAAACCCTAGGATGTAGATCTCCTCGAAGTGATCTAGGAGGCCGGATCCCCTTGAAGAGATTGATTATCCCTTTTCTCCTCTTCCTCCACGATAGAACCCTAGGGTTCTATTAATCTTTAGTTGAGATTTAGTTTAGTAATTTCATGCTAGCATGACCTAATCTCCTATGCTAAATCTAAGCATCATCATTTAAAGTCGAAAAGCATGTTTCATCACAAAATTTTTATTATCAATAGTATACACATTATTGTCTCTTAAGGCAATCAAAGATTTATTTTTTTATGGTATTTCAATTATGAAAGCACTAGATTCAAATTTAATAATATATTCTTTATCATATAATTGGATAATACTAAGTAGATTATATTTTAAACTATCAACTAATAGCACATCTTCAATCAAAATGTTTGATTTGTTACCTATGGTTCTTTTTCCAATGATTTTTCCTTTGTTATTATCTCCGAATATGACAACTACTTCATTTAGGCTAGTAAGCTTAGATAATTAAGTTGGATCTCCAGTCATATGCCTTGAGCATGTACTATCAAGGTATAATTTGATGCTCCTAGCCTTAATTTGGAGATAAACTTATAAAAAAGATGGTTATAATTTAGGTGCTCATTTTACTTTGGGTCCCTTACCAAGAGCTCTACCTAATTTAACTAAAGGTTTTTGGTTATTTATGGTTCCTTTAGGAACCCAAATTAATTTATGTGGACTATACTTTCTAAATGAACACTTGTGAGTTATATATCCTAATCTACCACAAAAGTTGTATTTAATTTTTGGTGACAAGTTTAGAATGGGTCCTTTAACGAAGATAGTTGGCTTTTGTTAAGTATTACCCATAAAGCCCATACCTTATTTCCTATGAACATGACCCTTATTTGCAAGGATCATGTTTAGGGATTTATTCCCTATTTTAATTTTTTCTAACGTTTGTTGCAATACAATATTTTCCTTTCCAAGTTCCTCTAAAGTTTCACATTTGGTGCATGAACTAAGTGATGGTGATGCTTCATGTATTTCTTCAAATCTACTAACTAGTGAATCATGCTCTTTCTTAAGTAGTTTATAAGACTTGCTAATTTTTCCAAATTCATCATAAAACTCATGAAAAATATTCAGTAATTTAGTAAAAAAGATATCAAAAGACTCACTTACCTCCTCATGGATGACCATAAGAGCATAGTTGGCAATCTCTTCATTGATGTGGTCATCTTCATCCGATGAGCTTGAGTCATCCCAAGTTGCCGAGAGAGCATTCTTCTTGTATGATGTTTTCTTCTTCAATTGTGGACACTCACTTTTGAAATGTCCTGGCTTCTTGCATTCAAAACATATTATGTTGTCCATTTTAATTCATTTTTATTTTTATGATTTTTATTTTTTCATAATATTTTTTATTTTTCTTGTCAATAGTGCAATGTTATTGTCCTCACCACTCGAGTTTTCACTTGGAGGAGTCATATGCAGTTCTCAGTACCAAATCCTTCTTTTTCTTTGGAAGATGTTCATCTTTAGTTCTTAATGCCAAGCCATTCGTGTTCTTTAAAAGGGATTCTTCAAGTTTGTTATGAGCTTTACAGTTCAATTCATAAGTCATTAGTGATTCAATAAGTTCTTCAAGAGAAAAATTATTTAGATCTTTAGCTTCTTGAATTACAGTTACTTTATGATCCCAACTTTTTGGAAGAGATCTTAATATCTTATTAACAAGTTCAAAATTAGAAAAACTTTTACTAAGAGCTTTTAGACCATTGACGACATTCGTGAATCGGGTGTACATGTTTCCAATAGTCTCACTTACTTTCATTTAAAATAATTCATAAATATACATCAAAAGGTTAATTTTAGACTTTTTAACTCGACTAGTGCCTTCGTGTGTAATTTCAAGTGTGTGCCAAATCTCATAAGCAGTTTCACAAACAAAAACCTAATTAAACATATTCTTATCAAAAGCACAAAACAGAGCATTCATTACTTTTGTGTTTAAAGAAAAAGCCTTCTCTTCCAAACCATTCCATTCGTTCATTGGCTTGGAAAACTTTTCAAAACCATTCTCAACGATATGCCATAAATCAAAATCTATAAAACATAAAAAATATGTATCCTTGTTTTTCAATATATGTAATCCGTCCCATTGAACATTGAAGGATGTGTAATAGAATACCTCTTAATCATGCCAAACGAAGTCATTTACTCCCTTGGGTGTTAGTTCAATGAGTAAAATCTTGCTCTGATACCAATTGTCAGGATCAATTGTCACTAAGAGGGAGTGGGGGTGGGGTGTGTGGGGTGGGGAGGGGATATTGGGGGGTGAATTAGTACAAGTGCTGAAATTTTTGATTTAAATTTTTTTTTACTTAAAGTAAAATAAAAAATCATAAGTATTTCATTCAAGTTGAGTAAGTGAGCAATTAAACTATTGAACGATGCTAAGTTATGATATTACTTAAAGAAATCTCGAGTAAGAACATGTAAATTCAAAGAGAAGAGTTAAGAGATGCTTATAGTTTATAGTCGTTCGGCTACAACTTGACTTACATCTACTTCCCGAGCCTTTCTGTTGAGGCTTACTGGTGTCCACTACTGATCTTATTCAGGTGAAGACTAAACCCTGACACTTTTTACTCTCTCCTTTTAATAGGTTTACAAGAGGAACCTTACAAGTATTTCACTTACAACTCACAAGGGAGATTCTCAAGACTTTTACAAGGATTACAACACTTTCTTAGTCACTCCCTTGCCTTCATTCTTTTTCTTGTATACTTTTATTACCCTTTTCTTTTTAGTTTTCTTGCTAATTTTCTTACTGTCAATGTAAGAAAACTTGGGGTATTTATAGACCCCAATTAACTTTGGAAAATGAAATAAAAAATTCAAATGTATTCGGAAAATCCGGGTACGAGCGGTACAATCACCAGCATGGGCAGTACTACAATCAAAAACTACCTTGAAAATAGGATGGCAATGATACAATCGTCAACCTGGGTAGTATAACCATCGCCCACTAGCAATATTTTTTTATTCTCAACTTCTATCTTCAATTGACCACTTCCTGGGTCAGTCAAATGAGCTCAACCTAAGCTCGAAACTCAAAAGTAGACCCGGTTTGCCTTACTTGAGTTAATTTGGATTTCTTCCAAACTTAACTCAATTAGGACTCTAAACTAACTATAACTCATTGATTATAATCGTACATGACCATCCAATTTAACAATCAACCTAACCCTTAGCAACCTCTAACAATCATCTAGTGAGTCTTATGGTTTTCTTTCGATGATCTCCTGATGTGTTCCCAACGAGCTTCCCGATCTCTTCGGTGAATTCTTAGTGAACTCCCGGTGAGCTCTTACTGCATCGTCTGAACCGTAGCCCAATGCCTGAACTTAATTCTAGCCAACATCTGGTTGTAACTCATTTTCTCTATCGTAGTTAATCATGTATTACTTTCTCTAACACACATGTTAGATCAATAAATCATTAATTGATTTCATCATCAAAATTCAAGATTTAACAGTTCTTACAATTCTGAGAATTTGGGTTCTTTACCTAGAACTATTAGTATATTATTTCTTTTTTATTGATTGTAAACTTAGTATAATTTAATGTTAACCTTTGTATTCTACATGATAGTTTATATAGAATTAATATCAATCTTGAGTTTACAACGATCCTATAATTAAATATTAAAATGAAATATAGTTTCATAAAATCCTTGAGATTATGCTTATATCCATGTATCACTCTATGTTTTCATCTTATTAAAGATAGATATTTTATCACCTTATAGATAGCCTATCTAAATATGATTATATATATCTAATTCATATAAAGTCTAAGGTCGTTAACACTCTTGAAGTGTACAGGTCAAGAGATAATTAGATAGAAAAGTCAAAACTATCATATCTAATAGGTGATCAATTTTATGGTACTTATAATAAACTTAATTATATTTTTTTACTAGATTCTTGAAAAAGTAGGGTATATGTATTCAGTATGATTTACTAGATGTGTCATAGTATAATAGGATTACTAAAAGATACTTGTACTCTTATAAATATGATTAGGAGTACAATGTATTATTCTTTATACCCGAATCAATGTGAGAATAAGCTCCAAGAACAGCTATGTATATCTTAAATATGGTTCATAGTAAATAAATTCCATGGAATTCTTTTGAGTTATTAACTGTATTAGGACTCTAGCTAGAGGTGTCCTAATTTAGTTTCATGGAATAGGGCAATCATGTAAAATCTAAGGGGCATCATGTAAATCCTATTTAGCCGACCCCTATTAAGAAAAGTAAGGAAGTTGGCTAGGTTAGGATTAATTGAGGAAGATATTTAAAGGGAGAGTAAGATGCATGTTATCTTAGTTAACCACCCCTTGTCCTAGTTAAAGAGGAGTGGTTGAGGAGGGATTAAATTAGAATAGGATTAGAAAACAATAAAGCAATCGTCTACCCCTAGATGGGCCGATTGGTGGTTGGACTTAGAGTTGCATTAGGAGTTGCTTAGGAGTCTTGAAGTAGGAGTCCTCTTAGGAATTAGGGATTGAAGACTTATAAATAGCCTTGTAATCATCCACTTTTTATCATGAATAAATCAATCTTTCTTTAGCTAATGGCTTGAGTACCAAGGAGGGAGGAACCCCTATAGAGTTCCAAGGAGGCTGATCCCCTATAGAGATCACCCTAAGCTTAGAATCAGTAAGGGTTCTAACACTTGGCATCAGAGTAGTGTTTGTGGCATCTCGCTGCCCTTCCACAATCATCCATCAGCCCCCTATAGCTGTCCAAAGCAATTCCCACAATTCCTTAAAGATCATCACCAAATTTCATCGTCATCTCCACTACCGTAGATCATCCTTTGATCTCCTTGTGAATTGCAATAGGTTCTGGTTTCCTACCTTACTGCTACTATAATTTAGTTATCCCCATTCAAAAATCATAAAAAAAAGTTTGTTCCTATTTGCTGCATAAACTTTTCGTCGCAAAGTTTCCATCTTTACGATGAAAATTATGCCGCAGAATTCTAGTTGCAGACACCTTACTGTTTGATTTGCTGTTGTGTTTTTACTAATCAAATTTCTATAAAATTTTTCCCATAGCTTTATCACTTTCTATCCTCGGATCTCCCTTTAGTTTTGTCAAAAAATCATCAAGAAAACTAGCTCATCTTTTACGTCCAAGCTACTATAGTTTAGACGTAAAAATCTACTGTAAAACCTTCTTGTGATCTTTGATTTTGCCAAACCTTTTGCTATCATTTTCTTCCATGATATTTTTATCGATATTACCTTTCCCTTACTAGTAGATTTTCTTTAAGCTTTACTCAAATCCTCATTTTGGACTACTGGAAAAAAATCTCGTCTGTATTGTTGAAAATTTTCAACTAAAAAATTCCACCATAGTACCTCCTCGTATTCCTTGATCTTGTTAAAACTTTTGCCGTTGATTTTTTCCATAAATTTTTTAATAGTATTACCTTTCTCTTGCCAGTAGATTCTTATTGAGTTTTACTCGATTCCTTATTATGTACTACTGCAAAAAATTTTGATTATACTGCTGAAATCTTTTGTTGAAAAAATTATGCAGCAACACTTTCTCGTAATCTTTAATTTTGCTAAACCTTTTGCTGTCATTTCCTTCCATGAAATTTTTGACAATTTTCTTGCTAGTAGATTCTCTTTAAGTTTCACTCAAATTTTCATTGAGAATTTCTAAAAAAAATTACATCTTCACTATTGGAATTATCTCGATGAACAATCTGCTGCTACACCTTTGTCTTTCTTCTTCTCCTTAACCCATCAAAACCCAACTAACTTTTTGCCACCATAAAAGACATCTTTAGGGTATCCCTTTAGTCTTAAGATGCAACCCTTATAACCTATTTTCCTTATCCTAACATCACCCAAAACTATAGCCCAAAATAG
Organism: Ensete glaucum; assembly: GCA_021527575.1. Taxonomy (NCBI): domain Eukaryota; kingdom Viridiplantae; phylum Streptophyta; class Magnoliopsida; order Zingiberales; family Musaceae; genus Ensete; species Ensete glaucum. Next base: position 16,796,227 of record CM038555.1, on the reverse strand, counting down.
TGACTATCACAACCTATCGACTTAGAATTCTATAGCACTACCTTTTGGTGTTTTTTGCTACACCCATATCTGATCCTTGCCAAAATTAGTGCTATCACCTATATTATCTTTAGGGCACCTGTATAGCCTTAAGAAGCAACTATTGTAGCCTTTTTTGATTTTAATAGCTAACCCAAATCGTAGCCCAAATAACGATCTTCCACAGCCATCGAACCTTCCACCGATCCTTATCTTCCGCAGCCAACAAACCTTGCCAAACCAGTTGCTGCCCTAACAGCAACTCTAAATGTCCTTCCCAAACTCAAACTACTACTACAAAAATCCTTTGCAGCCTCCATAGCACCCTCAAACCATAGCACCAACAGTAACCTAAATTGCAAGCTATCAACCCTAAATCGCAACCTTGATCCATCACTCTTTTGGCCACTAATCTCTACCAAACTGGTTGCTACCATTAACAGTAACCCAAAGCCACCCTTCTAACCCTAAGCCTCTATCATTGAAACCCCCTTATAGGTTCTGCAATAGCCCCAAATAGCAGCATCAACAACACCCTCTTTGCTAAAAATATTTACTACAGTACCTTCGGTATTACTTGCTGCATCCACACCCAATTCCTACCAAATCTGTTGCTATCATCAACAATAACCCTAACACATTCCTTTAATCTTAAATCTCAGCCATTATACCCCCTATATGACCCCTACAGCAGCCCTAAATCACAGCCCTAGTAGCAACCAAAGATAACAATCTTTCAGCCCAAAATCGTAGTCAGCTACCCTTGATCCACCACCTCTTTCGACCATTAAGCCACCCAACTGTTTCATATCACTAACCTAACAACAGGAGAAGGATATTGACAACTTAGATCTAGAGGCACATGTCTGGCATCTCAAGGTTCAATCGATGTCAAGTTGGAGGCATTTGAATCACACGCAAAGGACAGATTGTGTGCCTTATTCGCGGATTGAGCCAATCACCGAGCCCAACAAAATTCCAGCAAAGTGCAAGTTTAGAGAAGCCTCTCAAAAAGGAAGTATGGGCCACTGATATGAGGGTGGACTTCTCTCGATGGAAAGAAGGAGACCCAATGGGATGGATTTCGCGTGCCGAACATTACTTCCGTCATCACCAAACACCAAAGGATTCCATAGTGGACACCATTGTCATCCACCTTGAAGGAGATGCTATATGATGGTATAATTGGCTTGAATATAACCATGGGGCTTCGATGTGGAAACAATTCAAGTATGCACTGCTAAACCGCTTTGGGCTGACTAAGAATGAGAATATCAATGGACAACTTGCCAAGATCCGACAAACCTCCACGATCCAAGAATACCAGACTAGGTTTGAGGAATTATCTTACCTTGCTCATGATTGGACTGACTGATAATTATTATGTACATTCATCGAGGGACTCAAGTTGGAGATTAAAGGAGAGGTTAAGGCGCAGCAACCCCAAATCGTATTGATGGCAATTTCTTTGGCCCGAGTATAAGAGGAACAGCTCAACCAAGATGCTCGGAGGATGAGAACCACTCATAGACCCATAACATATAACCTCCTTCTACTTCCAACCATCTTTTATTACCAAAAAAATTGACAAGAGAAGAACTATATGATCAATCGACAAAGGGTCTTTGTTGGAATTGCAATGTACTTTGGAGTCACGATCATTACTGTAGAAAGGGCCACCTCCTCTTGATTGAACCTCTTGAAAACATGGAGGAGGATGTCCAAAAGCATGAGGAAGAGGTTGCAGATAAAGAATAGCAACTGGTTGATTTTATGATGCATACTCTTGCCGGTTATGTGAACTCACAAATGATGAAAGTTAGAGGACTTCTGAAGCAACAACTGATCATCATTCTTATGAGCACCATCAACTTTATGAATGGCAAGGTTGCTACCCAATGAATGCTTTATAATGAAGTTTGTAATAGATTAGATGTTGAGGTCATCGACGGCTAAATTTTGAAGTGCGACAAAAGATGTCCGCAGGTGAAATTATTGTGACAAGACCAAGAGATATTTACTAATTACTTCCACTTTCCTCTTGATAATAATGAGGCCGTGCTCAACATCAAATGATTGGCTACACTAGGTGATATTCCCTAAACTTTTTCTAAATTTATTATGAAATTTTTTAGCCATGAGAAATAGTAGATCCTATGCGAGAAATGCAGGAGCAACATAACAATGACTTGCATGCAGCTAACAGAGAAAGTTTTGAACAAAGAAAATAACGGTTCCCTGATGCAACTTCAACAACACTTTATGAGGGAGCCAACAAAATTTGAAGACCCAAATATACTTCAATTATTTGCTGAATTTTCAGATATTTTTGTCGAACCGCGTAACCTACTTTCTAACCGCCAACATGACCACCAAATTCTGATTCTCTCAAGCAAGTTAGCAGCAAACTCTTAGCCATATCATTATAAATAAAAAATAGTAAGGACTGAAGAGGAGATGCTTGAAATATGGGTCATACAGCCAAGTTGCAACCCCTACTCTTCGCCGGTGCTAGCTTTGCCCGACTTCGACAAAGTGCTTATTATTAATGTATCGGGAGTTAGAAATTATATTATTCACATGCAAGATGGTCAACTCTTATCCAACATCAATAAAGCCCTCACTCCAAATCACTTGAGGCTACCAATCAATGATGAGGGAATGCTAACCTTTGCTGAATTTGTTGCTTGGTATGATACAGGACAACAGCACGAAGAGGAGATAAAAGTAAGTCTCGAAAAATTATAACTTCTGCTCCTTCCAAACTCAAATCGAGCTCATCTTACTATGGACTTTACTAGAAGACAACTACCATCATAGAGGAAGGCCTGACTATCAATACACACGCCAGCCCGCACAAGAAAGAAATAGTTGCCCGATAAATACTGGAGTAGAAGGAAGTTTGTTATTAAATATCGAGTCTTTCTCTATATTCATCAATATCAATAGGAATTTATCAAGACTCGAGCCTCATAGAAATGGTCTCTTAGTTTCTTTGGACCCTATAAAATTAAAGATCACATTAGAGCCATAAATTATGGATTAGACTTACGCACTAATTCATAATTACAACTCATCCTTCAAGTATCTCATAGCAAATGAAAGTATAGAAAGGATAACTCAGCCCAGATCCATCCACCTGATATCCCAACTGAGGAGGAAGTTCAAGTTCAATTGATAATCATATGAGATTGTAGGATCATGATGCACCACTGCCCAAATACTACTACCCCTGATGGAGAGATACAAGATAATGCTGGACTGTCGAACCATAGTGTGCCTATCGTAGATACCATAAGGAAGCTTCAAGGAGAATTACAAATCAAGACCCAAAGTTCATGAAACCTCAGCCTTGAGGACAATACTGATTTGAAGAGGACTCTATTAGGACTCTAGCTAGAGGAGTCCTATTTTAGTTTCATGGAAGAGGACAATCATGTAAAATCTAAGGGGCATTCATGTAAATCCTATTAGCTGACCCCTATTAAGGAAAGTAAGGAGACTAACTATGTTATGATTAATTGAGAAAGATATTTAAGGGGAGAGTAAGATGCATATTACCATAATTAACCACTTCTTAATTTTTAACCATATTTTTAACAGTAAGAGTATAGAGGTATATTATTTTTTATTTTTATACCAGTAATCTTTTTCAATATATCTAATTTTTTGTAACAAAAATATTTTCGAGTTTCTCTATTATCTTGATTGACCTCTTCCTCTACCATTTTGATCTCTCCATTGAGATTTAACTTTTAAAATTTCCTTTTGATCCTTCTTTTGATCTATTTTCATTTGAAAAATATGTTCTAAAATTTCATCTAAAGATCTATTTACTTTTTGTTCATGAACTAAAAAAGAACCCATTAATTCATCAATAGATAATGTAGCTTCTTCTATAGCAGTAGAGATCATATCAAATTTTGGAGATAAACTTCATAAAACTTTTTCTATTATAGTTTTATCTTTTGGATTTTTACCATAAGATCTCATTTGATTCACAATAAAAGAAACTTTTGAGAAAAAATCAGCAATAGATTCAAAATCTTTCATCATAAGAGTTTTAAATTCACGATAAAGAATTTGAAGCCTTGAAATTTGTACCTTCTCTGTGCCTCAAAACATACTTTTTAAATATGGAATCATCTATTGCTTGTTGTAGCATATAAAGGGATATTACATCTTTCTGTATATTTTCTTTTATTTGATTTTTTGATCTTTTGTAATACTAGGATCTTGCAGATTATACTAAAGAAAATCATCTTCTACCAAATTCCATAATCCATTTGAAATAAACAGAATTTTCATCTTAATAACTCCAAATTAATAATTATCACATTTGAAGATAGGAAAAAGTTGATTAGAAACGCTTACTGCAAGGCTTGTCATCTTCTCTTTTTTTTTAGATCTACTAGTCTTCTTTTCTTTTTGACTGATATACTTTTTTTATTTTCTTTGAACCAGGTTTTGATACTACTATTAGCTTTTCTATAGAACTTCAAGAAGAAGAGGAAGAGAATAGTAAAAAACACCAGGAGTATTTTCAATCTTCAGTTTACAGTGCATAATCTTCGGTGCCTTGGAATAATCTAAAAGCACCTATTTATATTGATTAAAAGATAGAATACAGATATTTTAAAATACTAAAAATCTATCATATCTAAATAAATCTCACTCTCATTTAAACTAATCTCATCATCATCTAAATTAAATTAGATCTAAGTCTTTGTCTTTTATTTTATCAAATTCTAACTCCTTAATCAATCTTAACTACTTTAATTATTTCTAACAGGATCATTAGTCGACCAAATCTCACCTTCTGATGCTAATGGTTCTCGCAATGAGGGAGACGGTACTCGTTCATGATCCAACTGCTTCTTATCCCCTTGGGAGCCTTGTCGTAGTAGAAGACTAGGGTTTTCTTGAGGCCGATGGATCTCAAGCTTTCCGACGATCGGATTACCCTGTCAGCTCCGATGGCCTTCAAGTATTCGGAGGTGGTCACTCGGTCAGGCTGATCATCGTTGCAGTACTTGCGGTCTCTGGGAATGTAGAAGAACCATTGCTTCTCCTCGATCGTCACCAGAGCTACTAAGAAGCACTCATTAGCAAGTTGATCTTTGAAGGAGCAGAGTGGTTTAGAGAGATCGATAGGTTTGGAAGATGGTGAACCAGGAAGCTCCCATGGGTCATAGTGATAGAGGTCGAGGAAGGCGATGAGGTTGATGCTAAAGCATTTGCCCTCGACCTTACGACAGAGGTAGAAGTCGATGAGCTTCTCCTCAGTGGGATGGAAGCGGAAGGCCGGCCTGACGAGGTCGTTCTCATGCCCATCCTTCTCGTCCTCATCATTTATCATCGTCACTACTCCCCCATCCTTATTATCCACCCTTAATATACTAGTGTAAGTCGCGACGAAGTTGAAAGAAGGTCAATAATGACAAATGCAGCTGCTTCTATTAAATCTGGGTAGAGAAGAGAAGATAAGATAAGGGAAGAGAAGATGGAGACTTAGATAGCTTCATCGAGGGCCTATAGAGGAGAAGGCTGCACGGATGAGTTAAGCGAAAGAGACACCACTAGCGGAGGACAACTGGGCGGTGGCCTCCCATGACTCGGCATAGCTTCTTACTGTTTACTTCTGCTACTTACCTTTATCTCCATGACTACCTCCACATTACATGTAAATGAATGCTGCACACAGTGTGATTGCTTACATGTGTGTGTGTAATAAATTTTTCCTAAACTATAAGCATGATGTTTGATCTTTTGTGTTTGGAAGGCATGGTGAATGAACTATTGGCAAGAGACCTGTGACCACTTTCTTCTCATGAAGATGACAAAGCTGGGTTTTTGGATCGATCTCCATCTTGTTTTGGCAGCACACAGACCATACCGTGCCTTAAGAAGCCTTTTTGCATTTAATTATGAGTCAGTCACAAGATAACTTCTAAGAGCACAAGACACATGTCTCTTCTTTGCTTGACAGCCACACACGCACCTATCAATCTTCTAATTCATTGCCAGTCCTCTCTCTTGGGAAAAAGCTGTTTCATGGCATATCAATTTATTATAATGTTGATATGTTTCATGCTGCCGCGTGAGTGACGGAAATAAAATAAAAATAAATTTTATATATAAATAAATATTAGTAGACTATCATATATATATATATATATATATATATATATATATATATATATATATATATATATATATATATATCAGAATCAAACAGAAATCACAATTAGATGAACATCAAGATTTACGTGAAAAACATCTTCAACTCGAAGAATAAAAATCACGGGACAAGCTAGAGAAAATCCACTATCAAAATAATGAATATACAGATCTCATGACTTCTTCCCCAAGCCCAAAGCAACCGCCACAAGAAAATCACAGGGATACAAGGACTATAATACTAAGTACTATATCCAAAACCTTTTCAAGAGATCACAGTAGGAATCCACTACAAATTGATCTAACCTGAGATATGAACGATTTAGAATAGTCTTTTCTTGTTCTTATCTTCTTTCCTTTTATGGATCTCTTGTTTTCTGACCTCTATTGTCAATCTGCAGTCTTCTTTCTCTCACCCACGTTTTTAGCCACCGCTGCTCTCTTAATCTCAACCCTAGCCATCTAATCTAGGATTTAAGTTAATGTAAGTGAGGTTCTGGGCTATAGGCTTCACTAAAAGCCCATTATGGGCTGAATCTGGGCCATTTGCCCAACAATCTTCCCCTTCAGCCCATAAGGGAGGCTGTCTCATGACTCCTCAATGTGAAGCCATACTGACCAGCTATCGGCACATCTCATGTCTATCTTTCGGTAAAGTTTTGGTCAATATGTCTATCTCATTATCATCTATATGAATTTTCTGAAGCTGTAACTGCTTCTCTTTAAGCACATTTCTAATCCAGTAATATCTGACATCTATATGCTTTGACTTGGAATAAAATATTAGATTTTTGCATAAATGTATGACACTCTGGCTGTCATAATACACCACATAGTTTTTCTGTTCAACCCCAATTCTTGTAAGAATCCTTTCATCCATAATATTTTTTTGTAAACCTCTGTAGCAGCAATATATTCTGCCTCTATGGTAGAGAGAGTAATACACCTTTGCAATCTGGACTACCATGATACAGCTCCTCTTGTAAAAATAAGTATAAAACTTGATATGGAATTCCTTATGTTAATATCTCTTGTCATATCTACGTATGTATAACCTGTCAATACAGGTGGTCCAACTCTAAAGCTTAAACAAACTTTAGAACTTTCTCTGAGATATCTAAAAATCTACTTCACTGTTGCCCAATGCTCTTTATCTAGATTTGTAAGAAATCTACTAGCAACACCCACTACATATGTTATATATGGCCTCGTATATACCATCGCGTACATTAAACTTTCAACTGCTAAAGCATAAGAAACCTTTTGCATTTTCTCCTTCTCCTCATCACTTGACGGACCCTGATCTGAGCACAACTTGAAGTGACCTACAAGAGGAGAACCAACTGGCTTTGCATTACTCATACTGAACCTATCCAATACCTTCTCAATGTATTTCTCCTATGACAACCAAATCTTCCTCTTTCTTCTGTCACGAGAAATCTGTATGCCCAGTATTTGTTTTGCTAGCCGTATGTCTTTTATTGCAAAAGACTTACTCAGTTCCTTCTTCAACCTATTAATCAGACATATATTTTTCAAGGATAAGCATGTCATCAACATAAAGTAATAGAATAATAAAATCTTAACCAAACCATTTGATGTACATACAATGATCTGAAGCTGTTCTTTTATATTCATTTTCAATCATAAATGAATCAAACTTTTTATACCACTATCTTGGAGCTTGCTTCAGCCCATACAAGCTCTTCTTCAACTTGGAGATAAGATTTTCTTTACCTTTGACTTTAAAGCCTTCTAGTTGCTTCATATAAATTTTCTCCTCCAAATCACTATGAAGGAAAACTATTTTCACATCTAATTGCTTAATCTCTAACTCTAGGTTAGCAGCAATACTAAGAGCAACACAGATAGAAGACATTTTAACAATAGGAGAAAAAATTTCTTCAAAATCAATATCTTTCTTTTGACCAAAGCCTTTCACGACCAATCTAGCTTTGTACTTTGGTTAAGAACAATATTCTTAAGTCTTCAACCTGAAAACCCACTTGTTCTTCAAGGCCTTACGTCCCTTTAGTAGTTGCACCAAATCATATGTGTGGTTCTTCTACAGAGAATCCATCTCTTCCTGCATAGCAATAAACCACTTCTTTTTCTGCTCACTTTCAACTGCTTCCTGGTAACTCTCTGGTTCACCTGCATCAGTAAGCATCACATACTCATCTGTAGAGTATCTCCTGGAAGGTTGACGTGATCTAGAAGATCTTCTTAACTGATGTTCTGTGGGAACTTGCTCTCTATCTTCTTCCTACTCAACATGTCCTGTAGGTAGATCGGCATCTAGCTCTGCACCATCTTCCTGCACATCTCCCCCATCACCCTAATATACTGGAGGAATAACTGGGTCACAGTCTACAAATCCCTCTGCAGAAATCTTAGCTAGTGCCTCCTTCTTCATACCCTCAATGGTTTGATCCTCAAAGAAGGCAACATCTTTGTTTCTGAGCACCTTTTGCTTTTCTGGATTCCAAAGCCTGTAACCAAACTGATCATGTAAGTAACCAAGGAAAATACACTCTTTTGTCTTACCATCCAGCTTGGACTTCTCATTATCTAAAACATGTGCAAATGCACGACAACCAAACACTCTTAAATGCCTATAGGAGACATATTTTCCTGACCATATATGCTTTGCAACATCACCATCTAGAGTTGTATATAGTGATAAGTTGATTACATCAACTGTAGTCCTCAAAGCCTCATCCCAAAACCTTTTAGGTAGCTTGGCATGTGAAAGCATACATCTGATCTTTTCCATAATGGTGTAATTCATCTTCTCTGCAATTGCATTATGCTGAGGCGTACTAGGGACTGTCAACTCATGTTGGATGTCATGTGACCTACAATAATCATTAAACAATCCTGTGTACTCACCACCATTATCTGATCTTATGCATTTTAATTGCCTTTCTGTCTCCCTTTCAACTCTGGCATGAAACTTCTTGAAAACACTAATAACCTAATCTTTGGTCTTCAAAGTATAGGCCCAAACTTTTTTGAAAAAGTCATCTATAAAAGTAACAAAATAAAGTGCACCACTTATACTAGGAACATTAACAGATCCACCAGGAGTTTTTATCCTCAAAGTATCACACACATCTATATAGACATGGTCTAAGGCATGCATTTTTCTAGATAACATAGGACTAACAAAGAAAACTCTATGTTATTTACTAGCCAAACAATCAATACAATAGTTCAAACGTGTACCTCTAAGGTTTGGCAATACCTCTCTCTTGGAAAGTTCTTGTAGCCCTCATGTGTCCTAGTCGCATATGCCACAACTCCATGCTGAAGTCTTTCTCTGTAGCATTCAACTGCTCATCATAAGCTTTAGCTTACAATCTATACAATGTATGACATTTCTTCCCATTAGCTATAATAAGAGAACCCTTACTGAGCTTCTACTACCCTTTGTGAAATCTGACATCAAAGTCTTCATCATTAAGCCTTCCAACTGAAATTAAATTCAGTCTTACGACAACCACATGCCTTACATCCCTAAGCACTAACTTGTAGCTAAGGTTGGTCTTTATATGGATATCTCCCATGCCAATGATGTCTGTTGTGCTATAGTTGCCCATCTTGATAACACCAAAATTTTCAGACCTATAAGTAGCAAAGAACTCCCTCCCTGGTGTAGTATGATAAGAAGCACCTGTGCCAATTATCCACTCGAGATCCTGGTACACATAAGAAAAAATATCATTAGAAGTAGACAAAATCAAATAATCACTACCTTGCATCGTAGCGGTGATATTTTCTTTTAACTTCGTATGCTCCATTTCTTTTCTCTTTTTCTTGTTCTTCTTAAGTTGCTTATACTGATTTTTGTAATGTCCTTTTTTACCATAATTATAGCAAACAATATCTTTCCTTGATCTTGACTTGCTTCTACCCACACGTGAACCACTTATATCCTTTGGCTTTGACCTTCCTTTGTTCTTTGAGACAAGTGCTTGTGAATCAATCTGAGAAGTGGCTGAATTATTTCTTCTCAACTCCTCATTCAACAAATTGTTTGTTACTTGACTCATGGTGACAACACCATCTGGTGCAGAATTACTGAGGGAAACCACCAGTGTCTCCCAACTTTCTAACAAAGAACTAAGAAGTAACAAGGCCTGTAATTCATCATCAAGAGATATTTTCATAGAGGATAACTGGTTAGTAATACTCTGCATTTCGTTCAAATGCTCAGGAATAAAAGTACCCTCTTTATATTTCAAGTTCATCAGTTTTCTAATCAGAAAAGCTTTGTTGCCAGTCATTTTTCTTTCGTAAAGACCTTCTAACTTTTTTCAAAAAGAGTAAACATAATATTCAGTAGAAACATGGTGAAAGACACTATCATCAAACCACTGACGAATAAAGCCAATAGTTTTTCGATCGAACCTCTTCCACTCATCATCTATAATAGTTATTGGTTTTGCACTATCCCCTTGCAAAGGTCCATACGAATCTTTGTAATATAAGAGATCTTTCATTCTTGGTTTCCATGTTATCAAATTGTTTCCATTTAAACTAATCATACGAGAAATATTACCGATCTCCATGTTTGAATACAATAGATTAAATATTACCAAAATCCTGCTCTAATACCAGTTGATGGGAATAAAACAGGAATAAACTTTATATATGAATAAATACTAGCAGACCGTCACACACATAGTGGAATAATTTACTATCAAAACAGGAATAAACCCCTTAAACTCGAAGGGTAAAAACCACGGGACAAGCTAGAGAAAATTCACTATCAAAATAATAAGTATACAAATTTCAAGACTTCTTGCCCAAGCCCAAATCAATAACCACAAGAGAATCACAGGGATACAAGGACTATAATACTAAGCACAATATCTAAAACCTTCTCAAGAGATTACAGTAAGAATCCACTGCAAACTGATCTAACTTATATAGCTGACTTTCTATTGAGATCTATTAGGAGTATCCTACCATACATTACTTGAATATAAGAATCATTCTAGGTATAACTTATCTTAATATAAGGGAGCACTTATTTATCATAAGAATGAGTTATAGTCCACTAAGTGTTTTCACTAAATCTTTCGTAACAGAGTTATCCCATTAAACTAAGATCTTGGGACCTCTAATCTGTTGGGAAACTAAGCGGGAGCATCACATATACAGTGGAAGATCAAAGAAAAACAGGTTTCCCATGCATATCAAATCATCGTGGAAAAGATTAGGTCGCAAGAAGGCCACAAAACTAAAAAACTATATCGTATAAGAGATTGTTTACCTAGGGAGATCGTACATCCATATTTTTTCAGATCTAGATTGAGAGGATGAAGGAGGCCAAGCATCCTCCTCTCTAGCAGTATCTATATAATGGATCGCTACAACAATACTCCTCCAATCGCAATCCCACGTCTCGCAACTCTTGTGCAAAGGGAATAAGGAGAATACGAGGGGGAGACCAAAGATGAAGCCTATTATCTATGTGTGCCTCCCCTCCTATTTATAGAGAGCCACCAAAAACCCTAGGAGTCCTACTTTAATGGGTATTGAATCTCTATCTAATTACCCATTAACCTTATATTATTGGATCTCTATCCAATAATCCCCTTTGGCTTCTAATTGGGCCTCATGCAAGGAGCTCATTAGTTCAGGGTCTCATATAATGAGAATATGGGCTAATTGGATCTCTATCCAATCCTCTATTTGTTGAAGTATCCACCATATTTGTGTAACCCTCTAGGCCCGATACCAAGCTAGTCGTGAGTCACTCCTATCAAAACTCTTTCTGAAATAGTAAATTATTATCCCCATAATAATTCACTCGACTTATCGACTATGGACGTACTAGACTACTGTGCCATAGTCCCCAAACGGTACAAGGGGATCAAATCCATAGGACATATCTGTCTACAGTTATCGTATATCTATAGTCCCTTATTCAACTAATATTCTATAGATCGTGTATTGAACATGGTACTATTAGGCTACAAATAGAATCCGTTTGAGTCTCGCTCTAATTGGATTCTTCCGGAGAACTCCTCTCTTAATATGAATGACCCTAGCCATGGATTTGTTTGAGCAAGCATACATGAGATATTCCTCTCGTGATACTTAGAGTGGATGATCCTTTGTTGACACTCAATTGCCTTCGTAAGGTTGGCCACCAATCTTGATAACCAGATATACCAAATCTAAAACTTTCCAAATCTGTAAGTCCCATATCAAAGAAAGGAGTACTAAATAAGGCATCATTGATGTCTCAAGTCTAAGGACCAGATACACAACCAGGACTATGGAATTGTTGTCTGACATTAAGTATCATTAACCATACACATTATATAAGCAGATCAATCAGTAAACTCATTCCTCAACGAGTACTTGTATTATATCCTTAGTGTCTCTACATAAGTGGCTATGAGACCAACTGCCTCCATTATATAGATAAGTATATAGTACATTGATATATTCGGTTATCTCGATGTCTCTCTCGAGTAGCCCATGATCGAGATTATTTAGGATCTGTGTTTAAAGGTGAATCGATCTTATTATCATGATCTCATCATGATTCGATTCTCATTGCTCAGAACCAAGGACATCACAATATATATATATAACATATATTATAATATGAGAATATGCCAATAATAATCATAAGCAAAAAGATTACGTAGCGTGTCATACGTGCCATCACTCACGTGATTGGCTTGAAAGACACTTGTAACCAGTAATCTCCCATATGACCAAAAGTAAATCATCTATATGTCTGATCCCCATCAGAATCATATGATGCTCAAATATAATATGAGCCAACGACTTCGTTAGTGGATTTACAATATTATCTTCGGATGAAACTCTTTTCATTACTATATCTTTTCAGGCTATGATCTCTCTAATTAAGTGGAACCTTCTCAGAATAATCTGATTAGACCTGAGTTCCCTTACTAGAGCTATCGCCTTATCGCTATTGTAACATATAGGAATCAGCTCCATATTACTTGGTACAACTCCCAAATCCCTAATGAACTTCTTCATTCATACTCTTTCTTTTACTGCTTTTGTTGCAGTAATATATTCCGCCTTTGTGGTCAAGTTAGTAGTAGTATCTTGCTTGAAACTCTTCCAACATACTACTCCTCCATTCAGGGTGAAAATACCCTGAGTTCGACTTGTTATCATCAACGTCAGACTAGAAACTTGAGTTTGTGTAGCCCTTAACCTGGAGACTACTTTCTTTATATACCAATAAAAGATCCTTAGTCCTTCTCAAGTACTTAAGGATACACTTTATTGCCTTCCAGTGTTCTAAACTTGGATCCACCTGATACCTGCTCCTGACACTCAAAACATGTGCTATATTAGGCCTAGTACATAACATACATAATATACCCTATTGCTAAGGCATAGGGTATTCTATTTATGTCTGCTCTTTCTTCAAGTGTCTTTGGGGACATACTCCTAGAAAGTGATATTCCATGTCTCATCGGTATGAGACCTCTTTTGGAATTCTCTATACCAAATATTTTGATGATAGAGTCTATGTACCTGAAGTGGGACAAGCCAAGCATTCTCTTGGATCTATCTCTATAGATCCAAATCCTTAAAATATATGATGCTTCTCCTAAGTCCTTTATGGAGAAGTTTCTGGATAGTCAAGCCTTGGCTGTAGAAAGTATTCCTATATTATTCTCAGTGATTAGGATGTCATCTATATATAGTACCAAGAAGATGATATCGCTCCCACTGACCTTCCTGTACATATAAGGATTATCTTCATTTTTAACGAAGTCATAAGATTTAATCACCTCATTAAATCTTATGTTCCAACTTTGGAAAGCTTGCTTCAATCCATAAATAGACCTGAGCAACTTGCACATTTTATTTGGACTCTCTCTAGGTACAAATCCCTCTGGCTGTATCATATGCACCTCCTCCTCAAGGTTGCCATTGAGGAATGTCATTTTCATATCCATAATAGCTAAAAGAATTTTGATGGATTTAAGCATAGCTATAGATGAAAAGGTTTTGTCATAGTCAACTCCTTACCTTTGATGATATCCTGTAGCTACTAGTCTTGCCTTATAGGTCTCCACCTTTCCATTCACTCTGATCTTATTGAAGATCCATTTGCAGCCGATGGGTATGATACCTCAAGTGCATCTACAAGGTTCCAAATCTTGTTAGAGTACATGAAACCCATCTCAGAATTTATGGGTTCTTGCCACTTCCTAGAGTCTAAACTCATAATAGCCTCATCGTAGATCTAAGGATCAACAACCTGAGAGTCCTCTCCACTGAAATATCCTACATATTTTTCAAGAGGGTAAGATATTCTACTAGACCTATGCAAAGCTAGAACTTGTGTGTTAGGCACCTGAACAGACTCAGGCTTTGGATTAGTGCTTGAGCTAAGTTCTCCAACCTCACTCAACTCTATCTCACTCCCATTGTATCCACTAAGAATGTGTTCCTTCTCAAGGAACATAGCTCTCTTAGCATCAAAGACCTTACAATTATCAAGATGATAGAATTAATATCCCAAAGTCTCCTTAAGGTATCCCACAAACATGCATCATTCTGTCCTTGATTTTAACTTGTCAAGGTTGTGTCTTCTAACGTATGTAGGACAACCCCAAATCTTAACTACCTTAAGATCAGACTTCTTTTCTTTCTATATTCATATGCTGTAGACACTACCGACTTTGATGGAACTCTATTCAGAAGGTAAGTTACGGTCTCTAAGGTGTATCCCTAAAATGAGATGGGTAAATCAGCAAAACTTATCATGGATCGCACCATATATAATAATATATGATTCCTCCTTTCTGATACATCAGTAAGCTGAGATGTATAAGAAGGTGTCCACTAAGATAGAATCTCATTGTCCTTGAGGAAATGGGTGAATTCCGTACTCAAGTATTTTCCTTCTCAATTTGATTGAAGAGTCTTAATATTCTTTCCAATCTATTTCCCAACCTCATTTTTATATTCTTTGAATTTCTCAAATGTCTCAAACTTGTACTTCATCAAGTACATGTGTCCATACCTAAAGAAATCATCAGCGAATGTAATGAAGTATGAGTAATCTACCTATAGCCTGAGTCGACATAAGACCACATAAATCACTATATGGCTCTCTCTCTAGTTGTACTAACTGGAGAGAGTTGGTCATTTTCGTATAAAGGTAAGGTTCACAAGTTGCATATAACTCATAGTCAAACGTATCTAGGAATCCATCTTTCATCAACTTTTGAATCATTCCCTCATGTATATGACCTAGCCTACAATGTCATAGGTGTGCATTGTTCATCTTATCTCTTTTCCTCTTGGACATATTAATATTAATGATGTGTGGAGAAGTGTTTAACATATATAACCCATTTATCAGGGTTCCTTTAGTGATGATCTCATCATCCATAATTATTGAACGACTATTATTCTCAAAAATTAATTTATATCTACTAATTATCAAACAAGAGATGAGAATAATATTTTTGATAATATAGGGAACAAAATAACATGTATACAATGCAATGATAGCTTCATCAAGGAAATATAGGGTGACCTCTCCAATGGCAACTGTAGCAACTCTTGCTAAATTGCCCATCTTGAGGTCTACATCACCTCTAGCCAATCTCCTAGGTCTTGTTAGAACCAGTAACGAATTGTAGATATGATAAGCACTCCTGGTATCTAATAACCATGTGTTATCATGAAAATTTGATAAGTGGAGACTGATCATGAATATACCTGAAGCTTGTCCAAGCTTATATTTTATTTTATCTGTAAGGTAGTCATTAGAGTTCCTCTTCCAGTGCTTGTCTTGACCGTAGTGGAAGCACTGTCTTTTATCCTTTGTTGGGTTTTTCTTGGTAATTTTTGCCTTATCCAGTATTTCTTTACCCTTGCCCTTCGTAAGGGTTTTAATGGCTTTTCTTTTCTTATTGATCTCACCAATATAAAGAACCGACTTCTCTTTCTTGATAGTGCTCTTAATTTCCCTCAATATATTGAGGAGCTCAGGTAGAGTCACCTCAAACTTGTTCATATTAAAGTTAATAATGAACTATGGAAATGAATCTGGTAGGAACTGAAATATAAGATCAACACATAGACTATCATCTAGGACTATTTATATACTTCATAAAGCGAGTGATCTTATCCTCACTTGCCTCTTTCCTCTACATGGGCACAATCGTGTTAAGGACATATACAATTTTCTGCGCCGTGAGAACAATTCTTTAATTGTGGAGCCAATATATATAGTTTGGACCAGTGAGGTGGTTGGCATCAAGTATGCCATATAGGGGGTTTGCAAGCGATAAACAAGATGTAGCATAAATTAATAACACATGCAGATTTTACAGAAAAAACTAATTAAGATATAGATATCTATCTTAATATACTCCTACTATTTTCCTAGCGAATCACGTGATACTCTCGACTTATGAAACAGAAGTCTCGTGAAGACTCCTAGTGGGGATCGAGATCCAGTCGGTGTCTTAGTGCAACCTTGAGTGACTCGATCAATTACACTAAGTCTAAAAGGTAGACAACTCTTGTCAATCACAACTCTTGTCAATCACAACTCCTTGTAATTCCATTATGTTTGGCTTCCAAATCATCATGGTCTCGATTGTTCGACCAACTATAAAGTTCAGTTAAGTTATCACCATTGTTACAAGATAAGTCCGATTCGATGATATGCTCTTGGCTACTCGTCCAAGTCATACCATGTCCTTAGGTCACCGGTGACATCTCTATATTATAGGTAAAAACTCGATCACATAGATAGGTGAGCCTCGAGTGATTCGACCAACTCAACCTATGTCGTGATTTAATTTCTTCCTATAACGATGGAAGACCACGTTGGTCAATCTTATTGCCTTACACTCCCCCGACTTAATATTATCATAGGAGGGTTTTTTTTTTATGTTGGTCTCCTAATATATCATGTCACACACATATATATTTAATATATATATATATATATAACACATATCACATATGCAAGCCACACTAGATGATCATGAGTCGTCACCTAATATAATTAAACCCGAGCCAATGAGCCTAATCACTCACAATAAGATCTAAGTGTGCATCGGCACATCTCCATGTCTTGTGATCGTTGATCTTGTAATAATTAGTTCCCTCGGATCCTGGCCGCATCACCATACGTCATGATCTCTCATCATGGTATCGTGGGTCCCGTTGTCACCTCCACGCTCCCACTGCGCCTCTCCGTGTAATTACAAAATAATCACAAGCATGCAAGTCCGATATAAACGAGAAAAACTGATAGCTCGTAGGCTCCAATAATAATAATAATAATCACATATACACATATCACATCACATGACTTATGATCATCTATCAATATCATACATCACATGGACACATCACCATATAAGATTACTAGATAAAATAATAATTAATTAAACTATTTAATTAATTATTTTTTCTAGAAATCAGGATATGTCACGAATTTTTAAAATTTTTAAGGGTATTTTCAAAATTCTGGAAAAAGGATAGACCTCAACATTTTTTTTAAAAAAGGGTTTTTTCGAAATCCTATAAAGGAGGACAAAACCTAGAATTTCTCAAATTTAAGGGGTAGTATCAGCCTTTTATCGAAAAGAAACCCTAACCCTTTTTATTCTTAGCGATCGTCGTCACCGCCACCCCTGCGTAGGCGACAACATTACGCATCGTCGTCGGCCAACTCTACCCACGGGCGTCCATCCCTGTGGGTTGGTGTTGCTGCCCCAGCAGGCGGGAGGCATCCTAATGAGTGAGCAAGCATTGTGCCCACAGGTGGTGCCTTTGTGGGCACTACTTATGCCTGCAAGCGTTGCCCCTGTAGGCGATAGTCATGCCCATGGGCAGTTGCCCCTATGGCCTAGCCAAGGGTGATCGCCTGACCCATGCTACATCTTGGTCGCGACTCTAGCTAGCCATGAGCGGCCTTGCAAGGCCCACTGTAGGTGGCTACCCTTGTAGGGGGTTTGCCTGCAGGTGGCTGCCCCCTTCCTCACTGCCTTTACTGCAAAAACACAACAAGAATACATAGAATAGTTCTACATAATGAAATATCATCACATGTAATTTAAACCCAATATTTCATATGAACAATTATGGCTCTAATACCATTGCTGGGAAACCAAATGGGAGCATCACATATGCAACGAAAGATCAAACTAAAACAGGTTTCTCACGCAGATCAAATCATTATGCAAGAGATTGGGTCGTAAGAAAGCTACAAAATCGAAAAATCGTAGCATGTGAGAAATTGCTTACCTAGGGAGATCGTATATCTCAAGTTTTCTAAATCCAGATAGAGAGGATAAAGGAGGTCAAGTGTTCTCCTCTCTAGCGGTATCTACATGATAGATCGCTACAGCGATACTCCTCAAATCGTAATCTCAAGTATCACAACTCTTGTGTAGAGGGAGGGAGGAGAATAGGAGGGGGTAGCTAAAGATGCAGTCTATCATCTATTTGTGCCTCCCCTTATATTTATAGAGAGAGAGCCACCAAAAACCCTAGAGGTCCTGCCTTAGTAGGTATTCGATATCCATCAAATTACCTATTAACCTTGTATTATTGGATCTCTATCCAATAATCCCCTTTGGCCTCTAGTTGGGCCTAATGCAAGGAGCCCATCAGTATAGGGTCTCATCTAATGAGAATAGGGGCTAATTGGATCTCTATCCAATCCTCTATTCGTTGAAGCATCCATTATATATGTGTGACCCTTTAGGCTCGATATCGAGCTGATCGTGAGTCACTCCCATCTGAACTCCTTCTGATATAGTGAATTAATATCCCTATAATAATTCACTCGACTTATCATCTATGGATATACTAGGCCACTGTTTCATAGTTTCCAGACGGTATAGGAGATCAAATTCATTATATATGTCTGTCCACAGTTACTATATATCTATAGTTCCTCATCTAACTAATATCCTAGAGATCATATATTGGACATAGTACTATCAGGCCACATACAAAATCTGTTTAAGTCTTGCTCTAATCAGATTCTCTATGAGAACTTCTTCTCTCTCAATCCGAATGATCCTAGCCAGGGATTTGTCTAAGCAAGCATACATGGAATATTTCTCTTATGATACTAAGAGTGAATGATCCTTTGTTGACACATAATTGCCTTCATAAGGTTGGTTACCAATCCAGATAATCGGCTGTACCAAATCTAGAACTTTCCAAACCTATAAATTCGGCGTCAAAGAAAGGAATACTCAAACAATGCATCCTTGGTGTCTTAAA
Organism: Ensete glaucum; assembly: GCA_021527575.1. Lineage (NCBI taxonomy): Eukaryota > Viridiplantae > Streptophyta > Magnoliopsida > Zingiberales > Musaceae > Ensete > Ensete glaucum. The sequence goes on along the minus strand of CM038555.1, from coordinate 16,776,745 downwards.
TCTAAGCACCAGATATACAACTAGGATTATAGAATTACTATTTGACATTAGATATTATTAACCATATAACATTACACAAGCGGATCAATCAGTGAACTTATTCTCCAATGAGCACCTACACTACATTCTTAGTGTCTCCAAACAAGTGGCTATGTAACCAACTGCCTCCATCATATGGATGGATATATAGTACACCAGTCTGTTTGGTTATCTAGATGTCCCTCTTGGGTAACGTATGACTGAGATTATTTCAGATCTTTATTTGAAGGTGAATCGATCTCATTATCGTGATCTCATCACGATCCAATACCCATTACACAGAATCAATGATAACACAATATATATATATATATATATATATATATATATATATATATATATATATATATATATATATATATATATATATATATATATATATATGTGTGTGTGTGTGTGTGTGTGTGTGTGTGTATACATATATATATATGTAATAGATAATATAATGTAAGAATATGTCAATAATAATCATAAGCAAAAAGATTATGTAGCGTATCACAAGTGTCATGACTCACATAGTTGGCTTGCAGGGACCTGTAACCAACACAATCAACAAGGTTGGGTTACTATTATAAAAATTTTTATTTGATAGATATTAATCTCTTTCCTCCTTATAAGTAGTATACTTATCTCTTGATAGTCTTTTATTTAGAATTTGTAAGTGTTTCTCCTTGGATTTCAATAAATCAATGGAGATTATACCAATTGAGAGCAACTACTTTATTATTATGTCTTCCATTAATATATTGAAACTCATTATTATATTATGCAGAATATCTAAAATCTCCCCAAGTGATCACAGTAAGAATCTATAGCAAATCTGATCTAACTCGAGGTGAAAACATTGCTTGGATGATTGAGAATAGCTTTTTTGTTGTATTTGTCTTCTTCCCTATTCTCCTCTTGTTTTTCTACCCCCAACTACCACTATTGCTTCTTCCTTTTTCTCAATCATATTCACAGCTAATGTTACCCTCTTTTTCAGCCCTAGCCACCAAAAGTCTAAGTTAAAAGAGTTAGGGTTTAAGTTAAAAGAAAAAGATTTTAACGGTTGTGGGCTTTGGGATTTATTAAATCCCACTATTGGTTGAATCATGGGCTATATGCCCAACAATCTCCCCCTTCAGCCCATAAGGGAGGTTGTTCAATGACTTCTCAATCGAAGCCATACCGATCAGTCATTGATATATCTTCTACCTTTTTTTCGATAAGGTCTTTTTCAATATGTCTGCCCTATTATTATCTCTGTGAATTTTTTGAAGTTGCAACTTATTCTCTTCAAGTACATTTTAAATTTAGTAGTATCTGACATCATATGCTTTGACTTGGAATGGAAAGTTATGTTCTTACACAAATGGATAATGCTCTAGCTGTCACAATGCACCACATAGTTTTTTTATTTCAGTTCTAATTCTTATAAGAATTCTTTTATCCATAATATTTCTTCGCAAACCTTTGTAGTAGCAATATATTATGCTCTTGTGGTGGAGAGAGCAATACATCTTTGTAATCATAATTGCTATGACACAGCTCCTTCTACAAAAGTGAGTACAAAACCTGATGTGGACTTCCTCATATTAATGTCTCTGCCACATCTACATCTATGTAACCTATCAACATAGATAGTCCACCTTCAAAGCTTAAACAAACTTTAGAGCTCCCTCTGAGATATCTAAAGGTCCACTTCATTACTGCCTAGTGCTCTTTGCTTGGATTTGCAAGAAATCTACTAGCAACACCCACTATATATGTGATGTCCAGCCTCATGCATACTATAGCATATATTAAGCTTTTGACTACTGAAGTATAAGGAACGTCTTGTATTTTCTTCTTCTCTTCATCACTCGAAAGACTCTGCTTTAAGCACAACTTGAAGTGACCTGAAAGAGGAGACAACTAGTTTTGTATTACTCATACTGAACCTATCAATTACCTTCTCGATGTATTTCTCCTATGATAACTAAATCTTCTTCTTTTTTTTTTTGTCATGGGAAACCTGCATGCCTAATATTTACTTTGTTGGCCTTATGTCATTTATTGCAAAGGACTCACTTAGTTTCTTCTTCAACCTATCAATTGTAGACATATCTTTCTCAATAATAAGTATGTCATCAACATAATATAAGAAAATAATAATATTCTTATCAAACAGTTTGATGTACACAATGATCTAAAATTGTTCTTTTGTATTCATTTTCAACCATAAATCAATCAAACTTTTTATAGCACTAGGAGCTTGCTTCAGCCTATATAAGCTCTACCTCAACTTGTAGGCAAAATTATCTTTACTTGTGACTTTGAAGTTTTCTAGTTGCTCCATATAAATTTTCTCCTCTAAATGACCATGAAGAAAAGTTATCTTTGTAGCCAACCACTTAACCTCCAAGTTTAGGCTTGCAGCAATGCCAAGAGCAACATGAATATAGGACATTTTAATAACATGAGAAAAAATCTCTACAAAGTAAATACCTTTCTTTTGACCAAAGCCTTTCAACAACCAATCTAGCTTTGTACTTTGGTTGAGAATAATATTCTTAAATCTTTAACTTGAAAACCTACTTGTTCTTTAAGGCCTTACTTACCTATGATAGTTGCACCAAATCATATGTGTGGTTCTTTTATAGAATATGCATCTTTTCCCACATAGAAACTAACCACTTCTATTCTACTCACTTTAAACTAGTTCTTGGTAACACCCATTCACCTTCGTCAGTAACCATTACAAACTCATCTATAGAGTATTTTCTTGAAAGTTGATGTGGTCTAGAAGATCTTCTCAATTGAGATTCTGTAGGAAGTTGCTCCATATTTTCTTCCTGCTTAACATGTCCTTAGGTAGATCAACATTGGGCTCTTTACCATCTTCTTATACATCTCCCTCATCACCCTGATGTACTAGAGGAGTAACTAGGTCACAGTCTGCTAATCCTTTTACTGAAGTCTTAGCTAGTGCCTCCTTCTTCAAGTCCTCAAGGAATTGATCCTCAAAGAAGACCACTCTGTTTCTAAATATCTTTTACTTTTCTAGAAGCCTGTAAACAAATTGATCATGTTAGTAGCCAAGTAAAATATATTTTTTATCTTACCATCCAGCTTAGATCTCTCATTGTCTAGAACATGTGCGAATGCATGACACCAAACACTCATAAGTGTCTATAGGAGACATCTTTCCCTGACCATACATACTTTACAACATCACTGTCTAGAGTTATATAATGTGATGAGTTGATTATATTAATTGTAGTCTTCAAAGCCTAATCCCAAAATTTTTTGGGTAGCTTGGCCTGTAAAAGTATATATCTGATCTTTTCCATGATAGTGCGGTTCATCCTCCTTGCAATTGCATTATGCTTAGGCATACTGAGAAATATCATCTTATTTTGGATGTCATGTGCTAGTTACAGTGCAAGATAATTATGTGAGTGATGACACGTGTGACACGCTATGTGATCTTTTTGCTTACAATTAATATTAGCATATTCTCACATTATGTTATCTGTAGTATATATCATATAATATCCTTGGTTCTGAGCAATGAGAATCAGATCATCATAAGATCATGATAATGAGATCGATTCACTTTTAAATACAGATCCTAAATAATCTTGGTCATAGGTTACTCGAGAAGGATATCAAGATACTCAGACAGACTAGTGTACTATATACCCGTCCATATGATGGAGGCGACTGGTCTCATAGCCACTTATATGGAGACACTAAGGATATAGTATATGTGCTCATTGGAGAATGAGTTTACTGATTGATCCACTTATAGAATGTTGTATACTTGATGATACCTAATGTAAGACAGCGATTCCATAGTCCCAACTGTGTATCTGGTCCTTAGACTTGAGATAACAAGGATACCTTGTATGAGTACTCCTTTCTTTGATGCTAGACTTACAGGTTTGAAAAGTTTCAAGTCTGGTATAGTTTATCGGGGATAGTAGCCAACCTTACGAAGGCAATTGAGTGTCAATAGAGGATCATCCACTCTCGGTATCACAAGAGGAATACCCCATATGTGCTTGCTTAGACAAATCTCTGGCCAGGGTTATTCGGATTGAGAGACAATGAGTTCTCCGAGAGAATCCGATTAGAGCGAGACTATGACAGATTCTGTATGTGGCCTGATAGTATCATGTCCAATATATGGTCTCTGGGATATTAGTTGGATGAGGGATTATAGATACATGGTAACTGTGGACAAACAGGTCTGATTAATTTGATCCCCCTGTACCACTTGAGGACTATGGCATAGTGGCCTAATATGTCCATAATCGATGAGTCGAGTGAATTATTATGGGGATAATAATTCACTCTCACGGCTAGCTCGGTATCGGACCTAGAGGGTCACACACATATGGTGGATATTTCAGTAAATAGAAAATTGGATGGAGATATAATTAGCCTCTATTCTCATTAGATGAGACTCTATGATGATGGACTCCTTGATTAAGGCCCAATTAGAGGCATAAGGGATTATTAGATAAAGATCCAATAATACAAGGTTAGTGAGTAATTGGATGGAGATCCAATACCCATTAAGGTAGGAGCCCTAGGGTTTTTGGTGGCTCTCTATAAATAGGACGGGAGACTCATAGTTGATAGGCTGCAGTTTTAGCCACCACCTCCTATTCTCCTCCCTCCCTTTGTGCAAGAGTTGCGAGATTAGATTGGAGAAGTTTCGCTACAAAGATCCATCGTGTGGATAACGCTAGAGAGGAGGACGCTTGACCTCCTTCATTTTATCCATCCGGATCTGGAATATAGGGATATACGATCTCCCTAGGTAAAATCAATCTCTCACACATCGCAGTTTTATTGGTTTTTACATTTTTCTCATGACCCTAATATTTTACATGATGATTTGATTTACGTGGGAAATCAGTTTTTGTTTTGATTTCCGCTATGCATGTGATGCACCCGCTGAGGTTTTCCAACAGTGGTATCAGAGCCAAGGTTTTTGTGTGAAAGATTGGTTTAAAACTGCGTGTAATGAGATTGAATCACATAGAATCGTTCTACATATTCTTGTTACATTTTCGCAGTGAAGGAAGCGAGGAGGAGGTGGGGCTAGCCACAGCTAGCCCCCATGTAAGATCGGCCACCCATGGCTAGGCCACGACCAAGGCCACCTGCAAGGGGGTGGTCGGTTGCAACCAGGGCCAACTCGCAAGGGAGTTCGGCGCCACTCGTAGGGGCAACAGCCCGCAAGGGAGGCCAACGTCGTCATGGGGCGGCAGGGCGGCAACCGCCTGGGCACACTAGCTTGTAGTGCGGTGCCAAGGGAGTCGCAGGCGCCTGCAGGGGTCCGCCGCCTGCCGCCAGATGGGGTGGCGATGCCCAGGGGTGCCACGAGCAGGCGCCGTCGCATGGCGCAGGCGGTGGTATAGATAGGGCAAGAGGGGTTAGGGTATTCTTTTGAGAAAAGGATGATCATGCCCCTTTAAATTTTAAAAATTTCGAGGACTGTTCTCATGTTCAGAATTTTAAAAATACCCTCAATAATTCTGAAAATTTTGAGAACTATCATCTTATCCAAAATTAAGAAAATACCCTTGATAATTCTGGAAATTCTAAGCATGTCTCGATTTTTATAAAAATAATTAATTAAATAGTTTAATTAATTATTATATACATCTAGTAATCCTACATATAATGTGATGTATATGTGATGTATGATGTGGATAGATGATCATGAGCCATGTGTTATAATTTGTATAATTATGATTATTATTATTGAGGCTTACGAGCCTCCGTTTTTCTTGTTTATTGTCTAGTCTGCATGCCTGTGGTTATTTATAATTACATAGAGAGGCACGGTAAGAGCGAGGTTGTGACAGTGGGAACCAAGATGCTATGGTAGAAGATCACGTCGCATGGTGATACAATGATCCGACAGAGCTGATGATAACGAAATTAATAATCACAGGGCATAGAGATGCGCTGATGCATACATAGATACTATTATGAGTGATTAGGCTTATTGGCTTGGGCTTAATTATATTAGATGACGGCTTATATTCATCCGGTGTGGCTTACATATGTGATGTGTTATACACCTACTAGATATATGTACATATATATTTACATGCGATACAGATATATATTAAATATGTATGTGTGTGACACGATATATTAGGAGATCAATACAAACGAAAACCCCTCCTACGATAATATTAAGTCGGTAAGCGTGAGACAATAAGATTGACCCACGTGGCCTTATATTATTATAAGAAGAAATTGAATCATGATATAGGTTGAGTTGGTCGAGTCCCTCGAGGGCATATCATCGAATCAGACTCATCTTGTAACGATGGTGATGACTAAATTGAACATTATGATTGGTTGAATCCCTTGAGACCATGATGATTTAGAGGCCGAACATGACGGGAATTATAAGGAGCTATGATTGGCAAGAGTTGCTTACCTTTTTGTCACGGACTTAGCTGAAATTTGCCTAAGCCGTGCGGTACCCTCGCGGCACTCCCGAAGACTTAGCGGAAATTGCCTAAGTCGTAGAGCAACCTTGCTCACTATTCCGGACTTAGCTGGGATTGCCTAAGTCATGAAACGCCCAACGCGTTATCTGTCCGCAAAGGGTCAGCCCTCTTACAACCTCTTAAGGTCCCGTAGGACCTACAAAGAAGAAGTTGATTAATTTAGAAGCGAGCGATGGACACGTCCCGGCGCCTCGCAAAGCGGAAAGCTATACGAGCAATTTATTAAACACCTTGAGTGCAGCAAAGGAAAGAGAGAAAGAGAGCGAAATAGGCCTTTGGAGGGTTGTAGGAACGATCGTAAGTCCACAAACGACGATTCCCAAGGTATCGGACGCAAGACAAGTTCAATTGTTGATGAATGCCTACGCCCGACATATACCCGGAACCCCATCCAGCCCGGTGCCACCTGGGGGGTTCCAAGGTGCTGAAATGACATTTCGCTCCGCTCAGAAAGGTTGTCGCGACACATGAAAAAGACCCAAAAACAGGGCTGTTTTGGGTCTTTCTCCAGCATGCGATCATTCTGCAGCCTTCTACACTACTTTCGCTCACATTTCTTAGGTAAAAACACATAAACTCAAGGCAAAACAAGCTGCCAAACATATGTACAAGCAAGAAAAAGTGACGAACGGTTCAAGGAGCAAAGGCATTACGGTTGAGCGACGACCGTTCGTGACATTCTCCCCCACTTAAACTGTCGACGCCCTCGTCGATGCTTGTTGGTAGGCTTTGATGCGAGCTTCTTCATGTCGTAGGGCATCTTCTGGCTCCCAACTGGCTTCTGTTTGAGGAAGCTTTTGCCACTTCACCAAGTACTCTATTTGCTGCGCTCCATTGGGTAGCTTTATTTTACGATCCGCTAGAATAGTTTCAACTCGCTTCTCGTAAGAGGCTCTGGTGGGGGGTAGTCGAGTTGGAACATTTCGGGAATCATCTCGCGGATCTGATTGGTAGGCTTTCAAGTTGCTCGCATGGAAGACATTGTGAATTCTGAACCATGCTGGCAGTTGCAACTTGTATGAGACATTGCCTACTCTACTGATGATTGGGAAAGGCCCTTTATACTTGCGTACCAATCCTTTGTGCACTTTGTGTCTAAAGAATTGGAGTGATGCTGGATAGTTCGTGATAATGCAATACAGGCAATCTTGTCCCATGAGAGACAAAAATCATGCGGAGGTATGATCAGGAGTTACTGGGAGCTCCAATTTGGTGTACGACACAACAAGAAGAAGGGCTATGGATTCAAGGAGTGAATACCGTAGTACCGCAGAGGCGGGTCTTCGTGTGTGCATCAAAGCTTGCATTGGATGAAAGCCTTAGTCATCAGCATATGGGAGCTATATACCACCGAGGAAGAAGTCCAAGTGCACGTACCAGTGAGTCCCATGGAGGGGGACATGATCATGTGAATGATCAGGAGCTGTTGGGAGCTCCACTTCGGTGAACAATGCAACGGCAAGAAGGGTTGTGCATTCAAGGAGTGAATGCCACAGTACCGCAGAGGCGGGTCTTCCGTGTGTATGCATCGAAGCTTCAATCAGATGAAAGCCTTGGTCGTCAGCATATGGGGGCTATGTACCACCGAGAGAGTAGTCAGATTGCAAGTACCAGTGAGTCCCATGGAGGGGACTTGATTAACCGGAGCAGTTGGAGAGTTGGACTGCTTCAGTGCTCACATTCGCTTAAAGGAGCTCGGCAAGTCAGAGGACAAGGCCGAGTAAGCGAACATTGATACCAAGGAAGCTAAGGAGAACAGAATCAGCGCGAGCCCTGCAATAAGATGGCGGAGGCCATACATGAGAGTTGCAGTCTGTCTCTCTATCGACCAAGGAGAACTGCTAGGAGGACACAGTAGTGTCAAAGCAGGTGGTCGAAAGGGGCGAGGAAGTGACGACGAGTCCAACGGGGCTCAGCTACCCAAAAGAAAATTGTCGGTTAGAGAGGAGGTGGACTCGGAGGAGCTCCACAGTGCCACAGAGGCAGATCTACCGATCGCAAAGGAAGGGATGAAGATGCAAGGTAACAGATAGTAGTGCTATGGGCTTGGCAGCGCCATGGTACCGCAAATGTGGGACTTCCGTGAAGTCATTGATCTCTTGCTCTCATGAAGGGACAACATTGGTCGTAAAAGGGACCAAGAAGGTGGAGAATACAGAGGCAAACTCCAAGTACCAAGATGAGGCAGAAGGGCAGAGGCCAAAAAACTTTATAAGACCGATGTCGATGGGCTTCTCATCCAGATAGCTGATTTTGCCTAAGCCATGCGACACCCATGCGTGTCCGTCCGCACAGGTCAGCCCTCCCCGAGATCTCCTAAAGTCCTATAGACATACAAAAAGAGAAAACGGGCCAGAAGAAGCAATTCCCACGGGATCCACAAGCAACTGCTCAAGAAAACACTTTACAAAGCCAAAATACAAATTACACCCATGGACATTACAAACTCAGAGAGGTTGCACACAAAGGATAATGGTCCACTACAGACCGAAGTCCCCACAAGTGCTTATAAGACACACTTGTATTTACAAGCCACACTTGGCCATAAAGCAAATCAAACTAGGGCTGCTAAGCCTACTGCAAGCCCGCTTCTTGTTGTACAAGATATGTTCCTAAACCGAAGGACACGGACTAACACAAGCATTTCATCGAACACCTTGTTTATATTATTGTCCGTGACATTCTCCCCCACTTATTCCTTCAACATCTCGTCGAAGCCACTATAGACGCTGCATCTCCTCACATTCTGCTGAATCTTTAATCTTCTGCTTTGGCTGCAACACGCCCCTTGGCTCCTAGCCGCTCTCCGTCGTTGTTGTTGAGTAGTCGAACTCTAATCCGCCATGTTGCTTCAACTCACCAATGACTGAATCTGGTGTGGGGTTGGCTGAGTTGTGCTGATCCTTGTTGGTTCTCGCGGATCCCTCTGATGAAGAAAAAGACCTGCCTTATTATGTGCCAGTATCATAGTATACTCAAATTGCTTGAACTGGGTAGATGATAGATCTGGTCGCCTTTGGGATTGTACCGTCTTCTCCATCACCTTTGCCGCCTACTCCTCTTGAGTAGAAAGGTATAATACCATGTACTGCCTACTTCGTTCCTTGGTCGAGCACTCCTGCATCAACCCGAAATCCCTTAATTTCGGTTATCTAGATGAGAATCCCATCAACATCGGTCTTATGAAGTTTCTTAGCCTCTGCCCTTCTGCCTCATCTTGGTACTTGGAGTTTGCCTCTGCATTCTCCACCTCCTTGGCCACTTTTACGACCAATGCTATCCCTTCATGAGAGCAAGAGATCGATAACTTCACGGAAGTCCCGCATTTGGGTTACCATGGCGCTGCCAAGCCCATAGCACTACTATCCGTTACCTTGCATCTTCATCCCTTCCTTCGCGATCGGTAGATCTGCCTCTGTAGCACTGTGGAGCTCCTCCGAGTCCACCTCCTCTCTAACTGATAATTTTCTTTTGGGTAGCTGAGCCCCGTTGGACTCGTCGTCGCTTCCTCGCCCCTTTCGACCACCTGCTTCGACACTACTATGTCCTCCTAGCAGTTCTCCTTGGTTAATGGAGAGACAGACTGCAACTCTCATGCATGGCCTTCGCCATCTTGTTGTAGGGCTCGCGTCGATTCTGTTCTCCTTAGCTTCCTTGGTAGCAACGTTCGCTTACTCGGCCTTGTCCTCGACTTGCCAGGCTCCCTTAAGCGAATGTGAGCAAGCCCAACTCTCCAACTGCTCCGGTTAATCAAGTCCCCTCCAAGGGACTCACTGGTACTTGCAATCTGACTACTCTCTCGGTGGTACACAGTCCCCATATGCTGACGACCAAGGCTTTCATCTGATGCAAGCTTCGATGCATACACACGAAAGACCCGCCTCTGCGGTACTGTGGCATTCACTCCTTGAATCCACAACCCTTCTTGCCGTTGCATTGTTCACCAAAGTGGAGCTCCCAGCAGCTCCTGATCATTCACATGATCATGTCCCCCTGCATGGGACCCACTGGTATGTGCACTTGGACTTCTTCCTCGGTGGTATACAGCTCCCATATGCTGATGACTAAGGCTTTCATCCAATGTAAGCTTTGATGCACACACGAAGACCTGCCTCTGCGGTACTACGACATTCACTCCTTGAATCCATAGCCCTTCTTCTTGTTGTGTCGTACACCAAAGTGGAGCTCCCAGTAACTCATGATCATACCTCCGCATGATTTTTGTCCCTCACGGGACAAGATTGCCTATATTGCATTGCCACGAACTATTCCACCACGATCCACTGCACTATATCGCCTCCTGGTGACATCTCCATGGCATACAGATGCTCGTGTGATAAACTCGGACTACGACTTCTCCACGTGTGGCCTCTGCCAACACATCGTAGGGCCTTTGCCATCTCCGACTTTTAGTTCGCTCCCTTGGCAATTCCCCTTCGTCTCCCCCCACTCCTGGGTTACACCTGGACGAAGCATAGCTCTAGGACAGTCTGTCGCCTAGTAGCTCCTGAAGTCCTCTGACTTTGCTAGAGTTGGTGCACCATTGTCTGGATCTTGGGCCTCTATCCCCTACCAACACAATCTTGTTATGCACCTCCTGTTCCTGACAACTCGAATGGAAACTCTGCGGCATATTCTTCAAGATACCCACCTCTGCGTCCTCTTGCCCCGTACTAAGGTCTCATGATCCTAACTTTGCCTCCGCAAGTTGAATCACCTTAGTTACTCCATCAAATGCATCTCTGAGGTAGCTTGCATGTGCCTTGAAGCTCCCTTCATCTTTGGCACCATGTAAGATAAGTCTATCCCATCAGAATGGAGAACCCATGGAACGACATGATCCCACTCTTACCTCTATAAGAGTTCATGCCCTTGACCTCTGTCCAAGGAAAGCTCCGTGCCTCCGCTACATGTTCCATCTTCTATGTCGACTCCCTTCATGCAGCTTGGATACTTCACCGAGTTCCACCCAAGTCGCTCTACTCCTCGATTTGCATTGAGTTGATAGTGGCCCTCACATCCACCATTTCACGGGCCAGCACTCTGTTGAGTTCGATTTCTGCCTCGACTCTAAGTGTGCCTTCATATGATGTTGCCTTGGATTAGTCCCCCACTTGATCTCGAAATGCATCCACCAATGCATTACCTCCTTCGAGATCATGCGACAACTCTTCGTCGCTCACTCGGTCCGTTGAGCTTTATGGAGATATAACCTTGAGAAACTCTTCCTCAATATGTGTAGTCTGTTGCAAATGATTCTCCCACTAGAGAACTAGGACTTATCCCTCCTGGATATGTGTCCTGCTGGAGCAACTTTTCTCTTTACATACTTCCCACTAGAAGTTTCAGGGACCATCATCCCCTTTGGACTACTCTGTCTTGCTGAACTCGAGCTTTGTTCTGCCCCCACAAATGTACTTGCTAGATTGTGACCCTTCTTCAATACAGTCTCCACTGCACCCTTCAAGGTCTAGCAACATGCGGAACTTGTTGCATATTTCAACCACCTACGGACATATCTTTTCCTTGTCGAAGCGAAAGTTCTGATGCTCCATGGCGCCGAGTTTTAATCGCGCCTTGGGATGGCCACGAATACTCCATCACCCGTGTACAAGCCCTTGCATGAGTTTTGAATCCTTCGAGTTAGCAATTCCCCTCACCTCTGTGAGCTTTGCACAACTCTTTCGGTCGTTACACAACACCTCCCACCTTGCACGGTCTCATCTTTCACCAAGCACCCTGCTTTGCCTTAAGCACCGTCAAGTTTGGTTACCAACGTCGAGCTATAGCTCAAACTCAACCATCCCAATCTTTATGTGCTACGCATTCTTCTTCGCTTGCTTGTCCTCGTGGTGCCTCTCGCGCAAAGGGGTTGGCTATTCCTTGAATGCCAAACCAGGATGCCCGCTCCTCTGAGCGACTCCTTTCCCTATATCTCAATGTCCGTTTCCCCCAAACGGTTGCGCGTGCTGGCTGTCCTCCACACAGCCTAGCTAGGTCCCCCACATTTGTATGGCAAGTGTTTCTGCGTGTGCTTATCCCGCTCTGACACCACATTGTCACGGGCTTAGTTGATTTTGCCTAAGCCGTGCGGCACCCATGTGTGTCCGTCCGCATAGGTCAACCCTCCTCGAGATCTCCTAAAGTCCCATAAACATACAAAAAGAGAAAACGGGCCAGAAGAAGCAATTCCCACGGGATCCACAAGCAACTGCTCAAGAAAACACTTTACAAAGCCAAAATACAAATGACACCCATGGACATTACAAACTCAGAGAGGTTGCACACAAAGGATAATGGTCCACTATAGACCGAAGTCCCCACAAGTGCTTATAAGACACACTTGTATTTACAAGCCAAACTTGGCCATAAAGCAAATCAAACTAGGGCTGCTAAGCCTACTGCAAGCCCACTTCTTGTTATACAAGATATGTTCCTAAACCGAAGGACAGGACTAACACAAGCATTTCATCGAACACCTTGTTTACATTGTTGTCCGTGACATTTTGGGCTTAGTGTAATTGGTCGACTCCCTCGAGGTTGTACTAAGACGCCAATTGGATCTCGATCCCCACTAGGAGTCAGTCGGAGACTTCCGCCTTACATGTTGAGGGTGTCGTGTGATTCGCTAAGAATATAGTGGGAGTATATTAAGATAAAAGTCCATATCTTAATTAGTATTTTTTGTAAAATCTGCATGCTATTTAATTTATGCTATATCTTGTTTGTCGCTTGTAAACCCCTTACATGACATACTTGATGTCAATTGCCTCATTGGTCTAAAGGCTCCACAATTTGAGAATTGATCTCACGGAGGAGAAAATCCTATATGTCTTTAACATGATTGTGCCTACGCTGGAGGAAAGGACAAGCGATGATGAGATCACTCGCTCTGTGAAGTATATAGATAATCCCAAAGGATAACTTATATGTTGATATTATACTTCAGTCCCTACCAGATTCCGTTTTATAGTTCATATAAACAAATTTGAGGTGACTCTACCTAAACTCCTCAATATGTTGAGGGAAGCTAAGAGCACTATCAAGAAAGAGAAGTCAATTCTCTATATTGGTGAGACCAATAAGAAAAAAGATTAGAAGAGCAAGACCCTTAAGAAGGGCAGGGGCAAAGACAAATCGGGTACGGTAAAGGTTTCCAAGAAATACCCGACAAAAGATAAAGGACATTGCTTATACTATGGCTAAGACAAGCATTTGAAGAGCAACTGTAAGGACTACCTTACAGATAAAAGAAAACAAAAACTTGGAGAAGCTTCAGGTATATTTATGATCAGTCTCTACTTGTCAGATTTTCATGATAACACATGGGTATTAGATACCAGGAGTGTTTATCATATCTGCAATTCATTGCAGGTTCTGGCAAGACCTAGAAGATTGGCTAGAGGTGAGATAAACCTCAAGATGGGCAATAAAGTAAGAGTTGTTACAATTGCTGTTGGGGAGGTCATCATACATCTGCTTGGTGGAGCTATTATTGCATTAGATGCATGTTATTTTGTTTCCTCTATTATCAAAAATATTATTTATATCTCTTGTTTGATAATTAGTGGATATAAATTAGTTTTCTAGAATAATAATTATTTAATAATTATGGATGATGAGATCATTACTAGAGGGACCCTTATAAATGACTTATATGTGTTAAACACTTCTCAATATATCATGAATATAAATATGTCTAAGAGGAAAAGAGATGAGGTGAATAATGCATATCTATAACATTATAGGCTAGGTCATATACATGAGAAAATGATTCAAAAGTTGCTGAAAGATGTATACTTAGATCCATTTGACTATGAGATATATGTAACTTGCGAACCTTATCTTCGTGTGAAGATGACTAACTCTCCTTTTAGTGAAAATGGAGAGAGAGCCACCGAGTTATTGGAACTCATATATAGTGATGTATGTGGTCCCATGTTAACTCAGGCTATATGTGGTTACTCATACATCACTACATTCATTGATGATTTCTTGAGGTATAGACACGTGTACCTAATGAAGTATAAATCTGAGGCCTTTAAGAAATTCAGGGAATATAAGAATGAGATAGAGAACCAAATTGGAAAGAATATTAAGACCCTTCGATCAGATTGAGGAGGAGAGTACTTGAGTATAGAGTTCACCCATTTCCTCAGGGACAATGAGATTCTATCCCAGTGGACACCTCCTTATACACCTCAGCTCAATAGTGTATCAGAAAGGAGGAATTGTACATTGGTAGACATGGTGCGGTCCATGATGAGTTTCGCTAACCTACCTATCTTATCCTAAGGGTGCGCCCTAGAGACTGCAGCTTACCTTCTGAACAGAGTTCCATTAAAGTCAATAGTGTCTACACCATATGAGATATGGAACGGAAATAAGCCCGATCTTAAGATTGTTAATATTTGGGGCTATCCTACCCACGTTAAAAGACAACCCCAATAAGTTGGAATCAAGAACAGAATGATGCATATTCGTGAGAGACCCAAAGGAAACTTGTGGGTATTATTTCTATCATCTTGAGGACCGAAAGGTCTTTGTTGACAAGAGAGTTGTGTTCCTTGAGAAGGAACACATTCTTGGTGGAAATAGTGGGAGTGAGATAAAATTGAGCAATGTTAGAGAACCTAGCTCAAGCACCATTCTATAGCTCGAGTCTGTTCAGGTACCTAGCACAAAAAGTCCAATTTTACGTAGGTCTAGTAAAGTATCTCACCATCCTGAAAGATATATGAGACATATCAGTGGAGTTGACTCTTAAGATATTGATCCTTAGACCTACGAAGAGGCTATTATGAGTATAGACTCCAGGAAGTGGCCAGTAGCCATAAATTCTGAGAAGGATTCTATGTACTATAATAAGGTTTGAAACCTTATGGATGCACCTGAGGGTATTGTACCCATCGAATGCAAATAGATCTTCAAGAAGAAGATCGGAGTGGATGGAAAGGTAGAGACCTATAAAGCAAGGCTGGGAGCTAAAGGATATCGTCAAACACAAGGAGTTGACTATGATGAAACCTTTTCACTTGTAGCCATGCTTAAGTCTATTAGAATTATTTTGGCTATTGTAGTACACTATAACTATGAGATTTAGCAGATGGATGTTAAAATATTCCTCAATGACAACCTTGAGACGGAGGTGTATATGATACAGCTAGAGGGATTCGTTTCCAAAGAGAGTCCATAAAGTGTGCAGGTTGCTTAGATCCATTTATCGATTGAAGCAAGCTTCCCGAAGTTGGAACATAAGATTTGATGAGGTGATAAGATCTTATGATTCGTTAAGAACGAAGATGAGCCTTGTGTGTACAGGGAGGTAAGTGGAAGCGCTATCACCTTCTTGGTGCTATATGTGGATGACATCCTAATCATTATGAATTATGTAGGAATGCTCTCCATAGTAAAAGCTTGGCTATTGAGAACCTTCTCCATAAAAGACCTAAGGGAAGCATCCTATATTTTGAGGATCCGGATCTATATAGATAGATCAAAGAGGATGCTTGGCTTGTCCCGGTCCAAGTACATAGACTCTATTGTCAAAAGGTTTAGCATGGGAAATTCTAAGAGAGGTCTTATACTGATAAGACATAGAATATCACTTTCTAGGAGTATGCCCTAAAGACTCCTGAAGAAAGGGCAGACATGGATAAGATATCTTATGCCTCAGCGATAGGGTCTATCATGTATGCAAAGCTATGTATCAAGCTTGATATAACACATTCTCTAAGTGTCACGAGTAGGTATCATGTAGATCTAGGTTTAGAACACTGGAAGGTGGTAGCCTTCAGGTTGAGGGCTAAGAAGGACTTAAGAAGGACTAAGGATCTTTTACTAGCATATGAAGGAGGTAGCCTCCAGGTTGAGGGCTACACGGACTCGAGTTTTAGTCAAACAATGATGATAGCAAGTCAAATTAGGTATATTTTCATCCTAAATGGAGGAGCAGTAAGCTGGAAGAGTTCCAAGCAAGATACTACTGATGACTCAACCATAAAGGCCGAATACATTACTGTAGTAGAAGCAGCAACGGAAAGGGTGTAGACGAAGAAGTTCATCAAGGATTTGGGAGTCATACCAAGTAGCATGGAGCTGACTCCCATATATTATGACAGCGACAAGATGATAACTCTAACAAGGAAACCCAGGTCTCATCAGAATTGTTCTAAGGAGGTTGCAGGCGGCCGGCCGGCCAAGGGAGGTCGTTGCTCGCATGTGCAGAACAAGGGAGGCTACTCGCAGGGTAGACGAGGGTGGCAGTGGGCATACCGCTGCAACGTGGCACCGGAAGGGGCCGATTGGCGGCACCCACAAGGGGCTACCGTGCGCCCGCCGCCGCCAAGGGCGGTGGCGTCGGCGGGTGGTCGCCTGGCAAGGTGCCGGGCAAGGGTAGTCAGCAGGGTAGCAGAGATGTGTAGTTGGGGCAAGAGGGGTTAGGGCATCCTTTTGAGACAAGGATGATCCTGCCCCTTTAAATTTTAAAAATTCCGAGGATTGCTCTCGTGTTCAGAATTCTGAAAATGCCCTAAATAATTCTGAAAATTTGAGGACTGTCCTCTCATCTAGAATTATAAAAATACCTTTGACAATTCTGAAAATTCTGAGCATGTCTTGATTTCTAAAAAATAATTAATTAAATAGTTTAATTAATTATTATATATATGTATCCTACATATGATATGATGTACATGTGATGTATGATGTGGATGGATGATCATGAGCCATGTGTTATGATATGTGTAATTATAATTATTATTATTATTGGGGCCTGCGAGCCTTCATTTTTCTTATTTATTGTCGGACCTACATGTCTATGATTATTTATAATTACATGGAGAGGCGTGGCGGGAACGAGAAGGTGACAGCGGGACCCACGATGCTGTAGTGAGAGATCACGTCGTATAGTGATGCGACGATCCGATAGAATCGATGATGACGAGATCAACAATCATAGGGCATGGAGATGCACCGATGCACACGTAGATCCTATTGTGAGTGATTAGGCCCATTGGCTCGGGCTTAATTATATTAGGTGACGGCTCATGATCATCCGGTGTGACTTGCATATATGATGTATTATACACCTACAAGATATATGTATATATATATATATATATATATATATATATATATATATATATATATTTGCACGCGATGTAGATATATATTAAATATGTATGTATGTGACAGGACGTATTAAGAAATCGATACAAAATGAAAACCCCTCCTACGATGATATTAAGTCAGTAAGCATGAGACAATAAGATTAACCCATGTGGCCTTCCAACGTTATAGGAAGAAATTGAATCACAACATAGGTTGAGTTGGTTAAGTCTTTCGAGACTCACCTATCTACGTGATCGAGATCTTGCCTATGATATAGAGATGTCACCAGTAACCTGAGGACATGGTATGCTTGGTCGAGTCCCTCGAGGGCATATTATAGAATCAGACTCATCTTATAACGATGGTGATAACTTAATTGAACATTATAGTTAGTCGAGTCCCTCAAGACCATAATGATTTAGAGGCCGAACATGACGAGAATTATAAGGAGTTATGATTGGTAAGAGTTGCTTACCTTTTGGGCTTAGTGTGGTCAAGTTCATCAAGGTTGTACTAAGACACCAATTGGATCTCGATCCCCACTATGAGTTGGCCAGAGACTTCCATCTCACATGTCGAGTGTGTCACTTAATTTGCTAAGAAAATAATAGGAGTACATTAAGATAAAAGTCTATATCTTAATTAGTATTTTCTACAAAATCTGCATGCTATTTAATTTACGCTATATCTTGTTTGTCGCTTGCAAACTTCTTACGTGGCATACTTGATGCCAACCGCCTCATTGGTCCAAAGGCTTCGCAATTTGAGAAGTATTCTCACGAAGGAGAAAATCCTATATGTCCTTAACATGATTGTGCCTACGCTGGAGGAAAGGACAAGCGAGGATGAGATCGCTCGCTTTGTGAAGTATATAGATAGTCCTAACGGATAACTTGTATATTGATCTTATACTTCAGTCCCTGTCAGATTCCTTTTTATAGTTCATATGAACAAGTTTGAGGTGACTCTACCTAAACTCCTCAATATGTTAAGGGAAGTTGAGAGCATTATTAAGAAAGAGAAGTCAGCTCTCTATATTGGTGAGACCAATAAGAAAAGGAAGGCCAGCAAGACCCTTAAGAAGGGCAAGGGCAAAGATAGATTTGGTAAGGCAAAGGTTGTCAAGAAATATCCAACAAAGGACGAAGGACAAAGGATAGTGCTTCCACTGTGGCTAAGACGAGCATTGGAAAAGGAACTGTAAGGACTACGATGTAGATAAGGCAAAACAGAAGCATGGAGAAGCTTCAAGTATATTCATGATCAGTCTCCACTTGTCACATATTCATAATAATATGAGTATTAGATACCAGGAGTGTTTATCATATCTGTAATTCGTTATAGGTTCTGGCAAGACCTAGAAGATTGGCTAGAGGCGAGATAAACATCAAGATGGGCAATGAAGCAAGAGTTGTTGCAATTGCTATTTGGGAGGTCATCCTACATCTACCTAGTAAAACTATTATTGCATTAGATGCATGCTATTTCGTTTCCTCTATTATCAAAAATATTATTTCTATCTCTTGTTTAACAGTTAGTAGATATAAATTAGTTTTTGAGAATAATAGTTGTTCAATAATTATGGATGATGAGATCATCACTAGAGGGACCCTTATAAATGGCTTAAATGTGTTAGACACTTCTTCACATATCATGAATATAAATATGTCTAAGAGGAAAATAGATAAGGTGAATAATGCATACCTATAACATTGTAGGCTTGGTCATATACATGAGGGAAGGATTCAAAAGTTATTGAACGATGGATACTTAGATCCATTTAACTATGAGACATATGTAACTTGCGAACCTTACCTTCATGGGAAGATAACCAACTCTCCTTTTAGTGGAAATGGAGAGAGAGCCACCGAGTTATTGGAACTTATATATAGTGATGTATGTGGTCCCATGTCGACTAAGGCTATAGGTGGTTACTCAGACTTCAGTACATTCACTGGTGATTTCTCTAGGTATAGACACATGTACTTAATTAAGTACAAATCTAAGGCTTTTGAGAAATTCAGCGAATATAAGAATGAGGTAGAGAACCAAATTGGAAAGAGTATTAAGACTCTTCGATCAGATCGAGGAGGAGAGTACTTGAGTACAGAGTTCACCCATTTCCTCAGTGACAATGGGATTTTATCCTAATAGACACCTCCTTATACACCTCAGTTCAATGGTGTCTCAGAAAGGAGGAATCGCACGCTGTTAGACATGATGTGGTCCATGATGAGTTTCGCTAAGCTACCCATCTCATTCTGGGGTATGCCCTAGAGACTGTAGCTTACCTTCTGAATAAAGTTTTATCAAAGTCGGTAGTATCTACACCATATGAGATATGGAAAGGAAAGAAGCCCGATCTTAAGATTGTTAAGATTTGGGGTTGTCCTGCCCATGTTAGAAGACACAACCCCGATAAGTTGGAATCAAGGATAAAATGGTGCACATTCGTGAGATACCCTAAGGAAACTTGTGGGTATTATTTCTATCATCTCGAGGACTGAAAGGTCTTTGTTGACAAAAGAGCTATGTTCCTTGAGAAGGAATGCATTCTTGGTGGAAACAGTGGGAGTGAGATAGAATTGAGCAAGGTTGAAGAACCTAGCTCAAGCACCATTCTAGTAGAGTGTGTCACCCTCCTGAAAGATATGTGAGACATATCAGTGGAGATGACTCTCAAGAAGTTTATCCTCAAACCTATAAAGAAGCTATTATAAGTATAGACTCTAGGAAGTGGCAAGAAGCCATGAATTTTGAGATAGATTCCATGTACTCTAATAAGGTATGGAACCTTGTGGATGCACCTGAGGGTATTGTATCCCTTGGTTGCAAATGGATCTTCAAGAAGAAGATCAGAGTGGATGAAAAGGTAGAGACCTGTAAAGCAAGGCTGGTAGCTAAATGATATTATCAAAGATAATGAGTTGACTATGATGAAACTTTTTTACCTTTAGCCATGCTTAAGTCTATTAGAATTATTTTGGCTACTACAGCACATTATGACTATGAGATCTGGCTGATGGATGTCAAAACAGCATTCCTTAATAGCAACCTTGAGGAGGAGGTGTATATGATATAGCTAGAGGGATTCGTATCCAAAGAGAGTCCAGATAAAGTGTGTATGTTGCTTAGATCTATTTATGGATTGAAGCAAGCTTCCCGAAGTTTGAACATAAGATTTGATGAGGTGATCAGGTCTTATGACTTCGTTAAGAACGAAGATTATTCTCGTGTGTACAAGAAGGTAAGTGGACGCGCTATCACCTTCTTGGTGCTATATGTGGATGACATCCTAATCATTAGGAATAATGTAGGAATGCTCTCCACAGTAAAGGCTTGGTTATCAAGAAACTTTTCCATGAAAGACTTAGGGGAAGCATCCTATATTTTGAGGATTTGGATCTATATAGATAGATCCAAGAGGATGCTTGGCTTATCCCAGTCTAGGTACATAGACTCTATTGTCAAAAGATTTACCGATGAGATATGAAATATCACTTTCTAGGAGTATATCCCCAAAGACTCCTGAAGAAAGGGCAGACATTGATAAGATATCTTATGCCTCAGTGATAGGGTCTATCATATATGCGATGCTATATTCCAGGCCTGATATAGAATATGTTGTGAGTGTTATGAGCAGGTATCAGGCAGATCCATGTTTAGAACACTGGAAGG
This sequence comes from Ensete glaucum, assembly GCA_021527575.1. Taxonomy (NCBI): domain Eukaryota; kingdom Viridiplantae; phylum Streptophyta; class Magnoliopsida; order Zingiberales; family Musaceae; genus Ensete; species Ensete glaucum. Next base: position 16,755,410 of record CM038555.1, on the reverse strand, counting down.
CAGTAAAGTGTATCCTTATGTACTTGAGAAGGACTACTAGTATATAGAGGAGGTAGCCTCCTAGTTGAGGGCTACACGGACTTGAGTTTCAGTCTTACAATAATGATAGCAAGTCAAATTAGGGTATATTTTCATCCTAAATGGAGGAGCAGCAAGCTAGAAGAGTTTCAAGCAAGATACTACTGCTGACTCGACCACAGAGGTGAAATACATTGCTGCAGCAAAAGCAGCAAAGGAAGGGGTGTAGATGAAGAAGTTCATCAAGGATTTGAGAATCATACTAAGCAGCGTGGAGCTGACTCTCATATATTATGATAGGGATACGGTGATAACTCTAACAAGGGAACCCCGGTCTCATAAGAATTGTTCTGAGGAGGTTCTATCTGATTAGAATGATCATGAACCGAAAATATATAGCAATGGAGTTCCATCCAAAGATAACATTGCAGATCTATTGACGAAGCTGCTTGCTTAGATTGTATTTGAGTGACATAGGGGTCTAATGGGGATCAGACACATAGGTGATTGGCTTTTGGTCAAGCGGGAGATTACTGGTTACAGGTGCCCTGCAAGCCAATCATGTGAGTAATGACACGTGTGACAAACTATGTGATATTTTTACTTATAGTTAATATTGGCATATTCTCACATTATATTATCTATAGCATATATACTATAATGTTCTTGGTTCTGAGCAATAAGAGTTGGATCGTGATGAGATCATAATAATGAGATCGATTCACCTTTAAACACAGATCGTAAATAATCGTAGTCATAGATTACTTGAGAGGGACATCGAGATAACCAGATAGATAGGTGTACTATATACCCATCCATATGATGGAGGTGACTCGTCTCATAGCCACTTGTGTGGAGACACTAAGGATATAATATCGATGCTCATTGGAGAATGAGTTCACTGATTGATCCGCTTATGAAATGTTATATAGTTGATGATACATAATGTCAGATAGGGATTGCATAGTCACAGTTGTGTATCTGATCCTTAGACTTGAGACACCAATGATACCTTGTATGAGTGCTCCTTTCTTTGATGCCAAACTTATAGGTTTGAAAAGTTTCAGATCTGGTACAATTGGTTATCGGGATTGGTAGCCAACCTTACGAAGGTAATTGAGTGTCAATAGAGGATCATCCATTCTTAGTATCATGAGAGGAATATCTCATATGTACTTGCTCAGACAAATTCCTGGCCAGGGTTATTCAGATTGAAAGAGAAATAGTTCTCTGAGAGAATCCGATTAGAGCGACGCTACGACGAATTCCGAATGTGGCCGGACAATACCATGTCCAATATACGATCTCTAGGATATTAGTTGGATGAGGGATTATAGTTAAATGGTAACTGTAGACAAACAGGTCGGATGGATTTGATCCCCCCTGTACCATCTGGGAACCATTGCATAGTGGCCTAGTATGTCCATAGTCGATGAGTCGAGTGAATTATTATGGAGATAATAATTCACTATATCAGAAGGAGGTTTGATGGGAGTGACTCACGGCCAGCTCGGTATTAGGCCTAAAGGGTCACACACATATAGTAGATGCTTCAGCGAATAGATGATTGGATAGAGATCCAATTAGCCCCTATGCTCATTAGATGAGACTCTATGCTGATGGACTCCTTGATTAAGGAGCAATTAGAGGCCTAAGGAGATTATTAGATAAAGATCTAATAATGCAAGGTTAGTCGATAATTGGATAGAGATCTAATACCCACTAAGGCAGGAGCCATAGAGTTTTTGGTGGCTCTCTATAAATAGGAGGGGAGACTCATGGTTGATAGGCTATAGCTTTATCCACCACCTCCTATTCTCCTCCCTCCCTTTGTGCAAGAGTTGCGAGATCAGATTGGAGGAGTTTCATTGCAGAGATCTATCGTGTAGATACCGCTAAAGAGGAGGATGCTTGACCTCCTTCATCTCATCCATCTAGATCTGAAATACAGGGATATAGGATCTCCCTAAGTAAAATAAATCTCTCACACATCGCAGTTTTATCGATTTTTATATTTTTCTCATGACCCCAATATTTTGTACGATGATTTGATCTGCTTGGGAAACTAATTTTTATTTTGATTTTCACTGTGTATGTGATACACTCGTTGAGGTTTCCCAACATCATGTGACCTACAATAATCATTAAACAATCCTATGTACTCACTACTATTATATGATCTTATGCATTTCAATTGCCTTTCTATCTCCTTTTCAATTCTAGCATGAAACTCTCTTAAAACATTAATAACATGATATTTAGTATTCATAGCATAGGCTTAAATTTTTTTAGAAAAGTCATCTATAAAAATGATAAAATAAAATGCACCACTAATACCATGAACATTAATAGATCCTGGGAGTTTTTTCCTTAAAGGATCACATACAACTATATAGACATCCAAGGCATCCAACTTTCTAGATAAAGTAGGACTAATAAAGGAAACTTTATGTTATTTACTAGCCAAATAATCATTACAATAGTTCAAACATGTACCTCTAAGGTCCGACAATACCTCTCTCTTGGAAAAACTTTCAACCTATTTGTGCTCATGTGTTATAGTCGCCTATGCCACAACTCCATATTAAAGTCATTCTCGGAGCATAGAACTACTCACCATAAGCTTTAACCTGCAATATATACAAAATTTCTTTCCATTAGCTATAACAAGAGAATCCTTACTGAGTTTTCATTGCCCTATATGAAATTTGATATCAAAGTCTTCATCATCTAGCCTTCCAACTGAAATTAAATTCAGCATCAAGTCAACCATATGCCTCCCATCCTTAAGCATCAACTTGCAACCAATGTTAGTCTTTATATGGATATCACTCATACCGATGATGTTTGTCGTGTTATAGTTATCCATCTTAATAACACCAAAATTTTTAAACCTATAGGTAGTAAAGAACTCCCTCCTTGGTGTCATTTAATAAGAAGCACCAATGTCAATCACCCAGTCGAGATTCTAACACATACAAGAAAAAATATTATTAGAAGTAGATAAAATCAAATAATCACCACCCTGCACTATAGCTATGGTATTTTCTTTTGACTTTGTAGACTCCACCTCTTTCTCATTTTCTTACTCTTCTTAGGTTGCTTGCATTGATTCTTACAATATCATTTCTCATCACAATTATAGTAATTAATATCTTTTCTTGATCTTGACTTTTCTACTCATGCATGAACTTCTAACCTTAGACTTTGACCTTCCTCTATTCTTAGAGACAAGTGTTTATGAATCAATCTGAGATGTTGCTGAAATCTTTCTCATCAACTTCTTATTCAACAAACTGCCTGTTACTTGGCTTATGGTGATAATATCATCTAGTGCAAAATTACTGAGGAAAATCACTAGTCTCTCCCAACTTTCTAATAATGAATTGAGAAATAACAATGCCTGTAACTTATCGTTAAGAAATATTTTCATAACGAATAACTGGTTAGTGATACTTTGCATTTCATTCAAATGCTCAACAATAGAAGTGCCCTCCTTATATCTCAGGTTCATAAGTTTTCTGATTAAGAAAGTCTTGTTATCAGTCATTTTTCTTTCATAAAGACCTTTCAACTTTTCCTAAAGAGAGCATGCATAACTTTCAGTAGAAATACGGTGAAAGACACTGTTATTGAGCCATTGTCGAATGAACTCAACCATTTTTTGGTCTAACCTCTTCCACTCTGCATCTGTCGTAGTTGTAGGATTTGCACTATCATTTTACAAGGGTCCCTACAAATCCTTACAATATAAGAAATTTTTTATTTTTGGGTTTCATACAATCCAATTTTTTTCGTTCAAGCTAATCATGTGAAAAACACTACCAGCTTCCATGTTTGAACATAAAAATTAAATACCACCAAAATATGCTTTGATACTAATTGATGAGACAAAAAGAATTGTGTATATGAATAAATACGCAATAGAATTAAATAAAAATTATAATAAAATAGAATACCAAGATTTATGTCGAAAACTCCTCCAACTCGAAGGGTAAAAATCACAATGCAAGCCAGAGAAAATCCTCTATAAAAATGAACGTACAAATCTCAGTCTCTTGCTGAAAATTTAAGTAACAATCAACAATCATAAGAGAATGATAATGATATAAGGATTATATCACTATGCTCAATATCCAAAATCTCCCTAAGTGATCGTAGTAATAATCTACTACAAATCTAATGTGACTTGAGGTGAAAGTATTGCTTGGATAATTGAGAACAACTTTTTTGTTGCCATTGTTTCTTATCTTTTCTCCTTCTCTTGTTTTTATGCCTCCAACTACCATTATTGCTTCGCCCTTTTTCTCAAATCACCTCTGTTTAGATTAAAAAAAAAGAGTTTCAATGGCTGAGTTGTAGGCTTTATTAAAACATGCTATGAGTTGAATCTACCCTATCATTATGCATATCTATTACAGGAATAGGTTTCGCCAACATGTAATGCCCTTCCAAAAATTTTTAAGTCATTGTGCTTCCTCACTGTTTTATCTAAAATGATAAACTCATATTCCATCATCATTGATTTATGCATATTTTCTTTAAGGACTTCCTACCTCTTCCAATGGTAAAAATGTATCCATTGGTGGATTTAGAATCATTCGTGTCAAATATTTGTGCCATTGGACATTTCTAATATTGTTGGATATCTCATATAATATAATTGATAATTTAACGTATATCTTAGATATCTAACAATTCTAGTCAATATCTTTCAATGGTCATATCCTAGATTATTTGTAAATATACTTATTTTGTTGACAACATGTATTAATTCATTAGATCCATTAGGCTTCCTTTGGTGCAGGAATACTCCCAGCGGTGATATAAGTTCATCAATATTTTTGGCTAGGTGTAGATTTAAATCTATTAAAGTTTTAAGTGCATAACATCGTATGCATTAAAATTTTTAATATAGTTTCAATATAATAAGACTATGACAGCATAAGTATTTGTGATGTTTTAGAGACATTAATCCTTAGGATGATATCTGCCTAACCTATATCCTTCATATCAAAATACTTTATAAATATTTTATTAGTTGATATGATAATATTATGATTATATCATCAACACATAAGTATATGATCATTTTAATTCCTAGGATGACATCTGCCTCCACTTATAATTAGTATATCATCAACATATAAATACAAAATGGCATAACAATTTAGAATATTTTTGATATAAATATATTTATCACACTCATTAATTTTAAATCATTTGACAATATAGTTTTAATCAAAATTTTCTTGTCATTGCTTAGGTTCTTATTTTTATCCATATAGAGATTTAATAAATTTGCAAATTGTCTTCACCTTTTCAAGAGCCACAAACCTCTCAGCTTGTTACATATAATTTTTTTCTTTTCATTCACTATTTAAGAATGTTGTCTTAATATCCATTTCAATACTATGCAATGTTGTGATTGCTATTAATATTTTAATTGGCATTATCCTTGTAACTAGTGAATATATGTTGAAAAAGTCAAGACATTCTTTTTGTTTGAACCATTTGGCTACCAACCTGACTTTATACTTATCAATTAACCCATCAAGTTTTAGTTTCCTCTTCAAGATCCATTTATAACCTAAAAGCTTTTATTCCAGGTGGAAGATTCATCAATTCCCATGCATGATTTTACATGATAGATTCAATTTTACTATTTGTAGCCTCTTTCCAAAATAGAGCTTCTAGCGTCGACATAGTTTTATTGTATATCTTGAGTTGATTAATTAATAAATAAGTTAGAAAATCTGGACCAAAAGACTTAGATACCTTGGTCCTTTTACTACGTCTTGGTTCCTCATCACTTGGATGGCTATCACTTGTATCATATGTTTTTTTTTATTTGATAACCTTTTTTTTGTCTTCTCTTAGCAAGGAAAGATATCCTAAAAAAATATAATATTTCTTAATTCAATAATACATTTTCAAGTACGTTAGGAATTTTGACTTATGCTCAAGAAATGTGCACTGATGTTATGAGCATATCTAATAAATAAGCAATCAACTACTTAAGACCCAATTTTGACTTATTTAGGCTTAGGTACTTCTACTTAGATAAAAATCCTAACACTTACTGAGAGAATTGATCCCCCTACATAAATTCTATCGTAAATCAAAACTTAGTTATTGAAACTCAAATTTTGATGATGAAATCAATTAAAGAGTTTATTAATGAATATGTTCTTGAGATAAGTGATGTAGAAAAAACTTCGATCACAAACTCAAACAATTAAATGACAAATTATCGAAGCAGAAGAATCATACATTGGGCCATATATGTATTATGTCGAAAATTGGACATCAAGCCGAACAATTGATCGGCATGCCAAAGATTAGACTTTGTACCATGAGTTCAGGCATCATGTCAAAAGGATAGGGTATTGTGTCAAAAGATCTGATGTTGTGAAAATGTTAACATATCGATGTTTGGGCAATATGCTAAAAGAAATGACGATGCACCAAAGGTTCAGACGAATTATCGAATGATCGGATAACATGACAAGATGTTGGACAATATGCTAAAAGCTTCATGATTTTGTCATAATTATAGTTGGATTGTTTATGTCTTGATCGAGGTCTTTGGGGTCAAATTGTGTTGATATTGGGTCGAAACTATGCCAAGTTATCGAGAAACCTATTGGACTTGAATCAAAATCAAGTTGGGCTCATTAAGAGGCTAAACTAGTGGCCTTGAGCAGGCCTGAGCGATGGTACCACCGGGCCTAAGTGGTGGTACTGCTTAGATAGCCGATAGGCATTGTTTTATGCTTATCAGTGTAGCCAATGATGGAATTGCCTACGGTGATGAGTATGCCTAAAATTCAAATTTTGTGATAGTAGGTTGCCCAAAAGTCTGAATTTGAGGCGTCAAAAGTTGTAGCTATAGGATTATCCAAATCTTTAAATTTTCGATGATTTAAATTTTTTGCTTCTATTTTGAAGCCATTTGGGGCTATAAATACCCTCATTAAGACTTGGATTGAAGCAAGAAACAAGTGAAGTTTTTAAGGGTTGTAACATTATTTAAGCCTCTTCCTCCTTCTTGAGTTTTGAAGTGATTCTCAATTGTAGGAGGTGTGTGAGCACTTGTCAAATAATAAGTTGTAATAAGGATAGTTGATCTTCATCTATCTTAAAGAAGATTCGTAGTTAAAGCCGATGGCCTCGAGGGAAAAGAAATTAGGAGTGGTTGTAGGTTGGGATGGCCGAAACACTATAAATCGATTTACATTCTTTCTCTTGCCTTGATTTGTCGTTGTATTTTGATTTACTTACTCGCTATTTTCGCTAATTATATTTTTGATACAAATTTATCAATCGAACTTTTAAAATCGGTTAAATTTACTATAACACTATTTCATGCTATTACGATCCTAATAATTGGTATCAAAGCATAGTTCTCTCAGTTGGATTAACACCTAAGAGAGATCTAATGATTTTTTCGGGCAACCAAGAGAGATCTAATGATCTATGTTTAATAGGACAGACTACATATATTGAAAAACATGAATGCAGATTTTCTTGCTTTCTATGAATTTTGATATATGGAACTTTGTCGAAATTGGTTTCCAAAAATCCTCTAAACTGATGAATGAATGGAATGATTTTGAAAAAAAATATATTTTTCATAAACGCTAAAGCTATAAATGTTTTATTTTATGCTTTAGACAAAAATAAGTTTGATCATGTTTCTACTTATGACGTTGCACATGATATTTGACACATACTTAGAGTTGCTCATGAAAGCATAAGTAGAGTTAAAGAATCTAAAATTAATCTTTTGGTACATAGTTATGAATTATTTAAAATGAAGCCAAGCAAAACCATTGGTAATATGTATACTTATTTTACGGATGTTATCAATGGTTTAAAAGCTCTTAGTAAAAGTTATACTAATCTTGAATTGGTAAATAAGATTTTAAGATTTTTTCCAAAAAATTAAGATCCAAAAGTAATCGCTATCAAGAAGAGGACTTAAACAACTTCCCTCTTGAAGAACTCATAGGATCTTTAATGAACTATGAAATGACCTAAAAAGCACATGATGAATAAGAGTAAAACCTCACAAAGAATATAAAGGAAATTACATTAAGAACCAACGAAGACTACTCGAGCAAAAGCTCAAGTGACGATGATGATATTGCACTCTTTATAAGAAAATTCAAAAAGTTCATAAGGAGAAACAAAACTAATTCTATAAGACGAGAAGGTAAGAATAAAAATAAAACTAATAATGATGTAATCATATGTTATAAATGTAAAAAAGTCAAGGTACTTCAAAAATAAGTATCCACGACTGAAGAAGAAGCTACCAACCCAAAAAAAAGAAAAAAACATTCGAGGCAATATTGGATAAATTAAGTGAATCAAAAGACGAAGAGCAAATCAATAAAGATAAAGTGACAAACTACGCTTTGATAGCCTTCAACAATGAGGTATTTGACTCTCTTAAAATATCTATATCTTATAATAAATTATATTTCATGATTTGTGATGAACTAAAATGGTTAGTAAGAAATATAAATTGCTAAAAAGGATCATGTATATCTCTCTGATGAGTTTGATGAATTAAAAAAATAAGTATGATAACTATATGTCCACATCTTGTACCAAATGTGAAGAGTTAGAATTACTTAAAAAAGAAAATATGTTCTTACAACAAATATTAGAAAAAATTAAAATTGGAAATAAGTCATTGAACATGATTTTTGCTAATCAAGATTACATATCAAGAAAAGAAGGAATTGACTTCGCGAGTAATAACACATATCAAAAGCCAACAAAATTTATAAAAGGACCCACACTACATACATATTCCTCCTAAAGTGAAATATAATTTTTGTGAAAAATTTGATCAATATATTCATAAATGCTCTCTTAAAAAATATAGTTCTCATAAATTAATTTGGGTTCCTAAAGGAACTATAAATGATTGGATGCTAAAAATCAAGAAGCGTAGATCTAACCATGAATGATTCGAAGTTAAATGGGTACCTAAAGTAAACCCCCCTTCCTTGTAGGTATGTCTTCAAATAAAAGCTAAGAGCAAAAGATGGTATCTTGATAGTAGATGCTCAAGATATATGACTAGAGATTCAACACATTTCTTAAAACTCACTACCTGAGATAGAGGATACTTTACTTTTGGAGAGAACAATAAATGAAAGATCATTGGCATTGGAAATATTGGTAAAAAATTAAATCTTTTGATTAAAATGTTCTTTTAGTAGATTGTTTGAAACATAACTTAATAAGCTTTAGTCAACTTTGTAATAACAGATATAATATTAAATTTGAATCTAATGCTTATATCATAGAAATACTAAATAAGAATAAATCTATGATTATTTTAAGAAGTGATAATATTTATACTATTGATCTTAATGATTTTCATGATAAAACTTACTTTTCGATTTTAAATGATAATGTATGGCTTTAGGACATATACTAATCTCATAAATTGGAACTAAGGTTCTTATGAGAGGAACGCCTAAAATTAAATTTGTCAAGGATAAAATTTGTGATGCATGCTAACTAGGAAAACACATAAAGAGTAACTTCAAACCTAAAAATCAAGTAAGTACCTCTAGGCCATTATAATTAATTCATATGATTTTATTTGGACCTATTGATACCACAAGTCTAGGAGATCCTAAATATACTTTCGTAATTATTGACGATTATAGTATATATACTTGGACATACTTCTTGGCACATAAAAGTAATTATTTTAAATATTTTACCAAGTTTTACAAATAAGTTCAAAATAAGAAAGGTTTTATAATTTCTTCTATTCATAGTGATCATGGTGGTGAAATTAAAAATAATTTTTAAAAATTTTGTGATTTAAATGGATATGACCGTAATTTTTGTACTCCAAGAAATTCACAACAAAATGGAATGTTAGTTATAGGTGACACGTAAGCCAATCACATGAGTGATGACACGTGTGACACACTACGTGATATTTTTGCTTACTATATTATTAATATATTCTCACTTTATGTTGCTTATTACATATATCGTGATGTCCTTTGATCTATGTAATGAGAATTAAATCGTGATGAGATCACGATAATGAGATTGATTCACGTTTAAACACAGACCCTAAATAATCTCGGTCATAGATTACTCGAGAGGGATATCAAGATAACCAGATAGACTTATATATTGTATACCCATCCATATGATGGAGGCAGCTGATCTCATAGCCACTTGTATGAGGATACTAAGGGTATTACACAAGTGCTCATTGGAATGCTGGATAGTTGATTATACCTACCGTTAGACAGCGAGTATTCCTAGTCTCAGTTGTGTATCTAGTTCTTAGACTTGAGATACCAAGGATGCCTCATTGAGTATTCCTTTCTTTGATGTCGGACCTATAGGTTTAAAAAGTTTCAAATCTGGTACAATTGGTTATCGGGATTGGTAGTCAATCTTATGAAGGTAATTGAGTGTCAATAGAGGATAATCTACTCTTGTTATCATGAGAGGAATATCCCGTATGCTCTCACTTAGACAAATCCCTAGCTAGGGTTGTTCGAATTGAGAAAGAAGGAGTTCTTATGGAGAATCCAATTAGAGTGAGACTAACAATTCACCAAGTTAGAAAGAGTTTTAACAAGTGAAACTCATAGCCAGCTTGGTGTTAGGCCTAGAGGGTCACATACATATAATGGATGATTGTAGTGAGTAGAGGATTAAATATAAGTTATCCAATAAGCCCCTATTTATCATTAGATGAGACCCAATATTAATGGACTCCTTGCATGAGGCCCAATTAGAGGCACATTGAGATTATTAGATAGAGATCAATCAAGCGAAGAGCTGTGGGTAATTAGATAAAGATTTAATACCTACTAAGACAAGATCCATTAGGATTTTTGGAGGTTCTCTATAAATAAAAGGCAGGGGCAGCCAACACAAGTGATAGACTACATCTTTGGCTGCCCCTCTCCTCCCTCTCATCTCTTCTCAACCAACCACCCTTTTCCCTACTATGAGAGGATAGTGAAGAAGATCACCTATCTTCTTATATGTTCACTACAAGGTGGTTCGCAAAAGCTATGATGAAGGTTTGCAAAAGTTACAAGGTTTTAGCTGCAATTGAGGAACATCGCTACATCGATCCATCATGTGAATACCACTAGAGAGGAGGACATATGACCTCTTTAATCTTCTTTCATAGGATATGGAAGTTTTAGGGATATATGATTTTCCTAGGTAATAAATCTCACATGTCTCGTAGTTTTTTATTTTTATCCTTTTTTTATGCATCAATCGTTGCATGATGACATGATAAACATGTAAAACTAATTTTGTCTTTGTTTTTTGTTATGGATGAGATGCTCTCAAAGTTTTCAATAGTGGTCTCAGAGCCAGGTAGCTCGTGCAATAATTGGCCTTTAAACTACATGTGATGAGATTAAATCACGTAGAATTATTCTACGCGTTCTTACTACGCACAAAGATGCTTGCGGAGAGGCGACGTGTGTGCTTGGCTATAAAGGCAGCACCCACAGGCAAACTGCCTATAGGCGGGGGCATCCACCTACGGGAAGGCCGCTTACGGCCAGGGCCCCTGTAGGGGCGGTTGCTTGTCGCCAAGCCTCCTATAGGGGCAACCGCCAGTTACACACAACAGTGCCACCTGTGTAGGGGCGATGATGGCCACCCGCTAGTAGACGACATAAGGATTAGGGTTTCTTTTTATAAAAAGATGATTCTGCCCTTTAAATTTTAAGAATTTTAGATTTCTTCTATCCAAAATTTTTTAAATATCCTTAATAAATCTAAAAATTCTCGATATGTCCCAAATTCCAAAAAAATAATTAAATAAATAATTAATTAATTATTATTTATTTAGTAATCCTACATAATGATGTGTACATGTGAAGTATAATGTGAATGAATGATCATGGATCATGTGATGTGATCTATGTATATGTGATTATTATTATTATTTTTGGGGCTTGCGAGCTTTCATCTTTCTCATTTATTGTTGAACCTACGTACTTGTTATTATGTTATAATTACATGAAGAGGTACGATAAGAGCGTGGAGGTGCCAACGGGACCTACGATACCGAGAAGGGCGATCGTGACACATGGTGATGTGCCAAAGAGTCGACGGAATCGACGATGATGAGATTCATGATCACAAGGCATGGAGATGCGCCGATACATACATAGATCTTATTGTAAGTGATTGGATCTACTAACTCGAGCCTGATCACATTAGATGCTGGTTCATGATAATCTAGTATGATATGCATATGTGATATATGATTAATTATATACCTACTATATATATATATATGTATGTGATATAGATATATTGAATATGTACCCCATCCTATGATTATATTAAGCCGGTAAGCCTGAGGCAATTAGATTGACCCACGTGGCTTTTCATCGTTAAAGGAAAAATTGAATCCCAACATAGGTTGAGTTGGTCGAGTCTCTTGAGACTGCTTATCTATCTTCGCAATTCGAGATCTTGCCTATGACATAGAGATGTCACCGGTGACATTAGGACGTGGTATGCTTGGTCGAGTCCCTCAAGGGTATATCATTAAATCAGACTTATCTTGTAATGATGGTGATGACTTAACTGAACATCATGATTGGTCGAGTCCCTCGAGACCATGATGATTTGGATGTCGAACAAGACGGGAATCACAAGGAGTTGTGATTGGTAAGAGTTGCCTACCTTTTTGGGCTTAGTGTGATTGATCGAGTCCTCAAGGTTACACTAAGACACCGATTGGATCCCGATCCACACTAGAAGTTGAATAAGATAGAAAATATTATTCATTTATGCTACATCTTATTTGTTAAACATGTCGCTTATAAATCTCCTATTTGGCATACTTGATGTCAACCGTCTCATCGGTCTAAACTATACAGATTAGCTCCGTAATTTGAGAATTATTCTCATGATGGATAAAATTGTGTATGTCCTTAAGGTTGTTAAGATTTGAGATTGTCATACCCACGTTAGAAGACGCAATCTCGATAAGTTGGAATCAAGGATAGAATAATGCAAGTTTGTGGGATACCCCAAGAAAACTTAGAGGTACTATTTCTATCATCCTGAGGATCAAAAAGACTTTGTTGCCTAGAGGGCTATGCTCCTTGAGAAGGAACATATTCTTGGTAGAAATAGTGGGAGCGTGATAGAGTTGAGTGAGACTGGAGACCCTAACTCAAGCACCGTTCTAGAGACTAAGTCTGTTCTAGTACCTAGCATATAAGTTCCAACTTTGCATAGGTTTGGTAGAGTATTTCACCCTCCTAAAAGATATGTGTGACATATCAATGAGTGGACACCCAAGATGTCGATCCTTAGACCTACAAGGAGCTAGGAAGTGGTAAGAAGCCATGAATTCTGAGATGGATTTTATATACTCCAATAAGGTTTGGAAACTTATGGATGTACCTGAGGGTATCATACCCATCGGCTTCAAGTAGATCTTCAAGAAGAAGATAGGAGTAGATGGAAAGGTGGAGACCTATAGTTGGTGGCCAATGGGTATCGTCAAAGATAAAGAGTTGACTATGACGAAACCTTCTCACTCATAACCATGTTGGATCATTATCTTGATTTCTTGATATGAGATTTATTTCATATGACTCTTTTGTAAGTGACATATTTCTGATAAACAAGATGTAGCATAAATGAATAATACAAATTTTATAGGAAATAAATAATTAAGAGATGAATCTCTATCTTAATCTACTCCCACCAGCAAATCATGTGACACCTCGGCATGTGAAACAAGAGTCTCCGACATACTTCTAATAGGGATTGGGATCCAATTGGCATCTTATTATAATCTCAAGGGACTCAACTAATCACATAAGCCCAAAAAGGTAAGCAACTCTTGCCAATTACAACTCCTTATGATTCTCATCCTGTTTGGTTTCCAAACTATCATGGCCTCGATAGACTTGACCAACCATAATGTTCAGTTAAGTCATCACCATCATTATAAGATGTGTTTGATTTGATGATATACTCTCGAGGAACTCGACCAAGTATATCATGTCCTAAGGTCACTGGTGACATCTCTATGTCGTAAGCAAGATCTCAAATCACAAAAATAGGTGAGCCTCAAGGGACTCAACTAACTCAACCTATATCGGGATTTAATTTCTTCCTATAACAATGGAAGGCTATATGGGTCAATATAATTACCTCATGCTTATCGACTTAATATTATTGTAGGAGAGGGTTTTGATTCAGTCTTCTAATATGATGTGTCACATATATACATATTTAATATATAATTATATCATATGTAAATATATACATATCTAGTAGGTGTATAAGCAATCACATATCACATATGGCCTAATGTGATTAAGCCCAAGCCAGTGGGCCCAATCACTTGCATCAAGATCTATGTATGCATTGGCGCATCTTCATGCCCTATGATTGTCTATGTCATCATCGTCAGTTCCGTCGATACCTCAACATATCTCCATACATCGCGATCATCCATCTCGACATCGTGGGTCCCTTTGATACTACCACGCTCCCACCGTACTTTTTTGTGTAATTACATATAATCACAGACACGCAACCCCGACAATAAATAAAAAAAATAAAGGCTCACAGACCCCAATAATAATAATCATCACACATACACACATTACATCACATGATACATGATCATCCGTCCATATCATATATCACATGTATACATATCATCAGGTAGGACTAGTAGATTTTATAATAATAGTTAATGAAACCTTTTAAATAACTATATTTTCTAAAATTTTAGACATATAGGGAATTTTAAGATTTATGAAGGGCATTTTTAGAATTTGGATAGAAAGACAAAACTTAGATTTCTCAAATTCAAAGTGGTAGAATCATCCTTTCACTAAAAAGAAATCATAATCCCCTTTTACGACATTGGTTATGCACCGTAGGTGGCCTCGGGCACTATGCCCATAAGCACAGCCCCTGTAGGCGATCGCTATTGGCCGTAGGTACCCTCCCTTGCAAGCGGCATGCCCGAAGGTGGCCACCCCCGCTTGTAGGCAGTTTACCCATGGGCGTTGCCTTTGTGGCCAAGCATGCATATTGCCTCTTCGCAAGCATCTTCGAGCACATCAAGAATGTATTGAACAATTCTACGTAATTTAACACAACACACATAGTTAATAAGCTAATCATCACATGATGAACCTAGCTCTGATACCACTGTTGGGAAACCTTTAGAGCATCATATGTGTAGTGAAAAAAGTAAAACAAAAGGTTTTCCATGTTTATCATGTCGTCATGCAATGATTGGTGTGCGAAAAAATTACAAAATCAAAAACTATGAATCATGTGAGATATATTACCTAGGGATATCGTAAATCCCTAAAACTTCCATATCTAATAGAAGAGAATGAAGGAGGTCAGATATCCTCCTCTCTAGTGTTATCCACACTATGGCTTAATGCAATGATGCTCCTCAAATCACAACAAAAAGCTATAACTTTTGCATAATTTCTTCACAGCTTTTGTGCATAACCTTGTAGCGAACGTGGAAGAAGAACTTATTTTTTCTTTGCTATCCTCACGCAGTAGGGTGATCAGCTAAGAAGAGATGGGAGGGAGGAGAATAGGAGGGGGTGGCCAAAGACGTATCCTATCATCTTTCTTAGCTACCCTTGCCTCCTATTTATAGAGAGCCTCTTAAACCCTAATGGATCTTGCCTTAATGGGTATTAGATCTCTATCCAATTATCTACATCTTTTGAATTATTGGGTCTTTATCCAATAATCTCAAATTGCTTCCAATTAGGCCTTATTCAAGGAATCCATTAATGCTAGGTCTTTGCTGGTTACAGATGCCCTATAAGCCAATCGCGTGAGTGATGACACGTGTAATACGCTACACGATCTTTTTGCTTATGATTATTATTGGTATATTATCACATTATATTATCTATTGTATATATATATATATATATATATATATATATATATATATATATATATATATATTATGATGTATTTGGTTATATATATATAAGAATCAGATCATGATGAAATCATGATAATGAGATCGATTTGTCTTTAAACACAGATCTCAAATAATCTTGATCATAGATTACTCGAGAGGGATATCGAGATAATTGGACAGGCTTGTGTATTGTATACCAATCCATATGACAGAGGCGACTGGTCTTATAGCCACTAGTGTAGAGACATTAAGGATATAATATAGGTGCTCATTGGAGAAGGAGTTCACTGGTTAATCTACTTATAGAATGTTATATATTTAATGATACCTATTTTCAGATTGTAATTTTATAGTGCTAGTTGTGCATCCGATCCTTAGACTTGAGACACTGAGAATGTCTTGTTTGAGTACTTTTTTTGATGCTAAACTTATAGGTTTAGAAAGTTTTAGATTTGGTATAACCGGTTATCGAGATTAGTAGCCAATCTTACGAAGGCAATTGAGTATCAATAAAGAAACATCCACTCTTAGTATCATGAGAGGAATATCCCTTATATGCTTGCTTAGACAAATCTCTAACTAGGGTCATTTAGATTGAAAGAGGAGTTCTCTAAGAGAATCCGATTAAAACAAGACTAAGATGAATTATGTATATGGCCTAACAGTACCATATCCAATATATAGTCTCTGGGATATTAGTTAGATGAGAGACTATAGATGCACGATAATTGTACTATTTGGGGACTATAGTGTAGTAGCATAGTACGTCCATAGTCGATAAGTCGATGAGATCCTGAGAGTGATCAGAAGGAGTTCTGATGAGAGTGATTCATGGCCAGCTTGGTATTGAGATTAAAGAGTCACACACATATGGTGGATGTCTTAACGAATAGAGAATTGGATATGAGTTATCTAATTAGCCTATATTCTCATTAGATGAGATCCTTCATTGATGGGCTCCTTGCATAAGGCCCAATTAGAGGCCAAAGGAGATTATTGGATAGAGATCTAATAATTCAAGGTTAGTGAATAATTGAATAGAGATCCAATACCCACAAAAGCATGATCAATTAAAAGTTTAATTAATTAATTATTATCTAGTAATTATTATATCATAGATTTTGTTGATGAAATCAATTGATGGGTGTTATAATCTAACTTGTGTGTTAGAGATGAATGATGCAGGATTAACTACGACAAGGTAATACAATCAGATGTTGGGTCGGAGTCGAATTCGAGCATCGAGTCAGAGTTCAGACAATACAGTGGGAACTCATCAGGTGATCGTCGGATTTCTCACTAAAGATATCGGGGTTTTGCCGAGAGTTAGCCGTAAGCTTACCGAAAGTATTGGGGGCTTATCGGGAGTTCAGTGGGAGCTCGCCAAAGGTGATCGGGAGCTTGTTGAAATGCATCGGGGGTTCGCCAGAAGATATCCAAGACTCATCGGGAGTTCATCAAAGGTTATTGGGAAGATTATCGGGAGTTAAGAAGGTCACTTGACTCGTTGGTCAAATTAATTATATTTGTCTGTCTTAGTATGTCGTAGTTAGTTTCAATTTGGTTTAGAGTCTCAATTGAATTTGATTTAAAAGAAATCCAAATTAACTCATTGTGAGGCAACCATGTCCACTTTGGATTGGATTTGAGTTCAACTTGAGCTCATTTCATTAACTTGGAAAGGGGTCAACATGAAGTATAAGCCGGGTATATAAAAGTAAGAAAAAAATAGCTTTTTGTGAGATTTTCGACGGTAGTACCATTGTTGGGTGGTGGTTGTATTGCCTAGGTCGATGGTAGTACCGTCGTCCCACTGTTTTCAAGGCCCACTTTAAACTGTTCATCTAAAATTAGATGTAATGTTTGTGGTAGATTATGACATATAGCTTATAAGTGTTCATTTAGAAAATATATCCACATAAATTAATTTAGGTTCCTAAAGGAACTGTAAACAACTTTAAGCCATTAGTAAAAATAGGAAGAACCTTTGATGAGGGACCCAAACTAAAATGGGTACCTAAACCAAAACCTTCTATCTTGTAGAGTTGTCTTCTAATAAGGCTAGGAGCAAAAAGGAATGGTATCATGATAGTGAATGCTCAAGCCATATGACTTGAGATCTAACTCACGTATCAAGCTCTCGACAAAAATAAGAAAAAATATTTGAATCAAGATGATTGAAACTTAATGATCTTTATTTCGATTATAACAAATTTTTTTATTAAAAATAGTTCATGTATATACAACTAATCTTGATGATGCATAAGTATAGCATACTAGTACATAAATGAATTAGAGAACTTTAGCTTTTTTTAAAAAAAAAACAATCTATGTTGCCTTTATTGAAATTTTTTGAAAACCATTTTGATGATGATTTTGGATATGTTTTCAAATAATTTTTTTATGAAAGCGATTGATAAATCTATTCAACTTTACTGATATTTCTTGATTTTAATGAGTTGATAACTTAAATGATGATCTTGACATCTTAAGAAATTGAAACTTAAAATCCTTATATAAATTAAGTTCATTCAAAGAGTGTTATATAAATGAATCATAATTTATCTCTTCGGAATAATAACTTGAAAATCTTCTTATGAACCATTTTCTTAACAACTTGAAGTTTTATATATACAAATCAAGATCTTTTATCTTTTCTTCTTTGCAATTTATTCTTGATCTTCATATTTATAATTTGATATTTTGTAAATACTCTTCTTATTTGATCTCCTAAGATTTCTAAAGCTTTGAATCTTATGTCCTTTAACATTTATGATTTGATAATAATATCCTTCAAGACATGATTATTTATAATTTTCTTCTTAGTATGACTTATCACCAAATTAATATCTCTCAAAATTGTGATGAGTTGAAAACTAAATGAGAATTTTCTTATCATGAATATTCACTTGACTTGTAGACTTGTCATATCCTTAATGGAAATCAAATTTTAACCTTTATTATTTCTTATTTTGTTAAAAATAAGATTTATGATTTTGATAATTATAATTTAGGATTTTTAATCAAGATTATTTAGACCTCATAAAATTTGTTGTTAAGAGAGTTATTCAATTAAATAATATCTTTTAGCTCTTAAAGATTTAATTTTTCATCTTTAATGACATGATCCCTTTATACTTATGGTCATTAAAAAAATCATATCATCATAATCTTTTTGACAATAAAAAGGGTGAGACATAATTTTAATTTAGTTAGAAGAAAATTGGATTAAAAAATCTTCTAACATTGGATGCGGAGCGATTTGCTTAAATGAAAATTATGAATTTTAAATACATGATATTTACATAATTTGATTTCTATTTTACTAGGAAATACATAAGATTTCTTGATTACTTGTGTTGAAATTTACAAACAAAAAAGGAGGGGCAAGTTTATTAAATCATGTCTTTTGGTACTTAAAGATTTGATATTTTATCTTTAATAATATGATCCCCTTATACTTTTGAGTGTAATTAGAACATGGATATAAAAGAAAATTATACCATCATATTTTTTTAACAATCATAAAGAGAGAGAAAATTAATATCTTAACAATAAAGCCAATAGATGAGGAACAATTTGATTATAAGAAAATTTAAAATAAATTTAAATCTTCCAAATGCATGAGTTATCATCATATTCTTGTTTTAGTAAAATAAACTTCTTCTCAAAATTTACATGAGATGATTTCAAATCTTCTTAATGCACGAGATAGTTTCACATCATGTGATTCATAAATTTTTTATCTAATTGAATCTTTAATGGAATAAATAATTACAGATGAATGGAATAAATAATTATTTAATTTAATGGAATAATTATTTAATGGAATAAATAATTTACATAAAATGAAATTTTTTATCTATTTTTTAGTTACTTGAAATTTATATAAGATGAATGCATGAGTAGCCCTTAGATTTCTTGGATATTAGAAATAATCTTTTCGGAATTTACGTCTATAAGAGATTAAGAGCTCTTCTTAGTGATGTGATGCTTATCTTTATACCCCTCCCCCTGTCATTTCTTCTTTCTTATTCACAAAGTGGAAGAAAAATTTTTTATAAAAAAATTATATCTTTTATCCTATTTTACTAGGGAGAGCAATGAAATAATTTCTTCATAGACTGAATGTTTATAGATATATAATCAATATTTATTCTTATTGATAACAAATGCAGAGAAACTTGAAATATAATAATATTTATCTTGAAAAATATTTATCCTTATGGGTAAAATAGGTATTTCTCTTTTTTATTGATAACAAAGGGGAAAGAAATAATTGATGATTTAATAGGGAGAATTAATGATTGATGACTTAAGGGGAAGAATTTAAAATTGATGTATGAATTTGAAATTAATATTATTTTATGATGAATGGATATATGTTTTGAAAATCTTGGATATATGTTTTAAAAATCTTTGATATATTGATGGCTAATGACTTAAAAGGGAAAACTATTTGAAATTAATGTTGTTTCACAAAATATGGATGTATATTTTAAAAATTTTAAAATATTTATGAATGATATCGTGCTTGAATTCAAAAGTGTTAGGTTCTTTTGAATTCAAGTTTGTTTTATTCTATGGAGTTACATAGGGGGAATTAAGGTTAACTCCTGTCATCAATTGATTGTCATCATAAAAAAGGAGAGAATCTTGGATTTTGATGATGAAATCAATTGATGAGTATTATGATCTAACCTATGTGTTAGAGATGAATGATGCAATATTAACTACAACAATGCAATACAATTATATATTGAGCCGGAGTCAAGTTCGGGCATTGGGTTGAGGTTCGGACGATGTAATGGAAACTCGTTGGGAGATCGTCGAAAGCTCACCAAAGGTATCGGGGGCTTACTGGAAATTTGTTAGAAGCACGCCGAAGGTATCAGAAGGTCACTGAAGAGCTTATCGGAAGGCGCTAGGGGTTCACCAGAAGATTACCAAGACTCGTCGGGAGTTCGTCAGAGGTTATCGGGAAAATTATTGGGAGTTAGGTAGGTCACTTGACACGTTAGTTGATTGTATTTGTATATCTCAGTATGTCGTAGTTAGCATTAGTTTGGTTTAGAGTCTAAATTGAGTTATATTTAGAAGGAATCTAAATTAACTCAATATGAGACAATCGGGTCTACTTTGGGTTGGATTTGGGCTCAAGTTGAGCTCATTTTGTTGATCTGGAAAGGGGTCAATATGAGGTACTAGTCTAGTATGCAAAAGTATGGTGAAATTAGCTTTTGCGGGATTCCTGACGATAGTTCCACCAGTGGGCAACAGTTGTATCACCCAGGTCGGTGGTCGTACCATTGCAGCCCTATTTACAGGGTACTTTCATCAGTAGCACCATCAATGCTAGTGATAGTACCACCCGTACACAAGAATTACGAAAATGTTTCAATTTTTTGCTTCATTTTTTAAGCCAATTGGAGTTTATAAATACCCTAAGTTTTCTTACTTTGAGTCGCAAGGGTGGTAAATGAAAAAGGAAGAAAATTCTTGTGAAAAGTATTGTAAAATTTGAGAGCTTCCCTTGAGTGCTTCAAAGTGTAAAAGTGAGTCTATGAAAAATAAACTATTATAAGAAGGTTTCTCTCTTGAACCTGTGAAAAGGAGAGAGAGAAGTGTAAGAGTTTGGTCTTCACCCATGGAAGAAGATTATTTAGTAGACTCCGATTGGCCTCGACAAAGGAGGACTCCAAAAAGTGGACATTGTAGGTTAAGTTTCAGCCGAACCACTATAAAATTTCTGAGTATCTCTACTCTTACCTTTTCTATGAACATCTTCTTTCGACTTTGTTTTAAATCGCTCACTTATTTGCTTTTAACGAAGACTGAGAAATGCTTCCAATTTCTTCTTTATTTCAAGCAATTTTTTCAAATCGAATATTTTTACACTTGCACTAATTCACCCACCCACCCGACCCCCTCGCCCCACCCGTCCCCTCTCAATGTCAACTTAATCTTAACAGGTATCCTACATGGTGATGTGTATATAATGTGGATGAATGATTATGAGCCATGTAATGTAATGTATGTATATGTGATTATTATTATTATTAGGGCCTACAAGCCTTTGTTTTTATCGTTTATTATCGGGTTTGCATACTAGTGATTATTTTGTAATTACACGGAGAGGCGCAATAAGATCATGGAGATGACAATAGGACCAATGATGCTATGGCGGGAGATCACGATGCATGGTAATGCGATAAGGATCCGATGGAATCGGTGATCATGAGATCAACAATCATAGGGCATGGAGATGCACCGATGCACACATAGATCCTATTGTGAATGATTAGGTCCATTGTCTCAGAATTAATCAGATTAGGTGACGGCTCATCATCATCCGATGTGGCTTACATATAATATGTATTATACACCTACTATATATATATATATATACACTATATATATGTATATACATATATATATCTATATATATGTATATATACTATATATATATATATGTACATATACATATATATATATATACATATACATATATGTATATATATATATGTATATATATATATACATATATATGTATATATATATATATATATATATATATATATATATATATATATGTATACATGCAACTTCTTGTGCATGTAGTTGCGACCACTTATAACCTCATTCCTGCACAAAATCTGTGCAAGAATTCTCTTCTCAGAGGACTTTGATGCCAAAATAAGACATCGGATGGTAGAGGTGAAATTATACAGTACAAAATTCATATAGAGCAGGAGAGGAAGAAAAAAACAGAGAGAGGAAAAAAGAGTGTAATATGGAAATTATTTTTCTAATCAAGTTAGTTGCTCTTCGGTCCTTCTTACTTTGTTTCTTCTATTACAAATCTATTATCTTATTTCTCTTTGTAATATGGAGAAGGTTGTACTCTCTTTTATTTATGGTAAATTCTTTCCAACTTGCCCATAGATGTTTTCCTCAATTAATTGAGGGTTTTATCATATTAAAGCTTGGTGTCATTCTTTTCATTGTTTTTTATCTTTGGGTTTATTGTTTCTAGTTACATACTACTTATCCACATTAGATGTTGATTTTATCTTTTTCATATCATTGTCAATTCCAAAGGTTGTAGAGTTACTATTTACAAATTGCGGAAGTCGATTCAAGTAGGATAGTGGATAAGTAAAACACTGATGATAGTCTGAAATTGAGAAGTTCAACGGAAGCAAAATTTTCGAAGGAAAAAGTGTTGGCATAAAAATTATAATCATACAAACTATTATGCAGAAAACTATTAGCCAAGAATGAAATCAAACAATACGAGATCTGTTTACAATACGTACCTTTAGATGACATCTGATTGAGATCCAATTAGATCTTCAAGAGCATCGCCCGTCGGATCTGAATAACGCTGAATATCGATCTGCAAGGAAAACTAGAATGGATATAGACTCCTTCTCCTTTCTTCATATCCTTTCACAGGACCACCTTAATTGATGGTTGTGGGAGATCAACAGAATAACCATAATCTCTTGCTCTATTCACCCCTTTGTCGCTCGTGCCTTCCGCATTGGGTTTATAATAGGTCCTGTTTATTTATAGATGAGAGCAGAGGATCTAGGGTAAGTTATTATGAGAGTTCCTTCCATCAAAGCATCCCCTAAAATATCCCAATATAATATAGATTTTATTTAATATTGGCTAATATCTTTTATCAGAATCTAGATAATCCATAAAATATCTTATTCAATTAATAAAGGGCCACAATCTTACATTCTCCCATTTGGCCCATTAATTGATAAGATATAAAA
Organism: Ensete glaucum; assembly: GCA_021527575.1. Taxonomy (NCBI): domain Eukaryota; kingdom Viridiplantae; phylum Streptophyta; class Magnoliopsida; order Zingiberales; family Musaceae; genus Ensete; species Ensete glaucum. The sequence continues at coordinate 16,731,629 of CM038555.1, read as the reverse complement.
GATATTCAAAATCAAAATAAATAAAATAAAATTTATTTAAAAATAATTTTATATAATTAGATTCTGAAAATATTGAAAAGCATTTTATACATGGTCATGATTTTAAAAATAAGCTAATAAGTCCAATAAGCATAATAATACTATATTCAGACCAACTATCAATGTGAGTCATAGCGGTTGTATATCATTAATGTCATACTTCCTTCTATGTACTACAACACTGTTAGTCTTTCCTTATATAGTCTATAATAACTCCTGTAATTTATCTTATCAAGGCAATCATGTTTCTTGTATTCAACCATAATATACATAAACATAAACACAAACAGGATAGTAGAAATAAATGACTTTAATTATGTAAAAGAAATGTCAATAATAGCATCCACCTAAACATCTATCACAATATCCTTTATGGCTTGCTTACAAGCCCCATTCTGAGAACATATTCTTTAAATATTTTACACTGCAAAGCTTTAGTAAATGGATTAGCAATCATCATAGTGGTGCTTGAATTTTCAATTGACACTTGTTGTTTCTGGACTCTTTCTCAATATGTTTGGAACCACTAGAGTACTTGTCATTCTTAGAGAAGAAAATTACTACAGTACTATTACAAAATATCTTTAACAACTTGATAATAGAGTCGACCACACCAAGTTCTGAGATAAAATTCTGCAGCCATAAAGCTTGATCTGTGGTCTCAAAGTATGTCACAAATTCATCTTCCATTGTAGATGATACAATAAGTGATTGTTTTATATTTTTTTAAGAAATTGCCCCACCAACTAGTATGAACATAAATCCTGAAGTGGATTTCCTACTATCGAGGTAATTTGTAAAATCAACATTTGAATATCCCGTTACTTCAAGCTGATCTGACTTCCTATGTATTAGCATATAATCTTTTGTCCCTTGCAGATATATTATTACTTTCTTTGCAGCTTTCTAATGTTTCATTCCTGGGTTACTCTGGTATCTACCCAGCATTACCACTGCAAAATTGATATCTGGCCTTGTACAGGTTTGAGCATATAATAGACTTCCAATTGCGTACTCATAATGAATATTCTTTATTTGATCCCTTTCTAAGTCATTTTTTGGGCACTGATTTTGACTAAAATTTTCATCTCTAGTAATAGGTATATCATTAGCTTTACAAAGCTGCATATTAAACCTTTCCAAGATACGATTAATATAACCTTTCTAAGACAATCCTAACAAACCTTGGGATCTGTCCTTGAATATCTCAATGCCAATAACATAGGATGCCTCATTTATATCAACTATCTTAAAGTTCTTATTGAGAAATATCTTGGTTTCATGTAACAAACCAAGATCACTACTGGCAAGCAATATATCATCCACATATAAGACCAATATAATAAACTTACTCCGGCTAACCTTCAGATATATACACTGAACAATAGTATTTTTCTTAAATCCGAAGGAAGTAATGGTATAATGAAACCTTATATACCATTGTCTGGAAGCTTGTTTAAGGTTATAAATTAATTTTTTAAGTTTGTAAGCCCAACTTTCATTTCCCTTTTCTATGAATCCTTCAGGTTGTTTCATATAGATTTTCTCATCTAGATCTCCATTCAGAAATATTGTTTTCACATCTATCTGATGTAACTCAAGATCATAATAAGCTACTAATGTCATGATGATTCTCAATGAGTCCTTTCGAGAAACTAGAGAAAAGGTCTCATGGTGGTCAATACTCTCTTTCTGAGAAAAACCTTTAGCCACAAGTCTGGCTTTATATCGTTCGATATTGCCCACCGAGTCACATTTAGTCTTAAAGATCCATTTACAATCAACTCTTTTACAATTATTGGGCAATTTAATGAGTTCCCAAACACCATTCTGGACTATTGATTTTAACTCATCTTTCATTGTATCATACTATTTTTCAGAATCATTACTTTCTATGACTTGTGAAAATGATAAGGGTTCTCTTTTCATTCCTATATCAAAATCTGATTCTTGCATATATACCACATAATCATTAGAAATGACATGTTTTCTTTTTCTTTGAGATCTTCTTAAATTTGTCAATTGTGATTGTTCTACAAGACTATCAGCGATGATATCAACATCATATGAGAATTCATCAATGTTATTTTGTTATTCACCCTCATCAATTCCCTCATTAATTTGAGGAACAATAATTTCTCGAATAGGGGATAATATAGGAGAAGAAGCCTGAATCTCCTCAATATCAAAATTAATCCTTCAAGATTTTTAACTCTCACTGATTTCACCATTTTCTAGGAATTTTATATTACCAGATTCTACTATCCTTATATTATGATTATGACAATAAAATCTGTATCCCTTGGATCTTTCTTGATAACCAATAAAATATCCAAAAATTATTTTTAGATCCAATTTATTTTCATGTGGATTGAATACTCTTATCTCTTCAGGACACCCCCAAATATGTAAATGTCTCAAACTGGATTTTCTACCAGTCCATAACTCAAATGGAGTTGATGGAACTGACTTACTAGGAACCCTGTTCAGGATATACATAGTTGTCCTAAAAGCATCACCCCATATTGTCTCAGGTATAGAGAAATAACTGATCCATAAGAGTACGATTTTGTCTTTCAGCAACACTGTTTTGCTATGGCACACATAGTAATGCATACTGAGCATAAATACTCTGTTGTCCTAAGAATCTAGCAAAAGGAGCAATATTTTGATCAGATTCATCATATCTGTCATAAAATTTACCACCCTTGTCAGATCTGACAATTTTAACTTTTCTATCTAATTGTCTCTCGACCTCATTTATGTACACTTCAAGAATGTCAACGGCCTGAGACTTTCATGTATTAGATAAACATATTCATATCTGGACAGGTCATCTATAAATGTAATGAAATACATTTCTCCACTAAAACAGGGAATATAGAGTGGTCCGCAAATATCAGTATGAATAATTTCAATAAGTTCTTTACTTCTTATGGCATTTTTCTTTATATGCTTAGTTTGCTTTCCTTTAATGTAATCTATACAAACATCAAAATCAATGAATTCTAAATTTTTCAAAATGTTATCCTTCACTAATCTTTCAATTCTTTCCTTGAAGATATGCCCCAAACGTCTATACCACAATATAGAAGATCTTTCATTATTAGAATTGCATTTCATTCCAATACTTGATTGCAGGGTCAATAATGTATTTGTAAATTCAAGATTTAAATTAATTATGTACAAACCATCTCACAGAATTCTAGAACCAATTTTTATTAAATCATAAAATATGCTGAATTTACCATTACTAAAAGAAACACAGTATCCTAACTCATCAATTCTAGACAGAGAAATTAATTTTTTAGAAATTGTAGGAACAAAACATGTGTCTTTCAGATCCATCAGATGACCCGTCTCTAGGCGTAAGCGATAAGTCCCTACTGATACTACTTTTGCTTTGAGATGATTTCTCATAATTATGAATCTTTCATTTTTATTGGTTTATAAATTGAAAGGAATCCCTGCATATTATTAGTAATATGAGTTGAAGCACCAGAATCAATCCACCATGTATTAGAAGGAACTTCGGCAATATTTGATTCAAAACATATAAAGGTTAAGTTTATACCTTTCTTTTCAAACCAAATCATACGTTTAATGCAGTCCTTCTTTACATGTCTTTTCTTACCACAAAAGAAGCATTTTACTGTAATAGCTTTCTTTTCAATAGTCTGTTTAACACTTCTAGACCCGATAAATTTCTTCGATTGATGATGCTTCGATTTTCTTTTCTTGTTACAACTCCTTGAGTAGTTGTCAGTATATTATATGAATTTTTTTACTTTAATCTTAATTCTTCCTGAACACATATACTAGTTAACTCATTCAAGTCTCACTTATCATTATTTGTATTGTAGTAAATCTTAAATGGGCCAAACTGAGAAGGAAGAGAATTAAGAATGAATTGCATAAGGAATAATTCATCAACATTCATTCCCAATGTCTTAAGTTTTGCAGCTTTATCAACCATATTGAGGATGTGATCCTGAATTCCTCGAGTACCATCATACTGAGCTGTAGTTAGTTCTTTTATTAATGTGCTAGCCAATGACTTATTAGCAGATTTAAATCTGTCTTCAAAAACCTTTAAATATTCACATGCACTAGATGTAACTGGTAATAAAGTTTTTATATTATTTATAATTGTCATCCTTATAAACATTAAACTGAGCCTATCAGATCTTTCCCAAGTCTTTATTTCATTGACTTGTTCCATAGTACTTTTATCAGTTATTCTGTGAGCTTTTCAACAAGCATTGTCAAAGCGAGATATAATACGCCCAATGTAAATTATACATGCTCTAACCATTATGAATAATTTGATCCAGAGAGTACACGAACATTAGAAGCATGAGAATGTATGGACATGAATACCACTGCAGAATATAAAATAACATTAATGCTTTGAGTTTCACCAAAATATGATGAACTATTGATATCATCAATATTTAACCTTTGGGTAAAAATATTGACATATCTAGTGTTCACACAAGATCATTTATAGAGGACTGATACCATCCTTGTGGAATAATTTTGCTACCTTTGGGTATATAATTTTAAACTACAAGAATATCCAAAACAATATCATCCTACCCCATCACATAATTATTTGAAATAGATTATCCTTTGGGATTATCTAGATCTCCTAATTATGCATGTAATTTTGAATATTATTTCCTTAGTGTCATTGAGGACTTGTTCCTTAATGTAATTTTATAAATCATTGATTTAAGCAATTTTGGTGACTACAAGATCAATGTTGTATATAAAATATAAATTAAATTATCCTATAAATGACAAGACTTTAATTGTATTTCATATCATATAAGCCTACAATCCTAAGCTACTTTGACAACTATCGGTCAGGCATAACTTAAGGAGATGAACTACAAATAATATTCATCAAGTTTATTTGAACTAATTTATGGTGAGATAGTTCAATAATAGGATAACAACTATAATAATTATTGAATACTTAATCAACAGAAAAAACTCATATGATAACTGTAATCATGATAATACATAAATCATGCATTTATATAAAAAATAAATATTATTTCATAATTCCTATTATTTGCATGGAAATAACTAAATAAATATCCAAAAACCAATAATTGGATTTAACACATGTAATTAATAATTCATATGAGAAAACTATACAGAAATAATAATTTATAATTTTTTAAACTAATTAATTTTATTTAATTGGAGAAGCCCATAAGTCCAATTAAATAAATTGATCAAAATAAAATATAATCAATGAATAATCAAAATATAATCATAATTAAATTTTATTAGATTATGTATTGATCAATTTTATAATTGAGAAAATAAAGCATAATTTCTCAATTTTACAATGGCATAACTATAATTCTTAAAGAATAAAAAATTATAGAATTTATAAAAGATTATAGGATTAATAAAACATAAGGGTAAAATTGTAAATAATCCTATTCTATTGAAGGGTAAAACTGTAATTTTGGTTAATGGCAAAACTGTAATTGAAGTCTAATGGTAAAACTGTAATTTTTACTTAATGGCAAAACTATAATTTTTTATTCAATGTCAAAACTATAATTTTCTTAAGAAAAACCCTAATTTCTCTTCCCCTTCGTCTGCGGCCACCAACGCATTGTTGCTCGATTCGGCGTGGCCATAGCAGCGCGTCGGCCGCATGCATGGTCTCGGTTCGAGATGCGTGGCGCTAAGCGCGCGGCAGTCGCGAGGCAGTAGCTGCGTGGCCTCTCGCCGGTTGCCTCCATGCGTGCGTGGCATGCGAGGTCGTCGTTTGCGCAGCCTCTACTACACGCAGCTACCTCTGCGTGCAGCAGCCAGTGGCATGCGAGGCCGCCACTTGCGCGGGCTCTGCTGCATGCGGCTGCCTCCACATGTGGCCATCGCTTGATGCGGCCTATGCACGTCCAACCCGGTGTCTTGGGCCATCGGCCTGCTGATTTGTACGCACACTCGGTGCTATCGCAGTAGATTCGACCAAAAAAACACATATTGCTATGTTTTTTGCACACAACAACTATCAACATCGTTCGAAAGCAAATGATTAAAATTAATAGATAGGAAAACAGATCAATAAGATATTCAGATCAACGCATCGTAAACAAAAATAATAGATCTAATATTTTTGATCTCAAAACCTCACTCTGATACCAATTGTTGGCATAAAAACTATAATTATGTAAACTATTATGCGGAAAACTATTATGCCAGGATTGAAATCAAACAATACGAGATATGTTTACGATACGTACCTTTAGATGCCATCTGATTGAGATCCAATTAGATCTTCAAGAGCATCGCCCATCGGATCTGAATAACTTCGAATATCAATCTGCAAGGAGAACTAGAATGGATCTAAACTCCTTCTCCTCTCTTCCTATCCTTTCACAGGACCACCTTAATTGATGATTTTGGGCAATCAAGAGAATAATTGTAATCTCTTGCTCTATTCACCCCTTTACTATTCTGTGTCTTTCCATGCATTGGGTTTATAACAGGTCTTATCTATTTATAGGCGAGAGCAGAGGATCTAGGGTAAGTTATTAGGAGAGTTCCTTCCATCAAGGGTATCCCCTAAAATATCCCAATATAATATGAACTTTATTTAATATTGGCTAATATCTTTTTTTAGAATCTAAATAATTTATAATATATCTTATTCAATTAATAAAGGGCCGCATAATCTTATAAAAAGATGAAGATGAGAGCAATCTACAAACGAATAATTACTTAGCGACAATTAGAGATAGACCCAAATATTTTACTAATGACGAAAACTTAGGAGAGATTAATGGCAATATAATTGTCAACTTGCATCTCGCGTTGGTGGATGGATGTATATCTAATGTCGTAGAGAAAACTATAGTAAACAAGTTCTAGGGATGCTCTAGCAAGAAGCTAAGTTACTACCATAATCAAATTTTCTTAAAGAGAAGGCTCTACACTCTTCATACGTTGGAACCTTATAGAAACGAGAAAGGTATTTGATAGAAATGAAGTAATTATTGTATTCCTTCATACTCATACCTATTTATATATGAAGGAAAAAGATTAAAGGATTAGATGTTGAGGATTTTTCTCAACAATCTAACTATTTGGTTATAACAACTTTATCTTTTAACATGTCCCTGTAAGATCGAGCTCCTGCAAAGGATGCCGATCTTGATCGATGAATTCAAAATAACTTACGGGAGAGTGGCTTCGTGAGGAAGTCCACCAGTTGATCTGCCTTGTGAACATGAGAAACTCGTAATTGATGATTCATCACTTGATCTCGTACAAAGTGAAAATCAATTGCTATATGTTTTATACGAGAGTGAAATACTGGATTGGCACATAAGTAGGTCGCCCCAACATTATCACAGTATATTGTAGGAGTAACAGAAGAGTGGACGTTAAGTTCTTTGAGTAGATTTATTACCCAATTAAGTTCGGCAGCTGTAGTTACAACAGAGTGATACTTAGCTTCAGTGGTTGACTGAGTATCTGTCTTTTGTTTCTTGAAACTCCAACTGATTGGATTAACTCCTAGAAAAATAATATATCCAGATGATGATATTCTATCATCAAAGTTTTCAACCCAGTCAGCTTCAACATGTGCATGAAATTGAAGTGGAGAGTTTTTATAGAGAAATATGTTATAGTCAAGAGTACCTTTAAGATATCGTAATACTTATTTAACTACTGACCAATGTATCACAGACGGTCTATGCATGAATTGTGATAGCTTATTAACTGCAAATAAGATATATAGGTGGGTGAGAGCTAAATATTGTAAGGAACCAATTACTTGTCGATATTGTGTAGGATCTGTAGTAGGACTGTCATCATTTAACCAAAGCGATTCACTAGCGGAGAGAGGAGACGAAACAACATTTGTATCCTTCATGTTTATCTTTACTAATAAGTCCTGAGTGTACTTCTGTTGAGAGAGGAAGAGTCCAAAAGATGTAGACGTTGCTTCCACACCCAGAAAATAATTCAAGGGACCGAGATCTTTGAGGAAAAATCTGGCGGCCAACTTTCTAATGAACATTATGACCTCCATAAAATTATTACCTGTTATAATAATATCATCAACATATACTAGAAGCTATATTGTACTACCAGGTTGTTGATGGAGAAATAAGGAGGTATCAAACTTAGAGTTAGAGAAGCCAACTAACATTAAAAATGAGCTAAGTTCTTTGTACCAAGCTCTTGGAGCTTGCCGAAGACTATAAATAACCTTGTGGAGTTTGCAGACATATTTCGAATATTGAGGATGAAGAAAAGTAGGAGGTTGCTCTATAAAGACAACGTCAGTTAATGTTCCTTGTAAGAATACATTGTTCACATCAAATTATTGCAGGTGCCATCCTTTTAAAATGGCTAAACTCAGAATCAGTCGGATTGTTGTAGACTTAATAACAGGTCTAAATGTCTTTGTAAAATCAATACCAGGACATTGATAGAAGCCTTTAGCCACTAACGGGCCTTGTACTTGGCAATGGACCTATCAGGATTCCACTTAACTTGAAAAACCCACTTACACTTGATGACATTTTGTGCGGGATAAAACGAAACAAGTGTCCAAGTAGAGTTATGAAGTAGGGCGTCATATTCATCAGACATAGCTTGATGCCAATGAGGGGACTTTTGGGCTTGCGTGACCGTGGTAGGTTCACAGGTCTCAACAAAGGAAGTCACAACTGTATTAAGATCAAGAACCTGATGTGGTTTAAAAATATCACTTTTAGAGCATGTTGTCATAGGATGTCCAAGTGGTTTAGGAGATGATGGTGGAATGAGTGTAAGTAAAGTAGTAGAACAGGGTGAGTTGGACTGTGGAACATTAGTGGTAGTAGGTTGGGGCGAGGGAAATGCTAGTAATTGAGTGTCCGACGATTGGATGTCTATGGTAGCAGAAGAGGGAGAAAAAAAAGGAGTGAGATATTGTATTAGAGAAGTGCTCCACTCATGAGTTGGAGTGGGTGATTCTTGTGGAGGTTCATTGGATAATGGCATGTGCCGCTGATACATATTCACTAGAGTGGTTGATACAATAGTAGATTTGTATTATTGAAATGGAAAAGAAGACTCCACAAAGATAACATTACGAGACACAAGAACCTTGTGAGTCGAAGGATCATAGCATTGGTAAGCATTATGTTCAAGAGAGTAACCAATGAAGGTACAAGACTTTGACCATGGGGCTAGTTTATTTGATGCATAAGGACGTAGCCAAGGATAGTAGACACAACCAAAAACCCTAAGTTTTTGAAGATTTGGGGATTGATGAAATAGTTTTTAAAATGGTGATTGATTATGAAGGACTGGAGTAGGCATGTGATTTATCAGATAGACGGTGGTCTGGAAGGCTGCAAACCAAAAAGTAGTTAGCATGGAACCATGATGGAGAAGTGTGAGATCGGTTTCAACTATATGCTGATGTTTACGTTCGGCTGAGCCAACTAGTTAAGGAGTGTATGGAGGAGACTTGAGATGCTGAATACCATAGGCTAACAAGTGTGGTGTTAATATTTGGTATTCAACCCCACCATCAAAATAAATTATTTTGATGGAGGACTGAAAGACATTTTCTATCATTTTTTTAAAGAAAGATTATGAAGACCTCAGACTTATGTTAAAGAGGATAAAACCAAGTATATTTAGTAAAATAGTCAGTAAAGATAACATAAAATCTATATTTGTCAAACGAAATACTTAGTGCAAGACCCCAAACATCAGTATACAGAATTTTAAATGGTTGTGTGCAAAGAAATAGAAGAATGTTCAAATGGTAGTCGATGACTTTTATTACTAAGACATGCATTACAATGAGTAACAATAGAGCACGATGGAAGAGAATAACGAGATAAAAAACTTTTATAGAGTTAAGGAAGAAAGGTGACCAAGATGATGATGCCACACATCCATTGAAGTAGCAATAGAAGAGTAGGCAGTAGGCTGAGAGATTGATGGCCACTGGTATATGTTATCTTTACTCTTGTCTTGAACTAATGATGCCCCCGTGTTTAGATCCTTGACAATAAAGTAGTGAGGAAAAAATTCAATATAGGTATTGTTTTGTTTACAAAATTGAGAGACATAAATAAGATTCTGTTTGATATGAGGAGCACACAATATATCATCGAGTGTCAAGTTAAGATAATGTTAATTAAGCATTGTGGAACCAGTATGAGTAATAGGAAGTCGCTTACCATCACCAATGATGATGTCATCATTACCACCATAGTTATTGTGAAAGGGCAAGTTCTGGAGATCCGAGGTGATGTGATGAGAGACGCTAAAGTCCATAACCCAGGAGTGTTGATCAAAGGTTGGAGCAGTAGTGAGATGCGCTTGGGGCATGATAGATAGAGGTCGAGGACGAGATCGACAGACCTTAGTGGAATAACCAACCTTATCACACAGTTGGCAGACTATTCGTTGTTGAGGCATAGGAGCAGGACGCTAAGGTTGTTAATAATTGTTGTTGCTACCTTGAGGCATAGGAGCAGGATGCTAGGGCTATTGGTATTTGATGCTGCTACCTTGAGACATGGGAGCTGGACACCAAGACTATTGGGAACCATAGTTGCTACTTGAATTGTGATAAGATGGTGCCTGCTCTAGACCCTTGTTGGTAGATTTATAGTACTAATTGCTCTTCTTTTTAAATTTTTTACTTGGGTAGTAATAGGTTGTCCTGTTGCCCTATCTTCGTGCTTCAGATATGTCTTGTAATCAATCAACTTATCGTATAGCTCTTCAAACGATAGTGGCGAGTCACATGCCCGGATTGCTGCTGCTAATTCTTTGTACTCAGCCCCAAGACCATTGAGAGCGTGGATGATAACTTTATCCTCACTAAGATAATGTCCTATTAAAGCTAAATTATTGATGATAACCTTTATATTTTAGATATAATCAGTGATGGTACTTCCCTCTTGTTTTGTGTTCATTAGTTTGGAGAGAAGGCCAAGCATGCGACTGCATGAATAATTTGCTAAGGTAGTTTGTAGCTTGCACCATGCGTCGATAGTAGTAGCACATGAAGATATAAGTGGTGCGACGGAACCAACAACGGAGACTTGAATCACTTAAAGAATAAGACGATCTTGTCGTAACTATAATTTATGTTCTGGATTTGGTACTTGAATTGTTGTCCCCGAAATGTCAATCATTGCTAGTAGACAACTAAAAGATCTATCAATATAACCTAACAAATCATATCCAAAGAGGAGATTAGTGAATTGAGCGCGTCATGATGCATAGTTGCTTCTGGATAATTTGAAAGGGATGATGACTACAGTGTTAATGGAGATCAGTCCAGTACTTTAAGAAGTACTAGTGCTTCCTATGATGACACTGACAGAAACGGAAGAAGTAGACGATGAAGACATTATGGGAGAAAAAATACCGATTACTTTTAGATCTAGAAATGCCTATTATAGATCACTGCGTGGCTGGCCGAATTAGTGAAACTAATCACTGTAGCAGAGAGTATAAATTGTTATATTTAGGATCGGTGATTGCTTGCCTTCTCTTTCTTTTTTTTTTTAATCTTGTTATATCATCTTTGTTTCGCACTACTGCAACAGCACTGGTGGGTCCCTCAAGTGTCGAAGGAGGCTTTCTGGAGAAGGAGCCACTGCGAAGACGAAGAGGAAGAGCCAGTGACTGAAAGGAACAGACAGTGGCCCTTAGAGATTATCTTGACAGAGGTCATTTGGAAGCGAGAGACAACACGGCTAGCTCGCGGTGGCAGGAGTAGGTGCGGCAACGACAACTAGTGACCGTTTGGCTATGGCAGAGGTGGCCGGCGGAGAGGAGCAGCAGTCGCTGTTGTTGGGAAACCTACAACGGGTGCATCATATGCGCAGCGAAAATCAAAACAAAAATTGATTTCCCACGCAGATCAAATCATCATGCAAAAGATTGGGGTCGCAAGAAAAACATAAAAACCAAAAAAACCATGATGTGTGACAGATTGATTTTACCTAAGGATATCGTATATCCCTGTATTCCAGATCCAGATGGAGCAGATGAAGGAGGTCAAGCGTCCTCCTCTCTAGCGGTATCCACATGATGGATCTCTGCAGCGAAACTCCTCCAATCTGATCTTGCAACTCTTACTCAGAGAGAGGGAGGAGAATAGGAGGTGGTGGCTAAAGTTACCGTCTATCAACCAAGAGTCTCCCCTCCTATTTATAGAGAGCCACCAAAAAACCCTAGGGTTCCTGCCTTAGTGGGTATTTGATCTCCATCCAATACCCACTAACCTTATATTATTGGATCTCTATCCAATAATCTCCTTAGGCCTCTAATTAAGCCTTAATCAAGGAGCCCATCAGTATAGGGCCTCATCTAATGAGAATAGGGGCTAATTGGATCTCCATTCAATCCTCTATTCGCTGAAGCATCTACCATATGTGTGTGACCCTCTAGGCCTGATACCGAATTGGCCGTGAGTTACTCCCATCAGAACTCCTTCTGATATAGTGAATTACTATCTCCATAATAATTCACTCGACTCATCGACTATGGACGTACTAGGCCACTATATCATAGTCCCTAGACGGTACAGGGGGATCGAATCCATCGGACCTATCTATCCACAGTTATCATGTATCTATAATCCCTCATCCAACTAATATCCCAGAGACCGTATATTAGATATGATACTATCAGATCATATACGGAATCAATTTGTCTTTCTCTAATCAGATTCTACCAGAGAACTCCTTCTCTCTCAATCCAAATGACCCTGGCCAGGGATTTATCTAAGCAAGCACATATGGGATATTCCTCTCATAATACTGAGAGTGGATGATCATCTATTGACACTCAATTGCCTTGGTAAGGTTGGCTACCAATCCCGATAACCAATTGTACCAGATTTGGAGCTTTCTAAACCTGTAAGTCTGACATCAAAGAAAGAAGTACTCATACAAGACATCCTTGGTATCTCAAGTCCAAGGACCATATACACAATTGGGACTATGGAATCGCTGTCTGACATTAGGTATCATTAACCATACAACATTCCATAAACGGATCAATCAGTGAACCCATTCTCCAATGAGTACCTGTACTATATCCTTAGTGTCTCCACACAAGTGGCTATGAAACCAGCCACCTCCATCATATGGACAAGTATATAATACACCGGTCTATCCGATTATCTCGATGTCCCTCTCGAGTACCCCTATGACCGGGATTATTTAGGATATGCGTTAAAAGATGAATCGATCTCATTATCATGATCTCATCACGATCCGATTCTCATTGCATAGAACCAAGGACATCACAATATATATGCTACATATAATATAATATAAGAATATGCCAATATTAATCATAAGCAAAAAGATTACGTAGTGTGTCACACGTGCCATCACTCGCGTGATTAGCTTGCAGGGTACCTATAACTAGCAATCTCCCACTTGTCCTAAAGCCAATCACCTATGTATCTGATCCCCATCAGACCCTTGTGACGCTCAAATACAATTTGAGCCAACGGCTTTGTTAGTGGATCTGCAATATTATCTTCGGATGAAACTCTTTTCGTTGCTATATCTTTACAAGCTATGATCTCTCTTATCAAATGGAACCTCCTTAGAGCATGCTTAGACTTCTGATGAGACCTGGGTTCCTTCGCTTGAGCTATCACCCAATTATTATCGCAGTATATAGGAATTGGTTCTACACTGCTTGGTATGACTCTTAAATCTTTGATAAACTTCTTCATCCATACCCCTTTCTTTGCTGCTTCTGCTACAGCAATGTATTCTGCCTCTATAGTCAAGTCGATAGTAATATCTTACTTGGAACTCTTCCAGCTTACTGCTCCTCCATTCATTGTAAAAATATACCCTGAATTTAACTTGCTATCATCAATGTCAGACTAAAAATTTGAGTCTGTGTAGCCCTCAACCTGGAGGCTACCTCCTCCATATACTAGTAAAAGATCCTTAGTCCTTCTCAAGTACTTAAGGATACACTTTACTGTCTTTCAGAGTTCTAAACCTCGATCTGTCTGATACCTCCTCGTGACACTCAAAGCATGTGCTGTATCAGGCCTAATACATAGCATCACATATATGATAGATCCTATCGCTGAGGCATAAAGTATCTTATCTATGTTTGCCCTTTCTTCATAAGTCTTTGGGGACATACTCCTAGAAAGTGATATTCTATGTCTCATCGGTATAAGACTTCTCTTGGAATTTTTCATGCCAAACCTTTAGACAATGGAGTCTATGTACCTAGATTGGGACAAGCCAAGCATCCTTTTAAATCTATCTCTATAGTTCCTGATCCCCAAAATATAGGATGCTTCCCCTAAGTCTTTCATGGAGAAGTTTCTATATAACCAAGCCTTTACTGTAGAGAGCATTCCTACATCATTCCCAATGATTAAGATGTCATCCATATATAGCACCAAGAAGGTGGTAGCAATTCCACTTACCTTCCTGTACACACAAAGCTCATCTTTGTTCTTAACAAAGTCATAAGATCTGATCACCTCATCAAATCTTATGTTCCAACTTCGGGAATCTTGCTTCAATTCATAAATATATCTAAGCAACCTGGATACTTTATCTGAACTCTATTTGGATATGAATCCCTCTGGTTGTATCATATACACCTCTTCCTCGAGGTTGCCATTGAGAAATATTGTTTTAACATCCATCTGCCAGATCTCATAGTCATAGTATGCTATAATGGCCAAAATAATTCTAATAGACTTAAACATGGCTATAGGTGCAAAGGTTTTATCATAGTCAACTCATTGTCTTTGACAATATCCTTTAGCTACCAACCTTGCTTTATATGTCTCTACCTTTCCATCTACTCCAATCTTCTTCTTGAAGATCCATTTGTAGCTGATGGGTAAAACACACTTAGGTGCATCTACAAGGTTCCAAACCTTGTTAGAGTATATGGAATCCATCTCAGAATTCAGAGCTTCTTACCACTTCCCGGTGTTTATACTCATAATAGACTCCTCGTAGGTCTGAGGATCAACATTCTGAAAGTCATCTCCACTGATATGTCCCACATATCTTTCAAGAGGGTGAGATACTTAACCTACGTAAATTTGGAATTTGTGTGTTAGGTACCTGAACAGACTCGGGCTCTGAAATGGTGCTTGAGCTAGGTTCTCCAACCTCGCTCAATTCTATCTCACTCCTACTGTTTCCACCAAGAATGTGTTCCTTCTTAAGGAACACAGCTCTCTTGGCAACAAAGACCTTTCGATCCTCGAGATGGTAGAAATAATACCCATAAGTTTCCTTTTGGTATCCCACGAATGTGCACCATTCTATCCTTGATTCCAACTTATTAGGGTTGTGTCTTCTAATATAGGCAGGACAGCCTTAAATCTTAATAATTTTAAGATCAGGCTTCTTTCCTTTCCATATCTCATATGGTGTAGATACTATTAACTTTGATGGACCTCTGTTCCGAAGGTAAGCTGTAGTCTCTAGGGCGTACCCTATAATGAGATGGATAGATCAGCAAAACTCATCATGGATTGCATTATGTCTAACAGCGTACGATTCCTCCTTTCTAATACACCATTGAGCTGAGGTATATAAGGAGGTGTCCACTGGGATAGAATCTCATTGTCCCTGAGGAAATGGGTGAATTCCGTACTCAAGTACTCTCCTCCTCGATTTGATCGAAGAGTCTTAATACTCTTTCCAATTTGATTCTCTACCTTATTCTTATATTCCCTGAATTTCTTGAAGGTCTCAGATTTGTACTTCATTAAGTACACGTGTCCATACCTAGAGAAATCATAAGTGAATTTAATGAAGTATGAGTAACCACCTATAGCTTGAGTCGATATGGGACCACATACATCACTATGTATGAATTCCAATAACTCAGTGACTCTCTCTCTAGTTCCATTACAAGGAGAGTTGGTCATCTTCTCACGAAGGCAAGGTTCATAAGTTGTATATGTCTCATAGTCAAATAGATCTAAGTATCCATCTTTCAGCAACTTTTGAATCCTTCCCTCATGTATATGACCTAACCTACAATGCCATAGGTATGCATTATTCACCTCATCTCTTTTCCTCTTAGACATATTTATATTCATGATATGTGGAGAAGTGTCTAACACATATAAGCCATTTATTAGGGTCCCTCTAGTGATGATCTTATCATCCATAATTATTGAACAACTATTATTCTCAAAAACTAATTTATATCCACTAATTATCAAACAAGAGATAAAAATAATATTTTTGATAATAGAGAAAACAAAAGAGCATGCATCTAATGCAATAATAGCTCCACCAGGCAGATGTAGAGTGACCTCTCCAACAACAACTGCAGCAACTCTTGCTCTATTGCCCATCTTGAGGTCCATCTCGCCTCTAGCCAATCTCCTAGGTCTTGTCAGAACCTGCAACGAATTGCAGATATGATAAACACTCCCAGTATCCAATACCCATATGTTATCATAAAAATCTGACTAGTGGAGACTGATCATAAATATATCTAAAGCTTCTTCAAGCTTCTGTCTCGCCTTCTCTGCTAGGTAGTCCTTACAGTTCCTCTTCCAATGTCCGTCTTGGTCATAGTGGAAGTATTGTCCTTTGTCCTTTGCTGGGTATTTATTGGCAACCTTTGCCTTACCTAGTCTTTCTTTGCCTTTGCCCTTCTTAAAGATCTTGTTGGCCTTCCTTTTTCTTTTTGGTCTCACCAATATAGAGAACTGGCTTCTCCTTCTTGATGGCACTCTCAACTTCCCTCAACATATTGAGGAGCTCAAGGAGAGTCACCTCAAACTTGCTCATATTAAAATTCATGAAGAAGTGAGAAAAGGAATCTGGTAGGGACTGAAGTATAAGATAAATGCACAAATTATCCTCTAGGACTATTCCTAGACCTGTGAGTTTCTCGATCCACTCTATCATCTTTAGGATATGGTTCTTAACCGATGTCCCTTCTGTCATCCTAACTTAGAAGAGTTTTTTAGATATCTCATATCTTTGAGTTCTTCCTTGTTTCTCAAACAGGTGGCGGAGATGAAGAAGGATAAAATCTGCATCTATGCTCTCATGTTGCCTTTGTAACTCAGGAGTCGTAGAGGCCAACATGTAACATTTTGCTAATATAGAATTATCTATATACTTCACATAGCGAGTGATCTCATCCTCGCTTGCCCCTTCTTCCATTGTGGGCACGATTATATCAAGGATGTATGTGATTTTCTCCGTCATGACAATAGTTCTTAAATTTCGTATAAATTTCTGGTGATAATGTAAGCATTCATTTTAAATTGACAAAAGAAATAGAGTATGAATCAGAGGTAACTTATTTGTAAGATTTGGGTGATCTGTTCAAAAAAAAAAAAAAAAAAAGAATCTGAGGACCTATATGTAAACCCTGAAGACCTAATCCTAAATGTACTAAATGCAAGGACTAAATTGCAAAATGTATAAAATGACAACTTCCACCGTTTAAGCCTCTCTGCCTTCGTTCTTAAGGAAGCAGAGAAGGCAGCTGCGTGGATGATGAGGGAAAAAAAGAAAGAAAGAAAGAAAGAAGAAGAAGAAGAAGAAGAAGAAGAAGAAAAAATTGGGGCTTTAAGGGTTCTTGCTCAAATCTTTTCACTTAGGGTCAAAATTATCAAAGGCAAGTGTTCTAACCCAATCCTATAGAATCTTTAGTCTTTGTTTTTATGTGGATTCAAAATAAATTGAAGGATTTCTATTTAGAAACTGATATGTCTCTCTTTGGACATAGAACCATGGATTCTGAAGTTTTTCGGTAAACTGACCCCTATACACTATTTCAGCTACAAGTTTCAGTATAAAATGTGAATTCAGGCAGGAAATATTTTGTTTGAAATTAGACTCTTATATCTTCCTTTTGACACTGATTTTGTAGATTTTGGACACCGAATACTTACCCAAACATCTGTTTCAAATGAGCCTATAGACGCTGTAAAAGAGGGTTCAAGATTTCTGACCTATTAATACTAAAATGCCTATAACTCCCTGTTGAAAATTCTGATTTATACCAAACTGATTTTATTTGAAACTAGACTTGAAAATCTTTCTTTTTACATATAGTTTGAAAATTTTGGAATTCAATTTCCTACCCTATTATCTGTTGAATCCGACCCTATAAATTCTGCAAAACAGTGATTGTGTTTTTGCCCTTGGGTTACCAAATCAAAAGTAACTCCGTGTTGGGAACCCTGTTTCATACGAAATTTATTCCATCAAAATATAGATTGATATATGGTTCGACCATAGCTTTCTTATGGGTATTGGAGCATAATTGATATTCTGAAATATTTGTTTGTTGTGCCACTGGAATTCTGTCCGAAATCGAGCTTTGGTCGATTTCGCGTATTCTGTTCCATTCCTTTGGATATTTGAATTCGTCTAACCTTCTTATTGGAATTGAGCTAAATATGATTGCTTGGAATCCCTGTACACTCTTGTTTTCATTTCATTCCAAATCTGAATACATTTGTGAGAGATTTGTTCTGTGTTTCGTATTGTCTCGAAAAGGCACATGCACGTTTTGTTGTTCCGCGTGTGCTTCCGACATATGCTACTTATTGTTAAAACTGCCCTCTTGTACTCTGGTGTGTGGGATTGTCTGGACCTTTGCCAGAAATGGTAAAGGGTATGCGCTTATTGCCCGCTATGTGGGGTCCCGCTCTGTGGGATATTCTGGACCTTTGCCAGAAATGGTAAAGGGTATGTGCTTAGAGCCTGCGATGCTCTGTCGGCCCCCTCTGACTTCACCTAGACGTGGGTGGATGGAGCTCCCAGACGTGGGAGACATTTGTCAGGTGGTCATTCAGAAATGGATGGATCACATTCTGACTGAGATCCCACTACACCTTCTATATGTTTGATATGACATCCAGAGTTTTGGTGAGTTGTTTCTGTTCATGCTCTGGATAAGAATGATATGATTGCGACGTCAAGGACGACGTTTGAGCTTCTGTACGATATTTGTTTTTGATATGCTCTGAAATGCTTCATTCACTGATGATTTTGCTTCGAAATATTCCATATGCCGTTGATATGCTTCGTAACATTTCGTATGCCACTGATAAGCTCCGATATGTTTCCTTTGTTACTGAGATGCTCCAATTACTCTATGCCCCATCTGTCAGGAACCAAATATGTAAGATTGAAAAGACAATTATGTTTCTGCTCCTAACGATATTATGTCTACGAAATCGTATATTCTGCCTTGTAATTTGAAACTGTATCCCTTTGGAAATTGTATTATTTTGATATGGATATGTTAGTCACTTGCTGAGCTCCTTATGCTCACCCCATTTGTTGATAAATTTTTCAGGATAGCGTATCGCTTGCTTAATTGTTAAGATTGGGCTGAGGCGGTGGAAAGTTTAGAAGATTTTGGGCAGATCTTTGTTAAAATATGTGTTTTTGTTGTATAAGCTACTCTGCATCTTATGAAATGTGACGATGAATCTAAACCTGTGGATTTTGTGTAAGATAAAGGATCCCTCATGTATAGGATTTTGGAATGTTAAGTTAAATGCATGTAATGATATGAATTTATGGTAATCGTTGATTTGGTGACTGCATAGACTTCCCCACCTATGAGTTTATGTATGGTTATTATTTTGAAGAGTTGAGTTCAGATTATATGAATTATCGAGTGATGCGTGGTATGTTTATGAACTGCACAGGGTGATGAATTTGTAGACTATAGAGGTGAAAATTTGATCTGAATGTTTTCTTAGTGACCTCAAAATGTGTGTTTAGATCCTGGATTAGTTGTGTGGAAAATTTTAAATATTGTCGATAATTTTGGAGGGGCGTGACAGAGGTGGTATTAGAGCATGATTTGAGAATCACTAAGAATATGCTCTTTTTGAGATTTATTGATTATCATTTAGAGATTGATCAAAGAAAATATTTTTTTTTTGATGTTTTAGGAAGCGAGGATGACGAGATCATCTGGTTCTCCTGTTGCATCTACTGCTGATCAATTGAGTGGTATCATGCGGACTTTGGAGACTATGGTACAAGTGATGCAACAACAACAACAACCTGTCCATCAAGGAAGTAATGATGGAACAGAGACATCAAACCAGACGGGGTTGGGAATTGGACAGTTTAAGAAGCTTAGTCCTCCCGCTTTAGTGGTGAGTCCGATCCAATGGTGGCGAGCGATGGATGATGCGATAGAGAAAATATTTGATGCTTTAAATTACCCGATGATCGAAGGTTTTTCTTGCCACCTTTATCTTTGGAAGGAGAAGTCAACGGTGGAGAATGATTAAGAGGATGTCTGAAATCAAACATGAGCCAATGACATGGAAGTTATTCCAAGAAAAGTTTAACGATAAATATTTTCCAGTTGTATGAGAGAGCAAAAGAATTGGAGTTCTTGAATCTTATCCAGGAAGTATGATTCTACAAAGTATGAATCAAAATTCACCGAGCTCTCGGGTTTGCCACACATATGATGATGATGAATCTAGAAAAGCAAGAAGGTTTGAAAGGGATTACAAGAATAAGAAGCCGAATGTCAGCTTTAAAATTACGAACATATGCTGATACGGTAGAACGAGCTTTGAAAATTGAAAGAGACATGGAGGAAATTTAAGAAATCATTGGCAAGAACAAAAGGGACAATTTTACTGGCAAAAGCAGGAGAGAAAATGAATATGAAGCTAGTAACAAGAGGTTTAAGACATCTGGATTTGAGAAAAGGAAACCATTGCGGAGGACAGTTATGTGCAAAATGTGGATTAAATCATGAAACAAGTCGGTGGTGACTGGAGCATGTTTTGGTTGTGGAAAGCTAGATCATCAATTAAGAGATTGCCCACTGAAAAGGAAGAAAGAGCCATTGTCTCCTAGACCCTCAGCCCATGCTAGAGTGTACGCTATCACTGAACAAGATTCTAAGGCTTCCAAATCAGTGGTGGAAGGTATTCTTCATGTTTTTAAAAGAAATGCAAAAGTTTTGTTTGATCCCGGCTCCAACTTATCGTTTGTTTCACAATACTTTGCTTGTCACTTGGATATTCTACCTAAACCCCTGGATTATATGTTATATGTAACAACTGCTGTTGGAGATTCATTGGCAACAAACTTGGTCTACCCATCTTGTTTGATCTCTATTGGAGACCGCGAACTCCTTGCTGATTTGATTCTCCTAGAGATCCGTGGCTTTGATATTATACTTGGCATGGATTGGTTATCTTCTCATCACGCTAGTATTGATTGTTACAAAAAAATAATTACTTTCTGCATACCAGATCAGCCTATATTTTTCTTTAAGGGCATTAGGCATGATTTGCCTCCTTGCTTGATATCAGCACTTTAAGTTTATCGTCTTATGCAGAAAGGTTATTTTTGTTATATGGTGTGTGTAAAGGAGCATTCAGATCAGAAACCCACCTAGATGAAATTGTAGTGGTCAAAGAATTTCGATGTATTCCCGGATGACTTGCCCGGTTTACCTCTAGATAGAGAGGGTGAATTTGCTATTGATCTAGTCCCAAGACAACCCCAATATCTAAGCCTCCCTACGAATGGCACCACTCGAGCTAGAGGAGTTAAAGAAGCAAATACAAGAATTATTAGATAAGGGTTTCATACGACCCAGATATCCCCATGGGGTGCTCCTACTATTAGTGAAGAAGAAGGATGGAACATTGAGGCTTTGTATTGATTATAGAGTTGAATCGGTGACCATCAAAATAAGTATCCCATACCTAGAATTGATGATTTGTTTGATCAATTGGTGCACAAATATTCTCTAAGATTGACACGAGGTCAGGTTACTATCGATTGAAGATCAAGGAGGAGGATATTTCAAAAACAGCTTTCAGAACTCGATATGGTCATTATGAATTCTTGGTGATGCCTTTTGGTTTGACAAATGCCCTGCAGCTTTTATGGAACTAATGAATAGGATATTTCAACCACTCTTGGATATCTGTGTAATTGTATTTATTGATGACATATTGGTGTATTCAAAGAGTAATCGGGAGCATGAGGAACACTTGAGAGATGTGTTGTCCATACTAAGAGAAAAGAAGTTGTATGCGAAGTTCAGCAAATGTGAATTTTGGTTGAATGAAGTTGCTTTCTTAGGCCATGTGATTTCAGGGAAGGGTATATCTGTTGATCCAAGGAAAATAGAAGCTGTAGTTGAATGGAAAGTACCAACAAATGTAACAGAAGTTAGAAGCTTCTTGGGCATGGCAGGTTATTACAGGAGATTTGTGGAGGGATTCTCTCGAATTGCACAACCTCTCACCAAACTCACTAAAAAGAACATGAAATTTGTATGGGGTGATGATTATGAGCAAAGTTTTCAAGAGTTAAAAAGAAGGTTGACTAGTGCCCCTATTCTCACTATTCCAAGTGGTAGTGAGGGATTTGTAGTTTATACTGATGCTTCAAGAAACGGCCTAGGATGTGTTTTGATGCAGGAAGGGAGAGTAATTGCTTATGCTTCTAGGAAACTTAAAGGTTATGAATTGAATTATCCAACTCATGATTTGGAGTTAGCAGCAATTATTTTTGCTCTAAAGATTTGGAGACATTATTTGTATGGTCGACAGTTTGAAATCTTCACTGATCACAAGAGTTTAAAATATATTTTCACTCAGAAAGAGTTAAACATGAGGCGAAGATGGATAGAACTTCTGAAGGATTATGATTGTGCCATCCGTTATCACTCGGGCAAAGCCAATGTTGTAGCTGATGCACTTAGTAGGAAATCTACAAGTTTTATGGCTAGTCTGGTCGTGAAGCAATGGAAGTTAATAGAAGAAAATTTTGATTTGAAAGCTTTGAGGAAAGAGCAAGACTCGATGATATTGATGGCTTTCATTCAAGTGCAATCTGATCTTATTCAACAAATTAAGGAAGCACAATTACGAGATCCACATTTAATCTACTTGAGGAATGAAGTAAAAAAGGAATTGAAGCCACAATTTCAAGTTTCAAAGGATGGCCTATTGAGATTTGGGGAGAGAGTATGTGTACCAAATGAACCAGATATCAAGAATCAAATCCTAAAGGAAAGTCATACTTCAAAGTACACCATACATCCTGGGAGCACTAAGATGTATAGAGATCTTCAAAGTCATTATTGGTGGGAAGGCATGAAGAAGGAAATTGCAATGTATGTTTCAAAATGTTTGACTTGTCAGCAAATCAAAGTAGAACACCAAAGACCTGGAGGGTTGTTGCAACCTTTAGATATCCCTGAATGGAAATGGGAATGTATTACTATGGATTTTGTTTCAGGATTACCCAGAACCTCTAGGAAGCATGATGCTATTTGGGTTATCATTGATAGGTTAACAAAATCTGCACACTTCCTACCGATTAATATGACTTATTCGCTTGATAAACTTGCAGATTTATATGTCAATGAAATAGTAAGACTTCATGGTATTCCAATGGAGATCATCTCTGATAGAGACTCCAGATTTCTCTCTAGATTCTGGAGAAGATTGCAGGAGTCGATGGGCACTAAAGTTAAGTTTAGTACTGCATATCATCCTCAGACTGATGGTTAGTCAGAAAGAACAATTCAAACACTTGAGGATTTGCTTAGAGCCTATGTTATGGATTGGAAAGGTGAATGGGATAAGGATATTTCACTTGTTGAGTTCACGTATAATAGTTATCATTCAAGTATTCAGATGGCTCCTTATGAAGCTTTATATGGGCGAAAGTGCATAACACCTATATGTTGGGAGGAAGTTGGTGACAGAAAGCTGTTAGCACCGGACAAGGTACAAGAAACTACCGAGAAAATTCAAGTTATAAGGAAAAGGTTAAAGACTGCTCAGAGTCGTCAAAAGAGTTATGCCGACAATAGAAGACGAGATATTGAGTTTGAAATCGGAGATTTTGTATTCTTAAAAGTCTCCCCTTCTAAAGGCATTATAAGGTTTGGGAAGAAAGGAAAATTAAGCCCAAGATTTATTGGACCTTTTGAGGTTCTTGAGAGGGTTGGTTCTGTCGCATACAGGATTGCCTTGCCACCAGCATTGTGTCATGTCCATGATATATTTCATGTCTCGATGATTAGAAAGTATATATATGACCCTTCTCACATCATTAAGTATGAGCTGGTGGAGATCGATAAAGATTTATCTTATGTGGAAGAGCCTATTCAGATTGTTGATAAGAAAGAAAAAGTCCTAAGGAATCGGGTCGGTTCAAGTAAATTGGAGACATCATTCGGAGAGGAGACAACTTGGGAGCTAGAGGAGGAAATGAAAAGGTGTATCTCTTTTCATCGATAGAGGTACGATAAATTTAGAGGACTAAATTTTTCTTTTAAGGGGGGGAGAGTGTAACACCCCTCATTTCCGAATTTTCGTATAAATTTCTGGTGATAATGTAAGCATTCATTTTAAATTGACAAAAGAAATAGAGTATGAATTAGAGGTAACTTATTTGTAAGATTTGGGTGATCTGTTCAAAAAAAAAAAAAAAAAGAATCTGAGGACCTATATGTAAACCCTGAGGACCTAATCCTAAATGTGCTAAATGCAAGGACTAAATTACAAAATATATAAAATGACAACTTCCACCATTTAAGCCTCTCTGCCTTCGTTCTTAAGGAAGCAGAGAAGGCAGCTGCATGGATGATGAGGGAAAAAAAGAAAGAAAGAAAGAAAGAAAGAAAGAAGAAGAAGAAGAAGAAGAAGAAGAAGAAGAAAAAATTGGGGCTTTAAGGGTTCTTGCTCAAATCTTTTCACTTAGGGTCAAAATTATTAAAGGCAATGTTCTAACCCCATCCTACAGAATCTTTAGTCTCTGTTTTTATGTGGATTCAAAATAAATTGAAGGATTTCTATTTAGAAACTGATATGTCTCTCTTTGGACATAGAACCATGGATTCTGAAGTTTTTCGGTAAACTGACCCCTATACACTGTTTCAGCTACAAGTTTCAGCATAAAATGTGAATTCAGACAGGAACTATTTTGTTTGAAATTATACTCTTATATATTCCTTTTGACACTGATTTTGTAGATTTTGGACACCGAATACTTACCCAAACATCTGTTTCAAATGAGCCTATAGACGCTGTAAAAGAGGGTTCAAGATTTCTGACCTGTCAATACTAAAATACCTATAACTCCCTGTTGAAAATTCTGATTTATACCAAACTGATTTTATTTGAAACTAGACTTGAAAATCTTTCTTTTTACATATAGTTTGAAAATTTTAGAATTCAATTGCCTACCCTATTATCTGTTGAATCTGACCCTATAAATTCTGCAAAACAGTGATTGTGTTTTTGCCCTTGGGTTACCAAATCAAAAGTAACTCCGTGCTAGGAACCCTGTTTCATACGAAATTTGTTCCATCAAAATATAGATTGATATATGGTTCGACCACAGCTTTTTTATGGGTATTGGAGTATAATTGATATTCTAAAATATTTGTTTGCTGTGCCACTGGAATTCTGTCCGAAATCGAGCTTTGGTCGATTTCGCGTATTCTGTTCCATTCCTTTGGATATTTGAATTCGTCTAACCTTCTTATTGGAATTGAGCTAAATATGATTGCTTGGAATCCCTGTACACTCTTGTTTTCATTTCATTCCAAATCTGAATACATTTGTGAGAGATTTGTTCTGTGTTTCGTATTGTCTCGAAAAGGCACATGCACGTTTTGTTGTTCGCGTGCTTGACATATGCTACTTATTGTTAAACCGCCTCTTGTACCGTGTGTGGATTGTCCGGACCTTTACCAGAAATGGTAAAGGGTATGCGCTTATTGCCCGCTATGTGGGGTCCCGCTCGGGATATTCGGACCTTTGCGAAATGGTAAAGGGTATGTGCTTAGAGCTGCGATGCTCGCCCCCTCGACTTCACCTAGACGTGGGTGGATGGAGCTCCCGGGAGACATTTGTCGTGGTCATTCAGAAATGGATGGATCACATTCTGACTGAGATCCCACTACACCTTCTATATGTTTGATATGACATCCAGAGTTTTGGTGAGTTGTTTCTGTTCATGCTCTGGATAAGAATGATATGATTGCGACGTCAAGGACGACGTTTGAGCTTCTGTACGATATTTGTTTTTTGATATGCTCAAATGTTTCATTCATCGATGATTTTGCTTGAAATATTCCATATGCCGTTGATATGCTTCGTAACATTTCGTATGCCATTGATAAGCTCCGATATGTTTCCTTTATTCGAGATGCTCCAATTACTCTATGCCCCATCCCAGAACCAAATATGTAAGATTGAAAAGACAATTATGTTTCTGCTCCTAACGATATTATGTCTACGAAATCGTATATTCTGCCTTGTAATTTGAAACTGTATCCCTTTGGAAATTGTATTATTTTGATATGGATATGTTAGTCACTTGCTGAGCTCCTTATGCTCACCCCGTTTGTTGATAAATTTTTCAGAATAGCGTATCACTTGCTTAATTG
Organism: Ensete glaucum; assembly: GCA_021527575.1. NCBI lineage: Eukaryota > Viridiplantae > Streptophyta > Magnoliopsida > Zingiberales > Musaceae > Ensete > Ensete glaucum. Next base: position 16,705,124 of record CM038555.1, on the reverse strand, counting down.
TTAAGATTGGGCTGAGGCGGTGAAAAGTTTAGAAGATTTTGGACAGATCTTTGTTAAAATATGTGTTTTTGTTGTATAAGCTACTCTGCATCTTATGAAATGTGACGATGAATCTAAACCTATGGATTTTGTGTAAGATAAAGGATCCCTCATGTATAGGATTTTGGAATGTTATGTTAAATGCATGTAATGATATGAATTTATGGTAATCGTTGATTTGGTGACTGCATAGACTTCCCCACTTATGAGTTTATGTGTGGTTATTATTTTGAAGAGTTGAGTTCAGATTATATGAATTATCGAGTGATGCGTGGTATGTTTATGAACTGCACAGGGTGATGAATTTGTAGACTATAGAGGTGAAAATTTGATCTGAATGTTTTCTTAGTGACCTCAAAATGTGTGTTTGGATCCTGGATTAGTTGTGTGAAAAATTTTAAATATTGTCGATAATTTTGGAGGGGCGTGACAGGTTGGCATCAAGTATGCCACGTAGAGGGTTTGTGAGCGACATATTTTTGATAAAACAAGATATAGCAAAAATAAATAACATGCAGATTTTATAGAAAATACTAATTAAGATATTGACTTCTATCTTAATATGCTCTTATTATTTTCTTAGCGAATCATGTGACACCCTCGACATATGAGATGGAAGGCTCCGACAGACTCCTAGTGGGGATAGGGATCCAATTGGCGTCTTAGTGTAACCTTAAGGGACTCGACCAATTGCACTAAGCCCAGAAGGTAGGCAACTATTTCCAATCACAACTCCTTATGATTCCCGTCATGTTCGGCCTCTGAATCATTATGGTCTCAAGGGACTCGACCAACAATAATATTCAGTTAAGTTATCACCATCGTTACAAGATGAGTCTGATTCAATGATATGCCCTCGAGGGACTCGACCAGGCATACCATGTCCTCAGGTCACCAGTGACATCTCTATGTCGTAGACAAGAACTCGATCACGTAGATAGGTGAGCCTCGAGGGACTCGACCAACTCAACCTATGTCATGATTCAATTTCTTCCTATAACAATGTAATGCCACATGGGTCAATCTTATTATCTCATGCTTACCGACTTAATATTATCTTAGGAGGGGTTTTTGTTTTCTATCGGTCTCCTAATATGTCGTGTCACACAAATACATATTTAATATATATCTACATCACATGCAAATATATATATACATATATCTAGTAGATATATAACACATCACACATGCAAGCGACACCAAATGATCATGAGCCATCACCTAATATGATTAAGCCCAAGCCAATGGGCCTAATCACTCAAATAGGATCTATGTGTGCATTGGTGTATCTTCATGCCCTGTGATCTCGTCATCATCAGTTCCGTCGGATCATCGCATCACCATGCGTCGTAATCTCATATCATGGCATCGTGGGTCCCACTATCATTTCCACACTCCCAACGCGTCTCTCCATGTAATTATAAATAATCATAAGCACGCAGGTCCGATAAAAAACGAGAAAAACATAGGCACGCAGGCCCCAATAATAATAATAATGATCATAATTACACACATCACAACACATGGCTCATGATCATCCATCCACATAATACATCACATATACATCACATCATATGTAGGATTACTAGATATATATAATAATTAATTAAACTATTTAATTAATTATTTTTTTTGGAAATCAGAACATGCTCGAAATTTTCAGAATTATCAAGGGTATTTTCATAATTCTAGATAAGAGGACAGTCCTCGAAATTTTCAGAATTATTAAGAGTATTTTTAAAATTCTACACATGAGAACAGTCCTCAGAATTTTTAAAAATCAGAAGGGTAGGATCGTCTCGCCGCCACGCCGCCGGCGCCGCCAACGATCGCCTTGCAGTAGCCCGCCATGTGGCTACCTGTGGCTTGCTGGGCAACCGCCACCGCAGCCTAGCCGCGGCGATCGCCTTGTGGTCGTGCCGCGAGGCTCGACCCAGCCGGTCATGCCCGGGGCTCGTCTACGGTGGTCGCCTGCAGGTGCTGGCCATAGCCGACCGCCCCTATAAAGGGGCTGGCCATGGCCATGCCCGGCTACACCTTGCAAGGGCTTCCTTCGCTGCGAAAATGCAACAAGAATGCGTAGAATGATTCTACGTGATTCAATCTCATCACACGCAGTTTAAAACTAATCTTTTATATGAAAATCTTGGCTCTTATGCCATTATTGGGAAACCTACAGTGGGTGCATCATATGCACAGCGAAAATCAAAACAAAATTTGATTTCCCACATAGATCAAATCGTCGTGCAAAAGATTAGGGTCACGAGAAAAACGTAAAAATCCAAAAAACCACGATGTGTGAGAGATTGATTTTACCTAGGGAGATCATATATCCCTGTATTCCAGATCTGAATAGAGAAAATGAAGGAGGTCAAGCGTCCTCCTCTCGACCAGTATCCATACGATGGTTCTCTGCAGTGAAACTTCTCCAATCTGATCTTATAACTTGTTTAGAGGGAGGGAGGAGAATAGGAGGTGATGGCTAAAGTTGTAACTTATCAACCAAGAGTCTCCCCTCCTATTTATAGAGAGCCACCAAAAAACCCTAGGGCTCTATCTAATAATCTCCTTAGGCCTTTAATTGGGCTTTAATCAAGGAGCCCATCAGCATAGGGTCTCATTTAATGAGAATAGGGGCTAATTAGATCTTCATCCAATCCTCTATTCGCTGAAGCATCCACCATATGTGTGTGACCCTCTAGGCCCGATACCAAGCTGGCCGTGAGTTACTCCCATCAGAACTCCTTCTGATATAGTGAATTACTATCTCCATAATAATTCACTCAACTTATCAACTATGGACGTACTAGGCCACTACACCATAGTCCCCAAACGGTACGGGGGGATCGAATTCATTGGACCTATTTGTCCACAATTATCATGTATCTATAATCCCTCATCCAACTAATATCCCAGAGGTCGTATATTGGATATGGTACTATCATGTCACATATAGAATAAGTTTGTCTTGCTGTAATTGGATTCTACTGGAGAACTCCTTCTCTCTTAATCCAAATGACCCTGACTAGGGATTTATCTAAGTAAGCACATATGGGATATTCCTCTCATGATACCGAGAGTGGATGATCCTCTATTGACATTCAATTACCTTCGTAAGGTTGGCTACCAATCCCGATAACTAGTTGTAGCATATCTAGAGCTTTCCAAACCTATAAGTCTGGCGTCAAAGAAAGGAGTACTTATAAGGCATCATTGGTGTCTCAAGTCCAAGGACCAGATACACAACTGGGATGATAAGACCCCAGAAGGATCCCTATAGATTTTGATCCTTGAGGAGGATCAACCCTTGGAACATTGTAGGGGTTCCTCCCTCCTAGACTCGGCACAACACTGAATTAAAATTGTATATTACTTTATTAAAAGAGGGGGTAGCTACATCTTAAATAGGGATCAAAGTCCTAGCCTAAGGGGGTACTTATCTAGGTAAAATTATCCTTTTGCCCCTTCTATAGTCATCCTACCTTAATAGGAACAAGGGGCGGCTAGGTTGGCTCTATAGACGACCTAAGCAGGGTAAAACCCTGGCTGGCTTGCCCAGTAAGGCGGGGTGGGGGGGTGGGGAGGCGACAACTACTAAGCCCTAAGGGATAATATAAACCCTAGCCATAGTCCTTTATAAGATAGGAGTGACTTTATTACAATCTAACAAGCTTTTTATTGACTAGTTCTAAGATTATTAGGACTCAACCCTGCTGGAGTCCTATCAAGTTCGTTCTCTTCAGATCAGCCTTGTCCTCAAGGCTGAGGGTCCATAAACTCTAGAAACTAGATCTTCAACTCCTCATATGACTCACATGCTATCATTAACTGAACTTTGGCCAACTCATTAGCTGGGATGTTAGTTGGAAGGATTTGGGCTAAGTCATCTTCCTTAAATTTCCATTTGAGGTGGGATACCTGGCGGATCAATTGTAATCTTGATCTTGTGCACGAATTTGATCTCCAGGTTAGGGCTCCAATGTGATCCTCAATTTTACAAGGCCCAAAGAAATAGGGAGACCACTTCACTAAGGCTCGAGTTTCCTGCTGATCGGGTTGGAGGTGTAGAAAAACTCGATCTTTAATTTTTCATCCATTTTAAAGTTTATCGGGAGGTTGTTTCTTCTTTACATGTGTTGTTATATGGTTAGTCTTTAGTGATATCGAATCTTTCTTTTGGAATGGTGACTGCCCTCTGATATGGTTCAGGATGATGAGAGCCCAATCTGGCGTGAGCATGGATTGTAATTCTTTTAGTTTTACTCTTTTTTCGTGCCATGGACCTGTATCCAACCTATTTTAAATTTGGTAGTAATTAGTATCTCCTGTAAAAACCTCGTATGAAGTGTGGGGGAAGCCTCAATGTAAATTAGAAGTCAATCATCTTGCACAAGAATAGCCCTGATTCTAACTCCTGACGCATCGACTTTAATGACTAAAGTGCGACCGAAATCGAGCAGCGCTAGGACCGACGTCATTGTCATAGCTGCCTTGAGTAGTTCGAAGGCTGCGGAGGCTTTATCCAACCATAAAAAGGAGTCTTTCTTCAGAAAGGACATGAGCAGGATACTGATCTTGCTATAATCTTTCATAAAATTTTGGTAGTAGCCTGTGAATCCAAGGAAGTCGTGTAATGATTGTACGTTTGTAGGTCTCGATCATCCTTGCATTACCTCGATCTTTGTCGGGTCTACCGCCACTCCATCTTCTGATATAATATGCCCAAGATACTCCACTTTACACTATAAGAAATTACACTTTGACTGTTTCATATAAAGAGTATTCTCCCAGAAAATTGTTAGAACAGTTCGTAAGTGCTGAAAATGTATATCAAGCGTAGGGCTATAAATGAGGATATTATTAAAGAATACTAATATGAACTTGCGTAGAAAACTTCAGAAGATGTCATTCATCAAGCTTTGGAAAGTAGAAGGAGCATTCGTAAGTCCGAAAGGTATTACCAGAAACTCATAGTGGCCGTTATACGTGCGGAATACAATTTTCGGAATGTCTTCAATGCATACCCGAATCCGGTGATAACCGGAACGGATATCCAATTTAGTGAAGACTCAGACTCCTTTTAATTCATCCAAGAGCTCATCTATGATGGGTATAGGATATTTGTCCTTGACGGTGATAGCGTTCAAGGCCCGATAATCAATGCACATCTGTCATGTACTGTCCTTCTTGCGCACTAACAACACTGGTGAAGAATAAGGGCTGCAACTTGGTCGAATTACCTCGGTGTCCAGCATCTCTTTAATGATATTCTCAATCTCATCCTTCTGCAAGTGAGGGTAGTGATATGGATGCAAATTTGCTAGAGGTTTGCCTGACAGAACAGGAATATGGTGGTCATGCGGCCGGTTAAGGGGTAGCTCGCGCTGCTCCAAGAAAACATACGTGAATTCGTTCAGGTAAAGGGGAAGCTTAGGATCTAAGTTTTGCATGTTCTCCCCCATACATGGCTACTGATTATGCATCAAGAATCCATCATGTACTTTATGTGAAACTTTCTCCATTTGTTGTGATGAAACGGTGAAATTTGGCTCCCGTGCTTGCCTCGTAACGTGACCTGTCTCTCTTTGTAATAAAATTTTTTGATTAATTTAGAAAAATTCTAGGAAATATCACCTAGTGTTGTGAGCCATTTGATCCCAAGTATGGCTTTATAATTATCGATAGGTAGGAGGAAGAAATCAGCTACCACTTGTTGGTCTTAGAGGAGTAGTTTCACCCGCGGGCACCATTGGTCGCAATTAAAGATTCGACCATCGGCGACCTTTACATCAAACTTGTTGCAACCTTTGATTTGAAGTGCCAAACGTGTAGCAACCTTACTATTGAAGAAGTTATTGGTGCTGCCCATGTCGATGAGAACCGTGATGGGTTGCTGTTTTAAAAGTCCTCCAACTTTCATCATCTGCGGGTTGGAATAGTCGGCGAATGCATGCACTACGTCATCGGCCGGTTGAGACTCTTCCTCTATGGCTTCTTCTTTAGGTTCAAGGGCTTCTTCAGATGTTTTATTGTCCTCATCCTTCGTTGGTTCAATCATGAGAAGTCGACCCTTTTTGCAGTGATGTTCATGGCTCCATGGTTCGTCGCGATGCCAACATAACCCCTTGGCCGATTGTTCGTGAAGCTTGTCTCTTATCAACTTTTTTGGTGTGGGAGCTTGGATGGTAGTAGAGAGGGCAGTAGGCTTTGGCATGGCTGGTTGGAGAGTGACCCTTATCCTTCATACCTCGTGGTTCAATTGTTCTTCCTGGATACGTGCAAAGGAAATTGATGCCCTAAGAGTGTACGGTTGTCGCGCCTTTACTTCTCCTCAGATCTCCAGCTTTAGGCCCTCGATAAAAGTACCTAAAAGTTGTTTCTCGGACCAATTCTCAATTTGGTTAGTTAAATGCTCAAATCTTGTTTAGTATTCTTGTATTGTAGAGATTTGACGAATCTTTGCCAATTGTCCATCGATATTATTGAAATCGGTTGGTCCGAAATGGTTTAGTAGTCCTTACTTGAATCGCTACCAAGAGAGCCCTCTATGGGTGTGCTTAAACCAATTAAACCACTGAATAGCATCTCTCTCGAGGTGGATGAAAGCAATCTCCACTCGTGTGGCGTCGGCAGTTCGGTAGAATTGAAAATAGCGCTCTGCGCGCGAGATCCACCCGATCGGGTCTCCTTCTTCCCATCTAGGAAAGTCAACCTTTATGCATGGATTATTAAAATCAGAGGTGATGTGGCTATGTTCTTGAGGATCATCTTGTCAATTTAAAGTTTCTCCATGTTGTGATTTTCTTGGGCTCGACGATCGACCAATGCTGAATTTGGCGAAAAGGAATCGCATCTTCTCTTCTATGCGGTTTCCAAAGGCTTCAAACTTTGCATCGATAGCCTTCTTTGATGTCATAGTATATGCCTCAAGATCTATAATATTGAGATCTTTTTTCTATTGTCAGGTTAGTGGCATGGGAATTTTGGAGAAGGGGGTGGCCGGTTGGAAAGTGAATTGGTTTGGATGGAAGTAGGTTGCGATTTAGGGTAGATTTGGGGCTACAATTTTGTAGAGTTTAGGCTATGAATTGGCATGGTTTTAGAACTGTGATAGTAATAGATGAAGGTTAGGAAAATAGATTTTAGATCTGGGATAGATGACAGCAAAGGTAGGTGTCTCGGTAAGGAAAGTTGACTAAAAAGGTAAGTGGATCGATATGAAAGTAGGTTGATTTAGGTGGTTGATTTAGGTGGTTCATTTGAGGGCTGTTTGAATTTGATTTAGGTTAATATTTGGAAGAGTTTTTAGTGAAGATGGTAGGGTTTAGAGATGAGGAAAAGAGAGTCCAAAATCCCATAAAAAATAGCACTCAAATCTGATAGAATTCGGCGAAAAAAAGTGCTACAATGTGCTATCCTGCTGAACCAATTTTACATCGGAGAAACGATGATTTCTCGACTTAAATTTTAGAAGAAAGTTTAAGAAAATTATATAAAAACCCTTTGGTTCAGATGTTGCTAATACCAATAAAAAGTTTGATGAAATTTTGGCAGCATAACAGTAGGGAAATAGGGTAAAAGATAAAAGGCAGATTCCTTTGTCATAAAATTCTAAAACTGCATGATAGTCAAAGATTACACAAAAAAACTAGTTCTAGAAGGATTTTTTTAATAAAATTAAATCTAGATGAAAGTCAACTTGATCTTGAGAATTGTATAAAAATTTTGGCCAAAAAGGATGAACAAAAGTGTGGTTTCAAGAGGCCAATATACGGAAGGTAGATTCTACATTGTAAAATTTTAGTATTGTGCAATAAAGAATCGCAACACTATAAGTCCAGATCCAGAAGGAGTTTTTTCATGAGATTAGTTTTAAATGAAAGCTAAGACTATTTATGAAATTCTCTAACGGTTTCAGCTAAAAAGAATGATTAAAAGTTTAGTTTCAATAAGTAATAATTGGCTGAAAATTTCTACAGTGTTTCGTCTTTGCAACGATGATAATGTTTACGATGAATGAATTTTGCAGCAGATAAAATTTTAAAAAATATTCAATATATAAAATAAGGAATCTTGTAGTATTAAAGAGGTGTGGATGATAAAAAAATCAGATTTTTAGATTAAACGTAGGAGGCAGCGGTAGATTGATTTGATATGTTGCTGGGGTGGAAGGTGGAGGCGTGTGTCGTAGCAATTGTGAGAATTGCTTGGGAAGGTGGAGGCGGCTGAGATAGCTATAGGACAGTAGGAATGTGACTCTAATACCAGATGATAAGACCCCAGAAGGAGCCCTATAGATTTTGATCATTGAGAGGGATCAACCCTTGGAACGTTGTAAGGGTTCCTCCCTCCTAGACTCAACACAAGGCTCAATTAAAATTGTGGATCACTTTATTAAAAGAGAAGGGCAGCTACATCTTAAATAGGGATCAAAGTCCTAGTCTAAAGGGGCACTTATCTAGGTAAACTTATCTTTTTGCCCCTCATATAGCCATCCTACCTTAATAGGAACAAGGGGCGGGTAGGTTGGCTATATAGCCAACCTAAGCAGAGGGAAACCCTGGCCGACTTGCCCAGTAGGGGGGGGGGGGGGGCAGCAACTACTAAGTTCTAAGGGATAATCTAAACCCTAGCTATAATCTTTTATAAGATAGGAGTGACTTTATTATAATATAACAGGATTTTTATTGACTAGTTCGAAGATGATTAGGACTCAACCCTGCTGGAGTCCTATCATGGGACTATGGAATCGCTATTTGACATTAGGTATTATTAACCATACAATATTCCATAAGCAGATCAATCAATAAATTCATTCTCCAATGAGCACCTCCAATGAGCACATGTATTATATCCTTAGTGTCTCTACACAAGTGGCTATGAGACCAGTCTCCTCCATCATATGGACAGGTATATAGTACACTGGTCTGTCCGGTTATCTCGATGTCCCTCTTGAGTAACCTATGACCAGAATTATCTAGGATCTGTGTTTAAAGATGAATCGATCTCATTATCGTGATCTCATCACGATCCGATTCTCATTGCACAGAACCAATGACATCACAATATATATGCTACATATAATATAATGTGAGAATATGCCAATATTAATCATAAGCAAAAAGATTACGCAGTGTGTCACACATGTCATCACTCGCGTGATTGGCTTATAGGGCACCTGTAACTAGCAACTACGGTAAGGGACGACGAGGGCTATAATAGGGTACAACGGTGCTGCTGGGGAGGTGGGATGCGGTCGCGAGGGGAGGAAGATGAGGATGCGACTGCTGTTGGGAAGATAGTGTCCGAAGGAGAGGGCAGCAGTTGTGGCCAACGACTGTAATTGTTGGAGCAGGGGTTGATGGCAGCCACAAATGGCACGGCTAGAAGCAACTGCAGTAGTGGGTAGCAGTGGTACCTCGCTCCTATCGTTGGCAACATCGCCGAGCAGATTGTGGAGGCGACAGCAGTGAAGGGAAGGAGTGGCGAACGCTCAGCTGGGAGCGATGAAAGTAGGTGAGGAAGGCGCTAGCAATAAGGAGAGAAAGAGGAGGCAGCATCCAGCGGCAGGTGGTAGTGGTGATACTGTCACGGGAGCTGGCAATAGAAGAACTTTGCAGAAGTCGACACCGACAGCAGCAGAAGCAACGAGGGCTGACAACTAAGTCAATTCTGTCAACAGAGGACCATGATCGAGATCTGTCGTTTGACAATAATAGGAAGTGATGAAGAAGGGGCTGTGGCATGCAACCAGGCACGGAAGGGGCTGACACGTAGCCAAGCACTGAAGGGGCTGTGGCACACAGCAGATCATGGTGGAGATTTACTGTCGTTTGATAGTAAGAAGAAAAAGGTTACTCTAGGCAAACAGTTCTGATACCATGATAGAAACGAGAAAGGTATTTGATAGAAATGAATTAATTAACTTATTCCTTCGTACTCATACCTAAAGGAAGAAGATTAAAGGATTATATATTGAGGATTTTTTTCAACGGTCTAATCATTTAGTTACAACAACTTTATCTTTTAGCAAAACCAATATCGATAATGAAATATATCAACACTCTTAATACATTTGTTCTCTCAACATCTTGCTATGGAGCATAATACTAACGAGAGGTATGTGTCGAGCTTCTTATTTAGAGTCTACCTAATACATATGATTAACTCATTATTAACCTAACCAAAAACACAACCAGTTTAACTTTTTATGCTATTGTAGTCATAGTTTCAGATGAGAAAAATGAGCGTAAAAACAAGGATGATAGATTGGTGATATTGCAATAGGATGAGGTGTTAGAGTGTGGCCGTAATGGGAGTAACGAACAAAGTGGATAGAAGTCTGAAAGAACAAAAGAATATCGAGTGTAACGACTGTAGCAAGATGAAATACATTAAGAGGAATTGTCTAAAGAACAAGAAGAATGTAGATAAGAAGAAAGGAACTGATCCAAAAGATTCTCATGTTTTCATAATTAGTAGCTCAAGTGAAGGTGAAGTATTCAACAGTAAAGCAACAACAATTTCATATGGGAAAATGGAGCTTGTTGATGCTTGTCTAGTAGATTCAGTAGCATCTTGGCACATGATTTTTCAAGAGAGAATGGTTCCATTAGCATCAACCTATCTTAAAACGATCTATTTCTCTTGTTAATGATCATAACTTAGAGATTATCAATCTTAGTACCATCAAGACAAAGATGCATGATTATGTGATTAACATATTAAGGGACATCAAAGGCCTGAAGAAAAAACTAACATCAGAAAGATAGTTGGATGAGCTTGGCTATAGGACCCATAAGAATGATATTTATGAAGATTATTAGAGAAGCACTCATTGTTATAAAGCAAAGAAAATATTAGCTAATCTACATGCTCTTGGGAGAGACACTATAGTAGGCCAATGCATATGTTGCATCATCCGAATCTAGAGAAGAGTCTACTATGTTATGATATCTAAGACTTAGACATGTTAGAATGTGGTTTGCAGATTTTTTCTGATGAAAGTCTTCCAGACTCAAATCGGTAACTCCAACTTTTGGTGAGCAGATGTCACAAAAAAGTTATATAGATTATAGTTTACCGGATGTATTATGGGAAGTATATGCATACTTATCTTAATTCTGATAGGATTTTAATAAGATTAAGTTCTAATCTCTTTAATTAGTTAATAAAATTTTATTATATTATAATAAAGTTATCCCTATCTTATAAAGGAGTATGATAGGGTTTAGATTAGCCCTTAGGGTTTCATGGCTATCATCTCTTTTACTGGGTTGGTCGGTCAGGATTTCCCCTTGCTTAGGTCAGCTATAGAGCCAACCTAGTCGCCCCTTATTCCTATTAAGGCAAATTGGCTATAGGAGAGGTAAAGGGATAATTTTACTTAGGCAAGCACCATGTTAGGCTAGGGTTTTGATTCCTATTTAAAGATGTAGTCGCCTCCACCTCTCCCCCCCCCCCTGCCCCCATCCCTTCTTGAATCAAGTAATTATCAATTTTATTTCAGCCTTGTGCCGAGTCTTGGAGGGAGGAACCCCTATAGCGTTCCAAGGGTTGATCCCTCTCAAGGATCAAAATCTATAGAACTCCTTTTGGGGTTTTCTCATCTGGTATCATAGCAATGATCTTGCTACCCCTATAGCTATCATCTATGCCTCCACCTTTCTAAGCAATTCCCATAATTGCTTTTGACGTTACCTCCATTGTCGCCCACCAAGCCGTAGATCCATCAATCTGCTGCCTTCCTCTATGTCAACATCAAAGATCTGGTAAAAACTCTAAAGCCCATGCCTCTTGCTACTATTATTCCTCTATCTTATATGTATGAGAAGTTTTTCTAAAATTTTCTTGCTGTAAAATTTTACCATCGCAAACATTATCATCGTTGCGAAGGTGAAACACTGTAGAAATTTTCAACTGATTTTTGCTTCTTGGAACTAAACTTTTAATCATCCTTTTTGGCTAAAACTTTTATATAATTTTGTAGATTGTCTTAACCTTTATATAAGACTGATCTCATAAAAAAACTCTTTCTGAATCCCGACTTATAGTACTATGATTCTTCATCATACAGTGCTAAAATTTTATGATGAAGAATCTACCTTCAGTTTATTAGCCTCTTGAAACCAAACTTTTCTTTATCCTTTTTGGCTGAAATATTTATATAATTCCAAAGATCAACTTGGCTTTCATCTGGGATTGATTTCTTAAAAAAATTCTATCTAGAACAAGTTTTCTTGTGTAATCTTTCACTAGTATACAGTTCTAGAATTTTTATAATGAAGAATCTACCTTTCGTCTTTTGTCCTATTTCCCTACTGTTATGCTGTCAAAATTTCACCAAACTTTTTACTGGTATTCTCAAAATCTAAACCAAGGGTTTCTGCATAACTTTCTTGCACTTTCCTCTAGAAATTATATCGAGAAGTCATTATTTCTCTAACATAAAATCTGCTCAGTAGGACTGCACATCGTCACACTTTTTTTTCAACGAATTCTATTGGATTTGAATGCTATTTTTGTGGGATTTTGGCTCTCTTTTCCTTATCACTAAACCCTACAATCCTTACCAAAAATCCTTCAAAACCCTACCCTAAACTAAAACCAAATAGCCACCCAAATCAACCCTAACCGCAGCCTACTTCTTTATCGATCCACTTACCTTTTCAGCCAACTTTCCTTACCGGTACACCTACCTTTGCTACCATCTATCCCAGATCTAAAATCTATTTCCCAAACCTTCATCTACTGCTATCACAGCCCTAAAACCACACCAATTCGTAGCCTAAACTCGATAAAACCGTAGCCCTAAATCGCACCCAAAACAGCCATAAACTGCACCCAAAAACTGAAGTCTTCAGTCTACCAATCTTTCAACTGCCCAATCTCCGTTATCTCTTCAACCGTAGCATGCATCTTTCGCTACCTAATGCTGCCAACAATGACCTCTTGCTGCTATCCTCCTTAATCGCAGCCAGCAACGATCCTTGTGGTAAAAAGCTGCCAGCAATGATCTTTCACTGTAATTTGTTTACATCGCAGCCCGCAACAATCATTCGCTATCAACTATCTTGATCGCGGCCAGCAACAAATTGAACACAACAGCAGTTGTCTCTCGCTCCATACCACTACTGCGCTCCTCTGCAATAGACGTGTACATCGCTGCCCCGTCTTCCTGCTATTGTAGTTACACCCTTGCTGCAACCGACGCCACTTACAGCCACAACGTCACAGCACAGTCGCAACCGACATTGTTGCTGCCCTCTTCTTCCTCTACCGTCGTTGCTACCCTTGGCTGTCATCCTCCACTTAGAGACTTCACCCTCACAGTCTCGACATTGTTGTCATTCATAGCCTTCAACCTGAAAATTGTAGCTACATTTTTTAGTCAGTTTGTTTGACAGATTGGAGATCCTTACGTTATGACTTCGTTGAGCTTATTCGAAGCCAAATTGGAGGCTTTCAAGATGTGTATGGATACTAAAGTATGCGCTCTCTTCAAGGAGTTTAGATTGGGTTGATCACCAAACCCAAGAAGATCACAATATGGAGCAAATTTTGATTACAAAAGGAACTCATCAGAGATAAGAAGCGAGGATAAGACATGACAACCCTACACCTCGATAACGTCGATCTCCTTTATACAACTTCAAGAAAGGCACCTCAATCAAAATGCTCAAAGCATGAGAACCACATCCCAACCAAAAGCATATAAACCTTCAACACTAATCAAATACAAGAACCTTGATAAAGAACTAACAAAGATCCGTCAAACCTCTACCACCCAAGAGTACTAAATTAGATTTAAAAGGTTAACTAATCAAACTCGTGATTGGTTTGAAAAATAGATATTGAGGACTTTTATTGAGGGCTTGAAGTCGGAGATTCAAGAAGAAGTTAAAGCGCGACAACTATACATACTTAAAGCAGCCATCTCCTTCGCACGACCACATGAAGACAAGTTGAACTAAGATGCTCGGAGGACCAAAGCCACCGCATGACCAGCAGCACAAAGACTCTCGGCCCCATCTACCACCAGCCTATCACCTCAGTTGAAAAAGTTAACAAGAGAAGAGTTTCATGACAGATTGGCAAAAGGCCTATGTTGGCATTGTAATAAACTATGGAGCTAAGACCACCATTATAAAAAAGAGAGATCTCTATTGGTTAAGCCTACTAAAGAACCCAAACTTAAAGATATGGCTTTCAAGTCCGAGGAGAAGAATATGAAGAAAAAAGTCACAATCAGTCGGCTGCACCCTTTCATGCTCCACCACAGATATTAGATATTGATGACTTCATCAAGCATCAGCCCATCACCATCCTCGCCGACACGAGGAGCTCCAACGACCTTATAAATGATAAAAGAAAATAGGTGACCTTATGTGGGAAAGGAGAGAACGAAGAAAAGATGATCTCGGCATAGTGCTTGGAGAAGCTCGCTCAAATCTCAGGCACATCCGCTGAATCGAGCCGACTCCTTCCTACTAGACTACATGACCCCCGTATGTTGGTCTTACAAGGGGAACCACCAACACATATTCAGTCATATTGTTGTCTATATTTTTAGAGGACTAAAGCTAAAAAGATCATACAGGAGACGCGAGAGATACGGATCATTCGACTACAACCTTCCTGTACAATGACACTTTATCTCTAAAAACTTTGCCTCTTTATCTGCAGGGATAAGCTCTTCTTGAAGTGTCATATTCAGCTAAACCAACTATGGGTTCTAATCCAGTGCTCCCTTATCTCGGGCTACTTCCATGACTTCACCGAGGAGCAAACCATGATGCTAAAAGTCTTATCTGATGATGACCTCGGATCCACGGCCCATAATCGCAAGAAGGAACAGGAGAAAGACATCTACATGACCCCCATAGCTATGATGCTATCTATATCGATGCTAGCATTACCTAAACGTGGCAATGTGTTCATACTTGGAGCAGACACATCCAGAGTGAGGATCGGCATCACCCTTATGTAAGATGGTCGACTCCTAATTCACACCGAGGCTTCCCCCACACTTCACACAAGATTTTTAAAGGGGATACTCATTGCTACCAAATTTAAAATTTGGCTGGATATAAGTCGACGAAAGAGGAGTAAGCCCAAAAGAATTATAATTCATGCTCACGCCAGCACATGCAAAGAAAAAATAGCCTCTCGACAAACTTCAAAATGGACGAAAAATTGAACATTGAGTTTTCTTACACCTCTAACCCAATTAGCAGGAAACTCGAGCCTTAAGGAAGTGGTCTCCCTATTTCTTTGGGCCTTGCAAAATTGGAGACTACATTGGAGTTCTAACCTGGAGATCAGATCCACGCACCAAATCAAGATTACAATTGATCCGTCGGGTATCTCACCTCAAATAAAAATTTAAAAAAGATGACTCAGCCCAAATCCTTCCAACTAATACCCCATCTGATGAGGAGACTAAAGCTCAGTTGATAATAGCATGGGAATCATATGAGGAGCTGAAGACCCGGCTTCCCAAGTTCATGGACCTAAGCCTTTAGAACAAGACTGATTTTAAGAGGATGGGTTTGATATGACTCCAATAGGGTTGAGTCCTAATCTCCCTAAGAAGTAGTCAATAAAACTCTGTTAGATTATAATAAAGTCATTTTTATCTTATAAAGGAGTATGGCTAGGATTTAGATTAGTCCTTAGGGCTTAGTGGCTGCCACCTTCCTTACTGAGTTGGTCGGTCAGGGTTTCCCCCTGCTTAGGTCGGCTGTAAAGCCAACCTAGCCGCCCCTTATTCCTATTAAGGCAGATCGGCTATAGGAGAGGTAAAGGGATAATTTTGCTTAGGTAAGTATTCCCTTAGGCCAAGGTTTTGATCCTTATTTATATGTAGCTTCCCTCCCTCTTGAATCAAATAATTATTAATTTTATCTCAATGTTGTATCGAGTTTAGGAGTAAATAACCCCTATAATGTTCTAAGGGTTGATCTCCTTCAAGGATCAAAATCTATAGAGCTCCTTATGAGGTTCTATCAAATTAATTCTAATGTTTGAGAGTTACTAGTTAAAATATTAAGAGGAGCAAATTATTTTGTCTCATTTACTGATGAGTATTTTAGAAAGTTGTATTCGATAAAAAAAGAAGACATATATGTTTTCTAAATTTCAGTCATTTAATAGAACTCAATTTAGGAAATCGATATACGAGAAAGGAGTTTGATATACAGATATTAGAGTGCTTTTAGATCGGTAATCGAGAATAATATACAAGCGAAGAGTTCTATATTTTTTATAGGTAAAAAGGTATTGAGAGGCAATTTATAGTCCAGACAATCCTCAATAAAATATAAATATGACTGTTTTGGAGAGGACTAGAAAAATATTAGCTGCTAGAGGTCTGGGCAAGTCAATTTGGGCAGAATGAGTATGAACCACCTATTAATCATTCTTTTTTAACTATGATTGAGTTGAAGACGTCTATGGAAATGTAGATTGGTGAGCCGCTGATTATTCTTCTTTACATATATTTGATTGTTCTACATATGTAACATATTATGTCCAAAAAACAATAAAGTTTGATCCGAAGTCCCAAAAATATATATTTTTGGGTTATGTTGATGAAGTTAAAAGATATTGCCTGTGGAACCCCATTGATAATAAGGTAATTATTAACATAGATGTTATCTTATAGAAGGATGCAAGTGATAACACACTGATAGAAAGTTCAAAAACCAATAAAGTTTAGCGAATGAGGATTATTTTAAAGCAGCATAAGGAGCATGATAAACAAGTACCAACATATAAGAGGGTACCATCGGCTTAATACAAAGAATATATTTTGGGGAGTAACATTTTATATTATCTTCTAACAAAAGATAGAGAGTCATTAACTTTCTAGGGGGCTATATGTAGTCCAGATATATCTCAGTAGACAGCTGATAGAAATTTAGGAAAAAATTAAACCTCTACATAAGAAATAGGACATGGAAACTTATATCACTACCATAAGGAAGAAAATTTATCGAAAATAGATAGGTTTACAAAACCAAGAGAGATAGTACTAAAATGGACTAGTATTGTGCACAACTAGTGGTGAAATGATATGCTCAAATAAAATATTTTAGTAAAATATTTTTCATGTTGTTTGACTTACTATAGTTCAAATAATATTTGTTTTGTGTGCTACATTTGCTCTAAAATATATGTGAAAACTATATTTCTTTATGGTGAACTTGCAAAAAATATCTATATGCTCCAACAAAGGGTTTTACTAAGAAAGAAAAAAAGAGCATGATCTATAGGTTAAATTAAATCTATGTACAATTTAAAGTAAGGTGATGATAAAAGATTAAATGTTGTCATTATATGTTGACGATATATTGGTAAAAAGCCCCCAATAAAGATTAAATCAAAGAATTAAAGGTATAATTGGTTAAAGATCAAGTCAAAGAATTAAAAGCATAATTGGTTAAAGTGGACTTGAGACCAACAAACAGATTTTAGGAATAAAAATTCGTTAAGATAGAAAAGATAGAATGATATGACTATCACAAAAGAATTACTAGAAAAATCTTGTCATGCTTGAACAAGATTTAGCCAATTTCTATACTACTTTCTATGAATTTTAAATTATGCTTAAGTATGTGCTTTAATGAAGCTCAAAAGATAAAAATATCTCAAATACTATATGTATCGAAGGTAGATAGTTTAGATAAAAATATCTCAAACACTATATGTATCGAAGGTGGATAGTTTAGTATTTGCTATGATATGTACAAAACCATATATTGCATATCTGATACAGTATAAATCCTGAAGTGTTTTTGTTATCATTTGCATGATCGTTTACCTGATCATAATGGATACCATAATTAAGAGCTCCATTAATATATCTAAGAACTCTTTTAGCTGATCTAAAGTGACACTTATTAGGGCTATACATGAATCTAGATAATAAATTAATTATAAATAAAATATTCGATCTTGAATGTGTAAGATAAATTAATCTTCTAATTAAACTTCTATATGTTTCCTATGTTTTTTCAACTCTATAATCTAACTTAAGTTTATCATTTGTATTCATTGAAGTATTCTCTAGCTTACAAGTTGTCATGTGAAATATTTTTAACAAATTTTTAGCATATTTTTCTGCCAAAAATTTCTATTTACATCTTAAATAATTTTTATTTCTAAAAATTAATATAAAAGCCCGAGATCAGTTATATCAAATTCTAGCATCATATTTTTCTCAAATGCAACAAACATATGTGATGAATTTTTAGTATAAATCACATTGTCTACATATAAACAAACAATAAAAATTTTAATAACTTGGGCTCTTATATATAAAGTTGGTTCACTTAAATTTTTTTTAAAATTATGTCGAAGAAAGTACTTATCAATTTGGTTATACCATTCTTGTTTCAAGTCATATAATACTTTGTCCAATTTGTATACTTTATTTTCTAACCCTTAATTTCAAATCCTTCATATTGTTTTACACAAACCTTCTCGTAACTTTTCATTCAAGAAGGCTGTTTACATGAAATTGATAAACCTATCATTTTTTCTGAGTTGTCAATGCTAATATTGTTATAATTGTATCAATTCTATTAACTAGAGAATTTTTAAAAAAAAATCGATACTTAAAGTTTTAGTATACCCTTTTGTAACTAAATGAGTTGTATGTCCTTGCAGCATTAAATTTTGACTTATACAACCATTTGAGTCCAATGCTTTTTTCCCTATGGGCAAAACTATCAATTTTCAAGTTTTGTTTTTTTCAATAACTTGTAATTCGTGCTTGCTCTTATTTTTTCTTTTTAAGCTACAACTTCAAAATAAGAAGGTTCCAAAATAAAACATGCAAAATCACATAAACTGATATATCTCTGAAAGACTACGAAATTTTCTAGGAGATGTCTGAGTATCACTGAATCACTTGAATTAAAATTATTTAAAATATAAGAAGATTCGAGTAAGATATCAATAGGTAATGTATCATGTAATTTATAGAATTCTTCTCCTATAACAATTAGAATTTCAACTGCTTTAGAGTTTCTTACTTCTTCAATAAAAGTAATATCATAACTTATAATTAATTTATTAATTGTAGGATCATAAAATCTATAATATTTTGTCTCATTGTAATACCCCATTTTAACACTTTTATCGTCAAGTTTGCTTCTAGTATAGTCAACGATCGATGATAAATCCTGATAGAGAGCATTAGAATATAGTTAAGAGATACTTAAAATATATGGTAGGATTGGATTTCATTATTGTCAGAGAATATGCTGATTCTAATTTTGCACATGACATCTACAAAAGAAAATCTACTACAAGCTATGTGTTTACATTTATAGTAGTGATTTAAGTTTCAGAGTTGTAGACTATTGTAGCTCTATCTACTATACAATCAGAGTACATGACAGTTATACAAGTATGCAATGAGACAATTTGAATTAGAAAGTTAATAAAGAAATTCAAGCACAAGAGAATATTCTCTTGTAATGTGGCAATCATAGTGACTTGTGCATCACAAGAAATTTAATCTTTTATTCTAATAGAAAGTATATAAGAATTCAATATCACTTCATTCGAGAAGTATCAAGAGGTGATTATTGGAAAATTATGAAAGAGTATGTACTAAAAAATTAAAACAAAACTAGTTCCTATGTTTATTATACCATCATGCAAAGATTGATATGCAAAAAATTATAAAAATTAAAAATTACAATTAGTGTGAGATTGATTACCTAGGGAGATTGTATATCTCTAAAATTTCAAATCCAATTGGAGAAGATGAAGGAGGTCATATGTCATCCTCTTTAGCGGTATCCACACAATGGATTGTTGTAACAATACTCCTCCAATTGTAGTAAAAAATCTTGTAACTCTTACGCACCTTCTTGCAGCACTCATGGAAGAAGATCTATTATCTTCTTCACTACCCTCTCATGAAAGGGAGGGGTTGATTGGCTGAGAAGATGAGGGAAGGAAGAGAATACGAGGGGGGTGGGTGGGTCTCAAAGTTGTAGCATATCATTTATTTATATAGTGCCACTAAAACCCTAATGGATCTTGCCTTAGTAGGTATTAAATCTTCATCCAATTACATTCACTCCTTATATTATTGGATCTCTATCCAATAATCTTAATTGTCCTCTAATTGGGTCACATGAAATGAATCCATCAATATTGGGTCTTATCTAATAAGAATATGGGCTAATTAGATAACTCAAATTCAATCCTCTACTCACTGTAATCATCCACCATATGTGTGTGACCCTCTATGCCAATATCAAGCTAGCCGTGAATTCCTCTTATTAGAACTTCTTCTGATTTAGTGAATTGTTATCCCATAACAATTCACTCAACTTATCGACTATGGATGTACTAGGTCACTGTGCCATAATCCCCAAACGGTATAGAGAATCAAATTCATTGGACTTATCTATTCTTAATTACCATGTATCTATAGTCCTTTATTGATTTAATATCTCAAAGATTGTATATTGGACATAGTACTATCAGGCCACATACGGAATTCATCTGAGTCTCGCTCTAATCGAATTCTCCTGGAGAACTTCTCTTTTAATTTAAACGATCCTGGACAGAGATTTACCTAAGTGAGAACACATAAGATATTCTTCTCGTGATATCAAGAGTTAATGATCCTCTATTAATACTCAATTGCCTTCACAAGATTGACTACCAATCTCGATAACCAGCTATATCAAATTTGAAACTCTCCAGACCTGTAAGTACGATGCTAAAGAAAGGAGTACTCAAACAAGATAACCTTAGTATCTCAAGTCTAAGGATCAGACACACAACTGGAACTATGGAATCGTTATCTGATATTAGGTATCATTAATCATACAGCATTTCGTACACAGATCAATCGATGAACTCATTCTCCAATGAGCACATGTACTATACCCTTAGTGTCTCAAACGAGTGGCTATGAGAACAATCGCCTTCATCATATGGATAAGTATATAGTACATCGGTCTATCTAGTTATCTCGATGTTCTTCTCGAGTAACCTATAAATGGGATTATTTAAGATCTGTATTTAAATATGAATCGATCTCGTTATCATAATCTCATCACGATCTGATTCCTATTACATAGAACCAATGATATCACAATATATATATAACATATAATATAAAATAAAAAATATTAATAATAATAATGATATAAAAAGACTATACAACATATCACATGTGTTATTACTCACATGATGAGATTACAAGAAACCTATAACCAATAATGATATCATAAATACATAAAAATTGATAAAATAAATAAACTTGTAGATGTTATCATAATCCAATCAACACTAATTTAGCGATGACTTAAGTATTATAACTCAATAAGTAAAGGTAAAAGATTTTTATTTTTTTATTTTAAGTGAAACATTAAAAGTGTTAAAAAATGATAAAGAATTTTATTTGAAGTGGAAGATTGGTAGTAATATATATATATATATATATATATATAGAGAGAGAGAGAGGATGCAACCACATGATATTATCTCCATGCGAGGCATGTGGCTGCAGCCACTTGCAACCTCTCCCGTGAGGTGAGGTGTCTGGGTACGTCGTCACGACGTTCATGCAGTGGTTCTCATCGTGCAGGACTTTTATACGATGAAATCACATGTATAGAAGCCATCGAGAGGAGAGGAGAGGAGAGGAAAAAAAAAAGAAAGAAAAGAGCAAGAGAGAAAAAGAAATAAAAGAATATTTTTTCTCATAAGATTTTTCTTTCTTCGTTTCCTCTATCATAAGAGAGAGAGAAGGTGTCTTCTTATTTCTCCTTGTATTAGAGAGAATGATTATACTCTCATTTATTCATAGTAAATTTTTTCTAGCTGACACATCGATATTTTCCTTAAGTAATTGAGGGCATCAATCCTGATGTTAATTTTTAAATTATTTGTATCTTCGATTTTATTGTTTCAAGATACTAATTGTTTGTATCTAATTTTAATTTATTCCTATATTGAACTCTAGATTTATTCCATCATTCAGAATACTATTCATTACGGTAACATCCAATGAAAATTCTTATTTTTTTTCTCAACTATCAAAACAAAAAAAAAGTCATAGATTAAAATTGCTTAATCCGAATAATATAATTCTTTGATGAACGAAGTGCAATTTCAATGAAGAAGAAGATGGTGGTTTTGTATTGAAGATTGAAAAAAAATCAGAATTAAGAATAATAATAAAAGACATTCTCGAAGTTTGATGGAAAGTTCAGGTGTTGACCGCGTTGACTTTCTAAGAAGCTTGTCACTCTTCCTAATTTAATCACATTTTCTTTTTCCTGTCTTTATTTTGTGTGAAGTTGGAGGGCAAATTTTCGATAATTTTTTTGGGACTATTTCCGAGAAGCAACCTTTATTTAAAATTTTTATAATAATTTTTTCTCATATCTTGAATATTTTATTTATTTTCTTTTTTTTCCTATAGAGATCGAATGAGTCCAATTATAATATTTTCAATAATATCAAAAAATTATAATATAATAAAAATATTATAATTTTTTAGTATTATTGAATATAATGTATAAAAATATTGCAAGCATAATAATATTTAAAAAAATTATACAAAATATTTTTTTATATTTATATTATAATATATTTTGTATTATACTTAATATTTTATATTATATTATAATATATTAATATTATTAAAAAAATGTTATAATATGGTATAAAATATTATAACTGGATGTATTCATGGATCGATCCATGAAAAAATATATATAAAAGATGTATGGTTGATTGTCAAATTCGGAGGATTTCAGATATTAGGTAAAAAAAATGTGATTAGAAAATTATAAAAATAGAAGGTGCTTCCTGAGAAAAACATCATATTTTAGGATTGTCAAGACAGGAGTTTTCTAATTTTTTTCCAAATTAAAAACATCATATTTGAGGATTGTCAAGTCAGGAGTTCTCTAATTCTTTTTCCAAATTAAAAACATCATATTGAGGATTCCTCGGCAACGACTCTTTTACTTTTTGTTTATTTTTTCTTGTATATTTTCTTGGAAATAAAAGTTAAAAGAAAAAATGAAGTGTGCTTTATCCAATAAGAACATCTAATGCATCACGAGACCTTAAAAAATAAAAGTATTTTTTCATAATAAATAAAGGTAAAAGTGAATGTTTCAATAATAAACCATCATAATAATATCACCGAAAGGTTATTTTCTTCCCTTGCAACTCTGTCATTGATACCGTAAAAGAAATTATTGTCATCATCAATGTGTATATATTTATTTCTTATTTTTGTTTTCAATCAAGCTTTTATTCTATTTATCTCAAATGAAATGAAATATACATATGGTAGTGGAAAGATGGCGTGTCTAATTATTTGTATAAATAGAAACTGCAATAAGTGGAATTTATTATTGGAAATTTGAATTACTAAAGAAGATGACATGTGGAATCGATGGACGGTAGTAGATCAATTCGCCATGCATCAGACGGCAATTCAAGGCCAGCAATTCTCGGTTTTCTAAAAATAATTGAAATTTCGTACATTTTTAGGGAATAAAATTTATAACAAATTTGGTCCTAAATTTCCTAAAGCACCCTTCAGCTCATTAAAGCTCCCACTCGCACCCTCTCCTCCCGTGCAACCAACTTCTCTCTCTCTCTCTCTCTCTCTCTCTCTCCTCGTTATTTCTTGTGTCGGGTTGATGCCACAAGTTGACCTTGAAGCCATTGTCTGTGGCGGAGGCGACGCGAGGGTCGCCTGCGAGACCCAGTTCGCGGTGGCGCAGCTTCGGGCGGTCGACGACCCCGACTTTTCACCGGAGTCTGTTGTGATTGTTGATGTTGATAGAAAGAGGGAATAGAGATATGAAACAGAGGAAGAGTAGGACAAGATTCATGTTTTTTCTGATGTAATATTACTAATTCGCTTTGTCGGAAACCTGTTAAGCAAATAAACTGCACAAGCAACAGCATCACCCCAAAATTCTTTCGAAATTTTTCTTTCCTTTAACATGCATCGGACCATATTAAGAATAGTCCTGTTTTTTCTTTCCGAGACACCATTTTGTTGAGGTGTGTATGGCATGGTGAATTGATGTAGAATTCCATTATTTCTACAAAAACTTTCAAATTCATTTGATATATATTCAACATCTCTATCTGTTCTTAAACATTTAATCTTACAACAACTTTGTCTTTCAACCAAATCCTTAAATTCTTTGAATTTGCTTAAAACTTCTTTCTTTTCTTTTAACATGTAAACCCAAGTTTTGCCACTATGATCATCAGTAAATGTAAGAAAATACCTGCTTCCTCCAAGTGATACTGGATTGATAGGGCCACAAACATCCGAGTGCACCAGATCGAGTCGATGTCATGCTCTTTTTGTTCTTCTCACTTTGAAAGGTTTTCTTTCTTGTTTACCCATGACACATACTTCACATAATTTTGCTGGGTGATCAATTTTTGGCATTCCTGTCACCATATTATACTTCTCTAGAAGTTTCAAAGCCTCAAAATTTAAGTGAGCATATCTAAGATGCCAAAGTGTAGAAATATTCTCAATATCAGCTTTAAAATAATTTGATTGATCAAAAATACTCAAATGTAGAGGAAACATTCTATTCCTTGCCATTTTCACATGTGATATCAATGTTTTATTCTTATCACGAATTGAGAGAGTCATATCTTTCATCTCAACTTCATAACCTTTTTCAAGTAATTGTCTCATACTTAAAATATTATTTTTCATATCAGGAACATAATAAATATCGAAATGCATAATTCCTTGCCATTATTAAGTTCAAGGAGAATTTTACCTTTGCCTCTTACTGGTCTTTGAGACAAATCACCAAATGTAATGTTCCCGGAATAACTTGTATCCATTTCTGAAAATAGCTCTTTGTTGCCACACATGTGATTTGAGGCTCCTGTATCTAGATATCATGTCATAGATTGATCATTTTTCAAATTTTCATAACTCATTAGCAAAACTTGATTTTCCTTTTTTTCTTCCTCAACAAAATTTACCTCATCACTTTGATTGTTAGGATTATAATAACATTCATAAGAGTAATGTCCATACCTTTTGCAAACATAACACTGTATTTCAGACCTTTTAGAGTTTCTGCCACGTTCACGTCCTCGACCATAACCTCGGCCTCTTTGGCTAGAATTTTCTCTAGCCTCTTCATTATATGGAGATTCTTGATTGGTCTGATTTCTGCCTCCTCTTCCTCTTTGTCCTCGTCCTCTTCCTCTTTGAGAATTTGATTCTCCTTTATTTTCAAGAGCAAACTTAGCTTGTAGTGCTTGCTCCATAATTTTGTCTTCTCCTCTTTTTGTAATTCTTTCTTCATGAACTTGAAGGGAACCCATAAGTTATTCTAAAGACATTCTTTCCAAATCTTTAGATTTTTCAATCGTAACAGCAATAAAATCAAATTTCGGGTCTAGAGATCTCAATATTTTTTCTATTACTCTCTGATCATTTACTTGTTCATCATTTCGTCTCATTTGATGAACAATAGAAATGATTTTTGAGAAGTAATTAGAAAAAACTCGGCTCGTAAAACTTGTAGACGAAGTTTCTTTACCTTATCAACACCACCGAATGCTTTTTGAAGTATTTCCCAAGCCTCCTTTGAAGTATTTGCTGGAGCGATGATCTCGAACATTGTATCATCAAGTCCTTGGTAGATTGTGAACAAAGCATTTTTCTTCTTCTTCCTTCTTTCTTTGAGTTGCTTTCTTCTTTCTGCATTCATTGCTCCTTCTTCTGCTGGAGTTGGTTCAGCGAATCCATCTTCTACAAACTCCCATACATCTTGGGAGCCTAGAAGAACCTTCATTTGGATGCATCATATGTCATAATTTTCTTTTGTTAATCTGGGGATCTGAAGTTGGATGACACTTGAGGAAGAGGTCATAGCTTAACCTATGCTCGATACCGATGTTGATGTTGATAGGAAGAGGAATAGAGATATGAAACAGAGGAAGAGTAGGACAAGGTTCAATCTTCTATATTTCTCTCAAGAAAAAACTCTTTACAAATTTTAGAAACTCTCTTACTCTCATGACCCAACATATGGGGTTTATATAGTCCCCAAAGATACATTATATTAATTGTATTCAAGATGAATCATTCTCTTTCGAGAAACATTTTCAAGAATCAATAACCAATTTGACTTATTCTTCTATAGTCTTTTAATCCATTTTTTCTTATTGATGTAATAAATCTCTCTCTTGATGCAATGAACCTCTTTTGATGAAATGAACCTTGATACTTGAACAAGTTTAATTTTAACAGTGGTGCGGATCGACGATGATGGCCTCGATTGGGCCAATGTGGGAGCCGCCGTCTATGACCCCGATGACTCCACCAAGGGCAACACGAACCCCAAGGCGCAGGCGCGGCAGTGGCAGTATGCCAAGCCCCGGTCCAGCTCGCACCGCTTCTCCGGCGGGATCCAGGCCAAGCCCCCCATCATCGGCCTCCCTGGGAAGGTTACGGCTACCTCAGCCGCAGCGGCCGCCACACCGCCGGCGCACTGATCTTCCCCAAGAAGCCTTCCGTCCCAGGCGCCGCCCGCGGGCGGAAGTCCACGGTGCGCCTGCAAGAGACTGGGTCGCCCAAGGTGTCGTGTATCGGGAAGGTACTGTCCGAGAAGGAGTGCGACCGGTACCCGAAGCTGCGCCGCCAATCATTGGAGGAGGATGACAAGAAGATGGAGAGGGTGGAATCCACTGGGTGCTGGGCGAGTGTAACAACAGCCTTCTGCTGCGTCGGCGAGGAGAACACGGCGAAGGAGACGAAGTCGGGGGATACGCCAGGGAAGGTGGCGGGGGAGAGGAGGATAGCTGCGGAGCCGGCGATGGAGCCTCCGGCTCTGGGGGCGATGAGGCAGTTCTCGTCGGGGCGGCGGCCGTCGCCGTTGAACAGGGATGCGCCGGTGCGCGGTTGGCGGCGGTCGGTGGGGTCCGTGGAGGACGCGTGGCGTGAGCGGGATCGGGATTGGGATTGGGACACCGAAACGTGTTAAGGACTGAAAAGTAATGAGGGAGTATTTATTATGTTTTTGTTTCCCTTTTGTTTTCGCTTTGGTTTGTTTCCGGTTTGATGTTCTGGTCCCGTGTTCAGGCAGAATTAGTGTTTGGGGGTTGTATAAATGAGGGATTTCGTATACTGCTATATATGAGAACTGGATTTAGAGTGTTTCCTAATCCTCTTGTTTGCTCCTCGTATGATCCACTTCTCTATGCATCACAAGATTTTATCGAAAATTATGCATAAATTGACAAGATAGCAGAGTCGTTACTTATCTATATACCTAAGGTCTTAAATAGAATATTTAGTACCATTAATTATTTATTTTAGAAGAAGGATGCTAATCCTAAAGGACTATACCTAATGGCGTTACGTATATTAAGAATGACGGCATCCACCCTTGGAATATTACATTTGCATTATACGGATGACGGCATCCATACCTTAGAATATTACACATGTTGAAGGTGGAGATTTTTTTTGGTTTTTTTGGAACTCTGTGAATGAAATTGAGGGAGGTTTCATTAAAAGTATTTAGAATGGGATGGGGGAGGGACAACACAAACCGGTAGAGAAAGAAACTTTTTTTTTTTAATGGACGGAAAAACCTACGCTTGTAAGGATAGAGCCACATGGTAGGACACTTTGCGGTGGGAGATCTCATCCAATTTGGTAGCTGATAATTCCAATTGTTATTGGAGAAGTCCGACTCCTTAACGGTGGACAAATTGAGAGGTGGAAATTGCACAATGTTCTATCTGATGAGGATGCTTGGATATAGAAAGACGGATCCTAGAAGGTTAGGCCTGTTTTTGATAATAGAGATAGAACTTTAGAAGATCTCTGTTGCTCTAATAATATAAACATTTTGTCAGATATTATTACACAAGAGGTGATATTGATGATAAACTTGCTGGATTAAACATTCAGGTAAACCTGGGCTGTTTTTTCCAGCAATAAAGCATGAACAAGGCCTTCTTGCTAAACCGCAAAAGATAGGGACAGAAGATTAACAAGGCATCTCAATGTTGATAGTACCCAACTTTTAGTGTAAATCAAGTCATCACGAGTAAATGAGAGCAACTACTAAGTTATTCAATTAAAACAAAACTGGAGTCAAGGTCTAAAAAGTATCATGATATAAGCCGTATGAAATAAGAAACAGGATAAATCCAACAGTTCATCATTGAGAACCTACAAAATTAAGTTCATCAAGCACTAAGAAAATAAGCTGATGAAGGGAATTCAACGAGTCTCCTCCCTCTTCTTCCACCCTTTCCTGGGGTGCTGTCTGTGGGAATTGGAGTTACATCCTCTGCAAGAGAAAAATAACATAAAATGTTAAATCATTTATTAAGATGACAAAGGTTTTGCAGCACTTTCAGGTACCACAATATTTAAAATCAATCAAATTAAAAACACTTCTATGTGACAAGTTACACACAAGAAAGAACGGTCTAAACAATGGATACTAACCATATATTAAATAAACATTCATTTATTATACAAATTAAACAGTTGCAACAGCAAAAGCAACCCAAACAAAGAATCACAATCCTTGCATTTTTGTGGTTGGTGGCTGACTATATGAGGTCCCTTGGGAAGCAATCAAATAACCACATATGCATATACAAAACAGCCTATATGCACAAACTAAATCTTGGTACACCAATAAGAAGTCATTCTATTTTTTCCCATAACAGCTCCAAAGATTTAAACGATTAAATTTTAACTATGAGAATTCCCAGATCCCACTACATAAAATTCCATAGGTACACAACTCAAAATAGATTGTGGAAGCACAAGTGCTTTAAAATAGATTGCAGATGAATGAATGATGCCATGTTAATCTGCGGGAAGCTAATTTGTTAACAGCTTATAAGATCTCCATGAGTCAATGATAGAACTAGAATCAGTCATTTCAAATTTCTCAACACTGATCAGGATCCCCCATTACTCACAAGTTTCTAGAGGACCCCATCAGTCATATACTGTAGTAGAACAAATTGCTGAGGCTAGGTTAAAAATCAAAACTTGTCAGCTTTGCCTCGGATCAGACACGAATCAACTATTAAACTCAATAAGTCCATGTTCATGACCATGCATATCAGACAGAATGAGAGAAAAAAACAGGAATTATATGAAGAATATATTGTGGCTGCAAAACTTGGCAATGCAAAACAAAAGCATGATACTTACTGGTGCCAGAACAATGTACGCTTTAATTAAATGGCTTTATATCCTGACAGGTGGAGAGAAAGAAAATGCATAACAAGACATGATGACTTATTAAGCACCAAAAGCATCTTATGCCTGCTCAGTCACACAGTTGTACATAATTCTGCTATACAATTTGCAAAAGTTGCATGAACTTTATATAACAAATTGCCAAATTCAAATTAGCATAACCCACGTTCATGTGATGAATGTGGTTTGTAAGACAAAAGATGTGTTAAGTTTACTAGCCCAGATAACATGCCGATTGTGTCAAACAGAGAAAGAAGATCACGTACCAATATGGCCAATTTTCACGCGGGCAAGTGCCCTGAGAGCAGACTGAGCACCAGGACCAGGTGTTTTTGTCTTATTTCCACCAGTAGCACGCACCAAGTTCCTACAGATATAAAGGATACAAAATAAAGACATCATTACAACTAGCTAAAATAAAAAAAAATATAAATAATGAAACACTGCAAAATAAGAGATCTTGCATCTCAGTGCAACATCTTGAGCTGCAAGTATTGCTGCATATGGAGATGATTAATCCCTGTCAGCTTTGACCTTCGTACCACCTGAATATAGCAAAATATTCATGTCACTACTCATCTATCAATCAAAAATTATATAGTAGAAGAAAGAGAGAAGCAAGAGAAAGGAGAACAGAAACCTAAAAGGAATATGTTTTCAGGTTTTATCTACGCAAAGAGGCTTTATGCTTTACAGAGATTTCCAAGATTAACCAAGATTCTAATTGCTAACTCATATACCTTCCTATACATTATGTCTTCATCATGAATTATCCAATTTTCTATACAAAGTTCTTCACTTAAAAATCATTCCTTCTTATACAATTAATTCAGAGGTAAGAGAAAAAGATTGTCCCTAAATTTAATAAATTTAGAACTGTGAAAACTTGTGATCCTTCTAAGAGAGGCAATGACACATTTTCTCAGCTTTGTTAGTTGTCCATCCTTCACATCATAACTTAGTATAAATAAGACACATTTCTTAGTTATGTAATCTCACAGAGATTCAACCTAAATTTGAGTGTATTTCTCTTCCACGAACTAGGCACCATATGATAGCACTGGCAAGAATATTCTCAGTGGATGACAGACGAGAAGCACAAGAAAAGTATAGCTCAATTCCAGTGTTCCTTTTTTTAATTAAAATCGAACACAAAGGCCTAAAAATCAAATGAACAAGGAAACAATTCAATGAACAACTCACTGGAATCATAATTCATGTTGCAACTTGCATGGCTGTGTCTCAGAACAGTTTCATTATGTATGAAAAGGTAATCTTGAGGGCCATACATCAAAGACTGAGTACAAACATCAATTTACATGAACAAACACAGAGAAAAATATCAATTATAATCACCTGACTGAACTTTTGAAAGGCCAGCCAAGTGTCCACATATCGAGTTGTGTTTCCCAACAACCAGACAAATACAACCAACATATTTATTGATAGAACATGAGCAGACATTTATGGCCACCTAACCATCCCGTCTTTTTCTTTTTACACCATTGCCAGTACTTTCAAACTACTTAATCTACCATTTCCAATCTAATACTGTATCCAAGTCAACATTCTTATTTCTATCTCGTAACAGATAACAGCAACAAGTATCCCTGTTGAATCCAATACAACAAGCCATTAACATGATCAATGATGAACTTGCTAACCTAATAAAGTTGGTAAATTTTCATCTGATCACATCCCAGATAAAAGAATTATAGAAAGTTAGAAATAACCTGTGATACGAACTAATGTTTCCCTCCCCGATAAATCTGTTACATGCTGTTAGAGAAAAGAAAAAGAAAGTTAGCATACAGGGACGAATAGCATGCCTAGTCAAAACAGCTCGTTCTTAAAGAGGGAAATCTGACTTACAATGAAGGTGTCATTGAATGATGCAAAGATGTGAGCAACACAAACTACTTCCTCCCCTTCCCGTACAGCCGGCCCAAGCGTCACGTCCTCCTCCTTAGGTTCCCTAGTATAACTTCTTCCAGACTGCAAATCCGTCCCCAACAGACGACAAACTAAAATGTAGATCAAATCACACACCAAATAAAGCATCGAACGGATCCATAGAAGCTAGGGCACGCAAAAAAGGCATGCTACGGAAGAATCGAATCAAGAGCACTGCGGATCTACGAAGCGAACGGAGGCTACAAATATCACGGAGGGGTGACAAGAGAATCCTGATCACTCACCATGGTCGAGGCGGAAGACATCGTACGGTTCGTGTTGGGGGCGGGGAGAACCCTTTTATGGCCCGCTGCTCTTGCGGTGGCTTAAATGACTATAATACCCCTCGGAATAATAATTCTTGGTTTTGGTGGCATGGGCTCCGCAGTTGATGGGCAGTAATAGATCGGCACGTTTTGCCGTATTCCGTGTGTGATAAATAGATTGAATGTGATTTCTATTTATCTGTAGGAAGGGAATAGAATTAGATCAGAGATGCGTAAAAAAGATAATAGGAATTGTTTAGCTTCTGAGAAATTCTAATTTTCTAAACCTCAAAGTATTAAAAAGAATTACATACAGCAATGTATACATACAGCAATGTATTATTTCATAAAGAGTGTTTAATTGGATGACGAAGTTAATAAAAAATATTTGATCGCTAACTGTTCGATTTTTGTAAACCGAAAAAAATATTTAAGAATAATCTAAATATTGTACTTTTTATTTTGAGAAGACCGGATAAGTTATTGGAGGAAGAAAAATCGGATTTAAGAATTACAAACAGTCTATTTATCACAAAATTGTCTATTTATCACAGAATTAAAACACTGTCAATTTATCACAATATTAAGAATTAAAAATTGTCTATTAAAAAGCTGTTCGATTTTCGTAAACCGAAAAAAAATTTAAGAATAATCTCAATATTGTACTTTTTATTTTGAGAAGACCGCATAAGTTATTGGAGGAAGAAAAATCGGATTTGAGAAACTAAAAACAACTGTCTATTTATCATAATATTTTACTATATAAAAAAATTGTCTATTTATCACAATATTAAGAATTAAAAATTGTCTATTAAAAAACTATTCGATTTTCGTAAACCGAAAAAAATATTTAAGAATAATCTCAGTATTGTACTTTTTATTTTGAGAAGATCGCATAAGTTATTCGAGGAAGAAGAAAAATCGTATTTAAGAATTAAAATTAGCTGTTCGATTTTCGTAAACAGAAAAAAAATTTAAGAATAATCTCAATATTGTACTTTTTATTTTGAGAAGACCGCATAAGTTATTCGAGGAAGAAAAATCAGATTTAAGAATTAAAAAACAGTCTATTTATCACAAAATTAAAACACTGTCTATTTATCACAATATTAAGAATTAAAAAATTGTCTATTAAAAAACTATTCGATTTTCGTAAACCGAAAAGAAAATTTAAGAATAATCTCAATATTGTACTTTTTATTTTGAGAAGACCGCATAAGTTATTAGAGAAAGAATAAAATTCAGATTTAAGAAATAAAATTAACTGACAGCTGTGGGATTTGAACCCACGCCCTTTCGGACCAGAGCCTAAATCTGGCGCCTTAGACCACTCGGCCAAACTGTCCTATTACTATTTGTGCTATGCATATTTAAATATAAAATAAATTTATGTAAATTGTAAACAAATTAAAGGTCACATATAACAATTATTTTGAGAGAACTCAAAATATTAATTACATATAACAATTATTTTACTAATTATAAAATAATAAAGTGATGTCTAGATGAATCCAACTCAATTCAAGGTCACATGCATAAGATTTTCAACATGACTACAACAAACACTCAAACGCTTAAAAGAGTTTACCATAGACTTTATCTCATAATCGATATGAAGATCAAGATCATGGGTAACCTTTTATAGTGAGTTAGTCATGAAAATATTTCATGATACAAGTGAAATATTGCATATACCTAGCTTTTGGAATATTTCTTGAATTATGAATTTGGTATGATGTCCACATGGCTTAGACATTGACTGGTTATACCTTCTGACTACTAACTATATTATCACATATCGAGTTGTTACTAGAAATGGAATTGGAGAAGAAAGAAATATCGATAGTCGAATTATAGAAAAGAAACAAACTTAGATTCAAACTTACGTAAAATGGATAAAAAGTTCTTCACCAAGTTTAAAGTCATAGGAGGATACAGAAAATTCACCACATCAAGAAAATTAAATAATAATACAAAACTAAATCAAAGGCTCATCACTCGAAGATGCATCCGAGAGATACAGTTTTAGAGACACTCCAAGGAGCTTTTGCAAATGAAAAGGTGTTAAACTTTTTTCTAATTCTAAAATACCAAAATAAATATTAGTACATGAAATAACCCTTCATGCATAGGGAACTATAAAATTAAGTATTGTTCATCTACCAACTAACACATTTAATGCATTCCATGCTCATGAATAAATGCATCTTAAAATAATTTTAACTTTGTCCAAGGAATATATTCATGAGCTATCATTTTTGAGTGGGTTGAGTTAAAAACTCTAAAATATTATAGTAGGCTCTAGGAAATATCGTAGGATCAACAATTTCCATATGATCTGATTTTAGCAACTTAGATACTCTCATGTCAATCTCCTATGGTTGAAAAAGATATGTCATTAAGTCTTCATTTGTTCCATCACCATGATAAGAATTAGTTGAAAACTATAAACTTAAAAGAATTCATGAAAATACTTATGGGATCAAGCTACCTGAAAATTATGGTTTATCATCAATATTCGAAATGGCTCTTCAAGACAAAAATCCATAATCCAGATCAGGATAGGCCTATTCCTAGTAGACAAGAAGCTAGAACAGGACAAAAAGTTAACGACGTTGTAAACTTGATTTATACTTGACTTTTGATACCCTTATTTAGAACTTATAGTGCTTTACCTCTTACCTTACCCTTGATTGTTAACTTGAGTTTAGCTTCGTAGAGCGCCTTGTCAACCAGTAATTTCTCTCTCTTTTCTATTGTGCATATCCACTAGGAATTGAATTAAGGAAAGCAGCCCTAAACTCCTAATGCGAAGAATTTCATTTAAATATTATCTCTTGTCTAGTATGTAATAGATATATATGCTTTTTCCATAATCAAACTATATTGTCTAGGGTATAATAGATGAATGTTAAAAACACAAAGCATAGCTTTGAACCTGACATTGGCACTTGCTTGTTGAAAAGTGGAGAGTGTGCTTGCACCTTAGGTAATTATGTAATCAGATTGCATATTCATGAAACTAAAACAACGAAACTCCAAATTCAAAATCCATATTTGACCCACTCAAGTGCACAAGGGCTTGCGAAACAATTTATCTTTTGCATTTCATGCGCTTGTGTTAACAGAGTTCAAACAACAAATTAAGGAGTTCTAGTTCACTTTTAAGCTTCCTTGCCCTAGCGATTGAAAAGGATTGTACAAATGAGACTTGGATTAGCTCCCACCAGGCTTAGTAACCGCAGTAATTGTCATCTCTGACTTTGGAATCTATAGATCATTAACAAAGGTCTTATTATGAGCTTTGCCCCATATCTATAAACCTTATGACTAGAGAATGGCTTTAACTGAGAGGCACTGCCGACCACTAGTGTAAAGGAGACCATTGATGTCCTGTAAATCCGTTAGAAAGCTTTCCCCATAGCTCCAGGCTAGTTCCATGTAATAACCCATTAGCAGATCATGTCCCTATAATAAGGCTCCCGAGGAGTTAAAGTGTAATATCTGTATAGTAGAAAGAAAGATCACGTGGCATGGGATCGGATGAAAGAAGTAGGAGTAAGGCACCTTCACAGGTAGCCCTGGCAATCAAGGGTCCTTCATCAAGTCTGGGGCGGATGCTTGTAATCATGCAGAAGTTGGTGCCCCTAAGGAATAAGGAAACTACCCCTCAAATAGATTATGCTATTGAGTACCCATAGCCATAGTTATAATATAGAATAATAGGAAGGCCTTGCAACTGATGGAACATGTTTGGGTCTTTTTAGATATTAAATGAATCAAGATAAATACCCTAATATTGAAGGTTGGTTTGATGGTCTAGGCAATCTATCACCTAGTATGTCTGTTTGTTGATGCTTTCTTTCATCATAATTAGGAGTCATAGAGCATGAGAGAACATATGTAAGAGAGCAGATGTAAGGTAAGTATATGGTTATCGCTCCATATCCTTATAGGTCTAATCTCTTTGTGCTAACTGATCTAGTTATGTTAGCGAAAAGAAGTCTTTATCCTTCACTCACCTCTTCTCTCAATATCAATGGCTAATGTGAGTGACTTTGGGCTGATAAAGACCCTAGAATCTCTGACCCCACGCCGGGTTTTGTGTTTCTATTGTGGGTAAGCATTGGAGATTTAGATTGATATATAGGATTGATTTTCCAAGAGGTTTGATAGGTGAGGGAATGATTGCTCATAAACAATACTACTATAATGGACGTGAAGAATTGCATGATTCCTATTGTCTTTATCTTTCCGTTGTAATTGAATCTACTAGAGAAGAAGCAGTTACAGATGAAGCCGAAGATAGAAATGATGTTTCTGCTCGAAAGGCATGTATATAAGTATGGTCAGCTCGAAAGTCAGTTGCTACGAAAGTGGTTATAATACCTTACTTGCCTTGAAGCAAGGGATATAGGATTTGAAGTGAGTAGCCGGATTCCTTTTAGAAGTAGTTTGTTGCTATCTCCTGATTACGCTATGTGGTACTATATTATGTATTCCTCGTTCAATCTATTAGAGCAGTGCTTCATTCTGGTGCTCACTGCTCCAAGTACGATAATGCGCCTACATCGCACAGGATACTCTCTTATGGGGTAATCTCATATTAATATTCTAGTAAACGAACTGAGAACTAGGAATCCGGCAACCCATTAGAAGAATCAAATTCAGTAGTTAGGGTAGCGGTATGTACTTTAAGGTAATGTAATGAAACAAAGAAGTAAGAGCCGAGCCCGAGTGGTCCAAAATCAAGTAGTGATGGGAACAAAAGAAACTAGCAAGTCAGATTTGAACTAAGGGTAGGTGGCTTATAGGCGTGCTAATAATACTAATACTACAAGGTAACTGGAAGGATAAGAAGACTAATATACTTAGGGCAAAGACTCAAAGTAGTGGGCTTAAGTCGGAATTAAAGGAATGTCAGGGGAATTCCATTCTCAAGTAATAATTCGAGGATTCGGGTTTAGGGCTCAGACTAATAACAAGTATTAGGTTATCATCTAGTGTCTATAGATATAATAATGAATATTAGGTTACAACCAGCGCATATAGATATAAGAGGGAATAGAGCTCAAAAGATGAAGGTGAACTAAGAGGGCATAGCTAATTAGTATCAGAATCGAGCAGTTCTATGATAGAACCAACCTAAGTATTAATAGAAGGCATATGGGTATGGCATCCCAGTTGATATAGGGTCATAAGAATAAGAAATCAACTTATAGGTGTTAGAGTGAAAGAAGCAAGCAAGAGACTTCGAGGCGTTAGTGTGAGGTTAAGGGACACAGTAGCGCGGTAGTCCTATAAAACATAAGCAGTAATAGCAAGTACAGAACTCTTTCTTTTTTGATCCTTGCAGTTGTATTTAAGTAGTCATGTATAGGCTGTTTACTAGTAGTTCTACTATGAGCACCAGTTATAGGTTGAAACCAAATAGGGCTTTGGACTTTGAAGGAGCACGTTAGTTCTTTGACTTTTGAATCAAATTCTTAAGAGTACTGGGCTTAATTCTCTTCCAGCCGAGTTGGATTCCAATATAGCAAAGTAGGGTAGCTCCCAGTTTCTAGCTATAGCCTCTATTAGCAGCAGTTGGTTTCCCAATAGGTATTGATAGCATTGTTTTTATACTGATATACGGTAGAGGTAGGCTTAGATTAAGTAGTAGTGGCATATTTGAGCTAAGAAGTAAGAAAGTCAGTAAGGAATGGAAGACCTGTAGCTTGGAGTTTTAGCTGGAAAGTAAAGAGGAGTAGAATGAGAGGCATTATTTGAAGAGTGAAAAAGGGGAAAAGCGGACTTATTAGCAGCAGTTAGATCCTCTGTTCCGAGCTGAGGTCTTACTCGTATTAGTTGATTTCTTACCGGAGACCGGGTAGGATAGGCATAGGATACTAAGAATAGGGATGTTACTTAATGATAATTCATAGGTATGTTATTTGACTTCAAACCCATACAAACAGTTCTCAAGGGAATAGAAAGCAACTAATGCTTTTATTGAATTATAAAAAAGAGAAAAGCAACTATACTGTGTTTGGACCAAGTTATTCTAACCAAATAAATACTAGGAAATAGAGTATATAAGAAAAGAAAACACATGAAAACCAATTCCAATATATGCTAATTAATGGTTGCATTATTACAAGAGAATTCATTATTTTATTAGGGTGGTGGGGCAAAGCTCCGAGTAAAGAACGAGAAGCATCCAAAGCGGACTTACAACGAGGAAAGTCAATGGGCGAAATGCGGTTTAGTTTGCAAGTGAGGACAACTTATTTATTTATTTATAAGATGGGGCGAAGTTTTCGAGTCTAGTTATAATAATAATGTTGTGGGGTTCTTTTGACTCCTCGATCCCGGGCTTGCTCCACTTGTTTTCATTATTGTAATACCACATTGGATCTTTGGCTTTATTAACTCATAGCCTGCGACTACTCCCTCTAATACGGAAACCAAGGCATAAGGAAACCAACTAACAATAATGAAATCGACTACTGGCAAACAGGCTTACCATCTTTACTTTGACTCTTTAACCACTAGGAAACAGGACTTTCTTGCTGGAGCACTAAACTGTCTTTCCTACCTATGATACTTATTGTGCTTGCTTTAACTCTCCAACTAGAAACTATTAGATAGAAGTTGCTCTATTGGAATTCCACTACTCTTAGTAATACTTGAACTAGGGACTATGCCCTTAATCCTGCCTGACGTGCCTAGCTCTCATTTCGACTTTCTCGATTGTCATAGCTAGCTGTTAGCATCTTAGCAGCCAGCTTAATAGCCATCAATTACCCATCTCGTCAATTACCTAACTTATAAATAAGCTGCCCTTGCTTGCACTTCAACCTAAAGCTGTAGCTAATCAAAACAAATAGTACTCCTGTAGGGCAACAACTACTACCATCAAATTGAACTAACTAAATAGCGGATTCGAGCTACTGCTTTTCATAATAGAGTTGTTGGCGAACAGGCTTACCCTGCTACGCTTTATCCAATTCTACAACTAATGCTTCTTAGACTGGGTTTGGATCCTTACTCATCAACTTATGAGCCTATCACTACTCACTCTAAAACTAACATACGCTCCCATCTATTGGTCTGCCTTTCCTTGATCTTACTCTTGCGTTGATGGGTTGTTTAGTATACCTCTACTCGCTATAAGTATTGAGCAGCAAGACAACATGTCAGCCTTCTGATCCTAACTCCTATTCTTAATGCCCCTGCAGACATCCACATCATATATTCCACTGTCACTGACTTAGACTTTTGCTTAAGGGTGTGTTCAATTGGGAGCCCGCCCTTTTCTTACTACTATGCCGATCAGTCACCAAGTACTCAAACACAACTGCAAAAAAAGGAACTAACAACTAGGAAATCAACGAGTGCTTCTAATGGTTGAACTTGGAACTAAGGAATTGAGCTACTAATACTAGAATTGACTACTGCCTCGGTAGAATAGAACCCAGCTACCCGAGACTTACCCTTTAATCGATCCTTGGGCTCCTAACTTGATAGCCTACCACTTCTACCTTGCTTATTGGCTTTAGGCCTCTACTGCTTTCTTCCATTCCAACTTCTTTGTTTAAGTATGATGCCTACTAGTCTCACATTCCTTCTTATATTTGATTGTAAGCCTTATTGGTAGTTAGTGCCATCACAGCATCTCCAACTTATCAACTTACGCTGCCCTTTCGTTAAGTCAGATTTCTCTACGAGTAAGAGCGGAGTACCTCTTGTATGCCCTTGTTTTTATCCCTTCTATTAGTAGTTGGATGCACTGGCTCCTACCTTACTTCTGTATTGTATGCTTCATTCTTTCTATTACCAGCTCGATTCCTGTCCTCTTAAGTCTTGTAGCTAGCAGCCCCATTCTATTTCATCTCATGCTACGAGAAGCGGCATTTCAATCCTAATATAGTCGACTGTGCTTCTTAGTCACCATAGGGCCAGTTTTCCACTTCTTAATGAAAGTCTCATTTCTTTGTTTTGGGCTTAGAGGAAGTAGAACAAGAGTAAACCCCCAGGGAGAGGTAGGGATATTAAATTAGAGATCTAGTTTGAACCCAGGGAGAGTGCTACACTAAACCAACAACCGGATTAGTAGCTATAGAAAGCGAGTAAGGCAGGACAGGCTAACATCAACAAGGGGAGTGGGAGGCTAACTATGTTTGCATCAAATGAGACTCTAGACCATAAATGGCAGGCTAACTCTTATGTGTTGACATTACCTACAGTCCCGCTACCCCTTTAGTATTCCCCTACTGTTAGTACACAGTTTATTAGTTAAAGCATTGTCGACATTAGCATCAGCTTTGTCTAGTAGTTACTTGTTGTCTTGGCGTTTGGCTTTGCCCTTATTAGATTTAGTTGAAACCTACACCCTAATCATCATGTCTCTCATTCTCTAGTTCAAGTGCTAGGTATTCCACCACTTGCTTCACTGCCTACGAACCTGTCCTTACTGTTAATTCCACAACTCCTCTTTACTTGTTTGTTTGCTTTTGAGCCTGCCTCTACTGTCCTCTAGCAATGAAATAAGAAACTAGTGATCCAACCACTTGCTTTAATACTAGAGAGTGACTTTGATTTTGTTGTCCAACTCTTACCTTCAGTCTGCTGCTCCTTACTTGAAGTCTGACTCCTCACTATAAGACTCCTTACTTAAGGAATCCAACTCATAAGTCAAGAACCAGGGAATAGTAAATTTAGTAATTTAACTCAAAACCAATAATCGAATTGCGACTAATTAAACCTTACCAACTTAACTAAAGAATGAGCCCACTAACCATTTATTAGAATATCCAATCAATACTAGAAGGAATGAACTCAGGTTTTGAATTTGCAATAGATAATTGAACTACTGCTAACAAAGCTACTACTTCCGCCTCTAACCCCCACTAACCTATAAGAACTTGACCAGTGCTAGCAAGACTTGAGCTGATACCAAGCATATTTGGTCTTGTAGTAAGAAATAAAACAGTATGCACGACAGCAAACAGTGCTACCAATCCTTCTTTATTTCTATTGGAATATCGAATTGAACAAGTGTTGATAGGGCTACTACACTATATCACCAAGGGAAGAATCAAACAAGTGTTCTAAGACCTTAGCTGGGAACTTAGCCCTGCCGCTACTCACTTTCCAACTGATGGTGCTGCTAACAATGACTGAAACCCTACCTAGCAAGACTATAGCTCTAGGTTAATAATGAAGCAAATGATACAAGATACTTACTGCTATGATAATGACCGGTAATTACACTCAAAACCGGGATTAGGAATTTCGAATTAGGGTAAGAGGTTGGTAGAGGGTCCTCATCAGTAATTAGCGGAGCATATTTCTCTAGGCGCGGTATCAGATTTACCCTTCTATTCTAAGTCAGAAGTAACCTCTGGGAGATTAGGTAAGAATACTAGTACTATGAACTATAGGTAAGAATACCAGTACTGCAAATAAGCAGTAGGACATAGAAACAAACTCAATATAGTATAATAGCACTTATGTCCGATTTATGGCAAATCGTTCAACAAAGTATTTCTTTTCTTCTCTCGAGCACTCCTTGTTCACCTTTAACTCCTTCAGCGCCGAGAAAACCAGTAAACTCTTATTAAACATTAAAACACTCATGTTCAACTATGCTAATGGAACTAACACCAATTAATTATACTACAATGTACTACAAAAACGTATTCTCTCTCCCAAATCTATCCTTGAAGGGAAGACCCGCTTGCAACTAACTTGAGAACTCACCTTTCCGAGCACCTAACGAGGATAGTTATAATATAATGTAGCATGATACAATAGTAAACCTTCCGAACATAGCATAGATATAGGTTTATTTGGCCAAGTCGGAATTCCACTCAGTAGCCATAGGATAGGTAGGCCACTAGATATACCAATAAGCTAACAAGTAAGATATACCAATAAGCTAACAAGTATGATATATAGGCCCAGCAAGGGGAGAGTGAAGCTAAGGGGAAAGGCTAAGAGAAAGGAATATCTGATTTAGCCCTAGCTTTAAAGCAAGTAGGATCATATTCTAACATATAAGTAATAATCAGCAATAAAAGAATAGTATTGAAAGTTGTTTTATATGATATTTGATTTTCGAGTAGTTTCTTAAGGTAACTTGATCGAAAACAACAAGTAGTTCTTATGTGAACTCGAGATCAGTGGTGCCGGTATTAAGTAAACATCCCTATTCTCGGTATTCTAAGTAAAGTTCAGTTCATTGCTACCTATGCCATTGATACACCATTGCTACCTATGTCATTGATACACCATTGCTACCCATGCGCCATTGATACAAGCGCTACCCATGCTATTGATATAGGCAATATGGGCAATATAGTGGTAGTGGGGTTGACAGTGCCAATGATATTCTTATAAGATAATATAGGTTCCATAAGGAAACCAACTACTGCTAATAAGGATGAAAAAGCAAACTAATAACTCAACTCACACAAGGGAACTCCACTCGGGAACTCTGGCTTTACTTTCTATGCCTATGAGCTATCCTTTTTGAAGTAGGTGGAGCAGAGATCCGAGCGGTTGTAGAATTTTGGTGAGGCAGGGCAATCCCAGCCAAGTAACCACTAAAAGGTAGGCAAGCAATGACTACTATCATATCAACTGAACCATCACAAAAGAACGAAGCTACAAAGTAAGATTTGAAGCAAAAAGTAGGGGCATTACACACATAAGTAAAGGAAGGGCAGCAAGAAGGAAAGTTAGAAAGGGGTTAGGGGGAGACTAGATCTTCTCCTTAAAGAGTGAGAGATAGTTTGGTGTCTCGGGTCATGCTCTACTATAGGGTGTGTTGCGGTGCACTGTACTGTGGTTGAAATCAATTCGGGTAGTAAAAACAATGTTATGCATCACGATATTGAGACCATTTTCACCTTATTTCGCTAATAGATCACTAAGGAAGTTTACTATACAGCAAAAGAATAATGAATGGTCTTTTCTCTGTGACACATTAGGTTCAACTGCTGCTTAACACATTGATGTTGTTGAGCGCCCTCCGCACAATAGTAATCATTGTTTGGTAGGTTCCTGCCGCACCACGTTAGTAGTGTCTTGACGTCTAGTCGTAGCTTGGCTAGCGCTTGGCGTGTCTTGGCTGGCGCTTTTCCTATTAGTAGATGTTGCCCACTAGCGCTAGGTTGATGAGAAAGGATATCAATTCTTTGTTCATAGTGTCATTTCTTATGCTTCTGTGTTTCATTCCCCTATGGACTATACTATTTCTAAGTCAGCCCTCAAGTTCCATAGGCTTCCTCTAACCAATGGATGAA
This sequence comes from Ensete glaucum, assembly GCA_021527575.1. Classification (NCBI taxonomy): domain Eukaryota; kingdom Viridiplantae; phylum Streptophyta; class Magnoliopsida; order Zingiberales; family Musaceae; genus Ensete; species Ensete glaucum. The sequence continues at coordinate 16,662,285 of CM038555.1, read as the reverse complement.
ACTCTTCAATTGAGACTTTAAAGACAGGAAAGCGAGAACGAAAGTAAGGAAATACAGAATGGATGTAAGTAAAGAGAGGGAGTTCCTTCGGCAGTAGGAAAGATAGACAATTATCCACCACCTATCCCTTTTATCTAACTTAGAACCTGTACTTTGAACCACCCTTCCTTTTCTCTTACTTAGAAGCCATATATATATATATATATATATATATATATATATATATATATATATATATATATATATATATATATATATATATATATATATATACCCTTTTTCTGGCTTAGAACCCTCTATTATCTATTATTAGTAAAGTATTATCTATTATTTGTAAAGTGCCGCAACTGTTCTTCTCTTTCAACCACTTTATTTGACTTAGGGGACAACGAGTTTTATAGGGGGAAATCGAGAATTGTAACACAAAATCTCACAAACCATAAAGGACACGAATCTCATTCATTTGTTGTGCTATACTTTATTCTTTCCTTAGGTGCACCGAGCGAGCACACAACTAAGAGTTTCTATTATTTTATATGAATCCATACTTGGCGAAGAATACCAAGACAGCTCTGTAGATTAAAACATGGGTTTCCTTGCATTGAGTGTTAAAAAGACCAACCGGTCACAACTTGATGTTTTTCATCATCCCCTGCGCTTTGGCTTGTGAAGCTGATCTGAGGCACAAGAAAGAAATGGAGTTTTTTGGCGCCCTCCCTTTCTTTCAATGGATTTGGATAGTTTTTGTGAGTCGCCATGCTGTTCCACAGTGGAATTCACTGTCAATGAGACACCTGTTTTGATTGCCATCTATACTCTCAAAAACTTATCAGATATTTTACAGCATAATCTAACTCCTTAAGAAAGATATAAGTCAGATTTGAATAGTAGCCTGATTTCCTTATTCTATTCTGAAAGTGTGTTTACTTAACTTATATCCTATGTAACTCTATAGTCCCCTTTTGGATCTCTCGCTCTATTCTCTGTCTGTTTATATTATATAATAGGAGAGATATATGAGTACAAATAGGAAATTTAGTGGAAATCAGTTTCGACTATAATTGATCCACCAAGAAATAGGCCGAGGGCGACGGAGAGTTTACAAAGCAGAAGTCAAAGTTCAAGCTTTTGAAATTGTCACAAGGATATCAACCCTAGGGTTTCTTATATACTCTGTTTGTTTTGAAGTCGAAAAACCAAATAAGTCATATTCCTATTTAGGGAATCTTTTCCATTTATATTGGAATCCCTACTTCCTGCTCTGTCTGCTACTACTATGAATGCTCTATCTGCTACTACTATGAAATTGATTATGATTATATTAGAAATTGATTATGATTATATTATTCTATTCTATATTATATTGATATGTCTACTTATAAGTAAAATCCAATAGTAATATGAGTATGGGTGCACATTTCTTTCTGGAGATTGGGGCAAAGGGAATGCCTATTAACTCATTCCGCTGGGATTCGCGAAAAGCAGAACTTGATTTCGCTAGAAGGATAGATATATGCACAAACAAAGGAGGGATTTCGTTCTATAGCTAAAGATCATAGTGGTTTTGTTGTGGAATTATGAGTCTTTTTTGAATTTGCTTTATGCAGTTAATTCTTATTACCTAAATAGATTCGTTGATTGTGAAGAGTTCGGATTCCCCCGCTAGAACATCCCATATCTTATGCCCTTTTGTGAGAGGAAAGGAAGGCCTCTTTCTCTAAGGAATGGGTTTAGGTTAGTTCAAGTGTAAAGTGAAGTAATAAAGGCTACTATCATTAGATGCTTCATTCGAATTCCTTTCTGTTCGCTCGCCCGTAGATCAATTTGTAGCTCTTTCCTTTGATGGGGAAATAATAGTTTAGTTCCACAGATCCACTCGCCAATAGATTCCCGAGATAATGAATTCTTCATATACCTGCTAAGCTCACCAATATGTATACACATATAAAGTGAAACATGTCGAGCCGAGAGAAAGAGCTCAACAGAACTGGAACTCGTATTCAGTACAATGTGCTAAATAAGGGAAGGGTGTTTTGTTACTTTCTCATATATATATATAGTGCAACACTATTGATTTTCTATCATATGTCTACAACACTGCTTCTTATCTATCATAGACTACACTAGAACCACTAATACTCTTTTTCTTATGGAGTCCCAGTCAACATAAGGAGTTTTCTTTCTTTACCAGTTGCGCTAATGTAATGATAAGGGTTTATATGCCGACATTCGTGATTAAAGAAAGGGCTGGCTCTCACAAGGAAGTGGAAGCAAGATCTTTCTCAAAGGCAACAGGATTAGCAGTTGACAAGTTCGTCGGCTACAAGCGGGTTTTCCTTCCAGGAGAGGCTAATGGGGGTAATAATCTAGTAAAGGTGCACGAGTAGAGCAAGCAGAATGCCCAGTGTCCGTTCTTGTTGACCATGCAGTGTCAGTTCCATTTCAATGATCTTCTGTTCTGTACTCTCAATCAGGTGTTCAAGCACCATTATAGGTAAAGGAAGAGGTGAATCAACAAGTTCCGGGAGGCTAGTGAAGAATCAGTTTCAAGATAATAATGAGTATAATTGCCTGTTCCAGTTGACCACTAAAATCAATGGTAAGAGGGAAAGTGGGAAAATGGTTTGTTGATTGCCCAACACCTTGATTATTGCCTTCTTAAGCTAATGCAGTTCCTGTTCCAGTTTATAAGAAGTAGGTAACGTTTTGTCCACAATAGAAGAAGAGGAAAAAGTGAGCAGCGCGGGTGCAAGTGCGTAAGGAGTTTGTAGTCGAGCAAGCCGCAGCTTATAAGCACTCTTTTAAGCTAACAGGTCAGTGCGAAAGTAAGCTACAAGCGAAGCAAGAAGGAATGTCAACCTTTCATCCGTGTTGTCAACTCAAGAATTAGCAGCAGATCCTCACGCACGAGTGTTAGCAACAAAATAGCCTAATTGTCTTTTTGTTCATTCATCTAGTTTGAATGTTATTGCAGAGATCAGCATTGGCAAAGTCACATATAGGTTAAACAACGCATAAGGAAAGGCTACTATTGGATTGGGGCCTTGCTATAGCTCCCTATCGGCTATAGTTCAAGTTCTACTTTCATCCTGAGGTTCAGTTTCCGTTTATGAAGTAGAAGTTGAGTTTTCCCCTTGTGCGAGTGCACCCTTCGCCTCAATTCCTTCTTGAGTGCAAAGTCTTTATTTTCTTTCATAAGGATCTGGCTTTGATGCCCTAACCCAATTTATTTCAGTTGAAGTTGAATCCATGTCGACGATATAAGAATAAGTGTTTCAAGGACAAGTGGTTTTGAGACAGGTTTTGTATAGATCTTGGTAATTATGGAAGAAGAGGTGTTGACTTTGGCTCAACTAATCAATTCATTATTTATTTACGACTAAGAAGAAATGAATATGTTTTCCTGACGACTGCCCACTTATGGTTAATGCTCATTGAGTTAGAAGAGAGCTCGATGGATTCAATGAAGTATTTCCAGCAGCTAGAGAGAGCTAGATTCAATGAAGTATTCCCAGCAGCTAGAGAGAACTAGATTCAATGAAGTATTCACAAGGGTCAAGTTATCGAGTTACCGAAGCTTACATAGGAGCTCCTTTCATGTCTTCACATTTAGGAGTTCTTCGAAAGAATATCTCTTGCAATAAACAAAGATAAGCTAGAAGCTAGGGCACCATGTTAAATAAGAGACAAAAATCAAAGAATATCAGCAGCCTAACCCTAGACCCAAGTACTCTCAACCGCGTGCTCTACCTAATTTCATTCAATTGAAAAGAAGATATCTCGATAAGTTTGAAAAGAATCTATCTAAAAACTATGATAATGAAGTAGTAAACAATACAATGGCATAGCTCTTTTTCTTCAAAACTAACTCCTGACTCTTTTCTTTAAGAGCTTAGATAGAGGCACTCCACTTTAAGGAAGGAACTATTACTCTCAACCGCGTGCTCTACCTAATTTCATTCAATTGAAAAGAAGATATCTCGATAAGTTTGAAAAGAATCTATCTAAAAACTATGATAATGAAGTAGTAAACAATACAATGGCATAGCTCTTTTTCTTCAAAACTAACTCCTGACTCTTTTCTTTAAGAGCTTAGATAGAGGCACTCCACTTTAAGGAAGGAACTATTACTCTCAACCGCGTGCTCTACCTAATTTCATTCAATTGAAAAGAAGATATCTCGATAAGTTTGAAAAGAATCTATCTAAAAACTATGATAATGAAGTAGTAAACAATACAATGGCATAGCTCTTTTTCTTCAAAACTAACTCCTGACTCTTTTCTTTAAGAGCTTAGATAGAGGCACTCCACTTTAAGGAAGGAACTATTACTCTCAACCGCGTGCTCTACCTAATTTCATTCAATTGAAAAGAAGATATCTCGATAAGTTTGAAAAGAATCTATCTAAAAACTATGATAATGAAGTAGTAAACAATACAATGGCATAGCTCTTTTTCTTCAAAACTAACTCCTGACTCTTTTCTTTAAGAGCTTAGATAGAGTCGCTCCACTTTAAGGAAGGAACTATCATAGACTATAACCGAGTGCTTTGTTCGTCGTCTTCTGCGCTCACAAGTCCTGTTCGCCTCGTAACAACAAACTGCCTTATCACTGTTGCTTGTTCGTTAGTAGTTACTTTTATAGTAGTAGTTGCTTGTCAGGCAATGAGAACTCAACTTAAAGTGAAGAACCAATTTAAACTCTCACTAGAAATTATTGATGCAGCTAATGATTAGAAACAAGATTTAGCCTATGATTCAATATCCTCATAGGATTTAAAGTGAAGCACCCGAAGTTATGTAGGCATGGGAAAGAGGGGATTCTGCTTCGACTTTCTTTCATATCTGAAATCTTTCAACTAGAACTACACTTGCATTTCTGACCTTAACTGAACTTCCCACTCCGCTTGCAACTGACTTGCTTACATTCAGTTTTTATCTACTTTGACACTGATTTACTTATCACACAAATAAACTATTCGACTCCTCACCTCGTATAGAACCACTCAAGGATCTTAGTGCATAAGCAGACACAAGAACCACACTTTGCATAATAGAACCAACAAACAGAATTGCCCTAACTTATTAACTGTTGGGTGATGAAGCTTAGCGAGCTGATTATGGGGTTACTCATCCCCTCTTTTTGTTGAATATAAAGTACACATGATATTTATTTCGAGTTACCTAACGGATAATAGTTACTTTACTCCAATAATAGAATTCTTATTTATTAGTTACCGACCACTTACTCCAATAAGTGTTAGCGCAAGGACTTGTTTGAATAGAGTGCAAAATCATTGAATAGAGTGCAAAATCATTGTTTCTTTAAAGTAAGGGTAAACGATATAGGTTTGGGGAATGGAACTGGTCTATGTTTAGGGAGTTAGAGCAGAGCAAGAAACAAGCAATGTCCGTCCCAGAATGGAAAAGAATTACGGAAGTACTTTCTGATCTAATAGTCATCTAGGGTTGATTCTGACTTCTTTGGTTAACCTTCCACTTAATAAGTCTCATCGATAGTGATTTTATTCTGTCTCTCTCTTGTTGGATCCCCTAGTTGACCCTGTCTTGATTGAATTCTATTGCTTTTGCCTCCATTGGTGTAGTTTCATCCATTAGGGGAAAGCGTGGAACAAGATAAGGTATTTGAGGAATATGTGATAAGGGCAAGTAAGCCAGTGCAGTTAGGATACGCGTAACAGGTGTGGGAATGAAAGAAGGTAGTTGAATTCCTTGTTGACTATTTGATTCCCTATAGTACTATAGTTCAATCGATTACTTATTACTTGCTTGATTCCTATAAGTACCACTTGATTCTCTTTTCGGGGTTGTCTGCATTCTTCCGAGGTTAAGTCTGATTCATTTGATTTAATGATATATTTTGACAAAACCTAACACATAGGAAAGCAAGAGACAAATACAGATGTTGATTTAAAGAAGTAAGCCTCAGAGATCAGGTTGGTAAGGAAGAAGTTTAATTAGAATATCTATTATTAAATGTCCTATAGGCACTGTCGTGTCGGGTATCCTATATTATCTCCACTACAGTTACATTCTTTGGCTTACTCGCTCGGCTCTTACTTCTTTATTCATTCTCCCTTTACTGCTCTCAATCCCTAGTTTCTTGTATCCAATAAGTGGTAGTCGCATTCCCAGTTGATAGTTCAGCAGGTAGTAGTAAAGTGACTAGTTCAGTAGATAGGGGTAAAGCCTATATTGGTAGCTCTGGATTCTTTAACTAACAAGTAATACTTTGATGCATGAGTAGTATCCTCTAATAATGATTAAGTATAGGATCCGGGGATCTGTAGTTACAAAATGAAAAGCAGACTCGTAAGGTTAAGAGAAAGGGAATCCCACTCCAAAGTAAGAGACCTAAGCTATGAAGCAGTTAACCTAAACACATAAGTCAGAGTACTAATACAATAAATATAGAGCTCATAGCATAGATAGGGAGGAATCACACTCATAAGTAAAAGAAGGAAAGAAGAGGTCTTACTCATTAGGGACCTTGCTAAGATAGGACAGAATCGAACTTATAGGTAGAAGAATCGAAACAGAAATACGTAATTCAATCGGGAGCAGTAATCTCAAAACTAGGAATCATAATAAGCAATTGAAGAATCAATCCGTGCTTACAGAATTGTAGCTCCATCAGTACAAGAGTAAAAGATGTCCCAGAGAATCAAACTACTGGACAAGTAACTACTAACTAAGCGGACAATGTGCATTCCTATTATTGCTATTCAAAAACACAGTTCTTATTTGCATCAATTCGAGCCTTGTTTTTACTAGTTAAAGTGTTGATAGCAACCTTTATTATAATCAAAAGTATTAGAAAAGCCTTTGTTTAAGTATCATTCGGTAGGTAGTAATTCTTTATTCCTAAATCTTTTACCTCACTAGGTAAACTGATGAGTTTCACTCTATTATTAGTTGTCCCCTCAACTCTTATTATCTTATTAATAAGCAACGGGTTTATGCCTGGGATCTCGTGCCTATATTCTTGCCTGTGATGCTAGGTGTATAAAGACCTCTCCTCTAGGATAGTAAGGTTGATTGATAGGAAAGCAAGCCTGGGACTTAGCAAGGCGATTCATGCCCTTCTGTATCATTAGATGCATCATTTAGTGGTAAGTCTTTGATTTAGTTTTGTATCCTTATTTAGTTTCCTTGAGGTGGTGAATTTTCTGTATCATCTTGTGACTTTAAATTTGGTGGTGAACTTTTTTATCCATTTTACACAAGTTCAAATATAAGTTTGTTCCTTTTCTACAATTCGACTATTGGTCTTTCTTTCTTCTTGAATTCTATTCTTTTTTCTCCCTTCTCGATATCAATTTGATATCAAAGCTAAAGACTAAAGATCATGACAAGACAGATTGAAAAAGTAGTGGGTGAAGGTAGTGACAATGAAGATAATGTTGAATCCTTAAGATTGCAGCTACAAAGAGTGTTACACAATATACATGAAAAAAATAAAATCATTGAAGAACTTCGGAGTAAACATAATCAGCACGAACATGATACCCAAAAGTTTGGTTATGTTAATGATACACCTCATTACATAAGAGAGTTAAGAATAATTCAGTCAAGGCATAGAGATGAGTGGCAGAATAAATATAACACAAAGTTAGACATTCCAAAGTTTAAAGATAGTATCGATGTTGATGATTTTATTGATTGACTTAATACGATAGAAAGAATATTTGATTTTTATGAACCACCATAACATAATAAGTTAAAACTTATGGCATTGAAACTTAAAAGGCATGCATATTTTTAGTGAAAAAATCTGAAGAAGCAAAGAGAATGTGATGGGAAGAGCAAGATCGCGACATGGTAGAAAATGAAAAGAAAATTGAAAAGAAAATAATTACCTAACAACTATAGGCAATAAATCTTCCTGAAAGCTCTTATATTAAATAAAGAGATCTTAATGTAAAGAGACAGTAAAAGTTTGAAAGGGGTTCTCAATACGGTGCGAAAGATTGTTATACAAGAAGAGAAAATTTCAAGTCTACTCTCCAAAGCAAAGTAGTATTGAAGATATAAGATAAATGTGAGGGATCATATGGTTTTGGGCATATTACCTCAGATAGTCCAAATAGGAGGATCATTATATTTGTTGAAGAATATAGTGATGGAGAAGGAAATGAGGCCAGTGATGAATCAAAATATGATGATTATAAGGAAGAGGTTACTTATGATGCTCATTGTTTTTCTTTTATTTCCTATAGTGAATGCAAGGATAAATTAGAAAGGGATGATCATATTTTGGCTCTGATAGAGATAAATGAACAAAAACACAAGGAGCTACCAGCAATGATGAAACCAATCATAGAGGAGTTCCAAGAAGTTATGTTAAAAGAGATATCATATAACCTTCCACCTTTGAGAGATGTACGACATCACAATAATCTTATTCCTAAGGTATAACTAACAGCTCATTTGGCTTTAGTTACTTATTCTGTAACTATGTAAACTAGTGGAGATATTGATAAGGGGGCTAAACAAATAAAGACGTTGCATGAGAAAATTAAAACAACCATTGAAATATAAAATGAGAGATACACAAAAGCTGCCAACAAATACAAAAAGCATATGAAGTTTAATATGCATGATTTGATCGGGATTTATCTAAGAAAGGAGAGGTTACCGCTAGACAAATTTGGAAAAATGAAACCAAAGACTGAAGATCCGATCAATAAACTTAAAAGAATTCATGAAAATACTTATGGGATCAAGCTACCTGAAAATTATGGTTTATCATCAATATTCGAAATGGCTGATTTAAGTCATTTCTAGTAGTATTTAGAAGTCAGAAAATTATGGTTTATCAACTAGTAACTCCGGGAGTGAAATCAATATCAAGAAGCAACTAAAGACTTTAGAAAAGGGAAACATGCTGATAAGTGTGAAGGTAAGGATGAAGGATACACATAGTATTTAGATTCCGAAGTGACAGGCCCAAACTCGAACTAAGCAGTGAAAGTAAGCCTAATAAACAGTAGCGGAAGAACGAAGCTAGTGAGTCAGGATCAAAGACGAACTACAGGAATTGGGTTAGTAAAGTTAGCCTTCTAGTAGTAGCAGCTAAAGTATAATGAAGTACCTGGTTGGTTAAAAAAGATAGATAGATGCAGAAGGAAGTGTTACAGAGACAAAGAGAGAGACTTTGAGATGTACTAGTTGGATCCATCTGGCAGTGTTGCATTCTTGTATTCCCCAGTGCCATTATAGCTTTGAGTTGAATTACCTATCTTGAGGTTGGTTCTGGTGAGGCGGTCTTATAGCTCGAGCCCAGTATCTTTACTTCTGTGTTTTAGCCCACAAAGACATAAGTAGCAGGGTAACAAACAAAACTCATTGTTGGTTTTTATTCCCACCGCGGTGTTTGTGCCGTAGTGCATTCCATTCCCAACTCACGGATTCATTTCTTGTCTTTTATTCTAGCTTTTCCTTCTTAAATGTCCTTAGATTCATTCTTTATTTACTATATATTAACTATTCTACTATCTTTTCTTTTATACTGGAATGTGTTCGTATTTCACTCTCATCAGCAGTGATTCAATTCTTTTTTTCTAGTATCAAATATGATAAGTAAGTAATAAAATAGCAATCAATACACTCATTGGTTAAGTAATAGAATAATGGGTTAACTGGCTGTTAGGATGGAACCTTGCTTTACTTTCTTTAAGCCTTTCCTTTGTTGGTAATTGGATCTTATTATTTTTTTCTGATTTTCATTCTAAGTATTGATAGGTTGAGTCCACTGTCCTCCACTAACTTCTTAATTGCATTCTCTCTTTTTTTTTTTTTTTTTTTGTTGAAATGCTTTCTTGTTGAAATGATAGCATGTCAAACTACAGAGGTTATGTTATAGTGCCAAATGAACTAATATCTTTATAGGACAATAGTGATTCTCTTTTTGATTGAAAAAGGGCTATTGCTTTTCTTTGGAACGATAGAGCTCTTGTTCCGGTGTTGATGTCCAATACATCCCTATTATGTTGATGTCTAATACACCCCTATTATGTTGATGGTTCCCTCCCTTGCGCAACGAGTAGATCATATCCTGCTTACTTATTAGAATGAAAATCCCTAAATCTAATCCTGCACCAACTCAATCTCGAAGTCAACCAGCCAAAGGCAATACTTAATTTACAGTTGATCTGAAGTCAATACTTTAATGGCACTGCATGTCATATAATTGTAACTAAGGAATGCCATTGAGAAGAAACTCCGTAAGCTTGTTTTGGTTGTTAAGACTCTCTCTACGACTCACGGCCAATAACAAACTAAATTCGCAGACAATGAGTCGGGACAATTAGTTTCATTAGTTTAGTTACCAACCTATAATCGACGTGCCTAAGCTTGTTATCAAGCACTTGGTATAGATTTATGGAAATAAACGGTTATAAAGGTATACATTTGAGTAATATTACCGCTCCCTGGGTCTATACTCAACTCAACTTGCCTCTTTTTACACTTTCAACCGTATTCTACTACTTAGCGTTTTATCGGTCTATAAAGTCTCTGAGCAATCTTCAGCACCCTCGTAGACAACAATTGCACCTGGATAAACACTTTCACGCTCCTCTTACGCTATAAGATACTTATTTACTTACCGCTTCAAAACCAGTAAAACGAACAAAGGACTACAACACTAAAAACATAACTCAAACACATAATAAGTAATAAGGAGTTGTAATAACATAGGAGCTCTTTTTAGCTCTAAAGGCAAACTTGTTGTGAAGAATCCTGTTATCGAATTCGCCCTTTGCTTTGAGTTTCATTGTCCTGACTTTTATTCTTACTGCTGTGTTCAATTCAGATACTGGTACTTATAGACAGTAAAGACATGTACTTATCTACAGTAAAGCTATGGGCAGGTAGGCGGGAAGCCAGGACTTAATGCAGGTAGATACCAGTTTTAGAGTGAGTAGTAGAGAACAGGTCATTAGTTGGAAATTGAGATAGTGGAATCAAACTAACGGCATCGATGGCACACAAGAAGGCTTGGACAGCGCTCCAAAACTTATTGAGCGGCTAGATTAGTAGGTTAATTCCGTTAGTAGTTAGTGCCAGTCTGATCGATGCATGCTGCTACCCTGGCTATGAATTCTGTATTGCCACCTACACTCTTAGCCCTTTCATTCTTATTTGTAATATCAACAACTAGATTCTTTCCCTGCTAGGCGGGCATACTACGTAGGATTCACTTCTACCCTTTTTGATTCTCATTTCTCATTTGAAAATCTCTATCTTGCTATACACCTTTACTGGAGTGAAATTCGAGTTTCTATCCTTGTTCGGAGATTCTTATATTGAATCCAGTCTGCTGGGGCTCATCTAATATCTTGCTTATATCAGTAGCACATGGGTAGTATCAATCTATAGGCACATAGTTAGTACCAATACATAGTATCATAATAAAACAGTGCCTCCCTAAGCTTAAACTAAAAATACAGGATACCGAGCATAGCTCTAAGCCATCAAGTGGTAGAAAAGAAGAATCCCGCTACTAGCTATTAGCCTGGCATTACTTCCCTAATTACTGTAGTTCACCTACAATCCTATATGTTCGACTGTTAGCCTGTCCCCTCTTCTCTGTTCTTTATCCATCGATCCGGGTCCTTACTCTACTGTCTAAGAACCTTGCTGCTTAGTTTGATGAATCTATCTGTCCTGTCTTTTATCCTTGTACTTAGGAGCTCGGGCTTACACTTCTACTGCTAGGGCTTTACCTCACTAACTGGTAATTAACTACTAACATGGGAACCTTGCCTTACTGGCATCCCTTCCGTATTACCTGACCCAGCTTCACTCTTGCCTTCTTTGCCTTTAGTCCCACTGTACTCTCCTTTAGCCTTAGTTTCCCGGCTAATTGCTTTTATTTCTATCTTTTATTATTATACCATATTATGAAATGCACCACTATTCAGTTAACTTACATAAGATTGATTCGTATGCTGCTCGGTTCAGTGCAATTCTCCCTTCACCAATAAAGAGGGATTTGTGTAAATGTAACTAAAGCATATAGCCTCTCGAACAGAGGAATAAGAATAAGAATCTTAGGGTGAACTAAAGAATAATAGACAGGATTTGAATACTCCAATTCATTTCCTTAGTACCTTCCTTGTCTTGCGGGCAACTCTTACTTTTTTGGGTGCCAATCAATAGGGGTGTTTCGACATATCACTCTTTTCTATTATAATGCCTATCCACCAAGTAACTACGAATAAAAGTAGGGCAGGGCAGTCTCATAGTTAGTGAAGGCTCCGGATCAGTAGTAAGGTAATTCAAGTATGGATTAGCAGACTTATCGGAAGGGCAGTCAGAGTGATACCAAAGCACGGACTAACAATAAAACATAGAATCCGTACACCGAGTTCAATCTATTAGGGTAGTAGTCAATTCTTAGTTGCTTTTTTCATTATCATAAGTCGTAGTTTGGTTCTTCCTCTTTTGCTTTACTTATGTTAGTGGCTTGATCCACTAGTATGGTAGTTCAGTCTCCGAAACAGGGCAGTAAGTCTGATAGGCCCGAGTTCTGCTCTAGTAATTAGCACATCCCCTAGTTATCTTATAGTAATGAGCATGTCTATAATCAAGAGCTAAAGCAGTCATTCATCCTTCGGAGCAGTTCGTTGCTCGGTCGATTGGCCATATAAGTTATTCTTATTACCAAGTTCTTTCTATACAATACTATCCAAATAATAACATCCACGCCCATACGAGTAGATCTCGCCCAGTAGGAAGGAGTTAGAGAGTTCCGAGTTCGTTGCTTCAAAGCTGCATACCCCACAAAGGAAAGTCAACCTTTTAGCAGTATGCGTATTGATAAATTCAGAGAAGATGGCAAAAGAAGTGTGCAGGCGAAGGCTAAAGTAAGCTACCCTATATATCAAACCTTTATATGCATATGCCAGTGAACTGGAAGAGATAGTGGAGAAAGCCCTTCCCAACCAATAGAGAGAAAGTACAGATCTTTCTTTCCTCCCGCCTCCGTTTTACTTGAGCACAACGGAACTGGCCGTTGAATAGCTTGCTCTTGCACAGTATCCTTCAAAGAGCAAGATTGAGCCCGAAGGTAAAAAGAAAGTTGATACAGAAGTTAAGGCTTTCACTTTGACCGAGCGCGTTAGATTAGTATTAGCAATGATGAAAGATAGATTTGTTATTATTTATTGTAATAACTAGTACCAAATTAGTTAGAATATCGAGATAAATCCTTAACGTCTAATCTCTTTATTTTTTTTTTCTTTGTATAAATAGATATCAGTGAATGAACAAAAGTGATGACACACTATTTTATTCAATTTTTTTTTGTCATTTCTATCGTGGTATCAGAGCCATTTGCTTAGAGCAAGCTCTCTTCTCGCTGTCAAACAACAGTAAATTTTCACCATTTTCGACCGCGTGCAGAAGCTACAATAGACTCCCGCGTGCATAAGTTGCTATAGACTCCTACTCATCTACCATTGCGGCACTTCCGCCTTCTCTTTCGGTAAGTTTTCTATCACTGCATTTCTTTTTTTTCTCACCGTGCCATCATCCTCTCCACATATGTGGAAGCCGGAGACGTATTCCTCCGGCAAAGCTTCGGTCCGCCCCGGCAATTGGATCAGAGAAATCCGACCGATGACTCCATTGCCAACGGACGGGTCGGAGTGGATCGGCGACGGCGGCGAGTGGGCTAAACTGACAAAAGGTGGCGAAACCCCTAATCTCTTCGAGATCTATAACCGCAATGCCTAATCCTCCTCGGCAGTAGCCGCGGCCACGACAAACCCTCCTCGGCAGCCGCCTGAGCATCGAGGTGGGCGATCCCAAACCAGATCTGCTGCTCCTCCTCCATGGAGCGATTGGGAACAAAGGTCCACCTCCCACGACCGTCGCCTGTGCTCGCCCAAACCAGTGCTGCAGAGGACCGAATCCTCCCTACTGTCTTCCTCTGTTCCAGCACCAGATCTTTTCACCTGCTACCCTTCGCTGCCACCAACAGCGAGCTATCATCAGGATCAACTGCTACTCACTTGTTGCTACCAACCCTGCTTCTGGCACCGTGAGCAAGCCACGCAGCCACCGACTCTTCTCTTCTTAGAGGCTCCCTCTACAGGAAGCCTCCTGTGACACCTACACAACATCAGACTCTCACTCACTCACTGCGGCATTGAATTCTTCTCCGCTACGTGAGACACAAGAACAAAAAAAGGGGGAGGGATGGGGGAGGGGGACAAAAGTATTCCTCTACAATGTCTTCATCAACTACTTCTCCGGTTTCTGTCAGTGTTATTACAGGAAGCTCCAGCACCTCTCTGAGTACGGGACCAATCTCCATCAATGTTGCCGTCATCATTCCCTTCAAATTATCCAGAGGAAATTATGCTTCATGGCATGCTTAGTTCACTAATCTCCTCTTTGGATATGATTTGTTAGGATATGTTGATGGATCCTTCAATTGCCTACCAGCAATGATTGATATCCCAGGAATAATAAGTCAAGCATCGAATCTAGAGCATAAACTGTGGCTCTGATAGGATCGTCTTATTCTTCAAGTGATTCACGCCTCAGTTGCTGGTTCCATCGCACCACTTATATCTTCATATGCTACTTCTGTCGAAGCTTGGTGCAAGCTACAAACTACCTTGGCAAATCACTCGCGCACCCGTATACTCGGCCTTCTCTCCAGACTTATGAATACAAAATAAGAGGGAAGTACCATCACTAATTACCTCCAAACTATCAAGGAAATCATCGATGACTTAGTCTTAATAGGACATTATCTCGGTGATGATGAAGTTATTATCCACACCCTCAATGGTTTTGGGGCTGAGTACAAAGAATTAGTAGCAGCAATTCGGGCACGTGACTCCCCACTATTATTTGAAGTGTTGCATGACAAGCTAACTGACTATGAGACTTATCTGAAGCGCGAGGATAGGGCAACAACACAATCTATTACTGCCCAAGTAAGTCAAAAATTCAAAAGAAAAAGTAATCAGTAATATAAGTCTACCAACAAGGGTCCAGCATAAGCACCATCTTATCATAATCCAAGTGATAACTATGGTACCCAACCATCTTCGCATCCTGCTCCCATGTCGGGAGGTAACAGCATCCCTCATCATCAGCCCTGGCATCTTGCTCTAATACCTTAAGATAGCACCAACAACTACCAACAACCTTGGCATCCTGCTCCTATGCCTCCAAACCGAATAGTTTGCCAATTGTGTGAAAAGGTTGGTTACTCTGCCAAGGTATGTCAATCTCGTCCATGACCTATGCCCCAGGCACATCTCACTATTGCTCCACCTTCTGATCAACACTCCTGGGTTATGGACTCTGGAGTCTCTCATCACATCACCGCGGATCTCTAGAACCTATCCTTTTCTAATAACTATGATGGTACTGATGGCATCATCATTGGTGATGGTAAGCGACTTTCTATTACTCATACTGGTTCCATAAGGCTTACTTCGAATTATCTTAACTTTATACTCGGTGATGTGTTGTGCGCGTCTCATATCAAATGGAATCTCATCTCTGTCTCTCAATTCTGTAAACAAAATAATACCTCTATTAATTTTTTTCCTGACCACTTTCTTATTAAGGATCTGAATACGAGGGCATCGTTAGTTCAAGGCCAGAGTAAAGATAACATCTACTATTGGCTATCCACCTCTCCGCCTACTGCCTATTCTTCTATTGCTACTTCCACGGATGTGTGGCATCATCATCTCGGTCACCCTTCTACCTCTAGTCTACGAATGTTTCTTTCCTGTTATGCTCTTCTTTCATTTAAAACTAGTCCTATTATTTCTCATTATAATGCATGTCTTAATAATAAAAGTCATCGACTACCATTTACTTATTCTTCTATTTTTTGCACACATCCATTTGAAGTTCTATATACTAATGTTTGGGGCCCTACACCAAGTATTTTTTTTGACAAATACAGATTTTATGTTATCTTTACTGATTATTTTACCAAATATATTTGGTTTTATCCTTTTCACCATAAGTATGAGGTCTCCACAATCTTCCTTACATTCAAAAAAATAGTAGAAAATATCTTTCAGTCCTCTATCAAAACAATTTATTATGACGGTGGGGGTGAATACCAAACACTAACATCACACTTGTTAGCCTGTGGTATTCAACATCTCAAATCCCCTCCGTACACTCCTCAGCTAGTTGGCTCTGTTGAATGCAAACATCGACATATAGTTGAAACTGGTCTCACACTTCTCAATCACGCTTCTATGCCAACTATCTTCTGGTTTGCAGCTTTTCAGACCATTATTTATCTGATAAATCGTATGGCTACTCCTATCCTCAATAATCAATCACCATTTGAAAAGTTGTTTCATCGATCCTCAAATCTTCAAAAATTTAGGGTATTTGGTTGTGTCTGCTATCCTTGGCTACACCCTTATGCATCAAATAAACTAGCATCACGGTTAAGGCCTTATATCTTCATTGGTTACTCCCTTAAACACAATGCTTACTGATACTATGATCTTTCAACTCACAAGGTCTTTGCGTCTCGTCATATTGTCTTTGTGGAGTCTTCCTTTCCATTTCAACAATACAAATCTACCACTGTATCAACCACTCCAGTGCAAATGCATCAGTGGCACATGCCATTATCCAATGAACCTCCATATGAATCACCCACTCTAACTCCTGAGTGGAGCATCCCTCCAATACAACATCTCACTCCCTCTTTCCTTTCTCCCTCTTTTGCTACTACAGACATCCAATCGTTGGACACTCACCAACTAGCATTTCCCTCGCCTCAGTCTACTACCACTACTTTTCCACAGTCTAACTCACCATGTTCTACTACTTTACCCACACTCATTCTACCATCATCTCCTAAACCACTTGGACATCCAATGATAACATGCTCTAAAAGTGACATTTTCAAGTCCCGTCAAGTTCTCGATCTTAATACAATTGTAACTCCCTCTGTTGAGACCTGTAAACCTACCACGGTCACTCAAGCCTAAAAGTCTTCTCATTGGCATCAAGCTATGTCTGAAGAATATAACACCCTACTTCATAACTCTATCTGGACACTTGTTTCGTGTCATCCCGTACAAAATATCATCGGGTGTAAGTGGGTTTTTTGAGTTAAGCGGAACCCTGATGGGTCCATTGCTAGGTACAAGCCCGCTTAGTGGCCAAAGGCTTCCATCAATGTCCTGGTGTTAATTTTACTGAGACATTCAGTCCTGTTGTTAAGTCCACAACAATCCGATTAATTCTGAGTTTAGCAGTTTTAAAAGGATGCGATTGCGATAACTTAATGTGAATAATGTATTCTTACAAGGAATTTAACTGACGAGGTCTTTATGGAGCAACCTCCTGGTTTTATTCATCCTCAGTATCCGAAAAATGTCTGTAAACTCTAAAAGGTCATTTATGATTTTTGACAAGCTTCAAGAGCCTGGTACACGGAACTTGACTCCTTTTTGATGTCCGTCAACTTCTCTAACTCAAAGTCTGACACCTCCTTATTTCTCCATCAACTACCTAGCAGTACAATATATCTTCTGGTATATGTTGATGATATTATTGTGACAGGTAGTAATTCTATGGAGGTCACAATATTCATTAACCAGTTAGTCACCAGATTTTCCCTCAAAGATCTCGGTCCCTTAACTTATTTTTTGGGTGTAGAAGCAATGTCTACATTTTCGGGACTCTTCCTCTCTCAACAAAAGTACACTCAGGACTTATTAGTTAAGATAAACATGAAGGATGTAAATGTTATTTCGACTCCTCTCTCCATTGGTGAATCGCTTCGATTAAATGATAGCAGTCCTGCTATAGATTCTACACAATATCGGCAAATGATTGGCTCCTTATAATATTTAGCCCTCACTCGCCTAGATATCTCATTTGTTGTTAACAAGCTATCACAATTCATGAATAGACCATCTGTCACACATTGGTCAACTGTTAAACGAGTATTATGATATCTTAAAGGTACTCTTGACTATGACATTGTTCTCTATAAAAAATGTCTACTTCAACTTCATGCTTATGCTAATTAGGCTAGGAACCTTGAAGATAGCACATCAACATCTGGGTATATTATATTTCTCGAGACCAATCCAATAAGTTGGAGTTCTAAGAAACAAAGACAGTTGCTCAGTCTTCTACTGAATTTGAGTATCGCTTAATTACAACTGCAACTACTGAACTTAACTGGGTACTAAATCTGCTCAAAGAGCTTGATATCTGCTCCTCTGCTACTCCTATAATATACTATGATAATGTCGGGGCTACTTACTTATGTGCCAATTCGGTGTTTCACTCTCGTATTAAACATATAGCAATTGACTTCCACTTTGTACGAGATCAAGTGATGAATCATCAACTACGTATCTCTCATATTCACACTACAGATTAACTGGCGGTTGTGAGGGCATGATGAAAGATAGAGTTGTTAGCATTTGTTGTAACAACTAGTACCTGATTAGTTAGATTGTTGAGGAAAATCCATAACGTATAATCTTTCTATCCCTCTCTTCCTTTATATAAATAAACATCAAAAGTGACGACACATTATTCCAATCAATTCTTTTTCTCATTTATATCAGGCTTTACCGAGCACATCTTAGAATTAAGTAAACAAACAAAGCATCACAGGTAGTTTTATATCCGACACGCTTAGCAGTTCTATAAAGAAAGGGAAGGGGCACGACGCACATAAACAGGAATTCCTCTCAAGCTCAAGGACAAAAAAGCTATAGGTGTTGAAGTGGGTTTACAAAATCAATCAAAATGCACAAGGCCCGATCGCTCTTACACTTTAGGATACGCGTTAGGCAATCGGTCCATGAATGTGTATCAATTTGGAGTCAAATACTCACAGAAAGTTACGAATTCCTGATTCACGACAGAGGCACCGATCGTTGCGCCGTTAGCAAAGAGAATGTTGCGAAGCGTTTGTTTCCGCTGTAGGGCGATAAAGGCTAGTCAACCAAGAATTCAATAAATAAGTCAACCAGCAATAAAAGAAGAAAAGTAAGTACTATACTCATGTCCTATATAGAATTTAGAAAAGAGTTTGTGTTCTAGCGAGGCAACTCGGGCTCCAAAGAAAGCAATGACGCTCGAAAGGTTCTATCTAATGTAACAGCTTATACAGTCCTCGATCCTATAAAGAAAGTATGCTTTAGAAGTATCAATGAAGCTAAGGGAGGATTTAAGCAAAAGGTGAAAGATAATGAAAAAAATAAGTTAATAAAAGAGTTGAATATCATTAGTATAGTAGCAGAATAGCCCCTGGTCGGGCATAATCCAACTCATTATTATAAATAAGTATGAGCCACTAGTTCCACAAAACAAATCATAATTGAACTCTAACAGTAGGATCAAACAAATAAGTCAAGGAATTCAACTGACAAATAAGAATTGACTCGTTACTAATAGGAATAGAAACCTAGGTGATACAGGAGAACCGGGGTATACTAGAATGAGAACAGTGTCAGTTTCAAAACAAAGAGGGACATGCCAAGCCAAAAGATAGTAAGCCCAATGGCCAGTAAGGCAAGAGCAGAAGATAGTAAGTATTGTACTGGCAAGGAAGCGAAGGCAGCGTTAGCTGCGCTTATGTAAAGATGGGGGTAATTGATATGATGGGGAATTGACTGGCAGTGGTTAGAGAAAGAAGATAGTCATTATTAGTTATAGTAGTAGCAGTCGTGTTAACAATAATTCCATTATTATTAGCAGTACCTATATTCTGTATTCCCAGTTCTAGTATTATCAGATGGTAGTCTCCATCCTTTTAAGTAGTGACCCAAGCCTTGTTAACATAAGGTGTATTCTTTACTCCTAGGTAGGGGGTTCTTATTAATATGAAAGTCTTTTGGTTTGGAGCATAGGTCTTGTTGAAGTGTGTCGGTATTGGTCCGATCTTTACTTTCATGAGTTATATTCTTTCCGATAGTATTTAATGCCCTAGTGGATTTTATTTGTATTAAGAGAAAGTCTTAGAATCAATGGTTATAGGTTGAAGTAGGTGGAGGTAGACTAATCGATAGGGTAGTAAGGGCAGCTTATTTATAAGATGGGCAGTAGCAGGAGTTCTCAATTCCTTCTTTTACTCGACGCTCTAGAGTTTACTCGGGCTTTTTACTCGGCGCTACAGAGGGTCCTTTTCAGTTTAAGAATTACTTGTTGCAAGTGGAGTTCCCATGTCAGCAGCTGAAGAAGTAAGATATTCTGTCCCAAGCTCAACAATTACTCTACTTTCTGAATCGACAACACTTGTTGAACCACTTGCTCTTGCAGCTTACTTTCTCCATTCTCTGAACCCAATATTAAGTCGTCAACTAGAACAGGCTATTATTTTGCTTTCTGAATCGACAACACTTGTTGAACCCAATATTCCGCCCCTACTACGTATCTTAATCCAGCTTTTGATCCTGCATTTGATCTTGGAGACAACACTCGAACAGATTACTTTCAAACACCGACTGACTCAACTCTTTCACTTATGTTTCCATGGCCTTCTTCGATGCTAAGACCACTGACCGGAGTTTTATCGCTATCACTCCATGCTTTAAGTCTGATTCCACCAACCAAACAATAGGCCATATGCTCCTCTTTTAGTATGACTTTCGGTATTTTGTTTACTTATGCTGCATTGTTTTCATATTCTATTTGCTATTACCATTCTCGAGTTCAATGAAAAATAAGATACTCTTTTGGGCCTGCTCCACTCACCAAGCAACGATTAATGTCGCACGGAGGACACTCAACAGCAGGGCCGCTACGCTCTTTCTGTGCGGCAGTGCAGTTAACCTATTGTGGTTAAATAATGAAAGTAAGCCAGGGCATCCTTGAAGTAAGTAGTTAAGGTCTAAGTAGAGTAGTTTGGATCCCAAACTCCTAGGTTTTGTCTTAGAAGCAGTAGCAAGAGCCCTGTTATCCGTCAGTTTAATCAGTCCTATTTCTTTATGGTGACTCAAATGTCCTATTTTGTTGTTTGTCTTTCTGCAGGAAAAGGATCAGTATCTATCAGAAGAGCCAGCCGGGACAAATAAAGGTATTGGCGACGAGAAAGGTGATTGTGTTGCCGGTTCAGAAGCTGTATAAAGTCGAGTTCCAGTTCTCAAGTAAGGTGTTGAAGCTTAAGATAGAAGCTGGATCATAAGCTGTGCCAAAGAAGCGTTAAGATAAGGGTTTCTCATATAGAAATCTAAAGTAATTGAAGAGGCGTGTTGCCATTAAGTCTGAAGTCAGGTCTCTTTCAGTTTGAGTTAAGCCTGAAGAATCTCATGGAAGCATTTCATGATCAACTGCTAAGGTAGAAAGGAACAGTACAGTATCAAGTACGTCAGCAAACAGTTCCGCAAATGGAGTTCATGTTGAATCATATATATATAGAACATCATGTTGAGTGTCGACTCTTTATTATCTTTATTTCTAGTTGTTGTCTTAGAAGCAGCGGTTTCATTCCTTTTAGTACCGGGTCCAATGTGTGAGTGATTAAATAAAAGTAGATCAATGAAATCGGCAGATAAGAATTCAATTGAGAATCGAGCTTACTTACTTTTGCTTGGAAGTCTGTTAGAGGAATAAAGCCATCGATCCCCCTAGGAATAGAGAATATGGATATGATCTAAAGCTCAGTAATAGTAATAGAATCATTGTCATAATTGTAATACAATAATTGATAGAATCATTGGACTTCAAGAAGAGTAAGATGATTAGTACGCCCAGTGTCCTATAGTAGGAATATATCTAATGTATTAGTTTGTAACAAACAAGAGTAAGGATATGGGGAACAACATAGAGAGTTAAAGCAAAAGCTCTGCATGGGCGCAAAGAAGCAAGGATACCAGGAAAGAGTAGAAGAATCCCAGGTGAAATGAAGTTTGGAAGGTGGAGTTTAGTTGTGAGCCTGATAAGAGCAATAAAGAATGGGGTTAAGTAGTTCGAGTTTGATAGGCTAGTAGAGATAGACTTGAATAAAGGAAAGGAAGCCTAAAATCCATAAGCTCGGATTAACCTAGTGATATACAGACTTTAGGCAAGGGGGGGACAGGCTCACACTGATAGGTAAGGCTCCAGGTAAATAGTATAAGAATCAATAGTAGTACAAGTAGAACAATGAAACACAAAAAGTCATAATATGGATCAATAGCTACAGAATTAGCTCCCGGGGGCAGGGCATCTAATCCCTCCTATACGTACAGTAAGCCTAAAAGCGAGGGCAGCGTTAGCTGCTTAGATGCGTTAAGCTGGAGATCGTAGATGCATTAAGCTGGCTGCTAAGATGGGGCTTAAAGAAAAGAGCTACGGAGTTAAGCTTGGAAGCATCGAGCTAAAGAGCAAGGTTTCGACTATTACTACTGGGGTTATTTCTGTACAAAAGTTTGGACTACTTACTACTGGGTTTAGCTCCCATATCGATGAATTGAATTCTGTCTCATCACCATAGGTGCCCATTCTTACTTCTATGAGTTGACTTCTTATAATATAAGCTTCAATCTTCTACTACACTAGTTCATGACCTAACTCTTCCTTTTCTCTACTAGGTTCGTGGCGGGATCCCATATTCTCTATACCTTTTTTTGACTCTACTGCTGAGGGCAAAGTTATCATTTTTGTAGTTGCTTTTGATGGCCCGTTGCTTGTTCCCTATATTCTTTTTTCCATCCTTTTGGGCATTATCTACCCTCTGCTTGCGAGAGGTAAAATGAAAGTGAAATTTCTTGCTCATTCTTTTATTTGATTCGCAACATAACAAGAACATAATTCACTCTGTAGGATTTGAACCTACGACATAGGTCGAGACCCATTTTTTACCTCACCTCACTGAACTAAGAGCACTTTCTTATCCTTATTGCTAACAGGAGATACGATTATACTGTAAAGATGAGTTATTTTTCTACTACCCCCAATACATCTATAAATAATATAGTATGCAAGACCAACCAATACATCTTGCAACAAGATGATATGCAAGACCTGAGGATTATGTCCAATGAAAATAGATCTCAATGAATCCTTCCAAACTGCCCATAGTTGAAGTAATAGGTAGGACAGGATTGGAACCTGTGATACTGTGCACGTAAAACAAACGCGCTACCAAGCAAGCTACATCCCTTTAAAAGATTTTGTTGCACCCTGTATTATTTTCCATATCGGCATCTGAACTACTTTATTGCTTGCTTCTTGAACACATATCAGCATCCGAATGCTGGATACCATATTTCTTGTAATTTATTACCCTTTACTTTATTCTTTTCATTTATTACCCTTTAATGTACCTGAAAGCTTTAACTACATGCAGAAACATCTTAGCTACCTGGGTACCCAAATACTTAATCCTGTGGGTACCTTCCCCATACTATATGGACTATATGGACTGACCCCATCTATATGACAATCAATTCTATTCACGGACACACAACGATTTGAAGTTCCTTTATTTATATGATATATGTGTCATTGGCGTAATGTTCTTTCTATGAAATTAGTGCCAAACTCTTCTTTTTGATTATACAACACACTTTGGAGAAGAAGGAAAGCCTTCCTTATAGTATCCCTTTGTTGTTAAATACCGACTTTGTTCTTTAGTGCTAATGCTCTTGATGTCCAGTCGCTTGGTGCAAAAGAGAAGTTAAGTAAACTCGAAAGTATAGTCGCAAGTACTATTTTTATAAATAGCTTTCTTCACAAGAGGCTAGTACTTTTTTTCAACTCTGCTTTCATCGCAATAGAAGTATCATCTTTTGAAACCAACACCCACGTAAGACTGCTTTGGGCGAGATCCGATCCACTCACTTTTCCGTAGGCTACCCCTTCCGTAAGCCAACACCGAGTTTGGATTCTGTTTTTGATAAGAAAGAAGTAAAGCATCCAACCCACAACTCTAGTTCAAGCTATAAGAAAGAACTATGCTATAGGCGAAAGCCAACTCATACGAGACTGGTGTCTTTAGAAGTATACTGGTGTCGAATAGTTAGTGAGTATAATACATAATGTAGGCAAGGCACCCGAACTCATTTCATTTATATAATCTACTTGACTTCATTCTTTCTCCGCAATGGGCGCACCACCATAAGATGGATTCAACTACTAATAAACCTCTGAACCCGACGCCTTACCTGTACAAGAGCAAGAAGACCACTTCAAATAAATATACGATACAAAAAGTATTGAACCCTGTACAATAGCAATCGGTACCCTACTAATAAAAAAGAATAATATGTACTTATTGCCTTAAGCTAGATATATGATTATTCATGAAAAAAAAATGGTAGCAATGCCATAAAGTAAGTGTTCACTGGCCCTAACTCAATCAAATTCGAAGTCAAGTTATGCTCATTACTGCAGGACAATCACCTACTTCAACTGATACTTCAACTTATACACAAGAACCAGTATTTTCTTATTCCAAACACGAAACTCACTAAGAGTCGTATAGTAACATCATCGTCCAGCTGCCTATGTACTGTAAGAAAGCGTGTGTGCTCAAAGCCTTTGTTGCCCGGCTGAAAGAGTAAATGCGCTAATTTGTGAGTTCGAGCATTATCTCCAAGAGAAGAGAGGTAAAGGTGTCGGTGATGGGATTACTTTAGAAGGCTTACCTTTAGCTCTTTGTTGGCTAGAGAGGTTATTGCATTGCAGTAAAAGAATTAACTGTATAAAGGTAAGGGTCAGGTGATTGTGTTGCTCCTGCGATGGTTGAAGTGCTTTTACACTATACTATAGGTTGGTTCCCTACTGTACTGTACAGGTTCGAGAGGTTGGTATACTATAGGATGTAGGTTGGTTCGAGTGAGGTCAATTCGGATTTAGTGTCTGGATTCATATTCTCTCTCATTTGTTTCTACGTTTTTCTATTTTCTTATAATAGAGAGACAGTTTCCATATGAGAAATCAGAATCAAGTTAGAATCAATGAATCCTATGTGTCACACCTAGAGATGTGGAGGAAATAGATAGGGTTGATAGGTAATGGAACTAACTCTACCCAAGACTGATACAACACATAGGCTAAAGTAGCTTAGGGAGCAGCTAAACGATCAAAGATCAAGCAAGCGGATGCAATCAAAGAGCATCACCACTTCGTCTTAGACTTTTTCTACCACTTCTCTGAATGGAAGCGAATGGAATGAATGGACAGCCACTGATACCATTAGCATTAACTCAGAACTTCTCATTGGGATATTCATGTTGAAGCAAGAGGACCAGTAATAATCGTTTTTTCACCACATGGAAATAGTTATAACGATGATCCTAGCGATAAGAATTTCAATGAAACAAATCGCTTTTTAAGTGCGGTGTTTTTCGCATCAACAACTTTTCCACTCGGTGGCGGGACTGATCAATCAATCAAAAAAGATCTCTTGGGGGGAAAACTCATGTGATAGATTCCCTTCCATCAGTTATTTCTAAATTATCAAAGTTTGATCAGCCCTTTTGCAAGTAAAAAGTATAATAGTCTTAGACCAACTAACCTTCACTAGGTGGGAGTGCTTTAACCAAGTAAGTACAAGATAATTAGGATGTGAGAGATGCTTAAAGTTATAGGAGAAATGCTTAAATGTCATGTCAAAAGATCCCCCTCTTTATGCTCCGAAGAAAGAATAAGACCCAAGGATCAGGCTCCCGACTCGACTAGTTCTTGCTACCCCGATCATTTCTTTATTTTAGAATACGTTCATCTGGACGGGGTTTAGCAAGGAAAAAACCAATAAGAGAAGGTTTGTGATCGGGTAGGTAAGTAATTCTATCCTTTGGATCTTGCCCCGGGAAAAGGAAGAGTACCAACTATGTATTCCTATAGTGTAAGAGAACTTCATAGCCAGGAAAGCTAGAACAAAAGGTGGGCAACCTCTCTTCTAAAGAAAGAGCTATCAGCTCCGGAAGAAACACATGATTCGATAGTCTCTATTGATTATTAAATTAAGTCAGATAATTGTCTTAGTCTACCCGATAAAGCTATTCCAGTGGAGATTGCTAAACCTAAGGTAGCTAGCTTCGTATTGTCCTAGACTTATTAAATAGAGTTTTATAGGCTTACGCACCCAATCAGGAGGTTTAAACAAAAGTACTATGCACTCCGCATAACCCTCGCAATGGATATATTGAAACTTAATAGCGACTCGTGCCCGCCTTTAATTAGAATATAATAGAATAGTCAATTATAATATAATAGAATAGTCAATAGAATAGTGAAAGAAATCTTAGAATAATGAAAGGAATAGAATAGTGAAATAAATCTGTCGGAATGAGAATAGTGAAATAAATCTGTCAATCCTTATTTTTCCATAAGCAAGTAGCTGTCTCGTCTACACCTAGAATACGAAAGAAAGGATGTGAGCGCTATGTTCCCGCTGCATAGTACATTAAATAGTTCATTCGCTATGAACAATTTGATTTAGAATCTCTTGGAATAGGATTTCCATGAGTTGGTATTATAATAGAGTATCGAGTATACAATCTTGGGCATGCATAAGACTTTCGATTCCAATCAAATAACCATTTGTTATTAAGTAAGTGAATCCCGCCCTGGGGTTGGTATGCTTAGGCACACCGCGTAGCCAATTAAACACACCACTAGTGAGCAAACTTGTAAATTACTATAGGAGGAGGCAGCTTTCAAAGGGGTCCGGGAAGGAAGGATCGATATTCATAGAAGAGAAAAGATTTGATCATAAAAGAGAATAATCGTTAGGTTAAAAGATAGGGCACCTAGGGAGTAAGGTGTGTAGCTAAACAAAAGAAGAATAGGGGACCGGGATGGATTTGTATGAAAATCATTGATTAGAGCTGGTACTGCTGCTGAGGTGGTTAGTTACCTGCTCTTCTGTATTCTTTGTTTCATTCTGACTTTCGAGGTTAGTTCACAACTTATAGTTAATGCTCTTAAAGGGTAATTCATTCTAGTATAGAATCTGAGTGATAGGTGTTATAATCCTAGGAAGAAGAGTTTGGTTCAGGTACTAGTTAAGCAAGGGAATGCTCAACTGCTGAAGTGAAGTGAGTGGTTCTGTATCTGTAGTTGGCGCTCGACCTCCCTTTTGAGTTCTGAATTGATTTGATCTGTCTGGTCGTTTAACTTATGCCCATGTTCAAGGACTTACTTGGTCGCTTGAGAAGGTCACATGTTTTTTTCTTTTGCGTCGTTTAAGGTTTAATCAGCCTTTGGTAAACTATGCTAATGGCAAATCTCAAGCTGTTGCTGGCATTGTCAATTTCTCAACTTCACTTGCTTCTGAGCCAGCTCCTAATCCTGCTTCCGAGCCAGCTCCTTATTTAGCTTCTATGTCTGTATTTCCTATAAGATGAAACTAGGGATTCAACTCGGGATTCATATTCAAAAGAAAGGTAAGCAGCAGTGTATTTAAACTAATCTATATGTGCTCCATAATCAATTAATGTTTGAGTAGCGCTTAACAGGTTTGACAGAAGGGATGCCAGTCGGTAAGATTAATAAGAATCCAGGGATGTAGTATCTTTTCAATTTCTATACCAAGTGCTAAACCAAGGAAAGATAGATTTGAAGCGGGTAAGTACAATTCCTAGTTTTGTGTTATTGGTTGATTTGAATCCGTGTTGTGTTGTCAACGAGATATCATAAGAAGTAGAAGAAGCTGAATAAGTATTAGAAACAAGATTTGAAGCTGGACAAGATCTATACTGCTTGGATTGGACTGGACCACTTAGCCCTAATGAGGGCACATTTAGGAAGCTCTTTTGATATTTAGCTCAAAAAGGATGGATTCAGTATTCTTTGGATGCTTAGCTGAAGATGGATGTATCGAGCACTCTTTCGATGCTTAGTTTGAGAAGGACACATTAGATAATCTTTCGAGTCTTAGCCCATGAAGCATGCAAAAGGTGCTTTTTGTATATGCTTAGCCCAAGAAGGCATGCATTTGATAAGGTGGGTAAGAATCCACATCATCAAGCGGTGGAAATCTGTTCGACCTATATTGTCATCGTAGTGTCATGAACTTAGCTGAATTTGCTTAAATTATGTGACACCCTTGCAGCAAAATTACAGACTTAGCTAGAATTGACTTAGTCATGGAGCACCCTTGTGCCATTGTCTCGGACTCAGGTAGGATTACCTAAGTCATAAAATACTGGTAAATTATTTATCTACAACAAATTAGCCTAGATGCAACCTCGTGTAGGTCTTGGAGGACCTGTAAAGAGAAGATTAATTAGTTCAAAAGTGAGAAGCAGACAAGTTCTGATGTCTCACAAAGAAGGAAGATTTACATGTAATTCAACACCTTGAGTGCAAGAGAAGAAAGAGAGAAAGGAGTGAAAAATGACTTTAGAAAGTTAAACAAATAGTCGCAAGTCCACAAACGATAGTTCATCGAGTGTTGGGCACAAAGACAAGCTCAACTTGTGAAGAATATTCAATGCCTGATAATTTATAAAAATCAGTTAGGCCGCAACACGTAAAAATGAAGCTATTTTGGATATTTTTGATCCAACATGATGAGTGATTGCACTACAACATTACAAACTATTTTCCCTTATATTTCTCAGGCAAAACCATATAAAACTAAAGCAAAATAGGTAGCCAAACATTTGTTCAAGCATGCAAAAGCGATGAATGGTTCATTGAGCGAAGATGTTGCAGGTGCGCGATAACCGTTTATGACATTCTCCCCCACTTAAACTATTGACGCCCTTGTCGACGTTTGTTGGTAGGCTCCCAACTATTCGGGGAAGCTTTTTCCACTTCACTAACTATTTTTTAGTTTGCTCCTCTATGTTGGGTAGCTTTGTCTTGTGATCTGTTAGAATTATTTCAACTCACTTCTCGTATGAGGCTCAAATGGGGGATAGTCGAGTTAGAACATTTTGGAAAGAATCTTGTGATCTGAGTGGTAGGTCTTCAAATTACATGCATGAAAAACATTATGAATTTTAAGTCATGCCTATAGTTGCAACTTATAGGAAACGTTGTCTACCCCGCTAACAATGAGAAGGGCCCTTTATACTTGCATACCAATCCTTTATGTACTTTGTGTCTAAAGAACTTGAGTGATGTTGGTTGAAGCTTCACCAACACTAAGTCACTAACTTTAAACTCCTCTGGTCGCATTCCCAAGTCTGCTCACATCTTCATCTTTTGGTCGTCTTCTCTAAGTAAGCTCGCGTAATATCTGCATTTATATGTTATTCCTTTGGAAAGTGATATGCTAACATACTACTCCCTATATAACTGATGGCTAAGATATGAGGAGTTGATAATTATTATCCTATAATAATTTCTAAGGAGCTTTTGTTGGATGTATAGCTCTGCTACAAGCGGTAGGAGAATTGGGCAATGTAAAAATAGCTTCACCCAATCTCGTTAGTTGGTACTCATACAATACCAAAGATGTTGCTCCAAGAGTGAATAGATTCTTTTAGTTTGGCTGTCCATCTAAGGGTTGAGGCTTATGGAGAAGTATAACTTGGAACCTAATAGCTTGAATAGCTTGGTCCATAATCATCCCAAGAACCGAGCATCTCATTCACTAATGATATTATGCGGGACTTTCTAATGCTTCACCATATTCTTCACTATCAACTTGGTTGCCTCCTCTACTAAACAGTGTAGGGGTGCAGCAATGAATGTTGCATACTTAGAAAACCAATTGATCACCATGAGTATCGATCCGAGTTCCCCTACTATCAGCAAGCTTAATATGAAGTCCAAGGAAATGCTCTCCTATGATCTTTCTAGTATGCGCAACGGCTCCAAAAGTCCCACCAGCTTTCGCTATCTACCTTATCTTGTTGGCATACAAGGCATGTTCGAATATATTCCTTCACATTGGTCCTCATCTTCGACCAATAGAAGGCCCTTTCTATGAGAGCCATTGTTCAATGAATACCCGAATGTCCAGTCCAAAGGGAATCGTGACACTCTTTCAAAAGTTCACACCTCAAATTATCTGCTCGTGGAATATAAACTCTATTCCCTTTGGCGTAGACTCCTAGACCTAAAATCATTATACCTTACCCTCTTTGAAGAGTTGCATTAAGGTTACTGCCTGAGGATCATTATATAATCCATCCTTGGTCGTGGAAAGGAAGTTGGAGCGCAACTGACTTACTTGGCCTTTTGCCTTCCAATTGTATGACATTCATCATCTCCACTTTCGGGCTCAATGCATTGACCATGACGTTTGCTTTTCTAGGCTTATACTCCATTATAATATCGAACTTTGCCAAGAAGTCCTACCACCATGCTTGCTTTAGAGAGAATTTCTTTTGAGTTTGGAAGCAACTCGATGTGATATTGTCTATTCTTAGCATGAACCATACTCCGAGAAGATAATGTCGCTAAACTCGTAGATAGTTGATCATCACTATCATCTCCTTTTTGTGCACTGGATATTGTTGCTTGGTCTCATTGCATTTGTAACTCTAGGAGGCCACTAAGTGACCCTCTTGCATAAGTACTCCATCAATAGCTAAGTCTGAAGCATCTGTATAGATTTCAAAGGACTTCTCATAATATGATAATTTGAGTATCAGTTCTTCTAATACAACAATCTTTAAGTCCTGGAATACCGCTTTACATTTGTTCGACCACCTCCAAGACTGCTCCTTCTTCAGCAACTCGATCAGTAGAGTTTCACAATTCAAATATCCAACTATGAAGCACTGATAATAGTTGATGAAATTAAGGAAGGATCTCAATATTGTGCCTTCTTTGGTATTCGCTATTCTGCCATAGCTTGTACATTATATTTGTCCATTCGAATGGAACTGTCACCAATTTGATGCCCCAAGAATAGAATCTCTATTTGAGCAAAGTATCACTTCTCCTTCTTCACGAACAAAGTGTTCTTTCGAAGAACTTTAAAAATTGTTCGAAGGTGCTCGACATGCTCCTCAAACATTTGGTTGTAGATGTCGATATCATCTAAATAGGCTCATAAACTTATCTAAATATTCCTTAAATAGTTAGTTCATCAAATTACAGAATGTGGCCGGAGTATTAGTTAAGTAAAAAGACATCATCAGGAACTCGAACGCTCTATACCTGGTCACACAAGTAGGCTTTGATTTATCGCCTTCTGCAATACGCACCTACTAGTACCCCAACTGAAGGTCAAGTTTGATGAATTACTTTGTCTTATCCAATTGATCGAATAAATCTACGATGAGCAAGATAAGATACTTATTCTTCACCATCACTTTATTGAGGGTCTGATAATTGATGCATAATCGGAGTCTCCCATCTTATTTCTTTTGGAAGAGAACTAGATTTCAAATGGTGCTTTTGAACTATGGATGAGATCATTGCTTGGCAGTCTATCTAACTGCTTCTTGAGCTCTACTAACTCTGGAGAGGCCATGTGGTATGACAGTCTCGCTGGAGGCTTCACTCCTGGCTTTAGCTTAATATGATGATCCATGTCTCTGTATGGTGGCAGAGTTTTTAGCAACTTGGTTGGCATCACGTCTGAGAACTCCTTCAGAACGTTTGCCACTACAACAAGTTCTTGAATGGCCTTCCCGTCAAGTGCCTCTAGCTTTATAATGGTCACAAAAGGTTGATTCTCCTTTTCATACCCCTTTATTTAATTTTAATACTGATATTTATTGTAGATCATTGGTTTCTTCTTGATAAACTGAAACTACACAAGGATCGTCACTTCCCATTAGGCATAGGGAGTTTAGGAATAACATTGGCACCAACTTCGCTACGTGCATGAACTCCATTTTAAGAATCACTTAAAAGTTATCCAATAGCATTGCTATCATGTTTGTGCTCCTACTCCATGTTTCTATCTTAATAGGGACCCCCTTTGCTAGTATAGAGATTTGCTTGGCCTCCAAGTTCATAATCTTCATTCGACTTGGGTTCTTCTCCACATATTAGAAAACCTCAGTGGGAGCATCACATGTGTAGTAGAAAATAAAAAATAAAATCAGTTTCTCACTTAGATCAAAATCATCGTGCAAAGATTGGTGCACAGAAAAAAATTACAAAATCGAAAACTGCATTATGTGAGAGTTTGTTTACCTAGGGAGATCGTATATCCTTATTTTTCTAGATACAGATGGAGAGGATGAATGAGATCAAACATTCTCCTCTCTAATAGGATTCATACAATGAATTGTTGCTGTGATACTCCTCTAATTACAGTCCTAGGTCTCACAACTCTTGTATAGAGGGAGGAAGGAGAATAGGAGGGGGTGGCCAAAGGTGTAGTTTATCATCTATGTATCTCCACTCCTATTTATAGAGAGCCACCCATATAACTATAATGGATCTTGCCTTAGTAGGTATTGGATCTATATTCAATTACACACTAATATTGGATTATTGGATCTCTATATAATAATCTTCTTTGACATCTAATTGGGCCTCATACAAGGAGTCCATCAATGTAGGGTCTCATCTAATGAGAATGGGGGCTAATTTGATAACTTATATTCAATCCTCTATTCGTTGTAGTATCCATCGTATGTTATAATAATTCAATACCGAGCTAGCCATGAGTCCTACTAGTCAGAACTCCTTCTGAATCAGTAAATTATTATCTTATAATAATTCACTCGACTTATCAATTATGGACGTATTAGGCCACTATGTTATAGTCTCTAGATGATACGGGGGATCTTATCCATTGGATCTGTTTGTCCTTAGTTACCATGTATCTATAATCTCTCATTTATCTAATATCCCAAAGATCATATACCGGGCATGGTACCTATCATGCCATATACAGAATCTGTCTAAGTCTAGCTCTAATCGGATTCTCTTGGAGAACTCCTCTCTCAATTCGACCTAACCTGATCAGGGATTAACCTAAACAAGAGCATTTCTTTAATGATATTGAAAGTGGATAATCCTCTATTAATACTTAATATTTGTAAGGTTGGCTATATAACCGATTATACCAGATCTGGAACTTTCCAAACCTATAAGTTTGGTGTCAAAGAGAGGAGTACTCACATAAGACATCTTTAGTGTCTCATGTCTAAGTATTAGATACACAACTAGGACTACAGAATAATTATCTAACGTCAAGTATAATTAACTATATAGCATTACGTAAGCAGATCAATTAATAAACTCATTCTTCAATAAGCACATGTATTGTATCCTTAGTGTCTCCAAATAAGTGGCTATAAGAACAACCTCCTCCATCATATGGATGGGTATACAGTACACCAGTCTATCTGATTGTCTCAAAGTCTTTTTCAAGCAACCTATAACCAAGATTATTTAGGATCTATGTTTAAAGGCTAATCGGTCTTATTATCATGATTTCACAATGATCTTATTCTCATTACACAAAACTAATGTAAAGATATAATATAATATGAGAATATACCAATAATAATAATAATAATATAAAGAGACTATGCAGCATGTTATACATGTCATCACTCACGTGATTGACTTTTAGGGCACCTGTAACCAACGATCTCTCACTTGACTAGAAGCCAATCACTTATGTGCCTGATCCCCATCAAACCCTGATAATGCTTAAAGACAAACTAAGCCAACGTCTTTATTAGTGGATCTACAATATTATTTTCGGATGAAACTCTTTTCATTGATATATTTTTTTAGCTATAAACTCTCTAATCAATTGGAACCTCATCAGAATACTTTTGATAAGACCTAGGTTCCTTTGTTATAGCTATTGTCTCGTTAATATTACAGTATATGAGAATCAGCTCTACGTTGCTCGGTATGACTCCCAAATTCTTGATGAACTTTCTCGTCCATACCTCTTCCTTTACTACTTCTACCACAGTAATGTATTCCGCCTTTGTGGTTGAGTTAGCAATAATACCTTGCTTGTAACTCTTTTAGCTTACTGCTCCTCTATTCAGGGTGAAAATATACTCAGAGTTCGACTTGCTATCATCAATGTCAGATTAAAAACTCAAGTCTGTGTAGTCCTCAACCTGAAAGCTATCTCCTCTACAAATCAGTAAAAGATCCTTAGTCTTTCTCAAGTACTTAAGGATACACTTTATTGCCTTCTAGTGTTCCAAACCTAGATTCACCTGATACCTTTTCATGACACTCAGAGCATGCACTATATCAGGCTTGATACATAGCATAACATACATGATAGATCATATCGCTGAGGTATAGGGCTTCTTATCCATGTCTGCCCTTTCTTTAGAAGTCTCTTGGGACATACTCCTAAAAAGTGATATTTCATGTCTCATCGGTATGAGATATCTCTTGAAATTTTTCATGTCAAACCTTTTTGATAATAAAGTCTATATATTTAGATTAGGACAAGCAAAGCATCCTCTTGGATGTATCTCTATAGATTCGAATCCCCAAAATATAGGATGCTTCCTCTAAGTCCTTCATGGATAAGTTTTTAGATAGCCAAGCCTTTATTATGGAGAGTATTCCTACATCATTCCCAATAATTATGATATCTTTCATATATAATGCCAAAAAGGTGATAATGCTCCCATTTACCTTCTTATACATACAAGGTTTATCTTTGTTCTTAATGAAGTTATAAGATCTGATCGCCTCATCAAATCTTATGTTCCAACTTTGGGAAGCTTGCTTTAATCCATAAATGGATCTGAGCAACCTGCACACTTTATATAGACTCTCTCTGGATATGAATTCCTCTGGCTACATCATATACATCTTCTCCTTAAGGGTGTCATTGAAGAATATTGTTTTCATATCCATCTACCATATCTTATAGTCATAGTGTGCTGCAATAGTTAAAATAAGTCTAATGGATTTAAGCATGGCTATGGGTGAAAATGTTTCGTCATAGTAAACTCTTTACCTTTGACGATATTCTTTTGTCACTTGTCTTACCTTATAGGTCTCCACCTTTCTATCTACTCTGATTTTCTTCTTAAAGATCCATTTGTATCCAATGAGTACAATACCCTCAAGTGCATTCACATGGTTCCAAACCTCATTGGAGTACATAGAATCCATCTCAAAATTCATATCTTCTTGCCACTTCCCGGAGTCTATACTCATAATAGCTTTCTCGTAGGTCTGAGGGTCAACATTTTGAGAGTCCTCTCCACTGATATGTCCCACATATCTTTCAAAAGGGTGAGATACTCTGCTAGACCTACGTAAAGTTGGAACTTGTGTGTTAAGTACCTTAACAAACTCAGACTCTAGAATGGTGCTTGAGCTAGGTTGTCCAACCTTGTTCAACTCTATCTTACTCCCATTGTTTCAACTAAGAATGTATTTCTTCTCAAGAAATATAACTCTCTTAGCAACAAAGATATTCTTGTTCTCAGGATGATAGAAAGAATATCCATAAGTTCCCTTGAGGTATCCCATGAACTTGCACTATTCTATCTTTAATTCTAACTTATTAGGATTATGTCTTTTAACATAGATAAGACAGTCCTAAATCTTAACCATCTTAAGATCATATTTTTTTTTCATATCTCATATAGTGTAAATACTATTGACTTCAATGAAACTTTGCTCAAAAGACAAGCTGCGACCTCTAGGGCATATCACTAGAATGAGATAGATAGGTCAGCGAAACTCATCCTGGACTGCACCATGTCTAACAGTGTGTGATTCCTCCTTTCTAAGACATCATTGAGTTGAGGTGTATAAGGAGATGTTACTATGATAGAATCTCGTGGTCTCTAAGGAAATAGGTGAACTATGTACTCAAGTACTCTCCTTTCTATCTGATCAAACAATCTTAATACTCTTTCTAAACTAGTTCTCTGTATTCTTATATTCCCTGAATTTCTCAAATGCTTCAGACTTGTACTCCATCAAGTACACATGTCCATACTTAGAGAAATCGTCAATAACTGTAATAAAGTATGAGTAACCGCCTATAGCATGAGTCGACATAGGACCACATACATCACTATGTACAAGTTTCAATAACTTAGTGGCTCTCTCTCCAATTCCACTAAAAGGAGAGTTGGTCATCTTTCTATGAAAGCAAAGTTCGAAAGTTGCATATGTCTCATAGTCAAATGGATCTAAGTATACATCTTTCAATAATTTTTGAATCATTTCCTCATGTATATGACATAGCCTACAATGCCATATGTATACATTATTTACCTCATCTCTATTCCTCCTAGACGTATTTATATTTATGATATATAGAGAAGTGTCTAACATATATAAGCCATTTATAATGGTCCCTCTAGTGATGAACTCATCATCCATAATTATTGAATACTTATTATTCTTAAAAGCTAATTTATATTCAGTAATTATCAAATAAGAGATGAAAATAATATTTTTAATAATAGATTGAACAAAATAGCATGCATCCAATGCAATGGTAGCTCCACCAAGCAAAAGTAGGGTGACCTCCCCAACGGTAACTATAGCAACCCTTACTCTATTCCCCATCTTAAGGTCCATCTCACCTCTAGCGAATCTCCTAGGTCTTACCAGAATCTGCAATGTATTGCAAATATAATATGATAAGCAATCCCAATATCCAATATCCATATTTATCATAAAAATCTGATAAATAAAGACTAATCATTGAAGCTTCTCCAAGCTTTTGTTTTGTCTTGTCTATAAGGTAATCCTTATAGTTCCTCTTCTAGTGCCCATCTTTATTGCTGTAGAAGCATTGGCCTCTGTCCTTGGCTGGTTCAAAATATGGTTCTGAACCGATGTCCCTTTTATCGTCCTAGCTTAGAACAGACTCTTGGATATCTTATATATTTAAGTTCTTTCATATTCCTCAAACAATTAGTGGAGATAAAGAAGAATATAATTGATATTAATGCTTTCATGTTGCCTTTGTAACTCAGGAGTCATAGAGGCTAACATATAGCATTTTGCCAATATGGAATCATTTATATACTTTACATAACGAGTGATCTCATCCTCGCTTGCTCCTTCCTCTGGCGTGGGCATAATCGTATCAAGGACATACACAATTTTCTCCACTGTGAGAACAATTCTCAAATTATGGAGCTAATCTATGTAGTTTGGACTAGTGAGGCAGTTGGTATTAAGTATGCCACGTAGGGGGTTTGCCAGTGATATATTTTTAATAAACAAGATATAGCATAAATAAATAACATATAAATTTTATAAAAAAATAATTAAGATATGGACTTCTATCTTAATTTACTCCCATAATTTTTTTTGGCAAATCACATGACACCCTTAGCATGTAAAGTAGAAGTCTTTGGCAGACTTTTAGTGGGGATTGAGATCTAATAAACGTCTTAGTGTAACCTAAAGAGACTCGACCAATTATACTAAGCCCAAAAGGTAAGCAACTCTTGTCAATCACAATTCTTTGTGATTCCAGTCATGTTCGGCCTCCGAACCATCGTGATCTCAAGGGGTTCGACCAACAATGATGTTCAATTAGGTTATCATCATCATTGCAAGATGAGTATGATTCGATGATATGCCCTCGAGGGACTCGACCAAGCATACTATGTCCTCAAGTCACCGATGACATCTCTATGTTGTAGGCAAGATCTCGATCACGTAGATAGGTGAGCCTTGAGGGACTTGACCAACTCAACCTATTTCATGATTCAATTTCTTTATATAACGATAGAAGGCCACGTGGGTCAATCCAATTCTCTCACACTCACCGACTTAATATTATCGTAGGAGGGGTTTTTGATTTGTATCGATCTTCTAATATATTATGTCACACACATACACATATTTATTATATATGTATATGTATATCTATATATATATATATATATAGTAGGCGTATAACACATCACATATGCAAGCCACACCTGATGATCATATGCTGTTATCTAATATGATTAAGCCTGAGCCAATAAGTCTAATCACTCACAATAGGATCTAAGTGTGCATCAGCATATCTCTATGCCCTGTGATCATTGATCTTATCATTTTCGGTTCCGTTGGATCCTTGCTGTATCACCATGCATCATGATCTCCCGCCACGACATCGTGGGTCCCATTGTCACTTCCACGCTCCCGTCGTGCCTCTCCGTATAATTACAAAATAATCACAGGCACGTAGGCCAAACAATAAATGAGAAAAATGGAGGCTCGCAAGTCCTAATAATAATAATAATCACATATACACGTATCACATCATATGACCATGATAATCTATCCATATTATACATCACATGTACACATCACCATATAGGATTACTAGATAATAAATAATTAATTAAACTATTTAATCAATTAATTTTTAGAAATCAGGACATGCTAAGAATTTTTAAAATTATCAAAGGCATTTTCAAAATTTTGGATAGTAGGATAAAACTTAAATTTTCTTAAATTTCGAGGGGCAGAATCATCCGTTTGCCATAGAAAAGAAAACCCTAACACTTTGCCCCTTTCAGCGGCTGCCCCCATCACTCTTGCACAACGGCGATGCTACGCGTCGCTGGCGGTGGCCACTGCCCTTGGGTGGGCGCTGCCCTAGTGGGTGAGTGCCACTGCATCGGGTGCACGTCACCCCTACGGGCGAGCACTGCCCCTGCAGGCGAGCAGCACTGCCTCACGTGACCACCTGGCCTGCAAGTGGCGACCCGCCCATGGGTGTTGTGCCTAAAAGCAGCTTGCAGGCACTCTTGGCCGGTGGTGTCCACTCCTGCAAGCGGCTTAGCTGTATATGGTCGCCCTTACAGGAGCCTTAGTCATAGTTGGCCAGCCCTTTAGGCAGCCTGACCACAAGCGACCACCCCTATAGAGGCCCTAGTCGAGAGCAGCCGCCCCTATAGGCGACCTGCTCGCGGGCGGCTATGCCCCTCCTCGCTACCTTTGTTGCGAATCATGATAACGAACAAGTAGAATAGTTCTGCGATTCAATCTCATCATACGTAATTTAAAACTAATCTTTTACACGAATAACCTTGGCTTTGATACCACTATTGGGAAACCTTAGTGGGAGCAACACATATGCAGTAGAAGATCAAAAACAAAATCGCTTTCCCACATAAATCAAAATTATCGTGCAAAGATTGGTGCGCAGAAAAAATCACAAAATAAAAAACTACATCATGTGAGAGATTGTTTACTAAGAGAGATCGTATATCCTTATTTTTCTAGATCTAGATAGAGACAATGAAGGAGGTCAAACATTCTCTTTTATATTGGTATCCATATGATGGATTGCTACTGCGATACTCCTTTAATCATAGTCCTAGGTCTCGTAACTCTTACATAGAGGGAGGGAGGAGAATAGGAGGGGGTGACCAAAGGTGTAACCTATCATCTATGTACCTCCCCTCCTATTATAGAAAGCCACCCATATAACCATAATGGATCTTATTTTAGTGGGTATTAGATCTTCATCCAATTACCCACTAACCTTAAATTATTATATCTCTATCTCTATCCAATAATCTCATTCGGCCTCTAATTAGGCCTCAAGCAAGAGACCCATCAATATAGGGTCTCCTCTAATTAGAATAGGAGCTAATTCGATAACTCATATCCAATCCTCTATTCGCTGAAGCATCTACTGGTTACAGGTGCCCTGCAAGCCAATTACGTGAATGATGGCACGTATGACATGTTGTGCGATCTTTTTGCTTATGATTAATGTTGGCATATTCTCACATTATATTATATGTAGTATATATATTGTGATGTCCTTGGTTCTGTGCAATGGGAATTAGATCTTGATAAGATTACGATAATGAGATCAATTGACCTTTAAACATAAATCCTAAATAATCTCGGTCATAGGTTACTCGAGAGAGATATCGAGATAACCAGACATACCACTGTACTATATACCTATATATATAATGGAGGCGACTAGTCTCATAACCACTTGTGTGGAGACACTAAGGATATAGTACATGTGCTCATTGGAGAATGAGTTCACTGATTGATTCACTTATGGAATGCTGTATGGTTAATGATATCTAATGTTAGTCCCAATTGTATATTGGTCCTTAGACTTGAGACACTAAGGATGTCATGTTTGAGTACTCCTTTCTTTGACACTAGACTTATATGTTTGGAAAATTTCAGATCTGGTATAACTGGTTATCGGGATTGGTAGCCAACCTTGTGAAGGTAATTGAGTGTCAATAAAGGATCATCCACTCTTAGTATCACGAGAGGAATATCCCATATGTGCTTGCTCAAACAAATCCCTGACCAGGGTCATTCGGATTGAGAGAGAAAGAGTTATTCGATAGAATCCAACTAGAGCAAGACAAACTGATTTCGTATATGACCTGACAGTACCATGTTCAATATAAAGTTTCTAGGATATTAGTTGGATGAGAGATTATAGATATATGGTAACTGTGGATAGACTGGTCCGATGGATTTGATCCCCCTATACCGTTTAGGGACTATAGCGTAGTGGTCTAGTACGTCCATAGTCGATAAGTCAAGTGCATTATTATGGATATAATAATTCACTATATCAGAAAGAATTCTAATGGGAGTGACTCACAGCTAGTTCGGTATCGGGCTTAGAGGGTCACACATATATGATGGATGCTTCAGTGAATAGAGGATTAGATGAAGATCCAATTAGCCCCTATTCTCATTAGATGAGATTTTATGCTGATGGGCTCCTTGCTTAAGACCCAATTAGAGGCCTAAGGAGATTATTGGATATAGATTCAATAATGCAAGATTATTGAGTTATTGGATAGAGATCCAATACCCACTAAGGTAGGAGCCCTAGTATTTTTGGTGGCTCTCTATAAATAGGAAGTGAGACTCATGGTTGATAGGCTGTAGCCTTGGCCTCTCCCTCCTATTCTCCGCCCTCCCTCTGTGCAAGAGTTGCAAGATCAGATTGGAGGAGATTCACTGTAGAGATCCATTATGTGGCTACCGCTAGAGAAGAAGATGTTTGACTTCCTTCATCCTATCCATCCAAATTTAGAATACAAGGATATACAATCTCCTTATGTAAAAATAATCTCTCACATGATGTATTTTTTTTTATTTTTATGGCTTGCGACTCCAATCTTTTGCATGATGATTTGATCTGCATGGAAAATTGATTTTTTTTATTTCCGCTGTGCATGTGATGTTCCCGCTAAGGTTTCCCAATAGTGGTATTAGAGCTAACGTTTTCGTGTGAAAGATTAGTTTTAAATTACATGTGATGAGATTGATTTGTATAGAATTATTCTATACATTCTTACTGTGTTTTTGCAGCAAACATAGTGAGGAAAGGGGGCGACCGGCCATGGCTTGGCCACTTACAAGGGGGCTAGGCCCCTACAAAGGCAGTGTGGCCAGTGCGATGGTTTGATAACACAGGAGTGGCCACCAAGCGGTCCCAATGGCTAGCCGATAAGGGCCACCGATGTGAGTGGTCGGCTGCAGGCGACAACATAGTAAGGGTGAGGGAAGAGGGCTAGGGCATTCTTTTGAGAAAAGGATAGTTATTCCCCTCATAATTTGAGAAATTTCGAGGTCTATCCTATGCACAGAATATAAAAAATACCCTTAATAATTCTAGAAATTTTGAGGACTATCCTCATATCCAGAATTATGAAAATACCCTTGACAATTCTAAAAATTTAATTAATTATTATATATATAGTAATCCTACATGTGATGTGATGTACATATGATGTATGATGTGGATGGATGATCATGAGTCATGTGTTGTGATGTGTGTAATTATGAGGATGAGATCCCTCATTTTGTGAAGTATAAAGATAGTCTTAAAAGATAACCTGTGTGTTGATCTTATACTTCAGTCCCTACCAGATTCCTTTTTACAGTTCATTATTAACCTTAATATGAATAAGTTTGAGGTGACTCTACATGAGCTCCTCAATATGCTGAGGGAAGCTGAGAGTACTATCAAGAAAGAGAAGTCAGTTCTCTATATTGGTGAGACTAATAAGAAAAGGAAAGCTAGTAAGACCCTTAAGAAGGTCAAGGGTAAAGAAATATCAGGTAAGATAAAAGTTATCAAGAAATACCCAACAAAGGACAGTGCTTCTACTATGGCCAAGAAGGGCATTGAAAGAGGAATTGTAAGGACTACCTTGCAGATAAAGCGAAACAGAAGCTTGGAGAAGCTTCAGGTATATTCATGATCAGTCTCCACTTGTTAAATTTTCATGATAATATATGGGTATTGGATAATGGGAGTACTTATCATATCTGTAATTTGTTGCAGTTTTTGATAAGACCTAGGAGATTGGCAAGAGGCGAGATGGACATCAAGATGGACAATGAAGAAAGAGTTGCTGCAATTACCATTGGGGAGGTCACCCTATATCTGCTTGGTGGAGTATCATTCAATTGGATGTATGCTATTTTGTTTCTCTATTATCA
Source organism: Ensete glaucum (assembly GCA_021527575.1). Taxonomy (NCBI): domain Eukaryota; kingdom Viridiplantae; phylum Streptophyta; class Magnoliopsida; order Zingiberales; family Musaceae; genus Ensete; species Ensete glaucum. The sequence continues at coordinate 16,620,019 of CM038555.1, read as the reverse complement.
AAAATATTGTATTCATCTCTTGTTTGACAATTAGTGGATATAAATTAGTTTTTAAGAATACTAGTTGTTCAATAATTATAGATGATGAGATCATCACTAGAGGGACCATGATAAATGACTTATATGTGTTAGACACTTCTCCATATATCATGAATATAAATATAACTAAGATGAAAAGAGATAAGGTCAACAATGTATACCTATGACATTATAGGCTAGGTCATATACATGAGGAGATGATTCAAAAGTTGTTGAAAGATGAATACTTAGATCCATTTGACTATGAGTCATATGTAACTTGCGAACCTTGCCTTTGTGGAAAGATGACCAACTCTCCTTTTAGTGGAACTGTAAAGAGAGCCACTTAGTTATTGGAACTCGTACATAGTGATATATATAGTGCCATGTTGACTTAGGCTATAGGTGGTTACTCATACTTCATTACATTCACAGATGATTTCTCTAAGTATGGACACATGTACCTAATGAAGTACAAATATGAGGCTTTTGAGAAATTCAGGGAATATAAGGATAAGGTGGAGAACCAAATTGGAAAAAGTATTAAGACTCTTCGATCAGATCGAGGAGGAGAGTACTTAAGTATGTAGCTCACCCATTTCCTTAAGGACAATGAGATTCTATCCCAATGGATACCACCTTATATACCTTAGCTTAATGGTGTATCAAAAATAAGGAATCACACACCGTTAGACATTGTGTGGTCCATGATGAGTTTCGTAACCTACCTATCTAATTATAGGGGTACTCCCTAGAGGCCACGGCTTACTTTCTGAATAGAGTTCTATTAAAGTCGATAGTGTCTATACCATATTAGATATAGAAAGGAAAGAAGCCTGATCTTAAGGTAGTTAATATTTGGGATTGTACTTCCCATGTTAGAAGACACAACCCCGATAAGTTGGAATCAAGGACGAAATGATGCATGTTCGTGGAATACCCTATGGAGACTTTGGGATTTTACTTCTATTATCCTAAGGATTGAAAGATCTTTGTTGCCAATAGAGCTGTGTTCCTTGAGAAGGAACACATTCTTGATGGAAACTATGAGAGTGAGATAGAGTTAAGCGAGGTTGGAGAACCTAGCTCAAGCACCATTACAAAGTCCGAGTATATTCAGGTACCTAATACATAAGTTCCAACTTTATGTAGGTCTAGTAGAGTATCTCACCCTCTTGAAAGATATGTGGGACATATCAGTGGAGAGGACTCTCAGGATGTTGATCCTCATACCTACGAGGAGGCTATTATGAGTATAGACTCCGGGAAGTGGCAAGAAGTCATGAATTCTTAAATGGATTTCATGTACTTTAATAAGGTTTGGAACCTTGTGGATGCATCTGAGGCTCATCAGCTGCAAATGGATTTTTAAGAAGAAGATAAGAGTAGATGAAAAGGTGGGTAGCTAAAGGATATCATCAAAGACAAAGAGTTGACAATAACGAAACCTTTTCACTTATAGCCATGCTTAAATCTATTAGAATTCTTTTGGCCATTTGCAACATACTATAATTATGAGATCTAGCAGGTGGATGTGAAAATGACATTCTTTAATGGTAACATCAAGGAGGAGGTGTATATGATACAACCAAAGGGATTCGTATCCAAAGAGAGGCCAGATAAAGTGTGTAGGCTGCTTAGATCCATTTATAGATTAAAGCATGCTTCCCAAAGTTGGAACAGAAGATTTGATGAGACGATAAAATCTTATGACTTCGTTAAAAATGAAAATGAGCCTTATGTATATAGGAAGGTTAGTAGGAGCGCTATCACCTTCTTGGTGTTATATGTAGATGACATCCTAATCATTGGGAATGATGTAGGAATGCTCTCCATAATAAAAGCTTGGCTATTTGAAAATTTCTCCATAAAAGATTTAGGGGAAGCATCCTATATTTTGAGGATCTGGATCTATAGAAATAAATCCAAGGATACTTGCCTTATCTCAGTTTAGGTACATAGACTCTATTGTCAAAAGGTTTCGTATGGAGAATTCCAAGCGAGGTCTCATACCAATAAGACACGAAATATTAATTTCTAGAAGTATGTCTCTAAAAACTCCTGAAGAAAGGGAAGACATGGATAGGATACCCTATGTCTCAACAATAGGGTTTATCATGTATGCTATGCTATGTACCAGGCCTGATATAGTGTATGCTCTGAGTGTCACGAGCATGTATCACTAGGTCTAGAACAGTGAAAGGTAGTAAAGTGTATCCTTAAATACTTGAGAAGAACTAAGGATCTTTTATTGGTATATGAAGAAGATAGCCTCCAGGTTGAGGGCTACATGGACTCGAGTTTTCAGTCCAATATTAATGATAGCAAGTCAAACTCAAGGTATATTTTCACCATGAATGGAGGAGCAATAAGCTGGAAGAGTTCCAAGTAAGATACTACTGCTTACTCGACTACAAAGGTGGAATATATTGCTATAGTAGAAGTAGTAAAGGATGGGGTGTAGATGAAGTTCATCAGAGTTTTAGGAATCGTTTCGAGTAGCGTGGAGCTTATTCCCTTATACTCCGATAGCCATAGGGTAATAGCTCTAGCAAGGGAACCCAAGTCTCATCAGAATTGTTCTGAAGAGGTTTCATCTGATTAGAGAGATTATAGCTTATAAAGATATAGTAATGAAAAGAGTTCTATCCAAAGATAATATTGCAGTCCATTGATGAAGGCTCAGATTATATTTGAGTGTCATAGGGGTCTGATGGGGATCAGACGCATAGGTGATTGGCTTTAGGTCAAGTGGGAGATTGCTAGCTATAGGTGCCCTGCAAGCCAATCACGTGAGTGATTGCACGTGTGACACTTTGTGCGATCTTTTTCCTTATGATTAATATTGGCATATTCTCATATTATATTATCTATAACATATAAATTGTGATGTCCTTGGTTCTGTGTAATGAGAATTGGATTGTGATGAGATCACGATAATGAGATCAATTCACCTTTAACCATATATCCTAAATAATTTCGGTCATAGGTTACTCGAGAGGGATACCAAGATAACAGGACAGATCGATGTACTATATACCCGTCTATATGATGGAGGCGGCTAGTCTTATAGTCATTTGTGTGGAGACACTAAAGATATAGTACAGGTACTTATTGAAGAATGATTTTATTGATTGATTTACTTATGGAATGCTATATGGTTAATGATATCTAATGTCAGACAGTAATTCCATAGTCCCAGTTGTGTATTTGGTCCTTAGACTTGAGACACCAAGGATGTCTTGTTTGAATACTCCTTTCTTTGATGCCAGACTTACAAGTTTGGAATCCCTAGCTATGGTCATTCAGATTAAGAGAGAAAGAATTCTCCAATAGACTCATATTAGAGTAAGACAAACTGATTCCATATGTGACCTGACAGTACCATGTCCAATATACGATTTCTAGGATATTAGTTGAATGAGGGATTTTATATATACAGTAATTATGGATAGACAAGTCCAATGGATTTGATCCTCTTGTACCGTTTGGGGACTATAGCATAGTGGCCTAGTACATCTATGGTCGATGAGTCAAGTTAATTATTATGGAGATAATAATTCACTATATCAAAAAGAGTTCTGATGGAAGTGACTCACGGCAAGCTTAGTATCAGGCCTAGAGGGTCACACACATTTGGTGGATGACCCTTATTCTCATTAGATGAGACCCTATACTGATGGGCTCCTTGCTTAATGCCCAATTAGAGGCCTAAGGAGATTATTGGATAGAGATCCAATAATATAAGGTTAGTGAGTTATTGGATGGAGATCCAATACCCACTAAGGCAGGAGCCCTAGGGTTTTTGGTGGCTCTCTATAAATAGGAGGGGTGACTCATGGTTGATAGGCTACAGCTTTAGCCTCCCCCTTCTATTCTTCTCACTCCCTCTGTGCAAGAGTTGCAAGATCAGATTGGAGGAGATTCGTTGTAGAGATCCATCATATGGATACTACTAAAGAGGAAGACGCTTAACTTCCTTTATCCTCTCCATCCAGATCTGAAATACAAGGACATAAGATCTCCCTAGATAAAAACATTCTATCGCATGATGCATTTTTTTAAATTTTTGTGGCTTTCTCTTGACCCTAATATTTTGTATGATGATTTAATTTATGTAGAAAATTGATTTTTATTTTGATTTCTATTGCGCATGTGATGCTCCCGCTGAGGTTTTTCAATAATATCCACCATATGTGTGTAACTCTCGAGGCCCAATACCGAGCTGGCCGTAAGTCCTACATGTCAGAACTTCTTCTAACTTAGTAAATTATTATCTCATAATAATTCACTTGACTTATCGATTATAACGTACTAGGCCACTACGTCATATTCCCCATACGGTATAGGAGATCTTATCCATTGAACCTATTTGTCCTCGATTACTATGTATTTATAATCTCTTATCCATCTAATATCCCAAAGACTGTATACTGGGCATACTTATTAGGACACATATAGAATCCATCTAAGTCTCGCTCTAATTATATTCTCCCGGAGAACTCCTTTCTCAATCCAACTAACTTGATTAGGGATTTACCTAAGCGAGAGTATATGAGATGTTCTTCTATGATATCGAGAGTGGATGATCATCTATTGACACTCAATAGACTTCAAAAAGTTGGCTGCCAATCCTGATAACTGGTTGTAACATATCTAGAACTTTCCAAACATATAAGTTTGATATCAAAGAGAAGAGTACTCAAACAAGGCATCTTTGGTACCTCAAGTCTAAGATCAGATACATAACTAGGACTATGAAATCACTGTCTAACGTTAGGTACTATTAACTATACAACATTCTATAAGCGGATCAATCAATGAACTCAGTCTCCAATAAGTACTTATATTGTATCCTTAGTGTCTCTACACAAGTGGCTATATGACCAACCACCTCCATCATATTGACAGGTATACAACACACGGGCTATCCGATTATCTCGATGTCCCTATCGGGCAACCTATGATTGAGATTATTTAGGATCGATATTTAAAGATGAATCGATCTTATTATCATAATCTCATCATGATATGATTTACATTGCATAGAACTAATGATATCATAATATATATATTCAACATATAATATAATGTGAGAATTTATCGATAATAATATGATGCAAAAATACTATACAATGTGTTACACATGCCATCACTCACGTGATTAGCTTACAGGGCACCTGTAACTAATAGTCATTTTGCTTCTCAATTGACAATAAAAATTATGGGTAATACCTATGCCTATTATCACATGGGTTGTTTAGCCATTAAACTTGATGTCCACAAACATCAACTCGCTACTCCCTGCCTTATGTGGTTTTACCTTTGTGTTCTCCCCCACTTGACCCTACAACGCATTTAACAAATACATTGCTCATATTTGGGACCCTTGCGACTCCTCATTATTGTTGCTAAATTCTGAACTGCTCGAACTGAGGGTGATGACTTTGCCCTTGTCCGATTTGTGGGGGTGGATTGATGCAATTGAGGTAGTGAGTGTCTGTTTTTGTGGGCACTCCCTTATTATGTGCGATCCTTTGCATAAGAAGCATTCGTCAGATTTTGGGGCCTTGCCTTTTGAGCTTAGTCATTTGTAGAAATTCTTCTTCCTTTATTCACCCCTGGACTCTTCGCATGGGAATATTTGAGTGGGCGATTTCTCAAGCATTGTTTCTTCTTCCCTGAGTCCTCCAAAGAAATAAAGTTAGTGAACCTTTCTACGATCGTAATTACCCTGACCACGTCAGTGACATTCCTTTAATGCAGTTCCTATTGTGTCCACGGCTTCAGACCATCGAGGAAGCTAAACAATTTATCCTTCTTAAATATATTATAGATGTCCAACATTAGTGTAGAAAATTGCTTTACATAGTCTCAAATAGAAGTACTTTGGCGGAGTTGTCTCAGCTTCCTTCTTACAACGAACTCTATATTCTTAGGTAGGAACTGAGTTATCAACTCTCACTTCAAGTCATCTCATATGTCCACTCAACACTAGCCTTGTTGGATCTCTTCTCAACGAGTTTACTACCAAAGTTTTGCATCTCTATTTAGATACATTATTGCAATTGAAACTTCAGTTTCTTCAAAGTTGAGCCTCGTAGCATGAAAGTATTGTTCCATATCGAATAGAAAATTTTCAGGCTCTTTGGCATCCCTAGCACCACCGTAGCAATGTGGCTTGGGCACCCTTAAGCTTTATGGTGGCTCAATACGGGTGTTGCTCCCTCTCGTATTAAGAGTCCTTATTAGCAATGTCACCTTGGGCATGAGTTCTGTCACAACTTCGTGCAGATATTGCACGGAGTCTTTGGTGTCTTCCATTAGTTGGTTGACTAGAGACTCAACCTTGTCAATATGAGATTTAGCTTCTTCTAGCAAGCTCTCTACCCCAAGGAGCCTTCGTTAGCCTTAGTAGAGTTCCTCCAAACTCGTTTCAAGAACATCAAGGTAGGTTTATATCGTTGTAAGCCTCTTCTTGTGGCTTCTTTTCCCAGTTGGCGCTTTAAATTATGCCTTCTTTACTCATAGAGAATACCCAACTTCTCCTTAGTCTTGTTCACTCCTCATGAGTAGTTCCTATAGCTTGAGAGTGAGTTTGCACTTGTAGCTTACTTGCAACTGGTTAGGGAAAATGTCTAGTTTGTCCCATCTTGCTCGATTCACCATGATGCTTTGCTATAGTGAGACTATGAAACTTCTTCACTTTTTGTTTAAATTTCTTGTCTGCTCTGATACCACAATGTTATGGACTTAGCTGATTTGTCTATGTCATATAGCACCCTTGTGGCAAAGTTATGGACTTGGTCAAAATTGCTTAAGTCGTGAAGCACTCTTACGCCAATGTATCAAACTTAGCTGGGATTACCTAAGTCAATACCCATGCATTATTCGTATGCAACGGGTCAGCCTAGATGCAACTTCGTGTAGGACCTGAAGGATGTATTAAAGAGAAGATTGATTAATTTGAAAGCGAGCGACAAACAAGTCCCAACGTCTCGCGAAGAGGAAAGCTTTACGAGCAATTCAACGAACACCTCGAGTGCAAGAGAAAAAAAAAGGGCTTTAAAAGGTTGCTCGAATAGTCACAAGTCCACAAATGACAGTTCACCAGGTACCAGGCATGAAGACAAGCATAATTTGTGAAGAATGTTCAACACTCGATAATATACCAAAGCCCCATCCAGCGCTATGCCACCTGGGGGCTTCCAAGGGCTTAAGATGACTGATGTTTTGCACGCACTATGATTTGTAAAAATCAGGTCATAGCACTTGAAAATAGAGTTATTTTCGATAATTTTGGCCCGATGTGATGAGCGATCGCACTACAGCATTATAAACTATTTTCGCTTATATTTCTCAAATAAAATTACATAAAACTAAGGTAAAATAGACTGTTAAACATCAGTACAAGCATACAAAAGTGACAGATGATTCATTGAGTAAAGATGCTACAGGTGCATGATGACCAATCGTGATAGAAGGGCCTAAATATCAACATCGTTCAATGGAGGATATTACAAAGGCTTTGTTCTACAGTATTGTCATGATGCCAACAACGGGCAATGAAGAAGGCACTACATCAAGCAAGATTTTCATCTAGCCACATCGAGTAGCAAGGTTGCTGATGTAGTAAGATTTCGATCTATTCACATCAAGCAAATCCTAATATGTTCACATTGAGCAATAGATCTGATTCATCCTAATCTACCAATATCAAGTAGATATGTTGTTGATGCAAAATGTTATAGTTTCTCTCAACCTACCCACATCTAGCAATAAATCTGGATTAGCAACTGACCTATAAATCTCTCGATCTTCTCATATCGATTAATCAATTAATCATTCGATCTACCTTGGATATGTCGATATATCCACATCAAGTGTTAGAAACTTGCCTCCCCTCTATCTTCTCTGAGCCAAGGGTCCTGTATTGGCTAATGAAAATCGGTCTCTGACCAACTTACTTCTTATGATTCCAATATACCCACATTGAAAAACTTAGTTTGTTTGGTCGATCAACTATAGGGGCCCCCATCTGCCTGCATCAAGCATATTAGTTAGTTGAGACGAACATCTATAGGAGCCGTAATCTGCCCACATCAAACTTCTTAGTTTATCGGACCATACAATAAAGACCTTGATCTACCCACATCAAGTAGATTACCGTTTTTTTTGTTAGGTCTAATATTTATAGGGGTCTCCATCTGCCCACATAAGGCATCCATTTTTTCTTGTTGATCTACCTAGAATTTGATCCAAATGTCAACCTACCAACATCAGCAAGTTAGCTCCATATTAATGATGCATGTGTCTAAGGATGTGTCAATCATTTAGATTTTTTTTATGATGCTCTCATCCATAATTAAGTTTTAAAAGATGCTTTTGTTACTAAATATGTGTAGTGGTTCATTTGTTTACTAATTATATATCATGCATCAAAGATGCTCACATTAATCGAGAACAAGAAAACATCATAATAAACACTTCAAATTGTGTTAGTTGTGTTCAAGCCATGTTACCCTTGTTGTCATTATAGAAAGTGCGACATGAGAGTGCCTAATTTACTACAATTAATTCTTATGTATCTTGATGATCCTATGATATCCTTCATAGTCTACTATAATATTTCAAAATTTTTAATCTAGCAAACTTAAAATGATAGCTCATGAGCATATTCAGTGGACAAAGTTAAAATTATTTCAAGATATCTTTTTTCATGACCAAGGAATGCATTAAAGGGGTTAGTTGGTAGATGTAAAGTACTTAATGTCATAGTTCCCTATGCATGAAGGGATGTTTCATGCATTAGTACTTATTTTGATGTTTTAGGATTAAAGAAAAATTTAGCATTTGATTTGTATTGGATGAAGCTCTTTGGAGTCTTTCTAAAACTTTGTATCTCTTATATGTATTCTTGAGTAGTAAGTCTTTTTATTTAGTTTTGTATCCTTGTTTAATTTTCTTGAGGTGGTAATTTTTTTGTATCCTCTTATGACTTTAAACTTAGCAGTGAGCTATTTTTATCTATTTTATGTAATATCTATTCTGAGTTTGTTCCTTTACTACAAATTGACTTTTTGATTTCTCTCATTTCTTTCTGAATTACATTCCTCTTTCTTCCTTCCCGGTATCAATTTGGTATCAGAGCTAAAGACTATAGATCATGATAAGACGAAATGGAAAAGATATAGTTGGTAAAGGTAGTGGCCATGAAGATGACGTTGAATCCTTGAAGTTGAAGTTATAACGTTTGTTACATAGTTTATAAGAAAAAAATAAAATTATTGAAGAACTTCGAAACAAAAATATCAGCATAAAATTGTTGGCCAAATGTATGGTTCTAATGATGATACGCCTTCTTACCCAAGGGAGTTTCAAAGATTCCAGCCAATGCGTAAAGACTAAGACGAATGATAGAATAAATACATTCCAAAGTTGGATATTCCATAATTTGAAAGTAAAATCAATATTGATGACTTTGTTGATTAGCTCAATACAGTAGAAAGAATATTCAATTTTCATGAACCACCAGAACAAAAGAAGGTTAAGCTTGTGGCACTCAAACTTAGAAGGAATGCATCTTTTTGGTGGAAAAATATGAAGAAAGAAAGAGAAGGTGAGGAGAAGAGTAAAATCGTAACATGGGAGAAAATGAAAAGAGAGTTGAAAGAAAACACTTACATGATAACTATAGGTAAAAAATCTTTCTGAAAACCTTTGATTTTAAACAAAAAGATTTAAGTGTAAAGAGGCAGCAAAAGTTTGAAAGAAGTTCTTGATACGGAGCTAAAAATAATTATACGAGAGAAGAAAATTTCAAGTCTACTCTCCAAAGCAAAGTAGTACTGAAGGTACAAGATAGGATTGAAGGATCATATAGTTTTAAGCATATTACTTTAGATTATCAAAATAGGAGGATTATCACATTTGTTGAAGAACACAGTGATGCAGAAGAAAATGAAGCTAATGGCAAACCAAAATATGATGATGATGAGGAAGAAGTTACTTATGATGACCATGGTTTATCTTTTATTTCCTATAGTAAATACAAGAATGAATTAGAAAGGGATGATTATGTTTTAGATTTGGTAGTCATAGAGGAGAACAAACAACACAGGAGCTAACAAAATCATGAAACCAATAATGGAGGAGTTACAAGATATTGTATCAAAGGAGATCCAACATAGCCTTCAACCATTGAGAGACATCCGACATCACAATGATCTTATTCCTAAGGCAGATCCAACAGAATGTTTGGTTTTAGTTACTCATTTTATAACTATGCAAATTAGTGGAGTTGTTAATGAGGGGGCAAAACATATAAAGAATTTACATGAGAGAATTAAAATAATTACTAAAAATCAAAATGAGAGGTACATATAAGGTGCCAACAAACACATGAAATATATTGAGTTTAATATAGCTGATTTGATTTGGATTTATCTATGGAAGAAGAGGTTACTCCTAGATAAATCTAAGAAATTAAAATTAAAGACTGAAGGTCCGATCAATATATTTAAAAAATTGACGAGAATGATTATATGATGTCAACATTCAATGTGGCTGATTTAAGTCCTTATCATGATGATCAAATAAATGAGGACTTGAGGACAAGTATTTTTCTTTCAACCAGGGGAGATTGACACGGGAGTATCTAATTTGCTACAATCAACTCTTATGCATCTTGCTGATCTTATGATATTTTCCATAATTAATTATAATATTTCAGAATTTTTAATCTAACTAACCCAAAATGATAGCTCATGAGCATACTCCTTGGATAAAGTTAAAGTTTTTTCAAGATATCTTTCTTCATGACCAATGAATGCATTAAAGTGGTTAGTTGATAGATATAAAACACTTAATGTGCATGAAGGGATATTTCATGCACTAGTACTTATTTTGATATTTTAGGATTAGAAAAATTTTAGCATTTGATTTGTATTGGAAGAAGCTCTTTGGAATCTCCCTAAAACTCTATATCTCTTGGATGCATCCTTGAGTGGTGAGCCTTTTTATTTAGTTTTGTATCCTTGTTTAATTTCCTTAAAATAGCAAAATTTCTGTATCCTCTTGTGACTTTAAACTTAGTGGTAAGCTATTATTATCCATTTTATGCAAGATTTATTCTGAGTTTATTCCTTTACTACAAATCGACTTTTCGGTTTCTCTTATTTCTTTACGGATTCTATTCCTCTTTCTCCCTTCCTGGTATCAAAGTGCTTCTAGTTATATTGATCACTTTGTAAGTTGAGGGCGGAGCACTTTTGCTAGAACACCCATTGAGCAGGCTAATGAGATGATGTTCATGCGATATAAACTCTTCTTATAGCACCAAAATAATAGGGTGAATGCCATTGATATTTGGATTAATCCAACTCGATTCTAAACCACGTGCACTAGAAGACAGATGTGGCGGAAGGCAAGATTTGAATGATTAGGGGTTGACGTGGACTTGGATGTTTGTCTCACGATCGACTTATAGGTAGAGTTCTTGATATGATCATTTCGATACATAAATAGTTGATAGAGATAGAGTAATTTTAATAAATAATAATTGACTTTAATTATTAGGCTTTTTATAGCATCTTATAGCGAGCTAAGTGAGAGAAATATTATATAGTACTAATAAAATATTCCTTATCCCATTATTTCTAAATATTCCTTAGATTATTATTTTAGATTAACGTTAAAGTGATCCGGATATTAACTAGGTGCTGTCAAGTCTTTATTGGGATGGATATATGTCCGATCAATATTAAATCAATAATTTATTTTAAAATTAAATTATTATCCAAAAGACTATATTTATCAATTTTGTAAAGTAAACTTTTAATTTATTTTCAAAAATTAAATATTATTTATTAAAAAATATTTTTCAATTTATTTTATACTATTTCGTTATGATCCGATGGTGCAGATCTTGGCAGCGCCTCGAGGCAAAGCTCATTGCTGTGTCCGTTGTCCAACACCGTACTTATAACAAATGCACGTGGCTCCAGAAAACAAAGTACGGCCCAGCGGGCGCGAAGTATGATCGATTGCTGAACCACGATTCGCTGACATGTCATTTATAAAGAAGAATGCTGTCCGAGAATAGATCGGCCCTTCGTTCCAGATCCCACTAGAAAGCGCACTGCACGGCATCTATCTCGCAAAGGCATCATCTTGGCCGTTGGTTTCGTTAGATTAGATAAAGGACCGTAACGATGCATTTCGCCTACCACTTTGATATGGCGCTAGTTTTGCCAGTGCGAGATTAACCGCAGGGCCCCCCCGCATTCTTCGCGTCTGCTACACGACACGTCGAACGAAACCCCTCCGCCATTTAAAACACCCCCGCCCCACCCCCTTCCCTCCCCCCACCGACGGAAGCCTGACGCCGGAGAGTGAGGACGATGGGGACATTCAGCCGTCAGGGATCCTCCTCCTGCGACCGCTTTGTGGGCCTCTTCGCGCGCCTCCGCGGACCTCTGCCGGCGCCAATCTGTCCGGGTTAGAGCTTCACGAAGACGACGTCTTCTGGATAGGCCTCGGGCCCTCCTCCTTCGACCTGGTCGGCCATGGTTCCCCCGGACCCATGCCTCCCGATGCCATGGGATCCGGCCCCGGCCCCGGCCCCGGATCAAGCTGTATCTCCTCCTGAGCTCTGGCATCATCGCAGCCCTCTCAGAGGACCCGCCATCGGCGCTAGCGTCCCTTATGGCCTCGGCCAGGACGACCCCAGCGACGTTCAAGATACAAATGTACTCGCTGTCGGTGCCTGTTGGGGAGATCGACCAGCAGTCGGCCCCGGTCAATGTGCCCGCGGTACCGCCGGAGGTGAAGAAAGGTTGGGAGGAGGACGGGGACGAGTACGAGATGCTTCCGCCGCATGAGATTGTGGCGAGGGCTTCCAGGAATGGGTCGCCGATGATCCCTTTCTCGGTGCTGAAGGGAGCCGGGAGGACTCTCAAGGGGAGGGATCTGCGCCGGGTTCGCAATGCCGTGCTGCAGAAGACAGGTTTTCTTGATTGAGTTCTGATACAATTCAACAAAATTTTGGCTCATTTAGTAATATTGAGGCATATTTTCTGAATTTTTCTTTTAAAGGGATGATTTCAATCTAGTATTTTTAAAGTAAGGGTGTTCCACTCGCTAATACACAATGATGAAAATCATGGCTTATTTTTAAATGCATGAATCTCTAGTTTGAAGTTAATTTTGTTGGGAAGAGAGTGCTAGAAGAATGTTAAGATAATACATATTTATACAAATTTTATGAATAGATTTTTTAATCATATATTCAAATCATGCATATATAAATAAATAAATAATATATATATAATGTTTGATTTTAAAATCATAGATTAATTGAGAATTAGAGTATATTAGAAATACAAAGTTGTTATTCTATATTTACCTCTATTATGATCATCTATCATGCACTTGAAAAATTGAGCTTTCAAAGGTTTTGTGAGAGAGTCAACTTGTTGGTCAGAACTATAAATATGAGAAAATATAATTGACACCTAATAATTTGATTTCTAACAAATTAAAAGTTGATGGTAATATATTTCATACGAAGGTGGAATGCCATATTAGAGCATAGTATATGACACCAATATTATTGTAATATATTGTAAGAGTAGAGTAGGAGGTAATAACAAATTCATATTGTATATTGGTGACCTAGATGACTTATGTAGCGATGGTGGCGATGACCTAGTACTCAGCTTTAGTGGTGGATCTTACGATTTTATTTTGTTTCTTGGAACTCCAATTGATCTATTTTACTTTAAAAAAGATAATATAGTATAATGTATATGTTATATCATCAGTGTTATCTACTCAATTAATATTAATAAAGGCATGAAAATAAAGTGATGAGTATTTATAAAAAAAAAAAAGTACATGATTGAGAGTCTCTTTAATATATCACAAGATATGTTTTAGTGCAAACTAATGCATCATGGAGGGCTGATGTATGAATTATGTTAATTTGTTTATTACAAATAAAATGTCTAGACGTATAATAGATAAATACTATAAAGAATCAAGTACTTGTTTATACTATGTGAGATCCATAAAGGGTTACCATTATATAATTTGAATAACCCAGTGGTGGATAGTGGGGTGATGACTTTCTTGACATTTTGCATATTCTTCTATGATAATAGATCTCAAATGTACATTTTATATATGTAAGAAAAGTTTAGAAGATGTGAGCATCGCTTCCACTTCTAGAAAATAACTTATGGTTCCTAGGGTTTTTGATAAGGAATTGATTTGTCAATTGCTTAAAGAATTACTTAATCTTAATAAAATTATGGTCTATAATGATAATATTATCTATATAGACCAATTGATTTATAAAATATTCCTTTTGTTGTCGTAGGAATAAAAAGATCTTAGATTTGGAGTTGACAAAACTGGTTAATATAAAAATGGAGCCAAGTTCGATATACCAAGCTCTTGGAGTTTGGCGAAGTCTATAAATAAATTTTATAGTTGATAAACATGATTTGAACATTGAGGGTGGATGAAACTAAGATATTGCCACATAAAGATATCTTTAATAATTTTAAGAAAGCATTGTTAATATTTAGTTAAGGCATATGCTAAACTTGAATGATAGTCAAACTCAGGATGAGTTAAATTATCGTCTGTTTAATAATTAGATTGAAATCAACACCTGATCATTAATGAAACCCTTTGCAAACTAGACGTTCTTTGTATTTGACAATGGATCTATATGTATTTCACTTAATTCGAAAGATCCACTTATACTCGATAACATTCTATATAGGGTAAGATAATATAAGGGCTCATTTGGTATTATGCAGTTGATTGTTGAATCCCGAATGTGGATGATGAAATCAATTGATGAATTTATAGACTAATATGCTTCTAAAAGAAGTGATATAGGAAATACTTCGATCACAGAAATGAACCATCACAAGGTAAATTATCGAAGTAATAGAATTAGATATTGGGCCAGAGAAGTATCATGTCAGAGATTGGACATTGGGCTACAGGATTGGTTGACATGCCGAAGAATAAATTTTGTGCCATAAATTTGGGCATCGGGCCAGAAGGATTAAGTATTGCGCCAAAAGATCAGATGTTGTGGGAAGTCAACATATAGATAGATCGGGCGATATGCCAAAGGCAAGGATAATGTGCTGAAGGTTCAAACGAAATGCTGGATGATTAGATGATATGTCAGAATATTTGACAACTTGATGAAAGCCTTGTGGTTATTCTGGATATGTGATCGAGTGATTAAGTCTTGATTGAGATTGTTCAGGGTCAAATTAATTTGGTATTGAATTAAAATCATGCCAACTTAATTATTAGCCAATTGGGCCTGAACAACAGTTGAATTAGGCTTGTTGGAAGCTTAATTTAGTGATCTTGTGCTGGCCTGGGTGGTGGTACCGTCAGGCCTAAGCTATGGTACTGCCTAATTATCGGAATTTACTATTTGTGCTTTTCTGGGAATGCCAATAGTGGTACCACCTAGGCGACGATGGTAATGCTAGAGCCCAAATTCTCGAGCTTTGTTCAGTAGTAGTACCACTCGACACTGGTAGTAATGCCACCAATACTCCAAAATATCAAAGATATAAATTTTTTGACTATATTTTTGAAACCTTTGGGAGTCTAAAAGTACCCCACTCATGCTTGTTTGATGTAAAAAAAAAAAAATCTTAAGAATTAAAATATTGTAAACCCTCTTGAAATAATGTTAAGATTTTTCCTCCTTGAGTTCAAAAATTATTATTCTAAGGAGATGTGAGGTCTTTTGTAAACGAGAAGTGTAAAAGTTCTCTTTTAAGTATGTTAAAAGGAGACAAAGATAGTTGATATTCATTCGTTGGAAAAAAGATTGATAGTGAAAGTTGATGGCCTTGAGGGAAGCGAAATAGGGAATGGACGTAGGTCGGGATTACTAGTTATAGGTGCTTTACAAGCCAATCACGTGAGATACTCTACTAGACCTGCGCAAAGTTGGAACTTGTGTGCTAGGTACATGAACAGACTCAAACTCTGGAATGGTACTTGAGCTAGGTTCTCCAACCTCACTTAACTATATCTCACTCTCACTACTACCAAGAATATGTTTCTTCTTGAGAAACACAGCCCTCTTGGCAACAAAGATATTCTGATAGAAATAGTACCCTAAAGTCTCTTTAGGGTATCCCTCGAATGTGTATTGTTCCATTCTTGATTCCAACTTATCAGGATTGTGTGTTCTAACGTGGACAGGATAGCCCCAAATCTTAATCATCTTAAGATTAAGCTTCTTTCCTTTTTATATCTCGTGTAAACACTACCAACTTTGGTGGAACTCTTTTTAGAAGGTAAGCTGCAGTCTCTAGGGCTTATCCTCAGAATGAGATAGGTAGGTTAACGAAACTCATCATGGACCACACTATGTCTAACAGTATGTGATTCCTCCTTTCTAATACACCATTGTGCTAAGGTGTATAAGGAGGTGTCCATTAGGATAGGATCCCATTGTCCTTGAGGAAATTGGTGAACTCCAACTCATGCACTCTCCTTGATCTGATCGAAGAGTCTTAATATTCCTTCCAATCTAGTTCTATACTTAATTCTTATATTCTTTAAATTTTTTCAAAGGCCTTGGACTTGTAATTTATCAAGTATACATTTTTAACTTAGAAAAATCATCAGTAAATGTAATGAAGTATAAGTAACCATATATAGCCTGAGTCGACATGGGACCACATACATCACTATGTATAAGTTCCAATAACTCAAGTGGCTCTCTCTCCCGTTCCACTAAAAGGAGAGTTGGTCATCTTTCCATGAAGACAAGGTTTGAAAGTTGCATATGACTTATAGTCAAATGGATCTAAGTATCTATCTTTCAATAACTTTTGAATCATTCCCTCAAGTATATAACCTAGCCTACAATACCATAGGTATGCATTGTTCACTTATCTCTTTTCCTCATATATGTATTTATATTCATGATATATGGAGAAGTGTCTAACATATATAAGCCATTTATCAAGGTCCCTCTATTGATGATCTCATCATCTATAATTATTGAACAACTATTATTCTAAAAAACTAATTTATATTCATTAATTGTCAAACAAGAGATGAAAATAATATTTTTTATAATAGAGAGAATAAAATAGTATGTATCTAATGCAATAATAGCTCCACCAGAAAGATGTAGGGACCTCCCCAACAACAACCGCTACAACTCTTGCTCCATTACTCATCTTGAGGTCCATCTTGCCTCTGGTCAATCTCCTAAGTTTTGCCAAAACTTGTAACGAATTACAGATATGATAAGCACTCCTGATATCTAATACTCATGTGTTATCATGAAAATTTAACAAGTAGAGACTGATTATGAATATACCTTAAGCTTTTGTTTCGCCTTATTTGTAAAGTAATCCTTATAGTTCCTCTTCCAATACCCATCTTGGCCGCAGTAGAAGCATTGTCTTTTGTCGGGTTTTTCTTGGCAACCTATGTCTTACCCGATTTTTCTTTGCCTTTGCCCTTCTTAAGAGTCTTACTAGCATTCCTTTTCTTTTTAGTCTCACCAATATAGAGAACTGACTTCTCTTTCTTGATAGCACTCTTAGCTTCCCTCAACATATTAAGGAGCTCGGGGAGAGTCACCTCAAATTTGCTCATGTTAAAATTCATGATGAAGTAAGAAAAGAAATCCGGTAGGGACTGAAATATAAGATCAACACACATGTTTATCCTCTAGAACTATCTTTGTACTTCACAATGCGAGTGATCTCATCCTTGCTTATCCTTTCTTCTAGCGTGGGTATAATCATTTTAAGGACATATGCGATTTTATAATTCTTATATTACGGAGCCAAATATATATAGTTTGGACCAATGAGATAGTTGGCATCAAGTATGCCACGCAGGGGGTTTGTAAGCGACAAACAAGATATAGCGTAAATAAATAACATATAGATTTTATAGAAAAACTAATTAAGCTATGGACTTCTATCTTAATGTACTCCCACTATTTTCCTAGCGAATCACGCGACACCCTCGACATATGAGACGGAAGCCTCCGATAGACTCCTAGTGAGGATCGAGATCCAATTGACATCTTAGCGCAATCTCGAGGGACTCGACCAATTACACTAAGCCCGAAAGATAGACAATTCTTGTCAATTACATCTTTTTGTGATTCCCATAATGTTCGACCTCCGAACTATCATGATCTCAAGAGACTTGACTAACCATGATGTTTCGTTAAGTCATCTCTATCATTACAACTTGAATCTAATTTAATGATATAACCTCGAGGGACTCGACCAAGCATACCATGTCCTCAGATCACCAACTACATCTCTATGTCATAGGCAAGAACTCGATCACATAGATAAGTGAGCTTGTTAGAACCTTTATGGATTCTAAGATTGGGTTGATCTCTATAAGGGATCGGCCCCCTTGGAACTCTATAGGGTTACTTCCCTCCTTGGCTTTCTACATAACAATTGAAAGATAATTGATCTATTGATGATAAAAAGTGGCTGATTATAAGGCTATTTATAGGACTTCTAAACCCCAACTCATAATAGAACTCCTGCTCAAGACTCCTACTTCTAACAACTCCAACTCCAACTCCAACTCTAAGAAGCAGCTCTTCCAACAACTTCAATCCCTTCTCTAAGAAGCAACTTTTAGTAACTCCAATCTCTTTTCTAAGAAGCAATCTCTAACCGGCCTAACTAGGGGTGGTCGATTACCATTAACTCCTAATCCTCCACCAACTTAACCCTAACCCTAGCCGGCCCCTTTTACTAAAGTAGGGGCGGCTAGCTAGGGTTTACATGGGCCTCAACTCCTAACTCAATCCTAGTCAGCCTCTCTTAAGAGGAGGGGCTAGGAGACTCCCATCTCATAAGGACATCTCCCTAACTATAGCTAATCACTTCTTTATTAGGGGGTGGCAGCTAGATTAGGGTTTATTACATTCATGACGTAATTGACTTTAACCCGTATCCAACTCCGACTCAAGATCAGCCGAATCCTAACCCTACTAGGATTTGGGCTGATTTATTACAATGAACTCAAATCTTCTCCAAGCTGATCTAATGTTAGATCTAAGTTGGCCAACAAAGCCTAATCTAAGGGCTCGACAAATCGACTAGGACCCAACTCAGCTAGGGTCCTAACATACCTACCCTCTTCAAATAAGCCTTATCCTTAAGGCCTTATGTCTCCGGGTCCTAATCTGTAACTCCTCATGAGGCTCCCTCGTGGCCCCTATAGTAGGCATATCCTGCTCCTGTGGTCCAGCATCAATAGTAGTGACTGGATGGTGATGTGTTGCAATCCTGCGATCCCATAAAATCATCAACTGAACCTTGGCCTCTCATTAACTTGGGTGTTGGGTGAATAGATCTAGCTTGAGTCATCCTCTCTAAACTTCCATTTGCAGTGAGATTCCTGGAGGATCAATTGTAATTTTAAATTAGTATGCCGATTTGATCCACAAGTTATGGCTCCAATGTAATCTCCAGTTTTATAGGGTCCAAAGAAACTGGGAGAATACTTCCGTGAGGCTCGAGTCTTCATAAATTCCTATTGGTAGGGATGAAGATGAAGAAAGACTCGATCTTTAATAGTAAACTTCCTTCTACTCCGACATCTGTCGTGCAGCTATTTCTTTCTTGCCCTCTAGTAGAATCCATAATAAGGTGAGCCCGATATGAGTTTAGAGGGAGTAGAAGCTGTAATTTTTTAGGACTTAATTTTATCTTCGCTTTGTGTTGTCCTATATCATACCAAGCCATAAATTCAGCATTAGTCAGCATTTCCTCATCATAGATTGATAGCTTCAGGTGATATAAGGAGAGGGCTTTGCTGATATTGGCTAGGGGTCGACCATTATACATATGGATAACATAAATTCTAGTTCCCGATGTGCCAACCATAAACACTTTGTTGAAGTCGGGTAAAGCTAGCACCGACAAAGAGTAGAGGTTGTAACTTGGTTGGATGACCCTGTTTCAAGCATCATGTCACATGTACCATCACTCAAGTGATTGTCTTATAGGGCACCTGTAACCAACATCCTCTGCTCATAGGTGATTCTGACCCAGGCCTCAGTAGTCTTACACCTCTACCTCATCCTTAGCAGCATTAGGGACAGCCCAAAGACCTATGTTGCAACAACGCTATGCCTCCGCCTTATCCTCAAAAACTTCCCTTAGGCCTCCTCGAGCCTTTGCTCGGCCTTCGTTGTTCACAGTTAATCTATGATGATTAAATTTGACTTAGCATGAAAGTTGGGCCTCTAATCACCATACACAATTTAGACCTACCATAAGCACATCCCCCTAAGCGCATCAAGCCTCAGGGCAGCAAAAAGCTAACCCCTAAATGAGTACCAAGCGATACAAATCTTAAGGGCAAGACAAAGCATCACGTCCCGAACAAAGCACCTTAGTAGTGACAAATGCCACCTGCCACTCATCCACTACCACTAGTCAAGTATTATGACAGGTCCAGCCTCCCACTTAAGAGTGGTTAGAAGACCCAAAGGTTGAGCTTCCGCACTACACCTAACCCTGCACTCATTATTAAAGGCTGAGGGCTGCACCTAGGTCGAGCATTTATTCTCCCCCTAACCATGCACTCAGTGTCAATGGTCTAGAGTTACACCTAGGTCGAGCCTCCGTGCTCCCCCTAGCTATGTACTCAGTCTTAAAGGCCAAGGTTGTGATAGGACTCCAGCAGGGTTGAGTCCTAATCTCCCTAGAAGTAGTCAATAAAACCCTACTAGATTGTAATAAAGTCACTCCTATCTTATAAAGGAGTATGGCTATGGTTTAGATTAGCCCTTAGGGCTTAGTGGCCACTGCCCCCCTTACTGGGTTGGTAGGCTAGGGTTTCCCCTTGCTTAGGTCAGCTATAAAGCCAACCTAGCCGCCACCTATTCCCTCTTAGATAGGTAGGCTATAAAAGGGGCAAAATGATAATCTTAGTTAGGCAAGTACCCCCCTAAGGCTAGGGTTTGGTGCCCTATATAAGCATGTAGCCTCCACCTCTTTTTATTAAGAAATTATCAATTTTATTTTAGCCTTGTGCCGAATCTAGGAGGGAGGAACCCCTATAGCATTCCAAGGGTTGATCTCCCTCAAGGGTCAAAATCTATAGAGCTGCTTCTGAAGTTCTATCAGGTTGCACCTAGGTCAAGCCTCCATGCTCCCCCTAATTATGTACTCAATGTTAATGGCTGATTCTTTGTGCTTCCCCTAGCCATGCACTTAACATTAAAGGCTAAGGGATGCACCTCGGCTGACCCTCTACACTCCCCCTAGTCATGCACTTGGTGTTAAAGGTTGAGGGTTGCACCTAGGATGAGCCTCTGCACTCCCCTAGCTCTGCAATCGGTGTAAAAGGCCAAATGTTACGCCTAGGTGTTAGGACTCTACCTAGGAGAGTCCTAATTTAGTTTCATTAAAGAGGGCAATCATGTAAAATCTAAGGACATTCATGTAAATCCTATCTAGCTGACCTCTATTAAGGAAAGTAAGGAGGCTGGCTAGGTTAGGATTAGTTGAAGAAGATATTTGAAGGGAGAGTAAGATGTAGGTTACCCTAATTAACAACCCCTTTTCCTAGTTAAAGAAGGGGTTTATTGAGGAGGGGATTAAGTTAGAATAGGATTAGAAAATAATAAAGCAACCGGTCACCCCTAGATGGGCCGGATGGAGGTTGGACTTAGAGTTCCATTATGAGTTGCTTTAGGAGTTGGTTAGGAGTAGAAGTCTTAAAGTAGGAGACATCTTAGGAATTAGGGTTAGAAGGCCTATAAATAACCTTATAATCCTCTACTTTTTATCATTAATAAAAGAGTATTTTCTGTAACATTTGAGCAGTAAATTGGAGGAGGGAACCCCTATAGAGTTCCAAGGAGGTCGATCCCCTATAGTAATCACCCCCGAGCTTAGAATCAATTAGGATTCTAACACTTAGTATCAGAGTAGCATTCTTAGTATCTTGCTGCCCTTCCATAGCCATCCATTAGCCTCCCAAAGCCATCCAAAGCAATTCCCATAATTGCTTAAAGATCATCACTAAATTCTGTCGTCATCTTCACTACCGCAGATCATCCCTTAATCTCTCCATGAATTGCAGCAGGTTATGGTTTCCTATCTTACTGCTACTGCAATTTAGTTATCCCTATTCAAAAAAAAATACAAAAAAATTCATTCCTATTTATCGCATAAATTTTTTGTCATAAAGTTTCCATCTTTATAATGAAAATTACATCGCATAATTCCATTTGCACACCCTTTACTTTTTGATTTGCTGCTATGTTTTTACAAATCAAATTTCTATGAACGGATTTATAACTTCCTATCCTCAGATTTCCCCTTTGGTTTCATTAAAAAATCATCAAGATAACCTGCTCATCTTTTACATCCAAGCTGCTGCAATTTAGACATAAAAATTTGTTACCGTACTTCTTCGTGATCTTTGATTTTGCCAAATCAATTGATGTTATTTCTTTCCATAAATTTTTTATCGACACTACCTCTACCTTACTAGAAGATTCCCCTTAAGTTTCAATTTAATTTTTGTTGAAAATTTATGGAAAGGAATTATGTCTTCACTGTTGGAATTTTTTTTGATGAAAAATCTGTTGCAACACCTTTGTCCTTCTTCTTCTTCTTAACCCACCATAACCAAATTATTTCACTGCCACCACCCAAGATGTCTTTAGGGTATCCCTCTAGCCTTAAGATGCAGTTGTCATAACCTATTTTTATGACCCTAACATCCCCAAAAACTATAGCCAAATACAGAAAACCATTGCAGCTGAACCCTTCTATCACCAACCGATTGTCCGAATCTATAACCACCCATGCCATCGACCAGTCAACAGGAAAAATACAAGGATATATTTGATCTATAGGCATACACCATGGCTTCCCAAGATCCAATTGATGCCAAGTTTGAAGTATTGGATCTCGACTTGAATCGCGGATTGAATCGCAGTTGGAGGATAAACTGTGCGCTTTGTTCGCGGAGTTCAAAATTGGACAACCACCGAGTCCAACAAAATCTCAATGAGGAGAGAGTTCAAAGAGGCCCCCAAAGAAGGAGGGACAACTTTCAAGCATACTTCAGACATGCATGAGGGTGGACTTCCCACGATAGGAAGAAGGAGACCCAGCGGGGTTGATTTTTCCACGCCGAATGTTACTTCCGCTACTACCAAATGTTAGATAATACTATAATGGAAATCACTATCATCCACCTTGAAAGAGATGCTATTTAATTGTACAATTGGCTAGAATATAATCATGGGGCTCCGATATGGAATCAATTTAAAAATGCACTGCTGAACCACTTCGGACCTACGAAGTACGAAAATATTGACGGCCAACTTGCAAAAATCTGGCAAACCTCTAGAATTCAAGAGTACTAAACCAGGTTTGAGAAGCTATCTTACTTTGCTCATGATTGGACTGACCAACAATTGCTAGGTTCTTTCATCGAGGGACTCAAGCCGGAGATAAAAGTGGAGGTTAAGGCGCGACAATCTCGTATGATAGCTGCTGCAATTTCCTTCGCTCGAATACAAGAAGAGCGGCTCAACCAAGATACCAGGAGGTTGAGAACCAGTCCTAGGCCTATAGAATACAAGCCTCCTTCTATTCCCAACTGTCCTTCGTTGCCAAAAAAATTGACAAGAGAAGAACTACGTGACCGATCAGCAAAGGGGCTTTGTTGGCATTATGATGAATCGTTGAGTCACGATTTACACACGACGAATGGAGAAAGTCTTACACAAAATATATAGCGGTTTTTTAGTATAACTTAAGCAGCAATCCAAGGGGAAGGCAATGAAACTTAAAGATCCAAATCTACTTCCCTTGTTGAATTTTCAGATGTATTTGATGAACCGTGCAGCCTACCTCCTAGCCGCCAGCATGATCATCGGATATCGATTCTTCCAGGCAGACCTCTAGCAAACACTCGACCATATCAGTATCCTCATCTACAGAAGGATGAAATATAAAGGATTGTGAAGGAGATGCTTGAAATAGGAGTTATTCAATCGAGCTACAACCCCTATTCTTTACCGGTACTCCTTGTACGAAAGAAAGATGAAACGTGGCAAATATGCATCGACTACAGAGCTCTCAACAATATAACTGTCAAGGATAAGTACCATATTCCAGTAGTAGATGAATTAAAGGGAGCATGAATCTTCACAAAGCTGGACCTTCGATCCAGATATCATCAAATATGAGTATGCGAAGAAGACATATCAAAAATCGTCTTTCGAACGCATAACGGCCACTACGAATTTCTAGTAATGCCCTTCGGTCTTACCAATGCTTCCTCCACCTTCCAAAGCCTTATGAATGATATCTTTCAGAATTATCTTTATAAGTTTGTGTTGGTTTTCTTCGATGACATCCTTATCTATAGCGCTTCTATTGAAAGTCATTTTGAGCACTTACGAATTGTTTTGACGATTCTTCGAGAGCATGTCCTTTTTGTCAAAAAGTTGAAGTGTAGCTTTCTTCAACAGAAGATGGAGCATTTTGGGCATATCATATCAGAGGAAGGAGTGGTGGTATACCATTCCAAAATTGAAGCAATGCAGAATTGGCCGACCCTAAGAAACGTAAAATCACCGTACGACTTTCTCGGCTTAACAGGCTACTACCACAAGTTCGTGAAAGACTATGGGAAGATCAATGGGCCTCTCATTTGCTTGCTAAAAAAAGAAGCTTTCCAATAGTCGGATAGAGCCTCCACCACCTTTGACGAACTTAAGATCGTAATGATGAGATAGCTGCCCCCAGCATATACAAGTAATACTTTATCTTCTTCCCACCTCAAGATGACTATTTACGACAAGGAGATACTCACGATTGTGCACACGGTGGCTAAGTGGAGACCATACTTATTCGGGTGACGCTTCCAAATCAAGAATGATCATAAGAGCCTAAAATATTTCTTGGAGCAGAAGATATCTTCCCCCAAGCAGCAAAAATGGGTAACAAAGCTTCTTGGATATGATTATGAAGTAATTTATAAAAAGGGGAAAGAGAATGTCATTGTAGATGTGTTTCATGACTACCCGAGCAAGCTGAATTTTTGGTTGTTTCACTTTCGACCAGTAACTTCATTGAGGACATTAGGAAAGAATGGCAAGATGATCCAGGAACTTGCAACATCATAAATAAATTCGAGGAAGAACCAGGTTCTATTGCTCATTACATTTGAGACTCAAAAGACCTACGCTATAAGGGATGCATTGTGCTTGCGACAAATTCTAGTTGCATAAAGACCATCATTTAATAGATGCATTCCACACCTGTGGCCGGGTATTCCGGGTTCCTTAGAACCTATAAGAGAATTAAGCAAAATTTTTATTGGGAAGGGATGAAAAGTATTATTGCAAAATTTGTAGCATAATGTGATGTGTGCCAACGACATAAAGGCGAAACAATGGTAAGCCCCGGAAAGCCACAACCTCTACCCATCTCAGATTTAATATGGATCGATATATCAATGAACTTCATCGAAGAGCTACCCTCATCACAAGGAAAAGGTATGATTCTTGTTGTTGTTGATCGCCTTACAAAGTATGCTTACTTCTATACGGTTCACAGTCCCTACACTACTTCCAGCATTGCCCGAATCTTTATGGAAATATTATAAAATTACATGGGATGCTGAGATATGTTGTACGTGATCATGATAGGTCTTCATAAGCAAATTCTAGGCAGAATTATTCTAAATACAGGGCACTGAATTGAAGATGAGTATAGCATATCACCCACAAATCGATGGTCAAACTGAAGTGGTGAACATGTGTTTAAAGACATACCTCAAATGCTTCGCTAGTGATCGGCCAAAAGAATGGATAAAGTGGCTCCCTTGGGCCAAGTGGTGGTATAACATAACATATCGTTCATCCACGAAAACTATACCCTATGAGGCTATATATGGCCGACCTCCTCTTGTAATCCCAAAATATGTATTGGGCACCTCTAAAGCAGAATAAGTAGACAGGGAACTACAAGACAGAGACAAAATGCTGAATCTATTAAAAGATAAACTTTATGCAACTCAAGCAAGGATGAAACAACAATATGATCAACACAAAGGCGAAAGAGAATTTGCAGTAGGAGATTGGGTATTTCTATGACTCCGGGCATACAAGCAAACATCGATCCAGACTAGAGCATCCATAAAGCTTTCATCTTGGTTCTATGGACCCTATCAAATTATGAAGCGTATTAGGGCAGTAACATATAGATTGGACTTACTCACTGACTCCCAAATCCATCCAGTCTTTCATGTGTCATGCTTGAAGCTCAAATTAAGACAGGACAAGATAGTTCAAAGACACTTACCTAATATGACTATCTAAGGAGAGCTCTAGACTCAACTAAGTGCCATTATTGACTAAAGGATCATGACACGATGATGGTGACCCACTACTAAAGTGCTAATATAGTGGGCAAACTTTCCAGAAGAAGAGGCCACTTTGGAGAACTATGATGATTTAAAAATTAAATTTCTAGAATTCATGGAGCACCAGCCTCGAGGACAAGGCTGATTTGAAGAATGAGGATCTGTTAGGACTCTAGCTGGGAGAGTCCTAACTTAGTTTCATTAAAGAGGGCAATCATATAAAACTAAAAGCATTCATGTAAATCCTATCTAGCTGACCCCTATTAAGGAAAGTAAGGAGGCCGGCTAGGTTAGGATTAGTTGAGGAAGATATTTGAAGGGAGAGTAAGATGTAGGTTACCCTAGTTAAAGAGGGGATTGATTTAGGAGGGGATTAAGTTAGAATAGGATTAGGAAATAATAAATCAATCGGCCACCCCTAGATGGGCCAATTGGAGGTTGGACCTAGAGTTGCATTAGGAGTTGCTTTAAGAGTTGGTTAGGAGTACAAGCCTTGAAGTAGGAGTCCTCTTAGGAATTAGGGTTAGAAGGCCTATAAATAGACTTATAATTCTCTACTTTTTATCATCAATAGAAGAGTATTTTATAGATCCTTTGAGCAACAAGTTGGAGGAGGGGACCCCTATAGAGTTCCAATGATGTCGATCCCCTATAATATCACCCCCAAGCTTAGAATCTACTAGGGTTCTAACACTTGGTATCAGAGCAGCATTCTTAGCATCTCACTATCCTTCCATAGCCATCCATCAGCCCCCCAAAGCCATCCAAAGCAATTCCCACAATTGCTTAAAGATCGTCACTAAATTCCGCTGTCATCTCCACTACCGTAGATCATCCATTGATCTCCCCATGAATTGCAAAAGGTTCTGATTTTCTACCTTACTATTGCTACAATTTTGTTATCCCTATTCAAGAAAAAAATATAAAATAATTTGTTCCTATTTGCTGCATAAACTTTTCATCACAAAGTTTCCATCTTTATGACCAAAGTTATGTCGCAGAATTCCAGTCGCACACCCTTTACTGTTTGATTTGCTATTACATTTTTACTAATCAAATTTTTATAAAATTTCTACCACAGAGTTATAACTTCCTATCCTCGGATCTCTCTTTAGTTTTGTTGAAAAATCATCAAGATAACCTTCTTATCTTTTACGTCCAAGCTGCTATAGTTTAGATGTAAAAATCTAGTACCATACTTCTTCATGATCTTTGATTTTGCCAAACCAATTACTGTTATTTCTTTCAATGAAATTTTTATCAACACTACCTCTTCATTACTAGAAGATTCCCCTTAAGTTTCACTCAAATTTTTGTTGAAAATTTCTGGAAAAAAATTGTCTTCACTACTGGAATTTTTTTTGATAAAATATCTGCTTCAACGCCGTTGTCCTTCTTCTTCTTCTTAACCCACCGAAACCCAAACATCTCGATCCCACCACCTAAGACATCTTTAGGGCATCTCTATAGCCTTAAGATGTAACCATCATAATCTATTTTTATAACCCTAACACCCCTAAAAACTGTAGCCTAAAATAGAAAATCATTGTAGCCGAACCCTTCTATCACTAACCGATTGTTCGAATCTTCCACCACCCATGCCATTGACCCATCAACAAAAAAAAGACAAGGACATATCTAATCTATAGGCATATGCCATGGCTTCCCAAGATCCAATTGATGCCAAGTTTAAAGTACTGAGATCTTAGCTTGAATCACGGCTCGAATCATGCTTGGAGGATAAACTGTGCGCTTTGTTCGCGGAGTTCAAAATAGGACAATCATTGAGTCCAACAAAATCTCAGTGAGGAGATAGTTCAGAGAGGCCCCTAGAGAATAAGAGATAACCTTTGAACATGCTTCAGCCATGCATAAGGGTGGACTTCCCATGATGGGAAGAAGGAGACCCGGTGGGGTGGATTTCGTACATCGAACGTTACTTCCATGACTACCGAACGTCAGACGATGCTATGGTGGAAATTACTGTCATCCAGCTATCAATTGTACAATTAGCTAAAATATAATCATGGGGCTCCGACATGGAATCAATTTAAAAATGTATTGCTGAACCACTTCGAACCTATGAAGTAGGAAAATATCGACAGCCAACTCACAAAAATCCGACAAACCTCTAAAATTCAAGAGTACCAAACCAGGTTTGAGAAGTTGTCCTACCTTGCTCATGATTGGACTGATTGACAATTACTAGGTACCTTCATCGAGGGACTCAAGTTAGAGATAAAAGGGGAGGTTAAGGCGCGACAGCCCCGTACCATAGCTGTTGTAATTTCCTTTGCCCGAATACAAGAAGAGCGGCTCAACCAAGATACCCGGAGGTTGAGAACTACTCCTAGGCCCACAGCATACAAGCCTCTTCTACTCCTAGCCATCCTTCATTGCCAAAAGAATTAACAAGAGAAGAACTACGTGACCGATCAGCAAAAGGGCTTTATTGGCATTGTGACAAATCATGGAGTCACGATCATCGCTACAAAAAGGGTTGCCTCCTATTGATTGAACCTCTTGAAGATGTGGAGCAGGAGGTCCAAGAGCATGAGGAAGAGGTCACGGACGAAGAAGAGTAGCCAATTGATATTACAATACATGCTCTTGTCGACTACGTGAACTCGCAAATGATGAAAGTGGGAGGATTTCTGAAGCAACAACCGATTACCATTCTCATTGACACCGGGAGTACTAATAATTTTACGAATAGCAAGGTTGTTGTCTGAATGGCCTTACCTATTGAATATTGCAGCATGTTTGATGTTAAAGTCTCCGATGGATGAATTCTAAAGTGTGATCATCGGTGCCCGCGAGTGAAGCTTTTGCTGTAGGATCAAGAAATAATCCATATTTTTTTCCTCCTCCTCTTCATGATTATGAAGTCATGCTTGGCATCGAATGGCTGATGACATTAGGTGATATTTCTTAGAATTTTTTGAAATTAATCATGAAGTTTTGCAGCCAGGGAAAACAAGTGGTACTGTGTGGCAAACGGGGAGCAACATATCAACGATTTGCACACGATGAATGGAGAAAGTCTTGTATAAAACATATAGCAGCTTTTTAGTACAACTTGAGTAGCAATCCAAGGGGGAGGCAACCAAAGTTAAAGACCCAAATCTACTTCCCTTACTTGCTAAATTTTTTGATATATTTGACAAACCGCGCATCCTACCTCATAGCTGCCAGCATGATCATTGGATACCGATTCTTCCGGGTAGACCTCTAGCAAACACTCATCCATATCAGTACCCTCATCTACAGAAGGATGAAATAGAAAAGATTGTGAAGGAGATGCTCGAAACATGAGTTATTCAACCAAGTTACATCACCTACTCTTCACCGGTACTCCTTGTACAAAAGAAGGACGAAACATGACAAATGTGCATCGACTACAGAGCTCTTAATAATATCACTATCAAGGACAAGTACCCTATTCCAGTAGTAGATGAATTGCTTGATGAATTAAAGAGAGCACAAATCTTCACAAAGATGGACCTTCGATCCGAATATTATCAAATATGAGTATGCAAAGAAGACATACCGAAAACCAACTTTAAGACGCATAACGACCACTACGAATTTCTGGTAATGCCCTTTGGTCTTACCAATGCTCCCTCCACCTTTCAGAGCCTTATGAATAATATCTTCCAGAATTATCTTTGTAAGTTTGTGTTGGTTTTGACATCCTTATCTATAGCCCTTTTATTGAAAGTCATTCTGAGCACTTACAACTTGTTTTGATGATTCTTCGAGAGTATGTCCTTTTTGTCAAAAAATTAAAGTGTAACTTTCTTCAACATAAGGTGGAGTATCTTGGGCATATCATATCAGAGGAAGGAGTGGCGATGGACCCTTCTAAAATTGAAGCAATGCAGAACTGGCTGACCCCAAGAAACGTAAAATCGTAGCATGGCTTTCTCGGCTTAACAGGCTACTACCGCAAGTTTGTGAAAGACTATGGGAAGATCACTACACCTCTTACTTCCTTGCCGAAAAAAGATATTTTTCAATGGTTAGATAGAGCCTCCATTCCTTTGACGAACTTAAGACTGTAATGATGACAACGCCTATGCTAGTACTACCTTACTTCGACAAGACTTTTGTTATTGAAGCCGATGCCTCCGGAATAGGAATAGGTGTTATGTTAATGCAAGATGGCCGTCCCCTACCATATACAAGCAAGGCTTTATCTCCTTCCTACCTCAAGATGGCTCTTTATGACAAGGAGATGCTCGCGATTGTGCACGCCATGGCTAAGTGGAGACCGTACTTAATCGGGCGATGCTTCCAAATCAAGACCGACCATAAGAGCCTGAAATATTTTTTGGAGCAGAAAAATCTTTCCCAAGTAGCAAAAATGGGTAACAAAGCTTCTTGGATATAATTATGAAATAATTTATAAAAAGAAAAAGAGAATGTTATTGCATATGTGCTTTCGCAACTACTCGAGCAAGCTGAATTTTTGGCTATTTCACTTTCGACCAGCAACTTCCTTGAGGATATTAGGCAAGAATGACAAGATGATTCAGGAACTAGCAAGATCATAAAGAAATTGGAGGAAGAACTAGGTTCCATGGCTCATTACATTTGGGACTCAAAAGACCTATGCTATAAGGGACGCATTGTGCATGTGCTAAATTCAAGTTGCATAAAAACCATCCTTCAAGAGATGCATTCCACACCCGCAGCTGGGCATTCCGGGTTCCTTAGAACCTATAAGAGAATTAAGTTAAATTTTTATTGGGAAGGGTTAAAAAATATTATTGCTAAATTTGTAGCATAATGTGATGTGTGCCAACGACAAAAAGGCGAAACAATGGCAAGCCCCGGAAAGCTACAACCTCTACCCATCCTAGACTCAATATGGACTGATATATCAATGGACTTCATTGAAGAGATGCCCTCATCACAAGGAAAAGGTATGATTCTTGTTGTTGTTTATCACCTTACAAAGTATTCCCACTTCTATACAGTTCGCAATCCCTACACTACTTCCAGTATTGCCCGAATCTTTATGGAAAATATTATAAAATTACATGGGATGCCAAGATCTATTGTACGTAATCATGATAGGGTCTTTACGAGCAAATTCTGGATAGGATTATTCCAAATACAGGGCACTAAATTGAAGATGAGCATAGCATATCACCCACAAACCGACGACCAAACTGAAGTGGTGAACAGGTGTTTAGAGACAAACCTCAAATGCTTCGCCAATGACTAACCAAAAGAGTGGACAAAGTGGCTCCCTTGGGCCGAGTGGTGGTATAACACAACTTATCATTCATCCACAAAAACTACACCCTATGAGGCTATGTATGACCGACCTACTCCTATAATCCTAAAATATGTATTGGGCACCTCTAAAGTAGAACAAGTAGATAGGAAACTACAAGACAGAGACAAAATGCTGAAGCTATTAAAAAATAATCTTTCTGTAGCTCAAGCAAGGATGAAACAATAATATGATCAATACAAAGGCGAAAGAGAATTTACAACGGGAGATTGGGTATTTCTATGACTCCAGCCATACAAACAAACATCAATCCAGACTATAGCATCCATAAAGCTTTCAGCTCAGTTTTATGGACCCTATTAGATTGTGGAGCACATCGGGGTAGTAGCATACTGATTGGACCTACCTGTCAACTCCTGAATCCATCTAGTCTTTCATATGTTGTGCTTGAATCTCAAATTAGGACAGGACGAGATAGTTCAAAGACACTTACCTAATATGATTATCTAACGAGAGATCCAGACTCAACTGAGTGCTATTATTGACCGAAGGATCGTGACACAATGACAGCGACCCACTAATGAAGTGCTAATATAGTGGGCGAACCTTCCAGAAGAAGAGGTCACTTGGGAGAACTATAATGATTTAAAAATCAAATTTCTAGAATTCATACAGCACCAACCTCGAGGACAAGACTGATTTGAAGAGGGCGGGTCTGTTAGGACTCTAGCTAGGGGAGTCCTAACCTAGTTTCATTAAAGAGGATAATCATATAAAATCTAAGGGCATTCATATAAATCCTATGTAGCATACCTCTATTAAGGAAAGTAAGGAGGTCGACTAGGTTAGGATTAGTTGAGGAAGATATTTGAAGGGAGAGTAAGATGCAGGTTACCCTAATTAACCACCCTTTATCCTAGTTAAAAAGGGGATTGATTTAGGAGGGGATTAAGTTAGAATAGGATTAGAAAATAATAAAGCAATCGGCCACCCCTAGATGGGCCGATTGGAGGTTAGACTTAGAGTTACATTAGGAGTTGCTTTAGGAGTTGGTTAGGAGTAGAAGTTTTGAAGTAGGAGTCCTCTTATGAATTAGGGTTAGAAAGCCTATAAATAGCCTTATAATTCTTCACTTTTTATCATCAATAGAAGAGTATTTTCTATAGCCTTTGAGCAGCAAGTTGGATAAGGGAACCCCTATAGAGTTCCAAGGAGGCTGATCCCCTATAGTGATCACCCCCGAGCTTAGAATCTACCAGGGTTCTAACACTAGGCCATGTCTGTGCACTCGGCATGAAAATTCGAGGGTCACACCTCAGATGAATAAGAGTTTAAAAGGACTAGCTCTTGAGCTAAGCACCTTAGTATAAAACTCCGGCACTTCATGCTCCCCCTAGTTGTGTTGAATCTCATATTTTGATAATGAAATCAATTGATGAGTTATTGATCTAACAGGATTATTAGAATTGATTAATGTAGGATTAATTATGAAAGAATGATTATTACAATCAGGATTGGCCAAGGTCAAGCCCATGCATCGAGTTGATGCAGTTGGGAACTCACTATGAGTGCATCGGGAGCTCGTTGAGGGTATCGAGAGTTTGTTAGGATGGCATAAGGGAGCTCATCAGAAGAAGACAAGACTAGCCGAAAGATTATCGGGCGTAACCGAAAAGCTTATCGGGAGTTAAGATGGTCTTATAATGGATGTTTGATAATTATGATTATATTTAATTAAGTCATCATTAACATCGTGCAGGACTAACTATGATAAGAGCAATGGAGTTACAACCAGATGATGGGCCGAGATCAAGCTTAAGCATCGAGCCAGGGTTCGGACGATGTAGTGGGATCTCGTTGAAGTTCGCTAGGAGATTTGTCGAAGGGATTGGGAAGCTCGCTGGGAACATGCCGGGAGATCACCGGAAGAAGACGGGAAGACTTATCACAAGAATGTTGGAGGCTGTCGGATTGACGAGAGTTAGGTCTTGTTTAGCTTGTTGGTCATTAAGTGTTGTAATCATTAAGTCATAGTTAGAGTTTGAGTCCAAATTCAGTTGGATTATAAAGGAATACAAATCAACTCAATAAGGCAATCAGGTCCACTATTGGGGTTTGATTGATCTCAGGTTGAGCTCAATTGATTGAGCAAAGAGTTGGTCAATATTAGGTTCAAGCCAAAATTTGAAAAGTGGAGGGAACCACTTTTGCAAAAATTTCAGCGAGTAAACCGTTGGTGAGCAATAGGTGTACCGCCGCCACCCAAGTTTTCGGGTGGCTAATGGCGGCTAACCTACCCATACTGGGCAGTTGAATCGCCCATACCTAGGAATCTTGGTACTTTGGGTAGTTAACCCGCCTAGGGCTGGCAGGTAAACTACCTATACTTAGGTGTTCGGGCGGCTAAGCCACCCAGGTCGACGGGTGAACCGCCCATACTTGGATTTTCTAGATATTATTGGATTTTGGCTCCAAAAATATGAAGTAACTTAGGGTTTATAAATACCCCAAGTATTCTTGTATACAATATAACACTTTTTGGAGATTATATTTTGAGAAAATATTATGTGACAATTGTAAGAAAAAAGAAAAAGAGGTAAGTAGTGATCAAAAAGTGAAATCTTGTCTCCCTGGTAAGCTTAAATGTATGCAAAGTCTTCGTCCAAAGAAAATCGGTAATGGACACCGGTGTGCCTCAAGAAGAAGGACTTGAGAGTGGAAGTAAGCCTTTGGCGTTAAACCACTATAAAAATTATGAGTGATTCTTTGCTTTAATTGATTACATAATTCTTGTATTAAAGCTTTCGATTTATCTCAACTCTTAGAAAGCAAAGTTTTCATGATAGTTCTTTCCTTCGAATGTTGCTTATCTTTCCGGATTGATTATTATCTTAGCAACTTTTCTTAATTCACTCAATCATTTCATTAAGAACAAAAAGCTTCGGTTTCCCTATCTTGTTTTAATCGAAAAAATTTCATCTAGAAAGAATATTTACATTTACACTAATTCAACCCCCCACCCTCTTAGTGCCAATTGATCCTAACAATTGGTATCAGAGCCTCAGTTTTTCTTATTTGGTTTAGCACCCAAGAGAAATGATTCTTATTGGCTTTCAAGAGGGCTTTTCTATCATTCGTCCTCCCATATTGTCACGGACAACAATGTAAACAAGGTGTTCGATGAAATGCTTGTGTTAGTCCGTGTCCTTCGGTTTATGTACATATCTTGTACAACGAGAAGCGGGCTTGCAGTAGGCTTGGAAGCCCTAGTTTGATTTACTTTATGGCCAAGTTTGGCTTGTAAATACAAGTGTGTCTTATAAGCACTTGTGGGGACATCGGTCTGTGGTGGACCATTATCCTTTGTGTGCAACCTCTCTGAGCTTGTAATGTCCATGGGTGTAATTTGTATTTTGGCTTTATAAAGTGTTTTTCTTGAGCAGTTGCTTGTGGATCCCGTGGGAGTTGCTTCTTCCGCCCGCTTTTTGTAAGTCTGGGATTTTAGGAGATCTCGGGAGGACTGATGCATGACATGCATGGGTGCGCGTAATCAGCTAAGCCCGTGACAATGTGGTATCAGAGCGGGACAAGCACACGCAGAAACACTTGCCATACAAATGTGGGGGACCTAGCTAGGCTGTGTGGAGGACAGCTAGCACGTGCAACCGCTTAGGGGAAACGGACATTGAGATGTAGGGAAAGGAGTCGCTCGAGGAGCGGGCATCCCGGTTTGGCATTCAAGGAATAGTCAACCCTTTGCGAGAGGCACCACAAGGACAAACAAGCGAAGAAGAATGCGTAGCACACAAAGATTGGGATGGTTGAGTTTGAGCTATAGCTCGACGTTGGCAACTAAACTTGACGGTGCTTAAGGCAAAAGCAGGGTGCTTGGTGAAAGATGAGACCGTGCAAGGTGGGAGGTGTTGTGTAACGACCGAAAGAGTTGTGCAAAGCTCACAGAGGTGAGGGGAATTGCTAACTCGAAGGATTAGAAACTCATGCAAGGGCTTGTACACGGATGATAGAGTGTTCGTGGCCATCCCAAGGCGCGATTAGAACTCGGCGCCATGGAGCATCAGAACTTTCTCTTCAACATGGAAAGGATATGTCCGTAGGTGGCTGAAATGTGCAACAAATTCAGCATGTTGCTAGACCTTGAAGGGTGCAGTGGAGACTGTATTGGAGAAGGGTCGCAATCTAGCGTGCATTTGTGGGGGCAGAACAAAGCACAAGTTCAGTAAGACGGAGTAGTCCAAAGGGGATGATGGTCTCCGAAACTTCCAATGGGAAGTATATAAAGAGAAAAGTTGCTCCAGTAGGACAGATATCCAGGAGGGATAAGTCCTAGTTCTCTAGTTGGAGAATCATGTGCAACGGACTGCACATATTGAGGAAGAGTTTCTCAGGGTTATATCTTCATAAAGCTCAACGGACCGAGTGAGCGACGAAGAGTTGTCGCATGATCTCGAAGGAGGTAATGCATTGGGGGATGCATTTCGAGATCAAGTGGGGGAGCAATCCAAGGCAACATCATATGAAGGCACACTTAGAGTCGAGGCAGAAATCGAACTCAACAGAGGGCTGACCCGTGGAATGGTGGACGTGAGGGCCACTATCAACTCAGTGCAAATCGAGGAGCAGAGCGACTTGGGTGGAACTCGGTGAAGTATCCAAGTCGTATGAAGGGAGTCGACATAGAAGATTGAACATGGAGCGGAGGCATGGAGCTTTCCTTTGACAGAGGTCAAGGGCATGAACTCTTGTAGAGGCAAGAGTGGGATTATGTCGTTCCATGGGTTCTTCATTCTGATGGGACAGACTTATTTTTGCATGGTGCCAAAGATGAAGGGAGCTTCAAGGCACATGCAAGCTACCTCAGAGATGCATTTGATGGAGTAACTAAGGTGATTCAACTTGCGGAGGCAAAGTTAGGATCATGAGACCTTAGTACGGGGCAAGAGGACGCAGAGACGGGTACTCTTGAAGAATATGCCACAGTGTTGCCGTTCGTTGTCGTGAACAAGAGGTGCATAGCAAGATTGTCTGGTAGGGGATAGAGGCCCAAGATCCGCACAATGGTGCACCCACTCTCTAAGTCGGGACTTGTGAGCTACTAGGCGCGACGTCCTAGAGCTATGCTTCGTCAGTGTAACCCAGAATGAGGGGACGAAGGGGAATTGCCAAGGAGCGAACTAAAAGTCGGAGATGGCAGAGGCCCTACGATGTGTTGGCAGAGGCCACACGTGGAGAAGTCGTAGTCCGAGTTCATCACACGAGAATCAGATGCAATGGAGATGTCACCGGAGGCGACATGGTGCAGCGGATCGTGGTGGAATAGTTCGTGGCAATGCAATACAGCAATCTTGTCCCGTGAGGGACAAAATCATTGAGGTATGATCGGGAGTTACCGAGCTCCACTTTGGTGTACGACACAACAAGAAGAAGGGCTATGGATTCAAGGAGTGAATGCGTAGTACCAGAGGCGGGTCTTCGTGTGCATCAAAGCTTGCATTGGATGAAAGCCTTAGTCAGATATGGGAGCCGACACCACCGAGGAAGAAGTCCAAGTGCACGTACAGTGAGTCCCATGGAGGGGACATGATCATGTGAATGATCGGAGAGCTGGGAGCTCCACTGGTGAACAATGCAACGGCAAGAAGGGTGGATTCAAGGAGTGAATGCCACATCACAGAGGGTCTTCCGTGTGTATGCATCAAGCTTGCATCGATGAAAGCCTTGCCACATATGGGGGGCTGTACCACCGAGGGAGTAGTCGATTGCAAGTACCGGTGAGTCCCATGGAGGGACTTGATTAACCGGAGGCTTGGAGAGTTGGATCGCCGGTGCCCACATTCGCTAAGGGAGCCCGCAAGTCGAGGACAAGGCCGAGTAAGCGAACGTTGCTACCAAGGAAGCTAAGGAGAAGAATCGACACGAGCCTCGCAACAAGATGGCGGAGGCCATGCATGAGAGTTGCGATCTCTCCATCGACCAAGGAGAATCGCTAGGAGGACACGGTGGTGTCGGGTGGTCGAAAGGCGAGGAAGCGACGAGTCCAACGGGCTCTACCCAAAAGAAAAGCGTCGGTTAGAGAGGAGGTGGACTGAGGAGCTCCACGGTTAGAGGCAGATCTACCGATCGGAGGAAGGGATGAAGATGCAAGGTAACGGATAGTAGTGCTATGGGCTTGGCCATGGTACAGATGGGACTTCCGTGAAGTCATCGATCCCTTGCTCTCATGAAGGAACAACATTGGTCGTAAAGGGGCCAAGGAGGTGGAGAGGCAAACCCAAGTACCAAGATGAGGAAGGCGAGGCCAAGAAACTTCATAAGACCGATGTCGATGTGCTTCTCATCCAGATAGCAAATTAAGGGACTTGGTTGATGGAGTGCTCGACCAAGGAACCAAGTAGGCAAGACATGGTATTGTACCTTTCTACTCAAGAGGAGTAGGCGGCAAAGGTGATGGAGAAGTCGGTACAACCCCAAAGGCGACCAGATCTATCAAAGACTTACTCCAAGTTGGGGGACTCCAAGTTGGAGTAAACCTTTTGCTCTTTTCGGGCAAAACTTCTTGCATTCCAAAAGTTCAATGGCAGTGGGAGGGTGAATCACAGTGGCTAACCCAACGCAAGGAGTGCAACCACTTCAAGTGCTTGAGTGTGAGCAAAGAGCGCGAATGTTAGTAACCACTCAATGCATGAAGTACAAACTCGAGGAGGCGGGAGAAATCAAGTAACCTTTGCCAGCGAATTGAGTAACCTTTGCCTTCTCAACTCGAGAGAATGGGCAGTACCCCAGTTCTCTTAACTCGAGGAAGTGAGCGAAGCCAAGCAAACTTTTTACACTTTTCGGGCAAAACTTCTTGCATTCCAGAAGTTCAATGGCAGTGGGAAGGTGAATCACCGTAGCTATCCCAACGCAAGGAGTGCAACCACTTCAAGTGCTTCAGAAGTGTGAGCAAAGA
Organism: Ensete glaucum; assembly: GCA_021527575.1. Lineage (NCBI taxonomy): Eukaryota > Viridiplantae > Streptophyta > Magnoliopsida > Zingiberales > Musaceae > Ensete > Ensete glaucum. The sequence goes on along the minus strand of CM038555.1, from coordinate 16,581,332 downwards.
GCAGGCGAATGTTAGTAACCAGCTCAATGCATGAAGTACAAACTCGAGGAGGCAGGCGAAATCAAGTAACCTTTGCCAGGCGAAATTGAGTAACCTTTGCCTTCTCAACTCGAGAGAATGGACGAAACCGAGTCCCCTCTTAACTCGAGGAAGTGAGCGAAGCCAAGCAAACTTTTACACTTTTCGCAAAACTTCTTGCATTCCAGAAGTTCAATGGCAGTAGGAAGGTGAATCACCGTAGCTATCCCAACGCAAGGAGTGCAACCACTTCAAGTGCTTCAGAAGTGTGAGCAAAGAGCAGGCGAATGTTAGTACCCAGCTTAATGCATGAAGTACAAACTCGAGGAGGCAGGCGAAATCAAGTAACCTTTGCCAGGCGAAATTGAGTAACCTTTACCTTCTCAACTCGAGAGAATGGGCGAAACCGAGTACCCCAGTTCTCTTAACTCGAGGAGGTGAGAGAAGCCACCTTACCTCCTCAACTATGAAGAGAATGGGTGAAGTCGAGTATCCCAGTTCTCTTACTTATCCAAGCAGGAGCTCACAAGTTCTGACCCTTCAAAGAAAGCTTATGGAAGACAATGGTTGTCAAATCCTCACCGTTGGTGATCGACTATTGAGAGTAGTTTTTCCACTTCATTTCCCAATTGACTAAGAGGGAGTGATGCGAACATACTTGGAAGTGACAACTAACGGAAGAAGGTTCAATGGGCAAATATTATGGAGAAAGGACCTTAAAACTTCAAAGTCTGAGGCGATGCTCGTTAAAGCTCCAACAAGCATCTACCCGTTCAAGCAATATGAGTATCGCGATCGCACATCATAAGGCGTGTCTTTTCCTTCATCGAGGGATCCGCGAGAACCAACAAGAATCAAGATAACTCAGCCAACCCCACACCGATTTAGTCATTGGTGAGTTGAAGAAGGCGGATTGGAGTTCGACTACTCAACAATGGTAGAGAGCGGCTAGGAGCCAAAGGCGTGTTGCCAAAGAAGAAGATTAAAGATTCAGAATGCGAGGAGATGCAGCGTTTGGTGGCTTGACGAGGACGTCAAGGAATAAGTGGGGAGAATGTCACGGACAACAATGTAAACAAGGTGTTCGATGAAATGCTTGTGTTAGTCCGTGTCCTTCGGTTTATGTACATATCTTGTACAACGAGAAGCGGGCTTGCAGTAGGCTTGGAAGCCCTAGTTTGATTTGCTTTATGGCCAAGTTTGGCTTGTAAATACAAGTGTGTCTTATAAGCACTTGTGGGGACATCGATGGTGGACCATTATCCTTGTGCAACCTCTCGAGCTTGTAATGTCCATGGGTGTAATTTGTATTTTGGCTTTATAAAGTGTTTTTCTTGAGCGCTTGTGGATCCCGTGGGAGTTGCTTCTTCCGCCCGTTTTCTCTTTTTGTAAGTCTGTGGGATTTTAAGAGATCTCGGGGAGGGCTGACCTTTGCGGACGGACACGCATGGGTGTCGCACGGCTTAGGCAGAATCAGCTAAGCCCATGACAATGTTCAATGGGACAGACTATACTTATTGGAAAACTCATATGAGAGTTTTCTTGCTTTCTTTAGACCTTGATTTATGGACTATTGTTGAAAATGGATTTGAAATGTCTTCTAATGAATAATTGGAATGATTTGGAGAAGAAGACCTTCTCTTTAAATGCAAAGGCTATGAATGTCTTATTTTGTGCTCTTGATAAGAATGAGTTTAGTCATGTTTCCGCTTGTTATTCGGCTTTCGATATTTGGCATACTTTAAAAATCACACACGAAAGCACAATTAATATAAATGAATCAATTAATAAAATATCTTACAAAAATGAACTTGAAAAATACCTTCTAAAGAACATGAAGGAATTTGAACTGAGAACATATGACTCCTTGAGTGAAACCTTGAGTATTGAGAACCTTGAAATTTTGACAAATAAACCTGAAAAATTAATGAACTTAAACCTTAAAAATAATCTAAAGATGCACAAAACCTTATGCTATGAACGCAAAAAGCCGAGGAGCTCCAAAGATCAAATGCATAACCAATAAGTGGAGAACCTTGCTCTTATAGCTATCAACGATGAGGATAGTGAGTCCTTAAATATTTTATTTTCAGAATTATTAAATATGCTCCATGACTTGTTTGATGAGTTTAGAAAACTTAGCAAGTCTTTTAAATTTCTTAAAATTGATCAAGATTTATTAGTTAGAATACTTGATGAAATGCATGATTCCTTAGCATCACATAAACTATGTTCCAAAAGCGATATGCTAGATAATATTATACTGGTTACAAGTGCCCTGCAAGCCAATCATGTAAGTAATGGCACACGTGACACGTGTGTGATCTTTTTTCTTATGATTAATATTGGCATATTCTCACATTATCTATTACATATATATTGTGATGTCCTTAGTTCTTTGCAATGGGAGTCAAATCGTGATGAGATCACGATAATGAGATCGATTCACCTTTAAACACAGATCCTAAATAATCTCAGTCATAGGTTACTCAAGAGGGACATTGAGATAACCGGACATATTGGTGTACTATATATCCGTCCATATGATGGAGGTGGTTGATCTCATAGAGACACTAAGGATATAGTACAGGTGCTCCTTGGAGAATGAGTTCACTAATTGATCTATTTATGGAATGTTGTATGGTTAATAATATCTAATGTTAGACAGTGATTCCACAGTCCCAGTTGTGTAGCTGGCCCTTAGACTTGAGATACCAAGGATACCTTGTGTGAGTACTCCTTTCTTTGACGCCAGACTTACAGGTTTGGAAAGTTTCAGATCTGGTACAATTGGTTATCGGGATTGGTAACCAACCTTACAAAGGTAATTGAGTGTCAATAGAGGATCATCCACTCTTGGTATCATGAGAGGAATATCCTATATATGCTTGCTCAGACAAATCCCTAGCCAGGGTCATTCGGATTGAGAGAGAAAGAGTTCTCTGGGAGAATTTGATTAGAGCGAGACTTTGACGGATTCCGTATGTGACTTGACAGTACCATATCCAATATACGATCTCTAGAATATTAGTTGGATAAGGGATTATAGATACATGGTAACTGTGGATAGACATGTTCGATGTATTTGATCCCCCTTGTATCGTCTAGGGACTATGGCGTAGTGGCCTAGTACGTCCATAGTCGAGGAGTCAAGTGAATTATTATAGGGATAATAATTCACTATATTAGAAAGAGTTCTGATAGGAGTGACTCATGACTAGCTCGTTATCGGGCCTAGAGGGTCACACATATATGGTGGATGCTTCAGCGAATAGAGGATTGGATGGAGATCCAATTAGCCCATATTCTCATTAGATGAGACTCTATGCCGACAGGCTCCTTGATTAAGACCCAATTAGAGGCCTAAGAAGATTATTGGATAGAGATCTAATAATGTAAGGTTAGTGGGTAATTGGATAGAGATCCAATACCCACTAAGGAAGGAGCCATAGGGTTTTTTGGTGGCTCTCTATAAATAGGAGGGGAGACTCATGGTTGATAGGCTACAACTTTAGCCACCACCTCCTATTCTCCTTCCTCCCTCAGTGCAAGAGTTGTGAGATCAGATTGAAGGAGTTTCGCTATAGAGATCCATCATGTGGATATCGTTAGAGAGGAGGACACTTGACCTCCTTCATCTTCTCCATCCAAATCAGGAATACAGGGATATATAATCTCCCTAGGTAAAATTAATCTTTCACACATCGTGGTTTTTGGTGTTTGCAGTTTTTCTCATGACCCTAATCTTTTGCACGATGATTTGATCCACGTGAGAAATCGGTTTTTATTTTGATCTCTGTTGTGTATGTGATGCATCCGTTGAGGTTTCCCAATAGTGGTATCAGAGCCAAGGTTTTCATGTGAAAGATTGATTTTAAACTACGTGTGATGAGATTGTATCGCATAGAATTGTTTTACGTGTTCTTGCTACGTTTTCACAATGAAAATAGCAAGGAGGAGGGGCAGCCAGCCACAGCCAGCCTCAATGCAAAAGCTAGCCACCCACGACCAGGTCGCAACCAAGGCCCCCTGCAAGGGGGCAACTGGCTGTGGCCAGGGCCAGCCCGAAAGGGAGACCAACGGCGCTCGCAAGGGGCGGCACCTATGGGCATAAGCGTCGCCCACGGGGGTAGCCGGCCACGGCCACGCAGGGGCGGCTAGCAAGGACGTGGCAAGGTGGCAAGGTGGCACCTGCAGGCCGCCACGACCAACCCTACCGGCCAGGGGTAGGCCACAGGGTGGCCTGGCAACTACCAACGCAGGCAACCGTCAGAAGGGAAAGAGGGGTTAGGGTATCCTTTAGAGAAAAGGACAATCCTGCTCCTATGAATTCAGAAAATTTCAAGGACTATCATCATGTATATAATTCCTATAATACCCTCAATAATTTTAAAAATTTTGAGGAACAAAAATGCCCTTGACAATTCTGAAAATTCTGAGCATGTCCTAATTTTAAGAAAAATAATTAATTAAATAATTTAATTAATTATTATATATATCTAGTAATCCTACATATGAAGTGATGTACATGTGATGCATAATATTAATGGATAATCATAAGCCATGTGTTGTGATATGTATAATTGTGATTATTATTATTATTATTATTATTATTATTATTATTATTAGGGCCTGCGTGTCTCTGTTTTTCTCATTTATTGTCGGGCCTGCATGCTTGTGATTATTTGTAATTATATGGAGAGGCGTGTTGGGACTGTAGAGATGACAACGGGACCCAATGATACCGTGGCGGGAGATTACGATGCATAGTGATGCGACGATCCGACGGAACTGATGATGACGAGATCAACAATCATATGGCATGAAGATGCGCCAATGCACACATAGGTCCTATTGTGAGTGATTAGGCCCATTGGTTCGGGCTTAATCATATTAGGTGACGACTCATGATCATCCGGTGTGGCATGCATGTATGATGTATTATACACCTACTAGATATATGTATATATATATATATATATATATATATATATAAGATGTGATGTAGATATATATTAAATATGTATGTGTGTGACATGACATATTAGGAGACCGATAAAAAATAAAAATCTCTCCTACGATAATATTAAGTCGATAAGCATGAGATAATAAGATTGACCCACATGGCCTTCCATCGTTATAGGAAGAAATTGAATCCCGACATAGGTTGAGTTAATCGAGTCACTCGAGGCTCACCTATCTATGTGATCGAGTTCTTGCCTACGATATATATGTCACCGGTGATATGAGGACTTAGTATGACTTGGTCGAGCAGTCGAGAGCATATCCATCGAATCAAACTCATCTTGTAACGATGGTGATGACTTAACTGAACTTCATGGTTAATCGAGTAGTTGAGACCATGATGATTCGAAGACCGAACATGACGGGAATCACAAGGAGTAATGATTGACAAGAGTTGTCCACCTTTTGGGCTTAGTGTAGTTTGTCAAGTCCCTTGAGATTGCACTAAGGTGCCAATTGGATCTCGATTCCTACTAGGAGTCTACCGGAGACTTTCATCTTACATGTTAAGGGTGTCGTCTGATTCGCTAGAAAAATAATGGGAGTACATTAAGATAGAAGTTCATATCTTAATTAGTATTTTTTACAAAGTCTGTATGTTATTTATTTTTTATTATATCTTATTCTCATAAACATATTGCTCACAAACCCCCTACGTGGTATACTTGTTGCCAACCGCCTCACTGGTCCAAACTATACATATTAGCTCTACAATTTGAGAATTATTCTCATGGTTGAGAAAATCACATACGTCCTTGATACAATTGTGCCCACGCTGGAAGAAGGGGCAAGTGAGGATGAGATCGCTCGCTATGTGAAGTATATAGATGATTCTACATTGGCAAAATGTTATATGTTGGCCTCCACGACTCCTGAGTTACAGAGATAATATGAGAGCATGGATGTAGATTCTATCCTTCTTCATCTCTACCAACTGTTTGAGAAATAAGGAAGAACTCAAAGATATGAGATATCTAAGAGACTCTTCCAAGCCAGGATGACAAAAGGGACATCGGTTGAGAACCATGTCCTAAAGATGATAGAGTGAATCGAGAAACTCACAGGTCTAGGAATAGTCCTAGAGGATAACCTGTGCATTGATCTTATATTTCAATCCCTACCAAATTCCTTTTCTCACTTCATCATGAATTTTAACATGAGCAAGTTTGAGGTAACTCTCTCGGAGCCCCTCAATATGTTGAGGGAAGCTAAGTGTGCCATCAAGAAGGAGAAGCCAGTTCTCTATATTGGTGAGACCAAAAGGAAAAGAAAGACCAGCAAGACCCTTAAGAAGGGCAAGGGCAAAGAAAGAACAGGTAAGACAAAGGTTGCCAAGAAAGACCTAACAAAAGGACAATGCTTCCATTGGGCCAAGACGGGCATTGGAAGAGAAACTGTAAGGACTACCTTATAGATAAGGTGAAAAAGAAGCTTGGAGAAGCTTCAGGTATATTCATGATTAATCTCCACTTGGCAGATTTTTATGATAACACATGGGTATTGGATACTAGGAGTACTTATTATATCTGTAATTCATTGTAGTTTCTGGCAAGACCTAAGAGATTGGCTAGAGGCGAGACTCACCTCAAGATGGCTAATAGAGTAAGAGTTACTACAGTTGCTATTAGAAAGGTCACCCTACATTTGCCTAGTGGAGCTATCATTGCATTGGATGCATGCCATTTTGTTCTCTTTATTATCAAAAACATTATATCCATCTCTTGTTTGACAATAAGTGGATATACATTAGTTTTTGAGAATAATAGTTATTCAATAATTATGGATGATGAGATCATCACTAGAGGGACCCTTGTAAATGGCTTATATGTGTTAGACACTTCTCCATATATCATAAATATAAATATGTCTAAGAGAAAAAGAGATGAGGTGAATAATGCAAACCTATGACATTATAGGCTAGGTCATATATTTGAGGGAATGATTCAAAAATTGCTAAAGGATGGATACTTAGATCCATTTGACTATGAGTCATATGTAACTTGCGAACCTTGCCTTTGTAGGAAGATGATCAACTCTCCTTTTAGTAGAACTGGAGAGAGAGCCATCGAGTTATTGGAACTCATATATAGAGATGTATGTGGTCCTATGTCGACTCCGGTTATATGTGGTTACTCATACTTTATTACATTCACTGATGATTTCTCTAGGTATGGACATGTGTACTTAATGAAGTACAAATTTGAGGCTTTTGAGAAATTCAGAAAATATAAGAATGAGGTAGAGAACTAAATTGAAAAGAGTATTAAGACTCTTCGATCAGATCGAGGGGAAGAGTACTTAAGTACGGAGTTCACCCATTTTCTCAGGGACAATGGAATTCTATCCCAGTGGATACCTTCTTATACACCTCAGCTCAATAGTGTATCAGAAAGGAGGAATCACATGCTGTTAGATATGGTGTGGTCCATGATGAGTTTCACTGACCTACCCATCTCATTCTGGGGGTACGCCCTAGAGACCGCAACTTACCTTCTGAATAGAGTTTTATCAAAGTCGGTAGTATCTACACTATATGAGATATGAAAAGGAAAGAAGCCCGATCTTAAGGTGGTTAAAATTTGGGGCTATCCTGCCCACGTTAGAAGATACAACCTAGATAAGTTAGAATCAAGGATGGAACAGTGCACATTCGTAGGATACCCTAAGGAGATTTTGGGGTATTATTTCTATCATCCGAAAGACTGAAAGGTCTTTGTTGCCAAGAGAGTTGTGTTCCTTGAGAAGAACACATTCTTGGTGGAAACAATGGGAGTGATATAGAATTGAGTGAGGTTGGAGAACCTAGCTCAAGTACCATTCCAGAGCCTAAGTCTGTTCAGGTACCTAATACACAAATTCTAACTTTACGTAGGTCTAGTAGAGTATCTCACCCTCCTGAAAGATATGTGGTACATATCAGTGGAGATAACTCTCAGGATATTGATCCTCAGACCTACGAAGCGACTATTTTGAGTATAGACTCTGGAAAGTAGCAAGAAGCCATAGATTCTGAGATGGATTCCATGTACTCTAACAAGGTTTGGAACCTTGTGGATGCACCTGAGGGTATTGTATACATCGACTACAAATGGATCTTCAAGAAGAAGATCAGAGTGGATGGAAAGGTAGAGACCTATAAAGCAAGACTGGTAGCTAAAGGATATCGTCAAAGACAAGGAGTTGACTATAACGAAACCTTTTCACATGTAGTTATGCTTAAGTCCATTAGAATTATTTTGGCCATTGCAGTACACTATGACTATAAGATCTGACAGATGGATATCAAAACGGCATTCCTTAATGGCAACCTCTAGGAGGAGGTGTATATGATATAGCCAGAGGGATTGAAGTGTGCATGTTACTTAGATCCATTTATGGATTGAAGCAAGCTTCTCGAAGTTGGAACATAAGATTTGATAATATGATCAGATCTTATGACTTCGTTAAGAATGAAGATAAGCCTTGTGTGTACATGAAATTAAGTGGAAGTGCTATCACCTTCTTGGTGCTATATGTGGATGACATCCTAATCATTGGGAATGATGTAGGAATACTCTCTACAGTAAAGGCTTGGCTATCCAAAAACTTCTCCATGAAAGACTTAGGGGAAGCATCCTATATTTTGGGGATCCGGATCTATAGGGATAGATCCAAGAGGATGTTTGGCTTATCCCAGTCTAAGTACATAGACTCCATTATTAAAAGGTTTGGCATGAAGAATTTCAAGAGAGGTCTCATACTGATGAGACACGGAATATCACTTTATAGAAGTATGTCCCCAAAGACTCCTGAAGAAACGGCAGACATGGATTAGATACCTTATGCCTTAGTGATAGGGTCTATCATGTATGCGATGCTATGTACCAGGCCTAATATAGCACATGCTTTGAGTGTCACGAGCATGTATCAAGTAGATCTAGGTTTAGAACACTGGAAGGTAGTAAAGTATATCCTTAAGTACTTGAGAAGGACTAAGGATCTTTTACTGGTATATGGAGGAGGTAGCCTCCAGGTTGAGGGCTACGCGAACTTGAGTTTTCAGTCCGACATTGATGATAGCAAGTCAAATTTAAGGTATGTTTTCACCTTAAATGGAGGAGCAGCAAGCTGGAAGAGTTCCAAGCAAGATACTACTGCTGACTCAACCACAGAGGCAGAATACATTGCTGCAACAAAAGCAGCAAAGGAAGGGGTGTAGATGAAGAAGTTCATCAAGGATTTAGGAGTCATACTAAGTAGCATGGAGCTAATTCCTATATATTGTGACAACGACAAGGCAATAACTCTAACAAGGGAACCTAGGTCTCATCAGAATTGTTCTGAGGAAGTTCCATCTGATTAGAGCGATCATGACCTGAAAAGATATAACAATAGAAAGAGATCCATCTGAAGATAACATTACAGATCCACTGACGAAGCCGCTGGCTCAGATTATATTTAAGCATCACAGGGGTCTGATGGAGATCAGACACATAGGTGATTGGCTTTTTGTCAAGTGGGAGATTACTGGTTACGAGTGCCCTACAAGCCAATCACATGAGTGATGGCACGTGTGACACGCTGTGTGATCTTTTTGCTTATGATTAATATTGGTATATTCTCACATTATCTGTTACATATATATTGTGATGTCCTTGGTTCTTTGCGATGGGAGTCGGATCGTGATGAGATTACGATAATGAGATTGATTCACCTTTAAACAAATATTCTAAATAATCTCGGTCATAGGTTACTCAAGAGAGACATTGAGATAACCGGACAGATCAGTGTACTATATACCCATCCATATAATGGAGGTGGTTGGTCTCATAGCCACTTGTGTGGAGATACTAAGGATATAGTACAGGTTTTCATTGGAGAATGAGTTCACTGATTGATCTACTTATGGAATGCCATATGGTTAATGATACATAATGTCAGATAGCGATTCCATAGTCCCAGTTGTGTATCTGGTCCTTAGACTTGAGACACAAAGGATGCCTTGTTTGAGTACTCCTTTCTTTGACGCCAGACTTACAGGTTTGGAAAGTTTCAGATCTGGTACAGTTGGTTATCAAGATTGGTAGTCAATCTTACAAAGGCAATTGAGTGTCAATAAAGGATCATCCACTCTTAGTATCAGGAGAGAAATATCTCATATGTGCTTGCTCAGACAAATCCCTAGCCAGGGTCCTTTGAATTGAGAGAAAAAGAGTTCTCTGGGAGAATCCAATTAAAGCGAGACTATGACGGATTCCGTATGTAACCTGATAGTACCATGTCTAATATACAGTCTCTAGGATATTAGTTGGATGAGGGATTATAGATACACGGTAATAGTGAACAAATATGTCCAATGGATTTGATCCTCCTGTACCGTCTAGGGACTATGGCGTAGTGGCCTAGTACGTTCATAGTCGATGAGTCGAGTGAATTATTATGGGGATAATAATTTACTGTATCAGAAGGAGTTCTGATGGGAGTTACTCACGACCAGCTCATTATCGGGCCTAGATGGCCACACACATTTGGTGGATGCTTCAGCGAATAGAGGATTGGATGGAGATCTAATTAACCCCTATTCTCATTAGATGAGACTCTATGCTGATGGGCTCCTTGATTAAGGCCCAATTAGAGGCCTAAGAAGATTATTGAATAGAGATCCAATAATACAAAGTTAGTGGATAATTGGATGGAGATCCAATACCCACTAAGGAAGGAGCCCTAGGATTTTTTGGTGGCTCTCTATAAATATGAGGGTAGACTCTTGGTTGATATACTATAACTTTAGACACCACCTCCTATTCTCCTTCCTCCCTCAGCGTAAGAGTTGTGAGATCAGATTGAAGGAGTTTCATTGCAGAAATCCATCATGTGGATACCACTAGAGAGGAGAACACTTGACCTCCTTTATCTTCTCCATCTGGATCTGGAATATAGGGATATACGATCTCCTAGGTAAAATTAATCTCTCACACATTATGGTTTTTCAATTTTTGTGATTTTTCTCGCGACCTTAATCTTTTGCACGACGATTTGATCTATGTTGGAAACCGATTTTTGTTTTGATTTCCGCTGTCGCTGAGATTTCCCAACATATTAAAGAAGAAAATTACATGCTTAAAACAATACTAGAGAAATTTAAAATACAGAATAAATCCCTAAATATGATCCTTGCCAATAAAAGTCATATTAATAATAGAAATGACATAGGCTTTATTAAAAATATTCAATAAAAGCTAACTATCTTTGTAAAAGGACCTACACTAAATGTGCCACAAAGAATCAAGTATAATTATTGTAAAAAATTAGGGCATAAAACCTACAAATGTCCATTTAAAAATTATAGTCCACATATATTAATTTGGATTCCTAAAGGAACCATAAATAATTTTATGCCATTAAAAAAAATAAGAATAACATATCATGATGGACCTAATGTTAAATGGGTACCTAAATCAAAACTTCTCATAATATAGAGTTATTTCCTAATAAAGCTATGAGTAATAAAAATATTTTGAAAGTAGATGTTCAAGTCATATTACTTGAGATCTAATACTCATTCAAGGTTACTAGCCTAAGTAGTAATAAGAAAATTATTAGAATTAAAATTATTGACATTAAATATTTTAATGATTCATCATTATATAATTAATCTTGATGATGCATAGCTAGAACATATAAGTATGAAAATGAATTAGAACCAAAGAACCTTAGTTATTGAAAAATATGTTGAAATTTACATAAATGAGATTTTGATTATGATTGAATAATAAGTTCAAAATCATTGGTTTAAATATTTACAAAGTCTATTGTTGAAATAAATGTTTGATAGTTGAATAGTTGTATGTTAAGATTAAATGTGTGATGATTATCTTTGAATTCAAATATGAAATAAATAAAAATTTGGAAATGAGTTTGTCAACTTCTTGCACTATGTGCAAAAGGTTTAAAAGTTGAAATTTAGATAGGTTGAATTTTGATTGAAGATGTTTTATGAAACCATTCTTGATAGTGATTATGCTTAATGAGCTTATATTTCAAAATTATGCTTGATGATCTTTGTGATTTATGGATTATTAATCCTTGTCATAATGAAAGCTCTTTTTAGTTTTAAATGAATATATATGTTTTTATTTGGCCTAAAAGATAAAGGCTTGTATGAAATAAAAGAAATAATTTTTTACTTAAAATTTTTTTTATCTTATAAATCTATCAAAAAGAGATTAATAAATCGATTATGTTATCTTTTATGAATTTTTTAAACTATGAAAGTAATTTTGATGATTTGAACTTGGATAAATTGTTATTATAATTTTTGACAAGTTTAGAAAATGAAACTTGAAATATTTATATAAATACTTTGATTATGAAAAATTTTTGTTTAATGAGGAACGATTTGCTAAAATTAAAATTTTAAATTTTAAATATATTAGATTTCTATTTTACTTAGAATTTTGAATATATAAGATTTCTTGATTACTTATGTTAAAATTTACAAACAATAAGGAGGGGCAAATTTATTAACTTAAATTATGTCTTTTGGTATTCATGAATGTCTTTTCATATCAATATCTTTCTTGACATGATTTATTTTAAAACTCATGAATGACATAACTTATCACTAAAATTAGTATTTCTTAAATTTGTGATAAGTTGAAAATTGAAAGAGATTTGTATTATCATGAATATTCCCTAAATTTCTTGACTTGACTTTTACATTATGGGAATCATGTTATTGATCTCTATGATTTTTATTTTTTAATAAAAAAGAGATTTATGATTTTAACAATAATAATTAAAATTTTTATCAAGATCATTCTTCTTTTTATTAAAAAGATTTATCTTGGATGAATTAAGATTATCCCCTAAGACTCATTTTTATTATTTACAAAAAGGATAAAGAATCTTATTAAATGAAATCATGTCTTTTGATGTTCAAAAATTTAATTTTATCTTTAATGATATGTTCCCGTTGTACTTTTTGTGTAATTTGAATATGGATGTTAAGAAGAAATTATGCAATCATATTCTTTTTTTTTACATTAACAAAGGGAGAGATAAAATTAGAGTCAAATTGGATATGATAACATTGAATGACAAACAATTTGTTTAGATGGAAATTTAGAATTTTAAATTATCTAAATACATACAAAATACATAATTTGCAATTTGAGCTTGATATATTCTCATATTTTTCTTTGGATTTCTTAGATTTTATAAATTACACTTCTTATCGAAATATGCATGCAAAATTATTGATTAATAATTTAAGCTATCATGTTTTCTTTTGAAATTTTTCATGCTTATTATCAAAATATAAATGAAAGGTGATCTACAACAATACATGATTTGCTATTTATGTTAGAAAATCACACAATTTAAATGCATGAGTGGCTCTTAATTCTTCTTGGATTTCTTAGATTTTTTTAGCTCACTTTTGAAATCACTCTAGTCAAAATGATCATAAGAAGAGGATTCAAATTTTTATGATAAGATAGTTTTAAAAGATTATTCTTATTTCATGAATCTTGATGAATGTTTACAAAGGGAAATATATATAACATAAACTTCTATGATGCTTGAAATAAGTCTTTGATATTAAATCTTTGATGAATCACTTGATGTGCTACTCTTGATTTAAATGAATTAAATTGCAAGGGTAGAAATCAATTGTTGGATTTTGAAATTTACATCTAAAAGATTAAGCCCTATTTTTGTGATACAATGCCTCTCACTCCACTCCCTTGTTTCTTATTTATTATTCAAAGCAAGGGAAGAAAATTCTTTCATAAGAAAATTATCAAGGGGAAGCAAAACTTGTTTGCTTGCATGATGTAAATTGCTAGCTTCAATATTACAAGGGAAGCAAATATTTGCTAGCTTGCACTTCTTAAAAAAGAAGAATGAATTCACTAGCTTGCATGTTTTAAAGTAATAAAAAATTTGTTAAATTGCTAAGATTTCATATATATCAAAAATTTGCTAATTGCACTTCTCCTTTTGTTGATGATAAAAAGGGAGAAGATGTAATGATGATTTTAAAAATCTATATAAAAATAATGATTTGTTATTGTTCAGATTTATTTGCTATGTTTTCTTGAAATTTACATGAGAAAATTTTGTTGAGCTTATATTCGAAAAAATATATATATACAAGATTGAGGTTAAGACCTACAAACGCTAAATCATGAAAATATATAAATTACTAATATAGGTTTTATGAAATGAAGCCTTTTTGTAGTAACATTTCTTGAAAACTTTCTCCATGATTTTATCTTATTGTTTTCAAAAAAGAGGAGAAAAAATTACATGAAGATATGTCACATTTAAAAATTACAAGAGATGAATTTTGCTACATTTGAAATACATAAGTAGTCTTTAAATCTCTTGAACTTTTGAACTCATCTTATTACTGCTTTAAAAATTTATTAAGAGTTATTCTCTATGATGAAATGATTCAACAACAACTCCCTTATTTCTCATCTTATTAAAGGGGAAGAAAAATTTTATAATGTATATACTAAGGGGGAGCAATGCCATCATGTACTTTGAAATTATTAGCTATATTTTACTTTTTTGTTGATGACAAAGGGGGAGCAATATATATTGATGACACATGATATAAATTGATGAATACATTGATGACATCTTGTTTAAAAATATGGATATCTTGATATGGATATGGATTAATATATCTTGAATTTGGATATGAGTACAAATTCCTTTTTACTCATGATTTGATATCTTGAATATACAAATTTATGTTGAAATTTGTATAGAATATTGATTGCTTGAATTTAAGAGTGTGTGATTCTCTTAAATTTAAGTGGCAAGGATTTAGGGGGAGTTACGATTAACTCCTATCATCAATTGATTGTCATTATCAAAAAGGGGGAGATTATTAAATTTCATATTTTGATGATGAAATCAATTGATAGTTATTGATCTAATATGATTGTTAGAATTGATTGATGCAGGATTAATTATGAAAGAATAATTATTATAATCAAGATTGGCCAAGGCCAAGTCCATGCATTGAGTCGATGTGGTTGGGAACTCGTTAGGAGTGCGTCGGGAGCTCGTCGAGGGTATCGGGAGTTTGCCAGAAGAAGACCGAGACTCATTGGAAGATTATTAGGGGTAGCCGAGAAGCTTACCGGGAGTTAGGATGGTCTTGTAATAGATATTTAACAATTATAATTATATTTAATTAAGTCATAATTAGCATCATACAGGACTAACTATGACATGAGCAATAAAGTTACAACTAGATGATGGGCTAAGATCAAACTTGAGCATTTGGCCGGGGTTCAAAGGATATAGTGGGATCTTGCAGAAGTTCGCTAGGAGATTCACTAAAGGGATTGGGAAGCTCGCTGGAAACACGTCGGGAGATTACCGAAAGAATATCGGAAGACTTACCGCAAGAATAACGGAGGCTATCGGATTAGTAGGAGTTAGGTCTTGTTTAACTTGCTAATCATTAAGTATTGTAATCATTGAGTCATAGTTAGGGTCTAAGTCCAAATTGAGTTGGATTTGGAAGGCATCCAAATCAACCCAATAAGTTAACCAAAGGGTTGGTCAACATCAGGTTCAAGCCAGAATTCAAAAAGTGGAGGGAAGTGGAGGGAACTACTTTTACAAAAATTCTGACAGGTAAACCATCGGTGAGTGACGGGTGTACCGCCACCGCCTAGGATTTCGGGCGGTTGATGGCGCTGATCCATCCATACTGGGCTGTTGAACCACCCGTACCTAGAAATCTGGGTACTTTGGGTGGTTGACCCACCCAAGACCGGCGAGTAAACCACCCGTACCTAGGTGTTTGGGCAACTGAGCAGCCCAAGTCGGCGAGTGAACCACCCATACCCAGATTTTCCTGATACGGTTGGATTTTGACTCCAAAAATCTGAAGCAATTTGGGGCTTATAAATACCCTAAGCATTACTGCATTCCATGCAACACTTTTGGGGGATTATATTATGAGAAAATATTATGTGAGAATTATAAGAAAAAAGGAGAAGAGGTAAAGGAGTGATCAAAGAGTGAAATCTTGTCTCTCTTGTAAGCTCAAGTGTAAGGGTTTGGTCTTCACCTAAAGAAGATCAGTAGTGGATGCATGTGTGCCTCAAGAAGGAGGACTCAAGAGTAGACGTAGGTCTTTTGTGCCTAACCACTATAAATATTATGAGTGGTTCTTTGCTTTCATTGATTACATAATTCTTGTATTGAAGCTTCCAATTTATCTCAACTCTTAGAACGTAAAGTTTTCACAATAAGTTCTTTCCTCCAAATATTGCTTATCTTTATAGATTGATTATTATCTTAGTAACTTTTCTTAATTCACTCAATCATTTTCACTAAGAATGAAAAGCTTCAATTTTCCTATCTTGTTTTAATTGAAAAGATTTTATCTGGAAAGAATATTTATACTTGCACTAATTCACCCCCACACCCCCCCCAGTACCAATTGATCCTAACAAGTCGTACACTCGGCATGAAGATCTCAAGATCAGCACACTCTTAGCACCCTCACTAGAGGATCCAATCAGGATAATGTGCCCTCCCGAGAAAGATTTTGAAGGACACCCTATTGGGAGGGGGGATGATAAGGATAAATTTGGTACCCTCCAGCTCCCTCCACTATGTGACCCAAAAGATAACAAAAGCATTGGAACCAACACTCATTAATGACAACATGCCCCAGCCTTTTCACCTCTTAGTTGTCATTTCAAGCCATATCTTTATGACTAATGGCACTCTACAATAATAACTGATAGTAAGAACCCCTCATCAACTCTGTAGTTGCATAAACACTCTAGGTCACCATTACTTCTTGAATAGGTACAACGAGGCTCAGAAGCGGTGCATAGCAGAATCCATGCTATTTGGAATCACACTCGCCATTGAGGATATAGTCCCGCACAACATGGGGTCAAAATTATCATCCCAAAATGGACGAACTACCTGCCTAAAATATTAGTGGATGCTAATAGCGCACGGACTCCAAATAAGAGGTATCAAAACTACTAGTTATATGTGCCCTATAAGCCAATCACGTGAGTGATGGCACCTGTGACATGCTGTAGTAATCTCTTTACTTATCATTATTGGTATTTTCTCACATTATATATTTCTAAGTGTATATTATGATGTCTCTGGATCTATGCAATAGGAATCGGATCATGACGAGATCATAATAATTTCATCTTTAAACATAGACCCTAAATCATCTTAGTCAAAGGTTACTCGAGAGGGACATCGAGATAACCGGATATACCAGTATACTATATACTTATTCATATGATGGAGATGGCTGATTTTATATTCACTTGTGTGGGGATACTAGAAGTACAGTGCAAGTGCTCAATGGAGAATGAGTTCACTGATTGATCCACTTACGAAATGTTGGATGGATAATGATACCTAACGTCAGACAGCAATTTCATAGTCTCTATTGTGTATTTGGTCCTTAAAAATGAGACATTAAGAATGACTTATATAAGTACTTCTTTCTTTGATGCTAGACTTATAGGTTTGGAAAGGTCCAAATCTGATACAGTCAATTATCAAGATTAATAGCCAACTATACGAAGGCAATTAAGTGTCAATAAAGGATCTTCCACTCTCAGTATCATGAGAGAAATATCTTGTGTGTGCTCGCGCAAACAAAATCTCTGGCTAGGGTCGTTCGAAATGGGAGAGAAGTTCTCTAAGAGAATCTGATTAGAGCAAGACTTAGAAGGATTCAGTATGTGGCTTGACAATATCCATGCCCAATATATGATCTCTGGGATATTAGTTGAATGAGGGACTATAGATATACGGTAACCACGGACAGATAGGTCTGATGGATTTGATCCCCTTGTATCGTCTGGGAACTATATAGAGTGTAGCGGCATAGTATATCTATAATCAATGAGTCGAGTGAATTATTATAGGGATAATAAGTTACTATATCAGAAGGATTTCTGGTGGGAGTGACTCACGACCAGCTCGATATCGAGCCTAGAGGGTCACACATATATGGTGGATGTTACGATGGGTAGAGGTGCGGATATGAGATATTTGTAAAGCTCCTAGTTTAGATAATATGAATGAGATTGATAGAACCCTTATAGATTCTAAACTTGGGGTAATCTCCACAGGGGATCAGCCTCCTTGGAACTATAGAGGGGTTCCTCCCTCCTTGGTTTTCTGCACATAGGCTAAAAAATAATTAATCTTTTGATGATGAAAAGAGGGGGATAATATAAGTTATTTATAGGGCTTCTAAACCCTAACTCCTGATAAGATTCCTACTTAAGACTCCTATTCCTAACAACTCCAACTCCAACTCTAAGAAGCAACTCCTAGCCGACCTCTACTAGGGGTGGCTGACGATTAAGACTCATAATCCTTCTCCTCTTCTAACTCTAACCCTAGACGGTCCCTTTAGCTATAGTAGGAGATGGCTAGCTAGGGTTTACACGTGTGCCTCCTTTATTGAATTTAGGACTTAATTAACTAGAGTCCTAGCTTCCCAACTTTGTCTCCTAATCAGCCTCCAGTTTAGTCGAATCCTAATCCTACTAGGATTTGGGCTGATTTATTATAATGGACTCAAATCTTCTCATAGCTGACCTAATATCAGGTCTAGGTTGGCCAACAAGGTCCAATCTAATGACTCGACTTAATCGACTAGGACTTGACTCAACGGGGATCCTAACAGACTCGCCCTCTTCAAATCAACATTGTCCTCAAGGTTGAGCTCCATGTCTTTGGATCCTGATCTGCAACTCCTCATAAGACTCCCTTGTGCCCCCTGTAGTAGGCGCATCTAGCTCCTACAGTCCAATATCAATAGTAGTGACTGTTGTTGAATCTTGAATTTTGATGATGAAATCAATTGATGGGTTATTGATCTAACAGGATTATTAGAATTAATTAATGTAGGATTAATTATGATAAAATAATTATTACAATCAGGATTAGCCAAGGTTAAGTACATGCATCGAGTAGATGCGGTTAAGAACTCGCTAGGAGTGCGTCGGGAGCTCACCGAGGGTATCAAGAGTTTGTCAGGATGGCACAAGGGAGTTTGCCAGAAGAAGACCGAGACTTACTGAAAGATTATCAGGGGTAGTCGAAAAGCTTACCGGGAGTTAAGATGGTCTTATAATGGATGTTTGGCAATCATAATTATATTTAGTTGTCATAATTAGCATCATGCAAAACTAACTATGACAAGAGCAATGGAGTTACAACCAAATAATAGGCTAAGATCAAGCTTGGGCATCGGACTAGGTTTGGATGATGCAATGGGACCTCGCCGGGAGTTCACTAGAAGATTCGCCAAAGAGATCGGGAAGCTCACTGGGAGCATGCCGAGAGATCACCGGAAGAAGACCGGATGACTTGCCGCAAGAATATCATAGGTTACCAGATTGGCGAAAGTTAGGTCTTAGTTTAAGCTTGTGGTCTTTAAGCATTATAATCATTGAGTCGTAGTTAGAAGTGAGTCCTAATTAAGTTGGATTTGGATTAGGGTTTGATTGAGCTCAAGTTAAGCTCAATTGATTGACCAAAAGGTTGGTCAACATCAGGTTTAAGCGAGAATTCAAAAAGTGGAGGGAACCACTTTTGTGAAAATTTTAGTAGGTAAACCGCTAGTAAGCGACGGGTATACCACCACCACCCAGGCTTTCGAGCGGCTGACGACGACTAACCCACCCAAGCTAGGTGATTGAACTGCCCGTACCTAGGAATCTAGGTACTTTCAGTGGTTGACACGCCCAGGGTCAATGGGTAAATCACTCGTACCCTGATGTTCAAGCGGCTGAGCTGCCCAGGTCGGCAGGTAAATCAGTCATACCCAGTTTTTTAGGATATGTTTTATTTTTGGCTCCAATTTCTGAAACCACTTGGGGTCTATAAATACCCCAAGTATTCTTGCATTCATAACAACTCTTTTTAGGAAATTAAACTCTGAGAAAAAGAAATTATGTATGATTTGTAAGAAAAAGAAAATGGAAGGGAGAGAGCATAGAGTTCAAAAAATTTTTAAAGTCTCTCTTGTAAGCAAAGTGTAAGGGTTTAGTCTTCACCCAAAGAAGATCGGTAGTTAATGCCAGTGTACCTCAAGAAGGAGGACTCGAGAGTGGATGTAGGCCGTTGGTGCCAAACCATTATAAAAGTTATGTGTTTCCTTAATTCCATTGCTTACATATTTTTATATTAAGGCTTCCAATTTAACTCCACTCTTTGAAGGCAAAGTTTTTACGATAAGTTCTTTCCTTCAAATGTTGCTTATCTTTCCAGTTTGCTTATTAACTTAGCAACTTTCTTTTAATCACTCACTCGTTTCACTAAGAATGAAAAACTACGGATTTTCTAGCTTGGTTTAATTGAAAAGTTTTCATCTAAACTAAAAATTTACACTTGCACTAATTCACTCCCCCTCCCCCTCTTAGTGCCAATTGATCCTAATAACTTGACGATGATGTTTCATGATTTGTTTGATGAGTTTAGAAAACTTAGTAAGTCTTTTAAGTTAGTTAAAATTGATCATGATTTGTTAGTTGGTAATATTGATGAAATGCATTAGTTATTAGCATCACATAATTCTAGTTTTAAATGTGAAATGCTAGACAACATTAAAGAAAAAATATCATGCTTAATACAACGTTAGAAAATTTTAAAATTGGTAGTAAATCGTTGAATATGATCCTTACCAATAAGGGTCATATTAATATAAGAAAGGGTATAGATTTTATTAGTAACAACACTCAACAAAAGCCAACCATTTTTATTAAATGACCTACCATACATTTAACATCAAAAAATAAATATAATTTTTGTAGTAGATGTTCATTTAAAAATTATAGTTCACATAAATTAATTTGAGTTCCTAAAGGAACCATGAACAACCTTAAGCCATTAGAAAAAATGGGAATAACATACCATGAAGGACCCAAACTCAAATAGGTACCTAAATCAAAACCTCACATAATGTAAAGTTGTATCCTAACAAGGCTAAGCATACTAAGTAATGTTTTGAAAGTAGATGCTCAAGGCTTGAGATCTAATACTCTTTCAAATCTTACTAGCCTATGTAACAATAATAAAAAAACTATTTAAGTTAAGATATTTGAAGCTTAATGATCCTTATTTCTATTATAATAATTTTTTTAGCTAAAAATAGTTTATCATTATATAATTAATCTTGATGATGCATAGCTAGAGCATGCTAGAATTAGAAAGAAGAAAGTATAGTTAATTTAAATAAAAGTCATATGTATGAGAGAAAGATTTTGATGATGATTATTGTATTGATGTGTATTAACTTGTGTTGATAATTTATGATATTTTTGAACCTAAAAATCATATATGAAATCATCTTTCTTTAAAAGAAAAACTTCTTAATAACATGATATAATCTTCTAACATACAAAAATCATTGAATTCAAAAGAATGAATCAAAGCTTTTGTTTGAAAATATTTTTGCAATGATCATAATGAAATTTTGTTTTTGACCTTAAATGCCAATTCTTGAAATAAATTTCAAAAGAAGGATAATTCTTTTTGAAAGAATATTTATCCCATGAATCCTTCAACAAAGATAAGATGATACATTTATTATTGAATCGCTTTAACTATAAAAATAAATAAAAAACTTTAGCTATTTTCTTTTGGAAAACAATCTATGATGACTTTATTTAAATTTTTCAAAAAGTAATTTTTTATGTTGATTGGATAAGTTTTTAAATGATTTTATTTTAAAAAGAGATTAATAAATTAATTATATTATTGTTATAACTCTCTTGAACTATGAAAGTGATTTGATGATTTGAATTTGAATAAATTATTATCATGATTTTGGCACGTCTAAAAAATGAAACTTGAAAATCTTCTTATAAACCATATTCTTAAAAACTTAAAGTTTCTTATAAATATCTATAATATGATATAGACTCTTCTTTGTTCTCTTATGGTTTTATTTTAATATCTAAGAAGAGGTTTATTAAAATTAAATTATGTCTTTAATATTCATGAATGTCTTTTGATGTCAATATTTATCTTGACATGATTTATTTTAAAACTCATGAATGATATAACTTATCACCAAAATTAGTATTTCTTAAATTTGTAATAAGTTAAAAATTAAAAGAGATTTGTATTATTATGAATATCCCTTAATTTATTGACTTGACTTTTACATTATGAAAATCTTGTTATTGATCTCTATAATTTTTTCTTTTTCATAAAAAGGAGATTTATGAACTTAACAATAATAATTAATATTTTTATCAAGATCATTCTTCTTTTTTATTAAAAATATTTATCTTGGATGAATTGAGATTCTCCCGTAAGACTCATTTTTATTATTCATAAAAAAAAGGAGAGGAAAGAAACTTATTAAATGGATACATGTCTTTTGATATTCAAAATTTTGATTTTATCTTTAATGACATGATTTACCTTTTGGCATAATTTGAATATGAATGTTAAGAAGAAATTATGTAATCATATTTCTTTTTGACATTAACAAAGAGAGAGATAAAATTATTAATATGATTGGAAACAAATTGGATATAATAACATTGAATGAGAAACAATGTGCTTAGAAGAAAATTTAGAATTTTCTAAATACATGCAAAATACATATTTCATAATTTGAGCTTGATGTATTATCATACTTTCCTTTAGATTTTTTAAATTTTATAAATTACACTTCTTATCAAAATATGCATGAAAAATTCTTGAATAACAATTTAAGCTATCATGTTTTCTTTTGGAATTTTTTATGCTTATCAAAATATAAATGAAACGTGATCTACAAAAATACATGATTTGCTATTTATGTTATAAAATCACACAATGAGTGGCTCTTAATTCTACTTGGATTTCTGAGATTGTTTAGCTCACTTTCGAAATCAATCTAGTTAAAATAAACATAAGAAAAGGATTCAATTTTTTGTGATAAGATAGTTTTAAAAGATTATTCTTGTTTCATGAATCTTGATGAATATTTACAAAAGGAAATATATATAACATAAACTTCTATGATGCTTGAAATAGTCTTTGATATTAAATCTTTGATGAATCAATTGATGTGCTACTCTTGATTTAAATGAATTTACATGAGTAGATATCAATTCTTGGAGTTTGGAATTTACATCTAAAAGATTGAGCCCTATTTTTGTGATACAATGTCTCTCACCCCACTCCCTTGTTTCTTATTTATTATTCAAAGAAATGGAAGAAAATTCTTTCATAAGAAAATTATCAAGGGGGAGCAAAACTTATTTTCTTGCATGATGTAAATTGCTAGATTGAATATTGCAAATGAAGTAAAAATTTGCTAGCTTGCACTTCTCAAAAGAGAAGAAATAACTTACTAGCTTGCATGTTCTAAAGTGATAAAAAAATTTGTTAAATTGCTAAGCTCTCATATATCAAAAATTTACTAATTGCACTTCTCCTTTTTGTTGATAACAAAGGGAGAGAAGATATGATGTGAAATCATGTATAATGATAATGCATGTTGATTTTTAAAAATATACATGATGATTTGGAATACTAATCATAATTTTGTAATATGATGTATTGCATATGATGTGGTTCAACTTGGACTTTTGAGCTCATCTTAATATTTTTTTTGAAATTTATTAAGAGCTCTTCTTAATAATATTTTATAACTTCTCCCTTATTTTCTTTCCTTCTTTTTCACAAGAGAGAAAATTATTTATGACTTATGTCGTACTTTACAAAGGGAGAGCAAAGACTCATGTGCCTTAAAATCTTTAGACCTATATTTCACCTTTTTGTTGATGAAAAAAGAGGAGAAATATACATTGATGACACATGATATTGATTGATGACTCATGATATTGATGATATATACTGATAATACATGATATAAATATGGATATAGATTGGACATCTTGGATATAGATATGAGTGCATAATTCTTATTATGATTTGATGACTTGATGAAATTCATGATTTGATAACTTGATGTAAATTTGTGCTAAAATTTACATAAAATATTGATTACTTGAATTTAAAAGTGTGTGATTCCTTTAAATTTAAGTGGCGTGGATTTAGGGAGAGTTAGGATTAAACTCCTATCATCAATTAATTATCATCATAAAAAAGGGAGATATTATTGAATCTCAAATTTTGAGGATGAAATCAATTGATGGGTTGTTGATCTAACAGGATTGTTAGAATTGATTGATGCATGATTAATTATGACAGAATAATTATTAAAATCAGGATTGGCCAAAGTCTAGTCCATGCATCAGGTCGATGCGGTTGGGAACTCGCTAGGAGTGCGTCAGGAGCTCGTCGAGGGTATCGGGAGTTTGCCAAGATGGCACAAGGGAGTTCGCTAGAAGAAGACGGAGACTCGTCGGAAGATTATCAGGGGTAGTCGAAAAGCTTGTCAGGAGTTAGGATAGTCTTATAATGGATGTTTGGTAATTATGATTATATTTAATTAAGTCATAATTACCATCATGCAGGACTAACTATGACAGGAGCAATGGAGTTACAACCAGATGACGGGTTAAGATCAAGCTTGGGCATCGGGCCGAGTTTGGACTATGCAGTGGGACCTCGCTGGGAGTTCTCTAGGAGATTCACTGAAGGGATCGGGAAGCTCGCTGGGAGCACACCGGGAGATCACCAGAAGAAGACCGAATGACTTGCCACAAGAATGCTAGAGGTTACCGGATTGGCGAAAGTTGGGTCTTAATTTAAGCTTGTAGTTTTAAGCATTGTAATCATTGAGTCATAGTTAGAAGTGAGTCCTAATTGAGTTGGATTTAGATGAAATCTAAATCAACTCAATAATGTAATTGGGTCCACTATTGGGGTTTGATTAAGCTCAGGTTGAGCTCAATTGGTTGACCAAAAAGTTGGTCAACATCAGGTTCAAGCCAGAATTCAAAAAGTGGAGGGAACCATTTTTGCAAAAATTTCAACGGATAAACCGCTAGTAAGTGGCAAGTGTACCACTGCCGCCCAAGCTTTCAGGCGGCTGACGGCGATTGACTCGCCTAGGCTGGGCGGTTGAAACACCCATACCCAAGAATTTGGGTACTTTCTGTGATTGACCCGCCTAGGGCTGGCGGGTAAACTGCTTGTACCTAGTTTTTTCAGGTATATTTAATTTTTTGCTTCAATTTCTGAAGCTACTTAGGATCTATAAGTACCCCAAGTATTATTACATTCACAACAACTCTTTTTAGGCAATTAAAATCTATGAAAAAGAAATTAGGTATGATTTGTAAGATAAAGAAAATGGAAGGGATAGAGCTTAGAGTTATAAATTTTTTCAAAGTCTCCCTAGTAAGCAAAGTGTAAGGGTTTGGTTTTCATCCTAAGAGGATCGGTAGTGGATGTCAGTATACCTTAAGAAAGAGGACTCGGGATTGGACGTAGGCTGTTAGCACCGAACCACTATAAAAATTATTACTGTTTCCTTACTTTCATTGCTTACATATTTTTGTATTGACGTTTCTGATTTAACTCAACTCTTTGAAATCAAAGTTTTTATGAGAAGTTCTTTTCTTCAGACATTGCTTATCTTTCTAGTTTGCTTATTAACTTTGTAACTTTCTTTTAATCACTCGCTCGTTTCACTAAGAATGAAAAGCTTTGGATTTTTTATCTTGATTTAATCGAAAAGTTTTCATCTAAACTAAAAATTTACACTTGCACTACTTCCCCCCCTCCCCCCCTCCCCGTGCCAATTGATCCTAATAACTTGATGATGATATGTCTCGATCTTATGATGCCACACGATCATCAGCTGAACTTGGGCCTCCTCATCAGTCGAGATGGCTGGTGGGTGGATCTGGGTTGAGTTGTCTTCTCTAAACTTCCTGTTGCAGTGAGATTCTTGGAGGATCAATTGTAATTTTGAATTGGTACTCAGATTTGATCCATAGGTCTTGACTCTAATGTGATCTTCAATCTTGTAGGGTCCAAAGAAACAGAGAGACCACTTCCTTGAAGTTTGAGTCTTCATAAATTCCTATTAGTATGGATGAAGATGAAGGAAGATTCGATCATTAATATCAAACTTCCTTCTACTCCGACGTTTGTCGAGTGGTTGTTTCTTTCTTGCGTGTGCTAGCATGTGATTGTTATTTAGTGGTTGTCAAGCTTTCCTTTCAGATAGTGACTACCCTCTAGTAAAGTCCATGTAATGTGAGCTCAATCTAAGTTTGGAGGGAGTAGAAGCTATAATTTTTCAGGACTTATTTTCATTTCATCTTTGTGTCACTGACTTGTATTCCAAGCCATAAATTTAGCATTAGTCAGCATTTCCTCATCACAGATTGATAGCTTTAGGTGATATGGAGAGAGGGCTTACTTAATGTAGGCTAGGGGTTGGCCATCTTGTATGTGGATAACATAAATTCTAGCTCCTGATGCGTCAATCACAAATACTTTTTTGAAGTCGGGTAAACCTAGCACCGACGAAGAGTAAGGGCTGCAACTTGGCCAAATGATCCCTGTTTCAAGCATCTCTTTTACCTTGCTAAAATTTTATTAGACTCAGAGATCATGCCATCACTCTCGTGATTGGCTTGCAGGGCACTTATAATCAATATCCTCTGCTCATAGGTGAGTCATACCTAGGCCTCAGCAGTCTTACGCCTCTACCTCATCCTTGGCAGTGCTAGGGACTGCCCAAGAACCTAGGTCACAATAACACTATGCCTCCGCCTTGTCCTCATAAACTTCCTTCAGGCCTCATCGAGTCTCTACTCGACCTTTGTTGTTCACAGTTAACCCATTATAATCAAATTCGACCTAGCATGAAAGTTGGACCTCTAATCACCATACACAATTTAGACCTACCATGAGCGCATCCCCTAAGTGCATCAAGCCTTAGGGCAGTAAAAAGCTACCCCCTTAAATGAGCACCAAACAATACAAATCCTAAGGGCAAGCAAGACAAAGCATCACACCCTGGACAAAGCACCTTAGCAGTGACAAATGCCACCCGCCACATCATCCACTACCACTAGTCAAGTATTATGGCTGGTCCAACATCCCGCTTGAGAGCGGCTAGAAGACCTGAGAGCTAAGCCTCCACACTCCAACTAGCCCAGCAATCAATGTTAAAAGCTAAGGGCTGCACCTAGGTCGAGCCTCCATTCTCCCCTCATGCCATCAAATGTTCTAAGGAGGCTGATCTCCTATAGGGCACCCCTCTAGAGAAACCCCTATAGAGTTCCAAGGAGGCTGATCCCCTATAGAGATAACCCCAAGCTTAGAATCTGCAAGGGTTCTAACACTTAGTATCAGAGCAACATTCTTTGTATCTCGCTGTCCTTCCATAGCCACCAATCATCCTTCCACAGCTGCCCAAAGCAATTACCAAAATTGCTTAGATCGTCGCTGAATTCCACCGTTATCTCCACTATTGCAGATCATCCTTTGATCTCCCCATGAATTACAATAGGTTATGATTTCCAACCTTACTGCTACTGCAATTTAGTTATCCTTATTACAAAAAATCAAAAAAATTATTCCTATCTTGTTGCATAAACTTTTCGTCGTAAAGTTTCCAACTCTACGATGAAAGTTGCACTACTGAATTTTAGCCGCATAACACTATCTATTTGATCTTACTGATGTGATTTTTCTATCCAATCTTCCATGAGTTAACTTTGATAGCTTTGGCACTCTTTAATGGTAGATTTTCTTTTGGTTTTGTCAAAAAATCCTCAATATAAACTAATGATCTTTTAAGTCTAAACTGCTGCACTTTAGATGTAGAAATCTACTGTAGTACCTTCCTACGATCTTTGATCTTACCGAATCTTTTGCTGCCATTTTCTTCCATGAATTTTTTGACAATGTTACCTCTCCCTTATCAGTGGATTTCCCTTAAGTTTTACCTGAATCCTTGTTTTGAACCACTTGAAAAATTTACATCTATACTGCTGAAATTTTCTCGATGAAAACTTTAGATGTTGTACCTTTCTCGTTCTTCTTTTCCCAAACCCCTAAAACCCTACCAATCTTGTGACCATCAATCATATCATCTTTATGGCACCCCTCTAGCCTTAAGGTGCTACCATCATAACCTATTTTTAGAACCCAAATAACACCCAAAACCATAGCCCAAAACAATGAACCCTCGCAGCCACAACCTTCCACCATCGATCTTATCTTCCACTGGTGTTCAAGCTGGATCATCTGTTGGATCGGGATAAGAATAAGTGTGCAAGTCATTTACTCAAGCGGAAACTAGTAAATATGAGAAGAAGGATCTGGAGCGGCAAGTGGAGAAAAGGGGGAAGAAGAAAGGGAAGTTGTCTTAATTATCACTCGAACCTTCCCAAACTAGTTGCTGCCCCCAACAGCAACCCTAAACCTTCCTTCATAGCTCCAAACCATTGCTACCAAAATCTTTTCTAATCCCCACACCACCCTCAAATCACAGCACCAATAGCAACCTAAACCGTAAGCTATCAACTCTAAACTACGACCTTAATCTATCATCTTTTTGGCCACCAATCCCTACAAAACCAATTGATGTCATCAATAACAACCCTAAGTCATCCCTCTAACCCTAAACCTCTATCACCAAACCCTCCTTACAGCCTCTATAATAGCCCCAAATAGCAAATAGTACCCTCTTTGCCAAAAAATTTTATTGCACTACCTTGGGTATTACTTGCTGCATCCACACCTGGATCTCTATCAAATATGTTGTTGTCATCAACAACAATCCTAACCTAATCCTTTAACCTTAAACCTCAGCTATTATAACCTCTATACGACTCCTACAGCAGCTCTTAATTATAGCCCCAATAGCAACTTCTCAGCCCCAAACCGCAGCCATCTACCTATAATCCACCATCCCTTTCAGTCACCAATCCACCCAACTGTTTCATATCACTGACCCAACAATAGGAGAAGGATATTGACATCTTAGATCTAGAGGCACATGCAATGGCATCTCAAGATTTAATCAATGCTAAGTTAGAGGCGTTTGAATCATGCATGGAGGATAGATTGTACGCCTTATTCGTTGAATTCGGATTGGGCCGATCTCCAAGCCTAACAAAATTACAAGAAGGTGAAAGTTCAGAGAGGCCTCCCAAAAAGGAAGAACGAACCACTAATATGATGCAACCATACATGAGAGTGGACTTCCCATCAGTGGACTTCCCTTGATGGGAAGAAGGAGACCCAATGGGATGGATTTCGAGCGTCGAACGTTACTTCCGCTATTACCGAACATCAGAGGATTCCATGGTGGACACCATTGTCAACCACCTCGAATGAGATGCTATACAGTAGTACAATTGGCTTGAATACACCCATGGGGCTCCTATATGGATACAATTCAAGAACATGCTACTGAACCACTTTATGTCGACCACGTACGAGAATATCAATGGACAACTTATCAAGATCTGACAAACCTCCACGATCCAAGAATACCAGACCAGGTTTGAGAAATTATCTTACTTTGCTCGTGATTGGTCTGATAAATAATTATTAGGGACGTTCATCGAAGGACTCAAGCCAAAAATTAAAGGAGAGGTTAAAGCGCAGTAGCCCTGCACCGTGAAGGTTGCAATCTCTTTCGCTTGAATCTAAGAGGAACGGCTGAACCAAGATGCTCGGAGGATGAGAATCATTCCTAAACTAGTAGCATATAAACCTCCCTCTACCCCCAGCCATCCTTCTCTGCTAAAAAAAATTAATGTTAGAAGAGCTACACGACAGCTCAACGAAGGAACTTTGTTGGTACTACGATGAACTTTGAAGATGCAACCATCGTAGTGAAAAAAGGGAGGTTTCCATGATAAAATCTATTGAAGAATATGAAAAAAATGTCCAAGAACCTGAGGAGAACATGAATGAAGACCCATAGCCGGCCGATTGCATGACTCATGCTTTAGCCGACCATGCAAACCCGCAAGCAGCAAAAGTTGAAGAACTTATTAAATAGTAACCAATCACCATTCTCATTGACACTAAGAGCATTAATAACTTCTTGAACAACAAGATTGTTGTTCATATGGCCTTACATATCAAGGATTGTAGCCGGCTTGATGTTAAGGTCACCGACGGACGAATTTTAAAGTGTGTCCGTATGTGCTTGCGAGTGAGATTATTGCTACAGGATTAGGAGATAATTACATATTTCTTCCTCCTTATACTCGATGATTATCAGGTCGTGCTTAGCATCGAATAGCTAATAAATTAGGCGATGTTCCTTGAAATTTTTTTAAAATTTATCGTGAAAATTTTTAGTCATGAGAAACAGGAGATCCTATGCAGAAAACATGGAAGTGACATAACGATGATTTGCATATAGCAAACAAAGAAAGTTTTGAATAAAGTAAATAGCAGCATCTTGATGCAACTTCCCCAGCATTTTATGGGGGAGCCAACAAAAATTGAAGACTCAAATCTTCTCTAATCGCTTGCTAAATTTTAACATTTTCTTCGAACCATGCAGCCTACTTTCTACCCATCGGTATGACCACTGAATTTTGATTCTCTCGGGTAAACCAACAACAAACGCTCAGCCATGTTTTATCTTCACCTCCAGAAAGTTAAAATAGAGAGGATTGAAGAAGAGATGCTTGAAACATGAGTCATCCAGTCAAGTTACAACCCCTACTCTTTCCCGATGCTAGCTTTACCCGACTTCAACAATATGTTTATGATTGATGCATCGGAAGCTAGAATTTGTGTTATCCACATACAAGACTGCTGATCCCTAGCCTACATCAGCAAAGCCCTCTCCCCATACCACCTGAAGTTATCAATCTACGATGAGAAAATGCTGATTAATGTTGAATTTGTGGCTTAGTCTGATACAGGACAATAGCACAAAGAGGAGATAAAATTAAGTCATAAAAAATTGTAGCTTCTATTCCCTCTAAACTCAGATCAAGCTCACCTTATAATGGACTCTACTAGAGGGCAACCACCATCATAAAGGAAAGCCTGGCTACTATTAAAGAATAAGCATATGCCAGCTCGTACAAGAAAGAAACAACTGCCCGATAAACATCGGAGTAGAAGGAAGTTTGATATTAAAGATTAAGTTTTCCTTCATCTTTATCCCTACCAATAGGATTATGAAGACTCGAGCCTCACGGAAGTGGTCTCCCAGTTTCTTTGGACCCTATAAAATTGGAGATCACATTGGAGCCATAATTTATGGGTCGGATCGGTGCACTAATTTAAAATTATAATTGATCCTCCATGAATCTCATTGCAAATAGAAGCTTAGAGAGGATAACTCAGCCCAGATCTATTCACCTAACACCCAAGTTGATGAGGAGGCCCAGGTTCAGCTGATGATTGCATGGGATCTTAGGATCGCGATGCATCACCGTCTAGTCACTACAATTAACGCTAGACCGCAGGAGCAGGATGCACCTACTATAGGGGCCACGAGGGAGCCTTATAAAGAGTTGCATATCAAGGCCCAGAGATGTGGAGCTCAGCCTTGTGGACAAGGCTGATTTGAAGAGGGCAGGTTTGTTAGGAACCTAGCTGTATCGAGTCCCAGTTGATTGAGTCGAATCCTTAGATTAGGCCTTATTAGCCAATCTAGACCTGATATTAGATCAACTATGAAAAGATTTAAGTTTATTATAATAAATCAGCTGAAATCCTAGTAGGGTTAGGATTCAACTAATCTGGAGTCGGGTTTAGGAGTCGAAGATGGATATGGGTCAAAGCCACTTACGTCATGAATATAATAAACCCTAATATAGCTGTCAGCCCCTAGTAAAAAAGTGGTTGGCTAGGGTTATGGAGGAGTCTTTATGGGATGGGAGTCTCCTAGCCCCTCCTACTCTTAAGAGAGGTCAACTAGGGGTTGCTTCTTAGAGAATAAATTTGAGTTGTTGGAAGTAGGAGTTGCTTCTTAGAGTTAGAGTTGGAGTTGAAGTTGTTGGAAGCATTAGTTGCTTCTTAAAGTTGGAGTTCGAGTTGTTGGAAGTAGGATTTAGAGTTGGAGTTGGAGTTGGAGTTGTTATGAGTATGAATCTTGAGTATAAATATTATTATGAGTTAGAGTTTAGAAGCCCTCTAAATAGCCTTGTAATCAGCCACTTTTCATTATCAATAGATCAATTTCTTTTCAACCTTTATGCAGAAAACCAATGAGGGAGGATCCTCTATAGAGTTCCAAGGAGATCGATCCCCTATAAAGATCACCCCAAGCTTAGATCCCCTATAAAGATCTCCCTTCTTGGTTTTCTACACATAGGCTGAAAATGAATTGATCTATTAATGATGAAAAAAGGGGAGAATACAAGTTATTTATAGGGCTTCTAAACCCTGACTCCTAATATGATTCCTACTCGAGACTCCTACTCCTAACAACTCCAACTCTAACTCCAACTCCAACTCTAAGAAGCAACTCCTAATTGACCTCTACTAGGGGTGGCCGGTGGTTAAGACTCATAATCCTTCTCCTCTTCTAACTCTAACTGTAGTCGGCCCCTTTAACTATAGTAGGGGGTGGCTAGCTAAGGTTTACACGTTTGCCTCCTTTATTAAATTTAGGACTTAATTAACTAGAGTCCTAACTTTTTAACCTTGTCTCTTAATCAAACTCCAATTCAGCTGAATCTTAATCCTACTAGGATTTGGGCTAATTTATTATAGTGGACTCAAATCTTCTTCTAGCTGACCTAATGTTAGGTCTAGTTTGGCCAACAAAGCCCAATCTAATGACTCGACTTAATCGACTAGGACCCGACTCAGCTAGGGTCATAACAGAGATCCAATATGATTGGGTAATTGAATAGAGATCCAATACCCAATGTAAATGAAATTAATTCAAGAATATGCTTATTCACCTCTATAAATAGGAGGGACTCCTTGGTTCATAGGATAAAGCTAGAGAAGTGCCTCATATTTCTCCTTGGTGTTTTTCTCCTCCTTAGTCTGAGAGCGTGGAGAGGCTGATCGCACAGTTGAGGAGCTTCGTTGTCGCGTCTACCGTGTGGATTACCGTGAGAGAGGAACATGTGAGTACTCCTTCGTATGATCTCATACATCTCTTAAGGATATACGATCTCCCTAGGTAACACATCTCTTATGATTCATACAATTTTCAAGTTTTGTGGATTTTTCACACACAAATCATTGTATAACGGTCAAATACTCAACTTTGGGAAAAATTTAGATTTTATTTTTTATTTTTTACTACGTATGAGATGACAATTGTAGATTTTCTGATAGTGGTATTAGAGTCATGATCATTATGCGATGATTGATTTTATAAACTATATATGATATGTTTAATTACGTGAAAATTATTTTACGTGTTATTGTTATCTC
Source organism: Ensete glaucum (assembly GCA_021527575.1). NCBI lineage: Eukaryota > Viridiplantae > Streptophyta > Magnoliopsida > Zingiberales > Musaceae > Ensete > Ensete glaucum. The sequence continues at coordinate 16,547,969 of CM038555.1, read as the reverse complement.
TTGATGTAATTTCTAGATCCTAAAAATATCTTATCTTTTTTATTGAAAGGTGTTTCGGAGCAACTTTTTGACGTCAAAAAGTGTTGACGTAAGAAATTAGCAGTAAATGTCTGCCTCGCAAATTGGCCGAAGCCCACTTGCGATAGACGGGTATGTAAAGTTAGCTCACGCACAAGAGTTGCGGTGGAGCCACTTGACTGCAAAAGCAGCGCTTACCTATAGGTTGGCTGCCAGCGGCCGCGCGAGGGCGACAGGGCAATAGCCTCCAGGGGCGACCATAATAGCCGCCTATAGGGTGGCCAATGGCGCCTGTGGCAGGCCCTCGCAGCAGCAAACGCGACCAAGCCGGGCCACAGGCAACCTGCGGGCAAGCCAGGCCGACTGCGCAGGGCAGCCAGGCACCGCGGTAGTCCGCGACAGCCGCGCGGCCAAGCAGGCGACTCGCACGCCTGCGCAAGCAACCGCCTCTGCACGAGGCGGTGCAGCCTGCCAGAGGCGGTGCTGCCTGCATGCCCGATAGCACCGCAAAGACGCTGCCAACGTAGAGGCCTGCTTGGCCTATATATGTATATATATTGATTTTATAAACTATATATGATATATATATATACGTATGTATATACATATATATATATACGTATGTATATATATATGTATATATATACGTATATATATATATATATATACATATATATATATATATATATATACACACATGTAGAATTAATTTCTTGCTGGAGAGCTGGGTTTATTCTCTTATTAATGAGCTCATTTCTGGGTGAATGTTCAATAGCTGGGAGAGATAGCTGAAGAGGGGTGTTTTAGCCTGAAATTGATACTTAAGGACATGTTGCTGGGCGCGCTCGTGTAACTAAAGACTTTGCGCCGGGTGCACGATTTAGGTTACAATGACAAATAGAGAACCAAGGTAATAGTTTGGTACCATAGTTTCGAGTTGGATCCCTTTACTCTTGTCTTAACCTTAGAAGCTACTTGTTAGATGGAGCCTACTTCTTTTTGTGCTTTGAGTCTCTGTGTTGCTCCTTGCATGCTTGCTTCTTAGCTCAAGTAAGATTGCCTGAGCCAGGGTAGAAGACTTAAGCTTTAGTATAAGACCAAAGAAGAAATAGGAGAATAAAACACAGTAGCTAATAGTCAAAGAATAGGACCCGGCACGGGTGGCAAAATTTAGAATGAATTTTGTATTCATCATTTTCCAAAGACGATCCATCAATCAAGAGAGGACCTTGCAGTCGAGTAGATTCCAGTTCCTCTACCCAATCTTACAACTCCAAGGTCAGATCAATCCCGATGAATTGCCTCTCTCGCAGACCTCCTATACAAGTTCACCACATTTGTACTTTCACATCAAAATGAAGGAGATACCAAGATGAGCTTACACCTTTGATATTAAATCAATTGAGTCGACTAATTACTGGTCGTTAATAATTATACACTATCACCTAATAGAACTAAAGAAGTTTAGATTGATTTAGTAAAAGAACTAAGATTACATGAGATCATAAATTTAACAAAAATAGTTTTTCAAATGAATGACGGTATCACCCACTAAGGGATACTATTGCCTATACATCTATTGGTGTACATCCTACATCCTAAAGAACATGGTACTACTACCTAAACATGTAGTGGGACCATCTAGAGATTAATACCCTATTTAAAAATTTTAATCATTCTAAATTCAAAAATCAAAAGAAAAAGTGATGCTAAATATCATATAATAATTTGTTAGTGGTCCTGGAGAAGTTTAGATTAGTTTATTAGAAATTAACTTGAGTTATACTCTATTATATAATTAGCCTAAACATACTCTATTTGAAAACTTAATCTTCCTAAAGTTATGAAAAATAAAAAAATGATATTATATTTTACAATCACATGTTAATAGTTTTGAAGAAGTTTGGATTGGTTTTATAGAAATTAGCTCATATACACTCCAGTTTTGAAATATATTATTTTAAAATTTTATTATCTTAAATTCATAAAATATAAAAAATATAATATTAAATATATTATAGTAGTTATGGAGAAGTTTGAATAGATTTAGTAAAAATTCAAAGAGTTGCACTCAATTTACACTCATATTACACTCGATTGTATATTCAACCTAAAAATACCTTATTTCAAAAGTTAATCATCTTAAATTTATAAAAATAAAAAATGATAGTAAGCATATTATCATCTCATACTGGTAATTCTGGAGAAGTTTGGATATATTTAGTGAAAATTCAATATTATACTCGATCACCGATTCGATCCAAAAATATTATATTTAAAAAATTATTTATCTTAAAATCATAAAAGTTAGTAAAAATAATATTAAATATTTTAGTGAATAAGATAATTTTTTTACTATAAAATATTATAATTGAGTTGATGAATTTGATATTGAACTTATTAATTAGTCTACTACAAGATTTGGAAGACTTGTTAGGAGTCTTATCTCAATTGGAAGGTGTATGGGATGTGGTTGTTGGCAATACAATAATAGTACTAAATATTGTAAATGAAGACGCCGTGAAGAGATGGAGGACTTTAAATACAAAAACTAAATTTGTATGAATGAGATTTATTTCTCATTATTTCTTTGAACATATTATTGGTTAAAAATCTACTTTAAGATTTTGATTACTCTTTATGCATTGCTGAACAAAAAGAATATGGCTCAACTTTAATATTTGAAGAATGATCTAACAAATACTACCATCAAAATATGTTCAGATAGATCCTAAGGAGCCTACATATGATGCACGAATAAAATATTTTATTATTCATGATCTTCTAAAACAATATATTCCTTATGTTATATCTATTTAATGATTAGTTCAACAACCATACTTAGTAGAGTTGAAAAATCTTCTTGCTTCCCAAGAATTTTAAGCTCGTCAAATGACAAGAGTTTCTATTTCAAGGAGAGATAGAGATGCTTTATTTACAAATAATAAAAAGGTAATGATAATGATAAAGAAAAGAATGATGATGCTCACAACAAGCAAGAATGCTCTTTAAACAATGGTGCAAATCAAAAAAAGATCAAGTGTTATAGGTGTGGCTAGTTAGGCCATATCAAGAAAAATTATCGTGGGAAGATTAAAGAAGAAAATATTACAAATAAGGAAGATTGTTCTAATGTTACCCATGAAAATTGGCATAAATGCTTTATGACTGAAATTACTGAGGTCATAACATCTATCGATTTTGAACATGACTGGATTGTTAATTCAGGATGTAGTCATCATCTCACTAATGGTTATATCAAATTCAACAATCTTGATCAATATTAAGATAATAATATAATTATCATGATAGATAATATTCACCAAGTAGAAAAGAAGACACTATCATAATCTTAGATAAAAGACAATGATCATATTACATTGAAGAATGTGCACCATGTTCCAAGTATAAAGAAAAATCTTACAGTTAATGTTGAAAATTATATTCTTTTTGATCTGAATGAAGTCAAGTTTCTTTGTAATATAAAAGAATTAAATACATATATGGTAAAAAAAGGCAAAGATTTATATATTTTGTTAGCATCGACTCTTATGTTGATAAGATGAGTACAAATGATGATGTATCAATATATGCTAGTCTTGATCATATAATTATTTTAAATTAAAAGTTGTGATGCAAAAAAAAAAATTTAGTGAATAGTCTTCCTAATCTTACTACTTTTAGTAGTAATGAAGTGTGTGAAGGTTGTTAATATGGGCCCTACTCAAACATCAAGATGTCAATTCCTCTTGGAGCTTTATTTGTAGCGATCTAATGGGCCCTACTCAAACATCATTTTATTTAGATTCTCATTATATGCTTCTCTTTGTAGATGATTTTACAACGTTCACTTGGGTCTATTTTATGAAAGAAAAATTAAAAAAATAAAATTTTAAGAGTTCAAGTTAATAGTTGAAAGTGCACTTGAAAAAAAAATAAAAGATTACACATCGATGGAGAGTTCACTTTTACATATTCTTCTGTTTTTGCAAAGAGTATATCATCAAACTTATATGTGCAAATACATCACAACAAAATATAAAACATTTACCCAAAGTCTAACGGGTAGAAGGTATGACATGTATAGCTTATGTTATTAATTGAACTCCTCTTAGTCAAATCAATCTAATGTCTCAATATGAGCTCATATTTAATGAAAAATCAAATGTTAAACATTTTAGAGTGTTTGATTCTTTGTGATACATTCACATATCAAACTCTAAGAGAAGCAAGCTTAATTTAATGCTAAGGTCAAGAAATACATCTTTATTGACTATGATGAAAGGAAGAATGGTTGGAAATGCATGGATCCACAAACATAAGAATATATAGTATCTTAAGATATTGTGTTTATCATTATCCTTTACAAGTAATTTCTTTTGAAAATATCAATCACAATAATATAAGTAATATATGTTCAAAACCGATGATTGAGGTTCCTTTGTCATCTATGCTTCTATGGATTTTGGCTCATCTTCTTCCATCTGTATCTACTCGTATTAATTTTTCATCACCAATGATGGAGCATAGCGATAGAGAGAGTCATGATGCTCATGAAAAGAAAATTTTAATACTAAAAAGATAAAAAAGAATAATTATCAAACCAACATATTATAGAGATGAAGATAATATAAACATATATTACTGTTTGTTTTCTGAACCAATTGATGATCTTGAGTCTATTTGTGTTGATGAAGCCAAATATGATAAAGTGTAGGAGGATGCCATGAAGAAGAAATGAATGCTCTTTATAAAAATGACACTTGGGATCTAATGTCAAAGCCTGCAAACCTAGATGTTAGTTACTTGCAAATGGAGCTATAAGGTGAAACTTAAGTTAAATGTGATTAAGGCTAATGGGATTCTAGGAAAAGTTCAAGTTGATGGCATGCATGATTCTGCTTTTGCTCATGGATTGTCTGAACATAGATCTAGGCATCTGTCAGATGAAAGATTTAGATCATTGCCCGAAAATGGGATGCCAAGGCCCTTTCCACTTGATCCTGGTAGACACAATGTAGGTCATAGGGAGTTTGAAGAAGATTTGAAACAATTTCCTAGCCCGACCCAATTGGGTGGTGAGGCATGTGGAAATTTGATAATTGCAGTGCTTCGTCGACCCCAATTGATAGTGGGATGGCAGCAGGTTGGTTCTGATGTTTTACTAAGACGTTGTAATAGGTCTTTGTCAAGGACCGGTGAAACTCCACGAGCCTTCCCTATAACTCAATTTGATTCCAGTAAAATTTATGAGCAGCAAAAAAAAAAAAAAATCTGAATGATAAAACACTTTGATTGGGTTCGCATTTGTATAGGTGATCCTATACTTACGGGTGTGATTTTGCAAATCAAGTTGGGACTCATCTCTAAAAGTATGCTTTAAAGGGAAGTGCTAAGAAGCTAAAGTATATTTTAGAAGATCATAAATTAATATTTTATTTTTTAAATAAGATTAGATAGAGTTGTAAGGGGATAAAAAATTCTTAGTTAAAAAAATTATTTTAAAAGATTTTAAATTGATATATTATCTTTTAAATAAGATTAGATAGAATCATATAAATTAAAAATTATTGTATTTCACATGTATAAATAGATGGTATCTACATGTATAGATAATCTAAACTTCAAGTATTCAAGCCGATAGGATTGAAATTTAATAATGGTTCAACATCTATAAATGTTTTTCTTCTTGAAAAGTTTAATTTATATTTTTTCATCTAAGTTTCTTCTTCTTGTATTTAGCTTTGATCTTATACTAATACCTTGTTACAAACGAAGTCCTTTGTATATGTACTTTTTAGAGATCCAACACGTTCTTTAACGGGTGGTGGCCTTCAACAGTAACAGAGAACCATCAGTGATCAATTTCACCCTCCGAAGTCGGATGGAAAGAATAAGACGACAAAGAAGTATCATTATGGTGTCCAGATTATTGAACTCAATTGTTTGATTCAGATGACACAAAAGCATGTTTCTACGATTCAGATGACAGAAAAGCATGTTTCTACGATTGAGATATCTCAACAAAGAAAATGAGGACGATGAGATCGACTCATTCATCACCTTCTCTATCAGCTTGTTGTAAAGTTCTTCAAAGAAAATTGAAGAGTCTCACGCATGAATTGTTGTGGTTAGTTCTTTGAATTCCAAACTTAGTCCATTAAGCGTGTAGACGAGTACCTCTTCATCAAAAAGTGAATGATCTATCAAAGCCAGATCATCGATCAGTAGTTTGATATTTTGTAATTAGTCGACAACAGGACTACCCTCCTGCTTGAAGGTCATAAGGTTGGAAAGTAGTCCAAGCAAGCGGGTCTATGAGCGGCTCGCTAATGTAGTTTGTAACTTGGTCCAAGCCTTTACAACAGTGATACAGGAGGACATAAGCGGAGCGATGGATCTGGCAACAAAAGCTTGAATTGCTTGGAGAATGAGTCTATCTTAGTGAAACCATAGCTTGTAGGCTGAATTTGGTACTTGATTAGGTTCTCCGGGAACTTGAACCATTGCTAGTGGATAATTGAGAGAGCCATCAATATACCTAATAAATCATAACCAAATAAGAGATTAAAGAATTGAGCATGCCAAAACGCGTAGTTACCACCTTTGGATAACTTAAAGAGAATGAGGGAGGCAGCATTAATGGAAACAGGCCCTATATGTGAAGAAGAAGCCCCAACAAGTAAGAGAGTTGTGGCATCATAGGTAGACGATGAGGAAGACATATGGAATAAGTCAAAAGGAACTCAAGAGAAATGACAGGATAGTGGATAGAAACAGATGGTAAAAAAGTGACAAAAATAGGAAAGAAAGGAGAAAAGAACCTTCGAAGTAGAGAGAACTCAATCAGTGGAGACTGTAGTTTCAGAAAGTTGCAACAACCTAATACGACAGAGTTGACTTCTGGGAAGTGGGTCTAGATGATGAAGTCAACAAATGTAATGAAGTGGATGTGTGAGCAGTTTTGCTCACTGCAAGCGGCATAGGAGTAAACTGATGTTGAAGAGGGAACGCGGTCATGGAAGTGCTGCTACTCGTCGAGGTTGATGCAACAGCGGTGAAGCATGAGGAAGACTGCCCCGTGTAGGACTCCATGCTGATGAGGTGAGACCAGGTAGCCAGAAGTAGGAGGAGGGACAATACTCCATCGTCACCCTCTGCAGTAGGACCGCAAGTGCCAAATGGTGCCGGAACTACCAGAAGGGAGAGAACGAGTCCGGATCAATGCGGTGCTAGTTCAAGTCACCGGTGCTCGAACGTGCGTCATGCCTTTAAAGAGATGAAGGCCAAGAATACAGTTCTGCAATGTTCTATTTTGATGGAATTGTTGTAGTGGAGTTGAGAATGCAGTGGTTGGTTTCTGCACGAAGAAGACCACGGCGAGGGCTACGGAGTTTGCTAGAAGTGCGACGGTCTTCGCTGAAGACTCTCAGAAGTCTAGTTTTTGAGGAAAAAGAAGAGGCAAGTAGGTGCCAAAGAAAGGATGCCACAATATGATGATGGGCTGTCGTTTGACAGAGAGGAAGGCACTGCTTATGCAGGTGGAGAAGAAGAGGAAGCAGCCGGCGATGATGAGTGACGCTGGCTGCGAATAGGTGTGGGACAAGTAGGGGCAGGCTGAAGTAGCGAGTAGCAATTACAATGTGAAGCAGAGGAAGGGCGGCAATCATGTCGATGTGTTGAGGAAGAAGAGCCGATAGCTATAGCAGGTGCAATAGCGAAGATCGATGAAAAGGGGTAGTGGGCAGAGAGGAGATGAGCTACAAAAGCACGTCATTGGCTGTGCTGCGATATTGTTGGGCCAATCTCAGCAAAACAAAGAAAGAATAGAGAAAATAGAGTAATGATTACTCTGTTTCAATGGATGCAATCAGCAGCAATGATTGTAGGTGCCAGAAGAAAGAAGCAACGTGAAGAAGAGGGCTATGAGCAAGATCTACTGTTTGTCAGCAGGAAGCAGCGGGACCCTAGGCCGTCACGGGACCTGGAGCATTCACAGGCGCCATGTTTGTGGGAACGTTTACAGGGCTGGAGACTGCTAGTGCCAATGTTGTCAGAGCGTTAGCGGGGCCGAAGACCGGGGAGGTGGCCAGGGTGGGAGCCGAGGTGGGAGATTTCACTAGAGATCTATTCCGGCGAAATAGATGATGCCAAGGTTGTCGTAGCGCTCGCTATGAGAAATTGTCCGTATGACTTCACAAAGAGACGGATGATGTCGGTTGTGGCGTGAAAGCGGATATATGATGAGGGGAGATTGGTGCTAATCTTGTTGGTTCCGTCGGTAGAGGAGGCAGATGTCGCGACAGTAGATGGACAGGAGTCGACGGCAAAATCTGCACGTGGCCAGAAGTGGTGGAAACTTGCTGCCGTTTGACAGCAAGAGGAGAGCTTGCTCCAAGCAAGCTACTCTGATACCATGAGAAAGAGAGGTGAGAACACAAAAAGACATATTATTAATTGAGTGAGCACCTATTTATACAACATACATGATTTTTCTTAACTGATGAATGAGATATTCTTGTTCAGTTATAGTTCTGTTCAGCTAACACCCTGCTGGTCGAGAACCATATCGAACCATCTCTGAAGAACAGGCAAGGCATAGGTGGCAATAATAGCACATACCTGAGCACTGCAAAGAAACACAATATGCAACGGCTTAGATAGTTAAATGCTCAACTTAGCCTTGAACAGATAACAATTAATTAGCTTATATAAGCAACATTTAGCAAATAGATGCATCTAGTCATTCCTGATTATTGCAGTCTATCTAGATAACCAAAAAGCTACATAGTGAAGTTTAAAAGCCTTTGCAGGGAAGAAAAAAGAAAAAGAGTACGAGGCACAGAACAATATTGCAGTCTGAAATTTTCTGTGCTTAAGGAAAGTGGAAGTTGATGAACTAGAAATAGGAGAATAGAAACTTCAATCACAATCAAAGGATATCATCAAGCTTGAAGGCCACTTATACGCACAATTATTATCTCAGCAAGTGGTGAGAAATCAATAATAAACAATAAGGAGTTAACCTTGCTATTTCAGTGCTTCAACTAGAGTTGAGCCGTATTAAGTGATAGAAGATAGTATTAAGTTAAGATTTAGATATAATTTAAATAAAATTAAATTAGGATTTAGATATGATTTTTTAACTGAATGAGGAAATCACGTAGGTTAGTTGAGGAAAATCCTCCTATCTTCACTTGTAGTATAAATTGAAGATGGATTAATGAATCAATTGGGTATTTTCATTACTTCTTATTATTTCCAATATGGTATCAGAGCTTCTCTCTCCATAAGAGAGATCTTTATCCACTGTCTAATGATAGTTTATATCTCTTTTTACTGTCAAACGATAGCTTTTTATCAATGTTAAAACTAACAAGTAGCAACACTTTCCCTACCCCATCTGCAGTAGACGAGGACTTCTACACCCGCTCGCTGGCATTGTCCCTCCTACAGCCTTTGTTCTCTTTGCCAAGAGCACCTGTAAGGGCCACTGCCCATCGTCTCTCGGTGCTTTATTGAGAGGGTGTAACAAGTTCCTTCTCGCTATCAAACGGTAGCAAATCCCCACCTCGTCGACTGCCTTGTTGCGAAGCTATAATTGTCAGTCGACTCCTCTTCTGCAAAGCCGCGATCTTTGTTTCCTAACAAGAAAACAGAGCATCGCTGTCGCACCCATTGCCAGTGCCGTTTTCATTCGAGGATTTGAAGATTCGGGTCTCGCTCTATAATTGACGTCCACGTCGTTGGTCTGGCAGCCCTCTCGCTCAACCTCGTCGCCACTTACTCTGCCATTGCTAGCATCGACGACACTATCAACCTCATTGTTGCCTACCATCGACTCACCGTTCACTCATTGTTGCTACCGTCATAGCAACAACTCGGTCGCTTCTCCTCTTCGGTGCAGGTCCCTCTCTGCATCATCTCTACACCTCCAAAAAAGGGACCGCAATATTGTGGTCCTGAACTCAGGGAAGAAAGGGAAGCACACTTTTACTACAGCGACTTTCTCATCTTCTCCTTCGGTAGTTATTTTGCTCGTCGCCGACCCCCCCTACTCCAACAATTGTAGCCGCAACCGCAGCCCTCGCCGGCCACAACTGCTGCCCTCTCCTTAGATCTATCTCTTCTTATTGTCAAATGACAGTCTTTCGTCGACATCGAAGCTGGAAACTTCTAGTGCGTCGGCTTTCTCTTCCTCCATTGGACCTTGTTGGCTTTCTCAATTCCTCTACCGAGGCGTTCTTTTGCACGATACCATCTTCCTTGTGCACCATAACTGTCGCATCAACTCCAACAAGCAGCGGCACCTTCCCTACCCCATCAGCAGCAAGTTCTTTCTCGCTGTCAAATGATAGCAAATTTACGACCGCAGCGCTTCTCTCGTTGCCCTTCAAATCTACTGATCGCCCCAGCCGTAGCAGCATCTCCTCCACCGAAGTCAACCGCCATCAGACCTTCACCGCGATTGACAACACAACGGTCTCCTTGACATCAGGTCAAGATCTGCATCCTTCATAGGAGCTTGATCTTGCGGGGGCATGATAGTTCGATATAATCGGATTGTCGAATTTGGCTCCAGCAGAATCGTCTACTCCTTTCTTCAAATTCATTGTCATCAGTTCAAGATCAGTGTCCTTAGTTCAAGATCGACGTCCTTACAGGAGCTCGATCTTGCGAGGGTATGATATAAAATAGGATTAAGTTACGATTTAGATATGATTTAAATAAGATTAAATTATGATTTAGATATGATTTTTCCAACTGAATGAGGAAATCACGTAGGTTAGTTGAGAGAAATACTCTTATCTTCACCTGTATAAATTGACGATGGATCAATGAATCAATTGGGCATTTTCATTACTTCTTCTTATTTCTAACATTAATGAGGTGCGTGAATGGCAACAAACAAACAAAAAGAATGCAAAAGAAGTTGAACCAAGACAAAATCAACGGTAGCCACGTGATTATATGTATTATTAGATCATCAAGGCATTTGAGGATAAAATGCCCAAAATCAATTTGAAAAGTAGCATGAATACGATGAAAAATAAGCAATCAATGTCCTAAAAGATGATTGAAATAAAAATATTTTTGAATTAATGGAGTCATGCCTCAATGTCCTATCAAACTCAAAACATTGGAAAAGGAATGCAAGATCCAAGAAATGTTCTACTCATTTGGTAATGTTACAAACCTAAAACTTATATATAACATATATTAATCGATTCTTACTAAGAGTAACTTTGCCAAGACCGACTTTAAAATTGTTTTCTTTCTTATCTTTTTCGCGTAGCGACTGCCAACTTGATTTATCACCGACTAAATCGCCGTTTATGATTGGCGGTGCTTATAAACAAAATATTAACCTTTTTTTCTGACATCCTTCATTAATTTAAATCTTGTTTCGAGGCTTCAATCAAACTCAACGGGCAAAGTTTGCATCTACTTATTTATGCAATTTGCTTGGAGTCTCAAAACAGTTATTAAGGATGTCAAAGAATGATTTAATATTTTATTTTGTAAAGAACACAGCTTAAAGTTGATAACAAATCATGTTTAGCTGTCAACAGATGTGAGCTGCAAGACAAAAAAAAAAAAGAATTGAAGACAAATAAAAGTCGGTTAATATGTCCTCTTATATATATTATATTTATTTGCGTGTAACATTACAAGTGAGTAGTACATTCCACATAATTAAGAAACAACTATCAGAGTTGATTTATGCTTCTTCCTTATTCTTTTACAAATATTTGAGGGTGCTCTCCTAACAAAGCCACATAACCTCTAAATTTCTACTGAATACCACCAATGAATTTCATTAAGCAACAACACTTTATTTACCTTACTAATCAAAAAATTTTTTGAACCTTCATTTTGACTATTGCGTCTTCACCACCAGATGAGAGGTGGGCGGACTAAAGCGGAGAGAATTAGAAAAACGAACAAAATACTAATGAATCTAGAAGCAGAAACATCAGGAGAAATCAACAAAATACTAATGAATGTAGAAAGAGAAACATCAGTAAAGCACTAACGAGAATTTAGTTCAAGAAAGAGGAAGAGAGTCGGTTAACCTTTGAAGGTAATTACCATTTTTTCTTCCAACCCGTAATCGCGAATGCAAAAAGCCAAGACGAAGCGATCGAACGAAGCCTCGAAACGATTTGAGTTTAGATCGGGCGTTCTTGCGCTAGCAAAAGCCTAACAGCACTAGATTGATAGTAGACCAGTCAATCTTGTCTACTTTTATGTATGTTAGGTCCGTTTTTTATTGTCTGATACAAAAGTCGATCTCAAGTAGAACTCCTTGTATACTATGCGAATGCACTCCTAACAATGCCTATTTGACGCCTAAGTTAGTAGATCAGTCAATCAAGTCGGATGTTTATGTCCAATGTCTTTTGTGCCATACCTATGAGCCTCCTTTTATAATAGGTGCTCGTTGCTAGTACAATCATGGGTTGTTAAATCCGATTATAATAACTATCATTAACCCGCCATCGAACTTAGAGATTTCACTGCCTCTTGACACATGGCTTGGATAAGATAATTGGAGCGCAAGTTGTAGGAGAATGTGCAAGTTTTGGGAAAACAACGTACATGCCACATGGGATCCATTTGTCACCCTCATGTCATTTCACGAGACCCAGATTTCAACCACGTGGTATCATCGTGATAGACTGTTATGTTAGCCATATGGCTAGAGCATGTTTCCCTTGTGGGTATAGAATCATCAACTACATGGGGCTGACAAATCGGGCACCACATAGTAGGCGTGTTGATCATGTGATCTCGATGTGTCTATGAGGTGGTCAATAGTGTGGTGTCGACTCGTCGTCATCGTATGATCTTGACCAATCTCGATCACAGTTCATCGTTCCTTCTATGATAATGTATATATAATATATTCTAATATTATTTGTTTTAAAAATATATAATGCAATATTTAGACCGCAACAAAGGCCACAAATTCGGACTTTGCACGATATCTTTACGATGGTGGAGTCGACGAAAAAGTCAACTGTAGCCACATCCGGTATGAGATGACTGACCAAACTCTGATCGATTTAGCACAGGAGGACAAGGTTTGATTTTATTCGAAGCTTAGACTTCCAACCCCATGTTCTAGCTCAGTTTCTTTTCTCTGATCTTTATGTCCAATTACTTAATAGTAAATACTTCAAAGCTTTATCCAGTTTGATTTGCTTTGAACTTGTAGTTCTCGATTCTAATGCTGTGTTTGAAGGCGACAGCAAAAGAACTCCAATCATCACTGCAACGAGCAGCACAAGTTGGACAAGCATCAACTACATGCCTACAGAGAAAGAAGACGGAAAACTGGCATCATTAGCTGAGATTAGAAGCAACTTGTTCAGCCGTGCTTCCCAGCCCAGCTTCCATGGTTGTGCTTCAACTTCGTGAGTTGCTTCCTCCTTTTCCTTGCCTCCGTCGCCGCCGCCGCAGCTGCGGTAGATGATGTGCTCGGCGATTCGCCAGGAGAGCAAGCCTGCAGCTTCTCTGGCAAACCTTTATCACGCTGCAGCTTAGATTTCTCTTTTGACGTCGATGGTGGCATCTTGACCATCTTCTCATCTTTGTGGGTTCTTTTGCTGACAAGTGCATCTTCCTTTTCGTTCCCAACTCTTACTATCAAGCTTTGATCCTTCTCGTCCCTGTCATGAACAGAGACCCTCGCTTCATTGTCCCCGGATGCAGCAGAATCTTGGTCTCCAAATGGATGAGAAACTTCATGGTGCGATAGATAGTACCACGCACAGGGTGGCACGTAAAGAGGCCGCCCTGATCCACTGTGCTCGAAGAAACCTATGGTGTCAGCAGAAGTCGAAGGCTTGTGCATGGAGAACCGGGGCGACCATGTTGATGACTCCATCTCTTTGGCTGCAGCAGTCTCACTGCTCTCTGTTCCAGACCTCACTGTCATGGCAATCTGCACAAGCAGGAAATTTTTCTCAAGCTGTATCATCAACCAAATCTTGGCTCTAGGAAATTGCAGATGTCAAACCTGCTCCTTCAGTTGTTCATTTGTGTCCTTGAGTGAAAGGTACTCTTTCATGGCCACATCCTTTTGCTACAGACAAATCCAAGGATCAATCAGAGCTATTGAAAGTTTGGGAGGAAACAACTTCGTGAGGTTGAATGTTGCCTACCATCCTCATATTCTCATTCTCCAGGGACAAGTGAGCAACTTTTTTGGTCAACTCCTCCCGGAGAGCCTAAGTCAAAGCGCAGCAAACATATCAGACACGACAGAAGTCTGATACAGTGAGGAGAGATGGAGTAATTAAAGCTCGTCACCTGACGCCGACGGATGGTCTGCCTCGCTGACTCCCTGTTAGCTAACACCCTGCGCAATCTCCTTTCTTCCTTCTCAGCCTGTAGCAAACTGAGATTTCAGCCTACACTTTCAGAAGGATCACAGCAAATGAGGTTCGAAATCGTTACCTCTGTCAAATTCTGTTTACATCTCCTACCAGGAAGTGAAGGCTGATTGCTGGGGAACTCGATGTGCGCTGTGTCTTCCGCTCCATTGCCTGTAGCAGTGTGGCCTCCATCGCAACCAGCGGTCGAACATGTATCCTGTAGCACAGGCATGGATGGGATTGAAGAGAAACTGACATGATCTTGTTTTGACAGAGATGCGATCTCATTTGTTTATATTTATTTATGAAGCGCAAATTCGAAACAAAGGAATCGAGGTAATAATCCTTTGTTTTCTTTCTTTGGGTTCATCAACAGCAACGATACTTATGATACTCAACATGCCTTTGTAGGGTCAAATAATCTCTACAAGTTGCATGAATGGATAGCTTCCTCCTATGCGTTAAAGCCAAATCTCAGCAGCAAAACTACCGCTGTACGCATTTGATGATGACAAGATTATGAATAACTTCTGAGAGAAAAAAAGTGGAGCTTTTTTAGCCTCCTACATCATAGCACAGCAACAGTAAGGGCTTTGCATTGTTCCTTTAACTCCTCCATCTCTTCAATGCCATCATATCTCAGATTGCTTCTCAATTCTTTTTTCTTTTTTTTGTTACAACTTCGGATCAAATCGAAAGAAGCAGCCAATAGATGAACTCTCCCAGGTGCCTCAATTCCACCATTGAGACTAAGGACAAGTATGTTGCATTAGAATTGACTAAGTTAGGTTCTCACACTTCGACAAACACCTGATATGGGCCAAAGAGAAGAGCAGAGTTCGCTTTCTTACTCCTAAAGCTGAACCCTCCTGACCGCCATGGAAGCTCTTTTGCTGAGCACTAACAGGAAACTCGCTCGTGCTCCTCTCTCTGGACCTACCCCCGTCGCCCTCGCCGCCCGCCGCTAGTCCTGCAAGGTGCGCCAGGGCCCGCGCAGCGCCGAGCTCCATCTCAACCATCCCGCATCCAGCTGCGTGTCGCTCCTGCGGCGACGTAGGAGGCGAAGACGAAGGTGAATGTGAAGGTGAAGGCGAAGCCATGGGAACCGTCCTCGAAGCGCGCTCTCGAGCTCTGTTGCTCGACGAGCCACCTCAGAAGGAGACTGGGAGGTCTACGCTCGAGGCGCGGCCACGCTGGGGGCTTCCCAGCCGTCGGATGGTCGCCTCCGTGTCCATGTTTGCAGGACAGGTGGCGTGGTCGAGCGCGATGGAAGCGCCGCTTACTGCACGGGGCACACGTGGTGCGAGGTGACGGCTCGTAATTTCTGGGCTGACGTGGGTCAATGTTGGACCTCCACATATGCGCGTCGTAGCCAAGACTATATATATTATTAACACTATTTAATGTGGTCTCCTCGGAAGTATATTTTCTCATCTAATATCATCTCCCTACTAAACGAGCCGACTTCGTGAATGAATCATGCTTCAAATTGACGCCGGAAGACATCTTTTCCCATAATAAATCTACTGACTTGAGGCCCTTACATGCGCAAATAAAATTATAAAAAATACTTTATACAAATTATCAAATATACAATGTATTACCAACCATGTATATGTGTGGATAAGCCGATCCAAAAGCACATCAATATCTTCATCATAACTCAATTCTGATATCCTCCTTAGGTGGCATATAAAGTGCTACAAGTACTATGGCATCTCGATCAGATCGTCTATACTCATCTTACACATTGACAACTTAATCTTACTATAAAACGAAAAGATCTACCAACGTTGCGAGGTGACATCAAAAGAGGCAAGCATGTGTTTTTTATTATAGATTTACTCCATCATCATAATTCTAGTAAATCAAAATAAAAAGATCAATATTATGCGAACAAAATATCCTATAGTATTGTATATTACACAAAGATCATCCTCCAAAAATAAAAATAAAGAGGCAACTATGTGTTTTTCATTATAGATTTACTCCATCGTCATAACTCTAGTAAATAAAAATAAAAAGATCAATATTATGCTAACAAAATATCCTATATTACACAAAGATCATCCTCCAAAGATAAATCTTATTGTTCCTTTTTCAGTGTAAAGGGTATGACAACTCCATCTCTCTGCATCAGTTATTGCTTCCTTTGCAAGATAGATTTTGATTCGTACCTACGGAGGATCATTAGTAAATTTTCATTTCCCTTTTTATCTTTTCAACTTAGTCATATAATAAAATAAATAAATTGATGAAAATATTATTTACAGTATCTACTAGAGATTTAAAATAGTAAGGAGCATTTGTGTGATTATCATATATATTAAAAATTAAAAGAAAAATTATAATAATATAATTGTTAGACTATAAATATTTTATGAAGTAACATATACAAAAAAAAAAGTTTATTGTTAAGATAAAAAATATTAATGTGGATTTGTTGAGTTATTAGGAAAGATAAAAATAAAATTATTTTTATTTATAAACAATTAGACATCGTCTCAATAAATAATAAAGTGAGAAAGAATTATTTAAAATTATATTAATATATTGTCACAAACTTGTAGGTAAAGTGTTTGATGTAATGTTTCTATTTGTTCATATCTTTCGATTTTTTTCGTACTTCGAAAAGCATGAAGAGGATTTATAATAGATTTAATAGAGCTATTTTGATTGATATTTTTGGTTGTGTTAGGCTTGTACATATAAGTGTGTGTGATCGTGGCATACAAGCAAAACTGTCAAAAAATATATTTAAATAGTCATTTTAAATATTATTTTAATACATAGAACGATGCAAAATGTAAACCATCTTAACACCCTACAGCTACTCAAGTGGCATAATGCTATATGGGCCTTTGGGTGTATAGGATTAATGCACTCTTTAGTTTCATAATAGTATCATATGGTTACTTATGGTGATTTTTAAAGGATCGTTTTGGACTCTTTGTTGTGTTCTTATTTAAAGCTTATAAAATCTATTTTTGTCTTTTGTATTACCTATATATATATATAGTGTTTGTTAAAATGTCTATTTGTTAGATTCCGAGTGTAATGCTTATTCTAACTCTTTTTTTCTATAAATGTTGATTCCTTGTGGATGAATATACAAAGGTATCATATGATTTAGACAAGGTGTCATATGATTTAGATAAATTTATCTAAACTCGTGATAATATAAACAAATTTAGAAAAGATGAAATGATGACTATTAATACTATCATGAGAGATAAAGAAAGACCTAAGTTTTTTAATAAAAATATAAATAAAAATTTAAATACTTTTAATTTAACTAAATATATGATTTTTTAGAGATCCATATAACTAACATCAAATAATTATTATTGTCGATATAGTTAAATAGAGAGGCTCATAATTATTACTGTAGATATAGTAGAGTCTAAATTCTGATTCTAAGATGCTAAAGAAATAATATTGCGCTTGTGACATCATAAAGTCGATGAAAAAGACCCTTCGATATCATCTATCTTATTTTAGATAGATGATCAAAATCTGACTCATCGATTTGCAATTGAGAAAATACTTATAAAAGTAAAAAAATTTAGACATCAACAATTAAAGAAAATATCAAAAAATTGACGTAAACTTCAAAACAAATTCTTTACTATATAAGAAAAACTAATATAACAAATCATTTTTCTTGAGTTCACCCAAATCTAAGATCGAAATTTCTTATAGATACTCTTACATACATTCCAAAGAACTCCTCTCAATCCTTTTTAGATCCACGGGAGAGAAATTTATCGTATGTCTCTGTTTCTATAATTTTAAGACTCAAAGACTCGTGATGTATTTTATAAAAATAAAATTAATGATATTCTCTTCCTATTTGAATCCTTAGTACTCACCGCAAACAGTTAAAATCTTATTAAGACTCAAAATTCTTACCAATTACAATCATATCTCTCTTAATGATTATTTTATTTATTTTTTAAAGAGAATATATATTGCTTCAACATCCTTCCTATTTTTGTCACTTATCCTTACTCATATTTATGAAAAATATTATAAAATCCTGACTAGTCAATCGGCTTAAAATTAAAACGAACTTATAATAATTTAATAAATATCTTATTTTTAATATAGTGACATATATAATGTGATCAACGTATGGACACAAATGATGTATATTACAATATTAAGCCCTAAAAGAACATAATATAAAATTGATATAATTATATGACTAGTATATATTATGTCCAATTCAAGACTTTATTGCATCAACGTTAGTACTTCAATTACATTTAAAATCATATAAATGTCGTATTTGAGACTAATCATAGTATATATATATATATCGAACCTTCGATCGTTTAACTGTCCATATAATAAGATATTCTGCCGAGACTTTATCAAGTTATAATAAAAACCTAAAATATAATTTCTTTCATAATTACTTAAATTCCAAAAAAAAGATTGTGGGTTACCACATAATAATTCTTAATGTGGGCCCCAATTTGGTTCCTACTCAGCAAAAGAGATAGGTCTTCGAATCCCTCCCTCACTATCACACCTTCGAAGCCAACACCGCAGCGAGAGGATGGCTTTAGCTACAGCGGCCATCACCGCCGCTCTCTCTTCCCTCTCCCTCCGCCCTCCTGGCGTCTGCCTCAAGCCCCTCCGTGCCACCCTGCTCCCTTCCTCCTCCTCCGTCCGCGCCCGAACCCTCCCCAAATTGGCCGCCACCGCCGACATCGACACCTCCTTCTTCGACAACGTCGACCCCAACGACGACATCCCCTTCGACCCCCCGGCCCCGCCGGAAGGCTACGTTGCCCCGACCTCCTTCGACGAACTTCCCCCCGAGTCCGAGGAGGAGGTCGCCGCTGCCTACGAGGAGATCTACGGCCCCGCTTACAGTGGCGTGTCCGTGCTCGGGAACGACATCTACGTTATGGACGGGAAGGTCAAGAAAGCCAGCGGCCTCATCGGCCGGAAGAAGCGGGACAGGCCCAACGATGGGTTCGAGGAGCGGGTCGTCCAGGTGAGGAGGGTCACCAAGGTCGTCAAGGGCGGCAAGAAGCTTTCTTTTCGTGCCATTGTGGTGGTGGGCGACAAGAAGGGGCAGGTTGGCGTCGGGGTCGGGAAGGCTAAGGAGGTGGTCGACGCTATCGCAAAGTCCGCAATAAACGCCCGCAGGAACATCGTGTCGGTGCCCATGACCAAATACTTGACCTTCCCTCACAGGTAATTTCATCCGTTTCTCTGTCATTTTTCCTTCAAATGCAAAGTTGGGCTCTTGATTCATAAGTTTATGTTAATGCTTGCTTCAAATCTCCTGTTGTTCTGCTTTCCCTAAAAGATGTTTGTCTTTATGGTTGATTTATTAAGAGGAATCGTAGAAGTTATAACTAAGCAAAATTATTAGTTTAACGTGATGAAATCATATATATTGTCAATGCCAAAATGTGCTTGATATTTTAGAGTGCAAGTATCATGGATGCTGATGCTCAGGAATCACACTATTCCTGTGATGAATAAGTGTTATGATACTCAAAATCTAGAGGCCCAGCTCAATGTGGCAGATGCAGATGATATGCTGCTTTCTGTTGCATACTTTTGATCAGTCCATTAAAATGAGTTTTGTGTGCTTCAATTATGTATAGTGCTTGATGTGAAACAGATAATATGATGTTGGAGTATTGGTTTTTTTGTATCCACTGTTTATTTTCTTTTTTATTTCCTCGTAATTGTTTTATTTACCAATGATAACATTTTCCCTGAGTGTGTTCCTATATTCTAATCTACTAATCTAATTCTGTGGTTCCATTCTAATTCACCTTTGGTAGGGCACTTGAATTGTAAGATGCCTACTGTCACTGTTGGATGATGATATAATCCTATAATGAAATTAGTTAAGACTAATGTTAATGAGATCTGATAAGGTTTTATTTTGGCTATTAATAGCTTAACATGATCCTCATACTTTTTGGGACTTGCAACTGGCATTGAAAACACAAGAGCAAGTTTTAAAGAAAGGGAAACTGCTAAAGAATTTTTGTTTGCTCGAAACTAGGATTTTGATTCACCAACATAGATCTCAGACCATAAGAAACTTTTCCCTTTACGCACCAACTTCTAGAGGTCTGGCAAATTACACCATAATTCAGTTGTATGTTGTATGTTGCAATACAAAATCCAGAAAATCCCTAGACTGCTTTTCCAATCAAGAAAGAAAAAGATCATTTGCTAAGCCAAGACTTATGTAGACTTTACAAAGTCAAGACCTAATAGCTAATTTACCACAGTTTAATCCTTCTCATCAGTGAACTTGGAGGGCTCAGTGCTAGGTCTCAACATCTAAACCAGTGTTTTCAAAAGCACAAGGTGCCAAAACGCTCCTGGTGCTAGGCGCTCGCCCAAGCGAAGCGAGACGTTCCCAAATATTAAAATTTAAAAAATATAGCTTATGATTGATAAATATGATCATAAAAATAAAAATAACACATCAAATTTGACAAAGTGCAGGAAATACAAATAGGAAATAGGAGATCATTAAAGGTGTAGGAAAGAGATCATTTAACAAAGCTGTTGTTACCTATAAACTGAGAAGTAACTGGCAGAGAAAGGTGGTGGTTAGGGTGAAGGATAATGGCAATCGACGGAGGAAGGTGGTGGTTAGGGTGGAGGATAGTGGTAAGGCGAAATGAAGCTGGTCAATGATGTAAGCTCACATGATGGAGAAACGAAGTCTCGGAGATGGCATAAGGTGGACGATGCTTGCGGTTCAACAATGTGGGGCGGAGGAGGCTCGCGGCCTAACAGCGTCAAGCAGAGGAAGCTCCGCATGGGGCAAAGGCACTCGCAATTCGGTGGCGAAGGGTCGTGCATCTCACTGTAGGGTTTCTAATTCCTTACATTTGGTCGAGAGGGAGGGCTGGGGTGAGTGCTGTGATTAGTTGGTTTGGTTGAGTGACTATATGAAATTGGTTGAACCTAAACTCAATTTGATCGGATACAGGCTTGAGTCGCCCAACGCCAGGGCTCAGGCATGTGCCTGAGTGGTGCCTCCGTCAAACGCCTCGCCCGGCCTTGTTACGAGGCGCTCGGGCCTTGCCTCGTTTAGTGCCTTTTGAAAACACTGATCTAATCAGCATTTTATAATGATAATACTCGTCACAATTCTTATTCTTATCTTATAGTGATCATATCTCAATTTGAGGTAGCAACGGGTCCAATTTCAATTGAAATATGGTTTTGCAACAATGTCCTTTCTAGTCGGGTGATTAAGTTGCATCTAGATGAAGCTCGAAGTTGACCTAATCAGACCAGATTTAAGCCAAAGTTGTCAGATTACTCTCAGAGAAAGATCATGATTAAAGGAGAGTTTGTCCTTTGGGACGAGGTCTAGCCAACCATCCTACGAGGGCTTCCGACCCAAACCAGGAGAGAGATGGGGCAGCCATCCAGCCCCTACTCCCAACATAGGTGGGAGGTCACATGTCTCTTGCCTTAGAAGACTCTAGTTGACCAAGCCTAGAAAAGTCAGCTAGGCGGATAAGCGACTATTAGCTTATAAGCTTACACGATATTATGATTTGATCACATCTTGACTTATCATTGCTGTCCACTCTATAAGTCCTTATCAATACTATCCTCTCTTATATTCCTTTGTTTCGTTTCTCCGCCCTTTTGAAAGAAAGAAGACCTTCAGTAGGTGACGTGAGATCTTATCATTAACTGTGTCGCCATCATGGACATGAATTATGTTTGTCTTCTTTGTTGGATATTCTAAGCAGCTAATCTAGTTCTATGGTCCCATTCTAATTCACCTTTGTACTTTAGGGCACTTGAATTGTAAGATGCCTAATGTCACTGTTGGATGATGATGTAATCCTATAATGTAATTAGTTAAGACTAATGCTAATGAGATCCAATAAAGTTCTATGTTGGCTGTTAATTGCTTAACATGACCCTCATATTCTTTGGGGCTTGGAACTGAAATTGAAAACACAGGAGCAAGTTATAAAGAAATGGAAACTGCTATAGAATTTTTGTTTGCTCCAAACTAGGATTTTTACCAACATAGATCTCAAAGTCAGACCATAAAAGACCTTTCCCTTTTAGCACGAACCTCTAGAGGTCTAGCAAATTCAACCATAATTCAGTTGTATGTTGTATGTTGCAATACAAAATCCAGAAAATCCCTAGAATGCTTTGCCAATCAAGAAGGAAAAAGAACATTAGCTAAGCCAAGACTTAATGCAGAAGACTTTACAAAGTCAAGACCTAATAGCTAATATACCACAGTTTAATCCTTTTCATCAATGAACTTGGAGGGCTCAGTGCTAGGTCTCAACATCTAATCCAGTGTTTTCAAAAGCACAAGGTGCCAAAGTGCCATAATGCTTGAGGCACTAGGCACTCGCCCAAGCGAAGCGAGATATTCCAAAATATTAAAGTTTAGAAAAATATGTATTATGATTGATATATATGATCATAAAAATAAAAATAACACATCAAACTGCAATCGTATAAAGTACCAAGTTACATTATGCGAAATAAAAGCAGATATCAAAGTTGCAATGTTCTTACCTAACAGTATATTTTGTTCCAACCCCTAACAGTGTATGCACCTCAAGCTGTTGTTGGAAATTTAACAAAGTGCAGGAAATACAAATAGGAAACAGGAGATAATTAAAGGTGTAGGAAAGAGATCATTTAACAAAGCCATTGTTACCTACAAACTGAGAAAGAGAATTAGATGGAGAAGTAATCGACAGAGGAAGGTGGTGGTTAGGGCGGAGGATAGTGGCAATCGACGGAGGACGGTGCTGGTTAGGGTGGAGGATAGTGGTACGGCGAAACGAAGCTGGTCAATGATGTAAGCTCACATGACGGAGAAACGAAGCTTCAGAGATGGCATAATGTGGAGGATGCTTGTGGTTCAACAATGTGGGGCGGAGGAGGCTCGTGGCCTAGCGCGTAGAGTAGGGGAAGCTCCAGCGGCTTAGGGCAATGGAAGCTCGCAATCCAGTGGCGAAGGGTGGAGGCATCTTACGGCAGGGTTTCTGATTCCTTACATTTGGTCAGGTGGGAGGGCTAGGGGTGAGTGCTTTGATTAGTTGGTTTGGTTGAGCCAAGTATGTTGAAATTGGTTGAACCTGAACTCAATTTGATTGGATACGCTCGAGTCTTCCAACGCTTGGGCTCAGGCACGTGCCTGAGTGGTGCCTTCTTCAAACGTCTTGCCTGGTCCTGTTACGATGCGCTTGGGCTTTGCCTCGCTGAGTGCCTTTTGAATACACTGATCTAATCAACACTTTATAATGATAATACTCGTCATAATTATTATTCTTATCTTATAATGATCAGATCTCAATTTGAGGTAGCAATGGGTCCAATTTCAATTGCTGTAGGATTTTGCAACAACGTCCTTTCTAGTTGGGTGATTAAGTTGCATCTAGATTAAGCTTGAAGTTGACCTAATCAGACCAGGTTTAAGCCAAAGTTGCCAGACTACTCTCGAAGGGAGATCCTGATCAAAGGAGCGTTCATCCTTTGAGAGGAGGTCTAGCCAACCATCCTGCAAGGGCTTCCTATCCAAACCAGGAGAGAGATGGAGCAGCCACCCAGCCCCTACTCCCAACACAGGAGTGAGGACTCATGTCTCTTGCCTTAGAAGGCTTTAGCTAACCAAGCCTAATAAAAGTCAGCCCGGAGGATAAGCGTTGGCCCGGAGGGTTGGCCCAGAGGATAAGCGACTGTTTGTCCCACACCCCTCAAGAACATGAGAGAGGTAGAAAGTCCATAAATGACGACCGTTATATGCTTATAAGATAGTACGACTTGATCACAGCTTGAGTTATCAATGCTGTCCACTCTATAAGTCCTTATCAATACTATCCTCTCTTCTATTCCTTTCTATCTTTTCTCTGTCCTTATGAAAGAAAGTAGGCTTTCAGTAGGTGGCATAAGACCTTATCATTAAGTTGGTCATCATCATGCACATGAATGATCTTTGTCTCCTTGTTGGATAAAGGAGGTGTTCGATAAATGGCGATAGATCCTAGCACTGTATCATGCTATCTTCATGCACATGAATATTCTACATATCCATAGCGAAAACTATAGGCAAGGATTTCGGAGCAACCAGTAAATGTGGGAGTTGAGACCCAGCCAGAATGAAATGTTGCAATTACCTTCTTTTATGCTTGTAGTTATTACTCCAGGAGGAACTTGAGGGGAAACTCTAAATGTGAGATGCTCCAATCATAATTTGACATTGCACTCTATGGTGGCAAAATTAAACCTGTTACTCTCATCCGTATTTCTTTTTCTAATTTACACATCTTGCAATTGAGCTTTTTCTTATCATTCTTTTTCTTCATTTACATGTGTTTTTTCTTTAACTAAGAGCTGGAATCATGCACATGCTTTTAGCTATCATTAATTAATAGCTTCCCTGTCTGCTTGTGGATTGCCACTTTGGATGTTGATGAAGGCAGCATACACATCTAAACCGGTCATTCAGTTGATCTGTCTTAAATTTAACTTTCTCACATGAAGAGCCCTATTTCTTAAATAATATCAGTAACCGATTATCTGGTACGTAAACATTTGAGTACACGATACAGTTGGTTTTATCTTGCATTGAACTCATCGATGAAACTAGTGAACTGACAGTCTTGCTTCTAGCATGAGATTCGAGACTTATTTCTTTTAAAGGCGCAGAATATTCTAATCTGAAGAGTCATCAAGCTGGTATATTCTGCCAGCAGTTAGACAGGATTAATTTTAACTATACACTTTACTGTTTACTATGATATCTTGGTTCATATGCCTTGTCTTTTGGCCAGTTATCCAGTAGCCATAGATCTTTTTACTATCTCATTCCGATCCTCTATAGATGTGATGGAGATTATGGGGCAGCAAAAGTCATGCTGAGACCTGCTTCACCTGGGACTGGTGTCATTGCTGGTGGAGCTGTCAGAATTGTGTTGGAGATGGCTGGTGTAGAGAATGCTCTGGGGAAGCAACTAGGGAGTAAAAATGCCCTTAACAATGCAAGAGCAACTGTTGCTGCTGTCCAGAGGATGAGGCAGTTCCGAGATGTCGCTCGTGAGCGTGGAATCCCAATGGAAGAATTGTGGCAGTGAACCAAACGAATGTTTCTGCTAAATCTGTTTGACAGATCTGTGGACTCTTTTCATTTGGAAAAAAAGTTGCAAAATTTACCCTTTTCTATGATTTCCATATGTTTGCACCCCAACTTACATCAATCATCTCCTACAGGATCCTTATTTTTCACTGCATGATACTTGTGTTTTTCTTGTTTTTTTCTTTTGCAAATGATAAATGATGAAGACGGGATTCGAGTCTGACACCTTGCGATGTACTGCAGGACACGTGTTGGTGATGATGTATGCAGGAGTAAATTGGTCAATATTCTCAAAAGCCTTTGTTTATGGTTAGATCAGTTGCGATTAGCTAAGAATAGCTTTTAATTAATAGTTTGGGGCATCTTGTCGGTTGCATGTTATGAATGTTGATCTTTGTGGTAGACACATGTAAAGGAAATTAATACTTCAAATTACTAAGCTGCAGAAACCTTGATGATAGTGCTTATAATGTACTGTTTATATTCAGCACAATTGAAAAATAGATGATAAATATGAATAGCATTTTTGGTAAGTGGTGCTGTGTGTTGACGCAATTAGTTGAGACATTATAGCTTCTTGTTTACAGTTTATATATATATATATATATATATATATATAGGTGCTCCACCCAGAGTTAGCACAATGGGATTCGGGCCATGAGTACAAGAGGGACCTAATAGTTCGAAGTCGGCGCATGTTGATGCTCGGCTCGGGTTGTCACTTTGATGCGGGTTCTTCTGTTGACCTCGTTGAACTGTCCCTGCAAGACAAAAACTTCGCCCGAGTGGTGAGTTCTCGGGGAGGTCCCTCCGACGATCAAGTTAGAGTTGTTTTGAAGGGTAAAGTCCGACGTCTCCTGCTCGGACGTTGGAGCTTCTTTTTCTTTTGATTGAAGTAGAGAGAGAGAGAGAGAGAGAGAGAGAGAGAGTCCCCCCATTGTGAGAGCCCTTGGGGTGCCCCTTTTATATATGTACGTCGTCGACCAGTCAAGTCTCGATCTCATCATACTTTTGACGTTCGTTGCTAGTCTGTTTAATGTCGCAGGCAGCACCGACGGCTATTCATGCTGTCGGTTATGTGTTGCTTCTACTTTGTTGCTGTGTGGTTCCCTCAGGTTCTTATGAGACCTGATGGTGACTGCACGATGTCCGATGCTACCAGACCCTAGGTTTGTCCGCCTATTTGTGACACATTGCTCATGTGTGTTAGAGGGCGAGGTCGGGGAGATTAGTTAGCTGGCCCCGTCCTTCCATATCGGTTCGCCTTGGGCCACGTTGTCTGGTTTGGGAAAGGGACTACTATTATCCCTATCATTCTCCTCTCCCTCCCTCCGAGAAGGAGGCTCCTTTGAGGCTTCTTAAAAGGCGAGGGGGAGGGTCCTTTAGGCACGGGATTGGTATGACGGAGGGATTTATATACGTTTGAGATTGTGTCACCTCGGCTAGCCCGTCGATCCTTGAGGCGAGGGTGGGAGCTTTACTGTGAGTAGTTGGGTCTGAGAGCCCTTGGGTGAGTCTGATATCTCGTTTGTCAAGGGTCAAGACCGAGAGCCCTTGGGCGAGGATGAGAGCTTGCTTGTTGATGGTCGGGACTGAAAGCCCTTCGGCGAGACTGAGAGCTCGCTTATTGATGTTCGGTACTGAAAGCTCTTGGGCGAGGCTGAGAGCTCGTTTGTTGATGGTTGGGACTGAAAGTCCTTAGACGAGGCTGAGAGCTCGCTTGTTGATGGTCGGAGAGATTTTTTCTTAGGATTGAGGAAGATTGTTTGTTGATTGAAATCATTCGTGGGGTGATGTGTGTCCTGCACGATAACTCATCGGGCGCGGAGCACGAGGCATCATGATGAGAGCTCGCTTGTTGATGGTCGGGACTGAAAGCCCTTTGGCGAGACTGAGAGCTTGCTTATTGATGTTTGGGACTGAAATCTCTTGGGCGAGGCTGAGAGCTCGTTTGTTGATGATGGTTGGGACTGAAAGTCCTTGGGCGAGGTTAAGAGCTCGCCTGTTGATAGCCGGGTAGATTTTTTCTTAGGATTAAGGAAGATTGTTTGTTGATCGAAATCATTCATGGGGTGATGTGTGTCCTTCATGGTAACTCGTCGGGTGCGGAGCGCGAGGCATCATGATGAGCTGTCCCATTTTTTGGGGGAGGCGAGGTGCCAACGGGTGCTGGGGTGAGGTATTAATCCCCCATCACCCCCCCCACCCCCACCCAATTATTTCACAGCCTTCTCTTACTCTACTCACTGCTTCTCCGCTGTTGCTGCTGTTTTTTTGTCATCTCCGGCGCCGACTACACCAACATTGTTGACCTTCATCCCCTTCCTTTTTCCCCCGATGGTTTCTCAAGCAGGTCGGATGTCTTCTGCCTCCTCCAACTCCGAGTCTCGGTCGGTCAAAATTTTGGCCCACAGGTCTAAGGTTTTGAGTCATCTCTCCAGGGATTCTATGTCGGTAGCGGTCATTCCGTCGTCTATTGCTCCGGGCGACTCTGGGACCGTTGATGCCTTGGCGGTGATGTGGTCCTTTTTTAACGTAGACTCGATCGTGACAACTCGTCGGTTGGTTGAGGTGAGGAAGAACTATATTATTCCTCCAGAGTATGAACTCCATGTTTCCCTACCGGGGGAGCACCATTATGACTTTTTTGTGTGGCTTCAGTCTGTCGACTGACACCCTTGAAGCGAGATTGAGATTCCCATTACATCCCTTGATTGAGGCATGCCTCGAATAGTGGAGGATTTCTCCTTCCTAGATGACGCCCAACTCATAGCGGCATCTAGTGGCTTTCTTGTGGGAGTGCAATGTGTCGGGTATAAGGGCGACCCGAGAGTTGTTCATGGCTTGCTTCTAGCTAAGTCAGGGGCAAGCCAGGTATTACTTGGCCGCTCGCAGTGAATTCTGTGCGAGTGGTGTGCCTTCCAGCAACAAATGCTAGAAGTCATGTTTTTTCTTCATTTCCTACTGCCGAGGCTGGAGCTTCCCGATCGAGTGGACCTCTCGGGCAGTGAGCAGCTCTATACCGATGCTGTCGGTCGATGAAACCGAACTGGTCGAGATCCTCCGAGGGATCCTTCCCATTTCAAGGGGGGTGAAGGACATGAATGAGGCCTGGTTGGCTGAGGCGGGTCTCAGCCCTGCCCTTGGGGGTATGTTTTTTCCTGTTTTATATCGGACTTGAGTTTTTCTTAATCGTACCTTTTGTTGTGCAAAGATGTTCAACCTTGGCAAGATGAAGTCTGACAGCAGAGTGGGTAGTGGATCGGCAGTGCCATCGATAGCTAACGTATGCTGCAGGAGATGCCGGGGTGTCCATGGCTGAGAAGCGGAAGGTGGCCACCGAACAACCTGCGGACGCTTCGAGGAGCACTGCGAAGACCTCTACCGACAAGGGCAAAGGGATGATGGAACTTGAGGAGGTCCCCAAGCGGGGGTACACCATGTGGGAACTATGCGAGGTTGAAGACCGGGCGGGGGTGGATAAGTACTTCACCTCCATTATGACGCGGCTGAAGTGTGCCAACAGTGAGGACCCTCTGGTGCCGAGGTGGTTGACCATCTCTAGATCTAGTCTGTTCTGGACCGAGGGTCCATTGTCCGAGGAGTACTTGCGGGGGGCTTTACGCCCCACCTTGGCGAAGCAAGTGTATGAATGCTCCTCTGAGGAGCTCATGAATTGAGCTGGTAAGTCGGTTGTCTGGGTAAGGAACATTTCTTTTCTTCGTCTCGTGTTCTCCTTTCAAACTTTAACTCCCCTTTGCTTGCAGGGGCTTCACTTCATCAGCACCCTTATCGATTGGGGCCATGACGTGGGTCGATTGGTTCGGAGCCAGCATGAGAAGATACTAACTCTTCGGGCTGCGAACAAAGAGCTGAAGGTAGGAGTCGACCAAGAGTTGGTCATGACCGCTGACGGTGGGCGAAAGAGCTAGAGGGCGAAGTTGAGAAGATGCAAACTGAGCTAGAGTTCCTTAGGAGCCAGTGGAGGGAGCTTGAGCAAGAAGTCGGGCTCATGCACTCCAGTTTGGATGGGGCTTGGAATGACCAAGCTCACTTGGAGGGCGACGTCCTCTCACTGATCAAGGCGGCAGCATTCCTCGAGGCCGAATTGAAGGCCAAGGGTCAGAAGGTGGTGGCCACCTACAAGGCATCCCGAGGGTTCAAGTTTGGCCTCGAGAAGATGGGGAGGGCTAGCTATAAGTTTGGGTACCGGGTGGTGCTCGAGCGACTTCGGGGGAAGCACCTAGATATAACGATCGAATGGGAGCCCTTTGTCGAGTGTTCCAAAGATACCAACGTCGAGATGGACCTTGACCAGCCTTTCAACGACGACACCCCCTCTAAGAAGTAGCCGACCTTGTAATATATAATTTTTCTTTTGAGTATTGGGTGTATGAAGATTTGATTCCCACTATCTCGCCTGACCATTCTGTAGATTTTTTCTATCAAATGAAGTTTCTTTTCTGAACACTCCTCTTTGTCTGAATGACCTTAAATGCTGAGTCAACATTATGGTATTAGACGTAGAATTTCTTCAAATTTGACACATGCCAAGTCTGAGGGAGTGTCTTCCCTTCCATTATCGATAAGATGTATGTTTCGTTTCGAATAACTTGGGTGACGCGATACAGCCCCTCCCATCTCGGGGCGAGTTTTCCTTAGGTATGTCTAGGGTCGTTGATCTCCGCCCTCTTGAGGACTAGGTCTCATGTACTGATGGTTCAGGGTGGGATCCTTTAGTTGTAGAGTTGGGCGACCGCCCTATGATAATGTAGGTTCTTTAAGTGTGCTTTAGCCCTACGTTCCTCGAGCATCTTAAGATTTTCTCTAAGGCCTGCTTCCGATGCTTCGGGGGTGAAGTTCTCGATCCTTTGCATCGGGAAGATCACCTCGGGAGGGAGGACAACCTCAGTGCTGAAGGCCAGACTGTAGGAGGGCTCCCCTGTAGGGGTCTTCGGTGTCGTCCGCGGAGCTCATAAGACACTAGGGAGCTCCTCGACCCAGGTTGTTGGAGCCCCCCTACTCATCTTCAAAGTCCTTCGAGTATGCTTCCGTTGGTTACCTATGCTAATCTATTGGCTTGGAGGTGAGCCACCAAGCTAAACTTCAGTTAGATTTGATAGTTTTGGCAGAAAGCCTTGAACTTAGGGTTGTTGAACTGTGTCCCATTGTCTATGATTATGATATTTGGTATGCCGAACCTCATTATGATGTTTCTCTAGACGAAATTCTCCATCTTCTTCTCAATGGTCGAGGCCAAGGGCTCAGCCTCAACCCACTTAGTAAAATAGTCTATCCTAACAATTAGGAACTTACGTTGCCCCGCAGCTTGTTGGAACGGGCCGAGGAGGTCCATTCCCCATTGCGCAAAAGGCCAAGCACAATGAGTCGAGGAGAATGGCAAGGCTGGTTGGTGAGGAATGCGGGCATGTTTCTGACACTCCACACACTTCTGGACATAGGATTTTGCATCTGCTTGCATGGTCGACCAATAGTACCCGATGCGAAGGATTTTGAAAGCCAAGGTATGCCCTCCAATATGTTCACCACATATCCCCTCGTGGACCTCGGCAAGCACAATATCAACCTTAGATCTCAATAAGCACCGCAATAGGGGTTGGCTGAAAGCTCTTCTCTAAAGGCGCCTATTGACGGTGTCAAACCATGCTTCGATTCTTTTGATTCTTCAGATGGTGGCTTCATCCGTCGAGAGTTGTATCTTTCTTGTAGTGTAGCATTTCCTTTCTCTAATCGGGATACGCGATCATAGTCGCTATTTCAACTATGGCAACCGTCGATGGCAGAGGCTAGGGATGGTCAGTAACTCGTCAGTTGCATCGGCAGAGGCCAACCGAGCTAGGGTATCGACCATGGCATTCTTAAGGCATGAGATTTGGAAGATTTTGAAGTGCTTGGTCATACCTATCAGTCGACGGGCCTTAGAGAGATAGCAAGCCATGTTCGGTTTACGAGCCTCGAAGCTCCCATTGATTTGATCGACGACCAATTGGGAGTTAGTGAACACCTCTATGTGTTCAATTTGTAGCTCGGCGTTCAGCCATAGTCTGAGCAGCAATGCCTCATATTCCGCCTTATTGTTGGTAGTTGAAAATTCTAAGCACACGGCATGTTCCCAGGTTTGCCAATCGGGGTCTCTCAGGACTACTCCGGCTCCTCCCTTAGAGGAATTCATAGATCTGTCGACATTGAGGATCCATGCAGGCTTCCTATGAGGGGGCTCTGGGGCGATCAGCTTTGAGGAGAAATAGATAATGGCTTGGGCTTTGATTGCCTTCCTCGGGACGTACTCCAGGTCGAACTCACTAAGCTCTATTGACCACTTGAGCATTCGTCCTATAATGTCAAATTTAGAAAAAAATTAGCATAGTGGTTGATCGGTGACTATCTTGATGGTATGAGTCTAGAAGTATGGCCTCAGCTTTCGAGTTGTGAGACTAGGGCAAAAGCGAGTTTCTCTATCAGAGGGTACCACTCCTCCGTGCCTTGTAAGATGTGGCTGGAGTAGTAGACAAGTCGTTGGCTATTCCCATCGAGCTTTATCAGGACCGAGCTAATGGCTCGTTCCAAGGCGGAGAGGTATAGCTCGAGCTGGTCACCTGGGTTGATCGAAGACATCCGAGGTACGGTAGCAAGATGGGCCTTGAGCTCCTGGAATGCTTGCTCCACTCGGGGCCTCAACTGAAGTCTTTATTTTGCTTTAACACCTGTAGAATGGGGTAACTTTGGTCGCTAGCCTGAGATATAAACCGTCCTATTGCTGCTAACCTCTCGACGAGGTGCTAAACTTTCTTGATGGTTTGTGGCGGTTTCATATCGATGATGGCCTTGATCTTATTCGGGTTCACGTCTATCCCTCGTTGATGAATAATGAAGCCAAGAAATTTTCCTAATGCCATGCCAAAGACACATTTGGTGGGGTTAAGCTTCATTCTGAACTTGCTAAGGGTTTGGAATGTCTCGACGAGGTCCATGCAGTGTGTCTACATTTGCTTGCTTTTGACGATCATGGCATCGACATAGGTCTCCATATTTCTGCCCAATTGTTTCTTGAATAGCTGGTTGACCATTCTCTTGTAGGTAGCTCCTGCGTTCTTTAGTCCAAACGACATTACCCTATAATAGTAAGTTTCTCGGTGTGTGATGAAGGTTGTCTTCTCCTGAACCCGAGGGGCCATTCAGATTTGGTTGTATCCTAAGAACACGCCCATGAAGGAGAGGAGCTCATACTCGAAGGTGGAGTCTCTCAGTTGATCAATCCTCGGTAGTGGATAATAGTCCTTCGGGCAAGTCGGTTTAAGGTTGGTGTAATCAATAGATATGCGCCACTTTCTATTAGTCTTTTTCATGAGAACTATATTAGATAACCAAGTCGGGTACCTAATCTCCATTATAAATTCGGCCTCAAGCAACTGATCTACTTCTTCTTCAATGACCTTTTGTCGGTCGAGGGTGAACTTTCTTGGCTTCTATTGCACCGGCCGAGCTCCAGGGGTTATGTTTAGTTGGTGTGGTGCAATCCGTGAATGTATGCCTGGCATGTCGCTCGTTGACCAGGCAAAGACGTTGGAATGATGTCCAAGGAAATCTATGAGTTGGATGCATTGGTCTTCCAATAGAGCTGACCTGGCTTGCACAGTCCTCTTCAGGTGATCCTTTTCCAGTGGGACTTCCAGTATTGATTCGGAGGGCTCGGGTCGAGTGTCGAGTCTATGAGGTTTTTGAGGGTCAAGAACCAGAGCTTTCTTAACTTTCTTAAGGATGGTTGTTGCCGCTAGGTAGCATTGCCTTGACTCTTATGGGTCACTCTTAGTCTCTGCTGACCCTGCGCTTATTAGGAACTTCATGCGGCGATGGTATATAGAGACGACCGCCCTTAACTTGTTGAGGGTTGGTCGCCTGATAATCACATTGTAAGCTGAAGGAAGGTCCACCACTATGAAATGAACTATGAGGGTCTTGGTTCTTTGCTCATCGCCGAAAGTTACAAGGAGAGTTGAGATGCCTACTGGAGTTATCGCGTCATCGGTAAACCCTATCAAAGTTGAAGTCATGGGGATGAGGTCCCGGTTAGTCATTTCGAGCTTGTGAAAAGCATCAAAGTATAATATGTCGATGGAGCACCCTGTGTCTATCATGATGCGCATGATGGAGGTGTTTGCAATATGGGTCGTGACCACTAGGGCATCTTCATGATCTGGATATTCACTCTCGAATTCGAAGGTGAACCTAGGATCACTTTGGGGTTGGGGCCTCTTTTGAACTTCCGCGTGGGCATAGGCTTTCCTTGCCGAGGAGCTAATGCCACTCGCGGTCGGGCCGCCCACAATGATATCTATGTGCCTCTCCACAGGACCCTTTGGATGGAGGGATGGCTTGCGCGGCTTCATTATGTACTGGTTAAGGTGACCATGATGTATGAGGTCCTCGATCTGGTTCTTCAAATTATAGCATTCCTCGGTATCGTGCCCGTAGTCACAGTGGAAGCGACAGTAACATCTGCGGTCCTGGTCCTCGGCTCAAGATATCAGTGGGTTGGGAGTTTTGAGGAGTCCCTTCTCTCGGATCTGGAGAAAGATCTCTGTCCGAGTGGAGTTGAGCAAAACATTGGGCAATCGGGGAATGATCTGCTCAGCTCGCTCCATCCTCCTCCTTGGAAGCCCAAAGGGTGGGCTCTGAGAGGCCTCAACCCAGGGGCGCTTTTGATTTTCACGTTTCTCCACCACTAGAGTCTCGACGATGACGTACTGGTTGGCCCTTTGTAACATTTCTGGTATAGTCATGGGGGATCACTCCACAAGCGACCAGAAGAGGCGGGAAGGCCTGATCCTGATCATGAAAGCCTGGATGACCAACGATGGGTGCGCATCGGGAATGGCCTTGAGTTCATCTATGAAACGGGCGAGGTATTGGCCAAGGTGTTCCTCCTCCTTCTGCCTTATCCTTAGGAGGGATGCAGCTGTTGGCTTTGGTTAGGCACTAGAGAGAAAGTTGCCCTCAAACTCCCTTGCGAGTTGATTGAAAAAGTAAATGGAGGAGGGTGGCAATCGATAGTACCATCCTCGGGCGATCCCTCGGAGAGTCATCGGGAAAGCCCGACACATTGCTCTCATCTGGGGTAGGGGGGCTGCCTAAGGCTATGAGCTCGGCTGTTGGGCGAGCTATGGGATGTATGGGATAATTGCTTGAAGTATTCTCGCTATAGCCTAGACCTGGTTGGTAAGCCCCTGAAAAGCCTCGGGAGTCACCACCTGGGTCCTTGGGTTTGGTAGGAGTGGAGTTAGCCCAGGGTAGTTGAGTTTGAGTAAGCTCTAGTATTGCCTCTGGGTGTGGGAAGGTATGTTCTCGTCTCCAAATGAAGGGAGTGCAAGCGGGGGTCGAAAGATTCCTCTTGAGTTTGGTTGTGTCACGTGAGGGACATCCTCCCTAGGGTTGACAGGCATTGAGTGCTCTTGTGACATTGGCGGCCCTCTTACTAGCGCCAAAATTATGGGTGCTCCACCACATCCAATGAGTCAACACAACGAGATTCGGGCCATAAGTACAAAAGGAACCCAACACAGGCAGTTCGAAGTCGGCGTGTGCTGATGCTCGGCTCGAGTTGTCACTTTGATGCAGGTTCTTCTGCTGACCTCGTCGAACTGTCCTATAAGACAAGACCTTCGCTTAGGTGGTGGGTTCCTGGGAAGGTCCCCCCAACGATCAAGTTAGAGTTGTTTTGAAGGGTAAAGTCCGGCATCTCCTGCTCGGACACTGAAGCTTCTTTTTCTTTTGATTGAAGTAGAGAGAGAGAGATAACCAGAGAGCCCCCCCTTTGTGAGATACCTTGGGGTGTCCCTTTTGTATCTATACGTCATAAACCGGTCAAGTCTTGACCTCATCATACTTCTGACGTTCTCTGCCAGCCTGTTTAATGTCATAGGTAGCGCTGGCAACTGTTCGTACTGTCAGTTGCATGTTGCTTCTACTTTACTATCATGTGGTTCCCTCAGGTTCTTATGAGACTTCATGGTGACTGCACGGCGTCGCTGCTACACCCTAGGTTTGTCTGCCTGTTTATGACACGTCGCTCATGTGTGTCAGAGGGCGAGGTCAGAGAGATTAGTCAATCGGTCCCATCCTTCCATGTCGGTTTACTTTGGGTCACGTCATCTAGTTTGGGAAGGGGGCCACTATTATCCCTATCAATATATATGCACATATATTTGTTTTAGAATTATAGTTATTTTGATTTAAATAATCTATACGACTTTAATCTATTTTGGTTAAAACTCTAGGGAGGTCCTACGGAAAAACAGCCCAATGCCAAAATGATAAAAAACTTAACACCCTCCTTATTTGATGGTAGAGACAGAGATTCTGTTATGGTCCAATTTTGAATAATAGTAAATGTTAGGACTTTGTAATATCTGATTGATCATAATCTTGTATCAACAATAGGTAGATCTATTGGGTTCATATAGGCATTTTGAATAGTGGCTAGTTTAGGGCTCTATTTGCTAGCTTCATAGATAATTTCATTACCTTCACGAGCAAGATCATGTCCCTCATCACGAGCTTGTACATACTGGGAAATCAAGTAGGAGTATCACATGCGTAGCCGATGATTAAAATAAAATTGGTTTCCCAAGTAGATAAAAAATTATCGTGCAAAGATTAGTGTAAGAAAAATTGCAAAACTGAAAAAACTACACCGTACGAGAGATTATTTACCTAGGGAGATCGTATATCACTATTTTTCTACATCTAGATGGAGAGGATAAAGGAGGTCAAGTATCCTCATCTCTAGCGGTATCCATATGATAGATTGCCGTAGTGATACTTCTCCAATCGTAGTCTTAGGTCTTGCAACTCTTGCGCAGAGGGAGGGAGGAGAATAGGAGGGGGCAGCCAAAGGTGCAACTTATCGTCTATGTGCCCACCTTGCCTCCTACTTATAGAGAGTCACAAAAAACCATAGGGGTCTTGCCTTAGTGGGTATTGGATCTTCATCCAATTACCACTAACATTAGATTATTAAATCTCTATCAAATAATCTTCTTTTGCCTTTAATTGGACCTTATGCAATAAGGCTATCAATGTAGGGCCTTATACGATGAGAATAGGAAAAAATTTGATAACTCATATCTAATCCTCTATTCGCTGAAGCATCTACCATATGTGTGTGACCCTTTATGTCCGATACTCCCTTTATGTCCGATACTTAGCTGGCCATGAGTCACTTCCATTAGAACTCCTTTTGATATAGTAAATTATTATCTCCATAACAATTCACTCATCGATTATAGACGTACAAGGCTACTATGTCATAGTCCTCAGACGATACAAGGGGATCGAATTAATTGGACTTGTCTGTCCATAGTTATCGTGTATCAGTAGTCTCTCATCCAATATAATATCCCAAAGACTATATATTGGATATAGTACTATCAGGCCACACATAAAATCCATCCGAGTCTCACTCTTTTCGGATTCTCCCGGAGAACTCATTCTTTTTTAATCCGAATGACCCTGGCTAGAGATTTATTTGAGCAAACATATAGGGGATATTCCTCTCATGATACTGAGAGTGAATGATCTTTTATTGATACTCAATTGCCATTTTAAGATTACATACCAATCCTGATAATTAGTTATATAAGATCTACAACTTTATAAACCTATAAGTCCAACGTTAAAGAAATGAGTACTCAAACAAGGCATTCTTAGTGTCTCAAGTCTAAGGACTAGATACACAACTGGGACTACAAAATTATTGTCTGATATTAGGTATCATTAACCATAAGTTGATGAATCAGTGAATTCATTCTCCATTAAGCACTTGTACTGTATCCTTAGTGTCTTCACACAAGTGGCTATAAGACCAATCGCCTCCATCATATGGATGGGTATACAGTATACTGATTTGTCTGGTTATCTTGATTTTCCTCTCCATCATATCTAAATATCATATAGCGGGGATTATTTAGTATCGATATTTAAAAGAGAATTGATCTAATTATCATGATTTCATTACGATCCGATTCTCATTGTACAAACTAAGGACATCACAATATATATGCAACATATAATATAATGTGAGAATATGCCAATAATAATCATATGCAAAAAGATCACGTAACGTGTCATCCATGCCACCACTCACGTGATTGGCTTATTAGGCACCTATAATTAGCAATCTCCCACTTGATTTAAAGCCAATCAATTATGTGTCTAATCTTCATCAGACCCTTCTAATGCTTAAATATAATTTGAGCCAGCAGCTTCATTAGTGGATCTACAATGTTATCTTCGGATGTAACTATTTTCATTACTATATCTTTATGGGTCATGATCACTCTAATCAACTAGAACCTCCTCAGAACAATTCTAGTGAGATCTTTGTTCCCTTACTAGAGCTATAGCCCTATTGGATCTATATATAGGGTAGGGTCAAGCCAATAGTAGTATCTTGCTTGGAACTATTCCAACTTACTGCTCCTCCATTCAGGATGAAAATATATCCTGAGTTTGACTTGTTATCCCTGATATCAGACTGAAAACTCGAGTCCGTGTAGCCTTCAAACTGGAGGCTACCTCCTCCATATACTAGTAAAAGATTCTTAGTTCTTCTCAAGTACCTAAGGATACACTTTACTGCCTTCTAGAGTTTCAAACCTGGATCTGCCTAATTCCTACTCATGACACTCAAAGCATACATTATATCAGGCATGGTATATAGCATAAAATATATGATATACCTTATCATTGAGATATAAGGTATCATATCCATGTCTGCCCTTTCTTCAGGAGTCATTGGGGACATACTCCTACAGAGTGATATTGTATGTCTTATCGGTATGAGACCTCTCTTGAAATTCTCTATGCCAAATCTTTTGGGAGTCTATATACCTAGATTGGGACAAGCCAAGTATCCTATTGGATCTATCTCTATAGATCTAGATCCTCAAAATATAGGATGCTTCCCCTAAGTCCTTTATAGAGAAGTTTCTAGATAGTCAAGCCTTAATTGTGGAGAGCATTCCTACATCATTCTCAATAATTAGGATGTCATCCACATATCGCACCAAAAAGATGATATCACTTCCACTTACCTTTCTGTACATACAAGGCTCATCTTTGTTCTTAATGAAGTCATAAGATCTGATCCCCTTATCAAATCTTATGTTCCAACTTTGGGAAGCTTACTTCAATCCATAAATGAACCTGAGCAACCTACACATATTATTTGAACTTTCTTTGGATACAAATCCCTTTGGCTGTATCATATACACCTCTTCCTTGAGATTGCCATTGAGGAATGTCATTTTTACATCCATCTACCAGATCTCATAGTCATAGTGTGCCGTAATGGCCAAAAGAATTCTGATGGATTTAAGCATGGCTACGGGTGAAAATGTTTTATCATAGTCAACTCTTTACCTTTGACGATATCCTTTAGTTACTTGCTTTGCCTTATAAGTCTCCACCATTCCATCAATTCCGATCTTCTTCTTGAAGATCCATTTGCAGTCGATAGGCACGATACCCTTAAGTGTATCCACATATTTCAAATCTTATTGGAGTACATAAAATCAATCTCAGAATTCATGGCTTCTTATCACTTCCCGGAGTCTATACTCATAATAGCTTCCTCAAAGGTCTGAGGATCAACATCCTGAGGGTCCTCTCCACTGATATGTCTTATATACAAGAGAGTGAGATACTCTACTAGACTTGTGTAAAGTTAGAACTCATATGCTAGGTACCTGAATAGACTCGGACTCTGGAATGGTGCTTGAGCTAGGTTCTTCAACCTCGCTCAACTCTATCTCATGCCCATTGTTTCCACCAATAATATGTTCCTTCTCAAGGAACACAACTCTCTTAGTAACAAAAATATTATGGTCCTTAGGATGATAGAAATAATACCCGAAAGTCTCCTTAGGGTATCCCATGAACTTGCAACATTATGTTCTTGATTCCAACTTATCGTGGGTAAGACAATCCCAAATCTTAACCACCTAAAGATCAATTTATTTTCATATCTCATATGGTGTAGATACTATCAACTTTAATGAAACTATGTTTAGAAGGTAAGCTACGGTCTTTAGGGCATATCCCTAGAATGAGACGGGTAAGTCAACAAAACTCATCATGGACCGCACGATATTTAACAACGTGTGATTCCTTCTTTCCGATACACCATTGAGGTGAGGTGTATAAGGAGGTGTCCACTGGGATAGAATTCTTTGGTCCTTAAGAAACTGGATGAACTTTATACTTAAGTATTCTTCTCCTCGATTTGATCGAAGAGTCTTAATACTATTTACAATCTGGTTCTCTACCTCATTCTTATATTCCCTAAATTTCTCAAAGGCCTCAGACTTGTACTTCATCAAGTACACATGTCCTTACCTAAAGAAATTATTAGTGAAGGTAATAAAGTATGAGTTTACTATAGCCTGAGTCAATATGAAACCACATACTACTGGTTACAAGTGCCCTGCAAGCCATTCACATGAGTAATGACATGTGTGACATGCTGCACAATCTTTTTGCTTAGGATTATTATTGACATATTCTCATATTATATTCTATGTTGTATATATATATTACGATGTCATTGATTTTGTGCAATGAGCATCATATCATGATGAGATCCTGATAATGAGATTGATTCACCTTTAAACATAGATCCTAAATAATCTCGATTATATATTACTCGAGAGGGATATCGAGATAACCGGATAGTGTACTATATGCTGTCCGTATGATAGAGGCAGTTGGTCTTATAGCCACTTGTGTAGAGACACTAAATATATAATATAGATACTCATTGGAGAATGAGTTTACTAATTAATCCACTTATGGAATGCTATATGGTTAATGATACCTAATGTCAAACATCGATTCCATAGTTCCAATTGTGTATTTGGTCCTTAGACTTGAGATACCAAGAATGTCATGTTTGAGTACTCTTTTTTTTATGCCGGACTTACAGGTTTAGAAAGTTCCAGATCTAATACATCTGGTTATTTGGATTGGTAACCAACCTTACGAAGGTAATTGAGTGTTAATAAAGGCTCATCCACTCTTGGTATCGGGAGAGGAATATCCCATATGTGCTTGCCCAGATAAATTCCTAGCAAGGGTCATTCGGATTGAGAGAGGAGTTCTCCGAGAGAATCCGATCAGAGCAAGACTCAGACATATTTCATATATGACCTGACAGTACCATATCCAATATATGGTCTATGGAATAATAGTTGGATAAGGGATTATAGATACATGGTAACTATGGACAGACAGATCAGATAGATTCAGTCCCCCTATACCGTCTGGGGCTATAGCATAGTGGCCTAGCACATCCATAGTCGATGAGTCGAGTGAATTATTATTGAGATAATAATTCACTATATCAGAAGAAGTTCTGATGGAGCGACTCACGGCTAGCTCGGTATTGGACCTAGAGGGTCACACATATATGGTGGGTGCTTCAACGAATAGAGGATTGGATGGAGATCCAATTAACCTCTATTCTCATTAGATGAGACCCTACACTGATGAACTCCTTGCATGAGATCCAATACCCAATAAGGTAGGAACCATATATATATATATATATATATATATATATATATATATATATATATATATATATATATATATATATATATATCATAACACATTCATTTTCTTGGTGGACCTAGAATTGAATTCTTTGATTTCTAAAGAATCTGTGTGTTGGATACAGATATGTTTAGCAAATTGTGATTTGTGATTTCATCTCACATCTGTAAATATAATTTCACTTCTTTGATACCTAAAGAATCTGTATAGCAAGCTGTGATTTGTGATCTTTCATTTTGTTTGTGCAACGAAATTATAATTTAGATGTAACCTTTGTTCTTGTTACAGCACAATGTTTGACACATCAAGGGTTTGGAACCTAGCTCGAATTCAGCGTCCAAGATTATGAAGATGGTCGAGAGTTGAGTGAGGTGGTTTAGCAAAATGTTCCACAACGTTACAACGGGAACATGTCCCATAATAGTGCATTTGAAGATTAAGTTATTATAGTAGTTGGGGAATTCAGGAAGGGAAAAGCATTATGCACTCGAGTTTTCTGAGAGAGCGTTGGAAACACACAATAGGCCTTTTCATAGGTGGAAGTTATTTTGTGGGATTAAGTACATAGTTATGTAAATATCTATCAAGCCGTTAAGCGTTATAGTTACTGCATCTTGGACTCGTGTGACTAAGACGATGCAACGTGTCGAGACGAACGGATGCCGGAGTTGGCATCGGGTCGATGATGACCTGAGTATGACATCTGATCGACAAATCGAGTTAATATGATGTATGGTGGTTGTGGTGACGTAAACGGATTACGTCGAAACCCATTAAAAGTTGTAATTTAACATTTTGAAATGTTACAAAGAGATCATGCCACGTACATGAACTGATCTATCGCCCCACAAATTTACACATACGATGTTGCCTTACATTTTGAAATGTTACAAAGAGATCATGCCACGTACATGAACTGATCTATCGCCCCACACAAATTTACACATACGATGTTGCCTTGATGGGTGAAAAAAAACAAGGAACCTTCTTCGATTAAGTCATGGCAAAGACAGAGATCTCTAGAACTCATGATGAGCTGCCCACAGATTGCATCTTGCAAGCCATGAACTGCTGTCCCATCACGTTTAGATAACTTGGCTACTTCCATTCAATCAATGCCTCACGAGTACGTGAAAACGGAGCCTAATCCACCATGCCTTCCACTCCCCATCATTAATTCTCGACTAACTTAATGGTCCTAAACGATCGCTGCCATTCTCATGTTGCGTCTCTCATAGATTCCTTGCGTATCCTTCGTTCCCTTCCACCTTGAACCCCTACCTGATCCTCTCGAGATAAACAGTCCATTGGTATCCTGGATATTTCATTCAGTTTCCTTCACCAGCACATGATTCTGAAAACCATGCATTTGGTTCCACAGAGCCTGAAAACCTACCTACTTGCTATCCTTTGTCAGGTATTTTTCGATAACTTTTGGTTTATCCGGTTTGTCCTTACCTTTCATAAGGAGCGATGGTCATAAACTTTGTTCAAAATCAAGGTTTGATCGATCTTATTTGCACCATCTCAAAAATTCAATATATTATCCATTCCCAATGTTTTAGCCCAGAAAAATTATACAAACATGATTTCACAAAAAAACGTGATGATCATAACTTTGCACAAAGTCAAGATTCGATCATTATTTTGCACACAATCTCAAAAATTCAAAATCAGGTCATTCCTTACATATTAGCTCATGGAAAATCATATGGGCATGATTCACGAAAAACGTGATAGTCATAAATTTGAGCAAAGTCGATGTTTGATTGATTTTTGACGCATTATTTGGAAAATTCAAAAGACTAGCCAATCCCAACATGATAGACCCTGGGAAGTTGTGCAAGCATGATTTCATAAAAAAACATGACAATCATAAACTTTATGCAAAGTCAAGGTTGGATCAATTTTTCGTGCACCAAATCAAAAATTCAAAATACTAGCCATTTCCAACGTAT
Source organism: Ensete glaucum (assembly GCA_021527575.1). Taxonomy (NCBI): domain Eukaryota; kingdom Viridiplantae; phylum Streptophyta; class Magnoliopsida; order Zingiberales; family Musaceae; genus Ensete; species Ensete glaucum. The sequence continues at coordinate 16,504,854 of CM038555.1, read as the reverse complement.
TAGCCCATAGGAAATCATATGAGCATGGTTTCACAAACAAAAGTGACGGTCATAAACTTTGCATAAAGTCGATGCTAGATCAATTTTTTACGCACCATCTTGAAAATTCAAAGTACTAGCCATTCCTAATGAATGTATTAGCTCATGAGAAGTCGTATGAGCATAATTTCATAAAAAAATATGATGGTCATAAACTTTGCAGAAAGTCGAGGTTCAAACGATTTTTCGTGCATCGTATCAAAAATTCAAAATACTAGCCATTCCCAATGTATTAGCTTGTGGAAAGTCATATGAGCATGATTTCACAAACAAATGTGATGATCATAAACTTTTGAAAAGTCAAGGTTCGATCGATTTTTTGCATACCAGCTTGAAAATTTAAAATACTGGTCATTCCCATCACTAGTCCATAGGAAGTTGTATGAGCACAAGTTTCACAATAAAATGCAATGGTCATAAACTTTGCTCAAAGTCGAGGTTTGATCGATTTTTCTTATATTGTCTCAAAAATTCAAAATATAAGCCATTTCGAATGTATTACCCCATGGAAAGTGGTATGAGCATGGTTTTATAAAAAAATATGATAGTCATAAACTTTATGCAAGGTTGAGGTTTGATCGATTTTTCGTGCACCATCTTGAAAATTCAAAATACTAGTCATTCCCAACGTATTATCCTATGGGAAGTCATACGAGCATAGTTTCGTGAAAAAACTCAACAGTTATAAAATTTTGAGCAAAGTTGAGATTCAATTGGTTTTTTGGGTACTTTTTCAAAAATTCAAGATAATGGATATTCCCAATGTATTAGCTTATGGGAAGTGGTATGAGCATGGTTTCATAAAAAATGTGACAGTCATAAACCTTTCATAAAGTCGAGGTTTGATTGATTTTTCATGTACCATTTCAAAAATTTTAAATATTGGCCATTCCCAATGTATTAGCTTCTAGGACATCATATGAGTATTGTTTCACGAAAAAATGTGATAGTCATAAACTTTGCGTAATGTCGAGGATCGATTGATTTTTCATGCACTATCTGAAAGATTTAAAATACTAGCCATTCCTAAAGTATTAGCCCTTGAGAAGTCCTAGAGAATGGTTTCACGAAAAAATATATTAGTAAAAAAATTTGCACAAAGTCAAGGTTCAATTGGTTTTTTGCATACCATCTCAAAAATTTAAAATACTAGCCATTCCGAACGTATTAGCTCATAGGAAGTCGTATGAGTATGGTTTCGTGAAAAAACACAATGGTTATATATATTGCACAAAGGCGAGGTTCGATCGATTTTTCACACACCATCTCAAAAATTTAAAATATTGGTCATTCCTAATGTATTAGCTTATGGGAAGTTATGTGAGCATGGTTTCATGAAAAAATATGACGGTTATCAATTTTGCGTAAAGTTAAAGTTTGAATGGTTTTTTATGCACTGTCTCAAAAATTTAAAATACTAGTCATTCCCAATGTATTACATGGGAAGTCATATTAGCATGTTTTCATGAAAAACACGATGGTCATAAACTTAGTGCAAAGTCGAGGTTCGATCGATTTTTTACCCATCTCGAAAATTTAAAACACTGGCTATTCCTAACGTATTTGCCCATGGGAAGTTGTAGGAGCATAGTTTCATAATAAAATGTGATGGTCATAAACTATGCACAAAGTCAAGGTTTGATCGATTTTTCTTATAATGTCTTGAAAATGCACAATACTAGCCATTCTGAACGTATTACACCATGGGAAGTTGTACAAGCATGGTTTCATAAAAAAACACGATAATCATAAACTTTACCTAAGGTCAAGGTTTAATCGATTTTTCAAGAACCGCCTCAAAAATTTAAAATACTAGCCTGATAGGACTCTAGAAGTAATTAATAAGAACCCTATGATATTATAATAAATCCCACCTAATCACTTTTATCCTATAAATAAGTGTGGCTATGATTTATGTTGGGGCCTTAGGGCTTCCTAGTTGCCACCCCCTTTACTAGGCTGGTCGGCTAGGGTTTCTAGAAGAGGGGCATGGATTATGCAATCACTTAAGCCGCCACCCCCTTTATTTATGCATGGTAGCTATAGGAGGGGCAAAAGAGAGAATTCACTTAGAAAGTAGCCCCTAGTGCTAGGTTTGAAGCCCTATATAAGCATGTAGCCTCCACCTCTTTTAATCAAGTAAGAATCAATTCTATTTTAGCCTTGTCAGCCGACCCTAGAAGGGAGGAACCCCTATCGCGTTTCAAGGGTTGATCCCCCTCAAGAATCAAAATCTATAGAGCTCCATCTGGGGTTCTATCATATGGTATCAGAGCAGTGTTTCTACTATCCTTGCTGCCATCTATGTCGCCCCCACCTTCCCAAGCAATTCCTATAATTGCTACGACACACGCCTCCACCTTCCACCTAAGCTATAGATCAAATCAATCTGCTGCTGCCCCCTACGTTTGAACTAGAGATTTGGTATATTTTCATTACCCACACCTCGTTAATACTGCAAAATCCTTTACCTTATATGTTGAAGAGTTTCTTCGTATTTTATCTGTTGCAAATTTTGATTATCATAAACGTTATTATTATTGCGAAGGTGAAACACTGCAGAAATTTTTAGCCGCATATTTGCCTCTTGAAACTGATTTATTGCTTCTCCTTTTTGATCGAAACTTTTATATAATTTCATATATCATCTTAGCTTTTATCTAAAATTGATCTCTAGAAAAAACTCTTCTGAAACCAATTTTATTTTGCCTTAATTCTTCGTCATGTAGTGCTAAAATTTTCAACGAAGAAAATTACATTCCGACTTTTTCTCTATTTTTTTACTGTTTTAAAATACTAGCCTGATAGGACTCCAACAGGGTTGAGTCCTAATCACCTTAGAAGTAATCAATAAGAACCTTGTGAGATTGTAATAAAACCTCACCTGGTCACTTTTATCCCATAAAGAAGTGTGGCTATGGTTTATTTTGGGGCCTTAGGGCTTCCTAGCTGTCATCCCCTTTATTGGGCTGGTCGACTAGGGTTTCTAGTAGAGGGGCATGGCTTGTGCAGCCACTTAGGCTGCCACCCCCTTTATTTATACATGGTATTTATAGGAGGGGCAAAAGAGAGAATTCACTTAGGAAGCAAGTCTTAGGGCTAGTGTTTGAAGCCCTATATAAGCATATAGATTCCACCTCTTTTAATTAAGCAAGAATCAATTCTATTTCAGCCTTGTTGGCCAATCCTAGGAGGGAGGAACCCCTATAGCGTTCCAAGGGTTGATCCCCCTCAAGGATCAAAATCTATAGAGCTCTATCAGCATTCTTGTTGCCCTTACTGCCATCTCTGTCGTCCCCACCTTCCCAAGCAATTCAAATAATTATTGCGACACGCGCCTCCACCTTCCACCCAAGCTGCAGATCAAATCAATCTGCTGCTGCCCCCTGCGTTTGAACTAGAGATCTGGTATATTTTTATTACCCACACCTTGTTAATACTATAAAATCCTTTACCTTACATGTTGAAGAGTTTTTTCATATTTTATCTATTACAAATTTTGACCATCACAAACGTTATCATTGTTGTGAAGGTGAAACACTGTAGAAATTTTCAGTCACTTATTTGCCTCTTGAAACTGGTTTATTGCTTCTCCTTTTTAGCCAAAACTTTTACACAATTTTATAGATCATCTTAACTTTCATTTAAAATTAATCTCTAGAAAAAACTCCTTTTGAAACTAGTTTTATTATACCTCAATTCTTTATTATGTAGTGCTAAAATTTTACAACGAAGAAAATTGCCCTCTGACTTTTTCTCTATTTTCCTACTGTTACTCTACCAAAATTTTATCAAACTATTTGCTAATATTGACTACATCTGAATCGAGGATTTCTGCATATTTTTCTTAAAATTTTCTTTAGGATTTATGTCAAAAATTCACTGTTTCTCCGACGTAAAATTCGTTCGGCAGGACAGCACATCACAACACTTTTCTTTGTCGAATTCCATCAGATTTGAGTGCTGCCTTTTTCGAGTTCTTTTTTGACTCTCTTTCTCTTATCTATAAACCCTACCATCCTCACTAAGAAACCCTCCAAACCGTACCCTAAACTAATTCCAAACAGCCACCCAAATCAGCTATAAATTGCAGCCAACCTTTATTATTGATCCACCTACCTTTTCATCCAACCTTCCTTACCAATCCACCTACCTTTTTAGCCAACCTTCCTTACCAATCCACCTACCTTTTTAGCCACCTTTGCTCTAAAACCTCTCATCCCAATCAGCCCCAAAACCCTACAAAATCGCAGCCAAATCATATCTAAAACAATAACCTAATAAGCCTTAAACCGTAGCCTTCTACAACTATCACTTATTCGCAGCATACACCCACCGATCTCTGTCAAACCTCTACTGCCATCTAACTCAGATCCAAAACCCTTTTCCTAATCTTCATCCACTACTTTCATAGCTCTAAAACTCTACTAAATTGTATCCCCAAACCACACCCAAAATAGCCACAAAACAAGCCCCAAAAAATCATAGCCTTCCACCTTTGGTGCACCCACCTTTCAGCCACCCAATCTCCCTTATCCCTTCAACCGCAGCATGCATCTCTCACTGCACAATGCTGCTAGCAATGATCTCTCATTGCCATCATCCTTGATCACAGCCAGTAGTGATCTTTTGTGGCAAAAAGCTACCAGCAATGATCTTTTGCTGCAATCGGTTTACATCATAGCCTATTGCAATCTTTCGCGACCAAACTATCTTGATCGTGATCAGCATTAAAGTGAACACGACCAGCAGCGTCTCTCGCTCTATACTTCTACTGCACTCCTTCTTAATAGCCATGCATACCACTACCCCATCTTCCTCCTATTGCAGCTGCATCCTTGCTGCAACTAACGCCACCTATAACCATGAAGTCACATTGCAACTATAGCTGACATTACTACTGCCCTCTTTTTCCTCCACCATCACTGTTGCCTCTTGATTCAAACCTCTTGGCTGCCATCTTCCGACAGATATCAACCACCTAAAAAAATTGTAGCCTCAATGACATTGCAGCATCACCGTAGAACCGCAGCTAACATTACTGTTATCATTTTCTTCCTCCATCGTTATTGCTACTCTTGGCCGTCATCCTTCACATGGAGACTTCACCACCACAGTCCTGATATTGATGCCATTCACTGCCTTCAACTTGAAAATTGCAGCTATACTCTTCAGTCGATTTATTTGACAAGAAGGAGATCTTTACGTTATGACATCGGTGGGCTTATTCAAAGCTAAATTATAGGTTTTCGAGACACATATGGATGCTAAATTATGTGCTCTCTTCGAGGAGTTTAGATTAGGCTGATCATTGAGCCCAAGAAGATCAAAACATGGAGCAAATTCTGAGTACAAAAAGAACCCATTAGAGATAAGAAGCGAAGTTAAGACACGACAGCCCTACACCTTAGCGACATTGATCTCCTTTACACAACTTCAAGAAGGGCACCTCAATCAAGATGCTCAGAGTATGAGACCACATCCTAACCAAAAGCATATAGACTTTCAGCACCAATCAATTACAAGAACCTTAATGAAGAACTAGCGGGGATTTGTTAAACCTCCACCATACATGAGTACCAAAACAGGTTTGAAAGGTTATCTAACCAAACTTATGATTGGTCTGAAAATAGATGTTGAGGACTTTTATTGAGGGTTTGAAGTTAGAGATTGGGGAAGAAGTTAAAACACGACAGTCGTATACACTTAAGGCAGTCATCTCCTTCACGCAACATCAAGAGGAGCGATTGAACTATGAAGCCCATAGAACTAGGGTCGCTCCCCGACCAGCACACCAAAGCTTACACCTCCTCTTACTATTAGTCGACCCCCTCAGCCGAAGAAATTAACAAGAGAAAACCTTCATGATGTATCGACAAAGGGCCTATGTAGAAATTATGATAAACTATCGAGCCTAGAACACCAATGTAAAAAGGAGACACCACTAATGATTGTGCCCACTGAAGAACCCAAATTTGAAGATACGACTCCCGAACCCAAGGAGAAGGATAAACCACAACTGGCCAACCACACGTTCCCTACCTTAGCCGGCTACACAAACATCAAAATATTGAAGATTGAAGGGTTTCTCGAGCAGTAGTCCATCATCATCCTCATTGACATCGGGAGCACACACAACTTCATGAGTAGTAAGGTTGCTGCCCACTTAATGCTCCAAAAAGAAGATTACAGCAGGTTCAAAGTCAAGGTAGCCAACAACCAAATTTTGAAGTGCAACTAGAAGTGCTCGCAGGTAAAACTGATCCTACATGAGCAAGACATAGTTGCTGATTTTTTCCTCCTCCCTCTTGATGGTTTTAATATAATGCTCGTCATTGATTGGTTGTCCACGATTGGAGATAACCATAAAATTTTTCAGAAAAGAAAAATAAGTGATTCTACGAGGGAACCCAGCAACTATAACTACAACACAACACTTGGAGGAGATACCAAAAGAAGAATCTAGTGGTTTCCCAACTCAAATTCAAGAGTTACATGAGATTGAAAATAAGAACCTTCTCCCACAGCTTGCTGAAATTTTGGATGTGTCCACCAAATCGAGCCGACTGCCTCCGCTGAAGCTGTCCGACCCCCCATGCTAAACTGGCCAAAACTTCTACCAACTGTTGTTTGGCCAGATTACTTCCTACAACCTTAGAAGGTCGAAGATAAAAGGGTCGCCCAAGAGATGATAAAGACATGGATTGTTCAACTATGCTTATTTCTTCCTACGATACATCCCTATATCCTTTTTCCTAGAGATAAGCTACTTCTAAAATGTTACATTCCGCCGAACTCACCATGGTTGCCATATCTTAGGTGACTTCCATGACTTTCCCCAGGATCAGACCATAATGGTCATAGACCTCCTTGATGATGACATATGATCTATGACCCAAGATCATAAAAAAATTGAGCCCCTCCAGTGGCAAAATCAGAATAAGAGGATGATTATTCATAGATCTCAACAAAACATCCTCCCTCTCACTGTGAAGAAAGATGCACCATCTTGACTGAGTAGAACTATAGTCCTCACTACCACGATATTATCCCCACCAAGTCATGGCCAGATGTTTATGATTGGAGCATACACATCTAGAGTTGGGATTGACATCACCCTTATGCAAGATGGTCGACTCCTAATTCACACGGAGGCTTCTCCTACACTCCATATAAGGTTTTTAAAGGGGATACTCATTGTTATCAAATTTAAATTTTGGTTAGATATAGGTCCATGGCATAAAAGAGGAGTAAGCCCAGAAGAATTGTAATCCATGCTCACACCAGATTGGACTCTTATTATCTTGAACCATACTAGAGGGCAGTCACCATTTCAAAAGAAAGATTAGCTATTACTAAAGACTAACTACATGGCAGTATATGCAAAGAAGAAATGACTTCCCGACGAACTACATAATGGATGAAAAATTAAAGATCAAGTTTTCTTACACCTCCAGCCTGACCAACAGGAAACTCAAGCCTGAAGGAAGTGATTTCCCTATTTCTTTAGGCCTTGTAAAATTGGAGATCATATTGGGGCCCTAACCTGGAGATTAGATCTGTGCACCAGATCAAGATTATAGTTAATCCTCCAGGTATCCCACCTCAAATAAAAATTTAAAGAAGATGACTCAGCCCAAATCCATCTAATTGACACCCAAGTTGATAAGGAGGCCAAAGTTCATTTAATGATCGCATGGGAATCATATGAAGAGTTGAAGACTAGGTTCCCAGAGTTCATGGACCTTCAACCTTGAGGACAAGGATGATTTAAAGAGGACAAACTTAATAGGACTCCAGTAGGGTTGAGTCCGAATCACCCTAGAAGTAATCAATAAGATCCCTGTGAGGTTATAATAAAATCCCACCTAGTCATTTCTATCTTATAAAGAAGTGTTGCTAAAGTTTATTTTGGGGCTTTAGGGCTTCCTAGCCACCACCCCCCTTACTGGGCTGGTCGACTAGGGTTTCTAGTAGAGGGGCATGACTTATGCAACAACTAAGGTTGTCGCCCCCTTTATTTATGCATGGTAGCTATAGGAGGGGCAAAAGGGAGAATTCACTTAGGGCTAGGGTTTGGAGCCTTATATAAGTATGTAGCCTCCACCTCTTTTAATCAAGCAAGAATCAATTATATTTCAGCCTTGTTGGCCGACCCTAGGAGGGAGGAACCCTTATAACATTCCAAGGGTTGATCCCCCTCAAAGATTAGAATCTATAGAGCTCTATCTGGGGTTCGATCATAGCCATTCTCAATATATTACCCCATGGGAAGTTATATGAGCATGGTTTTATGAAAAAATATGAAGTCAAGGTTTGATTGATTTTTTGTGCATCATCTCAAAAATTTAAAATACTAGCCATTACTAATGTATTGACTCATGAGAAGTCGTATGAGCATGGTTTCATGAAAAAAATATGACGGTCATAAACTTTATACATTATCGAGGTTCAATCGATTTATCGGGCACCTTCTTGAAAATTCAAAATACTAACCATTCCCAGCTTATTTGCCCATGGGAAGTTATATGAGCATGGTTTTATGAAAAAAAAAATGATGATCATAAACTTTTGCAAAGTCAAGGTTTGATCGATTTTTCATGCACTATCTTGAAAATTTAAAATATTAGCCATTCCCATCATATTTGCTTATGGGAGGTTATATAAGCATGGTTTCATGAAAAAAATATGATGGCCATAAACTTTGCACAAAATCGGGGTTCGATCGATTTTTCATGCATCGTCTCGAAAATTAAAAATATAGACCATTGTCAATGTATTAGCCTATGAGAAGTCGTAATGGCTTCACAAAAAAACTCGACGGTCATAAAATTTATGCAAAGTCGGTCATAAAATTTATGCAAAGTCGAGGTTCGATTGGTTTTTTATCTACTATCTGAAAAAAATCAAAATATAAACTATTTCCAATGTATTACCCATCGGAAGATGTACGAGCATGGTTTCGCGAAAAATAAGATGGTCATAAATCTTGCTCGCCTAACTTTTTGCGCACCATCTTGAAAATTTAAAATATTAGCCATTCCCAATGTATTAGCATATGGAAAATCGTACAAGCATGGTTTTATGAAAAAACATGATGGTCGTAAACTTTATGTAAAGTCAAGGTTTAATCAATTTTTCGTGCATTATCTTGAAAATTTAAAATACTGGCCATTCTCAAAAATTCAAAATACATGACGATCTCACAAATTCAAGGTTCAATCAGTTTTTCGTTCACAATCTTGAAAATTTAAAATCTGGCCATTCCCAATGTATTAGCTCATGAGAAGTCATATTAGCATAGTTTCATGAAAAAATACGACTGTCATAAACTTTGTATAAAGTCAATGTTCAATCGATTTTTTGGGCATCATCTTAAAAATTTTAAATCTTGGCCATTCCCATCGTATTAGCCCATGGGATGTCATACAAGCATGGTTTCATGAAAAAAATATGATGTTTATAAAATTTGTGCAAAGTCATAGTTCGATCGGTCTTTCATGCATTATCTTAAAAATTAGAAATACTGGTCATTCCCAACGTATTACCCCATGGGAAGTTGTATGACCATAGTTTCGTGAAAAAATATGATGATCATAGACTTTGAGTAAAGTCGAGGTTCGATTGATTTTTCGTGCACCGTCTCAAAAATTCATAATACTAGCCATTCCCAGTGTTACCCTAAGGGAAGTCATATGAGCATGGTTTGGTGAAAAATACAACGATCATAAACTTTGCACAAAGTCAATGTTCGTTCGAAATTTCATGCACTATTTTAAAAATTCAAAATACTAGTCATTCCCAATATATTATCATCCCATGGGAAGTCATACGAATATAGTTTCATGAAAAAATGTGATGGTTAGAAACCTTACACAAAGTCATAGGAAAAAATATAAAGAGGGTGCTTAATGCTCATGTATATCTGTGTCTTTTGATTTTTGTACATGCTTTGTACAACAAGTAGCTGGCTTGCAGTAAGCTTGACAGCCTTAGTTTGGTTAGCTTTCGTGGTCAGTTTCAGCTTGTAAATGAGAGTTGTATCATGTGGTTACTTGTGGGGACTTCGGTCTATAATGGATCTTGATCCTTTGTGTGCGGCTGTTCAGAGTTTATAAAGTTCATGGTTGTAATTTGCACTGGTTATATAAACTGTTTACTAAATAAAGTGGTTGGTTGGAGATCCCATGAGAAATTCTCTCTTTAACCCGTTTTCTCTTTTGTAGGTCCTAAGGGACCCTAGGAGGTTTCGAGGAGGCTGACCTTTACGGATGGACATACGATGATGCCTCATGACTTAGGTAAAATCAGCTAAGTTCATGATAATACACAGTCTCAAAAGTTCAAAATACGGTCCATTCACAATGTTTTAGCTCATGGGAAGTCGTATGAGCTTGATTTTATAGGAAAACGTGATAGTCATAAATCTTGTACAAAGTCGAGTTTCGATCGGTTCTTATGCACCGCCTCAAAAATTCAAAATACTGGTCATTTCCAACGTATTAACCTATAGGAGAAGTCATATGCGCATGGTTTCTTGTTAAACTTTACGTAAAGTTAAGGTTCAATTAGTTTTTCATTTAATATCTCTAAAATTTAAAAAATACTTGTCATGCCCAATGTATTACCCTATGGGAAGTCGTATCGGCATGGTTTCACCAAAAAACATGACACTTAAAAATTTGTGCAAAGTCGAGGTTTGATCGATTTTTCGCACACCATCGCAAAAATTCAAAATATTGGCCATTCTTAATGTATTACCCTATGAGATGTCATATAAGCATGGTTTCATGAAAAAATGTGATGGTCATAAACTTTATGCAAGGTTGAGGCTGGATCAATTTTTAAAGAATTGTCTCAAAAATTTAAAATACTTGTCATTCTCAACGTATTAGCCCACGAGAAATCGTACGAGCATGGTTTCACAAAAAATCCCGATGGTCATAAACTTTGTGAAAGTCGATACTGGTCATTCCTAATGTATCACCCCATGGGAAGTCGTATGAGCATGGTTTCGCAAAAAGTCACAATAGTCATAGACTTTGTATAAAGTCAAGGTTCGGTCGGTTTTTCATGCACCATCTCAAAAATTCAAAATACTGGCCATTACTAATATATCAGCTCATGAGAAGTCGTACGAGCATGGTTTCATGAAAAAATATGACGGTCATAAACTTTATGCAAAGTTGAGGTTCGAATGATTTTTCGTGCACCGTCCACTCTTGATCCGATTTGAAAAGTTTTATCAATAAATCCATAATGGAAATATGTTTAACCAAAAGTGCAAGTAATGATAGTGAGTGAAATAAATAAGTAAACAAAATAAAGTAAAGCAAGAGAAGGATGCAAGCTTATTTATAGTGGTTCGATCATCCCGATCTTCGTCGACTCTTGATTCCTTTTCCCTTAAGGCTACTGGCTTTCACTACCAATTTTCTTTCCAATGGACAAAGATCAATTATCCTTGTTACAACCCTTCTCCTTTTAAAAGGCTTAGGAGAGAACCATTACACCTCTTCTCTTTTTAATAGGCTTAGGAGAGAACCTTTACACTTCCTTTTTATAAGAGACCTCAACCTTACTATAACTTAGAAACACTTTTAAACTCAAGAAAGACGAAGAGACTTAATCAATGCTCAAAGAGAGTTTACAACACTTTTAACCTCAAGAATCTTTGTTCACCCTTGCATTATACATACATGAGTAGGATATTTATAGATCCTCAAAAGCCTAAAAACTAAAGCCAAAAATTCAAATCCCCTAGTTTTTGGGATACTAATAGTACTACCACTAGTGTTTCTATGTGTGCTTGTCATGAACTTAGCTAGTTTTACCTAAGTCGTGCAGCACCCTTGCGAGTACGTCCACAAAGGTCAGCCTCCTCGAAACCTCCTAGGTCCCTTAGGACCTACAAAAGAGAAAATGAGTTAGATGAAGCACGGTCTCATCTTTTACTAAGTGCCTCACTTGCCTTGAGTACTGTCAAATTTGGTTGCCAATGTTAAGCTGTAGCTCGAACTTAGCCATCCTAACCTTTATGTGCTACACATTCTTTCTAGCTTGCTTGTTCTCATGGTGCCTCTCGTGTAAAGGGTTAGCTATTCTTCTAAATGACAATCAAGAATGTTCGCTTCTTTGAGTGACTCCTTTCCCTATATCTCTATGTCCGTTTCTCCCAAATGATCACATGTGCTAATTGCTCTTAATGCAGTCCAGCTATATGTTTGCATGACAAGTGTTTCTGCGTGAGATTTAATAATCTCCCTCTTTTTGATGATGACAATAAATTGATGACAGAGTTTCAACTAAACTCTCCCTATCTATATACTATTTTAAAATATTCTAATGAACTCGAATTCAAGAAAAATGATAACATTTCAATGCTACTCTTTGAATTTAAGTCAAAATAATTTTAATAAGAAACATAGTGACTTTCAATAGTAATTACTGCAAGAATTATATACATAATTTTAATCAAATAATCATATTATATCCATAGTTAGAATATCAGAATAGTTATACATCTCAAGTAGATATCATAAGTTAATGTCATCAAATACGATATATATATAAGAGTGCAGCATAGTTGCTACGTCATCAAAATGTTATCACTATTTCTCCTCCTTTATCATCAACAGAAAGGAAAAATGTGTAAGCTACTACTTTTCTCTCCCCCTTTGTCATTATTAAAAATAAAAGAAGAATATCATGTTATCACGGTACTATTTCTTTTTGTTTACATCAATATGTCAATTATAAAACTACTTTGATATCATATGAAGGATATTAATATCGAAGATAAGTTCAAGTAATGAGATGTCAATTGATGGTAGGGTATATAAGTTATGAATACAAAGGAGTCATACAAAATAAATCTCAAGTTATGAATATTGAAAAATCACGATTCATTTAGATGAATTTTCTCCTTAGTCATTAGCAAAAAGAATGAATCAAAGGAGAAAAAAAAGTAAATGATCTTGATCTATATATATCTTAAGTTATAAATATCGAGAAGTCAAATGAAAGATTATGATTCATTTGGATAAATCTCTTTCTTAGTCATTAGTGAAAAGAAAGAATTATATGATAATAATACAAAATAAATCTCAATCATTAATATCGAGAAGTTAAGTGAAGGATCATGATTCGATTGGATAAAATTCCTCTTTAGCAAAAAGAAACATAGGAAAATAATTAATAAAAGTTCTTGATTCATATGAGATATATCTCAAGTTAGGAATATAAAGAAGTCAAGCGAAAAATCATAATTCTTTTGATAAAAATCTTCTATGAGATATATCTCAAGTCAGGAATATAAAGAAGTCAAGTGAAAAATCATGATTCTTTTGAGAAAAATCTTCTCTTTAAAAAGAAAGAATCATATAAGAATAAATAGTAAAAGGTTCTGATTTATACATTTGAATAAATTTGTTTAAGTGAAGAACAAGTTTGAATACCTTTTAATATATCTTCAATAATTAGCTTCTTAAGATAAGCATCTATATACTTCCACTCTTTATGTATGTTTGGATCAAGTTGGTACTAACAGGGTAGGTGAATTAGTGCAAGTGTTAAGTAAAACTTGATTTAAAAATTTTGCTCGAAGTAAGAACTAAAATCAGAAGCGTTTCTTTGGGAATCCATTGAAATCAAATACGCGAGTGATTTAAACTTAAGACCAGAAAAAAAAATATCGTGATTTAGATAATGAATGCCAAAATAAAGAATAAGGAAAGAAGGCTCAGAATTTATAATGGTTTAACCAAAAGCTTGACCTATGTCTACTTTTGGAGTCCTCTTTCGTTGAGGCCCGTCAGTGTCCACTAATGATTTTCTTATACGGGTGAAGATTAAACCCCTTACACTTCTCTCCTTTTCATAGGTTCAGGAAGGAATCTTTTATAAATTTGTTTATCTTTCCTTAGACTCACTTTATACTTTGAAACACTCAAAGGAAGCTCTTAAATTTTATATAACTTTTAACTAAGATTATGACCACTTTTCTTGCACTTCCTTATCACTCTCTTGCTCTCCAATATAAGAATAATTGGGGTATTTATAGACCCCAATTGGTTAAAAAAAATGGAGCTAAAAATCTCTTGCTATGGGCGATACTATCGCCGGCACCAATGGTACCATCATCGACAGCCACCCAAAAACCTAGGTGGCAATGGTACTACCATCGAGAATCCTAAAAATAGTACTTTCAGTATTTTTTTTCATACCCAACTTATACCTCCTATTGGCCCCTTTTCAGGTCAATGAAATGAGCTCAACCTGAACTCAAATTTAACCCAAGGTGGACGTAGTTGCCTCTCATTAAGTTAATTTAGATTTCTCTAAATCTAACTTAATTAGGATTCTAAACACATGATACTAACTACAACATACTAAGACACAATTACAATCATTCTTATTGTTTGGCACATCAATCGATCTTCTAAACTCCCAGCTTTCTTTAGTGAACTCCCAACGAGTCTCTCGATCATCTTTCGATGAACTCCCGACGTACTCCTGGTAAGCTCACGATCACCTTGGGTGAGCTCTTGGCGAGCTCCCGGCAAGCTCCCGATCACCTTCGATGAGCTTCCAGTGAACTTTCGGCAAGCTCCCGATCACCTTGGTGAGCTTCCGGTGATCTCTCGACGAGTTCCCACTGCATTGTCTGAACTCGGCCCGATACTTGAACTTGACTCTAGCCCAATATTAGATTATATTACTTTTCTATCATCGTAGTTAATTCTGCATCACTTATCTCTAACACACATGTTATATCATAAAATCCATCAATTGATTTCATCATCAAAATCCAAGATTCAATAATCTCCCCCTTTTTGATGATGACAACCAATTGATGACAAAGTTAATCTTAACTCCTCCTATGTATATACCATAGGATAAATAGAGGAAATTTTAATTCAAAAGAACCCATCACTTTTGAATTGAAGTATTTTGACAATATTAAACTTTTGACAATTTAATCATACATAATAAAATTTTCAAAGCATTCATCTTCTTGGTATCACATAAGAATTTAAACATTACGACATTCATTTCAAAGATCAAACATATCATTTAGCATCAATCATATCATTTAGCATTTTATTTCTCCCCCTTTGTCATCAACAAAAAGAAGGGATGCTCAATTATATTTGAATATTTTTTAAGCATTTACATAATATTTAGCACATAAAGAGAGAAATTTAGCCTATTCCTCACCCTAGTAAACTAAAAATAAGAATTAAGTCTAATCCATTTCTCATCAAATTACTTTCTTTTAAATAACATAGAAGAAGAAGAATAAGAAGAATAAAGAGGGAGGGGGTGGGAGGGTCGGATTGGTGCGTATGGTGCTGGGGGCTGAGGGATGGGGGCGGGGGGTGGGAAGTGAATGGGTGGGGGTTTATCAAAGACCCAAAAATTAAGAAGGGCGGGTAATAGAACCTCAGAACCTGTTGGAGTCTTATCAACGGGATGCATGTGAAAGTATTTCATCAAAGATTTAATAAGATTCATGAATTAAAATATTATTTCTTAAGAGAGAGGATTGGAAGGAGAGCTCATGAATATTATCACAAAAAAACAATCCAATTACATTTTCTCTTTTGTAAATGTCAAGAGTAGAAAATAATTTTGAAAGAGAGCTAAAAAAACAGAGAAATTCGAGAGAAATATAAAAGCTTCTCATTGCATTTAGAAGATCATCTCATGCCAATATTGAGAGGAAGAAGCTCAAGAAATTCAAAAAATAACATAATAGCAAATCATGTATTTAAAAGATTTGAAATCATATAATGTAGATATTAACAAGAAACTCAATTTGCAAATTATGCATTTCTCATGCATTTATATAATTTAAAATTTTAATTTTCTTCTAAGCAAATTGTTCCTCATTTAATGTTATAAGATTCATCATATCTAATTTTTTCTAACCAAATTGATAATTTTATCTCCCCCATTGGTCATTGTCAAAAATGAATATTATAGTATAATTGTTTTTTGTTTACATCCATGTTCTAATTACAACAATAAGTAAAAAAGCATCATATCATTAAAGATAAAAGATCAAATCATAAGCACCAGAAGACATGATTTATTTTAAGAAATATCTCCTTTTTTGTAAACAACGAAAATAAGTCTTAGGAGAGTAAATACTCTTGATTCGTTGAAGATAAATCTTAAGACATATAATTTATTTAGATAATTCTTCTTAATAAAATAAAAGAATGATCTTTATTAAAAATCTCAAATTATAATTGTTAAAATCATAAATCTTATTTTTATTAAAAAATAAATCATAAAGGTTAAAAATGATTCCCATAAAAGATAAGTTAAATCAAGCGGTCAGGGGAAAGTTTATAAAAAATATTCAATTTTCAACTTACCATAATTTTAAGAAATATTAATTTGATGATAAGGTATACCATTCATAAATTATAAGGAAAATCATGTCATGAAGGATATTAAAATTAATTCATGAATACCAAAAGACATGATTTAATTTTGATAAATCTCCTCTTAGATGACAAAAAAAATCTTAGGAGATCAAATAATAAGAAGGATCTTGATTCATATAAAAATATCAAGTTATAAATATTAAGAAGTTAAAATCATGATTAGGATGAAAACTTTTCTTTAATAAGTTGCAAAGGAAAAAAGATAAAAGATCTTGATTAGTGTATAGGAAACTTCAAGTTAACAAAATCATGGTTCTTAATGAAAATCTCAAGTCATAAGATCATAAATCTCCTCTTTGGTAAAAAAAATATAAAAAATAAAAAGTTGATTCCCATAAAAAATACCTCAAGTTAATAAATCATGGGAAAGTTCATTATTTAGTTGGGAAGAAAAATCTCATGCAAATTTCAATCATCAAAATCATTTTTGTAGTATAAGAGATTCAACAATAATGGTATCACTTTATCTTTTATTGAACACTTGATAGGACAAAGATATTTTCAAGAAGAATTTTTCTCCTTTTTAGTTGTTTCAATTCATGAGATTTATTTCAAGAATTACTTCCAAATCCATACATAGTCATTTGAAACAAAAAACTGAGTTATATATATATATAATCAATAAGATCATTATAATAAAATATTTTCAAATAAGTAAAATATTTTTAAACATTTTAAAATTGAAAACTAAATATCATTTCCCATGTAAATCATTAAGTTCATTGCAATAAAGTATTTTCAAACAAAAGTTTTGATTTATTTTAATTCTAATGATTTTTCCTTCTTTAGACTTAGTACAATAAGTTATTCTACAATTTTCATTCTCATTTCAAAAAAAATTAATTTTCAAAAACACTCAAAAGAGAAGCATGATATTTTTTAATTTTATTTTAATTCATTTAACAATAAAGAACCGATTCAACATTTAACCATTTGAATCAATCATTTAACAATAACATTTACAAGCCAACTTAGTCAATACCAATATACAAGCCAATAATTTTTAACCTATTATCAAAATATCTTTTTTGATACTTTCACATTAAAAATGGCTAAGATTTCTTTATTCTAATTCATATTTGTACTAGCATGCTCTAACTATGCAAAAGTTATCCATCATCAAAAATCAATCAAGATTAATTTTATAACCATGAACCATCATGAGATTTCTTGTCAATATACTTAATTCCAATAATTTTTCTTATTAGTTGTTTAGGCTAGTGAGCTTGAAAAGAATGTTAGATCTCAAGTCATATGCCTTGAGTATCTACTTTCAAAATACTATTTAGTACTTCTAGCATTTATTTGGAGATAAATTTATAATATGGGGGGTTTTAGTTTATGTACCCATTTGACTTTGGGTTCCTTATGAAAAGTTCTACCCATTTTTACTAATAGATTTTAGTTGTTTATGGTTCATTTAGAAACCCAAATCAACTTATATGGATTATACTTTCTAAATAGACATCTAAAGGTAAAGTGTTCACATCTACCATAAAATTCATATTTATTTTCTGGTAAAAAGATAATCGATTTTTGATGAGTATTATTCATAAAGTCAATACCTTCCTTATGAATATAACCTTTATTAACAATGATTATGTTTAGAGACTTGTTGCATATCTTAAACTTTTCCATAATTTGTTGTAGTATATGACATTTTCCTTTTTAATTACCTCTAGTTAGAACAAGAAATACATGATATTGATGCTTCATGCATGTTTTCAAGTTTACTAGCAAGTAAAGTATAATCTGTCTTAAGTGATTTATAAGTTTTGTTAAGCTTCTTAAATTTATTAAATAATTCATGAAAGTCATTTAGTAATTCATCAAAAGTAAAAGAAGGTTAGTTACTTTACCTCATCGTTGATGGTTATAAGTGCGAGATTCTCCACTTCTTCTTGGTTGTGCTCTTCATCTTTAGAGTGCCTCAACTTCTTACGTTCATAGCAAGAAGTTTTGTCCATTTTAAGTTCATATTTATATTCTTTTGTTCACTTTCATTAATTTATTTGGTTCTTTTATCATAATTTCAAATTTATAGTCCTCATCACTTGAGGTTTCACTCGATGAGTCATCTGTTGTTCTCAGTTCAATTTCCTTCTTATTCTTTAGAAGGTGTCGTTCTTGTGTTTTCTATTTAGAATCTTTTACAATTTTTTTTCTCTTCTCTTAGACTCACTTTACACTTTTAAGCACTCAAGGGAAGCTATCAAATTTTACATAACTTTTAACTAAGATTACGACCATTTTTCTTACACATCCTTATCACTTTCTTGCTCTCTAATGCAACAATAGTATTTATAGACCCCATTGGCTTCAAAAAAATTGAGGCCAAAATTCATCCTTTTTTGAAACAATTACAATTGTTCTTGTTGTCCAACATGTTAATCGATCTTCCAAACTCTTGGTGAATTTCTCGGCATTCTTCGGTGAACTCCCTGCGAGTCTCTTGATTATCTTTTGGTAAACTCTTGGTGCATTCCCGATAAACTTTCGAACACCTTCAGCGAGCTCCCCGCAAGCTCCCGATCACCTTCAACGAGCTCCTAGTGAACTCCCGGTAAGCTCCTGATCACCTTCAACTTTCAGCAAGTTCCCACTTCATCGTCCAAACTCCTTCTCGATGTCTAAACTTGACTCCAGCCCAATATTAGATTGTATTACCTTTTCATCATCATAGTTATTCCTGCATCACTCATCTCTAACACACAGGTTAGATCATAAAACCTATCAATTGATTTCATCATAACAATCTAAGATTCAATATAGTAAGGTTTCTTAAGAAGATAATATATCCAAGTTGTTTTGGACACAAGAACTCTCATTCAAATTCAATTAATAAAATTTAAAATCATCATCAAAATTATTTTTTACCTTAAAAAAATTTATTAAAATAACATGGATAGAAAAAAATAACTAACATTCTTTAGTTCCAATTTATAAGATTACTTTCATACTTGCATGTCCAAATCTACTATGCTAAAGCCATGCATCATCGTTTAAAATTGAAAAATAAGTTTCATCATAAAAATTATAAAGTTAATAGTATAAACATTATCATTTCTTAAAATAATCATAAGATTATTCTTATTTCATATTTCTATAATGTAAATATTAGATTCAAATCTAATATTATATCCCTTATCACATAGTTGAGTAATGCTTAATAAGTTATGTCTACTAAAAGAAAATCTTTAATAAAAAAATTTGATTTGTTATCGAAATTTTCAATACTGATAATTTTTCCTTTGTTATTGTCTCTGAAAGTGACATATCCTCCCTTTCGGCCAGTGACCTTTGAGAATTATGTTGGATTTTCGATCTATGCCTTGAGCATCCAATATCAAGATACCATCCTTTGCTCCTAGCTCTTGTAAGGAGACATACCTACGAAAATGAGGGGTTTGCTCTAGATACATATTTATCTTTGGGTCCTTCATGGTTAGATCTTCCTTCCTTCACTTTTTACATCAAATCATTTATGGTTCCTTTAGGAATGTAAACTAATTTATGAGTTATATTTTTTAAAAAAGTATAAGCATAATAACGAAATCTTCCATAAAGTTTACATTTAACTTTAGGGGAAAATATAGTGTGGGTCCTTTTACAAATCTAGTTAGCTTTTGATGTGTACTATTACTTGTGAATCCAATCACTTACTTTCTAAATCCACAATCTTGTTTAGCAAGAATCAGGTTTAATGACTTATTTCAAAATTTATTTTTTTAAAGTTTGTTGTAATAACATATTTTCTTTTCTAAGTGAATCTAACTCTTCACATTTAATGCAAGATGTTAATATACAATTATCATATATTTTTAATTTATTAAATTCATTAGAGAGATATTGTTACGATTTTATCAACACTAAGAGAGGGGCAGGGATGAATTAGTGCTTTCAAAAAATTACGTCAATTCGAAAAATTATTTGATGAAATTGTATCAGAAATACATTTTGACTTGGAAAGTGAGTAAAGTATTGTGAGCAACTAAATTAGTAATCAAGAATGAAAAGCATAAAGGAGAAGAGCACACTAGATTTATAGTAGTTCAATTGTCGCGACCTACGTCCAATCCTGATTCCTCTTTCGTCGAGGCGATCGGCTTTTACTAACAATCTTCTTTCAATACACAAAGATCAACTACCCTTATAACTCTTTTCTCCTTTTCACATATTTAGGAGACAACATTTACAAGTCTCATACCTCCTATAGAATGAAACCTAAACTTCAAGAGGAGGGGAACTCTTAACACTTTTAATCACAATTTTTGCTTACTTTTCTTGCTTCCTCAAGTAAGAACGAGTGGGGTATAGGCTCCAAATGGCTTAAAAAATAGAGTAAAATTTAATTTAATTTTTATTTTTAGGGTACAAGTGATACTATTGCCTGCAATGGGCAGTACTACTACTTGTTAGAGCCTAGTAGACTAAGCCCTAGTAGTACTAATGTAAGCCTGGATGGTACCACCATCTATAGCATTAACTACTAGTAGTACCGTCGCCTGTCACTAGGCGGTACCACCATCTTACACAGCTTAGAAGATTATCTTCTAGTAGTGCCACTGCTTGACCCAACTTTGGATCATTGAATGGGCCTCCCGATGGGCCCAAATCAACCCCAATTAAGGCCTAATGGACCCTTAATTGAGTTAGCAACACCCAAAACTAACTCAATTTAGACCTAACCTTCGACAATCAAGACATAAACAAATAAATATAAGAGTTTTATGTTGCCCAGCATGTCATTGGTTCATCTGAACTTTCGGCGCGTTATCTGAATCTTCAACTAATCACCTAATCTATTGACATGTTGACTCCCGCAACATCCGAACTTGACATAATGTCTGATTCTTTTGGCCGGATGTTTCATCTCTGACATCGGTGCGAAAAATCGATCGAACCTCGGCTTTGCATAAAGTTTATGACCATCATATTTTTTCGTGAAACTATACTCATACGACTTCCTATGGGTGAATATGTTAGGAATGATAAGTATTTTGAATTTCTGAGACGGTGTGTGAAAAACTAATCGAACCTTGGCTTTGCGCTAAGTTTATGATCATTGCCTTTTTTCATGAAACTAAGCTTGTACAACTTCCCATACGCTAATACATTGTAAAATGGCTAGTATTTATGATTGTCATATTTTTTTTATGAAACCATGCTCGTACAACTTCCTAATGGCTAGTACGTTAGGAATGACTAGTATTTTAAATTTTTGTGATAGTGCGCAAAAAATAGATCGAACCTTGACCTCATGTAAAGTTTATGACCATTACATTTTTTGGCAAAACCAAACTTATATGGCATTCCATAGGCTAATACATTGGGAATAGCCATCATTTTGAATTTTTGAGATGGTGCATGAAAAATCGATCGAATCTCGACTTCGCCTAAATTTTCTTTCCATCATTTTTTTTGCAAAACCATTTTCATATGACTTCCCATGAACAATGCATTGAGAATAGCCAGTATTTTGAGTTTTTGAGATAGTGCATGAACAATGATCAAAACTCGATTTTGCATAAAATTTGTTTTTCATGAAACTTTGCTCGTACGACTACATATGGCCTAATAAGTTGTAAGTGGCCAATATTTTGAATTTTCGAGATGGTGTATGAAAAATCAATTGAACCTCAATTTCAGGTAAAATTTATGACCATCATGTTTTTCGTGAAACCAAGCTTGTACGATTTCCCATGGACTAATACGTTGTGAGTGGCTAGTATTTTGAATTTCCAAGATGGTGCGTGAAAAACTGATCGAACCTCAACTTTGCATAAAATTTATGACTATCATGTTTTTCATGAAAACATGCTCGTATAACTTTCCATGGGCTAATACATTATGAATGATCAGTACTTTAAATTTCTAAGACCATGCGCTAAAAACCAATCAAAACTTACTTTGCATAAAGTTTACAACTGTCATATTTTTTCATGAAACCATGCTCGTATGACTTCCCAGGGGCTAATATGTTGGGAATGGCCAGTATTTTAAAATTTTTTAATAGTGCACAAAAAACTGATCAAACCTCGACTTCATGCAAAGTTTATGACCATCACATTTTTTTAGCGAAATCATACTCGTATGACTTCCCATGGGATAATATATTGGAATGGTCAGTATTTTAAATTTTTAAGATGTTGCACAAAAATCGATCGAAGCTTGACTTTACCCAAAGTTTCTTTCCATCATGTTTTTTTACAAAACCATGCTCGTACAACTTCCCATGAGCTAATATAATGGGAATGGCCAATATTTTAAATTTTCAGGACGATGTGTGAAAAATTGATCAAAACTCAACTTTGCACAAAGTTATGATAGTCACATTTTTCGGTGAAACTATGCTCGTATGACTTCTGAGATGATGCATAAAAAACTAATTGAACCTCAACTTTACGGAAAGGTTATGACCATCACATTTTTCCCTAAATTATGCTCATGTCCATGAATTTGAGAATTCATTTGGTAAAGCTTGTATTGGAAAAACATTTAAACTAGAAAATGTTCATAAGATGATAATGAATAAGTAGAGCAACATGCAAAGTAATTAAATAATAGAGAAGAAAAGATAAGGCACATCAATTTTATAGTGGTTCGGTCACGTGACCTATGTTCACTCCCAATTCCTCCTACGTTAAGGTCACCAGTATCCACTATTTATCTTCTTTCAATAGGTGAAGATCAACTACCCTCTTATAAGCTCTATTCTCCTTTTCATAGGTTTAAGAGATAATCTTTACAAGTCTCTCTGCCCTCCCTTAAACAAAAATTACACTTAAAAAAAAGAGGGGGAGCTCTCAAAGAATTATAACATCGTTTCATAAGTTTTTTGCTCTTAATTCTTGCTAGCTCTAGCAAGGATGGGTGAGATATTTATAAGCCCCAAATGGCTTCAAAATAGAGCTAAAATTTAAATTATTAGAGATCCTGAGGTGCTAGCAGCACCACCACCATTAATGCGAGGTACTAACACTCCCTGATAGCCTCAGAAACTAGGCACTAGCAATAGTATAACTAGCCTGGGCGGTACCACCGCCTGACATAATCTAGGAAATTGTATCTTCTCGAAGATCGTGTCTTCTCAGAGACTATGTTATCTAAGTGATACCACCACCTAGTTTGACATTGGTCACTGAAATGGGTCTTCTAATAAGCCTAAATTAGCCCCAATTAAGGCCTAATGGTCCTTGAATTGAGTTAGCATGGTTACACATAAAACTCACTCAATTAAGACCTAAACTATGATGATCATAACATAAACATTTTAAAAGCAAAAATCTTGTTGTCTGACATGTCATTTGTTTATCCGAACTCTTGGTGCATCATGCTCTCCTTCGGCGTATTGCTTGATCCATCGGCATGTTGACTCCTGTAACATTCGATCTTAATGCAATGTTTGATTTTTTGGCCCAATTCTCATTCTTTGACTTCAGCCCAACGTTTGATTTTCTTACTTCAATCGTTTTATCTTTTCATGATTTAAGATAGTCGTGCATCACTTTTCTTAAATATAGATTAGATTATAACTTTATCAATTAATTTCATTATCAAAATTCAAGATTCAACAATCTCTCCCTTATTGATGATGATAATTAATTGATGATAGAGTTTTAACTAAACTCCTCTTATCTATATACCATATTGAAATAACCTTTGAATTCAAGTCGAAACAATTTGAATCATAGTTAAAATATCATTGTATGTATCATAAAATCATAAATATTTTATGCATAATTTTAAATTATCAAATTACATCATATCATACATGATTCAAGTTTTAAATTATCATCATAACTTCTCTCCCTTAAAGTACATCATACATGCATGATTAAATCATCATAACTTCTTCTCCTTTGTCATCAACAAAAGAAGAAAAGTGTATCATGCAAGTTTTATCTTCTCCTTTGGGATGTACAAGTTTGTAAGTTTTGTTCCCCCTTTCTCATTGTCAAAAAGAAAGAGAAGGGAAGGATTCAATAGTGCAAAAATTTGCATCAACGTCATCACATGAAAAATCAAATCGTGAAAAAAGATATGAAATATTTTGACAAATTTCTCCTTTAGTAAATAGCAAGAAGAGGAATCATAGGAAATGATCTTGTTTTAAAAGAAAAACTTAAGTCATGAAAAATAAAAAATCAAGATAATGATCAAAGCATATACCTAAAGAGTTCATGCATTTGGTAGATTCAACATGCATATCTCTCTCCTAATGAAATCAAATTATTCCTCACTTAACGATTTAGTTAAAATATATGGCAATTGATGCTTTGTATTAATAAAATCTAAAGATATATCATAATTGCTAACATGATCCCTAATAAAATGATGCCTAATATCGATGTGCTTAGTCCTAGAATGTTGAATAGTAAACAAATAGCATTTGTATTATCATATTTTATAGGAATATTTTTTAAGTCTATAATCCTCTAAAGTGTTCTTTATCTAGATTAGTTATGCACAACATGTACTTATCGATACATATTCATCCTCGGCTATGAATAATGCGACATAATTTTGCTTCTCGAAAGACCAAGAAACAAGTGTGTGTCCTAGGAATTGACATGTTCCAGATATACTCTTTCTATCTATTCTATAACCTCCAAAGTTGACATCAGCATAGGTAATTAGATTAAAATTTTGGATTTAAGATACCATAATCCTAAATTTGAAGTTCCTTTTAAATATCTAAATATTCGTTTAACTACCTTATAATGAGATTATTTAAGATTAGACTGAAATCTTATACACAGTGCAATGATAAATATAATATCTGGTCTAATTATAGTTAGATATAGTAAACTTTACCTATCATTCCTCTATAGGTTTTTTCATCAAAACTTTCTCTTTCAATATCCAAATCAAATTTTGTAGAGGTGCACATAGGTGTGTTTAGAGCCTTAGCACTATTCATACTAAATCATTTTAACAAATCCAAAGTATAATTAGTTTGACCTATAAAAATATCATCATCTAATTGCTTAATTTGTAGTCTTAAAAAAAATATTAATTCGCCCATCAAGCTCATTTTAAATTCTTGGATCATACTTTTAGTGAAAGATTCACATAAAGACTCATTAGTAGGACCAAAAATAATATCATTAACATAAATTTAAATAATAAGAAAATTATTTTTAAAATATTTAATAAATAATATGGCATCCACCTTGCCTTCAAAAAATTATTTTGAATAAGAAAAGAGCTAAGTCTTTTATACCAAACCCTAGGGGCTTGCTTCAATCCATAAAGTGTCTTTGCTAATTTAAAAACATGATTTGGAAAATGATCATTTTCAAATCTAGGTAATTGTTTAACATAAACTTCTTCATAATTAAAACCATCAAAAAATATACTTTTAACTTCCATTTGAAATAATTTAAAATTTTTAAAAGAAGCATAGGCAAGGAACATCATGATGGCTTCAGTATAGATTGATAGTATTTATGGCAAAACCATTAGTGTGGTATGATCTTTGACCTGAAAAAAGGATATACATAATAGAGTCTATAAATGTGTGATAGATACATAGAATAGAATCCAGAAAGGTGCGATAGTCTTGAAAGAGTGCCAATGTAACTCCTGACCTACTTATAGTGCTTTTGGGTGCCAATAGTCAATAGTATAAGAAAAAGTATGGTCCCTCATCTGGAGGCTGATTCACCCGATCTATTTTCGGCTCACTCAGTAGAAAAGCTCACTCTCTTCTCATGTTTTAGCTTGAGCCCATCTGGAGAGACTCTGGTATCATCAGCCTTAGTGTTCATGATGGCAAGAGCTACACATCATCTTTTCTTCCATATTGGGTGTAGAAGTGCTCGCCCCGACTGAGTGAATGATGGAGTCCTACCATAGGAGCGAAGGTTTCTTCATAATCAATATCTTTTTGTTGGTTGAAACCTTTGGCCACTAATCTAACCTTATTTCGAACAACGATACCCTATTCATCTTGCTTATTTCTAAAGACCCATTTAGTGCCAATTATAAGTTGGTTACCAAGTCTAGGAACAAGCATCCATATCTTATTTCTTTCAAATTGACAACTCTTCATGCATTGCAATAACCTAAGAATCATCTTCTAGGGCATCATCAATGCATTTTGGTTCAATTTGAGATAAAAAGGTGATATTAACACACAAAATTTTAAAAAATGAACTAGTTTGAACACCTTTTGATATATCTCCAATTATTAGCTCCTTAGGATGAGCATCAATGTACTTCCATTCTTTGGGTAAGGATTCCTTGAAAGTAGATTCATCCAAGTTGCTTTTGAGAGGAGAATTTTCATTCAAATTTAAAGTATAAAAATCAAAATCATCAAAATAAACTTTCTTTAATTTGGGAACCTCATTAAAAATAATATGGATAGATTCTTTAAGAACTAATATTCTTTTATTAAAAATATGTCTTCATCGGATTTTGCATCAAACTTTCCTAATGCATCTTTTTCACTTAATATAAAATATTTATAATAAAAACTTTAAAATACGAAATGTTGGATCTTTTATTATTCCATAATTAATAAGGAGTTTTGAAATGTAATAGTCTAACGAGAATCTTGTTCATGACATAACATGTCATATTAATGGCTTCGGTCTAAAAATATTTGGGTAGGCTATACTCGTTTAACATAATTCTTATAATTTTTGTAAGCTCCTATTGTTTTTCTTTCAACTACTCCATTTTGTTGTAGATTTCTTGAAGTAGAGAATTGTGATTGTACCCATCTGGCTCACAAAAATTTTGAAAATCATGATTTTGAAACTCACCACCATGAATAATTAAACTTATAAAACCCTTTTCATTTTGAACAAGTTTACAAAATTTTAAAAAACATTTAAAGTAATCACTTTTTTTTGTCAATAAATATGTCCATGTGTATCTACTATAATCATCAACTAATACAAAGGCATGTTTACTATCTCCTAGACTTATTATATTAATTGGTCCAAATAGATATATGTGGATCAATTGAAATGGTCTAGAGGTGTCTATTTGATTCTTTGATTTGAAATTACTATTTACTTATTTTCTTATTTGGCATGCATCACAAACTTTGTCTTTGGCAAGCTTGATGCTAGGCAAACCTCTTATAAGTTCTCTAGTTGAAATTTGAGAGATTAGTTTCATGCTAGTATAACATAATCTCCTATGCCAAAGTCATGCATCATCGTTTAAAGTCGAAAAATATATTTCATCACAAAAATTATCAATATTAATGGTATACCTATTATTATTTTTTAAGGCGATCATTGATATATTTTTGTGTGATATTTCAATTATACAACTATTAGATTTAAGTTTGATGATATATTATTCTTTATCACACAATTGACTAATGCTTAGTAGATTATATTTTAAACCATCTACTAGTACCACATCTTCAATCAAGAGATTTGACATGTTATCTATGGTTCCTTTGACAATAATTTTTTCTTTGTTGTCATCTCTAAAGGTGACATATCCTTCATCTTAGCTAGTGAACTTAGAGAAGTATGTTAGATCTCCGGTCATGTGCCTTGAGCATCCATTATCGAGGTATCATCTTTTACTCCTACCTTTTAATAGTAAATATATCTACAAGAAAGGGGATTTTCTTTTAGGTACCCATTTAACTTTATGTTCCTTATAAGTAGATCTACCTATCTTAATTATTGGTATTGAGTTATTTAAGGTACCTTTAGGAACCCAAACTAATTTGTATGGACTGTGCCTTTTAAATAAACATCTACAGGCATAATATCTAAATTCACAATAAAAAATATATTTATTTCTGGATAAAACATGTAATATGGGTCCTTTAATAAAGATGGTTGGCTTTTGTTGAGTATTACTTACAAAGCCAATTCCTTCCTTTCTATGAACATGACCCTTATTAGCAAGGATCATGTTTAAGGATTTGCTACCTGTTTTAAAATTTTCTTTAATGTTTCTTATAATGAAATATTTTCTTTCTTGAATGTATCTAACTCTTCACACTTAGTGCAAGGAGTCAACATACAATCATTACACTCATTTTTTTATTTTTCAAGTTCACTAGCAAGAGAAGCATGATCTGTTTTTAACAATTTATATTTTTACTAAATAATATAAAATCATCAAATAAGTCATTGAATGCATTGAACAATTCATCATAAGATAAGGAAGATTCATTAGGGTTACATACCTCATTGCCAAATGTCATTAATGTGTAATTTGTAACTTCTTCCTTGTTGGTTAGCTCCTCTTCTTCGGATGAACTTGAGTCATCCTAAGTAGCTTTGAGCGTTTTCTTCTTCTTCACTCGGGGACTATCATTTTTTAAGTGTCATAGCTTCTTGCATTCGTAGCATATTATTGAGTCCTTTTTTTACTTCACTTCTGTTCTTAGCATCTTATTTTGTTTTGGTCGTTTTTAAGACTTCCTTAAATTCTCTTGTAAGAAGTGCCAAGTCATCATCATCATCATCACTTAGTTTTCTCCCAAGTAGTATTCCTTGGTTCTAAGTGTCATGTCCTTCCTGTACTTTGGAAGATTGTTTTTGAGTTTATCATATGCTATGTATGTCATTTCGTAGGTCATCAAAGACCCAATGAGTTTCTCAAGTGAAAAATTATTAGGTCCTTTGCTTCTTATATTATCGTACTTTAGGATCCTTTTTAGAAGGGATTTTAGTTTTTGTTAACAGTTTAAAATTAAAAAAATTTTACCATGCGTTTTTAAATTGTTGTCGACATCCATAAAATATGTGTATATATCTCCAATGGCCTAACTTGGTTTCATACGAAACAACTCATAGCTATGTATCAAAATATTAATTTTTGACTCTTTGACCCTACTAGTGCTTTCGTCTATGACTTCGAGTGTGTGCTAAATCTCGTATGCAGTTTTACATATGAAAATCTGATTAAATTTATTTTTATCAAGAGCACAAAATAAAGCATACATTGCTTTAGCATTCCAAGAGAAAGTCTTTTTTGCCAAATAATTTCATTCATTCATTGGTTTGGAAGACTTCAAAATCATTTTTAATAATATGTTATAAATCAAAATCCATAGAAAGTAGAAAAATTCTCATTCGAGTTTTTCAATACGTATAGGTCTATCCCATTGAACATAGGAGGATGAGTGATCTTGATTATCAACAAAAGCTATCTCTTTTGAGTTTTAAACCAAATAGAGAGAGACCTTGCTCTGATACTAATTGTTAGGATCGAATCGACACGAAGAGGCGGAGGTGAATTAGTACTTTTGGAAAACTTCCATTGATTTGAGAATTCGTTCGATAAAGCTTGTATTGGAAAAGCATTTAAATTTGAAAACATTCATAGGATGATAATGAATAAGTAAAGCAATATGTAAAGTAATTAAATAATATAGAAGAAAAGAGAAGGCACATCAATTTTATAGTGATTCAATCCCATGACTTATGTCCACTCCTGATTCCTCCTCTGTTAAGGTCACCGGCTTCCATTATTGATCTTCTTTCGATGGGTGAATGCCAACTACCCTCTTATATCTCTATTCTTCTTTTCATAGGTTTAGGAGATAACATTTATAATTCTCTTAGTCCTCCTCTTAGTCCTCCCTTAAATAAAAATTACACTTAAAGAAAAGAGGGCTCTTAATTCTTATTAGCTCAAGCAAGGATGGGTGGGGTATTTATAAGCCCCAAATTGCTTCTAAAATAGAGTCAAAATTTAAATTATTAGTTTTTGAGCTATTGGTACTACCATTAATGGGTGGTAATATTGCCTCATAACATCCTCAGACATTGGACACTAGAGATTGTACTGCCAGCCTAGGCGATACCATCGCCTGACACAATCCCAAAGACTGTCTTCTCGAAGATCGTGACTTCTCAGAAATTGTGTCTTCTGGGTGATACCATCACTTGGTTTGACTTTGGGTCGATGAAATAGGCTTATAATAGGCCCAAATTAGCCCCAATTAAGGTATAATAGTCCTTAATTGAGTTAACATGATTATAACTAAAACTAACTCAATTAAGATCTAAACTATGATGATCATAATATAAATATTTTAAAAGAAAAAATCATGTTATTCAACATGTCATTTGTTCATCCAAACCCTCGGAGCTTCATGCTCTCTTTCGATGTATTGCTTAATTCATCTACATGTTGACTCCCACAATATTTGATCTTGACGTAATGTCCGATGTTTCGGCCCAATGCTCGTTCTTTGACTTTGGCCCGATGTCTGATTTTCCTACTTCAATCGTTTTACCTTTTCATGATCGAAGATAGTTCTACATCATTTTTCTTGATTATATATTAGATCATAAATTTATCAATGGATTATTATCAAAATTTGAGATTTAATAGCTCGTATCACTTCACATGAGCTAATAAGTTGGGAATGATGAGTATTTTGAATTTTTAAGACTGTGCGTGAAACATAGACTGAAACTTGACTTTGCACCAAGTTTATGATCATTGCATCTTTTCGCAAAACCATGCTCTGACTTTACATAGGCTAATACATTGGGAATAGCTTATATTTTAAAATTTTGAGACTATGCGTAACAAATCGGTCGAACCTCAACTTTACGTAAAGTTGATGACCGTCACATTTTTTAGTGAAACCATGCTTGTATGACTTACTATGGGCTAATACATTAGGAATGGCTAGTGTTTTGGATTTTCGAGCAATGCATGAAAAATTGATTGAACCTCAACTTTGCATAAAGTACTGATCAAACCTCAACTTTGCGTAATGTTTATGATCGTTGCGTTTTTTTATAAAACCATACTCGTGTGACTTTCTATGAGATAATATGTTGGTAATGGCCTTTATTTTCAATTTCTGAGATGGTGTCTGAAAAACCGATCAAACCTCAACTTTGTGCAAAGTTTGTAACCATCATATTTTTTTGTAAAACTATGCTTGTACAATTTCTCATGTGATAATACGTTGGGAATGATCGATATTTTAAAATTCCAAGACAGTGTGTAAAAAGACGATTGAACCTCGACTTCGCATGATATTTATGACCATCGTATTTTTTCATGAAACCATGTTCATATGACTTTCCATGGGCTAATATGTTGGGAACGGCCAGTATTTTAAATTTTTGAGATGGTGTGCAAAAAAATGGTCAAGCCTCGACTTTGCCCAAAGTTTATTTTCATCATGTTTTTCATGAAACCATGCTCGTACAACTTCCTATGGGCTGACTAATACATTGGGAATTGTAATATTTTTGAATTTATGAGATAGTGCATGAAAAATTGATTGAAATACAGCTTTGAACAAAGTTTATGACCATCACATTTTTCAATGGAACCATGCTCGTACAACTTCCCAAGGGCTAATATATTGGGAATGGCCAATATTTTGAATTTCTAACATGGTACGTGAAAAATCGATCGAACCTCAACTTATGTAAAGTCTATGACTATCATATTTTTTCACAAAACCATACTCGTATGACTTCTCAAAGGCAAATACATTGGAAATAGCTAGTATTTTAAATTTTTGATATGGTGCACGAAAAATCGATTAAACCTCAACTTTGCTCAAAGTTTATAACCATCATATTTTTTAGCAAAACCATGCATATATGACTGCTCATGTGCTAAAACATTGGGAATGGCCAGTATTTTAAATTTTTGATATGGTGCAGAAAAAATCGATTAAACCTCGAGTTTGCGTAAAGTTTACAACTATCATATTTTTTTTGTAAAACTATGCTCGAATGACTTCTCATTGCATAATATGTTGGGAATGTTCAGTATTTTAAATTTTTGAGGCGGTGCATGAAAAATCAATTGAACCTTGAATTTGTGTAAAGTCTATGACCATCGTGTTTTCTTGTAAAAATATTATCGTATGACATCCCATAGGCTAATATATTGTTAATGGCCTATTAGGAAACCTAGTGGGGGAGCATCACATGTGCAACAGAAAAAAGAAAATAAAATAGTTTTCTATATATATCAAATTATTATGTAAAGATTGGTAAGCGAAAAACTCGTAAAAATGAAAACTACAATACATGAGAGATTAATTACCTAGGGAGATAGTATATCTATGAAAAACTAGACCTAGATTGAGAGGATAAAGAAGGTCAAACATCCTCCACTCCAGCGGTATCCACATAATGGATCGTTGCAACGATGCTCCTCCAATCACAGTCTAAAAGCTTGCAACTCTTGTGTAGAGGAAGAGAGGATAACAGGATAGGGCGGCTAAAGGTGTAGCCTATTACTAATGTGACGCTCCTACCTCCTATTTATAGAGAGCCACCAAAAAACCCTAATAAATCTTGCCTTTGTAGGTATTGGATTTCTATCCAATTACTCATTAATCTTGGATTATTGGATCTCTATCCAATAATCTCAAATGGCCTCTAACTAGGCCTTATGCAAGGAGTCCATTAATGTTACAAGGTCTCATCTAATGAAAATATAGGTAAATTAAACAACTCATATCCAACCTTCTACTCGCTAAAATATCGACCATATGTGTGTAACCCTCTAGGCCCAATATCGAGCTGGTCGTGAGTCCTACCTATTAGAAATCATTCTGACTCAGTGAATTATTATCTCATAATAATTCACTCGACTCATTTATTGAATCTCAGATTTTGATAATGAAATCAATTGATGGTTTGTTGATCTAACATGTGTGTTAGAGAAAGTAATACAAGATTAACTATGTTGGAGAAAATGAGTTACAACCAGATGTTGGGCCAGAATCAAGTTTGGGCATCGGGCCAAGGTTCGGAGGATACAACGGGAGCTCATTGGGAGTTGGCTAGGAGTTCGCTGAATGGATCAGGAAGCTCGCTAGGAACATACCGGGAGATCACCGGAAGAAGACCGTAAGACTCACTGGAAGATTGTTTGAGGTTGCTGGATTACTAGTGGTTAAGTAGATTATTAAACTTGATAATCATGTACGGTTATAATTAGTGAATCATAGTTAGTTTAGAGTCCTAATTGAGTTAAGTTTGGAAAGAATACAAATTAACTCAAGTGAGGCAAGTCGAATCCAGTTTTGGGTTTGGGTTGAGCTCATTTGGCTGACTCAAGAAGGGTCAATTAAATGTACAAGTTGGGAATAGAAAAGTGTCGAAAACACTTTTCCAGGATTCCCAGCAGTAGTACTGCTGGTGGTGGTAGTTGTTCCTTCCAAGTTGGCGGTTATATTGCCCTCGCCCTATTTTCAGGGCAACTTTTGATAATAGTACTATCGGTGCCGATGGTTGTACCGCCCGTACCCA
Source organism: Ensete glaucum (assembly GCA_021527575.1). Classification (NCBI taxonomy): domain Eukaryota; kingdom Viridiplantae; phylum Streptophyta; class Magnoliopsida; order Zingiberales; family Musaceae; genus Ensete; species Ensete glaucum. The sequence continues at coordinate 16,471,124 of CM038555.1, read as the reverse complement.
AATTTTTTGAATAGATTTAAATTTTTTGCTTTATTTTCTAAAGCCAATTAGGATCTATAGATACCCCAAGTTTTCTTGCATTGATAGTAAAAAAATTGAAAAGAAAAAGTATACAAGGAAAAGAAAAGGGGCAAGGGAGTGAGCAAAAGAAATGTTGTAATCCTTGTAAAAGTCTTGAGAATCTCCCTTGTGAGTTGTAAGTAAAATACTTGTAAGGTTCATCTCCTGAATGTATGAAAAGAAGATAGTGAGAAGTATAAGGGTTTGGTCTTCACTCAAAGAAGATCAGTAGTGGACCCCGATGGGCCTTAACGAAGAGGACTCAGGAAGTGGACGTAGGCCAAGTTGTAGCCGAACCACTATAAATTATGAGCATCTCTTAACTTTTCTTTTTGAATTTACATGTTCTTACTCGAGCTTTTTTTAAGCAAGATCATAACTTAGCATCGTTAAAGAGCTTAATTGCTCACTTACTCAACTTGAATGAAACACTTCCGATTTCCTATTTTACTTCAAACGAAATTTTCTTTAAACCGAGATTTCAGCACTTACACTAATTTAAACCCCCACCCCCTCTCCTCCTAGTGTCAATTGATCTTAACAATTGGTATCAGTGCAAGGTTCTACTCATTAGACTAACATGTGAGTAAATGGCTTCGTTTGGCATAAATGAGGGATATTTCATTGCACATCCTCCCATATTTAATGGGATGGATTACACGTATTGGAAAACAATGATGCATATTTTTCTGATTTCTATGGACTTTGATCTATGACACACTATTGAGAGTGGTTTTGAAAATTCTTCTGAACTAATGAATGAATGGAATGATTTAGAAAAAAAAATTCTTTAAATGTAAAAGCAATGAATGTCTTATTTTGTGCTCTTGATAAGAATGAGTTTAATCGGGTTTCTATTTGTGAAATTGCTTATGATATTTAGTACACACTTGAAATCACACACGAAAGCACTAGTCAATTTAAAGAGTCTAAAATTGATATTTTAGTGTATAGTTGTGAATTATTTCGAATGAAACTAAATGAGACCATTAGAGACATATACACCTGGTTCACAAATGTCATCAATGATCTAAAAGGTCTTAGTAAAAGTTTTTCTAATTTTGAATATATTAACAAAAATAACTTGGCACTAAGAACTGCAGATGACTCCTCGAGTGAAACATCGAGTGATAAGGACAATGACATTACACTATTAACTAGAAAAGTTAAAAAAATTATGAAAAAAATAAAAATCATAAAAGTAAATATATGTCAAAAAAGGACAACATAATATATTTTGAATGCAAGAAGCTAGGATAATTTAAAAGTGAGTGTCCACAATTGAATAAGAAGGTATCATACAAGAAGAATGCTCTCTCGGCAACTTAGGATAACTCAAGCTAATTGGATGAAGAAGACTATATCAAGGAAGAGGTTGCTAACTATGCTCTCATGGTCATCTATGAGGAGGTAAGTGAGTCTTCTGATATCTTTTTTACTAAATTACTAAATATTTTTCATGACCTTTATGATGAATTTAAAAAAATTAGCAAGTCTTATAAACTATTTAATAAAGAAAATAATTCACTAGTTAGTAGATTTGGAGAAATACATGAAGCATCACCATCACTTAGTTCATGCACCAAATGTGAAACTTTAAAGGAACTTAGAAAGGAAAATATTATATTACAATAAATGTTAGAAAATTTAAATAGGGAATAAATCCCTAAACATGATCCTTGCAAATAAGGGTCATGCTCGTAGGAAAAAAGGTATAAGCTTTGTAGGCAATACTCAACAAAAGCCAAACTATCTTCGTTAAAGGACCCATTATAAACTTGCCACAAAAAATTAAATGCAACTTTTGTGGTAGATGAGGGCATATAGATAAGTGTTCATTTAAATTGTATAGTCCACATATATTAATTTGGGTTCCTAAAGGAACCATAAATAACCAAAAACCTCTAGTTAAATTAGGTAGAGCTCTACATAAGCGACCGAAAGTAAAATGGGTACCTAAATTAAAACGATCTTTTTTATAGGTTTGTCTCCAAACTAAGACTAGGAGCACCAAATGATACCTTAATAATGAATGCTTAAGGCATATGACCAAAGATCCAACTTACTTTTCTAAGCTCACTAGCCTAAATAAAGGAGTTGTCACCTTAGAGATAACAACAAAGAAAAAATCATTGGGAAATGAACCATAGGTAGCAAATCAAACCTTTTGATTGAAGATGTGTTATTAGTTAATAGTTTGAAACATAATATACTTAGTATTAGCTAATTATATGATAAAAGATATATTATTAAACTTGAATCTAATGCTTGTATAATTAAAATACCATAAAAAATAAATCTTTAATTGCCTTAAGAAATAATAATATATATACTATTGATATTGAAATTTTTTATGATTAAATATACTTTTCGGCTTTAAATGATGATGCTTGGATTTGGCATTGGAGACTAAATCATGCTAGTATAAATTTACTAAGCCAAATCTTAACTAAAAATCTAGTAAAAGGATTTTCTAGTCTTAAGTTAGTTAAAGATAAAATGTCTGATACTTGCCAAATAGAAAAGTAAATAAAAAGTAGCTTTAAGTCAAAAAATTAAAGAAGCACCTCTAGGCTACTCCTATTGATCAATATGAATTTATTTAGATCAATTGATACTATAAGCTTAGGAGGAAGCAAATATGCATTCGTCATAGTAATTGATTATAGTAGATATACTTAGACTTATTTATTGACACACAAAAGTGATTCTTTAAAAAAATTAAAGTTTTACAAACTTGTTCAAAATAGAAAATGTTTCATGATTTCGTCAATACATAGTGATAATTGTGGCGAATTTCAAAACAATGAGTTTCAAAATGTTTATGAGTCAAATGAGTATATCCATAATTTCTCTACTCCTAGCAATCTACAACAAAATATAATAGTAGAAATAAAAAATAGAAGCCTATAAAAAATGGCTAGAACCATATTGAATGAACATAAACTACCTAAATATTTTTGGGCCTAAACCGTTAACACGGTATGCTATGTTATGAATAGGGTTCTTATAAGACCATTACTCTCTAAAACTCCTTATGAATTATGGAATGATAAAAAATCTAATATTTTATATTTTAAAGTATTTAGTTATAGATATTTTATTTTGAATAAAAAATTCCTTAGAAAAATTTGATACAAAATCTGATAAAACTATTTTTCTTGATTATTCTTATATTTTAAGAGCTTATCCTGTATTCAATAAAAAATTTAGTAGTTGAAGAATTTATTCATGTTGTTTTCAATGTGATTTTCAAACCTAGGAAAACTAATTTTGATGATGAATTTGATTTTGGTATTTTGAATTTAAATGACACCTCCTAAAAGTAACTTAGATGAATCTGCTTCAACATCATTACCCAAAGAATGGAAGTATATAAATGCTCATCCTAAGAAATTTATAATAGGAGATACATCAAGAGATATTCAAACTCATTCTTCTTTTAAAATTTTTTATGTTAATACCACATTTCTTTCTCAAGTTAAATCAAAATACATTGATGAAACCCTAAGAGATGATTCTTAGGTCATTATAATGCATAAATCAGTTTGAGAGAAATGAAGCATGAAAGCTTATTCCTAAACCTAGTGATTATTTAGTGATTGATACTAAATTGATCTTTAAAAAAGTTTGGTCTCCACTTTAGTGAAATAATGCCTCCTATAAACCACCCAGGGAACCTTTAGGTATATAATCCTTTTTCATATTACTTTTTGACTCTAACTAGAAACAACCCATGATCCAGATCAATCATTTAAATGAAAATCAAAGCCAAGCTCCACTCCAGTCCACTAAGAAACAACTTGATTCTATTCTAAGAACCAACTTGATTCTCTTCTTACAACTGACCTACTTTTAGTGAAATCAATAGTACAATAGCGGGTGATAAACTCATCTTTTTTTTACAGAAGAGTGGTGAATGATTGCTTGCTAGTGGACAGATGCACAAACCTCCCATACGTTATTGAAGAATTGTTGATGTCACTTTCAGGATGCGCGTAACTACTTTCAGAATGATTTTTCTAATGTAGCTTTATTATGACCGGCCTATGGACCATCATTGTTAGTTTCCAGGCCCTTCGTTGCACGGCTGTTTTGCTAATACATACATATGGGATGGTACTGTTATGAATGATACAATGGGCGTGGTCCCTTCGATGCACAAGCGAAGACGTAGTTGTTGGACCGGAGTTGTTGTATCATAAGAATGATTGTGTGCCCGACCTCATTCATTAACAATGGTCCTACTATGATACATGAATGAACGAAGAATCCCCAAAGCACTTTGTATGCCTCGGGACCATCGATGATGCCTAGTGGTGGGACCATAGATGCACGTACACAATGGTGATAGTGAATGATCCCCTTAGTACGTTGTTTCACCTGAATAAACAGTGGTTCTGCCAACAGAATTAGTCCATGATCACTCGCTTACAGAACGAGTGGGTGCACCAGCGACCTACCTATGAATTCATTACTGAGGGATCGACCATCGATGCACGAACGAACGATCACCCGACCCGATGCATGTAGCACTGTCACCCTTTTTTTCTCCCTTTCACTTTTTTTTCTCCCTTTAATATGTTGTTCTTAGCGAAATACATAAATGAAGTAAGGAAGGGCAGATCGATAAGACCCTAAAAAAATGATAGAGTGAAATTCCTCTTGTGGAATCATAGTTGACAAGATCTAAAATTATATGCGGAAAGCAGTCAATCAGCAGGATGATTTATCAGAAGAAGAAACAGGTAAATAAGGAGGAGTCAAAGCTAGATCTGAGATATAGGCCATATATCTGGAGTAGAAATAAAAGAAAATTTTGTTCAACTAAAGTATCCAAGAATAAAGATCATAAACTGAAGAAAGGAGAGTTTAAGCAGAGTAAGAGGAGAGCTAATTAGAATAAGAGTAGGTGTTGTGTCTCAAGTCAAGTAACAGTATAAGGTAAGAGTTCAGCTCAACCCGAAAGTTTACTTCTTGTGTCATTGTCTGCAAGATCAGTTTCTCGTTGCGTTGGTAGAAAGCCATCTAGAAATAAAGGGGGCAATAAGTCGGTCAGCAGAAAAAGCACCGGTAATAATGATTGGTGATCGAACCATTACTATAAGGTTACTCTGTCCCTCAAGATAAGATGGAGGACTCCTAAAGTTAATGAAAACAAAGGCTTACAATAAGTAAAAGAGAATGAGACTAAGCTGTATGGGAATGGTCTTTTTGTCTTTAACATTGACAAAGACATCTGGCTGTCCGACCTATTAGTATTCCTTTAGATAACGACCAAACTATTACTCCGGTCTTCCAAACTTAATACAAACATAGGATTCGGTTCAGTAGCTCAAGTCTGATGGTAGTGCTTTAGATACAGCAGCTCTAGTCTCTTTGTCCGGCACCTCAATTCTTATTTATTTGGATTTGATTCTCGTTGGTCCTGTCTCTAGGTTACAGTGTCCTTACAAACATTCTCTTGTATGCTAAAAGAATTAATGATTTTATTTTTCTGTTCTTTCACTGGTATTATCATATGTTTTCTCGTATGATATTGATACTCTATTTATTAGTTCACTATTGACAGCATCAATTGTCTTTTATTCTCTTATAATATAATATAATATAATATAATATAGTTTATTCTGTGTCAATACAATTCTGACTTGGAAGACAATGTTAAAGAATAGAAGTGAGTAGCCGCAGGCTCATAAGCAACAGTTCAGATCTATTCTATGACTTCGCCAAAGTATTATAACTTATGTTTATAGTTCTCATATCCCACCCACAAGATTAGTTTTATGGCTGGTTAGCTAAGACCTATAGGCAGGCAAGTAAGGTGGGTAACCTGGAAAAAGACAGTTTAATAATCGAGGAAGTAAGATTTAGATCAAGGAGTGTTGGTCTCATAGGTGAGCATAGGATTTCGTTTTACCTCCAGGGAAGGTGGACTGAGAGACAGTATAGTCAAACTCACTAGTTCCGCTGTGGAAGTAGTTCTGACTGAAGTATAGTTTGTTTGAGATGAATCGACAAAAAATAGTAGTCTGCATAAGAGTAGCACTCATGAGCATAGGATAGGCCTTCAACTAGCAAGTAAAAATTGCACAGGATTTCACTCATCAGTCAAAGAATGAGCACGTGGGGCCGCAAACAAGAATTCACCCCGGCAGTCAAAGCCTTACTATCTACTCCACAAGACAAGCCAAACCTATTTTGATAAAGTAGTAAATCCATGCAAAGGAGTAAATTTACCTTACTTCTTTCAAGTAGTAAATACAGAGCGAATTCCATTCTATCAGAGCTAGTATCTCAATTCCCTTTTCTCGGGTTAGCCTCCCAGTTATTGGTTCGGTTCTTCTTAGTGGCGATATCAATCTTACCACTACTAGATGAATTCTCTTTTTGAGCTATATCCTTGTCCGTAGTACAGTTTTATTCCCTTTAGGTTACTTCATCTCCGCACGGTTGGTGTATTCTTGATTTCTCTTCTCAATGTTTTCATTCCGATATTTGTATATTATTATTTCTATGGTAGCCTTCTTTCTATTCCTATCGTATGGTATTCTTACTTTCTAGTTAAACTCTTTCTTTTGTTGGTTTAGTTTGCTAAGTTAGCCCAACTACTGCTGATGAAACTGCTATCTTAGCCTATTACTTTTACACATCTCTTCTTCTCTAACTATTGCCTATGAGCCTGTGTTCTATTTTTATTATTATTATGTAAATTCCGAATGCTAACCTGCTCTTTATTCTTTAGTTATTGTCTGTGATTCTTTAACTCATAATCTCGACTATTACATTGACTTATCGAACAAGATCTCGATACTGTTGCTTAAGTAAGAGCCTGTTTTTATTATCACTAAATGGCATCATAGTCACAAACAAAACTATATTAGTGGTTAAAAGTTTCAATCAAAAATAACGAATCGATTATGAAAAAACTTTCACTCCTATGGGTAGACTGAAGTCATAAGGACGCTCCTTGTCTTTACATTTTTTTTAAATTTTAAGTTATTTCAAATAGATATTAAAAGTGATTTTCTTAATAATTTTATTTTCGAAGAAGTGTACGAACAATCTTGATTTTGAATATATATATATATATATATAATATGATTTGATTAGGAATAGATCATAGGATTGAGATTATTTTAACCCTTTTTAATCATAAACTTAATCTATTTCTAATTTAAATTTAATGATTTTCCACCAATGCATGACACATTAGCATGACATATAAATGAAATGTTTCATCTTTAAAGCACTTAACCTTTTAAACCAATGATAGTTACATATAAATTACTATAATTAAGAACTTTGGCCTCCCAAAACAAACATTAGAATATTTCTAGAAACATTTTTCTTTTGACTAACAAACAAATAATAACTTGAGTATTGGATGAACCTTATCATACATGTTCATAATAGAAGTTTTGCAGAAAATAATAGAAGATTGGACAATTGAACCCTTCTCGGATGCTTCTTTCAAACAAGTCATCGCACAGGCTCCTAGGCACACATATTTCTTGGTTGGCAATCATCACTGATTGGATATCTAGCTCAACCTTATATATCTAATCACTTCACCCTAAAATAAAGTTTTTCCTAATTCTAAGCATATTACGATTAAAAAAGTGGCTAGGTATAGATCATCTTAAGTTGACGATCAAAATTAATTTTAATAGATTGATACTGAAAAAGAAATCATTAAAAAATCAAAATCAAAGGATCCCTCAAATATATATTGGGAATGAGACTCCTCTTTCGACCTTTAGCATGATGACTGTCCTTGGAATAAGAGGAGTCCCACTCTTCTCATCGATGGAGACATGTGGATCAACACAAGCTTTATATTATAATCGTTCAACCGACGAGCTCAAATTATCTGACCCACTCTCATTGGGCAATAAATATTCAATTCATTTTTTGATCAATCCAAAAATACTCGACTATCTTTTGTTGGACAAAAATGTTTAATCTACTCTCATTAGATAAAAAATATTTGATCCACTCCCTAGTCGAACCAAAAATGCTCAATCAGCTCTTGTCCGACAAAAACGTCTGATCCACTCTCATTAGAATGAGAGAAGAAAATTGTCAACCCATGCCTTTCATGTAAAATTGCCTAACGCACTTTGGTTGTACAACCCATAAGTTAAATTAGTTTAACACCTTAATCAATAAGCCATAATCGAGCAAATAATTTTTTCATACACGATGAGTTCACCTAAGATAAAGCATCAAAGTGTTAGATACATCATAACTAAGAAAAGCATTACTATGTGCTTGATATGTTCATGTAGGATAAAGTATCAAAGTACCTACTACATCCTAATTAGGCAAAACATTTGTACGCACTTATGTGTCTACCTAATATGCAAGTATCAAAGAATCTATTACATGCTAACCAAATAAAGAATCTTCAAGCACACGTGTCCATCGAAGGCAAGCACTCTAAAAGCCCAATGTAATCTAACCGAGAAAAACATCTCCCCACACTCAATATATCCGTTCATAACATAAGCAATTAATGCATTTGATATGCACTAACTAGATAAAAACATCTCAAAGTACATAATGCGTTTGCCCAGAAGATAAATATCAATGCGCTTGATGCATTCTAACCAAACACAAACATCTCCATGTGTGTGATAATCCACCTAAGAAATAAACATCAAAGTATTAGATATACCATAATCTAGTAAAGTATCCCTATATTCTATGTATCCATCTTGGACAAATGCACCTACAACACTCCAACTATTCTTGGTAAAGACAATAACAATCAAATTCAGCATAATATTGGATAAACCCCTCCTACCAAGTAAAATGGAGGAGTAAACGATATAACAATTATTTGTTAGTCAATTGACACTCAGCTCAATTAAATTATAAATGACAAAATACTAACTAAGCATGTCACATCAACATAATATTGGAAGAGAACCAATCCCCATTAAAACAGTTAATCTTTTGTAAATAACGATAGTTACAAAATGAAAAAAAAAAGTAATTATGTTACATAATGGTAGTTACATTTTTGTCAATTTTGCTGGTCGAAGAAAAAAAATAAAAGTTTAAAAAGAATACAAAGGAAACAACATGGTAAGACTAAATCAAGATTGTATCGAGGGGACGTTTCGAGCATGGATGTCCTTTTTCTGGCTCATGCTTTCGAGGAAATCTAAGCCACCAACTTTAAATCAATTACGATTTTGATGTGTCACTTGCTAAGTAATTCCATTAGGACTCATCATTTTGGTCATATCTTACCCCACATTTGCCGTATCTCCTCTTTATAATCATGGATCTCATTGGTGACGTCTTCCCTTGTCTTACTTATGAATAATTTAATTTGGCATATTATAGTATTACATTTAATGAGAGTGGTCAATTTAGTTCTTTCAAATGTTATATCATCCAGCCCATTTATAATTCAACTTTGTCAGAGAATATGTAGCCCATGGCTGATTAATCGTGACATCGCTTCTATAAGTACACAAAAAAAACGTTATATTTTCGTATTCCACCCATGCTTATGATTGTTTCGTGCCAATATTTTATATTAATAAACATGACTTGAGCTTAGCATGTGCTTTTACGCATGGAGTTAAGATCAAGTAGAGAATAGTCATGCTGAAAAAAATTGATAAGATTTAATTTGAGAACAGTAACCTCTCGCTGAAGCTTATAAAGGACACCATATCTGATATAGCAACATGCTTGCAAATATCGGTTATCAGTGTTGATCTAGTTTGAAGGACAGTTGAGTTTATAAATAACAAATTGATAATCCATCTTGAATGATCTATTTTTTTGCACGATCAAAATAATTAATGTTGACAGCAACATGAAATTATCATCAAATGAAATGGTGAATCAAAATATATTGGTTGGGAGAAAAAAAAAAAAAAAGGAATCCACCTTATTATATGATTGACTTCTTTGGCCAATTCAAAATTCGACCGTGCGACCTTTTTTGTCTTTTGGTCGGGGCTTCCGACGTTATCTTCAGATAACGCCAAAAGTGTAATTTCCTGCAACTGTTGGAAGGACCGAAGCGAAGCGTTGTACTGTGTTCGTGTCAGTGACCACTGCGGCCCTTCCTCTTTATTCTCTGTGTTTCTGCTGCTCGGTAACGTTGGATCACCAGATATGGCGGGAAAGCAGTGCATGCCAACCCGGGGAGGCCGGTGCTCACCCTGTCTCAGCCCAGGCAGGAAACGGGATCCCCAGGCGGCTGCCACGTGGGACTGGTTCACTGTCTCCGCCGTGATCCATTCCCCCTCCCCCGCCCCCCTGCCATCCCGCGTCCCTCATCATTTCCTTCCATCTTCGTATCCCCCAACACTGCCCTCGATTCCAACCCATTTTAATCTCTCCCTCATCCTCCTCCCCAAACTCCATCTGCACATGGATATGGTATTGCCCTCGACTTTCTCTCTTCGGAATGTTGATTGATATCAGTGATCTAAGCATATCTCCTAATTGTGCAAGGGTTGCAAGGAGAGGAAGACGACGACGACGAAGAAGACGACGACGGAGACGGCGGGATGGTTGTCACAGCTGCTAGCTAGCGAGTTCTTCGGGGCGTGCGAGGAGCACAAGGAGATGAGGAAATGCGAGATCAACACGTACTGCGTCGACTGCCAGGGCTGCCTGTGTCCCCACTGTCTCGCGCCGCACCGCGCCCACCGTCTCCTCCAGATCCGGCGCTACGTCTACCAGGACGTCGTCCGCATCCTCGACATGCAAAGGCTCCTCGACTGCTCCAAAGTCCAGGTTTCATTCCTCCTCCCCCGGTTGGCCCTCGTGATTTATATGCCGATTACGTCGCCTTGATTACTGACTGCTATGAATCGGGCAGCCATACACTGTGAACAGTGCGAAGGTAGTGCTGCTGAACCCCCGGAAGCAATCCAAGCCATCGAAACCCAACCAGGGAGTCCCAGTTTGTGAGGTCTGTCGTCGGTCTATCGCCGACCCAAATCGCTACTGCTCCATTGCGTGCAAGACGAGTGGTTCTTGGCAATCGGAAGACGCACTCGTCGCCGTCGCCGACGCCGAGTCCAGCGAATCGGAGTCGTTCCTGCCGCATCTGACGTCCGACGTTGGCTCTTCTTCTTCTTCCTCGCCCCCCGGATCGCTCGGCGCCGGCAAGGATTGGAAACCCGACTCACCTCCTCGAAGCCGTAGGACGCGTACGAGGAAAGGAATCCCCCGAAGGGCGCCACTCTTCTGAATTCGACCCAAGTAACCTAACATACATCTATGAATCTGATCCTAATTTTGTGGATATCTTTCTGTTTTTGCTCTGTGTTGTTTCTTTGTATAGTTGTCGGAATTGGATCGGACATTAATAGGGATCAGAAAAAGTATTTATGGTGCCATTAAGTGAATCGAACCAATCGAGGATTTGAATTCTAATTTTTCTTTTTATCTTGACATTTATACGGTTTGGGGTTTACAACGGCTAACTATGTTTGCATCTCCTAAGCATCTTTTTTCTAATTTATGGTTCCCATACCTACCTACGCTTATTGTTGTTTAGGATGGATGTCAGTTATTGTGTGAAGTGAGAAACAAATATGTTTGATGGTAAGTAACTTTGTGTCTTCTTTAAGGTTGGAGCAGCTTTAATTAGTGAATCTAATAACCAATTAGAGATTTGATGTCTGTTTGCGTTTTAGAGATGTATGCGTTTTCCTACTTTTAAATTTAAAATATTAGAAGGATTTATTGTATGTGAAAAAATTAACTTTGGAAATGTAGCATAATGCGGCAGTATATTTTGTCCATAGAAAATACTTAATCTGATGCTCCAATAACAATTAAACCATTATTCTATAAAATTCTCACGAAATCAGAATAAATAGAAAAGAAGATAAAGTACCCCCGATATCAATCGATGATGCTGTCCCGACTCTTCAGGACCACGTGCACCATAAGTGCCCATACATCTTCGGCTACTTATTCTTATCTATGAAACTTGGATTGCAGCCCATTTTGTAGTCAAAATCGATCTATCTCCCTTAATGAAATCAAATTTAAGGAGATAAACTAAAATACTATTTTACGGTGCTATGGTGGTCAAGCGATTACTTATATGTCATCATCCCTACCTATCGTATGACATATGATTCAATGTCGAGGTAGATCTTCTTACATGCCAAGTTTTTAGAAGATCAACCTAGTTTAAATCGACTTTTCTATATATCTATCATTGAAAATTTAATGCTAGAGACGAAAATAACATAAAAGACGATTGGATTCTAAATTTGTAAAAATAAAATAAGTATTTTCGGTAAGATATTTATGCAGGAGAAGAAATAATGAATTGTTCTCTTCCCTAGTCTAGCCTTTTTTTAGTAAGTGGAGTTTTGTTTTTTTTAATCATCTTGAAGAAAGAGAAATCATGCATCTTTATAAGTAAGGTGTTGAAATAAAACAAACAACACATCCACGTGATAAAAAAAGGATTTGAATAATTTATTAAATTATCCTTAAATGTCACAGAGCTTGGAAATCTCATATGGGCCACATTAATGCTAACAAATCAATCTCAACCATCTACTCCGATGCCATATCCTCGTCAATCCCCTTCTGTCTCAGTTGTCGGCTCATGTTTCTTGGATACTACCGACGTGAACGGACATCCACACTCATGTGAAAGACTGTGGTTGGTTTCACGCATCAGCAACGTGGAATCAGACGACTGGAGGTGGAATGGATGTTTAAAGCAGCTGCCGGTACTGTTAAATGTGAGCATGCATATATGTGATTAATCATAAAGCCAAGTATATGTAATTTAGAAAGTTGCTACAGCTATGTTTGACCAAATGCAAAGAGGTCTGCTACGACAACGACATACCTTTAGTTGTTAAGTTGTCATTCATTAAGGTCATCTGACCTAATCCGTTCTTCCAGATGTTATCGCGTCCAAGGCCCCTTAATTACTACATCTAGTTAGTCATCTCGTCGTGTCTCAGTCTTATCCACAGGAGATTCCTCTAAGGTCATGTCGAAAAAATTTGTTTGACTGTTGGACAGATGATCCAGATTCAATCCAGAATGAATTTTAGTGAAGCCCACAGCCCAAAAACTCATTTATATTAACATAAAACCTAGATTATGTGACAATGATTGAGATTAGGAGAGCAGTGGCTCAAAACGTGGGTGTGAAAAAGAAGACTACAGATTAACAATAGAGCCCAAAAAACAAGAGATCTATGAAAGGGAAGAAAATAAGGACAAAAAAAGACTATTCTCAATCATTCATATCTCATGTTAGATCAGTTTGCAGTGGATTCTTACTGTGATCTCTTGAGAATATTTTGGATATTGTGTTTAGTATTATAGTCCTTGTATTCTTGTGATTCTCTTGTGACTATTGCTTGGGCTTGGGCAAGAAGCATTGAGATCTGTATATTCATTATTTTGATAGTAGGTTTTCTCTGGCTTGTCTCGTGGTTTTTACCCTTCGAGTTGAAGGGGTTTTCCACGTAAATCTTAGTGTTCATCTGATTGTAATTTCTGTTTGATTCTACTGTATATATAATAATCTGCTAGTATTTATTCATATACAAAATTTATTTCAATTTTATTCTCATAACAAATCTATTTCTTCGGAACACATACACACTTTTTTGTTTTTATTTTTTAATCATTCTTATTTATATTTCACATCGATTGTGCATCCTTGCAATGATAAGATATATTATGTTATCATCCACTCGACTCGATAGATGGGCCGATGGGCCTAGGCAAGCATTATATCATCCCATGACTAACTAAGCAAGTCGAATCTTGATGTGCTGCTTATGGTCTGCTGTCGAACATCATGTTTTAAAAAAAAGTTGGAATTAGGTATTATCCTACATATTGTTGGCCAGGAAATGCACAAATATGAGCTTGGATTTTTCAGCTATATTTGTTCATACTGCTTTTTCAGATAAAAATTGAAATTTGTTTGGTGCAACATCATCTATACATGTCTTCGTCTAGTTGCTACTTCGTAGCTTTTTATCAGCCATCACCAGTGATTTTTAATGGGCTGGCGACATGTATCAAGTTTATTCTTTTAATATTAAAATGCAATGATTAGATAAAAAAAATAATGTACTTAATTCTATGAATACTAAATGTTTGGTGGTCGCTCTCATAAACTTTATTCTTCATTATAGGAATACAACTTCCTAGCAAGTTGTAAAGCTTAAAAATGATTCATCCTGTGTCAAGTTCCTTCTCTTTCAAGTTTCCATGACTCCATGCTTGTTGATCTCAACCAAATACCCAATCGTTGTGACAAGATATCCTGGATTGCCATCGACTGCGCGAATAGGATGGCCAAGTCACTGGAATTGATTGCAATAGGTAAACAGAGCATATGGCAAAATAAATGCATCAAAGAGATGAATGAAAGCATCAAATACCCACCTCAGCCATATCATTTCACATCTCACCAACTCAAACCACTACCCATCCCATGACAACAGAGCAAGTTGCCAGCCATCAGCCAGCATATCACTTTGCTAAGAGAGTCCAGTGCATTAAGACTGGGATTCTTGGTTGCCACTTCAAGCAGGGCATCTCAATTTTCACTCATTTGCTAATCCCAGTTGATAGAAATAATAGTGCTCTACTTCCCAGATCGGATAATATGGCTTAAGACAACCAATATGGGGGGCGGGGCCGGCTGACTAACCTCTCAAATTTGTCCTCTGACACACACGAGCGACATGTTACAAATGAGCGGATAAACCCAATATTTGACAGCATCGGGCACCACAGTCACCATTGGATCTCATAAGAGTCTAAGAAGACCACACGATAGCAGAACAAAAGCAATATGCAACTGACAACATGAATAGCCACCGGCGGTGCATGCAACATTAAACAGCCTGACAGAGAAGGACAAAAGTATGATGAGGTCGTGACATGACCAGTCGACAATGTACATGTAGAAAAATCCACCCTAGGGGCGACTCAGGTAGAGGCTTTTTCCCACTTCAATTCCAAAAAGAAGAAGCTCTGGTGTTCGAGGGGGAGACGTCGGACTTCACCCTTCGACACAATGCTAATTTACTCGTCGGAGTGATCTCCCCGGGGACCCACCACCCGAGTGAAGGTCATTCTTTGTAGGAACAGGTCCACGAGATCGAGAAGAAGAGCCGCACCAAAGTAACAACCCGAGCCGAGCATCCATGTGCATCATCCCTGGACTTCACATCACGTTGGGCCTCTTTTATTCTCGTGATCAGAACCCCGTTGTGCTGACTCCCCGGACACGATGGAGAACCCACAACATTTTGGTACTAGAAGGAGGGTGCAATGTTACAAGAGCACCCAACACCTGTCAACCTTAGGGAAGATGTCCCTCCCTCGACGCAGCCAACATCTGGAGGAGCCCTTCAACCCCCACTTTCACTCCCTTCGTTGGGAGATGGGAACCTGCCTTCCCACACCCTAAGGCGATACTAGAGTTTACTCAATGACCTTGGACTAACTCCACCCCCACCGAATCTAAGGACCCTAGTGGTGACTCCCGAGGCTTTTCAAGAGCTTACCAACCAGGTCCAGACCATAGCGGGAATGCTTTAAGTAATTATCCCTTATATCCCACAACTCACATAACAGTTGAGCTCACAGCTTCAGGGAGCCTCCCTGCCCTAGACAGGAATAACGTTGCCACAAAAAAGGCAGCCTCTGATGACCCGATATGCCAATGACCTATCTACTACTCCAGCCATATTTCACAAGGTGCATAGGAGTGGTACCATTCGATAGAGAAACTCGCTCTCACCCTAGTCTTCGTAGCCAGGAAGCTAAGGCCATACTTCAAGACTCATACTATCAAGGTAATCATCAATCAACTGCTATATTAAATTTTCTCTAAATTTGACATTGGAGGATAGATGCTCAAGTGGTTAGTAGAGCTCAGTGAGTTTGACCTGGAGTATGCCCTAAGAAGGACAATCAAAGCTCAAGCTATTGTTGACTTCTCCTTAGATTTGATCGCCCTTAAGCCCATCCAAGGGAAGCCTACTTGGACCCTCCATGTTGATGGATCGGCAAATGCCTCCAAGGGAGGGGCCGGGATAGTCCTAAGAGATCCTAATGGACAAATCTGGGAAGATGTCATATGCCCACCACTAACAATGAAGCAGAATACGAGGCGTTAATGCTCGGACTACAACTAGCCACCAAGTTGTAAGTTGAACACCTAGAGGTGTTCATCGACTCCCAGCTAGTCACCAGCCAAATCGACAGGAGCTTCAAGGCTTGAGAGCCGAATATGGCCCACTATTTTACTGTGGCCCGCTTGTTGATAGGTATGACTAAGTACTTCAAAATCTTCCAGATCCCACGCCTCAAGAACTTTAGGGCCGACCCTCTAGCCCAGTCGACCTCCGCTGACACAGCCGACGAGTTGTCGACCATCCCTAGCTTCTACCGGCCAATGATCGCCATTGTCGAAATGGCAACCATGATCTCTCATCCCGATTGGAGGGAGGAAATGCTACACTACAAGATGGATGCAACTCTCCCGGTGGACAAAGCTGTCGCCCGTCGAATCAAAAAAACTGAGGCATGTTATGACACCATCAATGGGCGCCTCTATAGAATATCTTTCAGCCAGCCCCTATTGCAGTGCTTATCAAATCTGAGGTTGATATTGTGCTTGCCGAGGTCCACGAGAGGATATGTAGTGAACATATCGGAGGGCGTACCTTAGCTTATAAAATCCTTCGCCTCAGATATTATTGGCCGACCATGCAAGCAGATGCAAAATCTTACATCCAGAAGTGTGTGGACTGCCATAAGCATGCCCGTATTCCTCGCCAACCAGCTTTGCCACACTCTCTGATTCACTACGCTTGGCCTTTTGCACAATGGGGGATGGACCTCCTCGACCCGTTCCAAAAAGCCGCAGGGTAGTGTAAGTTTCTAATAATCGGGGTGGACTATTTTACCAAGTGGGTTGAGGCTGAGCCTTTGGCCTCAACCACCGAGAAGCAGATGAAAAATTTTGTTTGGAGAAACATCATAACAAGGTTTAGCATCCCAAAAATCATAGTCACAAATAATGTGACATAGTTTAATAACCCTAAGTTCAAGGCTTCCTGCCAAGACTACTAGATTCAACTAAAGTTTAGTTTGGTGGCTTACCCCTAAGCCAACGGATTGGTTGAAATAACCAATAGAAGCTTATTCGAAGGACTAAGAAGACGAGTGGAAGGGGCTCTAACAGCCTGGGTCGAGGAGCTCCCAGTGTCTTATGGGCTGACCCCAACAGGAGAGTCACCCTATAGTCTAGCCTTCGGCACCAAGGTCGTCCTCTCTCCCGAAGTGATCTTCCTGACCCTAATGTCGAGAACTTTACAACTGAAGCATCAGAAGTAGGCCTCAGGGAAAATCTCGACATGCTCGAGGAACGCAGGGCCAAAGCACACCTAAAGACCCTACACTACTAGAGGGTGGTCGCCCGACTCTACAATCAAAGGATCCGACCTCGACCCATTAGTACGAGATACTTGGTCATCAGGAGGGCTGAGGTCAGCGACGCTGGACACACTCGAGGAAAACTTGTCCCAAGATGGGAGGGACCGTATCGCGTCACCCGAGTTGTTTGAGACGGGACTTACATTCTATTGACAATGGAAGGGAAGACACTCCCTCATACTTGGCATGTGTCAAACTTGAAAAAGTTCTATGTCTAGATGGCAGACTAAAGGTTTAATATCTTAACATAATCCAAATGACAAAGATTCAAAAAGTTATTTTTATTAATGAATGAGAAAACAAAACACGGTCGACTGACCAATACAAAGGGGGCTTTGATGCCCGACACACAAGACATGACAAGGTCGACTACTCTGAAAGAGAACTGTCATTAAAAGGTTGGTTGAGATCTATCATGACATTAGCATCTTCGGGGCACTCGACCCATCTTCTCGAGTCCCGACTTAAATCCTTGAGATACCTTGTAGGTGGCCACCGCCTTCATTCCCTCACCCTTCAACTTGGCCTCAAGAAGTGTCGTCGCCTCGTCAGTGATAACACATCTCCCTCTAAACGGGCTCGGTCGTTCCAAGCCCCATAAAAGCTAGAGCGTAAGATCCTGACCTCTTTCTTAAGCCTTTCCGCTGGGTCTTAAGGGACTCCAACTCCCCCCGCAACCTATTGATGTTCCCCTCCAGTTCCTTTGCATGGGACTCAGTGGCCGCAACCAAATCCTGGTCGGCCTGACCCTTGAGCTCCTTGTTGGTGGCCCGAAGTGCCAGGATTCTCTAGTGCTTGCTCTGAACCAGCTGGCCAGCATCATACACCCAGTCAATGAGGGTGGTAACAAAGTGAAGCCCCTATATAAAAAAAAAGAAAAGCTCAAACAAAAGGAGGGAAAGAAGATGAATGGAAATAAAAGAAAGGGCGCTTATCCAGATGCTCGACTTGCTGGCCCTGTTCATGAGCTCCTCGGAGGAGCATTCATACACTTGCTTTGCCAAGACAGGGTGTAGAGCCCTACGCAGATACTCCCCGGACAGCGGACCCTCGATCCAAAACTGGCTTGACCCAGCAGTGGCCGACTACCTCAGCATCAGAGGATCTTCACCCTTGGCGACCTTCAGCCACGTCATGATAGTGGCAAAGTACTTCTCCACCCCCACGTGGTCTTCCATCTCGCATAACTCCCAAAGGATATAACCCTATTCCAGAGCCTCCTCGATCACCATCGGCTCTTTCCCCTTTCCCGAGGGGACCCTGATGGTGCTCCCCGAGGCATTTGTAAGTGGCTCGGAAGTTTGCTTCTGGCGGCGCTTCCTCTGACTCAACCCCTCATTGACACTGGGGTGCTTCTCAGTCAGGGACTCAGCAGCCACTGCAGAAGTGGATACGTCAGTTGTCAGTGAGGCCGTCGATCTGTTGCCCGCCCCACCACTAGGCTTCATCTTTCCAAGGTTAAATATTTCTACATAATAAGGTACGATCAAGAAAACACTTAACACAATAAGTAGATAAGAGAAACATATCTTGAGGGGTCGGGCTGAGGCCTGCCTCGGCCAACCATGCCTCATTCATGTCCTTCACCCCCTATAAGAAGAAAGGATCCCCGGGAGGATCTTAACTAGTTTGGTCTCATTGGCCAAAAGTGCTAGAACCGAGTTATTCATCATCCGAGAAGTCCACTCAGTCGGGAAGCTCCAGCCCCGACGATAAGAGATGAAGAAAAATCATGACTTTTAGCTTTTGTTGCTGGAAGGCGCACCTCCCACTCTGAATTCGACACGAGTGGTGTAGTAATAAGCGACTTGTCCCTAGCTTAATGGAAACAGGCCATGAACAAATCTCGGGTCGCTGTTACACCCGATGTAAAGCATTCCCATAGGAAAGCTACCAGATTGCACCACGAGTTAGGCACAATATGTGAAGGTGAAATCTGCTACCCTTCAAGGCACGCTTCGATCACAGGGTGCAGTAGGAACCTTAGACCCGCCTCGAGAGCATCAGTCAATAGACTGAAGCCATTTAGAAAGGCATCACAGGGATGCTCCCCTGTAGAGGCTGCTAGTTAGAGGTGCTCTATAAGCCAATCACATGAGTGATGACATGTGTGACACACTACATAATCTTTTTACTTATGATTAATATATAGTATATTCTCACATTATATTATACGTAGCATATATTATGATGTCCTTGGTTCTGTGCAATGAGAATCAGATGATGATGAAATCACGACAATGAGATTGATTCATCTTTAAACACAGATCCTAAATAATCCTGGCCATAGGATACTCGAGAGGGACATCGAGATAACCGAATATAATGGTGTACTATATACCTATCCATATGATGGAGGTGGTTGGTCTCATAGCCACTTGTATGAAGACACTAAGGATATAGTACAGGTGCTCATTAGAGAATGAGTTCACTGATTGATCCACTTATGGAATGCTATATAGTTAATGATACCTAATATAAGATAGCGATTTCATAGTCCCAATTATGTATTTGGTCCTTAGACTTGAGATACTAAGGATGCCTTGTATGAGTACTCCTTTCTTTGACGCTAGACTTACAGGTTTGGAAAGCTTCAAAATTTGGTACAACTAGTTATCGGGATTGGTAGCCAACCTTACGAAGGTAATTAAGTGTCAATAGATGATCATCCACTCTCAATATCATGAGAGGAATATCCCATATATGCTTGCTTAGACAAATCCTTAGCTAGGGTTATTTGGATTGATAGAGAAGGAGTTCTCCGATATAATCCAATTAGAGCAAGACAAACTGATTCCGTATGTGACCTGATAGTACCATATCGAATATACGGTCTCTGAAATATTAGTTGAATGAGGGATTATAGATACATAGTACCTGTGGATAGACAAGTCCGATGGATTCAATCCCCTTGTATCGTCTGGGGACTATGGCGCAGTGGCATAGTACGTCCATCGTCGATGAGTCGAGTGAATTATTATGGAGATAATAATTCACTCTATCAGAAGGAGTTTTAATGAGAGTAACTCACAACCAACTCGGTATCGGGCGTAGAGGGTTACACACATATGGTGGATACTTCAGCGAATAGAGGATTAGCCTCTATTCTCATTAGATGAGACCCTATGCTGATGGGCTCCTTGATTAAGGCCCAATTAGAGGTCTAACGAGATTATTGGATAGAAATCCAATAATATAAGGTTAGTGGGTAATTGGATGGAGATCCAATACCCACTAAGGCAGGAGCCCTAGGGTTTTTTGGTGGCTCTCTATAAATAGGAGGGGAGACTCTTGGTTGATAGGCTGCAACTTTAGCCACCACCT
Organism: Ensete glaucum; assembly: GCA_021527575.1. Classification (NCBI taxonomy): domain Eukaryota; kingdom Viridiplantae; phylum Streptophyta; class Magnoliopsida; order Zingiberales; family Musaceae; genus Ensete; species Ensete glaucum. Next base: position 16,450,250 of record CM038555.1, on the reverse strand, counting down.
CCTATTCTCCTCTCTCCCTCTGAGCAAGAGTTACAAGATCAGATTGGAAGAGTTTCACTATAGAGATCTATCGTATGGATATTGCTAGAGAGAAGGACGCTTAAACTCCTTCATCTTCTCCATCCGGATCTGGAATACAGGGATATATGATCTCCCTAGGTAAAATCAATCTCTCACACATCATGATTTTTTTGATTTTTACGTTTTTCTCACGACCCTAATCTTTTACACGACGATTTGATTTATGTGGAAAACTAATTTTTATTTTAATTTTCGCTGCGCATGTGATACACCCACTGTAGGTTTCCCAATAGTGGTATCAGAGCCAAGGTTTTCATGTGAAAGTTTGGTTTTAAACTGCGTGTGATGAGATTAAATCGCATAGAATCATTCTACGCGTTCTTGTTGCGTTTTCACAGCGAAGGAAGCCCTTGCATGGCCACGACCAACCGCAGGCGGCCACTGTAAGGGGTAGCCGATCGCAACCAAGGCCCCCAGCAGGGGCTGGTTACCAAGCCCCTACAGGCGACCACCAGGGCAGCCGCACAACCGACTATGACATGACCACAATGGGCTACCACCACCGCCAGCAGGGTCTGCCGTGACCAGTAGGTGGCTACCACTACAAGGCCGCAAGGGCAGCCCGCCAGTCTATCGCCGCAGGGCGCCGCCACCCGCGAGGTCCTGGCAGAAGACGCAGGGCGACGCCCACGCCCACGGTGCGGCCGCCACTGCGCAGGCGCACGATGGGGTCAAGGAGAGGGCTAGGGCATCCTTTTAAGAAAAAGGATAATCATGCCCCTTTGATTTTCAAAAATTTCGAGGACTATCCTCATGTGCATAATTCTAAAAATGCCCTCAATAATTTTAAAAATTTCAAGGACTATTCTCTCATCTATAATTATGAAAATGCCCTTGACAATTCTGAAAATTCTAAGTATATCCTGATTTCTAAAAAAATAATTAATTAAATAATTTAATTAATTATTATATATATCTAGTAATCCTATATATGATGTGATGTATAATGTGGATGGATGATCATGAGCCACATGTTGTGATGTGTGTAAGTGTGATTATTATTATTATTGGGGCCTGTGAGCCTGCGTTTTTCTCATTTTTTGTTGGGCCTACGTGCCTATGATTGTTTGTAATTATATGGAGAGGCGCGTCAGGAGCGTGGAGATGACAGCGGGACCTACGATGCCATGGCGGGAGATTATGATGCATGGTGATATGACGATCTAACAGAATCGATGATGACGAGATCAACAATCACAGGGCATGGAGATGCGCCGATGCATACATAGATCCTATTGTGAGTGATTAGGTTTATTGGCTCGAGCTTAATCATATTAGGTGACGTCTCATGATCATCCGGTGTGGCTTGCATATGTGATGTGTTATACACCTACTAGATATATGTATATATATATTTGCATGCGATGTAGATATATATTAAATATATATGTATGTGACACGACATATTATGAGACCGATAGAGAACAAAAACCCCTCCTAAGATAATATTAAGTCGGTAAGCATGAGGTAATAAGATTGACCCACGTGGCCTTCCATCGTTATAGGAAGAAATTGAATCACGATATAGGTTGAGTTGGTCGAGTCCCTCGAGGCTCACCTATCTATGTGATGTCACCGGTGACCTGAGGACATAATATGCTTAGTCGAGTCTCTCGAGGGCATATCATTGAATCAGACTCATCTTGTAACGATGATGATGACTTAATTGAATGTTATGGTTAGTTGAATCCTCAAGACCATGATGATTCGGAGGCCGAACGTGACGGGAATCACAAGGAGTTGTGATTGGCAAGAGTTGCATACCTTTTGGGCTTAGTGCAATTAGTCGAGTACCTCGAGGTTGCACTAAGATGCTAATTGGATCTCGATCCCCACTAGGAGTCTGCTGGAGACTTCCGTCTCACGTGTCGAGGGTGTCGCGTGATTCGCTAAGAAAATAGTGGGAGTACATTAAGATAGAAGTCTATATCTTAATTAGTATTTTCTGTCAAATCTGCATGTTATTTATTTTTGCTATATCTTATTTTGTCAGAAATATGTTGCTCACAAACCCCCTACGTGGCATACTTGATGCCAACCACCTCACTGGTCCAAACTATACAGATTGGCTCCGTAATTTGAGAATTGTTCTCACGATGGAGAAAATCGCATATGTCCTTGATACAATCGTGCCCACACCGGAAGAAGGGACAAGCGAGGATGAGATCGCTCACTATGTGAAGTATATAGATGATTTCACGTTAGCAAAATGTTACATGTTGGCCTGCCTCCATGACTCCTAAGTTACAAAGGCAACATGAGAGCATGGATACAGATTCTATCCTTCTTCATCTCCGCCAACTGTTTAAGAAACAAGCAAGAACTCAAAGATATGAGACATCTAAGAAATTCTTCCAAGGATGACAGAAGGGACATCGGTTGAGAACCATGTCCTAAAGATGATAGAGTGGATCAAGAAACTCACAGGCCTAGGGATAATCCTAGAGGATAATCTGTGCATTGTGTTAAGTGATAAGATTACTGTAATAACTTTTAGCTAAGCTGTTAAGGGAAATCCTCAATAGTCTTATCCTTCTAATATTTTATTCTCCTATATAAATAGGTATAAATAAAGAATAGATGTTGTACTTATTTTCTTTGTTTTCAATACATCTTTCCTTAGTTTCCATCATGGTATCAGAGCCGTTTGCCTAGAGCAAGCTCTCTTCTTTTCTTTGTTTTTAATACATCTTTTCTTAGTTTCCATCATGGTATATGAAAGAGAGATTTTGATGATGATTATGTTTGTATGCTTGTATTGACTTTTAATATTTAAAAGAGTGTACATTGTCTTAACATAAAATTGAATGAAATGATTAAATGCTGAATTTGAACTTTAAAAATTATATATATGAAATCATGCTTTATTTTCTAATGTGGTTGAAAAATTAAAAAATTTAAATGAGAAGGAAAATTTCTTGGAAACATATTAGACTCGTTTAACAAACAAAAATCGTTGGAATGCAAATATACAAAAGATTTTATTTCAAAATATCTTATTATAATAATCATAATAATTTTGTTTGAAAATATTTTACTCGTATGAAAATTTCATATTGTAATGACCATGATGATGTTATGTTAATGTTAGTGTTGAAGAAGTAACTTGAAATATGATTGAATGGTTGAATATCAGAATTTAGTATATAATAAAATAAAAAAAGAAAAGATCATGCTTTATTTACTAATATTTTTGATAAATTAAAATTATTTTTGAAATGAGCATTGTAACTAATTTCACTTAAGTCTAAAGAATTAGACTCACTTAAAAAGGAAAAATTATTGGAATGAATCAAAACTCTTGTTTGAAAATGTTTTATTGTAATAAATTTGATGATTTCTTTTGAAAATAATTCTTGGATTTTCAGTTTTAAAATATTTGAAAATATTTTACTTGATTGAAAATATTTATTATGATTTTGATATTTTCTTTTATAAATGAAACTCAGTTTTTCATGATAATATATAAAGGTATTTTTGAAACAAATCACATGAAACAACTATAAAGGAGTATATTTCTTGAAAACATCATTATCCTATCAAGCCTTCAATAAGAGATAAAACGATACCTTTATTGTTGAATCTCTCAAACTATAAAATTGATTTGATGATTTAAACCTGAAAAAGTTTTCATCCTAATTATGATCTTGACTTCTCAATGTTTATAACTTGATATTTCTATATGAATCAAGATCCTTCTTATTTGATCTCCTAAGATTCTATTTTATCATCTAAGAATAGATTTATTAAATCATATCTTTTAGTATTCATGAATGTCATTTGATAATAATATACTTCTTAACATTATTTATTTTATAACTGATGAATAGTATAACTTATTATCAAAATTAATATTTCTTAAATTTATGATAAGTTAAAAATTAAATGAAACTCGTTGTATCATGAATATTTTCTTGGTTTCTAGATTTGTCATATCCTCAATGGAAATCAATTTTTTTAACATCTATGATTTTTGTAAAAATGAGATCTATGATTTTAATAATTATAATCTAAGATCAAGATTGTTTAGATCTCATAAGATTTTCAATCAAGATTGTTAGGAGAATTATTCAATCATATCTTTTGGTACTTCAAGATTTGATTTTATGAAATGATCTTCTTGTACTTTTTTGATGTAATTTGAATATGAATGTTAAGAAAAAATTATGACATCATATTTCTTTCTTGACAATGACTAAAACGGAAAATAAAAGTTTCAATATGATTAGAAGAAAAATGGATATAATGAATCTTATAATATTTAATGAGAAACAATTGCTTAGAAAAAATTAAAATTTTCTAAATACATGTAAAATGCATGATTTATAATTTAAGCTTGATTTATTATCATGTTCTTTTTTAAAATTTTTGACATTTATAAATTGAGCTTCTTATCAAAATTTACATGAGATGATCTTCAAAATATATGATTTACTTGATTTGTTATTTTTGCTTTAAATTTATATAAGATGAATTTAAATGCATGAGTAGCTCTTAGCTCTTTTTGGATTTCTCTAATTTTTGAGCTCACCTTTCAAAAAGAATTTACCTTGATATTGACATTTAAAGTTACTCTTGTGATAATATTTTTATCATTTCTCAAATATCATTTTAATTTATAATGAATATCTGACAAAGAAAAATATGTGACATAAACTTTTATGATATTTGATATAAATTATATTTTTGTTATGATGTTTTTAAGTCCCCTCAATTGTTTCTACTTTCTTATTTACAAAAGGGAGAAATTTTTTAATGAGAAAATTAGGTTTTTATCCTATTTTACTAAGAGGGAGCAATGCAAAATTTATTTTGTAAAAATATGAAAACTTTGACATATGATGATCTTATATATTATAAAATTACTTGTTTATTATTTTATCTCTTTTTTATAATAACAAAAGGGGAGAAATAATGAATTGATGACATAAAATGATACATGCATGTCAAAAAGAAAAAAAATTATGAGAAAATTATTGACACATGTGCCTTGAAATCATTTGCTCTAACATTTTACCTTTTTGTTGATGACAAATGGGGAGAAATGACATATTGATAACATATGTAGAAAAATAGATATTTATTCTATTTTTGTTGATAAATAAAGAGGGAGAAATAATTGATGACTTAAGGAAGAGAACTTCAACTTAATGTATAATTGATGCATAATTCATGTTATATACTTTAAAATTTTTAAAAATTCATGATATATCATTTTAAGATTTGATAAAAGGATGTTATGATACTTGAATTCAAGAGTAGTTGGTTCTCTTGATTTTAAGTTTTTCTCATTTGAATCATGGCATGGATGTAGGGGGAGTAAAGTTTAACTCACATCATGAATTGATTGTTATCATAAAAAAGGGGAGAGATTGTTGAATCTCGAAATTTGATGATGAAATCAATTAATAGGTTATTGATCTAATATGTATGTTAGAGTTGATTGATGCAAGATTAATTACAACAGAAAGAAAATTATAATCAAAGGTTTGGCCAAAGTCAAGTCCAGGCATCGGGTTAGAGTGAGGGCCATGTAGTTGGGAACTCGCTTGAAGTGCATCGAGAACACATCGAGGGTATCAAAAGTTTGTCATAATGGTACAAGAGAGTTCACCAAAAAAAAGACCGAGACTCGTCGGAAGATTGTCGAGGGAAGCCGAAATACTTGTTGGGAGTTGGAAAGGTCTTGAAGTGGATTTGTAGGTCATATTGACTGAAATTAATTAAGTTATAGTTAGCATTGTTAAGGTTTAACTATGACAAAGAAAATGAATTATAATCAAATGATGAGCCAAGATCAAGTTTGGGCATCGGGCCAAGGTTCGGACGATGAAATGAGAGCTCGCTAGGAGTTCGCTAGGAGCTTGCCGAAGGAATCGAGAAGCTCGCTGGGAGATCACCGGATGAAGACTGTAAAACTTATCAGAAGAATGCTGGAGGTTGCTAGATTGTTGGGGGTTAGGTTAATTGTTAAACTTGATGGTCATGTATAGTTGTAATCAAGTGAATCGTAGTTAGGTTCGAGTCCTAATTGGGTTTGATTTGGAAGGAATCCAGAACAACTCAGTGGGACATAGTGGGACCCACGATCGATCAATAAAACCAGTCAATCGATTTGAGATTGAGATTGAGATTGACTTGAACTCAGGTTGAGCTCAATTGGTTGATCTAGAAATTAGTCAATAGAAGATACAAGTCGGGATTAAAAAAGTGAAGGAAATCATTTTTCCAGAAATCCTAGCGGTTGTACCGTCAGTAAGCAACGATTATACCACCACCACCTAGGAATCCGGGCAGTAGGTGATAGTTGTATTGCCCAAGCTGATGGTTGTATTACCACCATCCAGGAATTTAGGTAGCAAACAGTGGTTGGACCGCCTAGGCCGGTGGTTGAACCACCCATACCCTGTTTTCAAGATAGCTTTTGGCAGTTGTACTGTCAACACCAGCGATTGTACCATCCGTACTTGAATTTTTCAGATATATTTAAATTTTGGCTCCAAATCCTAAAGCCAATTAGGGCCTCTATATATCCCAAATTTTCTTGCATTTCATATAACAATTTTTGGGTAGAAATTCTATGATAAATTATATGTGAAAATTATAAGAAAAATAAAAGAGGTAAAGGAGAGAGGAAAGTCTTGTAAAACTTGTTGTTCTCCCTTGTAATGTTGTAAGGTTCATCTCCTAAGCCTGTTAAAAATAAAGAGGAAGCTATAAGGGTTTGATCTTCACCCAAAGAAGGTTGATAGTGGACGTCGGTGAACCTCGGGGAAGAGGATTTGGGAGTAGACGTAGGCTAGGTTGAGTGTGCCTTAATTACTTTTATTTTTCTTTTAATTGCTCTTAAACTCTTGATAGTTAAATGCGGGCTTCAATCTCTCTATTTATTTTAAATCGGCTTTTGATTAGTTTTGTCAAAATATATAAAGAAGCTTATGCTTTTCATTTTTCAATTTCCATAAGTAAAGGTTTTTTAAACGAGCATAATTAATCTTGAAAAGCAAATGTTTTGATTATGCATGTTCTTATACAAAGTTTTTATTTAACATGATCATAACTTAGCTTCATTCAATGAGATTATTGCTCACAAAACGCTTTCGATTTTTGATTTTACTTTAAACAAAAAGTTATCTTTAAAACATAATTTTACACTTTCACTAATTCACCCTCCCCCCTCTTAGTGCTAATTGATCCTAACATAAATCACGTAATTTTATAAATACTATATAAACTCATAAACAAAAAATTATCATAGTGAAGTGCTACTTTATTGGCAAAAAAGGTCATGATAAGAATTATAAGGTTTGTTTTGAAAGAGAAAAGTATAAGTTTGACCTATGTATGTCTCAAGTCAAATGTTAAAAAAAAAAATTTCTAATACTTGATCGATTAATGCTAATGCTTCAATTTATGTTGTCAATAATAGGGATTCAATTTATCATGAAAACTAAAAGAGAATGAAAGAATCATATTAAAGTGAAAATAATAGTAGTTGTTGGTGCTTATCACCTGCACATAGGAATCATATTATGTTTTTATATTTCAAAATTTTAAATTAATTATCTGGAATTATCATGATATTATTTCCCTTTTAATAGTTGTAAACTCAATATATTTATGATTTAATAAAATTTAACGTTTGAATTAATGATCTATATAAATTAATATGAATATTCAGTTTACAATGATCTTGTAATCAAATATTAGAATGAAATATAGTTTTATAAACTTCTTAAAGATTATATATGTTTACATCTGCGAGTCACTTCATATATCATATTTTAGTAGAGAGATATTTTATCATATTTTATAGATTATCTATTTAGATATAACTATCTTAAAGTCTCAAGCTATCTAAAGTATAGATAGAAAAGTTAAAAGTATCAAATCTAACAAATGTGATAAATTTTATGATAGTTATGATAAACTTGATCATAATGCTGATTATTTTATCAGATTCCATGGTAATTGTGCTCATTATGTTTTACCAGATATGTTATGGAAGAATATGATTGCTAAAAGGTGAACTCATACTCTTATGGATATGGACCATGAAGAGTTATTCTTTTGTACCTGATCAATATAAGGAGAAACTCTAAGTACAGCTATATATATCTTAAACAAGATTCCTAGTACGTCAATTATATCAATTTCTTTTAAGTTATAGACTGGTAGAAAATTCAACTTGAGATATTTAGATTTAGGATTATCCTATAAAGATAAGGATCTTCAACTCATACTATACTATGATAATAGTTGAATTTGGTAATATAGAATTCCTAGAAAATAATAAATCAGTGAGAGTAAAAATTTGTTAAAATTTAATTTTGATATTAAGAAGATACATATTGATATTCCTATATCATTCTATATTTGAGAGATTATTATTCCTCAAATCATTTGATCAAATGATTTGATAAGAGCAAACAATAAAATAACATTAGTGAACTCTCATATAATATTAATATTGCTATTTGATGAACTTATAAAATAATCATAATTAACAGTTTTGAGAATATTCTAAATGGAAAGGAGACCTATTATTTTTTATTATTATATAGTATATCTACAAGAATCATATTATGATATAGAAATCAAAAGGATCTCTCACTACTTTTACAAGTTATGAAAAATAACTATTATAGAAAGTAGTATGATACAATAAAAGGAGTTAAAATCAATAGGCTAAAATGGTGTTTGAGAACTCATCGAATTGCTTGGTGATTATAAAAAAGTTTCCTATATAAATATAACTTAAAGGATAATAACAAATTATATAATACCCAAATTTGTGATCAAAGGTTCTACTTATAAAAAAATCATCAATTATAATAATATATTTTCTAATTTATTAAATAAACTTGTTAAGAATCCTCATGACATTAATAGCTCATTATAATCTTAGGTTAAAACATATGAATGTGAAAATAAGTTTTCTGAATTGGAATCTAGATTTGTATGTGTTAATTTAAATTATTTATGGAGAAAATAAAAGTATAAATTTTAGTATTCAAATTTATAATCTTAAACAAGCTTCTAGACAATGATATATAAAATTTCTTAATATCATTACTTCCTTTAGATATAAGAAAAATATTATTGATTAGTCTTTATTTATATTTGAAGATAATGAATGCAAGTTTATTATATTAGACTTATATATAGATAATATTTTACTTGCTAGTATGATCTTGGTTTATTATACTGAATCAAAAAATTTCTCACTAAGATGGTTGATATGAATAAGACATCTTATGTTATTAGCATAAGAAATTTAGGAATATATCTCAATGATTGGTATGATTATCTTAGAAAGGATATATTAACAGACCTAGAGAGATTTAATATATAACTTTGCTTACCAAATAATAAAAGTAAAAATTTAGTCAAAACTAATATTTTTAAAATAACTTGAAAAATCTAATAAAAAATATTCTTTATGTATTATATACTCAAGCCTATGCTACATCAGATATCAGTTATATAATTAAAATATTAGGTAGATATTAGAGTTACCTAAGAATAAAAACACTAAAAGACAATAAAGAACACAATAAAATACTTGGAAGTGACGAAGGATTATATACTTACATACATAAAATTTATTCAGCTTAAAATTATGATATTATTCAAGCATAAATTTTGTAAATTAACTCGATAACAAGAAGTCCACATTATGATTTATATCTATATCAATTGGAAGAGTAATTTATAGGAGATAATATAAAATAATATTGTATTATATTATTAATAATCGTAGCTAATTTTATGGCATGCTTTGAGGCTACTGATCAAGCTTTATAACTATAAAATTTTCTCAGAATATAGTATGGTCAAACTTAATTATGAAGTCTCTGAAAATACTCTGTGACATATCGTAGTAGTTTTCTTATATAAGAATGATAAATACTATAGCAATTCTATGTATTATAGTATAAAGTACTTGATAGTCAGAGAAAAATAATTTAAAAATAATTAATATTAATTAAGAACTTGAGTTTCATTATATTGATTATTAATACATTCACTTAAGACTTATAGCCTAAGGTATTTTGAAGATCATATTCTTATAATTGGGTCTATGAGCAACCCATAAAAGATATAATGATGTATGCCTGAGTTAACATCATAATTGATATTTTTATTTACATAATTATAATTAATTATTGCTACTATTATATTTTCATTTATGTATGTATATATTATAGTTAAATATGCTAACAATATTATATTGACAAGATAAATTACATAAGTTATTTTGAACTATATTAGAAAGGACTAACAATGATATATCAAAGAAAGTATAACATTAATGATATATAGTTATTATAACACATTGATACTAAAATTAAATATGATATATATTTATTAGACCTATTGGTTTGTTTTATAAAATTTGTGCATATGTGTAAAATATTTTTTCATAATCTCATAACCTAATTAAAAATTATTTTTAAAATAAAATTTTAATTTATTTTATTTTTTTACATATTATCAATTAATATACTAAGTGAGAGAATGCTAGGTTATATGATCCTATCTAATTAGATAAGATATATTATGGATATGATTAGATTTTAATTAATATTATCGACCAATAAAAATTAAACCTAATTATAATAGAATTTCTTATGATATGACCTCAATAGGAGAGACTATTTTAATTAATTATCCAAGTCTCTCTACTTACCTATAAAAGATATGATTAATAGGGGGATACGAAGATAAGAGGAGATGAGATACATAATATTATCAACAGATTATATATTTTATCTCATCTATCCTTAGTCACTTGAACCAGTATTGCTATAGCTTTTGAATCCGATGACGATACATTCTCAGATTGGATAAAAATTTTCTGAATAACAACGAGAGATATACATCATAGATTTGATTTATTATTATCTGATTTCAAATTTTAACATTAATATTTTTTACATAATAAAAATTAAAAAAAATTATACTTACGATTTTATCTAAAAATGGTGATTATTTGTATCATTTACTTTGTCATCACCTCAATTTTTTTATATAGTTAATTTAGAGTTGGCTTGTCCAATTTTCTGCAGGTAACCAAAACCCTGAAAAGGTGATGGGCATACTTTGAAGCTGAATTGAATTAAATAGAAAATGATCAAGGGAAGACTTGGAGCTATTTCCATCCTCAAACCATGATAAAATGATGTTCTCCGTGACAAAGGACTGCTTTGTTTAAATTATCTCAGTGCCTAGCTAATTGTATGATATCATTGACGAACATGATTAGAACTTATTAAAGCAAATAGTTCTACTCTGATTACAATGACCATGTAGCTCTCTAACTCACTTTTCATGCTCCTAAATAGCCCTTTCTGAACTTGCACCAACCTTGTCTGGGTCCACCAACCTTCCTCCGTTGCCGAGGGTGACTCTTCAATTGATTTCTTAAACCCTAATTTCCTTCAAAACATAGCTAAATTAGTATATCTGGTGTGGTCTGTTATTGGGAAGTACATGAGTCTGTCGATAAATTGAAATGTTCTTTCAGAAAATACACATGATAAAGCTGGACGTGGACCAAGGGACATTGGAATACATTTGCCTCGTATTTGACATCTCCACCCTTCGCAGGTTGCATTGATGGGGCATGCATGCGAAGTCTCTAAAACCTGTTCTGAGGTCAATGACAAAATGAGTTGTCACTACATTGTATAAAGTTCAACTACAGTAATTTGATGAGAGAGGAATGAAATGGACCATCAAGTGAGGATGGATTTAGATCACACTTTCTCATGTTTATTTATTGTATCCAGGTTTTAGTCTAATTTATGTTTCCTTTCATATCATGAACAGGTATCACAATTGATCTTTAGAGCCAATAACAATTTAGATTGCAATCCTCAACCACTATCAGGCATAGATGCCAAGTGCATGTTTTAGTGGAAATAAGATGCACAAGTAGTAGCGGTGACCATTGAGCAAAGCTGTTGTTACTGTTGAATACTTGTAGATCAAACATGACATATTAGTATCAAGGACATCAATCAGAAGTAAATTTTTGGAAACGGTAGCAGGATTAAACCCCGTGGTTGCACTTAACAAAACCACATCCAATGAATTCATTCTAGTTCCAGCTCACCAACATAAACTCATAACACTTTGTTGCAATTCTTGTCGTCTTACCTAATTCATAATACCACCTTAAGGCTGTATATATTGAGTATATCGGATCCCAGTATTAGCGGAAGTCTTATGCATTGGACTGCTCCGAGAAATAGAATAGAAAAGAGGAAAGAATGAAAAGAGAGAACAGATGTCTTCATACATATGGAGTGTTAAGAAAGACGAGACACGGGTGTGTTGTTGTTGTTCACACAAAGCAAGGAATCTTACAAAACTCACACATTTGCTGGCTTTGCATTGAAATGAGTCTATTGTCAAGATTTTATAGTCTTATCCCCAGAAACTTCATCCCAGAATATAATTCTTCATTTTATCTGAAGAATCAATCCTCTAAAAATTAGCTCTCTCTGACACTAAATCAACACTACCTTTTGATTGATTTCCAACTATATATATCGTTGGCATCAATGATAAATAAAATCATTCAACATCTATACATAGAAAATAATTAGAAGTTTTGTGTTGATTCAATTTCTACATGCTGGTCTTGAGCTATTTATCTACTGTATTGATATTGAGAAATAAAATGTAATTTTCTTTTTTTGTAATTAACTTGTATGAGAAAATAAAAATTAACTGGCCTTTGATCAGAAATGTCAAGTAGTGGGACCAATCTATGGCACATCAATTTGATAACATAAAGCCAACAAGCTTTACTTGCTTTAGCTCAAGGTTCACATGGACTTATTATACAAGCAGCAGAAAAAAGCTCTTGGGAGAACACACCCTTCCTTTATGTCCTCTTACTCTCTTGCTCCACATGCAAAAGCTAGGGAATGCTTGAGAGTCGGGGAGATGTGGATGGTAAATGGCATTGAATGTGTTGCATGTTGGTTCCTGTGAGATTATATTGTCACTTTTGCTCAGATGTGCATGTAATTATTGATGACATGCATATCGATAGATAGACAAGGGTGCGGCTATTTGGGAAGGACTGTGAGAGACGGAAACTAAGATGTGGTTCCTTGTTACCTTTGTACTCGGAGCCCTTATACCGTTCGGTCAGGTAGGGTAAGTGTACCTATTTCAATTGTAAATGTTATGTTTGTCAAACTTTACCTGTGTGGTTCCAATAAAGTGATGCCGACAGTCTATTCACGTGTTCCTTTGGAGTAACAGTTCTTAAGTGATGACCCCATGACATTTCGAAAAAGTTGCTTACTTACGAGCATTTGTGTTAGCTACGACATCTAAGCAAAATCGTAGATGGATAAGAAGATGATTAATTTGTTCGATTTGAGTAGAGAACCCAAACTCTTCAATAAAAGCAATTACATGACCAAGAAATTACTTATTATTCTAGCAAATCCATCACATGTATAGAGCAACGAGTCCACTAATACATCCAAGTGTGTTTGGGAAACTGTCTCATTCAACGCATGAAAGCATGTATACGATACGCTTTTTGAAACAATTCCACCAACATAAGTGGAAGATGGGAAAATTGATTTATGACAAGAACTATTTGATGGAAAATTCTAAATGCCAATTTCTGGAAACAAGAAATCCTATTCTATGACTTCAAACACAGGTCATCCAAGTCTCCAATGTAGAATGATTGTTGGCAGATTGCATGAATCATTCCTTCCAAAAAGGCATGATTATGAACTGACATGCTACTTGAGCTCTACTCGCACTTGATGGATCGGTATATATGACGAACAAAGAGCAAAGCAGCTCGAAATCCAACCATGCCGAGCATCAGGAAGAAACCATAGCAGATGCAAGCCATGTACCCGAAGAAGAAAGACGTTTGCATAAACCCTGACATGTCTGAGCGAGCATAATAATAATACCAACAGTATCCATATACAAAAAGGCCAGTTGATCCTCCACATAGAAAAGACCTGCATCATGATAAGAGAACATTATTTAAATCTCAACAATGGGAAGAATGGTGACACGTGCTAAGTACAAGAAGATCAATCATGTAATGGTGCCATTGTAAGTAAATAAATGCCTATTGAAAATTCATATTTCCAGTTTCAATAGAACCATTCCAAATGATCATTCATAATAAAAAGCAAAATGAATCAAAATCAAAATACGAGTACCTTTCACTAGATTTAGAAGAACATGAATCATTCCTTTGTTTGCATGAAAAATCTAACATGCATGCCCAACAAAAGAAATCAAATAATATTCTTCCACAATGTCACATGGGGTTTAGATGACAAAGTGAGGTCTCTGAAATCTTGCAAAAAACTCTCCCATATGAGCTAAAAAATTTGAGTGCCAGGAGAAAAACTAAGTGTAACTCCATCAGTCAAATCTCTTGAGAAGTTTGTGCAAAACAAATCCACTTGATGGGAAAGAACTGATAAAACTATTTTTCAGAAATAAATTGATAAAAGAATCAAGTGAAAATAATAAAAATAACAAAAAATAACAATGTCCTTATCAACCACCAAGAGGATGAGAAAAACAAAGTACAGTGACCATGAATCTAGAGCTTCTGGAAGTGTAATTGCTTCCATTCCTGTCTATCCTTGAACACAGCCATGAATCCACAAGACAAAACAACCAATGGCAATATGATATGCTACCAGTCAACAAAAAATTTCAAAGACTGATCCACATGATTCATAGGAGAGTAATTTCTTTCCTTATTGCAGGGGTGTGTTCACATATGCAGGGGCCAAATGATGAATCCAATGCCTACCCGGTGCTGTATCAGTATTAACAATCACCTTCTGTGAGAGTAGATCAAAATAACAAAATAGCAGGTGGTAACTATCCCCCATTTATATTACTTGTATACCATAAAACAAGTTCAGCAGATGACAAGGTAAACGAATAAAAGCCTTATGCACACAAGACATTATCGTTGAACACCTTTCTCTGCTCAATTAACACTTCAGAAAACTATTACAGAATATTCAACTTAATAATTTGTATCTAGGATGAAGTAGAAGTGAAAATTTGAGGGAAGTAGCTGTCATTACTCAATGTGATTTTAGCAGTTTAAAACCCAAAACAAATAAAATTTTATACAAAAGAATTAAGTATTTTGGTACTTGGGAAAGGGTTATGTGAATATGCAAGACCAGAGAGAGAGAGAGAGAGAGAGAGAGAGAGAGAGCAGCAGCAGCCACTGAAAGTATTTGTGAAGCTGAAAATTTTCAAGTAATTGAAACATTAGGAATATAGAAACAGAATGCAATAGTTCTTATTGACAAACCTGAATAAGTAGGGAAATAATTTTTTAAAAAGAATAAACAAATGTAATGTTGAGCAATTGTCAGTTAAGGATTTTAATGGGCTATCTTTCTTGCGAATTGAAATAATAAATTAACATAAAGACTATAAGTATGTAATGCACACATATCGGAAAAAAATATGCACAATGTGTTTTGAGAATGCATTTTAAGCAAAAATAAGAGTTACTGACTGATCCATATCCTCTTTCCGTTTGAGATGCACAACAACAATAAGCAGCTGTAATATTTTAATTATTTGGGCTCAGCTAGATTGAACTTTTTCTATCAATGAGCTCTGTGAAAAAATAATATTGAGGTTATTTGCCCCTATGATCAAAACTTTGCACATCAATCATGGGCAAATATAGAACAATGAGGCTAGGGTTTCTTCCATCTTAATCTTATGATGAAGAGTTAGGAATAGCACATATTAATTGGGTTGGCGTCACTTTTATCCATGATATCTAAAGTAAATTATTCAATGCATGCTAGAATCAAAAAATGAACCACACATCATATAACATGTTCGTTTTACTACATTCGTAAATTGGGTTCTGAAACTGAATAATGTAAAGTATAAGCTTAAACTTTTTCAGCTGCTGCATACCATCTATGCATAGTCCAAAGCAAGTATGTTAAACATGCAACTCATATATACCATACTTATCAGAACAAACTAACATGCTACACTCATGACGTAGCCCTTATCGGATGATACAGGGCAGTTTCAGCCCTGTTACCACCCAAAACAAGTCGGTAATGATTGATTTCAACCGTCATCACCCGCTACCAGGTGGTATCAGCCTGGCTGCAGGCTGGCTACAGCGAGAAAGAGGGAGAAGAAAAGGGATAACCTCGGACGGCACCGCCCTCTAAAGGTGAGGTGACGACTCGGCTTCTTCTTCACCATGTTCTTTGTCGATGGCCAGAGATGTTTGCGGCTGGAGAACATCGAGACGGCACCACAGATGAGGAGAACCTCACGAGGTGACAACTTCTTCATCACGGTCTTCTCCTTGTCGCCATCTCATCTGAGGCGACAAGGAAAAGAGGAGGCCTCGACAACATCACCGAGACTTCTCCTCATCTGCACCGGGAGGAGAAAATGAGGTGACATCACCTTTTTTAAAAATTTTTATGTTTTTTATATATAAATATATATATATATATATATCATAAAAAAAAAGGGCATACCGAGCGATACGCCTTGGTGTACCGCTCGATTCCCTCGTACCATACTGAGAAGAGCTCGATATGCTGGTATAGTACGAAATTGCGAACCTCGGTCTGTATAATAATTTTGGCAAACATCCAAAGGCATCCTTAATATTCTTCCAAAGATCTTTAACAATGGCTACGTAGTCTCATACATGATTCCAACAGAATTGATAAGCAGTGTATATGCAGTTAATGAATTTCAAAATGCAGTTGATACCAACTAAAGTTTTACAAATAAAATATAGTGACAAAATGTGTATAGATATAAGCATGAAAAAAATGATAATCTGAATTCTGAAACACAAAAGCATCTCACTATGCAGCAGCAATTAAATTTCTGAAAAGAAGAGGCATCTTGCTGAATGCAGCAACAAGTTGTGTAAAGAAAGACGGTGCATGGAAGTATGGTAAATGATGTATGTTAAGAAGTTTAACAAATTCTTTTGTTGCCGATACAAAAACACTTGTCTTACCTCCACCACCATTCATGGTCCTCAGCAGCAAGTTGAAAGTAGGTCAATGCCACCGTTATGAAAGCAGTGACAATAATGAGGATAATGAAGACAATGAAGAGAATGCTATATATGGTATAAATTCTGTGACCCCACACACTTGCAAATATGTAGTAAAGCTCAATGTAGATTGCACTGAAAGGAAGAAAACCAGCCATTATCATCTGCGGAATAGCTTGTCGATACCAGGGCAATTCTGGAATCTCTCTAGGATATTTTGTTGTACGACAAGGTGCTTGGAACTCTATTTTGCTGTTTTTACCAGCAATTCCACCCAAAACAAGCAAAGGAGATGTCACCAGCGTCCAAATGAGGACAATCACAACAATAGTTCCAAATGGCAATGCTGCAGTAGCACTATACACAATGGCAACAGTGTTGAGGAAGCAGAATGTCAGGAACAGAGGCCCACAGAAAAGGCATCCTGTCAATAGCAAATTTCTTACCTGCCAGTCAAAAAGAAAGATATTTGTAACCTTATATATAAGTCGATTGTTACAATTTTCTAAATTAAGCATATGCATGAAATATGAAACTATGCATCACACGAAAATAAAGCAGTGAAAAAAAGCAGAAAAAGACATACCCAATTTGTCCCTTCGAGCTGACAATAGAATGAGGTTGCAGCATATCCAGCAATACCCGAGGTAAGTGCATAAATGATCACAAGAGCAGTAAAAAGAGCACCACGATTGTAGGGGTAAAACACCCCAACAAGTGCAAGAATAAAAATGAAAACCGTCCTGACATGCATGCAAAAAACGATGGTTAAGGCAAATCAAGAAAAACAATATGCCATGCAATAAAACCTTCAATAGCTTATGTATACTACAAGGTTTCAACACTCAAAACAGCTCTAACTTAATATTAATGAAAAAAGTTGGTCCTTACGATTCAGCTTTTACCATTTGCAAATTAATAAAAGCAAACTTCATCAATTATACTTACAGAGTAAATAATTGTGTGCCAGACCCAAGACAGGCAGCCAGCAGTGACTTGTTCTTTGGAAACCTAAAGACATCACCATGGATATATTTCCACCCAGTCTCTTCTTGGTCCTCAGCAGACTCCTCATCATGTGCATACCTAGAACAAAGGCCCAAGGAATACATAAGAATCAAGTTGATTTTAAATTTCTAAGAGCAAAACACAAAATTGTTAAGACATAAGTTTGATCCCTGGACAACAACCTTTAGGCTGTGAAGTGAGAACAAAGGCAAACTACACTACTTACAAGTTCAAATATTTGTGCCAAATGTTGTTGTGCATGAAAAACAAAGTGGCATTCCCAAGACTATATTATTTAAAATGTAATATTATGTTGCATAACCTGGGGTTAGCTAAATGTTCCAAGTAAACTAGTAGAAACAGATCAAAGAAATCAATGCATAGAAATGTGTATGAAATTCAAAACCTTCACCAACTTCTTGGTGTACAGTTTCCCATGTCTATATTAATAGGAACATTTCCTCCAACCCAGGACAACATCATGCCCCACTGCGCAAGATAAGTTCAATGTGAGAAGAAATAGGATGGTGGCAAGCTTTCTGGAAAGATATAAGCTGCTAGTGGTGGCACTGCAAAAGCCTTCTGACACTAATAGGATTAAGTGAATTGCAAATGGCTTCTTTCAGCAACGTATGAATATTGATGAATATAATTTTCTCAAGGAAAAAGACAGATACCAAACAAATAAAAAGATTTTTGCTAGAAGTTCTGGTTCAAAATAATAGTTAGGAAAGATGACACTCCCAGAAGCACTTACCACTGTCTAGGCATAGAACATATACTATTATAGTATCATGCAGGTAACTACAACAGTAATATAGTTGAGATTTAAAGTTCATAATGTGGAGTTGAAAGATCACAAAAACATGATCCTTAAGATATAACATACGAATGCCTATTATTTGACATCCATAACCAACTAATACAGCTGTTGCATACTTTTTAAAGAAATTAACCACTCCATGATGCACTATCTACATATAACTTCGGCATATACATCTTTGCATATATCAAAGAACATCTAGATATGCAAGCAATCCTCAGTACCGACTTTTCCTCATACTGTTTTAGTACTCTAGGGTTTTTCCTCCTCCTTTTACATAGCTTAATAAATGATCAAAACAAAAGCAATTATCCTAACTATTTGCAAAAGAATCTCTTAGTGCTTAAATTGTTTCAATAAAACTTTTAAGTTTGATCTTATGGGTACAAAGACATATAATATCAAAAACTTTTAAGGCTGAACAGAATCATTTCCATCATGAAATATTCTATCATCTAATGACTTTCATAAGGCTCAAAATTTATTTGACTTAAATAATAGAGATGGGGAGTAGATATTCAGGCATTACCAGGGTCTCGTAACCACATACATAGGAAACAGGTTAGGCTAAACATTGATTTACTTCACTCACACACAGGCCCATATTTGGAAATCAATCTACATTTCATCTCTTTAAGTATTTTCCACCAACAATTATATGTTCTGCGACAAAATAAAAGCATAAAAGTCAAGAGACAGAAATGTGGAAGATTCATTACTTGACAAAATCATTTTTCAGCACCCTCATGAGAATTGTGGCAAGGAATCCAGTCAAGAGAAGAACTGTCACACATGAGTTGATAATGGAGAACCAATGGATCTCCAGGTGATGAGGTAGCGAAGAAGTCTGGGAGTACTTCTCCATCCTCTTCTCGAATGGTGTGCTGGTCTCCTTCCACTTCACAGAGTACAAGAATTCTACTTCGGTATCCCTGTCCTCCGTTACATCCAACAATGTATTGGGATCGGTGTGGACAATAATCTCAATCACCCGGTCAGTGTTGTACAGAACATCGAAGTGGAAGCGCTTGTATAGGTAGTACTTGTACTCCCCAAGGTCCTTGCCTTCCTTGTCAACCTTACCAATGAATCCCCAGAGTGGGAGATCATCATAGTACATCTGAAAGTAGTAGTCCTTGGTGACTGCACTCCTGAACTTCGCTACATCTTCTTTTTTGAGCTTCTTCTTGCAAAGCACTTCAGACTCACGATCAGCACGAAAATCAAGCTTATATGGGGCATCAACCAAGCGGTCCCCATTCAGAACTTCACCAAGTGCTTCTTTTTTTTCGGTCACATGCTCTGTTATCAAGATCAATATGAAATGAACGTATAAAAGAACAGAGAATGGATGGTGGGACAAAGACTAAATCAGGAACGTACCTGGGGTGCAAAATGGTAGATCGAAATATCGATATGTCTCGCTGTAAATGCATAAACAAATGCGATGAGTAAGAACAAAAGGAGACGAAAATACAAATCAAAATTCGAAAAAGGACGAACGATAAAAGAAAAGGAAATCCATTCAATCTCAGATAAAGAACCGTAAACTCTCAGAAACCGAAAGCTTCCTTGCGGGTGTAAACTCAAAGACTACTTTGGAAAGCTTGCTTGTTTATCAAAGATTTCAACAAATATACAATCACATGATCAGAAGACATAAATCTCTTGTTACAAAATCTGCTACGAAGGAAGTAACCACAGAGAACATTTGTTATCTTTGGAACATATAGAACCGTCTCAAAGGCTCGCCAACTCGCTCACGATCTTGAATCAAGAACAACGACGAGAAATCCGGAATGTTCTGCAGATGCGGTCAAGAAAAGACTAGTCCGTGATTATGTACCCTGAAATTGGTATGATCTTCCGAATGGTCACGGATACGTCTCGGATCACGATAGAACGAGGAGAGATCTGAGGTGAGGGAAGGACGAGGGCCTCACCTGGGGTTGTGGAAAGGGCCGACCTTGTTGACGTAGAGCGGCACGTGGTCGCCCGTCTTGTACCGGTGGTTGGAGGCGTCCGATGTGACTCCGACGACGCCGAAACACAGCAGCAGCGTGGCCACCGCCACCACCGTCGTGAGATCCATCGCCGACCTCCCCATCTCCATCGATCGAGATCTGTCCCTCCACCCTTTTCGGTCAAAGAGGCGAGGGATCCAAGTGCGAGTCCATTTATACATATGGAGAGCGAGAGATGAGATCGAGTCCAAGACTACATTGAATTAAGAGGGTTAAAAATGATGACCGCGAGATCCAAGGGGTGGGATCAGTTTTACACAAAATTACATATAGATCCCTCTCCAATCAGGAATTATTTTATTTATTCATTTCAGGCAAACCCAAACATTTGAGTTGTAATTGTAGGTATTGTTAAGACCCTTTACATTTAATATTAGGACACCTAAGTTGTAAGAAAAACAAAAATTTTGTATATATTATATTTATTTTTATTTTTATTTACCTCAACTAGATATTTGCAACCTCAATTGATTATTGTTTTTTATATGAGTCGCTAAAATTGAGATTAATACTTTTAAATGGTAATATATGCATTTCTCATTGTATTGGAAAGGATATACATGGACATATATGTTATATTAAAATAAAGGATATGTATATAAATCTTCGATATTGGTTTAGTATTTCCATTTGATATAAATAATGATTTTCGTCAACTATAATATGAAAAGCAAAATAATTCTTGCTGTGTGTGTTTATTTATTTATTTTTATTTTGGGTGATTTCTTCTACAAATTTTCTTAAATAAATTAAGTGCATGCAACGACTCCAATTTCACATAGATTTTTAGTAATTAATTACTTATTCATTTCTTTTCCAAACGAGCGACTAACTATGCATACAAGGAATCAGCATGCGACACTTATGTACCCCATTCTCTGTCCTCATTCCATTCCCATTTAAAAGGGCAGGAGCGGGAATGCAGAATCCTCATTTGTGATAAGGAACCCGTGGATTAGTTATATTCCTAATTTTTTTAAAAATAAATTTATTATTAAAACTAGTTAATAATATCAATTTTCATAAATAATAATAATTTTTAAAAAATTATATCATAATAATATTTAAATAAAAAATTTAATGATATTATATCACCTAATTCAATCTATTGAATCTCGGATTTTGATGATAAAATCAATTAATAAAGTTGTGATCTAATCTGTGTTCAAGAACGTGATGCAGGACTATCTTCGATCATGAAAAGATAAAACGATTGAAGTAGGAAAATCAGACATTGGGCCGGAGTCAAAGAACAGGTATCGGGCCGGAAATCGGACATTGCTCAAAATCGAATGTCGCGAGAGTCACATGCCGATAGATCTAGTAATATATCGAGGGAGAGCATGATGAGTGGAGAGTTCATATGAACAAATGACAATGTGATTAACACTTCATAATAATTTATCTATATCAAAGTAGTTTAGAGTTGTAATTAAATTAACTTTAAATGTAATAAAACTAACTCAATTAAGAAGTTATTAGCCTTAATTAGGGCTAATTTAAGTTTATTAGAAAGCTCATTTCAGTGACCTAAGCTCAGGTAACACACAGTCTTTGAAGACATAGTCTCTCATATTGTATCAAGCGGTGGTACCGCCGAGGCTAGCGGTACTATCACTAGAACAAAATCTCTAAGGGTATAAGGCTAACAAAACCTTGGAATCCTAAAAAAATTAAATTTTGACTCCATTTTTAAAGTTATTTGAGGTCTATAAATATCCCACTCATTCTTGCTTGAGGTAGCAAGAATTAAGAGCAAAAAACATGTGAAAATACTATTATAATTCTTTGAGAGCTCCCCCTCATTTCTTCTTATATAGTTTTTATTTAAGGGAAAGCTAAGAGAATTATAAAGATTATCTCCTGAGCCTGTAAAAGAAACTATAAGAAGGTAGTTGATCTTCACCCGTTGAAGAAAGATCAATAATGGAAGCCAATGACCTAAACGGAGAAGGAATTGGGAGTGAACGTAGGTCACAAGACAGAACCACCATAAATTGGTGTGCCTTCTCTTCTCTTCTCTATTATTTACTTGCCTTTGTATATTGCTTTACTTAATCATTATCATCCTACAAATGCTTTTCAAATTCAAGCTTTATTGAACGAATACTCAAATTGACGTAAATTTTTCATATACACTAATTCACCCCCTCTTAGTGTCGTTTTGATCCTAACAATTTGTGTTAGAGACATGTTTCTCTCTATTTAGCTTAAAACTCAAGAGTGATGACTTTTGTTGGCAATCAAGAATAACTTCCTATCACTCGTCCTTCTATGTTCAATAGGACAGACTACACGAATTGGAAAACTCGAATGAGAATTTTTCTACTTTATATGGATTTTGATTTATGACATATTGTTGAAAGTGGTTTTGAAAAGTTTTTCAAACCAATGAATGAATGAAATGATTCAGAAAAGAAAACTTTCTCTTTGAATGCTAAAGCGATGAATGTTTTATTTTATGCTCTTGATAAGAATAAATTTAATCGGGTTTCTATATGCGAAACTACGCATAAGATTTGACACACACTCAAAGTCACACATGAAGGCACTAGTAAAGTCAAAGAGTCAAAAATTAATCTTTTGGTATATAGCTATGAGTTATTTCGTATGAAACCAAGTAAGATCATTGGAGATATCATTTTACGGATGTCATCAATGGTCTAAACGTACTTGGTAAAGGTTTTTCTAACTTTGAACTTATTAACAAAATATTAAGATACCTTCCAAAAAGTTGGGATCCTAAAGTAATGATAATATAAGAAGCAAAGGACCTAAATAATTTTCTACTTAAAAAATTTATTGAGTTTTTGATGACCTACAAATGATATGTACAACATATGATAAACTCGAGAACAACCTTCCGAGGAATAGGAAGAACATAATACTTAGAACAAAGGAAGACCACTTGAGAGAAAACTCAAGTGACGACAACGATGATAATGACTTGGCACTACTTACAATAAAATTTAAGAAATTATTAAAAATAACTAAAACAAAACAAGATGCTAAAAACAAAAGTGAAATAAAAAAAGAACTTAATAATTTGCTATGAATGCAAGAAGTCATGACATTTTGAAAATAAATGTCCTTGAGTGAAGAAGAAGCAACTCAAGACGAAGAAGACGCTCAAAGCTACTTGGGATGACTCAAGTTCATCCAAAGATAAGGAGCCAACCAAGAAGGAAGAAGTTGCAAATTATGTATTAATAGTATTTGGCAACAAGGTAAGTAACCCAAATGAATCTTCCTTATCTTACAATGAATTATTAAATATATTTAATGACTTGTTTGATGATTTTAAATTAGTTAGTGAAATGTATAAATTATAAATTTAAAAAAAAAGTATAATGAATGTATGTTAGCTCATTGCACTAAGTGTCAAGAGTTAGATACACTTAAGAAAGAAAATATTTTATTACAAGAAACATTAAAAAAATTTGAAATAGGTAACAAATCCTTAAACATGATCCTTGCTAATATGGGTCTATGTTCATAGAAAGGATACTAACATAGGTCTTGTTCATAGAAAGGAAGAAATTGACTTTGTGAGTAGTACTTAACAAAAGATAACTATCTTCATTAAAGGACCGACATTACATATTTTATCTAAAAATAAATATAATTTTTTGATAAATTTGGGCATTATACCTATAAATATTCATTCAAATTATGTAGTCTACACAAATTAATTTCAGTTTCCAAAGAAACCATAAATAACTCAATGCTAATAATTAAGGTATGTAGATATACTTATGAGGGACCCAAAATTGAATAGGTATCTAAAAGAAAACCCATTTTTTTGTAGATATGTTTATAATTAAACGCTAGGAGCAAGAGATGGTACCTTGATAGTAGATGTTCAAGGCACATGATCAGAGATCCAACACACTTCTCTAAGCTCACTATCCAAGATGAAGGATATGTCACATTCAGAGACAACAATAAGGGAAAAATTATCGACAAAGGAACCATATGTAATAAGTCAAACCTCTTAATTAAAGATATGTCATTAGTAGATGGTTTAAAATATAATCTCTTAAGTATTAGTCAATCGTGTGATAAAGGATATATCATCAAATTTGAATCTAATACTTGTATAATTGAAATACCACACAAACATAGATCTTTGATTGTCTTAAAAAATAATAATATATACTAATAAAATTGATAATTTTATGATGAAACATGTTTTTCGGCTTTAAACAATGATGTATGGCTTTGGCATAGGAGACTAGGTCCTGCTAGTATGAAACTAATCTCTTAAATTACAACTAGAGAACTTCTAAGAGGAATGCCTAACATCAAGTTTGTTAAAGATCAATTTTGTGATGCATGCCCACTAGGAAAGCAAATAAAAAGTTATTTTAAATGAAAGAATTAAATAGGCACCTCTAAACCACTACAATTGATCCGTATGGATTTATTTGGATCAATTGATACAACATATCTAGGAGATAGTAAATACGCCTTTGTAATTGTAGATAATTATAGTAGATACACTTGGACTATTTCTTGGCATACAAAAGTGATTGCTTTAAATAGTTTTCAAAATTCTATAAACTTTTCAAAATGAAAATGGTTTTATAATTGTCTATCTGTAGTGATCACGGTGGTGAGTTTCAAAACTATGATTTTTAAAATTTTTGTGAGTTAAATGGGTACAACTTATTGAATCTCAGATCTTGATGATGAAATCAATTTATTAGTATTTAATCTAACATGTGTGTGCTAGAGAAAGTATTGAAGGTCTAACTATGATAAAGAAATTGAGTTACCGCTAGATGTTGGGCTAGGATCAAGCTTGGGCATCGGGCCAAGGTTCGGACGATGCAGTTGGACATCACTGGGAATTCGCTAGGAGTTCGCCAAAGGGATCGAGAAGCTCGCTAAGAACACGTCGGAAGATTACCGGAAGAAGACCACAAGACTCACCATAAGAATGCCAGAGGCTGTCAGATTGGCGGGAGTTAGGTCGTTGTTTTAGCTTGATGGTCATTATGGTTATAATCATTGATCTGTAGTTAGAGATTGAGTCTTAATTGAATTTTATTTGGAAGAAATCTAAATTAACTTAATAAGGCAACTAGGTCTACTAAAGGGGTTTGATTGAGCTCAGGTTAAGCTCAATTAGTTGACTAGAGAATTAGTCAATATAAGGTTCAAGTTAGAATTTGAAAAGTGGAGGGAACCACTTTTTCAAAAATTTCGACGACTAAACTGCCTATACCCTATTTTCAGGGTGCTTTCGGCAATTACGCCGTCGACGCTAGTAGGTGAACCGCCCATACCCAGATTTTTCAAATATGTTTAAATTTTGGCTCTAAATTCTGAAGTCATTTGAGGCCTATAAATATCCCAAGTTCTCTTGCATTCCACACATCAATTTTGGAATCAAAATTCTGTGAAAAATTTGTGTGAATTGTATGAAAAAGAAAAGGGGAAGAGAGTGAGCTAAGAGTTGTAAAATTCTTGTCTCCCTTTTAAGCTCAAGTTGTAAGGGTTTGATCTTCACCCAAAGGAGATCGATAGTGAATGCTGGTGTGCCTCAAGGAGAAGGACTCAGAGAGTGGACGTAGGCCGGTTGAGGCCGAACCACTATAAATATAAGTGTGCTTTTAATTACTTTATATATTATATTTGATTGCTCTTAATCACTCTTTATTTAGATATGAGCCTCAATCTCTCTACTTATTTCAAATCGACTTTATATCGATTTTATCGAAATATAAAGAAAAACTTCTGTTGTTCACTCTCTACTTTACGAAAGAAAGTTTTTAAATGAGTATTATTTCTCTTATCTAATTTACCCCTTCTTAGTGCCAATTGATCTTAACAATTGGTATCAGAGCACTTGGATTAATATCCATCTGAGTAAATGGCTTATTTTGGTATGAATGATGGACATTCAATTTCATGTCCTCTCATGCTTAATGGGATAAATTACACGTATTGGAAAACAAGGATACATACTTTTCTCATTTCTTTAGACCTTGATTTATGAAACATTGTAGAGAATAGATTCGAAAATTTTTTCAAACCAATGAATGAGTGGAATGATTTGGAAAGGAAGAATTTTTATTTGAATGTAAATGCTATGAACGCCTTGTTTTATGCTCTTGACAAGAATGAATTTAATCGTGTTTCAATTTATGAATCAACTTTTGATATTTGGCATACACTAGAAATCACACACGAGGGGATTAGTAGAGTAAAAGAATCTAAGATTAATATTTTAGTTCATAATTATGAATTATTTCAAATGAAACCAAGTGAGTCCATTGGAGATATATACACTTATTTGACGGATGTTGTCAATGGCCTTAAAGCACTTAGAAAATATTTTTTAAATTTTAAACTTGTAAGTAAAATTTTAAGATCTCTACCTAAAAATTAGGATCCTAAAGTAACTATTATTCAAGAGGGCAAAGATTTAAATAACTTGCCTCTTGAAGAACTTATTGGCTTACTCATGACATATAAATTGAATTATAAAGCTCATGATGAGCTTGATGAATCCTTCTAAAGAATAGGAAGGATATAACACTTCAAACAATAAATGACTCCTCAAGTGAAACCTTGAATGATGAGGACCATGATACTGCACTATTATCAAGAAAGCTTAAAAATTTATGAAAAAGAATAAAAACTATAAAAATAAAAAAGAACCAAAGAAGGACAATGTCATATGCTATGAATATAAAAAATTGAGATATTTAAAAAATGAATATCCTCAATTGAAGAAGAAACTGACATATAAGAAGAAAGCACTTTCGGCCACTTGGGATGATTCAAGCTCTTCAAATGAAGAAGACCACTCCAAAGCAGAAATTGCTACTTTTTTAGAGTTATTAAATATGTTCCATGATTTATCTGATGAGTTTAAAAAAATTAAAAAATCTTTTAAATTGCTTAAGAATGATCATGATTTATTAGTTAGTAGACTTGATGAAATGCATGATTCATTAGTATCATATAACCCATGTTATAAATGTGAGATGTGAGATAGTGTTAAAGAAGAAAATATCATGCTTAAGGCAACATTATAAAAATTTAAAATTTCGAATAAATTTCTAAATATGATCCTTGCTAATAAGGGTCATATTAATAGAAAAAATGACATGAGCTTTGTTGGTAACATTCAACAAAAACCAATCAATTTTATAAAAGACCTACCTTAAATTTGGAATAAAAAATTAAATATAATTTTTATAAAAAATTAGGATAAGGCAAACAAATATCTATTTAGATACTGTAGTCCATACCAATTAGTTTGGGTTCCCAAAGAAACTTTATATAATAAAAAATGATTAGAAAAGAAATATAAAGTTCTTTACGAAGGTTCCAATGTAAAATAGGTACCTAAATCAAATATATCTTCTTGTAGGTTTGTTTCCAAATTAAGGCTAGAAGCTCCGAATAATGCTTTAGATGCTCAAGATATATAACTTTGGATCTAACACTCTTTCAAGCTCACTAGCCTAAATACTAACAAGATTAATTATTAAAAATAAAAATAAATTTTTATTATATTTAATCTTGATGATACATAACCATTGCATACTATAATTAGAATAAAGAAAGTTTAGTTATCTTGAATAAAAGACATATATTAAAAGGAAGATTTTGATGATAACTATTGTATTGATTTATATGATTATATTGACTTGTGTTGATGATTTTTGTTGATTTTGAATCTAAAAATCATATATGAAATCATCTTTCTTTTAAAAAAATTTTCTTGATAACATGGTAGAATCATTCAACATAGAAAAATCACCGGATTTTATTTAAAAAATATCTTGTTGTGATGACTTCATGTGAAAATGTGTTTCTCATTTAATTATCTTATTACAATAACCTTGATTGATAATGCATTAGTGAACCTTATGAAAAATCATTGAAATTTTAAAGGAACTTTGATGATAAAGGTCAAGTTAAATGTATTGATTAATCTGAGCTATTTATTGCACATATATATTATTTTAGTTAAAATTAAAATCAGGAAAGAAAGAGGGAAAACGTGTACCAGTGGTGGAACCACTGGTTCAACAACTGAACAGCCAGTCCCTGCGCGGCTGAACCGCTCAGTGTGTGGTTCAACCAACCGAGACCCAAACTATAAAAAGCCACTTAAGGCAGGCAGTGAAACTAACCCTAAGCACCCTCACCCCTTTTTAAAACCCCTTTTACTCCTTTCTTCTCCTCTAAAACATCAAGGAAGACTTCATACTCTTCAAAACCAAGGATTTTTGCCTATCTTTAGAAGATCTAACTAAAGGTAACTCTCTAAAATTTCTCTCAAGCTATTAAGTTGTTCTTACCATTCTTCTTGCAAAATCTATGTAGAATGACCCCTAGAAGATCCTCAAGGGACCATGGAAAGAGGAGATTAGAAGAAACCTATGACACTAATATTTTTTATTCCTATGAATATGCTATGAAATTTTCAATCCTTAAATTTATAAGTGTCTATAAGGGAAAATATATTGATCTAGATGACCTAGGAAACATAAAGCCAATCCAATGGTTTGCAAATTTAGATGCCCTACCCATTCTTCAAGTAAATAAACCCATCTACCCAAGATTAGTTAGATTATTTTATAACAACATGCATGTAGATGAAAATGAAAAACTTTTATATATCTTTTGGGACACCACATAGATATTACGAATAATCTACTTTGTAACCTAATAGGCATCCCCGAAAAAAGAAATGGTTGTTATTTTAGGGGACAATGATATATGGACTCTATAGGTGTAACTTACTCTGAAGCTTTAGGAACTATTTTCGGAAATCCTAACCTAGTTATTGTACCAAAAAGTTGCGAACACATGCTACCATTAATACAAAAGTGCTTCATCATATAGTAATGAGTATCTTACTTCTAAAACAATTCCACAATGATAAACTGAATCAAATGGACCTAGGTAGCATGTATTGGATAATGAAGGAACAAGATAATTACTTTGAGTATCTCATAAGATAGAACATAATTGATCTTATAGCCAAGGACTTGATGCTACCTTATGGTGGATTAATCACTAGACTATTATATGCTCATGACATAGTCATTCTACTAGATGAAGAAATCATTAAAACAAATAGTTATAATGTAATAAATAGAAATATTTTAAGGAGATTTAGGTGTGTTGAAAGATATGATATATGGATTAGATTGCCTAGAAGGATTGATTCTCCCTCACCTGAACCTGAACCTGAACCTGAACCTGAGACACCTATCCTTAAGAGAAGCCCATCTGCTCCTACCAGTCCTCTTGAGGCATCGCCCATGATATAGTCAGGACCTTCTTTTTCTGATGAGTCTATTGTGAACTGGCTGGAACAAATTGAGCTACGCTAAGATGAATTAATAACTAAGATGGAGCAGATCGAATGACAGCTCTATACTTTATCTAGGCATTTTGGATTACCACCATTTGAGTACCTGTAATTGGTGAAACTTGATATTTTGTACTAATAACACACTCATGATGTACTCCTTTTTTATTTACACCTTCTTGTGACATGAACTTATTTATTTATAAACTCTTGCTACCTAGAAGTATCTTCTAATACTTTATGTTACAAACTTATTGATATTGGAATTTATTGATACTAAGCATTAATTAGCAGATATTTTTAAAAAATTCTAAATGAAGAATAATTTAATTTTCTTAGAAGAGAACTTAGAATGCTAAATCATGAAAATATGAGTTGATTGAGATTAAGTTTTTTTTTTATGATAATGTCTTGAAAACTCTCTCCATATTTTTTATCTTATTATTCATAAAAAGGAGAGAAAATTTATATAAAAATGATGTTTTACTATTTTACAGATTTATTTATGATGATTACTTGAAATTGCATAAGATGATTTTAAATACTTGAGTAACTCCTAAATTTTTGAATCTTCTTGGATTTTTAAGCTTATCTTTTAATTTTTTTTTCAAAATTCACATCTACAAAATTAAGAACTCTTCTTAATAGTGTTTTATAACTCCTCCCTTGTTTTCTTTCCTTGTTTTTCACAAGAGAAAAAAAAATTATTTATGGCTTATATCATATTTTACAAAGGGGGAGCAAAGACTTATATGCCTTAAAATCCTTAGCCCTACATTTCAACTTTTTGTTGATGACAAAGGGGGAGAAATAGATTTTGATGACTTATGCAATAAGGGCATTTCTTTGATAAACAAGAAGGAAAAATAGGTAATAACTTAAGGGGAGATTTTTAAAATTTTAAAATTCATAAAAATCCTTGATGAGTTATGACTTGATAATTTAAAAGTAATTTTTTTGATATATGAGTGTCTTATTGCAATCATTGAAATATTATTTGCTTGAAATATTAATTACTTCATAATACTTAGATTCAAGAGTATATTGTTCTATTGAATTTAAGTTTTTCTTAGTCTGGCTTAGATTTAGAGGGAGTAAGGTTTAACTCTTATCATTAATTGATTGTCATCATCAAAAGGAGGAGATTGTTGAATCTTGAATTTTGATGATGAAATCAATTGATGAGTGTTTAATCTAACATGTATATGTTAGAGGAAGTATTTAAGGTCTAACTATGATAGAGGAATTGATTTACAGCCAGATGTTAGGCTACGATCAAGCTTGGGCATCGGGCCAAGGTTTGGAAGATGTAGTGGGACATCATCGGGAGTTCTCTAGGAGTTCACCGATGGGATCAGGAAGCTCATTGGGAACACGCTAGAAGTTCGCTGGAAGAAGACCGTAAGACTCATTGCAAAAATGCTAGAGGTTGTCGGATTGGCGGGAGTTAAGTCATTATTTTAGTTTGATGGTCATTATGATTGTAATCATTGAGTCATAGTTAAGGATTAAGTCCTAATTGAGTTTGATTTAGTAGAAATCTAAATCAACTGTATGAGGCAACTGGGTCCACTAAAAGGGTTTGATTGAGCTTAGGTTGAGCTTAATTAGTTGACCAGAGAATTGGTCAATATAAGGTTCTGTTAGGATCAATTGACACTAAGAGGGGGGGGTGGGGGGTGTGAATTAGTACAAGTGTACATATTCAATTTAGATGAAATCTTTTCGATTAAACCAAGATAAGAAATCTGAAACTTTTCGTTCTTAGTGAAACGAGTGAGTGATTAAAAGAAAGTTGCTAAGTTAATATGGAAACCAAAAAGATAAGTAACGTTTGAAGGAAATAACTTATCTTGAAAATTTTTCTTTCAAATTGTTGAGTTAAATCAGAAGTATCAATACAATAAATATATAAATAATGAAAGCAAAGAACCACTCATAATTTTTATAGTGGTTTGGCGCCAAAGGCCTATGTCCACTCCCGAGTCCTCCTTCTTGAGGCACACCGACGTCCACTACCAATCTTCTTTTGGTGAAGACCAAACCCTTACACTTGAGCTTACAAGGGAGATAAGATTTACAACTCTAAGCTCTCTCCCTTACCCCTTTTTTTTTCTTACACTTCACACAAGTTTTTCACAGAGTTTTTTCCCTAGAAGTATTGTATGGAATGTAAGAATACTTGGGGTATTTATAGGCCCCAAATCACTTTAGATTTTTGGAGTCAAAAATCAAATGTATCTGAAAAATCTGGGTATAGGGGTTCACTAGTTAACCTAGACGGTTTACCCACCGAAAGTACCTAGATTCCTGGGTACAGGCGGTTTAACTACCTAGCCTGGGTGGTTCAGCCGCCAGGAATCCTAGGTACGATATGTTGAACTGCCACCCACCAGCGGTTTAACCGTTGGGAATCTCGAAAAAGTGATTCTCATTACTTTTTAATCCCGACTTGACCCTTATGTTGACCAATCCTCTGGTCAACCAATTGAGCTCAACCTAAGCTCAATCAAATCTGTTTTAGTGGACCTAGTTGCCTCATTGAGTTGATTTAGATCCCTTCCAAATCACACTCAATTCAGACTCAAACTTAATGATACTAACTATGACTAATTAATTACAATCAATGCCACCATGAAGTCTAATGAAGACCCTCCTAACTCCCGGCTTTTCGGCAACCTCCAACGATCTTCCGGTGAGTTTCTTGGTTTTCTTTCGATGAACTCCCAATGTCATCTTTACAAGCTCCCAGTGAACTCCTAGCAAGCTTCTGATACCTTCGACAAGCTTCTCGCGAACTCCCAGCAAGCTTCTGATACCTTCGGTAAGCTTCTGGCGAACTCCCAATAAGCTTCTGATACCTTCGGCAAGCTTCTGGCGAACTCCCGGCAAGCCTCCGATTCTTTCGTTAAGTTCTTATTACATCGACCCGATGCCTCAGACTTAACTCTGGCTTAATATCTGATTGTAACCTTCTCTATCATAGTTAATTTTGCATCAATCAACTCTAACACAACATGTTAGATCAATAACCCATCAATTGATTTCATCATCAAAATTCGTGATTCAATAGGTTCAAGTCAGAATTCAGAAAATGGAGGGAATCACTTTTTCAAAAATTTCGACGGTTGAACCGCTAGTGAGCGACGGGTGTACTGCCGCCACCCAAGTTTTTGGGCAACTAACAATGGTTGAACCGCCCAGGTCAATGATTGAACTGCCCATACCCTATTTTCAGGGTTCTTTCGACGATTGCACCATCGACGCGAGTGGGTGAACCACTCGTACCTAGATTTTCTAGCTATGTTTGAATTTTGGCTTCAAATTTTGAAGTCATTTGGGGTCTATAAATACCCCAAGTTTTCTTGCATTCCACACATCAATTTTGGGATCAAAATTATATAAAAAAACTTGTGTGAATTGTAAGAAAAAGAAAAGGGGAAGGGAGTTAGCTAAGAGTTATAAAATTCTTGTCTCCCTTATAAGCTCAAGTTGTAAGGGTTTAGTCTTCACCTAAAAGAAATCGATAGTGGATACTGATGTGCCTCAAGGAGGACTCAGGGAGTGCACGTAGGCTGATTGAGACCGAACCACTATAAATATAAGTGTGCTTTAATTGCTTTACTTATTACATTTGATTGCTCTTAATCACTCTCTATTTATATATGAGCCTTAATCTCTCTATTTCTTTTAAGTCAGCTCTAAAGTGGTCAAAATATAAAGAAAAGCTTATATTATTCACTCTTTACTTTACGAAAGTTTTTAAATGAGCACTATTTCTCTTGTACTAATTCACCCCCTCCCTCTTAGTGCCAATTGATCCTAGCACAACCATAATTTCTGTACTCTAAGAAATTCATAATAAAATAGATTAGTTGAAAGAAAAAAAATAAGAGCTTACAAGAGATCATGACCATATTAAACAAACATAGCATACCTAAATATTTTTGGGCAGAAGCCATTAACATGGCTAAGTCATGAATAAGGTTTTTGTAAGACCATTACTTTTCAGAACTCCTTATGAATTGTGAAATAAAAAAACCTGACATTTCATATTTCAAAGTTTTTGGTTGTAAATATTTTATTTTAAATAAAAAAGATATCTTAGGAAATTTTGATGCAAAATTTGATGAAGACATATTTCTTAGTTAATCTCAAATTCAAAAGCTTATTGTGTTTTCAATAAAAGAACTTTAGTTATCGAGGAATCCATTCATATCTTTTTTAATTGAGGTTCCTAAATTAAAGAAAGTTTATTTTAATGATGATTTTGGTTTTGGTACTTTAAATTTGAATAAAAATTCTCCTCTACAAAACAACTTGGATACATCTACTTCCAAGGAGCTAATAATAGGTGATACATCAAAAGGTGTTTAAACTCATTCATCATTTAAAAATTTTTGTGCTAATGTTACCTTTTTATATCAAATTGAACCATAATGCCCTAAAAGATGATTATTGGGTTGTTGCAATGCATAAGAAGCTGAATCAATTTGAGAGAAATAAGGTATAGATGCTTGTTCCTATACCTAGTGACCAACTTGTAATTAGCACTAAATGCGTCCCTAGAAATAAGCAAATAAATATGATATCGTGATTCGAGACAAGGTTAGATTAGTGACCAATGGTTTCAATAAAAAAGAAGGTATTGATTATGAAGAAACTTATGCTCTTGTGACAAGACTTAAAGCCATCAGGATGCTCCTTGCTTATGCTTCTTTTAAAAATTTTAAATTATTTCAAATAGATGTTAAAAGCACATTTCTTAATGGTTCTATTTCTGAAGAAGTTTATGTTGAACAATCATTAGGATTTAAAAATGATCTCTTTTCAAATCACGTTTTTAAATTATAAAAGTCACTTATGGATTGAAGTAAGCCCTTAGAGCTTAGTGGATACCATATTGTTTATTAAATATTTTAAAAATAATTTTCTTATTATTCAAATTTATGTTGTTAACATTATTTTCGGTTCTACTAATAAATCTTTATATAAATATTTTACCAAAAGTATGAGCCAAGAATTTGAAATGAGCTTGATGGACATATTAGCATTTTTGTTAGGACTAACTAAGAAATTAGATGATGGTATTTTCATAGGTCAAACTAAATATACTTTGGATTTGTTAAAACGATTTAGTATGGATAGTGTAAAGGCTATAAATATACCTATGAGTACCTCTATAAAATTAGATTTGGATAACGAAGGAGAAAGTTTTGATAAAAAAAAATCTATAGAGAAATGATACATAGTTTGCTTTATC
Organism: Ensete glaucum; assembly: GCA_021527575.1. Taxonomy (NCBI): domain Eukaryota; kingdom Viridiplantae; phylum Streptophyta; class Magnoliopsida; order Zingiberales; family Musaceae; genus Ensete; species Ensete glaucum. The sequence continues at coordinate 16,414,613 of CM038555.1, read as the reverse complement.
TAATTGCAACTAGACCATATACTATGTTTAGCATTATTTTGTATGCTAGATTTCAGTCCAATTCTAAACAATTTCATTATAAGGCAGTTAAAAGAATATTTAGATATTGAAAAGGAACTTTAAATCTAGGATTATAGTATCCTAAATTAAAAAAATTTGATTTAATTGCCTATGCTAATAGTGACTTTGGAGGTTATAGAATAGATAAAAAAAAGTACATATGGAATATGTCAATTTCGAGGAACACACTTATTTCTTGGTCTACCAAGAAGCACAACTCTATCGTATTACATGCTATACACAAGTAATCTGGATGAAGAACAAGGATTATGAACTTTACTTAAAAAATAATCCTATAACATGATAATACAAGTGCAATTGTTTAACAAAGAATCTCATTCAACATTCTAGGACTAAGCATATTGATAATAGACATCATTTTATTAGGGATCATGTTAGCAATCATAATATATCTTTAGATTTTATTGATACAAAACATTAATTGAGAAATATTTTTACTAAACCATTAAGCGAGGAATAATTTGATTTTATTAGAAGAGAAATAGGTATGTTGAATCTACTAAATGTATGAACTCTGTACATATATGTTTTAATCATTATCTGGGTTTCTCATTTTTCATGACTTCAGTTTTTCTTTTGAATCAAGATTGTTTCCTATGATTGTAAAAAGTGAAATTCATTGAAATGATTTATGTCTTTCTTCACAATTTGATCTTTCTTTTTTCATGTAATGACATTGATGCAAATTTTTTCACTATTGAATCCTTCCCTTCTCTTTCTTTTTGACAATGACAAAAAGGGAGAAGAACTTACAAACATGCATATCCCAAAAGAGAAGAGAAAACTTGCATATTTACATATCCTAAAAGAGAAGACAAAACTTGCATGTTACATTTTTCTCCTTTTTGTTGACAACAAAAGGGGAGAAGTTATGATGATTTAATCATGCATGTATGATATACTTTAAGGGAGAGAAGTTATGAAGTTATGATGATAATTTAAAACTCGAATCATGTATGATATGATGTAATTTGATGATTTGAAATTATGCATAAAATACTTATAATTTTATGATGCATGCAATGATATTTCAACTATGATATAAATTGCTTCGACTTGAATTCGAAGCTGATCACTCTTTTTAAATTCAAGTTTTCTTTATTATAATATAACATATAGATAGGGTGAGTTTAGTTAAACTTCATCATCAATTAGTTGTTATTATCAAAAAGGAGGAGATTGTTGAATCTTGAATTTTGATGATAAAATCAATTGATAAAGTTATGATCTAATATGTGTTCAATAAAGTTATGTAAGACTATCTTTGATCATAAAAAGGCAAAATGATTGAAGTAGAAAAATTAGATGCTGAGCAAGGAGTCAAAGAATGGGCATCAGACCGGAAATCAGATATTATGTCAAGATCGGATGATGTGGGAGTCAATATGCCGATGGATCGAGCAATATGCCGAAGGAGAGCATGATGCGCCAAGGGTTCGGATGAACAAATGACATAATGAACAACATGATTAATATTTCATAATAATTTGTGTAGATCTAAGTAGTTTAGAGTTCTAATTGAGTTGACTTTAAATATAACATAACCAACTCAATTAAGAGGCCATTAGGCCTTATTAGGGCTAATTTAGGCTTATTAGAAAGCTCATTTTAGTGACCCAAAGTAAGGTAAGACACAGTCTTCGAAACTGTGTCAAGCGATGGCACTACCCAGGCTAGCGGTACTACCGCCAAAACACAGTCTCCAAGGTTATTAGGCTACCAAAGCCTTAGAATCCTCAAAAATTTAAATTTTAGCTATATTTTTAAAGCCATTTGGGACATATAAATATCAAGCTCATTCTTTCTTGAGGTAGCAAGAATTAAGAGCAAAAAAATATAAACATACTATTATAATTCTTTGAGAGCTTCCCTTAATTTTTTTGTGTGTAGTTTTTGTTTAAGGGAGAGTTGATAGAATTGTAAACGTTATCTCTTGAACTTGTAAAAGGAGAATAGAGCTATAAGAGGGTAGTTGATCTTCATCCTTTGAAGGAAGATCAATAGTAGAAGTTGGTGACCTTAATGGAGGAGGAATCAGGAGTGAATGTAGGTCACGAGATCGAACCACTATAAATTGGTGTGCCTTCTCTTCTTCTCTTTATTATTTAATTGCCTTTGTATATTACTTAATCATTATCATCCTATAAACATTTTTAATTTTAAGTACTTTTCAGATTCAAGCTTTATCAAACGAATACTCAAATTGACATAAATTTTTTATAAGCACTAATTCAACCCTCTCCCCCTTTCTTAGTGTCGCTTTGATCATAACTATTAGTATCAGAGCCATGTTTCTCTCTATTTATCTTAAAACTCAAGAGAGATGGCTTTTATCAGCAACCAAGAGGGACTTTCTATCACTCACCCTCCCAAGTTCAATGAGACGGACTATACATATTGGAAAAATTGAATGAGAATTTTTCTACTTTCTATGGATTTTGATTTATAGCATATTGTTCAAAGTAGCTTTAAAAAGTCTTCCAAACTGATAAACTAATGAAATAATTTAGAAAAGAAGACTTTCTATTTGAATACTAAAGAGATGAATACTTTAGTTTATGCACTTAATAAAAATAAATTTAATTGGGTTTCTATATATGAAACTGTACATGAGATTTGACACACACTCGTAGTCACACACGAAGACACTAGTCGAGTCAAAGAGTCAAAATTTAATGTTTTGGTGCATAGCTATGAGTTGTTTCATTTGAAACCTAGTGAGACCATTGGAGATATGTACACCTATTTTACGGATATCGTCAATGGTCTAAAAATGCTTGGTAAAAGTTTTTTTTAACTTTGCACTTGTTAAAAAAAAAAATATTAAGATCCCTTCCAAAAAGTTAGGATCCTAAAGTAACGGCAATATAAGAAGCAAAGAACCTAAATAATTTTTCACTTGAAGAACTTATTGCATCTTTGATAACCTAAGAAATAATGTGCACAACACATGATGAACTCGAGAATAACCTTCCAAAGTATAAGAAGACATGACACTTAGAACAGAGGAAGACCACTTGGGATGAAACGACGATGATGATGAGTTAGCACTACTTATAATAAAATTTAAGAAATTCCTAAAAGTCAACCAAAACAAAACAAGACACTAAAAATAACAGTGAAATAAAAAAAGGCTCAATAATATGCTATGAATACAAGAAGCTGAAATATTTAAAAAATAAATGTCCTCGAGTGAAGAAGAAACAACCTAAGAAGAAGAAGGCACTCAAAGCTACTTGGGACGACTTTAAGTTTATCCGAAGATGAGGAGCCAACCAACAAGGAATAAGTTACAAATTACACATTAATGGCATTTGGCAATGATGTAAGTAATCCAAATAAATCTTTCTTATCTTATGATGAATTATTGAATATATTTAATGACTTATTTAATAATTTTAAATTAGTTATTAAAAAATATAAATTATTAAAAAAGGATCATGCTTTTTTTGCTAGTGAATTTAAAAATTTAAAAATAAGTATAATAAATGTATGTTAGCTCCTTGCATTAAGTGTCAAGAGCTAGATACACTTAAGAAAGAAAATATTTTAGTATAATAAATATTAGAAAATTTTGAAATATGTAACAAATCCTTAAACATGATCCTTGCTAATAAGGGTCATGTTCATAAAAAGGAAGGAACTGATTTTGTGAGTAATACTCAACAAAAGCTAACCATCTTATTAAAGGACCGATATTATATGTTTCATCAGGAAATAAATATATTTTTTGTGGTAAATTTGGGCATTATACCTATAAATATTCATTTAAAAGGCGTAGTCCACACAAATTAATTTGGGTTCCTAAAGGAGCCATAAATAACTCAATCAAATTAATTTGGGTTTCTAAAGGAGCCATAAATAACTCAATGCTAATATTTAAGATAGGTTGTTGGGGGATCAAAAGTTGAATAGGTACCTAAAAGAACACCCCCTTTCTTGTAGATATGTTTACAGTCAAACACTAGGAGCAAGAGATGGTAACTTGATAGTGGATGCTCACGACATATGATTGGAGATCTAACACACTTCTCTAAGCTCACTAGCCAAGATGAAGGATATATTATTTTTAGAGACAACAAGGGAAAAATTATTGGTAAAGGAACCATAGGTAGCAAGTCAAACCTTTAGATTGAAGATGTACTATTAATAGATGGTTTAAAACATAAACAATAGTCAATTACATGATAAAAGATATATTATCAAATTTGAATCTAATACCTGTATAATTGAAATACCACACAAAAATAGATCTATGATTGCGTTAAAAAATAATAATGTGTATACTATTGATATTGATGATTTTTGTGATAAAATATGTTTTTCGGCTATAAAAAATGATGCATGACTTTAGCATAGGAGATTAGGTCCTGCTAGCATGAAACTAATCTCTTAAATCATAACTAGAGAACTTGTAAGAGGAATGTCTAGTATCAAGTTTGTCAAAGATAAAGTTTATGATGCATGCCAATTAGAAAACAAATAAAAGTAGTTTCAAATCAAAGAATCAAATAAGCATCTCTGGACTACTACAATGGATCTATATAGATTTATTTGGACCAATTGATATAATAAGTCTAGGAGGTAGTAAATATGCCTTTGTAATTGTAGATGATTATAGTAGATACACTTGGACATACTTATTAACATACAAAAGTGACTGCTTTAAATATTTTTTAAAATTTTGTAAACTTGTTTAAAATAAAAAGGGTTTTACGATTTTGTCTATCTATAGTGATCACAATAGTGAGTTTCAAAACGATGATTTTCAAAATTTTTGTGAGTCAAATGGGTACAATTATAATTTCTCTACTCCAAGAAATCTATAACAAAATGAAGTAGTTGAACAAAAAAAAGGAACTTACAAGAGATGGAAAGGACAATGTTAAATGAATACAACCTACCTAAATATTTTTGGGTCAAAGCGGTTAACACGACATGCTATGCCATGAACAAGGTTAAGACTATTACTTTTCAAAACTCCTTATAAATCATGGAATAATAAAAGACTTGAAATTTCATATTTCAAATTTTTTGGTTGTAAATACTTTATTTTAAATAAAAATGATGTATTAGGAAAGTTTGATGCAAAATCCGACGAAGACATATTTCTTAGTTATTCCTCAAGTTCAAAAGCTTATCGTGTTTTCAATAAAAGGACTTTAGTTATTGAGGAATCTATTTATATCATTTTTAATGATATTTTTGAATTAAAGAAAATTAATTTTGGTGATGATTTTGATTTTGGTACTTTAAATGAATGAAAATACTCTTCTCCAAGACAACTTTGATGCATCTGCTTCCAAGAAACCCTTATCCAAGAAACGAAAGTACATAGATGCTCATCCTAAGGAGCTAATAATAAGAAATACATCAAAAGATGTTCAAACTCATTTATCATTTAAATTTTTTTAGGTTAATGTCACATTTTTATAACCAAAATACATTTATGATACCCTAAAAGATTATTCTTGGGTTATTACAATGCATGAGAAGTTAAATCAATTTGAGAGGAATAAGGTATTGACACTTATTCCTAGACCTATTGACTAACTTGTAATCGGCACTAAATGGGTCTTTAAAAATAAGCAAGATGAATCTTGTAACGTGATTCGCAACAAGACTAGATTAGTGTCCAAAGCTTTTAACTAAAAAGAAGATATTGATTATGAAGAAACCTTCGCTCCTATGGCAAGATATAAAGCCATTAGGATGCTCCTTGGTTATATTTTTTTAATTTTAAATTATTTCAAATAGATGTTAAAAGTATATTTTTTTATGGTTTTATTTCTAAAGAAGTTTATGTTGAATAACCATGAGGATTTGAAAATGATCTATTTCCAAACCATAATTTTAAATTATTAAAGACACTTTATGGATTGAAGAAAGCCTCTAGGGCTTGGTATGAGAGACTTAGCTCTTTTCTTATTCAAAATAATTTTTTTAAAAGGCAAGGTGGATACCATGTTATTTATTAAATATTTTAAAAATAATTTTCTTATTATTCATATTTATGTTGATAACATTATTTTCGATTTTACTAATGAGTTTTTATGTAACTCTTTTACCAAAAGTATGGACTAAGAATTTAAAATAAGTTTGATGGGCGAATTAACATTTTTCTTAGGACTACAAATTAAGCAATTAGATGATGTTATTTTCGTAGGTCAAACTAAGTATACTTTGGATTTATTAAAATGATTTGGTATGGATAGTGCTGAGGATATAAATACACCTATAAGCACCTCTACAAAATTAGGTTTGGATAATGAAGGATAAAGTCTTGATAAAAAAACCTATAAAGGAATGATAGGTAATTTGCTATATCTAACTACAACTAGACCAGAAATTATGTTTCGAGTTAATCAATGTGCTAGATTTCAGTACAATTCTAAACAATCTTATTGCAAGGCAGTTAAAAGAATACTTGGATATTTAAAAAGAACTTCAAATCTAAGATAATGGTATCTTAAATCAGAAAATTTTAATTTAATTGCCTATGCTAATACTGACTTTGGAGGTGTAGAATAGACAGAAAAAGTACTTCTAGAATATGTTATTTCTTAGTATACGCACTTGCTTTTTAGTTTTCCAAGAAGCAAAACTCTGTCAGTAGGTGCATGTTGTGCAAAAGTAATATTGATGAAGAACACTTTAGAAGATTATGGACTTTACTTAAAAAATATTTCAATAAAATGTGATAATACAAGTGCAATTTGTTTAACAAAGAATCTCATTCAACATTCTAGGACTAAGCACATTGATATTATGTATCATTTTATTAAGGTCACGTTAGCAATCATGATCTATCGTTAGATTTTATTGATATAAAACATCAATTGGTAGATATTTTTACTAAACCATTAAGCAAGGAGCAATTTGATTTTATTAGGAGAGAAATAGGCATGTTGAATCTACCATACATGAACTCTTTACATATATGCTTTGATCATTATCTTGGTTTCTCATTTTTTATGACTTAAGTTTTTCTTTTGAATCAAGATCATTTCATATGATTCCTCTTCTTGCTATTTATAAAAGGAGAGAAATTCGTCGAAATGATTCATGACTTTTTTCACGATTTGATATTTCATATGATGATGTTGATGCAAATATTTGCACTATTTAATCCTTCTCTTCTTTTTCTTTTTGACAATGGCAAAGAGGGAGAAAAACTTATAAACATGCACATCCCAAAAAAGAAGACAAAACTTGCATGTTTGTACATCCTAAAAGAGAAGACAAAACTTGCATGTTATACTTTTCTCCTTTCTATTGACGATAAAAAGGGATAAGTTATGATACTTTAATCATGCATGTATGATGTAATTTAAGAGAGATAAGTTATGATGATAATGTAAAACTTGAATCATGTATCATATGATGTAATTTGATGATTTAAAATTATGCATGAAATACTTATGATTTTTTGATGAATGCAATGATATTTCAACTATGATTCAGATTACTTTTGACTTGAATTCAAAGCTTATTACTCATTTTGAATTCAAGATTTTTTTATTACAATATGACATAAAGATAGGAGGAGTTTAGTTAAACTATATCATCAATTGGTTGTCATCATAAAAAAGGGAGAGATTATTGAATCTCGAATTTTGATGATAAAATCAATTGATAAAGTTATGATCTAATCTATGTTCAAGAAAGTAATGCAGGACTATCTTTTATCATTAAAAGGTAAAACAATTAAGTAGAAAAATTAAAAATTGGGCCGGAGTCAAAGAACGAGCATTTGGCCGGAAATTAGATGGATTGAGCAATATGCCGAAGGCGAGCATGATGCGCCGAGGGTTTGGATGAACAAATGACATACTAGATAATATGATTAAAACTTTGTAATAATTTGTCTATATCGAAGTAGTTTAGAGTTCTAATTGAGTTGGCTTTAAATGTAACATAACTAACTCAAGTAAGAGGTTGTTAGGCCTTAATTAGGACTGATTTAGGCTTATTAGAAAGATCATTTCAGTGACCCAAGGTTAGGGAAGACATAGTCTTTGAAGACATAGTCTCCGAGAAGACAGTCTTCGAAATTGTGTTAGGTGATGGTACCACCCAAACACAATCTCCCAAACTATGTCAGGCGGTGGTACCGCCCAAGTTAGTGGTACTACCTCTAAAACACACTCTCCAAGGGTATGAGGCTGCCAAAACCTTGGAATCTCTAAAATTTTAAATTTTGGCTCTATTTTTGAAGCCATTTGGGGCCTATAAATACCCCATATATTCTTCTTTGAGGTAGCAAGGATTAAGAGCAAAAAGCTTATGAAAACGCTATTGTAATTCTTTGAGAGCTCTCCCTCATTTCTTGTATAGTTTTTGTTTAAGGGAGAATTGAGATAATTGTAAAGGTTATCTCTTAAACTTGTAAAAGGAGAATAGAGCTATAAGAGGGTAGTTAATCTTCACCCATTAAAGGAAGATTAATAATGGAAGCTAATAACCTCAAAAGAGGAGGAATCGAGAGTGCACTTAGGTCACGAGACCGACCCACTATTAATTGGTGTGCGTTTACTTCTCCTCTCTATTGTTTACTTGCCTTTGTATATTGCTTTACTTAATTATTATCATCCTACAAATGCTTTTAAGTTTAAATGCTTTTCGGATTCAAGCTTTATCAAACGAAGACTAAAATCAATGTAAATTTTTCACAAGCACTAATTCACCCCTTGGCACTAAGAGGAGAGGACGGGGGGTGGGGGGATGAATTAGTACAAGTGTAAATTCTCGTTTTAAACATAAATTTTTTGATTTAAGCAAGATAGGAAGATCCAAAGCTTTTTGTTCAAGTAAAGCAAGTGAGTGATTAAAAAAAGATTACTAAATTACTTAAGAAAGAACAAGAAAATCCCAAAGATAAGCAACGTCATAAGTGAAGTGCTTGACGTGAAAACTTTCAAATAGTAAACTAAATCGGAAGCATCAATACTAAATTAGTAAGCAAGGAAAGCAAAAGAAGAAATTATAAGTTTTATATTGGTTTGGAACCAACGGGCCTACGTCTACTCCCGAGCCCTCCTTAAGGCATACCAGCGTCCACTATTGATCTGCTTTGGATAAAGACCAAACTCTTACACTTTTCTTATAAGTGAGACTTGATTACAACTCTTTGATCACTCCCTTACCTTTTTTTTTTTTCCTTACAAATCACATAAGTTTTTTTTTCATAGAATTTTATCCCCAAAATTATTATATGGAATGCAAGAAAACTTGGGGTATTTATAGGCCCCAAATGACTTTAGAAATTATAGCAAAAAAATTCAAACATACTTATAAAATCTGGGTATGGGCGGTTCAGCTACAAGCCTAGGTGGGTTAACCATCAAAAGTACCCAGAATCTTGGGTATAGGCAGTTCAGTAGCCCAGCCTGGGTGGTTTACCCATCATCAGCCACCCGAAAACCAAATACAGGTGGTTTACTCATCGGTCCTGGGTAGTTTAGCCATTGACAACCACTGGCAGCTACCTTGTTTCCAGGGTACGAGCGGTCCAACCACCTCTCACTGGCAGTTTACCCGTTGGAATCTTCAGAAAAGTGGTTCCCTCCACTTTTCGAATTTCAGCTTAAACTTGATGTTGACCAATTCTTTGATCAACTAATTGAGCTCAATCTGAGCTCAATCAAACCTCGTAGTGGACCTTGTTGCCTCATTGAGTTAATTTGGATTCATTCCAAATCCAACCCAATTAAGAATCAATCTCTAATTGTGGCTTAATGATTATAACTCTTAATAACTAATCAAGCTTAACCAAGTCCTAACTTCCACCAATCTGGTGGCCTCCAGCATTCTTGTAGTGAGTCCTATGGTCTTCTTCTGTCTCCCAATGCATTCCCAGCGAGCTTTCTGATCCCTTCGGTGAATCTCCTAGCGAACTCTCGATAAGGTGTCACTATATCGTCCGAACTCAGCTCGATGCCCAAGCTTGATCTTGGCCCATCATCTGGTTATAACTCTATTACTCCTATTATAGTTAGACCTACAATTCTTCCTCTAACACATATGTTAGATTAAACATTCCTCAATTGATTTCATTATCAAAATCTGAGATTCAACACCTTTTAGTATCACTTTGATCCTAATACAATCGAACATAATTGACTTACGATTCGACCAAAACTCATTCTAACTTGATGTGTGGTTAACCCGTCAAACCTTTAGGTCCAACATCTCACACCATATATTGACGAGTGAATTTGGGTATAAAGACAAGGGAAGATCCATTTTAGTCCCCATCCCTGTTTAGCACATCCTCATGGGTAGACATATCTATCGGTATAATTGACGCATATCCCTATACATGTATAAATTTGATAAACCCAATTAGTGTAACTTGCGCCCAATTCACACAAGAACAAATCTAGCAAAACTTTGAGTTAGCCCAAATTGACGGATACACTTGTTAGATTTGTCTCATTTGGAATTAAAATATAGTATTAACAAATTTTCATATGAAAAGTCAGTTATATATATATATATATATATATATATATATATATATATACTCATAATAAAACTTAATAATGAGGTTTTATCGGATGATGGCCATGTTTGCTTTTTACCAGGGGGGGCCCTTATTTTACATTAGGACCAAAATACCCTTGTCAAAATTTAAAAACTAATATCCGTTGATCATAGTTGACTCTGGTTTATTTGCGTGGAACTGACTCGTTTGATTGATCGGTTCAATAGAACACTATGTATTTGATTTATTATTAGTTGGGCCTAGATTGCTTTTTATTTATTCTCAAATCACCTATCTACTCATTCCACCAATGCAATAGCAACATGCAACAAGGTTGTCATTGTCAACCTTCGCTGGTGGTGGTGGTGGTGGTCATCTATGTGGCTGTCATCGTTGCCAACAGGAAGAAAAGGGACGGAAGAAGCCTTAGCTCTCTTAATAGCTACAGTAGGTAGGTGTCAATAGAAAGAAGAGGAAGGGGTCACATTGACGACTTTGGGAGTGGCGTTAATGGCATCGGCTTCCTACAAAATACTATCATCAGGGAGGAAGAAAGGGGTCACAATCATCATCAACAACAATGTAGGATGTGGATGTTGCCTTTGGAGTATATTGGCCGGTTGACATAAATATTATAATTATGTAAATTATTATGTAAAAAATTATTATGTCGGGATTAAAATCAAATAAGACAAGATCTGTTTACGATGCATACCTTTAGATGCCATCTGATTGAGATCCAATTAGATCTTCAAAAGCACCGTCCGTTGGATCTGAATAACACCAAATATCGATCTGCAAGGAGAACTAGAATGGATCTAGACCCCTTTTCATCTATTTCTATCCTTTCACATGACCATCTTAATTGATGGTTTTCGGAGATCAAGAGAATAACCATAATCTCTTGCTCTATTCACCCCTTTGCAGTTCTGTGCAGTGCCGTGCATTGGGTTTATAATAGGTCCTGTCTATTTATAGGCAAGAGCAAAAGGTCTAGGGTAAGTTATTAGGAGAGTTCCTTCTATCAAGGGCATCCCCTAAAATATCGCAATATAATATGGACTTTATTTAATATTGACTAATATCTTTTATTAGAATCTAAATAATCCATAATATATCTTATTCAATTAATAAAAGACCACATAATCTTACATGACCTTATTACTATCCATCATCATGATGGCCTTCTTACTATTCATCATCATATCTCTTTCTGTCCATCAAGCCACCTATTGAATAAGAAAAAGGATAAATTCATAAAGTTATGGTAATTTTGAATAAATTTGAAAATAATTTAGGATAAGTTAGAACTACAATACCTAGTTTGAAAAATAAATTCTAAATTCATCTAAAACTAAAAAATAATTTAAGAAAAATTCTACTAAACATGTTAAAAACATGTTTATAGTCTTTGAAAATAATTTTAATATTTACATTTGAGTTACACTCGAGTTATACAAAATCATAGATTTAATGTAAAAATCTCATATTTCACCTGTTATTGTAATTATGTCATGACGAGGTGTTGACATAGTTAGATTCAATCTGAGTGCACGAGACTGCCAACAGTTTCATTGAGCAGGCTGGTGGGCATTGACAAGAGGCCCGATTACAGGGTGGCATGTCTGCTCCTCCGATTCCTCCCACCTCCAAATTGTCTGTGCCCTGTACAATGGTCAGAGCTAGGCAGAGGGATCACGACTTGACCCCTCCGATGCTTAAGTTAATCGAGGTCGGAGCTCTAAAACTCGGACAACCTTTGAGGGAAGAGAACTGTAATGTGGAAGTATTGAGAGTCCGACCTCCTGTACTATTCTTGGGGGGTGGCTTTTATACCTCTAGCCTTGGGTTGATGTACGTGGTTATTTAATGCGTACTGACGCTTCGAGCGGTCGACCCATACACTATGTGCCAACGCCGTTTGGACCATGCGGCACTGCTCCTTGCTTCTCGAGTGGCAGGATATGAGGCTATGCTGCTCGTATTTGTCAAGGGATCGTTGCTACGGAGGATGGATGATCAAGTTACCCCAATTCATAGGATTGAGTTGGCTCGGGGTGCTCGACTGGCTCTACTATGGCGATCCGAGGGCCCCCCTGGAATGGGGGGCAAGATATATCAGATCATCACCAATTAATGATCATAAAATAAAAAATAAAAAATGATCAAAATTATGTTAAAAGCATGTTATTATAGTCTTAGATAGGTTTGGATAGGTTTATGGATAATTCTAACATTTATACTTGAGTTACACTAGATCATCGTCAATTAATGACCTTAGAATCATAAAAAAAAAAGTGATACAAAATATGTTACAAATATGTTTTTATAGGTTTGTTGAAGTTTGTAGTGGTTTGGAGATAATATCAATATTTACACTTCAGTTAAGTTACATTCCATCACATAATCAAGATATCTCTTATTTCATTAATTAATGACCCAAAAATTAGAAAAAAATAAAAAATGATACAAAACATGTTATTATAATTTTGAAGAAGTTTAGGTAGGTTTGGAAATAATCTTAATATCTATACTTAATTACTCAGTTATACTCAATCATAGATCCAACCCAAAGTATCTTATTTAAAAAATTAAGCATCTTAAATTGACACACAAGTGGGAAACATGACAATTATATATAATGAATCACAATAGAATCACTTTTTGATAATAATTTTAAAGTAGTTCACAGACTAAACAGATAACTAATACCATATGAGAGCAATTCACATTAATATTAATCAGATTCGATCCCAAACCAATTTGACATTTTAAATCAATTTGTATATCAACATAGGCCATCATAAAAGTCCTTAACAATAACAATGTTTCAAATGTTTCATAAGTTAGCATCTCTCCATGTCATCATGCCACACAATAACAGTCGTCCAATATGTCATTTGCAATTTTAAGCCTAAATAGTAGCATATCTCCTTTGCTATATTCCATGTCTTTGTCCATCAACAAGTAATCTATGTACTTAATCAAGAATATAATGTAATTATTGTTATCAAAATAAGAAAGAAATAATTAGTATAATAATTACACAACTTGACCAATGTGAATGACATTATTTACTTCTGATCTATATTTATAAGAATCTTCTCTTCAATGTCAAGATAGAGACTATCTAAATCAACAGTCAATATATCTTTGAATTTTTTTAAGGATCAATTGACACTAAAAAGGGAGATAATTTTAGTTTAATAAAAACTTTCGTTCAAAGTAAAAATGATATCGGAAGTACTTCATTCAAATAGAATAACTGAGCAATTTAATCTTATAGAATGATGCTAAATTTTTCACTTAAAGAAGGCTCAAGTAAGAACATACAAATCCAAAAGGAAAGATAAGAGGCACTCACAGATTTATAGTGGTTCGACTATAACTTGGCATATGTCCACTACCCGAGTCCTCTTCGTCGAGGACCACCGGTATCTACTACCAATCTTCTTCGGGTAAAGATCAAACCTTTACACTTTTCACTCTCCTTTTCATAGGTTTAGGAGAGAAACCTCACAAGTTTTACACTTACAACTCACAATGGAGACTTTACAAAGATTACAACTATTTTTCTCACTCCCTTGCCCCCTTTTCTTTTCTTGTACAATTTTAGCATACTATTTTTCACAAAATTTCTAGCTCAATGTGTTATGTTAAATGTAATAAAACTTAAAATACTTATAGACCTCAATTGGCTTTAGAAATTAGAGTAAAAAATTTAAATGTATTTGGAAAATCAGGGTATAGGCAAGACTATCGCTGGTGCTGAGGGTACCACCGCTAAAAGCTGCTCGAAAAATAGGGTGATGATGGTACAACTATCGACTTAGGCAGTACTACTGTCACCCATCGACGATATAAGGGAATCCTCGAAAAGTGATTCGTCCACTTTTCTAAACTTGGCTTGTACCTTTAGTTGATCACTTTTCAAGTCAATCAAATTGAGCTCAACCTTAGCTTAATCTAAACCCAAGTGTGGACCCGATTTGCCTCACTTGAGTTAATTTGGATTCCTTCCAAATCTAATTAAGTAGGACTCAAACCTAACCAATGCTAACTATGACTAATTAATTATAATAATTACGACCATTAAGTCCAACAAGACCCTCCCAGACAAGCTTTCGGCAACCCCTAATGATCTTCGGTAAGTCTCTTGGTCTTCTTCCAGCGAACTCCCGATCACCTCTGATGAGCTCTCGGCAAACTCTCGATAAGCCCCTGATTCATTCGGTAAGCCTTTGGCGAGTCTCTCAGCGAGATTCCACTGCATTATCCGAACCCAAACCCAATGCTCGGTCTTGACTCTATATGATTGTAATTTTGTTTCTCTGTTATAGTTTATACTACATCAATTATCTTTGACACATATATTAGATCAATAAATCATCAATTGATTTTATCATTAAAATTTGAGATTAAATAATCTATCTCTTTTTTATAATGATAATCAATTGATGTCGAGAGTTAAACTTTACTCTTCCTAAATCCATGTCATAATCCAAATAAGAAAAACTTAAATTCAGGAGAATCAAACACTCTTGAATTCAAGTATCATAACATCCATTTTATCAAATTTTGAAATAATATATCATGAATTTTAAAAATCATCAATGATACATGATATAACATTAATTTCAATCATCAAATTATGAATCATTCAAGGATATTCTAGGAATTTTAAAATTCATGCATTAGTTATATAATTAATTTTAAATTTTTTTCTTTAAAAAGAATAAATGCCTCATTTTATCATTTTTATATTTATATCATCAATTTGCTATTTCTCTTCTTTTGTCATCAACAAAAAGAGATAAAATAATGAACAAGTAATTTCAAGATACATAAACTTAACATATATCAATATCTTTTATATTTATGTAAAATAAATATTGATTAAATATTTAATACTTCATTGCTCCCCCTTAATGAAATACGATAAAAACATAATTTTCCCATGAAATTTTTTTCCTCTTTTGGTAAATAAGAAATAAGTAGAAACAAGGGAGGAGAGTGAAAAATATATCACAAAAATAGGGCTTAATCTTATAAATTCTAAAATCTAAAAAATTTAGAGCTATCCATGTAATTTAATTCATTTTATGTAGATCTTAAACAAAAATAGCAAACCAAGCAAATCATACATTTTGATAGTTTAGCATTCATAGCTTTCTTCTAGTAAAGTCAAATTTAATGGTTTAATAAAAATATTTGCTAATTGATGCTTAGTATCAATAAATTCCAAAGATATGTCATGATTATTCACATGATCCCTAATAAAGTGATATCTATTATTGATATATTTAGTTCTTGAGTATTAAATGAGATTTTTGGTTAAGTATATTACACTTGTATTGTCATATTTTAAAGGGATATTTTTCAGATAAATTTTGTAATCTTCTAATATATTTTTCATCCAATGACTTGAGCACAACAAGCCCTAGTTGCAATATATTCAGCTTTAGTGGTAGATGAAATAATCGAATTTTGTTTCTTGGAAGACCAAGAAACATGAGTATGCCCTAAAAATTGACATGTCCCGATATTATTTTTTTCTATCTATTCTACATCCTCCAAAATCAGCATCCGCATAATTAAATCAAAGTTTTTAGGTTTTGGATATTATAAACCTAAGTTAGAGATTTCTTTTAAATATCTAGGTATTACTTTAACTGCGTGAGAAAGTTTAGGATTGAATTGAAATCTTACACATAATCTAACACTAAATATTATATCTGGTCTAGTACTTGTTAAAAGCAACAAGCTATCTATCAATCCTCTATAGGTTCTTTGGTTACGATTTTCTCCTTCATTATTTAAGTCTAACTTTGTATAAGTGCTCATGAGTGTGTTTATAATCTTAGCATTTTTCATACCAAAATATTTTAGCAAGTCTAAGGTAAACTTAGTTTGACTAATAAAGATACTATCATTTAATTGTTTTATTTGCAATCATAATAAAAAAGTTAACTCACCCATTAGACTCATCTCAATTTTTTGGCTCATACTTTTGGCAAAAGATTCACATAAGGATTTATTTGTTAAACCAAAAATTATATCATTAACATAAATTTGAATAACAAAAATATAATTTTTAAAATATTTAAAAAATAATGTGGTATTAACCTTATATTTCAAAAAATTAGTTGAAATAAGAAAAAAACTAAGTCTTTAATACCAAGCCCGAGGGGCTTATTTCAATCCATAAAGAGCTTCGATTGAAACATGATTCGAAAGAAAACTATTTTTAAAACTAGGAAGTTATTTAACATACACTTCTTTAGAAATGAAACCATTAAGAAAAATATTTTTAACATCCATTTGAAATAACTTAAAATTTTTTAAAAGATGCAAAGACAAGGAGCATCCTTATGGCTTCAAGTCTAGCTACAGGAGCGAAAGTCTCTTTATAATTGATCCATTCTTCTTGGTTGAAATTTTTGACCACTAATCTAGTCTTGTTTCTAACCATGATATCATTTTCATCTTACTTGTTTCTAAAGACTCATTTAGTATTAATCAATAAGCGATCATTAAGTTTAGGAACAAGCTCCCATACCTTATTTTTCTCAAATTGATTTAACTCTTCATATATTGCAATAACCCAAGAGTCATCTCATAGGGCTTCATCAATGCATTTTGGTTCAACTTGAGAAAGAAATGCGATATTAGCATAAAAAAATTAAAAAAAATGACTTTAAACACCTCTTGATGTATCTTTTATTATAAGTTTCTTAAGATGAGCATTTACATACTTCTATTCCTTAGGTAAGGATTTGGAAGTAGATTCATCCAAGTTGCTTTTAAGAGGATATAAATTCAAAAAACCAAAATCAAATTTATCATCAAAAGCAATTTTCTTAAGTTCAAAAATCTCATTGAAAACAACATGAATATATTCGTAAATTACTAAAGTTATTTTATTGAATATACGACAAGCTTTTGAAATAGAGGAATAACTAAGAAAAATACATTTATCAGATTTTGCATCAAATTTTCCTAATACATTCATTTCATTCAAAATAAAATATTTATAACCAAAAACTTTAAAATATGAAATATTGAATTTTTTACCATTCCACAATTCATAAAGAGTTTTAGAGAGTATGGTCTTACAAGAACCCTATTAAAAACATAACATATCATGTTAACAGCTTTGGCACAAAAATATTTGGGTTGGCTATGTTCATTTAACATAGTTCTTGTTATTTCTTATAAGCTCCTATTTTTTCTTTTTGCTACTCTATTTTATTGTGAATTTCTTGGAGTAAAGAAGTTGTGGTACCCATTTGACTCATAAAACTTTTGAAACTCATTGTTTTGAAATTCACCACCATGATTATTATGTATTGACGAATTCATAAAACCTTTTTAATTTTAAATAATTTTAAAAAATATTTAAAAGAATTACTTTTGTATGCCAAGAAATAAGTCCAAGTATATCTACTATAATAAATGCATAATTGCTACCTCCTATACTTGTATTATCAATTGGTCTAAATAAATTCATATGGATCAATTGTAGTGCCCTAGATGTGATTATTTGATTTTTTTGACTTAAAGCTAATTTTAATTTATTTTCCTAATTGACAAGTATCATATATTTTATCCTTAATAAATTTAAGATTAGATAGTCCTCTTACTAAATCTCTAGTTGAAATATGGTTTAGTAGTTTCATGCTAGTATGATTTAGTCTCCTATGCCAAATCCAAGCATCATCATTTAAGATCGAGAAGTATGTTTCATCACAAAACTTTTTAATATCAATGGTATATACATTATTATTTCTTAAGATAATCAAATATTTGTTTTTGTATAGCTTTTCAATTATACAAGCATTAGATTCAAATTTAACAATATATTCTTTATCACATAATTAGCTAATATTAAGTAGATTATGTTTTAAACTATCAATTAGTAACATATCGTCAATCAAAAGGTTTTATATGTTACCTATGATTCCTTTCCTAATGATTTTACATTTATTATTATCTCCAAAGATGACAACTCCTTCATTTAGGCTAATGAGCTTAGAAAAATAAGTTGGATCTCTGGTTATGTGCTTTGAGCATCTACTATCAAGGTACCATTTTGTCACAAACTTAGATAGTTTTGCCTAAGTCGTGCGGTACCCTTGCGTGTCTATCCACAAAGGTCAGCTTCTCCGAAATCTCAAAGGTCCCTTTGGACCTATAAAAGAGAGAATGGGTTAGAGAAAATATTTTCCACGGGATCCACAAGCAACCACTTTAGCAAACACTTTATATAGTCAATACAAATTACAACCATAGACTTTATAAGCTCTGAACAGTTGCATATAAAGGATCAAGGTCCATTACAGACTTAAGTCCCCATAAGTATCCACATAACACAACTCTCATTTACAAGCCAAAACTAGCCATGAAAGCTAACCAAACGAGAGTTGCCTAGTCTACTACAAGCCCACTACTTGCTGTAGAAAGTATGTACAAAAATCAAAAGACAGACAAACATGAGCATTACGTCAAACACCTTGTTTATATTTTTGTCTGTGACATTCTCACCCACTTATTCCTTCAAATTCTTTATCGAAGCCACTGCAGACACTACATCTCCTTGCCTTTTGCTGAATCTTTAATCTTTTGCTCTGGCTGCAACATGTCTCTTGGCTCTCAACTACTCTCCGCCACTATTGTTGAGTAATCAAACTCTGATATGTCATGCTGCTTCAACTCACCAATGACTGACTCTCATGTAGGTTGGCTGAGTTGTGCAGATCCTTGTTGATTCTTGTGGATCCTTTTGATAAAGGAAAGAGACATTCCTTATTTTGCACCAGTATATCAAATGTCTCATGCTACTTAAACTAGGTGGATGCTTGTTGGAGCTTTCATGAGCATCGCCTCACAGACTTTGAAGTTTTTGAAGTCCTTGCTTCACAAAATTTGCCTATTAATTCTTATTTAACTTAATTGTCACTTCCAAGTAGGTTCGTATCACTTCCACTTTCGATTGGCCTTCTATTGGGAAATGAAGTGGATAATCTACTCTCAGTAGTACTGATCACTATTGGTGGGGATTTAATAACTCGTCTTCTATTAGATTTCTTTGAAGGGTCTTTAAACTTATGCAGAGCTCCTCTACATGACAAATAAGAGAACTGGGGTACTAGTTTCGCCCATTCTCTTAGGAGTTTAGAAGGCAAAGTTACTTGACTTCGCTCACCTCCTCGAGGTTATACTTCATGCATCGAGCTGGTTACTAGTCTTCACCCACTCTTTGCTCATACTTTCGAGGCACCTGAAGTGTTTGCACTCCTAGTGTTGAGTTATATACTGTGATTTGTCTTCTCTATGCTATCAAACTTTCAGAATGCAAGAAGTTTTACCTAAAAAGAGCAAAATTTGTCCCCAACTTCGAGCAACTATTTGATAGTTTTGGTTGCCTTTGGGATTGTACCATCTTTTCTATCATTTTTGTCTCTTACTCCTCTAAGTAAAAAAGGTACAACATCACATACTGCCTACTTTGTTCCTTGGTTAAGTACTCTTGCATCAACCCGAAGTCCCCCACTTTCAGCTATCTTGATGAGAAATCTATTGACACTAATCTTATGAAGTTCTTTGGCCTCTACCTTTCTGCCTTGTCCTGGTACTTGGAGTTTGCCTCTGCATTCTTCAGCTCCTCAGCCCCTTTCACGACCAATACTCTCTCTATGAGAGCAAGGGATCGATGACTCCACAGAAGTCCTGACTCTATGATACCATGGCATTGCAAAGCCCATGGCCCTACTATCTGTTGTCTTGCATCTGCGTCCCTTTCTTTGAGATCGGTAGATCCGCCTCTATAGCACTATGACACTCCTCCAAGTCCATCTCTTTTCTGACCGACACTTCACTTTTGGGTAGCTAAGCCCCTCTAGACTCGTTGTCGCTTCCTCGCCCCTTTCGACCATATGCTTCAATACTTCTGTATTTTCTAAGTAGTTTCCCTTGGTCGATGGAAAGATAGATTACAACTCCTATGCATGGCCTCTGCTATTTTGTTGCAGGGCTCGTGCCGATTTGGTTCTCTTAAGCTTCTTTGGTAGCAATGTTCACTTACTCAGTATTATCCTCTGACTTATGGGGCTCCCATAAGCAAATGTGAGTACTGAAGCAATCCAACTCTCTAGTCACTTTGATCATACCTTTGTATGATCAAGTCCCCCATGGGACTTGCTGGTACTTACACTCAGAATTCTCCCTCGGTGGTATACAGATGTTGATGACTAGGCTTTCATCCGATGCAAGATATGATACACACACACACAAAGAAGACTCGCCGCTGTGGTATTATAGCATTCAATCCTTAAATCCATAGTATCACGGACAATAATATAAATAAGGTGTTCGATGAAATGCTTATGTTTATCCGTGTCCTTCGGTTTGTGTACATACCTTGTACAGTAAGTAGCATGCTTACAATAGGTTTAACAGCCCTGTTTTGGTTTACTTTATGGCAGATCTTGGCTTGTAAATACGAGGGTATCTTGTAAACACTTGTGGGAGACTTCGGTCTGTAATAGACTATTATCCTTTGTGTGCAACCTTTCTGAGTTTGTAATGTCCATGGGTGTAATTTCTATGTGATTTTATAAAGTTTTTGCTTGAGCAGTTGCTTGTGGATCCCATGGGAATTGCTTCTTCTGGCCCGTTTTCTCTTTTGTAAGTCTAAGGGACTCTAGGAGATCTCGGGGAGGGCTGACCCTTATGAACGGACACGTATGGATGCCGCATAGATAGCTTAGGCAAAATCAGCTAAGGCCGTGACAATGTGGTATCAGAGCAAGACAAGCATACGCAGAAACACTCACCATGCAAATGTGGGGGACCTAGTTGGGCTGTGTGGAGGACAACTAGCACACACAATCGTTTAGGAGAAACAAACATTGAGATGTAGGGAAATGAGTCACTTAGAGGAGCAGACATTCAGGTTTGACATTCAGAGGCATGGCCAACCCCTTTGCGTGAGAGACACCATGAGGACAAGCAAGCACAGAAGAATGCATAGCACACAAAGATTGGGATGGTTGAGTTCGAGCTATAGCTCGACATTGGCAACCAAACTTAATGGTGCTCAAGGCAAAGTGAGACGCTTGGTGAAAGATGAGACCATGCAAAGTGGGAGGTGTTGTGTAATGACCGAAAGAGTTGTATAAAGCTCACAGAGGTAACGGGAATTGCTAACTCGAAGGATTCAGTACTCATGCAAGGGCTTATACATGAATGACGGAGTGTTCATGGCCATCCCAAGGCGCGATCAGAACTCGGCACCATGGAGCATCAGAATTTTCTCTTCGACATAGAAAACATACGTCTGTAGGTAGTTGAAATATACAACAAGTTCAGTACATTGCTAGACCTTGAAGGGTGCAGTGGAGACTGTATTGGCGAAAGGTCGCAATCTAGCAAGTGCATTTATGGGGGCAGAATAAGACACACGTTGTTCAGCAAGATGGAGTAGTCTAAAGGGGATGGTGGTCTCCGAAATTTCTAGTAGGAAGTATGTAAAGAGGAAAGTTACTCCAGCAGGACAGATATCCAGGAGGGATAAGTCCTAGTTCTCTAGAGGGAGATTCATGTACAACGTACTACACATATTGAGGAAGAGTTTCTTAAGGCTATATCTCTATAAAGCTCAATGGACCGAGCGAGTGACGTGGAATCATCGCATGATCTCAAATGAAATAATGCATTGGTGGATGCATTTCGAGATCAAGTGGGGGAGCAATCCAAGGTAACATCATATGAAGGCATACTTGAGTCGATGTAGAAATCGAACTCAACGGAGGGTTGACCCGTGGAATGATAGACGCGAGGGCCATTATCAACTCAGTGCATATCGAGGAGCGGAGCGACTTGGGTGGAACTTGGTGAAGTATCCAAGCCACATGAAGAGAGTCGACATAGAAGATTGAACATGGAGCGAAGGCATGGAGCTTTTCCTTGGACAGAGGTTAAAGATACGAACTTTTGTAGAGGCAAGAGTGAGATCATGTTATTCCATAGGTTCTTTCTTATGATAGGGCAGACTTATCTTGTATGGTGCTAAAAACAAAGGGAGCTTCAAGGCATATGTAAGTTACCTCAGAGATGCATTTGATGGAGTAATTAATATGCAATGTAGATCTCACGAGAAGTCGTAGTCCAAGTTCATCACACGAGAATCTATATGCAATGTAGATGTCACCAGGAGGTGACATGGTGCAACAGATCGTGGTGGAATAGTTCATCACATGAGAATCTATACGCAATGGAGAAGTCATTGTCCGAGTTCATCATATGAGAATCTGTATGCAATGGAGATGTCACCAGGAGGCGACATGATGCAGCAGATCATGGTAGAATAGTTTATGGCAATGCAACGTAGGTGATCGTGTCCCGTGGGGATAAGATCATGCAAAGGTATGATCAGGAGTTACTGGGAGCTCCACTTTGGTGTACGACACAATAAGAAGAAGGGCTATGGATTCAAGGAGTGAATGCCATGGTACCGTAGAGGTGGATCTTCGTGTGTGTATCGAAGCTTGCATTGGATGAAAACATTAGTCATTAGCATATTGGGGTTGTATACCACCGAGGAAGAAGTCCAAGCGCAAGTACTAGTGAGTCCCATGGAGAGGGACGTGATCATGTGAATGATTAGGAGCTGCTGGGAGCTCCACTTCGGTGAACAATGCAACAACAAGAAGGGCTATGGATTCAAGTGGTGAATGCCATGGTACCGCAGAGGTGAGTCTTCCGTGTGTGCGCATATAAGCTTGCATCAGATAAAAGCCTTGGTCATCAGCATATGGGGGTTGTGTACCACCGAGGGAGAAGTCAGATTGCAAGTACCAGTGAGTCCTATGGAGAGGACTTGATTATACAAAAAGTATAATTGAAGCAACTGAAGAGTTAGACTGCTTCAGTGCTCAAATTTTCTTAAGGGAGCCCGGCACGTCAGAGGACAAAAGCCGAGTAAGCGAACGTTGCTACCAAGGAAGCTAAGAAGAACAGAATCGGCGTAAGCCCTGCAGCAAGATAACGGATGCCATGCATGAGAGTTGCAGTCTATTTTTTCATCAACTAAGGAGAACTGCTAGGAAGACACAGTGGTGTTGAAGCAGGTAGTCAAAAGGGGTGAGGAAACGATAACGAGTCTAGTAGGGCTCAGCTACTTAAAAGCAAAGCGTCGGCTAGAAAGGAGGTGGACTCGAAGGAGCGCCACAGTGCCACATAGGCAAATCTACCGATCGCGAAGGAAGGGATGCAGATGCAAGACAACGGATAGTAGGGCTATGGGCTTGGCAACACCATGGTACCGCAGAGGCGGGACTTCCATGGAGTCATCGATCCCTTGCTCTCATGGAGGGAGAGCACTGGTCATAAAAGGGGTCGAGTTGGTGGAGAATACAAAGGTAAACTCCAAGTACCAAGACAGGGCAGAAGAGTCGAGGCCAAAAAACTTCATTAGACTGATGTCGATGGGCTTCTCATCAAGATAGCCAAAAGTGTGGGACTTTGGACTGATGCAGGAGTGCTCGACCAAGGAATGAAGTATGCATTACATGATACTGTACCTTTTCTATTCAGAGGAGTAGATGGTAAAGGTGATGGAGAAGACAGTACAATCCCAGAGGTGACCAGATCTATCAAAGACTTACTCCAAGTTGGGGGACTCCAAGTTGGGGTAAACTTTTTGCTCTTTTCGGGTAAAACTTCTTGCCTTCCAGAAGTTCAATAGCAGTGGGAAGGCGAATCATAGTAGCTAACTCAACGCAAGGAGTGCAAACACTTCTAGTGCTTCAGAAGTATGAGAAAAGAGCGGGCGAATGTTAGTAACCAGCTCAATGCATGAAGTACAAACTCGAGGAGGCAGGCGAAATCGAGTAACCTTTACCTTCTCAACTCAAGAGAATGAGCAAAACTGAGTACCCCAATTCTCTTAACTCGAGGAGGTGAGCGAAGCCAAATAACCTTGCCTTCTCAACTACTAAGAGAATGGGTGAAGTCAAGTATCCCAGTTCTTTTACTTATCCAGCAGAGGAGCTCTACATAAGTTCAGTGACCCTTCAAAGAAAGCTTATGGAAGACAATAGTTGTCACACCATTGGTGATTAGTACTACTGAGAGTATATTATCCACTTCATTTTTCAATTGAATGCCGATTGAAAGCGAAAGTGATGCGAACCTGCTTGGAAGTGACAACTAAACATGGAGGAAGGATTAATAGGTAAACATTATGGAGGAAGGACCTCAAAAACCTTAAAGTCTGCAAGGCGATGCTCGTCAAAGTTTTAACAAGCATCCACCCAGTTCAAGCAACATGAGTATACTACGATACTTGCACATAATAAGGTAGGTCTTTTCTTTCATTAGAAGGATCCACGAGAACCAACAAGGATCAGCACAACTCAGCCAACCCCACACCATATTCAGTCATTAGTGAGTTGAAGCAGCACGACAGATCAGAGTTCGACTACTCAACAATAATGGCGGAGAGCGATTGGGAGCCATAGGGGCATATTGTAGCCAAAGAAGAAGATTAAAAATTCAACATAATGTGAGGAGATGCAGCGTCTATAGTGGCTTTGACGAGAATGTCGAAGAAATAAGTGGGGGAGAATGTCACGGACAATAATGTAAACAAGATATTCGATAAAATGCTCATGTTTGTCTATGTCCTTCAGTTTGTGTACATACCTTATATAGTAAGTAGCGGGCTTTCAGTAGGCTTAGCAGCCCTATTTTGGTTTGCTTTGTGGCTAATCTTGGCTTGTAAATACGAGGGTGTCTTGTAAACACTTGTGGGGGACTTCGGTCTGTAATGGACCATTATCCTTTGTGTGCAACCTCTTTGAGTATATAATGTCCATTGGTGTAATTTGTATCTGGCTTTATAAAGTATGTGCTTGAGCAGTTGCTTGTGGATCCTGTGGGAATTACTTCTTCTAGTCCGTTTTCTCTTTTGTAAGTCTAAGAGATTCTAGGAGATCTCGGGGAGGGCTGACCCTTACGGATGGACACGCATGGGTGCCGCACGGCTTAGGTAAAATCAGCTAAGCCGATGACAATAACCCTTCTTGTCGTTGTGTTATTCAATGAAGTGGAGCTCCCAGTAGCTCCTAATCATACCTCCCATGATTGCGTCCATCATAGGACATTTCCTGCGTGTGTTGTATTGTCTTGAACTATTCCACCATGATCTGCTGCACTATGTCGCCTCCTGGTGACATCTCTATTACATTTAGATTCTTGTGTAATTAACTCGGACTATAATCTCTCCATGTGTGGCCTCTACCAGTACATCATAGGGCCTCTACCACCTCCGATTGTGTTCACTCCTTTTGTAATTTACCTTCGTCCACCCATTCTTGGGTCACATTAGGACGAAGCTTCGCTCTAGGATAGTCCATCGCCTGGTAACTCTCGAAGTCCATTGGCTTATCTAAAATTGGTTTACCGTTGTCTAGATCCTGAGCCTCTATCCTCTACTAGCACAATCTCCGCTGCGCATCGTTCTCTTCATGATAACTCGAATGGTAGCACTATGGTATATTCTTCAAGAGTACCCACCTCTGTGTCATCTTGCCCCGTGCTAAGGCCTTCTGATCCCAACTTTGCCTTCATAAGTTGAATCACCTTGGTTTCTCCGTTAAATATATCTCTGAGACAAAGTGCATGTGCCTAGAAGCTCCATTCGTCATTGGCACCATGCAAGATGAGTTTGCTCTATCAAAATAAAGAACCTATATAACGATATGATCCCACTCTTGTCTCTACAAGAGTTTATGTCCATGACCTCTGTCCAAGGAAAGTTTCGTGCCTCCGCTCTATGTTCTATCTTTTACGTCGACTCCCTTCATATGGCTTGGATACTTTGCTAAGTTCCACCTAAGTTGTTCCACTTCATGATTTGCATTATGTTGATGGTAGCCCTCATACCCACTATTTCACGAGTCAGCCCTTTGTTGAGTTTGATTTTCATATTGACTCTAAATGTGCTTTTATATGATTTACCATTATCGCTCCCCACTTGATCTCGTAATGAATCCACTAATTCATTATCTTATTTAAGACCAAGCAATGACTCCTTACCGCTTGCTCGATCTATTGAGCTTTATGGAGATATTGTCTCGAGATAATCTTCCTTAATATGTGTCGTCCACTACACATGATTCTCCCTCTGGAGAACCATGACCTATCACTCCTAGATATCTATCATGTTAGAGCAACTTTCCTCTTTACATTCTTCTTTTTGTAAATTTTGGAGACTAGCATCCCTTGGACTACTCAATCTTACTAAACAATCTATGCATTATTTTGCCCCCACAAATGCACTTGCTAGATTATGACTTTTTACCAAGACAGGCCCTGCTGCACCCTTTAAGGCATAGCAATATGCTAAACTTGTTGCACACTTTAGTCTCCCACGGATTTATCCTTTCCATGCTGAAGAGAAAGTTTTAATGTTCTATGACGCTGAGTTTTAGTCACCTTGGGATGGCCATGATGTCACGGGCTTAGCTGATTTTGCCTAAGCTGTGCGGCACCCATGCGTGTCCATCCGCAAAGGTCAGCTCTCCCCGAGATCTCCTAAAGTCCCATAGACTTACAAAAAGAGAAAATGGGCCAGAAGAATCAATTCCCACAGGATCCACAAGCAACTGCTCAAGAAAACACTTTGTAAAGCCAAAATACAAGTTACACCCATGGACATTATAAACTCAGAGAGGTTGCACATAAAGGATAATGGTCCATTACAGACCGACGTCCCTACAAGTGCTTATAAGACACACTTGTATTCACAAGCCAAACTTCGTCATAAAGCAAATCAAACTAGGGCTGCTAAGCCTACTGCAAGCCTGCTTCTTATTGTACAAGATATGTACCTAAACCGAAGGACATGGATAAATATGAGCATTTCATCGAACAACTTGTTTACATTATTGTCCGTGACATTCTCCCCCACTTATTCCTTCGACGTCCTCATCGAAGCCACTATAGACGCTGCATCTCCTCGCATTTTGTTGAATCTTCAATCTTCTGCTTTGGCTGCAACACACCCCTTTGGCTCTTAGCTGCTCTCCGCCGCTATTGTTGAGTAGTCGAACTCTGATCCGCCATGTTGCTTCAACTCACCAATGACTGAATCTGGTGTGGGGTTGGCTGAGTTGTGCTGATCCTTGTTAGTTTTTCTCGCGGATCCCTTTGATGAAGGAAAAGACCTGCCTTATTATGTGCTAGTATCGCAGTATACTCATATTGCTTGAACTGGGTAGATGCTTGTTGGAGCTTTAATAAGCATCGCCTCACAGACTTTGAAGTTTTTAAGGTCCTTTCTCCATAATGTTTGCCCATTGAACCTTCTTCCACTGTTAGTTGTCACTTCCAAGTATGTTCACATCACTCCCGCTTTTGATTAGTCAATTGGGAAATAAAGTGGAAAATCTACTCTCAGTAGTACTAATCACCAACGATGAGGATTTGACAACCATTGTCTTCCATAAGCTTTCTTTGAAGGGTCACTGAACTTGTGCAGAGCTCCCCTGCTTGGATAAGTAAGAGAACTGTGATACTTGACTTCACACATTCTCTTCGTAGTTGAGAAGGTAAGGTTACTTGACTTCGCTCACCTCCTCAAGTTAAGAGAATTGGGGTACTCAGTTTTTCCTATTCTCTTGAGTTGAGAAGACAAATGTTACTCGATTTCGCCTGCCTCCTCGAGTTTATACTTCATGCATTGAGCTGGTTACTAACATTCTTCCACTCTTTGCTCACACTTCTGAAGCACTTGAAGTGGTTGCACTCCTTGTGTTGGGTTAGCTACTGTGATTCGCCTTCCCACTGCCATTGAACTTCTGGAATGCAAGCAGTTTTGCCTGAAAAGAGCAAAAGGTTTACCCCAACTTGGAGTCCCCCAACTTGGAGTAAGTCTTTGATAGATCTGGTCGCCTTTGAGATTGTACCATCTTCTCCATCACCTTTACCGCCTACTCCTCGGAGTAGAAAGGTACAGTATAGTATACTGCCTATTTCGTTCCTTGGTCGAGCACTCTTGCATCAACCCGAAGTCCCTTAATTTTGACTATCTTGATGAGAAGCCCATCAACATTGGTCTTATGAAGTTTCTTGGCCTCTACCCTTCTGCCCTATCTTGGTACTTGGAGTTTGCCTCTGCATTCTCCACCTCCTCGGCCCCTTTTACGGCCAATGCTCTCCCTCCATGAGAGCAAGGGATCGATGACTTCACGGAAGTCCTGCATCTGCGGTACCATGGTGCTGCCAAGTCCATTGCACTACTTTATGTTATCTTGCATCTTCAACCTTTCCTTCGCGATCGGTAGATCTGTCTCTGTGGCACTGTGGAGCTCCTCCAAGTCCACCTCCTTTCTAACCGACGCTTTTCTTTTGGGTAGCTGAGCCTCGCTGGACTCGTCATCACTTCTTCGCCCCTTTCGACCACCTGCTTCGACACTACTGTGTCCTCCTAGCAGTTCTCCTTAGTCGATGGAAAGATAGACTGCAACTCTCATGCATGGCCTCCGCCATCTTGTTGCAGGGCTCGTGCCAATTTTATTCTCCTTAGCTTTCTTGGTAGCAACGTTCGCTTACTCGGCCTTGTCCTCTAACTTGTCGGGCTCCCTTAAGCGAATGTGAGCACTGAAGTAGTCCAACTCTCCAACTGCTCCGATTAATCAAGTCCCCTCCATGGGACTCACTGGTACTTATAATCTAACTACTCCCTCGATGGTACACAGCCCCCATATACTGACGACCAAGGCTTTCATCTGATGCAAGCTTCGATGCATACACACGGGAGACCCGCCTCTGTGGTACTGTGGCATTCACTCCTTGAATACACAGCCCTTCTTACCGTTGCATTGTTCACCGAAGTAGAGCTCCCAGCAGCTCCTGATCATTCACATGATTATGTCCCCCTCTATGGGACTCACTGGTACTTGCACTTGGACTTCTTCCTCGATGGTATACAGCTCCTATATGCTGATGACTAAGGCTTTCATCCAATGCAAGCTTCGATCCACACACGAAGACCTGCCTCTGCAGTACTACGACATTCACTCCTTGAATCCATAGCCCTTCTTCTTGTTGTGTCGTACACCAAAGTGGAGCTCCTAGTAACTCCTGATTATACCTCCGCATGATCTTGTCCCCCACGGGACAAGATTGCCTGTATTGCATTGCCACGAACTATTCCACCACGATCCGTTGCACCATGTCGCCTCCTGGTAACATCTCTATTGCATACAGATTCTCGTGTGATGAACTCGGACTACGACTTCTCTACGTGTGGCCTCTGCCAACACATCGTAGGGCCTTCGCCATCTCCGATTTTTAGTTCGCTCCCTTGGCAATTCCCCTTCGTCCACCCACTCTTGGGTTACACCTAGACGAAGCATAGCTCTAGGACAGTCCGTCACCTAGTAGCTCTTGAAGTCCCCTGACTTCGCTAGAGTTGGTGCACCATTGTCTGGATCATGGGCCTCTATCCCCTACCAACACAATCTTGCTATGCACCTCATATTCCTGACAACTCGAATGACAACACTGTGGCATATTCTTCAAGAGTACCCGCCTCTACATCCTCTTACCCCGTATTAAGGTCTCATGATCCCAACTTTGCCTCCGCAAGTTGAATCACCTTAGTTACTCCATCAAATGTATCTCTGAGGTAGCTTGCATGCGTCTTAAAGTTCCCTTCATCTTTGGCACCATGCAAAATAAGTTTGTCCCATCAGAATAGAGAACCCATGAAACGACATGATCCCACTCTTGCCTCTACAAGAGTTCATGCCCTTGACCTCTGTCTAAGGAAAGCTCTGTGCCTCCGCTCCATGTTCTATTTTCTATGTTGACTCCTTCATATGGCTTGGATACTTCACCGAGTTCCACCTAAGTCGCTCTGTTTCTCGGTTTGCATTGAGTTGATAGTGGCCTTCACGTCCACCATTCCATGGGTTAGCCCTCTATTGAGTTCGATTTCTACATCGACTCTAAGTGTGCCTTCATATGATGTTGCCTTGGATTGCTCCCCCACCGATCTCGAATTGCATCCACCAATGCATTACCTCCTTCGAGATCATGCGACGACTCTTCGTCACCGCTCGGTTTGTGGAGATATCGCTTTGAGGAACTCTTCCTCAATATGTGCAGTCCGTTGCACATGATTCTCCCACTAGAGAACTAGGACTTATCCCTCCTGGATATCTGTCCTACTAGAGCAACGTTTCTCTTTACATACGTCTCATTGGAAGTTTGAGACCACCATCCCCTTTGGACTACTCCGTCTTGTTGAACTTATGCCTTGTTCTGCCCCTACAAATGTACTTGCTAGATTGTGACCCTTCTCCATTACAGTCTTCACTGCACCCTTCAAGGTCTAGCAACATGCTGAACTTGTTGCATATTTTCAGCCGCCTATGGACATATCCTTTCCATGTCGAAGAGAAAGTTCTGATGCTCCATGGCGCCGAGTTCTAATCGCGCCTTGGGATGGCCACGAACACTCCGTCATCCGTGTACAAGCCCTTGCATGAGTTCTGAATCCTTCGAGTTAGCAATTCCCCTCACCTCTGTGAGCTTTACACAACTCTTTCGGTCATTACACAACACCTCCCATATTACACGGTCTCATCTTTCACCAAGCATCGCGCTTTGCCTTGAGCACCATCAAGTTTGGTTGCCAACATTGAGCTATAGCTCGAACTCAACCATCCCAATCTTTATGTGCTACGTATTTTTCTTCACTTGCTTGTCCTCGTGGTGCCTCTCACGCAAAGGGGTTGGCTATTCCTTGAATGCCAAACCAGGATGTCCACTCCTCTAAACGACTCATTTCCCTATATCTCAATGTTCGTTTCCCCCAAATGATTGCCCATGCTTGCTATCCTTCACACAGCCTAGCTAGGTCCCCCACGTTTGTATGGTAAGTGTTTCTGCGTGTGCTTGTCCCGCTCTGATACCACATTGTCACGGGCTTAGTTGGTTTTGCCTAAGCCGTGAGGCACCCATGCGTGTCCGTCCGCAAATGTCAGCCCTCCCCGAGATCTCCTAAAGTCCCATAGACTTACAAAAAGAGAAAATGGGCCAGAAGAAACAATTCTCATGGAAACCACAAGCAACTGCTTAAGAAAACACTTTATAAAGCCAAAATACAAATTACACCCATGGACATTACAAACTCAGAGAGGTTGTACACAAAGGATAATGGTCCATTACAAACTGACGTCCCTACAAGTGCTTATAAGACACACTTGTATTCATAAGCTAAACTTGGTCATAAAGCAAATCAAACTAGGGCTGCTAAGCCTACTACAAGCCCGCTTCTTGTTGTATAAGATATGTACCTAAACTGAAGGACACGGACAAATATGAGCATTTCATCGAACACCTTGTTTACATTATTGTTCGTGACAATGAACACATTATCATCCGCATACAAGCCCTTATATGAGTACTGAATTCTTTAAGTTAGCAATTCCTCTCACCTTTGTGGGCTTTGCATAACTCTTTCAGTCATTACACAACATATCCCACTATGCATGATCGTATCTTTTACCAAGCACCCCACTTGCCTTGATCACCATTAAGTTTGGTTGCCAATGTTAAACCACAGCTCGAACTCAGTCACCTCAATCTTTGTATGCTACATATTCTTTCTAGCTTGCTTGTCCTTATGGTACCTCTTGCGTAAAGAGTTGACCATTCCTTTAAATGCCAATCATGGATGCCTGCTCTTCTGAATGACTCCTTTCCCTACATCTCCATGTTTGTTTCTCCCAAACGATCGCGCGGGTTGGTTGCCCTCTATGCAGCCCAACTAGGTCCCCCATATTTGCATGACAAGTATTTCTACGTGTGCTTATCCCATACAAATTTGAATTTAGCTGGTTTTGCTTAAGTTGTGCGACACCCTTGCCTATCCATCCGCAAAGGTCAGCCTCCTTGAAACCTCCAAGGGTCTCTTCAGACCTACAATAGAGAAAATGAGTTAGAGAAAATATTTCCTATGAGATCCATAAGCAACCACTATATATATCCAATACAAATTATAACTGTGGACTTTGCAAACGGTTGCACACAAAGGATCAAGGTCCATTATAGACTGAAGTGCCCACAAGTGTCCACATGACATAACTCTCACTTACAAGCCAAAATCGGTCATGAAAGCTAGCTAAATGAGGGCTACCAAGCCTACTACAAACCCGCTACTTGCTGTACAAAGCATGTATAAAAATCGAAAGACACGGATAAGCATAAGCATTATGTCGAACACCTTGTTTATATTTTTGTCCGTGACAATTTAGTACTCCTAGCTTTAGTTTGGTGATAAACCTACAAGAAAGATGATTTTAAATTACATACCCATTTCACTTTAGGTCCTTCATCAAGAGCTTTACCAAATTTATCTAGAGGTTTTTGGTTGTTTATAGTTCCTTTAGGAACCCAAATTAATTTATGTAGAGCATATTTTTTAAATGAATATTTGTAGGCTTTATGTCCTAATCTACCACAAAAGTTATATTTTATTTTTAGTGGTAAGTTTAAAGTAGATCCTTTAGCAAAGATAATTGATTTTTATTAAGTATTTCCAATAAAACCTCTATCTTCTTTCATATGAACATGACCCTTATTTGAAATGATCATGTTTAGGGATTTATTCCTTATTTCAAAAATTTTTAATATTTTTAAAGACAACTTTTGCTCAAAGTAAAAATGATATCGGAAGCATTTTATTTTTATAGAGTAAGTGAGCAATTTAATCTTATAGAACGATGCTAAGTTTCTTGCTTAAAATAAACTCAAGTAAGAACATGCAAATCCGAAAGGAAAGATAAGAGATACTCACAAATTTATAGTAGTTCGGCCACAACTTGGCAAACGTCTACTCCCCAAGTCCTCTTCGTTGAGGTCCATCAGTGTCCACTACCGATTTTCTTCAGATAAAGACCAAACCCTTACACTTCCCACTCTCATTTTCACATGCTTAGGGGAGGAATCTTACAGGCTTTACACTTACAACTCACAATGGAGACTTTATAAAGATTACAACTCTTTTTCTCACTCTTTTTCATTGAATTTCTAGCCCAATGTGTTGTGTTAAATGCAAGAAAACTTGAGGTATTTATAGATCCTAATTGGCTATAAAAATTAAAGCAAAAAATTCAAATGTATCCAAAAAATTTGGGTACGGGCTGTACCATCACTAGTGCCGATGGTATTATCGTTGAAAGCTTCTTCAAAAATAGGGCGGCGATAGTACAACTGCCAACCTAGGTGGTACAACTACCGTCTACTGACGGTACAACCGTCGGGAATCCTGAAAAAGTGATTCCTCCACTTTTCCAATCTCGACT
Source organism: Ensete glaucum (assembly GCA_021527575.1). Classification (NCBI taxonomy): domain Eukaryota; kingdom Viridiplantae; phylum Streptophyta; class Magnoliopsida; order Zingiberales; family Musaceae; genus Ensete; species Ensete glaucum. Next base: position 16,380,665 of record CM038555.1, on the reverse strand, counting down.
TGTACCTTCAGTTGACCCCTTTCTAGGTCAGCCAATTGAGCTCAACCTGAGCTAAATCCAAACCCAAGTATAGACCCGATTTGCTTCACTTGAGTTAATTTAGATTCCTTCCAAATCTAACTTAAGTAGGACTCAAACCTAACTGATGCTAACTACAACCAATTAATTATAATCATTGTGACCATCAATATCCAACAAGACCCTTCTAACTCCCGACAAGCTTTTGGGCAACCCTCGATGATCTTCCGACGAGTCTCTTGGTCTTCTTTCGGTAAACTCCCGATGCCTTCTTGGCAAGCTCTTGATTACCTCCGATGAGCTCCGACGAACTCCTAACAAGCCCCCGATTCATTTGGCAAGCTTTCGGCAAGTCTCTCGATGAGTTCCCGCTACATCATCTGAATCCCGACCCGATGCTTAACTCTAGCCTACATCTGATTGTAATTTTCTTTCTCTATCGTAGTTAATCCTGTATCAATCATCTCTAACACATATGTTAAATCAAAAAATCATCTATCAATTTCTTTATTAAAATTTGAGTTTCAATATTTTTAACTTATTTTTTAATAAATAAATACTTAATATAAGATAAATATTTTGATAGCATTTCTAGTCAAATTAGAATACTTGCCAATAATCTAAATATATTCAAATATGATTTAGATGGGAGAGAATTATAATAAAAATATATTTTCTCCTGAAGATATATCACCATGAGATGGTTACTACTATATAGTGGAGCAAAAAATACCAAATAGAGCTATCCTAAGTGATCTTGTAATTGAATATAAAATGCTTTAACCCAAATGAATGGTATGTCACCTACAAGTAGATTCATCACAAAGTAAAATAAATTAAGAAAATAAAGACCTAATATACTAGTTTACCTCAAAACCACTCCACCAGAATAGTGATGGCTAAATTTTTTGTCCCAATTGTACAACGTCACGACAAGAATAGACTCATATGCATATATTTTATACTTCTCCATCAGTATATTTTTCCACATCCAATAAAGACCAAAGTGATTTATATTCATACATCAGAGTTTTTATCTTTCCAAAAAGAAAACAATTTATACTATAAATAACAAATGATAATTCAATCAGTTATAGTAACCTAATTCGATCATAAATTATTTATAACACTTACTATAAGTTTTTTCGTTTTGAAGCTCCTTCATCATTGCCTATCTTCTCATAAATCTGCAAGATAAAAATAATATGATCAAATTAATCACATTATATATACAACTAGACTTGGATCACTTTTATAAACTCTTTCCACCTCTAATAGGGCTAAAGGATCATCGACCTTGTATGTAGAGATCCTCAAAACATGAAATTTCTATCACTTATCTCTAATTTCCTAAAATGCTTTAGAAAACTCTCTTCCTAAAGATATATAAGTTGCATTTTAAGGCTTGATATATCTGAAGTCTATAAAACTATTGGATAATTGTAATAGTTCTCAAGACCTACGATTATAAAATGACTAAGTCCATGATTTTTAAGTATTTTATATAATATTTTAATTTCATCTTCGAAATTTTGACACTTGGTACATTCTTGTTTAGATCGCACATATGTGTCATGCAAATCAATTAATATATTAAATAAAATAGTAAATTTTAAATCTAAAGAGAAATACTAAACTATTATATCTTGTAATATTATCAAGTGGCAATATTAGCGAAGTCATTAATATTTCAATTGTTTAGGAGTATGAAGTGAGCATTTGAGATACCTAAATAACAAGTATATATAAATTTATAAAACACATTCATATCTCTAAATGAATGATTATTTACAAATAAATACTTACCACATCCTCGGTTATTGATTTTAAACTCAAGTCAATAATATTTCAATTGTTTATGCAGACTCGATTCCATTTCCAAAGGTGAGGATGATTTGAACAATGGGATGATATAAATAAATTGACATACTTGCCTAACCATACCTGTAAAAAAAAAATTACGAATATTAAGAATCAAAATCAATCTATATTGTATTTTTCATATGCACTTAAAAAAAGAGATTTAGCTTCCCATTAATACCAGTACACACCCTTTGATATATCCAATATTCTTGATGTCAATTTTCAACTTCTTTATCCGAGCATCAAACGTTGAAATCTTAATAGTGAAGTAAAAGTGAATAACAATCACCTAGTTGTACTTTATCAATAAACTCAAATAATCAACATAAAATAGTAATATGGGGAGTGATGGATAGTTGGTTTGATAAAATCAAATATAAATAAATATGCACAAAATGTACAACTGACAAATATCGATAATATCAACATCATTATTATCATTAGAGACTAGCCAACATCATATCTTCTATATTTTATCTACTAAAAAGCTTATTGTTTTAAAAAAATATTAAACATGTAACCTGAAGCCTTCAACATCAATAAGTTTCCTATGGTTTGGAACTCCCAAAATTAGAACGTCCTCATTAAATTTATTAATTAATTATCGTTAAATTTACTCATTCATTGTGGTCCAAACATTTCATTTCTTTATTCATTATCAATGTAACCATTGTCATTAAATTTATTTATTCATTATCATTAAAATTCTTTATTCATTGTGATCCAAATGTTTTGAATTAATTCCTAAACATTACGAGGTTCGTGACAATGGAGAAAAATGCTCATGATGGTAGAACGTGTGTATAAATGAGTTTTAGTTCATGGGCTCGACCTCGGTTCTAAGAATTTTCTATATCAAGAGTTTTGAGTTAATAAGTGACAAAATACTAACAAAAATCATTGTCAAAATTTTTAATAATAACGATAGAAGATATGTAATTTCCACATTACTTCCTTGTATTTCTATTTTGGTATATTTAGAAATATATTTTGATCTTAAATTATCTTACATTTGGTATCAAAGCAAAAAATTGATCTCTGCCTTGACATGAAATAATTTAATTATTTTTATTTTTATTCTATAAATATGGCTTAATTTGAGTTTTTCTTTTGAAACGTTTGATGCTTTATGTATTTAAAATCATGAGGATATAAGATTTCTAGTATTTTAATGAAGTGAAACATTCATTTAGGTAAAATATTTATATTCTGTATGAATATTTTGTTATATTTATATTAATTAATATTTATGCTATAATATCTTTAATTAATTAATATTAAATATAAAATTAAAAATAAGGATCACATATTAGACATAATATTATGATTAATTATACTTAATATAATAAATGTTATCATATAGGATTTTTTATTATATTTATATAATTAATCAGGATAAAATATCAAATTATTTTCACAATTTACTCATAGTAATTATAAATTAGTACATATTTTAGTAGTTTTATCATAAAGATCATTTGAATCTATCTGAATTAGTGATTTAACCTACAAACAATTTTTATATCATAAGATTTATTATTTTTATATTAGTAAACATGTAATTTAGACTAAAATTTTGACATAAGTATTTTGGGTTTTATATAGTTTCTCAAATTATTAATTTCTCTGATATCCGATGTGATATTTTCAAACTTAAAGGTGATAATTATAAAGTATAGAATGAGAGGATCCTCTTCTATTTAGGGTGGATGAATATTGATTATACTATTATGAAGTACAAACCACCTGTAGTCATTAATACTAGCACTCCAACTAAGGTCACGCTATATAAGGATGAGAGCGATTCAATCGACTCATTGTGATATTTATCAAGACTAAGATAATTGCTGATATACATGGTTTTGTTGACTAGCATGAGAAGGTCTGCGACTTGCTGTAAGCTATCGACGAGCAGTTTGTCATTTTGAAAAAAAACACTCTCAAGCACCCTAATAATGAAATTCTCATACCCTAGACTCATCCATAAAAGGTGTGCGCGAGCATATAATGCAAATGAGAAATATTACAACTCAACTTAAAAAACTCAAGTTGATATATCAGAATCCTTCCTAGTGCACTATGTTTTGAATACCCTTATACAACAGTATGATTCTTTTAAGATTTCATATAATACACATAAGGATAAATGATTATCAATGACTTAATGACCATATGTGTTTAAGAAAAAGAGAGGCTAGTGATGGAGCTAGGTGAGAGTACACATTGCTAGTAACTAGTCTATTAGAACCCCATAGGATTTTTAAGCTTGGGTTGGCCTCTGTTGGGGATCGACCCTTCTTGGAACTCTATAGGGGTTCCTCCCTTAATGGTAGTTGGCTACAATAGTTGAAATATATATATTGATTGCTTGATGAAAAGGGGTGGCTACAAGTTCTTATATAGGGTTCCCAAACCCTAATTCTAATAGGACTCATATTTCTAGCAAACTTATTCTTAATAAGACTCCAAGTCCTAATCAATCTCCTACTCCTAAGAAACCCCAACTGACTTCCACAATAGGGTGGCTGACGACTTGAAGACTTTTATTTCATAAGGACTCATCTCTAATCATAGCTGACCACTTCAATCAAGGGGGGTGACGACCGATTTGGGATTTATTACATGACTTTGGTTTTTTATTGACTCCGTGACTCAACGAATTTAAGACTCGACCCAACTAGGGTCCTAACACACTCATGGGGAGAACAAAATTAATAAAACTAATAAAAATTAAACTAATCAGAAAGCTAATCAATAAGAAAAAGGTAAAATACCACTTCAAGTATAAGTCAAGAAAGAAGCAAAGTGTTTCTTTTATAAAAAAAAGGACACATTAAAAGGAATGCACAAAATTTCAATAATGGCTTGAAAAGAAAGGTAAACCAACATCGTTTGTGTGCTATGAATCTAATATAGTTAATGTTAATATTAACACTTGGTGGATTGAATCTAAATCAACAATCCATATTACAAACTTTTTGTAGGGTATGTGAAACCTAAGGAAGCCAGTGGGGAAGTGAGCAAACCATCTTTTCAAGCAACAAGATAGGCTCACTTGTGGAGGCAATTGGAACTCCCATTTTAGCTTCAAGTACTGGCTTTGTTTTATAATTAGAAAGGATCATTTATGTACCAAGTTTCTCATGAAACTGGATTTTTATTTCCAAACTTGTACCACTTAGATATTCCTTTAATTTTCAAGACACATCATTTAGTTTATTATATAAATATGGTTGTATTGAGAAGACTATTTTGTCTAATGATCTTTATTGCATTTTCTTACAAAATGATGACACTCATAGTTTGATGCATATTCACACTGAAAGGTATAATATTAATAATGACTCATCTATGTTATGACACCAAATATTATAACATATTTGCATACAAAATATTATTTAGTTAATGATGGAGTACCTAGTACTCTAGATTTTATTGATTTTAAGACATATAGATTGTATTAAGAGAAAATGGACCAATAAGTCCAAGAAAAGTATTAATAGGAATTCAAAGATATTAGAGATCATTCATACTAATATATGTTGTCCAGACATGGATACACATGATCAGAAATACTTAATCTCCTTTATAGATGAATATTTATGATATATATATATTTATTTATTTATTTACTTCATAACAAAAATGAAGCATTTGATGCCTTCAAAACCTTTAAGGCTGAAGTTGAAATTTAATATGATAAGCAAATTCAAATTATGAGATCAGATAAAGGTGAAGAATATTATAGTAAATATATTGAGAACAGATAAGCACCTGGTCCTTTTGCTAAGTTTCTTCAAGAACATGAAATTGTTGCCTAATACACTATACTCAGTTCTCCAGACTAGAAATGTGTTGCAGAAAGAAGAAACCAAACATTATTAGACATGATATAGAGTATGCTTAATAACTCTAATCTTTCTTAATCCTTGTGGACCGAAGTAATAAAGATGACTATGTATATATTAAACCAAGTTCCAACAAAGACTATCCTAAAGATACTATTCGAATTATGAAAAGATCAAAAATAGAGTTTGTGACATATATGGGTTTGGGCTTGTCCGTATGAGGTTAAGATATATAATCTATAAGAGAAGAAATTAGACCCGAAAACTATTGGTCGATATTTAGTTGCATATGCCAAAAGTTATAGATTTTATTGTCCATCTCACATAATTAGGATTATGGAATTAAGAAACACTATGTTTCTTGATGATGACATAATCAGTGGGAGCTGTCAGTTTAGGAGTAGTCACAGTCAGTTTAGGAACATAGTTTCTGCACATGATTATATGGAATCTCAACCTTACACATTGAGTGAAAGATTGGTTATGTTGGGAAACCTTGGGAAGCATTCTATACACAACAAAAAATAACAAATAAAAATGGTTTACCAAAAGATCGATATAGGATAATTGTACGAAGATTAAGAGCGAAAAACTCGTGAAACCAAAAAACTACATAGGATTCATAAGATGCTCTCACCTAGGGGAGATCGTATATCCCTAAAATTATAGATCCAAGTTTGTGGATAAAGGAGACCTCACGCTCTCCTCTCTAGTGGTGATCAATGCAACAGATGAAGCAACGATGCACCTCCTCTTGTAGCATGATCTTTCGTCACTTTCGCGCACCAAAAGGCACATCAAATTCAAGATGGGGCCGACCCTTCTTATTATCCTCAAGCCCCAAATAGGACTAATGGCAGGGGAGGAAAGGGAGGGAGAAGAATAGGAGGTGGGTGGCCAAAGGAGTCTAACCTATAGCCCTTTGGCCCCTCTCTATTTATATAGAGTCCTCTCAACTTAACCTTAAAGGATATTATCTTATTGGGTATTAGATCTTCATTCAATTACCCTAGCAAATTAAATACTAGATCTCTATCCAATTATCCCTAGCTTATTGAAAATTGGATCTCTATCTAAATATCTACTCTAAGCTCTTATTTAGTTTTACCTAATGGATCCAATAATTCAGGGGGTTATTGGGCTAGTTACCGTTGTTTCCCTCAACTGTTGCTTCCCCTACTTACCGCTGCCCTCTTCTATCATTGCCACTGGTTCCGCAGCTATTGTCCCTCTCTTGTTGCCACTGGTTCTATAGCTGCTGATCATCACCGCTGGCGTTGTCCCTCCACTCCTCGTTATCGATATCGATAGCAGCCATTGGCTGCATCGTTGCTACTCCTCCTTACCATTATCATTGTCACCAATAGCATTCCGCTGCCCCTATCCTCCTCTCATCTCTGGTGCTGCTATTACTGCTGCCTCTCAACCCTAGATCGCATCCGCCAACACCATCAATCCACTCGGTAGATTGATGCCCCTGACTCAACATAAAAAGAAAATAGTTAAACATTACTGATCTATAATCTTATGCGATGACTACTGATGATGCAATGGAAGCAAAATTCAAAGCCTTTGAAACCCGAATGGAGAACAGGCAGCAAGAAACCTTCGACGATTTTAAGAGGAGCCTATTGGAGACCCTCAATAAATCTCAACATGGTGAAAGTTCCAGTCTCAAGAGGGATCCGATCTAAAAACATAGGAAAAATTAACATATGATACCGCGCATGAAGGTGCAATTCCCAAGGTGAGAAGATAGAGATCCGATTAGCTAGATCTCATAGGCTGAAAAGTTTTTTCATTTCTACAGGACTCTGAACGAATTTAAGGTGGAGATAGTTTTAATTTAATTCGAGGGAGACGTGATCCAATAGTACGATTGGTATGAAAACTGTCATCGATTGCTTCATGGGAGTAGTTCAGGAAAGGACTCCTCGTTCACTTTGGACCTTCGGAGTATGAGAATATTGATGGACAACTCACCAAAATCTGCTAAACCTTTACAGTATAGGAATACCATAGTAGATTTGAAGACTATCGAACCAAGCCAAAGATTGGCCCGACAGACAACTAGTGGGAACATTTATTGAGGGGCTTAATCCTAAGATTCGGTATGAAGTTAAAGCACGCTAACCCCATACCATTATAGTAACCATATCATTCGTTCGTGTGCACAAGGAAAAACTTAATGTGGATAATCACAAAAATAGAAGCATCAACAGATAGGTGATCAGTAACACATCGGCCCTACCTACCTCCACTCAAAACCCTAACCCTTAAAGAATTACTAGAGAAGAGCTCAAAGGAAAGATCAACAAAAGGGTTGTGCTGGCATTGTAATGAAAAATGGAGTAAGGAACACAGATGCAAATAGGGTCAGCTTCTAATGATTGAACTAATAAAGGAGGAATCAAAAACTAATAATGTGGACTCGATCATGAAGGGATGCATTCTAATGAAGATATTATACCCATCACACTTGGTACTCTATAACCACTGACTCATCACCATAGACTTCCCCAAGGCACCTGCACTAACCGGTGACGAGATGATCTAGACCTATATTCAAACTCTAGCAAGGGTTGTTGGCAGGTAAAATGAAGACTCTTTTCAACGCATTTTTCTTGAAATAATGCTGTCTTAGCTCTTGTTAATTGTTAGTCTTTCATTATAGTACTGTAGGTTCTCTCTTGCCTCATATTTTCTACAAAGAGGCCTTTACCTAGACTCTGGTTAACGTTGGTAAAATGGTTGGACAAGAAGCTTTCATGCCTATTGATAAGGTACATTTTGGCCCGTTCAACGTATACTTCCATGTCACCTTCCAAAAGCCACGTAGACAATATCGACTCAGTCCAGACTAAGGTCTTGGGAGGGAGCACTGTCTCAGACCACCGCTCGAGGGGCTAGGCCCAGGCCACATCACCTGCTTCCATTGTAAAGTTACTTTTCGTACGTCCCCTACACAGTATGAGGACCTGTTTCAACTCAAACAACAGCCCAGGGAAGGATCGCGCCAACTGATACATAATAAAGGCAACCAACACAATAGCAAGAATGAGCAGACAGGTCGAGGGTTCAGCCATCGACCAACGTACGCACAGACCTACGACTCATGCACATTAACCTATTTTGTACGACTTATGCCTTCCCATGTAGTATAAAAGGCGCTTAGGCAAATGCGTATGGGGCCTTTTTTTTCCACGAAAAAAACATATAATACAGAACAATTCACTCAGCTGACTTAACCGTCGAAAGGTCGAATTGAGGCGGCACATCCCTCTCCCACCAACCAACCACCCCCTCCCCACCCCAAACCCTCCCCCCCACCCCCCCTTCAACCATGACCTTGGTGCAGATATCGGACGGTGGAAGGACGCACTCGCAAAAGAGGAAAGCTCCGCCATGAGTGGCCGACCGAACGAGGTCCCCCGACCAAGGATAAGCAACTCCCACCCAGAACATCGCAATAGATCTCAAGCGGTTGTAGCTCCACCAAGGATCGAAAGTCGTCCCCAGCATTAGGCATCCACCCAGGTTCTCGACCTTCTAGCTGATGTCCCGAGGAGCTAGCATATCCCTCCGACACGAACGAAGAATCTCCAAGCGCCCATGTGTATGCGGGCAAGACCAGGCCGAGGCGATACCTCAACCTTGATACGTAAAATGTATAACACCTATGAAAACTATAGTTTAGAAGTTAGATCGAGGGATCATTGCACTATTATGGGTGAGATTGAGTTGGCTCATTCATCTGAAAGATAATGAAACATATATACTGTAACATACAAGTTTGTTGGATTTTTTTTGTTGTTGAGAAATTTCTTGTAGGTTGAGCATTTTACACTGGATAGTAACAAGCTGAAGGGTGTCCGAATGTTTCCATTTTGGAAATGTTAAGGGATGCACTGGAAATAAATGAGTTTTTGGTGGTAATACTTACATATGAGGAATCCAAGGTGTATTCTTAAGAATTTTGTTTTATCACAGCTTCATAAGAAATATGACTCTTTGTTTTTAATGAAATTGTGAGCAAAATTGGGATAGTTTGAAACCTTTGGTGAACCAGTCAAGACGCTGAGTGAGAAATTCATTAGTTTGTTCTTATTAGTGTTGAATTATTTTTTAGAATTTGTGCAATTATATGGGAGAATTTTTCTGAAAGGAGGATATTTTAGTTGTTATAATTGTTATGTGGATTAACAATTTTGTGTATGCATATCTTTGATTGGAAGATTGGATCCAAAATTTTGACAATAGCATCATATCCTAAAAAATTTGAGATATCAAGCATGCAATATGTTTGAAATTGTAACTTCTCAATAGATTGTAACATCTATGTAGCATGCAATATGTTTGAGATATCAAGCTTGCAATATGTTTGAAATTGTAACATCTCAACAGATTTTCTGCAGATTTTCTCCATCAACAGCTTCTCTTGGAAGCTAGCATTGTTAGTTATCAATCTAAATCGGGTATTTAATAACTAAGAAACCTGCATAATTAACTATCTTTATGTGTGGATCTAGCTACAAGAATATAAAATAATTGTGCAATCAGACAATTTGGCTCCATACCATGTATATACACTTTCACCAGTTTTGGTAATTGAAGAATAAGGAACCCTTGAGGAACATATTACTTCATATAATTCCATATGAGCTATAGGGATTTTAGGATGAGACAATGCCTATAGACAGGCAATGTTGACTTTATTTTAAGGTTTGCTTTTTGAGAAGTGAAATGGTATTATATATTGCTCTGAACTAAATATCTATTATAAAAACTCATTTGAGGGGTAAATTTATGTAGAACTTTTCATGTTATGCTTCTAGAAAGGGAGAAAGTTTTTGAGTTAAGATGGTATGTCCTTCTAAGTATTAACTTTTTCATGGGTAAATTTGAAGATTTCTTCATTTTTCAGGGATACAAATGAAATTTCATTTTTAGAATTTGGTAAAGGTTTTCATGCTATCTAAAAGCATGAATACTTGAAAGACAACCTCAACGTCCAGAGGAACTTGGAAGATATTGGAAGAGGTTTGAGAAGGTGGTGTTCCAAAGCTGCGCCATGTGATTCTTCTGAGACTTCTTCCCTTGTTCCAGCATTATCAGACGAGAAGAATCGTACTTGTAATCTGTACAATCAGAAAGTCTGAAGTAATCTCAGTCCAATCTGTTGGTTGTATAGAATATTTAGACTGGATTCAGGAATGACAGACCTTAAATGCTAGGTGCCTTGTTAGAGTGGGAGGAGTTAGTGGAAAATTTTGGAGCTGCTTATAGAATGAAAGATAATTGAAAATTCAAAATAAAGGAACACGAGAGGAAGATGAGATAGAATAATTTGAGTTTTGCAGCAGGTGGATGCCAATTCAGGAGCACCTCAATCATACAAGATAAAAATGCAGGGATGACAAAGCTTGGAACAATGCCCTTTAGGATACATGTGGAAATATTTGGTACAACTGGTAATGTTGGCTTCACAAGGCAAGGATGAAGGCAACGGATCCAGGCATGGCACAGGCACTCTAGGTTTTCGTAACTTTATTCTAGAATTAAAAATTTGGATAGCCACATGATAGTCTACATTTTACAAATTTTTTCCTGATTAAGATTCTTGAACTTTTTTAATTCAAGAAAGTTTGCTCTTTGGAACATTAATTCCTATTATTCTATTTGATTCAATATCCTTTACATGCTCATATAGTTGGTGCATTTTCGTGATCCTTCTTGTGTTCGAGTGAGATAACAATCATCCAGAAACAGATTATTCATTAGTAGTCTTTTGCAGAGTGGAGGAAGCCAAGAAGAGAGGATGTATGCATTTAGCACCACAACTTACCATGGTTTTCAGGCTGTAATGACGAAGGAAATGTCAGAGAAGTTTCGTGGTATGCATACTTAGTTGTTTCCTAACAATGGATTCATTTCTGGAGACTTTGGTGTTCTCGAGTTGAGCACCTGAATACATAGAGAAGCATCAAGCAAAGATTGTAATTTCATTGATGTTGAGGTCATCCATGCTATACTACAAACTAGAGAACCATTAAATTTGAACTGTGTTACACATCTTTATAATTGCACGTTCTAATAATCGCAGAGTTTTATCAAACTCACGCAGTCCTTTGATCCATAGCGCGACGCGAGTCTAGTTTATTATGAAAAGATCGCCTGATACAGAGGACCCTGCGCGCAAGTGCAAGAAGGTGTAACAATGACATAAGTGATTTTTCTAATTGATCTGTAGACATGCTTGAAATAATATGATTATTCTAACAATGACATAAGTGATTTTTATTTTATTCATTATCTTATTTTATTCTAACAAGAAAAGAGAGTGGCTGAATGGCTGACAAATTATGCTATATCCAATCGGACAAATAGTTTTTAGAGCTAGGACATTACCTATGATCTTTTTTTTTTAGACAGGACCTTTGTGAGTTTTTGAATCCCTACAAATCCTAAATTCGGATTAATCACGAAATTAATTAGAGAAAATTTTCATCACAGGTGGATTTAATTCTTTTACAATTGGATTTGATCATAAAATGATCTACAAAAAGTGTTTTAAACCCAAATCAACTAGTTTAAGTTAGGAAATAGTTCTCTCCTATACATCCAAGGGGAGAGTGAGATAATCATCAAAGAGGTATGTTCTTCGACTCTTCATATTTTATTATATAGAAATTCATATTTTTATAAATTTATAATCTGATTCATAGTTTTTAAAATTATTTATTATGATATTTATATTTACCACACGAAAATCTAGATTAATTATTGTTATAATTTCGACTCTATGATTATTTAATTATATTTTGATCTCTCCGTCTTCTGAGTATTTCACAGATTTTTATCTGAACTTTTTTGAATTACAAGAATTTTTATATGAATTAAAATTCTAATTCATGGAAATAGATTTTAAATTCTGTCTGGTTATGTTTTTAGTTTAAATTAGAGCTGCAACTCTACGATTTTCAGATATTTATAGTAATTATGAAAATTTTATTTTTTTTTATTATTAATTTTATATCAATTTTAAATCATGAAAACGGATTTTAAATCTTTTAATTATTTTTTTGTTGGAATAAACTATTCTCTATGTCCAGAATCTTATTTATTTATTCTGTAACTTTCGTGTAATTATATTTATTAATTTGGAACTATTGACTTGAATAATATTTTTAGTTCATAAAAATATATTTTTAAAAGCCAATAAAAAATTAAAACTAAATAATATTTTTTATAAAATTATTTTTATCACTCTATAAATATTATCAACTATATATCATTTATTAAAACTATAAATTTAATAATTCTCTCAGGTTGACTATTCCAAATATCAACACAAATAAAAGTTTGGACAATCATGTTTCTATTTGTGTTGATATTTGGAATAGTCATCTAAGAATGCACTCTTATATGCAAATCACTTATCATTGGATTGATAGTTATTAAACTATAAATTTAATTAAAACTAGATGATAGGCCAAGATCAAGCTTGGGCATTGGGTCGGGCTCGGACAATGCAGTGGGATTTCGTCGGGAGTTCCCTAGGAGATTCGCTGAAGGGACCGGGAAGCTCGTTGGGAACATGCCGGGAGATCACCGAGAGAAGACCGGAAGACTTACCACAAGTATGTCGAAGGCTACCGGATTAATAAAAGTTAGGTCTTAATTTAGCTTATGGTCATTAAGCGTTATAATCATTGAGTCATAATTAGAAGTGAGTCCAAATTGAATTGGATTTGGAAGGAATCCAAATCAACTCAATAAAGCAATCGGGTCCATTATTGGGTTTAATTAAGCTCAGGTTGAGTTCAATTGGTTGACCAGAGGGTTGGTCAATATTAAGTTCAAGCCGAAATTCGAAAAGTGGAGAGAAACACTTTTATGAAAATTTTGATAGGTAAATCGCCAGCGAGTGATGGGTGTACAGCCGTCGCCCAGGTTTTCGAGTGGCTGACAGCGACTAACCCACCTAGTCTGGGTGGTTGAACCGTTGGTACCTAAGAATCTAGGTACTTTTGGCGGTTGACTTGCCTAGGCCGACGGCTGAACTGCCCATACCTAGATTTTTCGGATATGGTTGGATTCTGGCTCCGATTTTGAAGCCAATTTGGGGCCTATAAATACTCGAAATTCTCTTACATTCTATATAATAATTTTGGGGATTATATTATAAGAAAATATTGTGTGAGAATTATAAGAAAAAGAAAAGGGATAAGGGAGGGAATTTAGAGTTAGAAATTTTCTCAAAGTCTCCCTTATAAGCAAAGTGTAAGAGTTTGGTCTTCACCTAAAGAATATCGATAGTGGACGCCGGTATGCCTCAAGAAGGAGGACTCGAGAGTGGATGTAGGCCTTTGACGTTGAACCACTATAAAAATTATGAGTGTTTTTTTGCTTTCAATTGCTTACATATTCTTGTATTAATGCTTCTGATTTAACTCAACTCCTTGAAAGTAAAGTTTTCACGATAAGTTCTTTCCTTCAAATATTACTTATCTTTTCGGTTTGCTCATTAACTTAGCAACTTTCTTTTAATCACTCAATTGTTTCACTAAGAATGAAAAGCTTCGGATTTCCTATTTTGGTTTAATCAAAAAGTTTTCATCTAAATCTAAAATTTATATTTGCACTAATTCACACACACACACACCCCTCCCCCACTCTTAGTACCCATTGATCCTAAGAATTGGTATCAGAGCCTTAATTTTTTTTATTTGGTTTGATACCCAAGAGAAATGACTCTTATTGGCTTTCAAGAGGGTTTTTCTATCGTTCATCCTCCAATATTCAATGGGACGGACTACACTTATTAGAAAACTCGGATAAGAGTTCTCTTACTTTCTTTAGGCCTTGATTTATGGACTATTATTGAAAACAGATTTGAAAAGTCCTCTCTTCCAATGAATAGTTGGAATAATTTAGAAAAAAAGATTTTGTCTTTAAACACAAAGGTTATAAATGTCTTGCTTTGTGCTCTTGATAAAAATGAATTTGATTGGGTTTCTTATTTTGATTCGGCTTTTGATATATGCATGCATTAGAAATAACATATGAAAGAACACTTAATATAAATGAATCATTAAATAAAAATACTTCTAAAAATGAATAAAAAGAACACCTTCCTAAGAACCGGAAGGAATGTGAACTGAGAAAAATATACAACTCCTCGAGTAAAATCTCGAATGACGAGAACCTTGGACATGAATTTTTGACAAATGAACTGAAAAAATTGATGAATTTAAACCTTAAAAATAATGTAAAGATGGACAAAACCTCTTGCTATGAATGCAAGAAGCTGAGGAGCTCTAAAGATCAAATGCATAACTAAGAAGTGGAGAACCTTGCTCTTATGACTATCAACGATGAGGTTAGCGAGCCTTTAAATATTTTACTTTTAGAATTATTAAATATATTTTATGACTTGTTTGATGAGTTTAGAAAACTTACAAGTCTTTTAAATTGCTGAAAGTTGATCATGATTTATTAGTTAAAAGACTTGATGAAATGCATGATTTCTTAGCATCACATAAATCATGATATGCTAGATAATATTAAAGAAGAAAATTACATGCTTAAAATAACACTAGAGAATTTGAGATATGAAACAAATCCCTAATATGATCCTTGCTAATAAGGGTCATATTAATAATAGAAATGGCATAGGCTTTGTTGGCAATGTTCAACAAAAGTCAACCATCTTTGTAAAACTACCTACATTGAATGTACCATCAAAAATCATGTATAATTTTTATGGTAAAATAGGATATAAGGTAAGCAAATGTATATGTAGAAAATATAATTCACACCAACTTGTTTGGGTTCCAAAGAAAAGTTTACACAATGAAAATCAATTAGAAAAGAAAGATATAAAATTCTTTATGAAGGACTCAATGTAAAATCAAATATATCTTTTTTGTAAGTTTGTGTCAAAATTAAAGCTAGGAGGTTCGAATAATATTTTAGATGTCAAGATAATATAACTTCAGATGTAACATTCTTTCAAGCTCACTAGCCTAAATATTAATGAGATTAATTGTTAATAATAAAAATAGTTCATCATTATATAATTAATTTTGATAATACATAGCTAGAGCATACTATAATTAGAAAGAAGAAAGTGTAGTTAACTTTAATAAAAGGCATATGTTATGAAAGAAAGATTTTGATTATTATTATTGTATTTATGTGTATTTGTTGGCATAAAAACTATAATTATGTAATTTATTATGCGAAAAAAACTATTATGCCAGGATTGAAATCAAATAATAGTATATCTGTTTATGATGTGTACCTTTAGATGTCATCTGATTGAGATCCAATTAGATCTTCAAGAGCACCGCTAATGCCGAGATATCGATCTTCAAGAGGAACTAGAATAGATCTAGACCCCTTCTCCTCTCTTCCTATCCTTTCACAAGATAACCGTAATCTCTTGATCTAGATCAAGAGGATAACTATAATCTCTTGATCTATTCACCCCTTTGCACTTCTTTGTTGCTGTGTATATCAATGCCTTGGGTTTAGAGTATGTCCTGTCTATTTATAGGCGAGAGCAGAGGGTCTAGGGTAAGTAATTAGGAGAGTTCCTTCCATCAAGGGCATCTCCTAAAATATCCCAATATAATATAGACTTTATTTAATATTGACTATCTTTTATCAGAATCCAAATAATCCATAATATATCTTATTCAATTAATAAAGGGCCACAAAATATTACATTCTCCCACTTGGCCCATTAATTGATAAGATATAAAAGATATCCAAAATCAAAATAAATAAAATAAAATTTATTTGAAAATAATTTTATATAATTGGATTCTGAAAATTTTAAAAAGTATTTTATACATGGCCATGATTTTAAAAATAAGTCAATAAGTCAAATAAGCATAATTATACTATATTCAGTCCAACTATTAATGTGAGTCATAGAGTTTGTATGTCATCAATGCCACACTTCCTTCTATGTACTACAACACTGTTAGTCTTTCCTTATATATAGTCTATAATGACCCATATAATTTGCCTTGTCAAGACAATCCTGTTTCTTGTATTCAACCATAATATGCATAAACATAAACACAAACATGATAGTAGAAACAAATAACTTTAATTATAAAAAAGAAATGTCAATAATAGCATCCACTTAAACATGCATCACCATATCCTTTATGGCTTGCTCACAAGCCCTATTCTAAGAACATGTTCTTTAAATGTTTTACACTACAAAGCTTTAGTAAATGGATCAGCAATCATCATAGTGGTGCTCAAATGTTCAATTGACACTTGTTGTTTCTAGACTCTTTCTCTAACTACCAAGTACTTTATCTCAATGTACTTGGAACCACTAGAGTACTTGTCATTCTTAGAGAAGAAAACTGCTGAAGTATTATCACAAAATATCTTCAGCGGTTGGCAATTGAGTCGACCACACCAAGTCCTAAGATAAAATTCTATAGCCATAAAGCTTGATTTGTGACCTCAAAGCATGCCACAAATTCAGCTTCCATCGTAGATGATGCAATAAGTGATTGTTTTACACTTTTCCAAGAAATTACCCCACCAGACAGCATGAACACAAATCCTGAAGTGGATTTCCTGTTATCGAGGTAATTTATAAAATCAGCATCTGAATATCTCATTACTTCAAGCTGATCTGACTTCCTATATGTGAGCATATAATCTTTTGTCCCTTGTAGATATCTCATTACTTTCTTTACAGCTTTCCAATGTTCCATTCATAGGTTACTCTAGTATCTACCCAGTATTACCACTGCAAAACTGATATCTGGCCTTGTACAGGTTTAAGCATATAATAGACTTCCAATTACGCAGCCATAAGAAATATTCTTCATTTGATCCATTTCTAAGTCATTCTTCGGGCACTTGTTTTGGCTAAATTTTTTACCTCTAGTAATAGGTGTATCATTGGCTTTACAAAGCTGCATATTAAACCTTTCCAAGATATGATTAATATAACCTTTCTGAGACAATCCTAACAAACCTGGAGATCTGTCCCTGAATATCTTAATGTCAATAGCGTAGGATGCCTCATTCATATCAATCATCTTAAAGTTCTTATTGAGAAATATCTTGGTTTTATGTAATAAATCAAGATCATTACTGGCAAGCAATATATCATCCACATATAAGACCAATATAATAAACTTACTTCCACTAACCTTTAGATATATACACTGATCAATAGTATTTTTCTTAAATCCGAAGGAAGTAATGGTATCATAAGACTTTATATACCATTGTCTCCAAGTTTGTTTAAGGCCATAAATGGATTTCTTAAGTTTGCAAGCCCAACTTTCCTTTTCTTTTTCTATGAATCCTTCAGGTTGTTCCATATAAATTTCCTCATATAGATCTCCATTCAGAAATATTGTTTTCACATCCATCTGATATAACTCAAAATTATAATGAGCTACTGATGCCATGATGATTCTCAATGAGTCCTTTCGAGAAATTGGAGAAAAGGTCTCATGGTAGTCAATACCCTCTTTTTGAGAAAAACCTTTGGCCACAAGTCTGGCTTTATATCATTCGATATTACCTACCGAGTCACGTTTAGTCTTAAAGACCCATTTACAATCGACTATTTTACAATTATTGGGCAATTCAACGAGTTCTCAAACACCATTATGATCCATTGATTTTAACTCATCTTTCATTACATCATATCATTTTTCAGAATCATTACTTTCTATGGCTTGTGAAAATGATAAGGGGTCTCTTTTCATTCCTATATCAAAATCTGATTCTTGTAGATAAATTACATAATCATCAGAAATGACATGTTTCCTTTTTCTTTGAGATCTTCTCAAATCTGTCAATTGTGATTATTCTACAAGACTATCAGCGACGACATCAACATCATGTGAGAATTCATTAATGTTATTTTATTATTTACCCTCATCAATTCTATCATTGATTTGAGGAACAACAATTTCTCGAATAGGGGATAATATAGGAGAAGAATCCTGAATCTCCTCAATATCAAAATTAATCCTTCAAGATTTTTGACTCCCACTGATTTCAACATTTTCTATGAATTTTGCATTACCGGATTCTACTATCCTCATATTATGATTAGGGTAATAAAATCTGTATCCCTTAGATCTTTCTGAGTAAATAATAAAATATCTAGAAATTATTCTTGGATCCAATTTCTTGTCATGTTGATTGAATACTCTTATCTCTGCAGGACACCCCCAAATATGTAAATGTCTCAAACTAGGTTTTCTACCAGTCCATAACTCAAATGGATTGATGGAACTAATTTACTAGGAACCCTGTTCAGAATATACATAGTTGTCCTAAGAGCATCACCTCACATTGACTCAGGTACAGAGGAATAACTCATCATGCTCCTAACCATATCTATAAGAGTATGATTTCGCCTTTCAGCAACACCGTTCTACTGTGGCATACCTAGTAATATATACTGAGCACAAATACCCCGCTATTCTAGGAATCTAGCAAAAGGACCAATATTCTGACCGAATTCATCATATCTACCATAAAATTCACCACTCCTGTCAGATCTGACAATTTTAACTTTTCTATCTAATTGTCTCTCGACCTTATTTATGTACACTTAAAGAATATCAACGGCTTAAGACTTTTCATGTATTAGATAAACATAGTCATATCTGGACAGGTCATCTACAAATGTGATGAAATACCTTTCTCCACTAAAATAAGGAATATGGAGTGGTCCGCAGATATCAATATGAATAATTTCAAGAAGTTCTTTACTTCTTATGACATTTTTCTTTGTATGCTTAGTTTGCTTTCCTTTAATGCAATCTATGCAAACATCAAAATCAGTGAAGTCTAAATTTTCCAAAATATTATCCTTCACTAATCTTTCAATTCTTTCCTTCGAGATATGCTCCAAATGTCTATACCACAATATAAAAGATCTTTTATTCTTGGAATTACGTTTCATTACAATACTTGATTACAGGGTCAATAATGTATTCGCAAACTGAGGATTCAAATTAATTCTGTACAAACCGTCACACAGAATTCTAGAACCGACTTTTATTGAATCATAAAATATGTTGAGTTTACCATTACCAAAAGAAATATAATATCCTAACTCATCAATTCTAGACAGAGAAATTAAATTTCTAGAAATTGTAGGAACAAAACATGTGTCTTTCAGATCCATCAGATGACCCGTCTCTAGGCGTAAGCGGTAAGTCCCTACTGATACCACTTTTGCTTTGAGACGATTTCCTATAATTATGAATCTTTCATATGTTTTTGGTTTCTAGATTGAAAGAAATCTCTGCATATTATTAGTAACATGAGTTGAAGCGTCAGAATCAATCTACCATATATTAGAAGGAACTTATGCAATGTTTGATTCATAACATACAAAGGTTGAGTTTATACCTTTCTTTTTTAACTAAGTCCTACGTTTAATGCAATCCTTCTTTACATATCCTTTCTTGCCATAAAAGAAGTACTTTACTGTAATAGCTTTCTTTTAAATAGTTTGTCTAACACTTCTAGACCCGGCAAATTTCTTCGATAGATAACGCTTCGATTTTCTTTTCTTGTTACCAACTCCTTGAATAGTTGTCAGTATATTATATGAACTTTCCTGCTTTAATCTTAATTCTTCCTGAACGTACAGGGATACTAAAAGCATGAGAATATATGGACGGGAATACCACTGCAGAATATAAAATAACATTAATGCTTTGAGTTTTACCAAAATATGATGAACTATTGATATCATCAATATTTAACTTTTGGGTAAAAATATTGATTCTAGTGTTCATACAAGATCAATTATGGAGGGCTGATACCATCCTTACGGAATAGTTTTGCTACCTTTGGGTATACAATTCTAAACTGTAAGGATATCCAAAACAATATCATCCTACCCCATCACATAATTATTTGAGATAGATTATCCTTTGGTATTATCTAAATATCCTAATTATGCATGTAATTTTTGAATATTATTTCTTTAATGTCATTGAGGACTTGTTCCTTAATATAATTTTATAAATTATTGATCTAGGCCACTTTTGTGACAACAAGACCAATGCAGTAATATAAAATATAAATTAAATTATCTTATGAATGATAAGACTTTAATTGTATTTCATATCATATAAGCCTATCATCCCAGGCTACTTTGGTAGCTACCGGTCAGGTATAACTTAAGGAGATGGACTACAAATAATATTCATCAATATCACTAATTCATGTTGAGACAGTTCAATAATAGGATAACAACCATAATAATTATTGAACACTTAATCAGTAGGAAAAAACTCATATGATAACTGTAATCATGATAATACATAAATTATGCATTTATGTGAAAAATAAATATTATTTCATGACTACTAATATTTGCATGTAAATAACTAAATAAATATCCAAAAACCAATAATTAGATTTAACACATGTAATTAATAATTTATATGAAAAAACTATAAAGAAACAATAATTTATATTTTTTACTGATTAATTTTATTTAATTCGAGAAGCCCATAAGTCTAATTAAATAAATTACTCAAAAAATAAAATATAATTATTAAATAATTAAAAATATATAATTAAATCTTATTAGATTATATATTAATCAATTTTATAATTGAGAAAATAAACAAAATTTCTTATAAAACTGTAATTCTAAAAATATATATAAGAATTATAGATTTTTTTAAGATTATACGATTAATAAATCATAAGGGTAAAAATGTAAATAATCCTATTCAACTGAAGGGTAAAATTGTAATTTTGGTGAATGGTAAAACTATAATTTGAGCAGAATGGTAAAACTATAATTTTCTGGTTCAATGGCAAAACTATAATTTTGTTAAGGAAAACCCTAGCCTCCTCTTTCGTCCGTGCGCATGCTTTGTCGGCCGCTGGCCGCGTACGGCCGGCGCCACGCCACGCCACGCGCCTGTGGTGCCCGGCCACTTTGTCGCGCCACACGGCTGCGTCAGGCGGCGTCTTGGGCCGCATCGCTAGTGCGAGGCCGCCGCTTGCGTGGCCTCTGCTGCGACGGCCCGGCGCTGGCCCCTGCTCAGCGGCCCGCAGGCGGATTCGCCAGCGCACACGTTGTTGCCACAGACAGATCCGGCCAAGAAAAAAAACGCGGTAAGATTTTTACGTCTTTAACACACAACAATAATCAAGAATCGTTCGCAAGCAAATGATTAAAATTAATAGATAGGAAAACAGATTAATAAGATATTCAGATCAATGCATCGTAAACAAAAATAATAGATCTAATATTTTTGATCTCAAAACCTAGGCTCTGATACCAATTGTTGGCATAAAAACTATAATTATATAATTTATTATGTAGAAAAAACTATTATGCCATGATTGAAATCAAATAATACTAGATCTATTTACGATGCGTACCTTTAGATGTCATCTGATTGAGATCCAATTAGATCTTCAAGAGCACCGCCAATCGGATCTGAATAACGTCGAGGTATCGATCTGCAAGAGGAACTAGAATAGATCTAGACCCCTTCTCCTCTCTTCCTATCCTTTCACAGGACCACCTTAATTGATGGTTTTGGGAGATCAAGAGAATAACCGTAATATGTAATCTGAGGATAACTATAATCTCTTGATCTAGATCAAGAGGATAACTGTAATCTCTTGATCTATTCACCCCTTTACACTTCTTTGTTGTATTGTGCATATCCGTGCCTTGGGTTTAGAGTAGGTCCTATCTATTTATATGTGAGAGCAGAGGGTCTAAGGTAAGTAATTAGGAGAGTTCCTTCCATCAAGGGCATCCCCTATTTAATATTGGTTAATATCTTTTATTAGAATCCAAATAATCTATAATATATCTTATTCAATTAATAAAAGTTCACAAAATCTTACAGTATTAACTTATGTTGATGATATATATTATTTTTGAACCTAAAAATCATATATTAAATCATATTTCTTTAAAAGAAAATTTTCTTGATAATATGATAGAATCTTCCGGTATGTAAAAATCATTGGATTTATAATGATTCAAAGCTTTTGTTTAAAAATATTTTTGCAATGATCATAATGAAATTAATGAAATAAATTTTAAAAGAATGATAATTCTTCTTGAAAGAATATTTATCCCATAAATCCTTCAACAAAGATAAAATGATATATTTACTGTTGAATCTCTTTAACTATAAAAATAAGTAAAAAACTTTAGCTATTTTCTTTTGAAAAATAATCTATAATGATTTTATTAAAAAATTTTGAAAATTAATTTTTTATGATGATTTTGGATATGTTTTCAAATAATTTTATTTTAAAGAATGGATATGTTTAAATCTATCCAACATTATTGATATTTTGATAACTTAAATCATGACCATGAAATCCTGAAAATTAAAATTTAAGATCTTTATATAAATCAAGATTGTTTACAAAGATTTCTTTCCTTTATGAAAGAAAAGGTTTCATCCTAATCTTCATCTTGACTTCTCAATATTTATAACTTGATATTTCTCTAAGAATCAATATCCTTTTTATTTGATCTCTTAAGATTTCAAAAGCTTTGAAATTACATCTAGGAAGAAATATATCAAAATAAATCATATTCTTGACATTTATGATTTGATAATAATATTCTTCATGACATGATTACTTATGACTTTCTTCTTAGTATAACTTTTCACCAAAATTAATATTTCTTAAATTTGTGATAAGTTAAAAATTTAATGAGATTTGTTTTATCATGAACATTCCATTGATTTCTAAAACTAGTCATATTCTCAATGGAAATCAAATTTTTGAACATCTATGATTTATTTGTTTTGGTAAAAATGAGATCTATGATTTTCATGATTAGATCAAGATTATTTAGATCAAAGTTGTTTGGAGAATTATTCAATCATGTCTTTTGAATTTTATTTTTAATGACATGATATCCCTTATACTTTTGGGAGTATTTTGAACATGGATGTAAAGAAATTATGTCATCATACTTCATGACAATGACTAAAAAGGGAAAATGTAATTACCAATATGATTAGAAGCAATTTAGATATAATAACATTGAATGAGAAATAATTACGTAGAAGAAAATTATGACTTTCTAAATGTATGTAAAATACTTGATTTACAATTTGAGCTTGATTTGTTATAATGCCATCTTATGAAATTTTTGATGTTTTTTATCAAAATTTATAATAGATAATTTTTTTTACTATACTTGAAATTACATGAGATGATTTTAAATGCATGAGTAGCTCTTAAATATTTGAATCTCCTTGAATATCTTGAAGTTTTGAGCTTAATTTTAAAATTCACATCTATAAAATTTATACCTTTAAAATTGAGTATTTTTGTGATATGATATTTTTTTATTTCTCTACCTTGATTTTACCTTCTTGCTCACACATGTGGAGAAAGAAAATCATTAGTATTTCAAGAGACTAATAAGTCTATTAATTAAATTTTGAATCTCTTGAAAGTGATTTTGATGATTTTGAAATTGAATTAGTGATTTATCTATATCGTGGTTTTAATTTCTTAGAATTATAACTTGAAATCTTTTATGAATCAAAATCTTTTGTTATGTGTCTTCATATTATTTAAAAGAAGATTTTTATATAAATCATGAACTTGACAACTTAAGATTTCTTATGGATAACCTATGACCCTATGACTTGTCTCTTGATATTCACAATTTATTTTTATAAATTAAATATCTTATCATTATGTTAATTTTTCTTAATATATTTCATATGATGATTGGTGTATTTCTTGATTTATTTTTTAAAAATGATGTAATAGGAAAAATTTTGCACTATCCTGACCATCCCTCCTTTTTGACAGTGATAAAGGGAGAGCAAAACTTGTTAGCTTATAAAATTGCTAGCTTGAACAATGCAAATGAAGTAAATATTTGTTAGCTTGCACTTTTCAAACGAGAAAAATGAATTCACTTGCTTGCATGTTCTAAAGCAATAAAAATTTTATTAAATTGCTAAGCTTTCATATATCAAAAACTTGCTAATTGCACTTCTCCTTTTGTTGATGACAAAGAGGGAGAAGATATAATGATGTGAAATCATGTATGATGATTATGCATGTAATGATGATTTCGAAAATCCACATAAAGATAATGATTTGTTTGGATTTATTTGCTATATTTTCTTGAAATTTATATGAGAAAAATTTGTTGAGCTCATATTCAAAATTTTATATATACAAGATTGAGGTTGAGACCTAGAAATGTTAAATCATGAAAATATATAAATTACTAATATAGATTTCATAAAATGAAGTCTTTTGTGATAATATTTTTTTTGAAAACTTTCTCCATGATTTTATCTTATTATTTTCACAAAAAAAATTACATGAAGATATGCCATATTTAAAATTTACAAGAGATAATTTTTGATATCAAGAGATAACTTTTGTTGCGTTTGAAATACATAAGTAATCTTTAAATCTCTTGAACTTTTGAGTTTATCTTAGTATTGCTTTTAAAATTTATTAAAGGCTCTTATCTATGATGAAATGATTTAATAACACCTCTCTTATTTCTCTCCTTAATAAAGGGAAAGAAAATTTTATAATGCATATACTAAGGGGAAGTAATGTCATCTTGTATTTTAAAATTATTAGCTACATTTCACCTTTTTGTTAATGACAAAGGGGGAGAAATATATATTGATGACACATGATGAATATATTGATGACACATGATCATATTAAAATACATAGATATCTTGGATAAGGATATGAATTGGACATCTTGAATATAGATTCATAATTCCTTTTTTACTTATAATTTTAAAGATGACTTGATTTATGAGTTGATGACTTGATGCAAATTTATGTTGAAATTTGCATAGAGTGTTGATTACTTGAATTTAAAAGTATATGCTTATCTTAAATTTAAGTGGCATGGATTTAGGGAGAGTTAGGATTAACTCCTGTCATCAATTGATTATCATCATCAAAAAGAGGGAGATTGTTAAATCTCTGACTTTGATGATGAAATCAATTGATGGGTTATTGATCTAACATGGATTATTAGAAATCAATTGATGCAGGATTAATTACAATAGAATTATTATTATAATCATGATTGGCCAAGGTCAAGTCTATGCATCGGGTCGATGTGATTAGGAACTCGTCGGGAGTTCACCGAGGGTATCAGGAGTTTGTCAGGATAGCGCAAGGGAGTTCACCAGAAGAAGATCGAGACTCACCGAAAGATTATCGGGGGTAGTCGAAAAGCTTGTCGGGTGTTAGAATGGTCTATAATGGATATTTTGACAATTATGATTGTATTTAATTAAGTTGTAATTAGCATCGTGCAGGACTAACTATGACAGCAGCAATGGAATTACAACTAGATGATGGGCCAAGATCAAGCTTGGATATCGGCCCGGGCTCGGACGATGCGATGGGATTTCACTAGGAGTTCGCTAGGAGATTCACCAAAGGGATAGGGAAGCTCACTAGGAACACGTTGGGAGATCACCGAGAGAAGACCGAAAGACTTACCACAAGTATGTCGAAGGCTACCGGATTAGCGAAAGTTAGGTCTTAATTTAGCTTGTGGTCATTAAGCATTGTAATCATTGAGTCTTAGTTAGAATTGAGTCCAAATTGAGTTGGATTTGGAAGGAATTCAAATCAACTCAATAAGACATTCGGGTCCACTATTAGGTAAGATTGAGCTCAGGTTGAGCTCATTTGGTTGACCAAAGAGTTGGTCAACATTAAGTTCAAGCCGAAATTTAAAAAATAGAGGAAACCACTTTTGTGAAAATTCTGACGGGTAAACCGTCGGTGAGCGGTAGTATAGATTTCGAGCGGCTGACCTGCCCAGTTTGGGTGGTTAAACCGCTCGTACCCAGGAATCTGGGTACTTTCGGTGGTTGACCTACCCAGGTCGGCGAGTGAACCGCCCATACCTAAATTTTCTGGATACGGTTGGATTTTGGCTCCGGTTTTGAAGCCACTTTGAGGCATATAAATACCTCAAGTTTTCTTACATTCTATACAATAATTTTGAAAATTATATTCTGAGAAAATATTATGTGAGAATTATAAGAAAAAGAAAAGGGGTAAGGGAGAGAGTTTGGAGTTAGAAATTTCTCAGTCTCCCTTGTAAGCAAAGTATAAGTGTTTGGTCTTCACCTAAAGAAGATCGGTAGTGGACGCCAGTGTGCCTCAAGAAGGAGGACTTGAGAGTGGACGTAGACCTTTGACGTCGAACCACTATATTATGAGTGCTTCTTTGCTTTCAATTGTTTACATATTCTTGTATTAATATTTCTGATTTAACTCAACTCCTGAAAGTAAAGTTTTCATGATAAATTATTTCTTTCAAACATTGCTTATCTTTTCGGTTTGCTCATTAACTTAGCAACTTTCTTTTAATCACTCACTCGTTTTATTAAGAACGAAAATTTTCGGATTTCGTATCTTGGTTTAATCGAAAGGTTTTCATCTAAACCCAAAATTTATATTTGTACTAATTCAACTCACCCACTCCCTCTTACTACCAATTAATCCTAACAATTCTAATTATCAAACAGTCACTTTTAGAATTGGTAATTCCCATTTCAACAATTCTAATTATCAAACAGTCACTTTTAGAATAGGTAGTTCCCATTTCATAAACCTAGGAGTCGAATTGAACTGCCCTGGGCCATTTCGATTTGGTTTGGAATTAGAGAATCGTCGAATCGATTAGATTTTGATTTTGGTTTTTGTCGTATTAGGTTTGATTTGATTCTGGTTTGAATCAGAGATAATCTTATTTATTTCCTAACTTAAAGAGTTGGTTCATATTTAAAACTCTTTTCTAATCATCGTATCATCAAATTTAATTAAAAAATAAACATTCCACTTGAGATGTAATCTTCTCTGATCATAATTACTTCAAATTTATGATTTTTATATTATTATTAAAAATATATAAAAAATATCGTACCTAGACTTTCAACTTTTGGTAAGTGATTATAATGTGACATCACCAAACAAATATTAAGAATCTAATACACTATCAAAAATATTATTTTAGAGTTCTTTGTGTTTGAGAGTGTATATTCCCTTCCTTTAGTAATATTATTATGTGTGTGTATATATATATATATATATATATATATATATATATATATATATATATATATATATATGAAAGAGGGCCAAAACCCTTTGATATTTGGACTGTGCATCAAGCGTCTTAAGGACAATGATATCTCTCGTCTTTCTAAGCTGTGATTTGGTGAACTTTTCATGGGAAAAAAAAGAAGAAGAAGAAGAATATTAAAATCATCATCAAGGGCCTTGGATTATTTGAGATGCAAATAAAACTTAAAAAGAACTTAGTATTAATTGTGCCAACCAATGTGCAATTCATGTTATAATGATATATGTCTCTAAAAGAAACGGATAACAAGTTCAATCATCATTAGGTTAAGATTAGCTTCATGAAACTTCTTCTGGTAAACGATTCTGTAGTGTAATCAATTGACTCGGTTTAATTGGAGAATCGTGCATCTATCACTATAATCACCATTGGAGTGAGTACATGGCGACTCCATTACTCCACGCTGCCAACATCAGTAATCTCAACTTCTTCTCCTTGTTTTATCTCCTCGATTCTTCTTCTTTCTTATTCTATTGTTAAAGAACAAGAAAGAAGACTCTTTTGTGGTACAGGTAAATACAATATGGCCTCCGGACTTCCTCCTAGTTGTTCAACAACGCCCTTGGAAGATACAAGAAACCATGGTGTGGTACAAGTAATACACTATGGCCTGCGGACTTCGTAGTTGTTCCAACGCCCATAGATGATACAAGAAACCATGGTGGCTACTTGTTCTTCTCTTGGAGTGCACGAACCATTAGGCAAGACTTCCATCGAGTGGGATGAGTTTTTCCTCCAGCACCATTACTTGAGAGAATGTATTTGTTTCCTTGTACTCTTTCTTAATTCAACATATCATGTTCAATGACTCACCCAAGATTTGAACATCCTACCGATACATGAACGAAACCAAATGGAAGAGACCTCGTCGACCATTCACATTTCCAAGTTTATGATTCACATCGATCGTAATTCTTGCGCTCATTATTCAAAGGAGCACGCAAATGGACCCCGCAAATTTGAAAATATTCTTCTTTGTTCCTTCTACAATGATATAAGCCGTAAAGATTAGATAACAACTCCAAAAATTTATAGAATAAATTTTCACAAACAGTTAATTGTTTGAAGGAGGTTTTGAATCTTCAATCTTGTTAGATAGATTTGATATTTGTATCATAAGGTTTTAAACTCTAGATCTAATAGGTTTTTTAGATATAAAAAATTGTAGTCTTTTATTAAACTGATATTTTAGGTATAATTTTAAAAAAAATAATGTGCATCGAATATTATCTATTGATAGATTAGTTATCGCATCCTTTCTTAAAACAAATAAGTAAACCCAACATGGCATATTTGTCTAAAAAAATAGATAGTATAGGACGAATTCTTGAAAAAGCTCTTCTTTCTTGGCTCTTTTCGAGATAACATTGTGTAAAAAGATCATAAACATAGTATTTTTACAAAATCTATACAAAAATATTATGCTATAATATTTTTATTCTATACTATTGTATTTTACTACTATATTATATTACTTTTTAGTATTGCTAAAAATACTATAACATTGTGTAAAAAACATTATAATTGGCCCTATGAATTGGTTTATAGGAAAAAGAAAAAAAAGGATATTTTAAGTATTAGGAAAAAAGGAACAACATTGTTAGAAAATTCTATAAATGGAAGGATGTTTACCCGAAAAAATCCAAAAGAGAATTTTTTTTTTCTGGGAATTCACCTTACAATATATGCTAGTCAATAATAAGCAACTTTTATGATAAATTTATCCTTAACAATGTTGTATGTTTGATTTGAGGTACAACTAGATTTAAAATGGGAAATTAAAGATGTTATACACTCTTTTGATGGAACAAATGCTGCACCAAATTGAATTGGTTTTGGTTTTATACATTTCAGTTTTGATTCTAAATGTCTTCCTTAAAATTCTATAATTTATTTCTATTTTCAACAGAGGAATTTGATTCTTGTCCTGTATAATGACTCGTTGGTAATATCTATCTTTTTGTCATGGTCAATTAGTATATCACTTTTCTCATGTTTACACTTTTTGCGTGTGTATATATATATATATATATATATATATATATATATATTAAATATATATATATTGGTAGAGTGAATCGGGCGAGTTGTCTCAAAAAGTTTTATTTTTAATTTTTTAAAAATATTCTCATGTTTTGTTTTTTCGTCCAAATGATATCCCTAATTTAAATGATATTCAAAGCACTCCTACATCAGTATTAAGATATTCAACCGATCCATAGGATGTAACAGTCCAAGTGGATATTAGAGTATTTTGACTTACTACAATATTTTGATCACCATGATAAAAATATTATAATACTAATAAAAAATATTATGAATGATATAAATAGATTCATAATCTCAACCAACTTCAAGGCTAAAAATTTAATGTCATAATGGTCTATGAGTAATGACAACGAAGGTTATAGTATTTTCAATGGCTTTATAGTGTTATCGACATATTAACAAAAACATTGTAATATTATTGAAAAAATCATGACTTAAATAGAATCAATACATAATAAAAACTATTTAATATATCATACTAGGATTCAAATAGGTATTTACAATAGTTTAGAAATAATATCACTCAAATAAGAATAAAAAATTGGTCTATTATAGTTTTCTGACAGTCACAATAAAAACACTATAAAACCTATTTGAAAACACTATAAATAATCCAAATGAATCAACTCAATCAAACCAACTGTAAACCTAAAAAAGATAGTATCATAATGCTTTACGAACAACGATAACCAAATAAGTATAATATAATATTGTTATATTTTTTAATAATTTTATTAATATTTTCAATACCTCAATAAAAATACTACAACACTACAAATAAGCTAAATGAAAATACCGAAACATATCATCCATCCACTAGGATAGATGCATCCTATGAATCAGTTCACGGAGTGTCTCCAAAATCGGTAATGAAAATATTCTTATGCTTTTTTAATGGATAGTTTGAGTATTATTTGAATTATGGACACTATTTTTTAAAAAAATCAAAATGTGAAACCTCTTTTACGAAAAAAATAATAATTCTTGAGAAAAATAGTCCTTCTATGTTATATCTTCAATTTAAAACATTGTGGATGATTTTTTACATGTAATAAAAATAGATCTAAGTGTACTAATTATACTTGGAAGGTTTTTGAGTATGTAAATAAGCGGGAGACTAACAGATATGCACATTCATTACTCAATTCTGCTAAATGTAATCGGATGGCTTAAATATGAAGGTCTCGATTGACCACCTGTTCTTTTATGAGGACAAGTAGTAATTTTGTTTTTTTTTTCTTTTGTTTTAATGAAAAAAGCTTATAGTTTATGTGGTAAAGCTTGATGTTTTTATTTTTCTAGTCTTAATAGGCATTGATAATGGTTCTTTTCAAAATAATAGTAACAAAAACAAAAATTACATTATAGCATGTGATTTTTTTTGTTAAAAGTAAAAAAATTTCTATTACTTATAAAGTCTAGTGCCAAATTCTCCTCATATTCTAGAATATTAACTTTAAATAATCTGAGGATTACTCTCTCCTTCGAAGATTTGGCGACTTTGATACTATAAGATGATTGACCTACCAGTCGATAACTCGGTTGCCCTCTTATAAAATATGTATAATTTTGTAGTCTTTAATTTTCTAGAGTAAGGACTTGATACCAATAATGACATTCTGAATTCTCCAAGTATAGTTGAGTTTTGCTGAACAGTTGTATGATATGGAATCTAATTCTGTAATGATTAATTCTATAATGATATGAAACCTACTTTTAGACTTTTATTTGTTGCTGTCACTTTACATAAAAGAATGCATTTGCATAAGTTATATTATAGATATGATTAAATTTTGATTATATTTATTGATCGATAAAAAAATTAATTATAACAAAAATTTTTAAGAGATATTTTGATAAAAGTAACTCTCTTAACTATTTTCGTAGATTTTCTATTCTTTTTTTATTAATAAGATGTAGGCAATCTAAATAACATTAGATCTATCATTATAAAGATAATCTAAAAATATTGAAAAAGTATATAAGGTATATTTGATCTATCATTATATATTTTTATATCTAAACCACTATCCATTAAGAGGTCATTATAGTTTAGTTTAAACTATCTTGAACAAGTTTTGTACGTTATCTATAATACATACAATAAAAGACGAATTAGGTTCATTTAGAATAAATAGTATGATTATAGAGAATCTCATTCTTGATTTTTCATAACGACCATAAACTTATGTAAAAGTAGATTGTAGGGTGTAGCAGCATGCATATGTAGGTTTGCAGCAATGACCCTCATGCCAATTCTCAAAAAAGAGAAAATAAATGGCCAAGTATTACAGAAGAATTAGCCGAAGAGAAAGAAATATATATATTGAAAGAAACAATATAGAATAGATCTTGAGATTGTTGAGAAGGATTAGTAGGTTGCGGGATTAACAAGATATAGATTAATAAAAACATCAAATAAATACTAATGATTTAACGTGATTCATACGTCGTTCACGGAGAGAAGAAAACTTCCACAGCTTGAATCGTACAGAAATAAGAGAGCCACAACAGCAGATAACCCGAAGAAAATTTATCCAAATCTAACAAAAACACAAAAAAAAAAAAAAGTAATCAAATTACAGAATTACCTCTGTTGACTAAACCTGACCAGAGTTGGCCACGGCTGACCAGTCTAACTTTATCTTCTTCCTTTTTCTCCGCAGCCGCTACAGTGAGTAACCGGCCGGCGTCGGAGATTGGCGACCGAACGTCGGAGACGAGGACGAGAAGCTTTGGTCGGATTTGGGTTGAGAAGTGTTCTTCTACTCTCTTCTTTTCCTCACCTTCTCCCTCACCCCTTTGCTGCCCTCTTCTTCCGCACCCTTTCACCTCGCCTTCTGTCGTTCCCCAAAGCTCCATTTATAGGAGCGAGGGAAGGCGGATGGCGTGCAGCACATGGGCGGCTGCGGCTGCGGCGATCGCGGCGAGCATCATTCTTCGCAGGCACGTGGGCAGCGGCGCTGGCCGTGGGCGCCGCTGGTGAGGAGCGCGGTGTGAAGCCCTCGCGTGAGGTGGGCGGCTGCATGAACGCAGTCGCGCGATGGGAGCGGACCCATGCGGGGGCCACTGTGGGGCCATTGAATAGTTGACTTTGGTCAACATCCTAATTGATTCGCCCAAATCCGAGTCGATTTTGAATCAGTTCTCACAGGGGTAAATTCACAAAGAGAATAAAGGAAGTTATAACATAATCCAAGTCGAGGAAAAGAAGTTATTACATACTCCAAGTCGAGCAAGTATATTAGAACGTGATTCTGTTAAATCCATGCCATAAACTCATGAAATCTATTGCTGCATCCAAGTAACTTGATGCGCATCTTTGGGCAAGGCAAATTATGTATATATTCATGTTATAAGTGACAGATGGACTCATGACGTTTATTGCTGCATCCAACTCTTAGACTTCATGCATGTCAATCTTGCAGCGACAAACTGCATGTCCTTTCCTTTTGTCTGATGGATTGAGGAATATCCTTTTAGCTTTCTTGTGCTACCACAAAAGCTTCCCACACCAATTAGATTTGCAAGAGTAATCTCACATCTTTAGGCAATCATTTAGTCCATTCCTTACCCCTCTCTCTCTCTCTCTCTCTCTCTCTCTCTCTCTCTCTCTCTCTCTGTTATATATATATATATATATACCCGATGTAAGGTTCATCTGCATCACAGAGACTAGATTACAACACTTTCTCTTCTTCAGTGTAGGCTAAAGCATGTGCTCTTCTTCTTTTTCTTCTTCTTCACGGACGATTCCGGCAGCGCTGGCTATCTTCTTAGCCTTGCTTCTCCATTGGTCTAGTGCGCAATTGAGCCCCTCGTTCTACGACATGACATGCCCCGGCTTGTCTGACATCGTCCTCGACGTCGTTCTGCAGGCGCAGATCTCCGACCCCCGGATGCCGGCGAGCCTCATCAGACTCCATTTCCACGACTGCTTCGTGGATGTAAACCTTCTTCCATGACTCCATATCACCACTTCGATAGCTCCCACGTGTATATGCTGTGGTGGTTGACTGGTGTGTGCAGGGGTGCGACGCGTCGGTGTTGTTGGACAACAGTGACACCATCGTGAGCGAGAAGGATGCGGTCCCCAACGCCAACTCCGCTCGGGGCTTCGACGTGATCGACGCCATCAAGAGCGCCGTGGAAGAAGCATGCCTTGGAGTTGTCTCCTGCGCCGACATCCTCGCCCTGGCAGCTGAGGCTGCCGTAAGCTTAGTGAGTCATCTCGGTCTCGCTCTTGCTATTCTGCACATTGATCGATGACTACTTTCCTGCACACGTGTGCTTGCAAGTCTAAAAGGAAGAAGAAGATGATGATGTTGAAGAAAATAAAATTGATGAAAGTATAGAATCGATTAGGGTTTGTAGTGCAAGTTATGTCGAAGCTGCTCAGGGGTTCGATGGATCAACCAAATCATGTCTTACATTAAAGAGGCGAAAGAATAAAGAGATGAATAAATAAGTGACCAAAGATACAGATGAAACAACAAAAGATGCTAGTTACGGTATATAGATATTTATAATATATGAAGAAGCCATTATAATACTGAGGACTATATTATATCCGCATGGTGAGTTCTAGAATTATATTTAATTTCATACTGTACGCAACTGATATTTCTCTACTTAACACATATTTTTCTGTTTGACCATATTTAATATATATCTCCCAAAAAAATATTTTTTGAACATATAATCAATGTATAATTATAGTCATATTGATCAGACAATTATCATTCATGAAAAATAATATATCAATTAATTTAATTAAAATTAAGTGTTTGAATATTTTTTTCATATCATTTTAAATCTAATGAAATCATAAGCCATTTAAAATCCGAAATAAAAAGATATTTCATATTTCTTTTCAAATATAATATTAGAACAAACATTTTCGTATAGTTTCATCTAACATAAATCAATAGATGCTTATAAAATAACAAATAATTATTCATATCATATGTTTTTATAAATCGTCAACACATAAATTCTTTTACATTATTTTTAAATAATAAAAACTTATAATTCATATAATTATATGTATTTATAAATTTTAAAAATAAATAAATATTTAATTTGGTAGGCATCATTTTGGAGAATAAGTATTTAATTTCAAAAATGGTAATAAAGATTTTAAGTTAAAATGATGTCTACCAAATCTGTGGTAATTATCTTTTCTCTTGGCCGCGTAAAGAACTGCAAACTATAAAAGTCAAACTTGTTACTTGATTTTTCTTGGAAAGCAGGAAAACGATGACTTGAATGGAACAAAAACTTGTCACGTTTTCATAAAGGCTTCTCTTTTCATCAGATAATGATGATGATAACACTCATCCGGTGATAATTACTGGTTCTCAATTGTATATAGTAGGATAGTATACTGTTGCTGTCAAAGTTGCTGGGTCAAAATTTCTTTCCTTTTCTTATGATCTGAAGGGATGCCATCTGTTGAACCACTCCATGTCTATCTTAACATCATGGACTCAATCTGTAGTCTTTCGTCTTCTTTCTCTTTCATCAACGATAACATACAGTTCATCACCCATTAAAAACCCCATAGTGAGTTTGAAAGAGAAGTATTTCTTCATGTATCCTTCTTGCTCTCAACAGTCCGGAGGTCCATCGTGGGAAGTGCAGCTGGGAAGAAGAGACAGCACCACCGCCAACATGTCCGGCGCCAACAACCTCCCCGGACCCGTCGACACCCTCGCCGTCCTGCAGTCCAAGTTCGCCGCCGCCGGCCTCGACGACACCGATCTCGTCACCCTATCAGGTAAAGAACCTTGAAGACCGTCACATTAATGCCGCTAATCATCCTCAGCGAAGCACCACCGCTACTACCATGATCTCATGTACTCAGGAGCTCACACCTTCGGGCGTGCGCAGTGTAAGACCTTCGCCGCCCGCCTCTACAACTACAGCGGCACGGAGAGGCCAGACCCGAGCTTGGACTCCAACTACCTGGCCCTGCTGCAGGATCAATGCCCCAACGGAGAAGACGGGACGAGCCTCAACGATCTCGACCCGACCACCCCCGACGCCTTCGACGGCAACTACTACTTCAACCTTGAGAATGGGCAGGGGCTTCTGCAGTCGGACCAGGAGCTCTACGCGGGTGCCGGAACGGCCGCCATTATCGACGGCTACGCAGGTGACGAGAGCGGCTTCTTTGAGAGCTTTGCTGCGTCGATGATCAACATGGGGAATATTAGTCCACTGACAGGAAGTGAGGGGGAGGTGAGGGTCAACTGTAGGCAGGTCAACGCAAGCTAAGTTGCTGGGAATTGAAGGTCTCGTCATGGCTGCTCCTCCATGAAGTTGTGCAATGCTTGTTTCGTCCTATGTTTGTTATGAGAGTGCGGAGATGATTTCATGTTTGAACCAATCTAAACACTTGATTTAGTTGAATACTATGATAAATTATTTTAAATTGACCGAGGAGAAGACTCATGACAAAAGAACAAACGCAGTGAATCAATAATGAAACATAAATAAGAAAATTTGATATAAAATCTATGTGGTTGAACACTCCTTTGCATAGAGATCAAATCAAATTATCAGTTTTGTTGAGTCAGCTAAACCCAATCACAAATTTACTAATATGTCCTCTCAAATCTCAAATAGATCTCGAATTTTTCCATCTCTTCTCTCGTACTCTCTGTATTTACTAAAAAATGTATCATCTAAAAATATATGAAATATTTATAATACTTAATCCATACCGACTTACGTGAAGTATATATAATACTACTCATTCTATCAACGATCAACATTAGTTTTAAGAATTAAAAATACTTAAAAATCTTAATAAAATTAATAAGTTCTTATTTTAACTATTCAATTCTGTTTGTATCAAGGGAGAATTCTCGTAAAAATCTTGTTTTTTTGGGTTTATGTTAGAAAATGCATGCATTTTTTAAAATTTCCATCTATATCTCTTTTTTGCATAATACCTGAAAAGAACCTTCGGCCACATTTTTTCTCGTTTTTTCTCTCCTTTCCTGTGGATCGATCCATAGCTTGAACTGATCTTTTGACACTGCGTTACAGTGTTTTTAGCAATGTTAGAAAAACACTATAACACAATGCAAAGACAATGTTATAGTGCAAAAAATATTATAGACACTACTATAATGTAGTATTTATGTACTATGTTATAGCGTTTTTCTGGTATTACCAAAAATACTATAAAACAGTATAAAAACTTGTAAGCTTAGTATTTTTCATAAGTTTATGAAGAAATAAATTATAATGTTTTTTATATTACTTTTTTGATATTGGTAGAGACACTATAACATAGTATAAAGCATTGTAAACATAATGTTTTTACAAAATTTATCTAAAAATATTGTGTTATGATATTTTTCTGGTATTATCGAAAACACTATATGACAATGTAAAAACGTCACGAATCAGTCATCAAATAAATTCATAATTTCAAGTTAAAGAGAGAGAATAAGAGAGAGAAAAGGACATGCGACTGACAATCAAGTTAGAGATATTGTAGATATCAGATAAAAAGAAAATGTTGTTAAGAAATTCTGTAAACAGGTACTATCTAAAATACGGTTGAAAGAAAGAAACTTTTTTTAAGAATTCACCCTTCTACATCAAATAAATTTATAATTTCTTTTCACAGAGGAAATAAAAAATTCTAAAATCAGAATCATATTATCTTTAATAAATCATTTCTGATATATATACATGCAACCAAACCTTTATGTATTGTATGCTAGATTTTAAATTGAAAATAGATATGAATAGCCCCTTTTTCCTATTGCGTGCTTCTATGAATACATGCAACTATATCATATATGCTATAAGTGGACTTGCAATCTCAAAAGCTAATACATCGTGCTCATAGTCGAGATTTAAATTAAAATAGATTTAGTTTGCTTGCTTGCTCTCACTCATGCATGGCCTCCCTTTCATGCGTTCTTTCCTCACAAGTTGCTTTCTTTTCTATATTTGTTATAAACAATAATTAAACATTCAAATATCCAAACACTAATATGCTACTTAATTTTTTTATTTTTATCAGTAACTATTATTAATGGGCATCTTCAGTTGTAAGCAAACAAGAAGAGACCAAAAGAGGTTGCTTTCTTCCATGACAGTAGAGAACTCTTTTACTATTTATTATTATTATCAATTATAATAGGTTATATAAAAGGAGCGTGAATGTTAATGTGACTCGACGTTTATGTTGTTAACAGATAAAATTGTTATGTTGTTAATAGATAAAATCATTTCTGAAAGTATTAGTAGAATTATTAGATTGTTGAGGGAAATCCTCTCATCCTAATCTTCTCAATCTTCCTATTACTTATATAAATAGGTGTTGAGTGAAGGAATACAATACACGATTCATTTTTTCTTCAATCACTCTTTTAATTTCTATCATGGTATCAGAGCAATTTGCTTAGAGCAAGCTCTTTCTCATTGTCAAATGACAGCAAATCCCTCTGTTTGGCGTCTCTCTTTTTATCTTGGTGAAGAGAAGTCTCTGTCATCTCTCCTCCTATGCGCTCTCTCTCTCTCTCTCTCTATTGTGCCCCCACAGCCAGAACCATGCCTCTGCTCTCTCTGCCAGAGCACCTCTAAAGGCCATCATCCATCGTCTCTTGGTGCTCTACTCTCCCTCCCAGTAGAGAGCCAATCGCCACCATCTCTCACCCTAGAGGTCATCAGTCACGCCTAAGGGAGAAGCAATCGCCGCCCTTCTTGCACTTGAAACCACCCGCTCAATGCCCTAGATTGATTCTGAGATACAGGATCTACTATTGGTGAGTTCCTCCCTCTATTGGTGTTCCTGCTCACCGCTTCCTCCCTTGGTAAAACTCCACGGAGTTCCTCCCGTTAGGCGAAGTTTCTGATCACTCCAGTAGAGGAACACTTCCCCTACTCATCGTAGACCTTTTGTTACCTTCTAGTCTTGGCAACGGTGATTTTTTCTTCCCCTCGGTGACACCCCACAGTAATCTCTTGCTATCCTCCTCTTCCTTTGCAACTTACCTCCTTAGCGTATCTTTATTGGAGACATTGCTACCGACCTCTCCTCCCAGCAGCATCCTAAGCACGTGATCTTCTATGCACAATCGCTCTTGCTGCAGGCAGGGAAACACAGTAGATATGGGAAGGAAAAGACCCCTCCCTCGTTTGCAGGTAGGGGAACACAATAGTAATGCAATCATCAATCCTACAAATCAGTAGTTTCTATCTTCTCTTGCTGTAGTAGTCTCAAGTTCCTATAATCTGGTCAGTCACGCGGCTGATCTGCAACAAGCACTTTAGCAAGATAAATTTTTCAGATCCAACCAAGATAGTGAATGTCTTCATTATCTACCTCACATTCCTGTTATTGTCCCTACAAGAAGTAGTAGCACTTCTCATAATACAAGACTTGTATCCATTAATGTTGTAGCTTTCATCCCTTTTAAATTATCCAAAGGAGGAAACTACTGAAAGATCTGGCATACTCAATTTTCTAATCTTCTTTTTGGATATGATCTATTAGGTTATGTTGACAGATTTTTCAGTTGTCCACCAATAATGATCAACATCTCAGGGACTATGACTCCAATTCCAAATCTAGAGCATAAACTGTGGTTAAGTTAAGATCATCTCATTCTTCAGGCAATTAAATCCTCCATCGTTGGATCCCTCGCACCACTTATTTCTTCTTGTGCTACTGCTACCGAAGCCTAGTACAAGTTGTAAACTATATTGTCAAATCACTCATGCACTCGTATGCTTGGCCTCCTCTATAGTCTAACGAATACAAAATAAGAGGGAAGTACCATCACTAATTATCTCCAAAATATAAATATTATCATCGATGATTTAGTGATGATGAAGTCATTGTCCGTACCCTCAATGGTCTTGGGGCTGAGTACAAAGAATTGGCAGCAGCAATACAGGCACATGACTCATCGGTATTATTTAAGGAGTTGTATGACAAGTTGACTGACTATGAGATGTACTTGAAGCACGAAGATATGGCACCAAGTGTTGGGAAACCTCAACGGGAGCATCACATGCATAGCGAAAATCAAAACAAAAAAAACTATTTCGTACATAGATCAAACTGTCGTACAAAAGATTAGGGTCATGAGAAAAATATAAAAATAAAAAAAT
Source organism: Ensete glaucum (assembly GCA_021527575.1). Classification (NCBI taxonomy): domain Eukaryota; kingdom Viridiplantae; phylum Streptophyta; class Magnoliopsida; order Zingiberales; family Musaceae; genus Ensete; species Ensete glaucum. The sequence goes on along the minus strand of CM038555.1, from coordinate 16,340,555 downwards.
CACGATGCGTAACAAATTGATTTTACATAGGGAGATCGTATATCCTTGTATTTCTAGATCCAAATAGAGAGGATGAAGGATGCCAAGTGTCCTCCTCTCTAGTGGTATTCATACGATGGATCTTTGTAGCGAAACTCCTCAAATCTGATCTCATAACTCTTGCACAGAGGGAGAGAGGAGAATAGGAGGCAGTGGCTAAAGCTGTAGCCTATCAATCATGAGTCTCCCCTCCTATTTATAGAGGGTCACCAAAATCCTAAGGCTCATACCTTAGTGGGTATTCGATCTTCATCTAATTACCCACTAACCTTGTATTATTGGATCTTTATCCAATAATATCATTACGCCTCTAATTGGGCCTCAACCAAGGAGCCCATTTGCATAGGGTCTCATTTAATGAGAATAGGAGCTAATTGGATCTCCATCCAATCCTATATTTGCTGAAGCATTCACCATATGTGTGTGACCTTCTGGGCCCGATATCGAGCTGGCAGTGAGTCGCTCCCATCAGAACTCCTTCTGATATAGTGAATTATTATCTTCATGATAATTCACTTGACTCATCGACTATGGACGTACTATGCCACTACACCATAGTCCCCAGATGGTACAAGAGGCATCGAATCAATCAGACTTATCTATCCACAGTTACCATGTATCTATAATCCATCATCTAACTAATATCCCAGAGACCGTATATTGGACATGGTAACGTCAGGTCACGTACGGAATTAGTTTGTCTTGCTATAATCGGATTCTACCGAAGAACTCTTTCTTTCTCAATCTGAATGACCCTGGTTAGAGATTTTTCTGAATAAGCATAAATATGATATTCCTCTCGTGATACTAAGAGTAGATGATCCTCTATTGATACTCAATTGCCTTCGTAGGGTTAGTTACCAATTCTGTTAACCAACTATACCAGATCTAGAACTTTCTAAACTTGTAAGTCTAGTGTCAAAGAAAGGAGTACTCATACAAAGCATCTTTGGTGTTTCAAATCAAAGGACCAGATACACAACTAGGACTATGGAATCACTGTCTAACATTAGGTATCATCAACCATACAACATTCCATAAGCAGATTAATCAGTGAACTCATTCTCCAATGAGCACCTGTATTATATCCTTAGTGTCTCCACACTAGTGGCTATGAGACCAACCGCCTCCATCATATGGATAAGTATATATAGTACACCGATCTGTCTAGTTATCTCAATGTCCCTCTCGAGTAACCTATAATCAGGACTATTTAGGATCTATATTTAAAGGTGAATCGATCTCATTATCGTAATCTCATCATGATCTGATTCCTATCGCATAATGTGTCACACGTGCCATCACTCATATGATTGGCTTGCGGGGCACCTGTAACTAGTAATCTCCCACTTAACCTAAAGCCAATCACTTATGTGTCTAATCTCTATCAGATCCTCCATTGCTATATCCTTTCATGTCATGATTACTCTAATAAGATAAAACCTCTTCAGAATAATTTTGATGAGACCTAGGTTCCCTTGTTAGAGCTATCGCCCTATCGTTGACGCAGTATATAGGAATTAACTCTATGCTACTTGGTATGACTCCCAAATCCCTAATAAACTTCTTCATCCATACCTCTTCTTTTGTTGCTTCTGCTGTAGTAATATATTCCGCCTTTGTGGTTGAGTTAGTAGTAGTATCTTTCTTGGAACTCTTTCAACTTATTGTGCTTCCATTCAGGGTGAAAACATACTCTGAGTTTGACTTGCTATCATTAATATCATACTATAAAGTCGAGTCTGTGTAGCCCTTAGTCTAGAGGCTACCTCCTCCATATACCAGTAAAAGATCCTTAGTCCTTCTCAAGTATTTAAGGATACACTTTATTGCCTTCGAGTGCTCTAAGCCTAAATCTGCCTAATACCTACTCGTGACACTCAGAGCATGTACTATATCAGGCATGGTACATAGCATAACATACATGATAGACCCTATCACTGAGGTATAATGTATCTTATCCATGTCTATCCTTTCTTCAGGAGTCTTTGGGAATATACTCCTAGAAAGTGATATTTCATGTCTCATAGGTACGAGTAATCTCTTGGAATTCTCCATGCCAAATCTTTTGACAATGGAGTCTATGTACCTAGACTGGGACAAGCCAAGCATCCTCTTAGATCTATCTCTATAGATCCAGGATCCCCAAAATATAGGATGATTCTCCTAAATTTTTCATTGAGAAGTTTTTGGATAACCAAGCCTTTACTATGGAGAGTATTCCTACATCATTCTTAATAATTAGGATGTCATTCATATACAATACTAAGAAGGTGATAACACTCCCACTTACCTTCCTGTACACACAAGGCTCATCTTTGTTCTTAACGAAGCCATAAGATTTGATCGTCTCATCAAATCTTATGTTCCAACTTTAGGAAGCTTGCTTTAGTCTATAAACGAACTTGAGCAACCTGCACACTTTATCTGGACTCTCTCTGGATATAAATCCCTCTAGCTATATCATATACACCTCCTCCTTGAGGTTGCTATTAAGGAATGTTATTTTGACATCTATCTATAAAATCTCATAGTCATAGTGTGTTGGAATGGCCAAAAGAATTATAATAGACTTAAGTATGGCTATAGGTGAAAATGTTCTGTCATAGTCAACTCCTTGTCTTTGACGATATCCTTTAGCTACTAGCATTGCCTTATAGGTCTCCAACTTTCCATCTACTCTGATCTTCTTTTTGAAGATCCACTTATAGCCGATGGGTATGATACACTCAAGTGCACCCATATGGTTCTAAACCTTGTTAGAGTACGTAGAATCCATCTCAGAATTCATGGCTTCTTGCTGCTTCCCAAAGTTTATACTCATAATAACCTCCTCGTAGGTATAAGGATCAACATCTTGAGAGTCCTCTCCACTGATATGTCTTACATATCTTTTAGGAGGGTGAGATACTCTGCTAGACCTATGTAAAATTAGAATTTGTATATTAGGTACCTGAACAGACTCGGGCTCTGGAATGGTGCTTGAGCTAGGTTCTCCAACCTAGCTCAATTATATCTCACTCTCATTGTTTCCACCAAAATATGTTTCTTCTCAAGGAATACAACTCTCTTGGCAACAAAGACTTTTCGGTCTTTGAGATGATAGAAATAATACCCATAAATTTTATTGGGGTATCCCACAAATGTGTACCATTCTGTCCTTTATTCCAACTTATCGAGGTTGTGTCTTCTAACGTGGATAGGACAACCCCAAATCATAACCACCTTAAGATCGGGCTTCTTTTCTTTCTATATAGTCCTTGAGGAAATGTGTGAACTTCATACTCAAGTATTCTCATCCTTGACCTGATTGAAGAGTCTTAGTACTCTTTCCAATCTGGTTCTCAACTTCATTCTTATTTTTCCTGAATTTCTTAAAGGCCTCAGATTTGCACTTCATCAAGTACACGTGTTCATACCTAGAGAAATCATCAGTAAAGTTTAAGTAACTACCTATAGTCTGAGTCGACATGGGACCACATATATCACTATGTACGAGTTCCAATAACTCAGTGGCTCTCTCTCTAGTTCCACTAAAAGGAGAGTTGGTCATCTTCTCGCTAAATAAGGTTCACAAGTTGTATATGACTCATAGTCAAATGGATCTAACTATCTATCTTTCAATAACTTTTGAATCATTTTCTCATGTATATGACCTAACCTACAATGTCATAAGTATGCATTATTCACCTCATCTCCTTTTCTCTTAGACATTTATATTCATGATGTGTCGAGAAGTGTCTAACACATATAAGTCATTTATCAATGTCTTTCTACTGATGATCTCATCATCCATAATTATTGAACAACTATTATTCTCAAAAACTAAATTATGGATATAATATTTTTTGATAATAGAGGAAATAAAATAGCATGCATTTAATGTAATGATACTCCACCAAACAGATGTAGGGTGACCTCCCTAATGGTAACTATAGCAACTCTTGCTCTATTGTCCATCTTGAGGTCCTCACCTCTGGCCAATCTCTTAGGTCTTGCCAGAAACTATAACGAATTATAAATATGATAAACACTTCTAGTTATCCAATACCCATGTGTTATCATGAAAATATGATAAGTGGAGACTGATCATGAATATACCTGAAGCTTCTCCAAGCTTCTGTTTCGCCTTATCTACAAGGTAGTCCTTACAATTCCTCTTCCAATGCCCATCTTGGCCATAGTAGAAGTATCGTCATTTGTCCTTTGTCGGGTATTTCTTGGCAACCTTTGCCTTACCCAGTCTTTCTTTGCCCTTGCCCTTCTTAAGGGTCTTACTAGCCTTCCTTTTCCTATTGGTCTCACCAATATAGAGAACTTACTTCTCTTTCTTGATGGTACTCTAAGTTTTCCTCAACATATTGAGGAGCTCAAGTAGAGTCACCTCAAACTTATTCATATTAAAGTCAATAATGAACTATGAAAAAGAATCTGATAGAGATTGAAGTATAAGATCAACATACATGTTATCCTCTATAACTATCTTTATACTTCACAAAGCAAATGATCTCATCCTCGCTTGTCCTTTCCTCCGGTGCGGGTACAATCGTGTTAAGGACATATATGATTTTCTCATTCATGAGAATAATTCTCAAATTATGGAGCCTTTGGACCAATGAGGTGGTTGGCATCAAGTATGCCACATAGGGGTTTTATAAGTGATAAATAAGATATAGTGTAAATAAATAACATGCAAACTTTGTAGAAAATACTAATTAAGATATGAACTTCTATTTTAATATACTCCCATTATTTTTTTAGCGAAGCATACAACACCCTCGACACGTGAGACGAAAGTCTCCGGTAGACTCCAAGTGGGGATTGAGATCCAATCGATATCTTAGTGCAACCTCAAGGGACTCGACCAATTACACTAAGTACAAAAGATATGCAACTCTTGCCAATTATAACTCCTTATGATTCTCATCATATTCGACCTCTGAATCATCGTGGTCTCGACTACTCGACCAACAATAAAGTTCAGTTAAGTCATCACTATCATTTCAAGATGAGTCTGATTCAATGGATATGCTCTCGTTTGCTCGACCAAGTTATATCATGTCCTCAGGTCACCAGTGACATCTATATGTCATAGGCAAGAACTCGATCACGTAGATAAGTGAGCCTCGAGTGACTCGACCAACTTAACATATGTCATGATTCAATTTCTTCCTATAACGCTGGAAGGCCACGTGGGTCAATCTTATTGCCTCACGCTCACCGAAAATTATCGTAGGAAGGGTTTTTATTTTGTATCGGTCTCCTAATATGTTGTGTCACATACATACATATTTAATATATATATACATATAGTAGGTGTATGACACATCATATATGCAAACCACACCGGATGATCATAAGCCATCACCTAATATGATTAAGCCTGAGCCAATGGGCCTAATCACTCACAATAGGATCTATGTGTGCATCAGCGCATCTCCATGCCTTGTGATCGTTGATCTCATCATTATCAATTACATTGGATCCTCGTCGCATCACCATGCATCATGATCTCCCGATACGACATTGTGGGTCTCGCTGTTACCTCCACGCTCTCGTCGCACCTCTTCATGTAATTACAAATAATCACAAGCACGTAGACCCAAAAATAAATGAGAAAAATAAAAGCTCGTAAGCCTCAATAATAATAATAAGTATAATTATACACATCACAACATATGGCTCATGATCATCCATTCATATCATACATCATATGTACACATCACATCATATATAGGATTACTAGATATATAATAATTAATTAAATTATTTAATTAATTATATTTTTAGAAATCAAGATATGCTCGTAATTTCCAAAATTGTGAAGGAAATTTTTAGAATTCTAGATGAGAGGACAATCCTCAGAATTTTTAAAATTATTGAGAGTATTTTAGAAATTTTGTACATGAGGATAATCCTCGATATTTCCCAAGTTCAAAGGGGTAAAATAGTCCTTTTCCTAAAAAAAACCTAGCTCTCCCCTTTTGCCCTCAACCAAAGAACTGTCGTCGTGGTGGCCTGCCCAGGGCATTACCCACCGGCCCCTTCCCAGAGGGTGTCCCCTATAGGCGGGAGCCTGTGAGCGGATGGGTGCTTTGCTCGCACGCCTCCCTTGAGCTAGCGCCATCCCCGAAGGGGTGCCTCTATGGTGCACGCATGTGCTAGCCATCCTCAGTAACCCCGGTAGCAGCCCTACACTGATCGCCCGCAAGAGCCACAGCACTGGCCACCTCGAGGGGGCTGGTGGCCGTCAGAGGTGGCTTGGCCGTGGCTGGCCACTCCTCCTTGCTACGTTCGCTACAAAATGTAGCAAGAACACATAGAATAATTCTATATGATTCAATCTCATCACACGCAGTTTAAAACCAATCTTTCACACGAAAACCTTGGCTCTAATACTACTATTGGGAAACCTCGGTGGGAGCATTATCTGCGCAGCAAAAATCAAAACAAAAAAAATCAGTTTTTCACATAGATCAAATCGTCGTGCAAAAGATTGGGGTCACGAGAAAAATAAAAAAATCGAAAAACCATGATGCGTGAGAGAATGATTTTACCTAGGGAGATCATATATCCCTGTATTTCCAGATCCAGATTGTCATGAATAGTCATTGCTCAACTACGATGCCTTCGCTCCGCAAACCATTCGTCGCCTTTTCTTGCTTGTGTATATGTTTAGCAGCTTGTTTTGCCTTGAGTTTATGTGTTTTTACCTCAGAAATATGAGCGAAAGTAGTGTAGAAGGCTTCAGAACGATCACTCGCTGCGTAAAGCCAAAATAGCCTAAAATTTGAGTCTTTTTTGGGTGCTACGATAACCTCTCTGAGCGGTACAAAATGTCAGTCATTTCAATACCTTGGAACCCCCCGAGTGGCACCGGGCTGGATGGGGTTCTGGGTATATGTCAGGCGTAGGCGTTCATCAATAATTGAACTTGTCTTGCATCCGATACCTTGGGAATCGTCATTTGAGGACTCGCGACCATTACTATAACCCTCCAAAGTCCTATTTCGCTCTCTTTCTCTCTTTTCTTTGCTGCACTCAGGTGTTTGACAAATTGCTTGTATAGCTTTTCGCTTTGCGAGACGCCAGGACGTGTCCGTCGCTCGTTTCTAAGTTAATCAACTTCTCTTTGCAGGTCCTACGGGACCTTAAAATGTTGTAAGAGGGCTGACCCTTTGTGGACATATAACGCTTTGGGTGTTTCATGACTTAGGCAATCTCAGCCGAGTCAAGAATAGTGGGCAAGGTTGCTTCACGACCTAGGTAATTTCAGCTAAGTCTTTGGGAGTGCCACTAGGGTACTGCACGGCTTAGGCAAACTTAGCTATGTACGTGACAGTGTAGTATCAGAGCAGACAAGCAATTCGAACAAATAGCGAAGAAGATTTACAATTTCACCATGGTGAAACATCTTGGTGAATCGAGCAAGATGGGGCAAATCGGACCCTTGCTCCAAGCAACCATAGGTGGGCTGCAAGTATAAACTCGCTCACAAACTGTGCGAGCCACTCATGAGGAGTGCTACAGTGAACAAGACGAGCGTGAAATTGGGTATTCTCCACGAGGGGAGGAGGCACCATCTGGAGCGCCACCCAGGAAAAAGAGCCACAAGGAGAGAATTATAACAGCAGAGACCCGCCTTGATGTTCTTGAAGCGAGCATGGAGGAACTCTACCAAGGCCAGCAAAGGCTATTTGGGATAGAGAGCTCACAAGAAGAAGTTGAATCTCGGATCGAGAAAGTTGAATCCTTGATTGATCAACTGACATAGGACACCAAAGATTTTATACGACATCTACACGAAGTTGTGGTGGAACTCACGGCTAAGGTGATGGTGTTAACAAGGACTCTTGATGCGGGAGGGAACAATACCCACGCTGTACCATCATAAAACTTCAGGGCACTGGAGCCGTAGTGCTACGGGGGTGCTAGGGATGCCAAAGAGCTTGAAAATTTCTTGTTCAACATAGAACAATATTTTCGTGCTACAAGGCTCGATTTTGAAGAAACCGAAGTTGCTATAGCAACAATATATCTGAATGGGGATGTAAAACTTTGGTGGCGAACCCGTTGGGAAGAGATCCAACAAGGCTGATATCGAGTGGATACATAGGGAGACTTGAAGTGAGAGTTGAGAACTAAGTTATTGCCCGAGAACACAGAGTTTGTCACAAGAAGGAAACTGATACAACTCTGCCAAATTACAACAATCCGAGACTATGTGAAATAATTTCCAGCACTGATGTTGGATATACAGGACATGTGTGAGAAAGATAAGCTATTCAGCTTCCTCAATGGCTTGAAGTCATAGGTACAACAAGAACTATATCGGAGGAATGTCACCGACGTATTCGGGGCAATTGCAGCCTCGGAAAGGCTAACTAACTTTGTTTCTTCGGAGGATTCGAGAAAGAAGAAACAATCTTCGGGAAATCACCCATCTAAATACTCTCGAGCGAAGGAGTCTAGGGGAAAGCAAAAGAAGAAGAATTTTCACAAGGGACTGGGCTCAAGAGGTAGAGTCCCAAAGTCTAGTGGATACTTCTTGTGTGGAGGACCGCACAAGGTGAGGGAGTGCCCACAAAAACAGGCACTCAGTGCTTTAACAACATCGATTCTACCCTGTAAGTCAGACAAGGGCAAAGTTATCGCCCTTAGTTCAAGCAGGTCTGACTCCATTAGTGACAGTGAGGTGTCGCAAGGACCCAAGATGGGAGTAATGCATTTGTTGAATGCATTACGAGGTCAAGTGGGGGAGAACACAAAGGCAAAGCCACCGAATGCAGGAAGCAGTGAGTTGATATATGTGGACTTCACGCTTAATGGCCAAACAACCCGTGTAATGGTGGACATGGGCGCAACCCATAATTTTATTGTTGATCATAAAGCTAAGCGACTGGGATTAATCTTGGAGAAGAGCCCAAGTCGTATAAAGGCGGTGAACTCGGAGGCCAAGCGAATCTTCGGACAAGTAAAGGGGGGCGGGACATTGAGCGGGAGCACAAACTTGACGGTGGTGCCATTAGATGACTTCCAAGTGATTCTCGAAATGGAGTTTATACACAGACGAAGTTGGTGCTAGTGTCATTCCTGAACCTCCTATGTATGATGGGAGGCGATGATCCCTACGTGGTTCCAGTTTCTCGAGGAGGAACTAAGGACCTACAATAAATATCGGCTTTACAATTGAAGAAAGGGGTGCAGAAAGGTTAATCAACCTTTGTAGCTACTATGAAGCTAGAGACACTTGATGGGGAGGCCATTCAGGAACCTGCTATCATGACGAACATCCTGAAGGAGTTCTCAGATGTGATACCAATAGAGTTGCTGAGAACTCTACCACCACGTAGAGGCGTGGATCATCGGATTGAGCTGGAGTTAAGCCTCCAGCGAGACCACCATACCGCATGGCCCCTCCAGAGTTGGTAGAACTGACGAAGTAGTTAGATGAACTGCTAAGCGGTGGTCTCATCCACAGTTTAAAAGCACATTTCGGAGCTCCAGTCCTCTTTTAGAAGAAACAAGATGGGAGCCTCCGATTATGCATTGATTATCGAGCCCTCAACAAGATGATGGTGAAGAACAAGTACCCTATCCCGCGTAAAGTACTTCTCCAAACTCGACCTTCGGTCGGGGTCTTGGCAGGTGTGCATTGCAAAAAGTGATGAGGCGAAGACTACCTGTGTGACCAGGTATGGAGCATTCGAGTTCTTGGTGATGCCTTTCGGCTTAACCAATGCTCCGACGACATTTTGCACTCTAATGAAATAGTTGTTCAAGGAGTATCTTGACCAGTTTATGATCGTCTACTTAGATGATATCGTCGTCTATAGCCAAACACTTGAGGAGCATATTAGACATCTCCGAACAATTTTTAAAGTTTTCAGGGAGAACACATTGTTTATGAAGAGAGAAAAGTGTTACTTGGCCCACACGGAGATTTTATTCTTGGGGCATCGAATCGGCAATGGTTCTATTCGAATGGACAGGTTTAAGATACAAGCTGTGGTGGACTGACGAACACCAAAGAAGGTGCCAGAGTTGAAATCCTTCCTTGGGTTCGTCAACTATTATCGACGCTTCATAGTTGGATATTCGAAGCGCGCAGCTCCGTTGACGGAGTTACTAAAGAAGGAGCAGTCCTGGAGATGGTCAAACAAATGTGAGGTGACATTTCAAGACCTAAAAATTGTTGTGTTGGAGGAACCTATATGCAGATTATCAGACTATGGGAAGTCTTTTGAAGTCCATACAGATGCTTCTGATTTTACTATTGGGGGAGTTCTTATGCAAGAGGGTCATCTGGTGGCCTACGAGAGTCGCAAGCCCAACGAGACCAAGCGATGATATCCTGTGCATGAGAAGGAGATGACAATGGTGGTCTACTGTCTATGAGTGTGGCGACGCTACCTTCTGGGAGCACCATTTGTGTTAAGGACAGATAATGTCATATTGAGTTACTTCCAAACTCAAAAGAAACTCTTCCCAAAGCAAGCACGATGGCAGGACTTCTTGGCTGAGTTCGACATGTGATGGAGTATAAGCTCGAAAAAGCAAATATCATGGCCAATGCATTGAGTCAGAAAGTAGAGCTAGTGAATGCTATACAGTTGGAGGGCAGAGGCCAAGCAAGTCAATTGCGCTCCAACTTCCTTTCCAGGATCAGCGATGGACTGTACCGAGATCCTCAGGCAGTAACTCTGATGCAACTCATCAAAGAAGGCAAGGCACGACGATTTTGGGTCCAGGAGGGACTCATCTACACCAAAGGGAATAGAGTTTATATTCCGCAAGTGGATAACATGAGGCGTGAACTCTTGAAAGAGTGTCACGATTCTGTTGAGGCTCTCGTGGAGAGGGTCTTCTATTGGCCGAAGATGGGGACAGATGTGGAGGAATATGTTTGAGCATGCCTTACTTGTCAATAGGACAACGTAGAGCAACATAAGCCAATAGGACTTTTGGAGCCGCTGCCCATATCGGAGAGGCCATGGGAGAGCATTTCCTTGGACTTCATATCAAACTTGCCCGCACTAGGGGGACTTGGATCGATACTCATGGTAGTTGATCGGTTTTTGAAGTATGCAACATTTATTGTTGCATCCCTATATTGCTTAGCGAAGGAGGCTGCTAAGTTGATGATAAAAAATATGGTGAAGTATTGGGGAGTCCCGCACAATATCATTAGTGATCGAGATTCTCGGTTCTTGGGACGATTCTGGACCGAGTTGTTCAAGTTGTTGGGATCTAAATTATATTTCTCCATAAGCCTCCACCCCCAAACAGATGGCCAAACAGAAAAAATTAACTCGCTCTTGGAGCAATATCTCCGGCACTACGTGAGTGTCAACCAACGAGATTGGGTGAAGCTGTTGGACATAGTCAATTCTCCTATAACTTACAGCAAAGCTCTACATCCAACAAGAGCCCCTTTGAGATTATCACAGGACAACAACCATCAACTCCTCACACCTTGGTTATTGGTTATATAGGGAGTAGCCCATCAGCCTATCACTTTGCGAAGGAATGGCATCACAATGCAGATATTACGCGAGCTTACTTGGAGAAGGTGATCAAAAAGATGAAGAAGTGGGCAGACTTGGGAAGGCGACCACAAGAGCTTAAAGTTGGTAATAGGGTGTTGGTGAAGCTCCAACCAGCATCACTCTAGTTCTTTAGGCACAAAGTGCACAAGGGATTAGTATGCAAATATGAAGGGCCTTTCCCAATCATCAGCAGGGTAGGCAATGTTTCATATAAGTTGTAACTGCCAGTATGGTTCATAATTCATAACGTCTTCCATGCAATCAACTTGAAAGCCTACCACTCAGATCCGCGAGACGATTCTCAAAATGTTCCAACTCGACTACCCCCCACCAGAGTCTCTTACGAGAAGTGAGTTGAAACTATTCTAGCGGATCGCAAGATAAAGATACCCAATAGAGCATAGCAAATTGAGTACTTGGTGAAGTGACAAAAGCTTCCTCGAACAGAAGCTAGTTGGGAGCCAAAAGATGCCCTACGATATAAAGAAGCTCGTGTCAAAGCCTACTAACAAGCGTCAACGAGGGCATCGACAGTTTAAGTGGGGGAGAATGTCACGAACGGTCGTCGCTCAATCATAGCGCCTTCGCTCCATAAACCGTTTGTCACTTTTTCTTGCTTGTACATATGTTTAGCAGCTTGTTTTATCTCAAGTTTATGTGTTTTTACCTCAGAAATGTGAGCAAAAGTAGTGTAGAAGGCTGCATAATGATCACTCGCTGCGTAAAGCCAAAATAGCCCAAAATAGCCCTATTTTTGGGTCTTTTTTATGTGTTATGGCAACCTTTCTGAGCAGTATGAAATGTCAGTCATTTCAGCACCTTGGAACCCCCCGGGTGGCACCAGACTGGATGAGGTTCCGGGTATATGTCGGGCGTAGGCGTTCATCAACAATTGAACTTGTCTTGCGTCCAATACCTTGGGAACCATCGTTTGAGGACTTACGACCGTTCTTACAACCCTCTAAAGTCCTATTTTGCTCTCTCTCTCTTTTCTCTACTACACTCAAGGTGTTCGACAAATTGCTTGTATAGCTTTCTGCTTTGCGAGACGTCGGGACGTGTCCGTCACTCGTTTCTAAGCTAATCAATTTCTTCTTTGCAGGTCCTACGGGACCTTAAGAGGTTGTAAGAGGGCTAACCCTTTACGGACAAATAATGCTTTGGGTGTTTCATGACTTAGGCAATCCCAGCTAAGTCTAGAACAGTGGGCAAGGTTGCTTCACGACCTAGGCAATTTCAGCTAAGTCTTCGGGAGTGTCGCTAGGGTGCCGCACGGCTTAGGCAAATTCAGCTAAGTCCACGACTCGAAGAGGATTCCGGATTGAAAGCATAAGCGGGAGCAGTTCAAGTTGAGTTAGAAGTTCCATTGAATGAAGCGCCTAAGGGAACAGAGTGAGTAGGTATAGGTTTATTCCATCAATCTATTAGTATACATTCCTTAACTCAAATGGAATAGTCGAAATTCGTTCAAGTTCCATGAATTAGTTTAGCCGTCGTAAGAGAGATAGATGAAATTACTGGTTTATTTTACTCGGCAAAAGAGAAAGTCGAGGTTTTAAATGCAAGTGGAGTATTGGATGGACATATAATTGCATTTGAAGCATGTGACTCTAAGTGGACTTCGCTACCGTAGCTTCTCTATCGTGAAAAGGAGCGCCTCGCGCGAACCTTCCCTTTCTTTTGACCTTCGTTCTCTAAACTCGTCTTTCATCTGCTGACTCAAGGATGCGTTAGGAAGCTTCCAGAGCAAAAGTATAGTCAAATGGGCAACAAATGTATTTGAAGAGCAGTTAGGTACCAGTAAAGCACTTATTATTCCACTTATCTTTACAAACCCGCTAGAGCTCAAAGGTACCTCAAAGGTGCACTCCTAACCGAAGGAGATCAAGCGTTCTCCTCTCTAGCAGTATCTACACGATAGATCACTCAACGAACTCCCATCAGAACTCCTTCTGATATAGTGAATTATTATCTCTATAATAATTCACTCAACTTATTGACTATAGACTTACTAGGCCACTACGCTATAGTTCCCAGACGGTACATGGGGGATCAAATCCATCAGACATGTCTATCTATAATTGTCGTGTATCTATAATCCCTTATCCAACTAATATCCCAGAGATCGTATATTGGATATGGTAATATCAAGTCACAAACGGAATCAATTTATCTTGCTATAATCAGATTCTACCGGAGAACTCTTTCTCTCTCAATCCGAATGACTCTGGCTAGATATTTGTCTAAGTAAGCACATATGAGATATCCCTCTCGTGATACCGAGAGTGGATGATCCTCTATTGACACTCGCTTACCTTTGTAAGTTGGTTACCAATCCCGATAACCAATTGTACCAGATCTGGAACTTTTCATACCTGTAAGTCTGGCATGAAAGAAAGGAGTACTCATACAATGTATCATTAGTGTCTCAAGTCAAAGGGTCAGATACACAACTATGACTATGAAATCACTGTTTAACATTAGATATCATCAACCATATATCATTCCATAAGTGGTTCCATCAGTGAACTCATTTTCCAATGAGCACCTGTACTATATCCTTAGTGTCTCCACACTAGTGGCTATGAGACCAGCCCCCTCAATCATATGGATGGGTATATATAGTATATCAGTCTGTCTAGTTATCTCGATGTCCCTCTCGAGTAACCTATGACCGGGATTATTTAGGATATATATTTAAAGGTGAATCGATCTCATTATCGTGATCTCATCTCGATTTGATTTACATTGCACTGAACCAAGGATATCATAATATATATGCTACAGACAATATAATGTGAGAATATGTCAATATTAATCTTAAGCAAAAAGATCATACAACGTGTCACACGTGCCATCACTCATATGATTAGCTTGTAGGGAACTTGTAACTAGCACAAAGACCACTTATTACTTCTTAAGTAAGTCACAAATCTAAAAAAAAGAACAATCAGTATTTGAACTCTTTCAATAAGAGTCTGGGCTAAGCACCATCTTACCATAATTTAGGTAGCAACTTTGGTTCCTAATAGCCTAGGCATCCTGCTCCTATGTCTCAACAACAAATAGTCTGCCAGTTGTGTGATAAAGTTGGTCACTCCATCAAAATCTATCGGTCTTGTCCTCAACCTTCAGCTACTATGCCCCAAGCACATCTCACTACTGCCTCGACTTCTAAACAATATTCTTAGATTATGGACTACAACGCCTTATATAACATCACCTTGGATCTCCAGAACTTGTCCCTTTACAATAGTTATGATGGTAATGATGACATCATCATGAGTGATAGTAAGCGACTTCTTATTTCTCATATTGGTTCCACAATGTTTAATTTGAATACTCTTAACTTTACACTCTATGATGTGTTGTGCACTCCTCATATTAAATAAAATCTTATTTCTATCTCCCAATTCTGTAAACAAAATAATACCTCTATTGAATTTTTCCTGACCACTTTCTTATCAAGGATTTGAGTACGAGGGCATCGTTAATTCAAGACCAGAGTAAAGACAATATCTACGAGTAGCCATCAATCTCTCAGCCCACACTGCCTACTATTCTATTGCTGCTCTAATGGATGTGTGATATCAACGTCTTGGTCACCCTTCTTCCTTAACTCAACAAAAGTTTTTCCTTCATTATTTTCTTTTGACTTTTAATGCTAACTCTATTTTTACCCATTATAATACATGTCTTAGTAATAAAAGTTATAGACTATCATTTAAAAACTCTTTTATCTCTTGCATACAACCATTTGAAATTTTTTATAATAATGTTTGGGGTCATGCACCAATTATTTCATTTGATAAATATATATTCTATATTGTCTTTATCGACTATTTTACTAAGTATACTTAGTTTTATCCTCTTCAACATAAGTCTAAAGTCTCCATAATCTTTATTACCTTTAAAAAGATGGTGAAGAACGTTCTTTAGTCAATAATTAAAATAATCTATTTTGAGAATTGTGATGAATACCAAACACTAACATCATGTCTGTTAGCCTATGGTATTCGGCATCTCAAGTCTCCCTCATACACTCCTCAACTAGTTAGCTTAGCCGAATACAAACATCGATATATAGTTGAAACTGGTCTCACACTTCTCCATCATGCCTCCATGCCAATTATTTTTTGGTTCATAGCCTTTCAAACTATAGTCTATCTTATTAATCACATACCTACTCCAGTCCTTCATAATCAATCGTCATTTGAAAAACTATTTCACAAATCTCCAAATCTAAAAAACTTAGGGTTTTTGGTTGTGTTAGTTATCCTTGGCTATATCCTTATGCATCTCATAAACTAGCCCTAAGGTTGAAGCCTTATAACTTCATTGGTTAATCTCTTGAATATAATGCTTACCAATGCTATGATCCTCTAACTCATAGATATTTTATGTCTCGTCATATCTTTGTAGAGTCCTCTTTTCCATTTCACCAGTCCAAGTCTTCTACTGTATAAACTACTCCAGTAAATATACATTAGTGGCACATGCCATTGTCTAATGAGTCTCCACAAGAATCACCCATTCCAATAAACATACATGAGTGGAGTACTCCTCTTGTACAACATCTCGCCCCCTCTTTTTCTTCCTCTTCTTCTGCATACATACCTCATACTTCTGACATCTGAACCTCAGACACTCGGTCACTAGCATTTCCCTCACCTCCATCCAGTAGCGCTATTGTTCCTCACTCCAACTCACCCTGTTCTACTACTTCCCTAACACCCATTCCACCATCACCTCCTAAACCACTTTGACATCTCATGACAATACGCTCTAAAAGTGGTATCTTCAATCTATATCAGGTTCTCGACCTTAATACAGTTATGACTCTCTTTATTGAAACATGTGAACCTACCACATCACTTAAGCCCAAAAGTCTTCTCATCGGCGTAAAGTTATGTGTGATAAATATAATACCCTCTTTCATAACTCTACCTGAACACTTGCTCCGTTTTATCTCGTACAAAATGTCATTAGGTGTAAGTGGGTTTTTCGAGTTAAGCAAAATCCTGATGGGTCTATTGCTAGGTATAAAGCCCGTCTAGTGGCTAAAGGCTTTCATCAATGTCTAGTGTTGGCTTTATAGAGACATTTAGTCCTGTTGTTAAACCCACAACAATCCGACTTATTCTGAGTTTAGCCATCTCAAACCCACAACAGTCCTGTTGTTAAACCCACAACAATGCCTTTTTATAAAGAACATTAATTGATGATGTCTTCATTGGAACAACCTCCTAATTTTCTTCATCCTCAGTATCCAAAACATGCCTGTGAACTCCACAAAGCTATTTATGGACTTCGTCAGACTCCAGGAGCTTGGTACAAAGAACTCGGCTCATTTTTTTATGTTAGTTGACTTTTCCAACTCTAAGTCTAATACCTCCTTATTTCTCCATCAATAATATGATAATATAATATATCTTCTAGTATATGTGGATGATATCTAATAACTCTATAAAAGTCACAATGTTCCTTAAGAAGTTGGCCGACTGATTTTCTCTCAAAGATCTCAGTTCCTTAAATTATTTTCTAGGTGTCGAAGTAATGTCTACATCTTTGAGACTCTTCCTCTCTCGGTGAAAGTATATTTAAGACTTGTTAGTGAAGACAAACATGAAAGATATAAATATTGTTTTAACTCCTATCTTAACTAGTGAATCGCTCTGGTTAACTGATAGCAGTCCTACTACGAATTCTACTCAATATTAATAAGTAATTGACTCTTTACAATATTTAACTCTCACCCGTCCAGATATCTCCTTTACAGTTAACAAGCTATCATAATTCATGCATAGACCGTCTAACACATATTGATCGACAATTAAATGAGTATTACGATATTTTAATGGTACTCTTGACTATAGTATATTTTTACATAAACACTCTTCACTCTAACTTCATGCTTATATTGATGTTGATTGGGCTGAAAACTTTAATGATCAAACATCTACATCTGGGTATATAATCTTCCTAGGAGCCAATCCAATTAGTTGGAGTTTCAAGAAACAAAAGACAGTTATTCGGTTAACCACTGAAGCTGAGTATCGCTCTATTGCAACTGCTATTATAGAATTTAATTAAGTAATGAATCTGCTCAATGAACTTGACATCCACTCTACTACTACTCCTATAATATATTGTGATAATGTTAGGACTACCTACTTACGTGACAATCCAGTATTTTACTCTCGTATGAAACACATAACAATTGACTTTTACTTTGTATGAGATTAAGTGATCAATCATCAACTTCGTGTTTCTTATGTTCACACAACAGATCAATTAGTAGATTCTCTCACGAAGTCACTCGCTTGTAAATTATTTTCACTGCATAGGTTCAAGATCGATATCCTTGACAAGTGCACGATCTTACAAAAACATGTTAACAGATAAAATTATTTGTAATAACATTAGCTGAATTATTAGACTATTGAGAAAAATCATCTCTCCTCATCTTCTCAACCTCCCTCTTATATAAATAGCTGCTGAGTGAAGTAATAATGCACAATTCATTCTTTCTTCCATCATATGTCACATTCTCATCTCAAACACTAAATTCAACAGAAATGTCTATCTTGACATGACATATATGTCACGTACCATACCAAATTTGATGTTTGTTGGTTCAAATTATTAGGATTGATTAAAAAAATAAAAAAATTTCTATATAATTTGTTTCTTTTTATCTCTGTTTCCTTTCTTCTGTATTGTATTCCGTGTTCCCATAAAGTACTGAAATCTCTTTTGAATTTTCTCGTCAAATAATACATATTTCTTCTCATCATAAATTTTCGTTTGAAGCTCTAATTGAAAGAGATACTGTCATCCTTTCATGCTTATGTGTGCAGGATTGACTTCCATTCACCAATATGATAGTAAAAAATGTGATTAATAACTTTTTTTATCTATTTAACATATAATTTCAGTTGATTTTTTAATTAAATCCAAGATTTATGTTCTACCACCGATTGCCATGGACGGAGTCCTACATGTCTAAGAATAATGCGATTTGTATGACATTTTTGTGTTATCTTATGTCATCGCAAATTAGAGGACGAAACTTAGTACAACAATATGATTACCTTCTTATGATTTGAAAGATTCGCCTAAGAGATGATGGCTAGTAAAGGGTACGATGAGGTAGGAACTTCTTACACCAATTTCATCTTTTTTTTATGTCATAAAAAAAATTAGGTTGCATTAAATGTTTAGCGATTAATGGAGATGATGGCTAGTAATGGGTCTGATGTCATATACCAGTGACAATGACCAACATTATTAGATATAGAATTATAATTGACGGCTATTCCGTTTCCACATCAGTTACTTGGGATTGGACCTTGGTCGGATCATTAATCCCATGACAAGTCGTGACTAAAGTCGTCGTTGATGAAAACCATGGCAAATTTATGTTCCCATCGATCCTCAACACTCATGATGTAAACCGCCGTGGTGCGGGAATCCGATGCGGGCGCCGTCCCGTCACCACTCAGCGGTCGCTACGTTGACCAAGTGGTGTCACCGGTTTTGCGCACGGTCTTACCAAACAAGCCAAAAATCGACACGAACGATAAAAACCAACAAAGCACGGAGGGAGAGAGAGAGAGAGAGAGAGAGAGAGAGGAGTAGCTGCGGTTTCGTCTCCCGCAAGCCCGAGTCCTCGTTTTCCTGATCGTTCCCTCTCTTCCTCTCTCTCTTGTAATATTTTATAGTTTTTTATTAATTGAATAAGATATATTATAAATTATTTAGATTCTGTTAAATTTATTAATCAATATTAAATAAAGTCCCTATTATATTGAAATATTTTAGGGGATGTTCTTGATGGAAATAACTCTCATAATAATTTACCATAGATCCTTTGCTCTCGTCTATAAATAGACAGGACCTACTCTAAACCCTATGCACATGCATGAGTAGTACGGATATGCAAAGAGTTGAATAGATCAAGAGATTACGGTTATCCTCTTGATCTCCCAAAATCATCAATTAAGGTGGTCCTGTGAAAAGATAGGAAGAGAGGAGAAGGGATCTAGATCTATTCTAGTTCCTCTTACATATCGATATTCCGCGTTATTCAGATCTGTCGGGCGGTACTCTTGAAGATCTAATTGGATCTCACGCAGATGACATCTAAAGGTACGCATCGTAAACAGATCTAGTATTATTTGATTTCAATCCTGGCATAAAAGTTTTTTCGCATAATAGATTGCATAATTATAGTTTTTATGCCAACAATTGGTATCAGAGCGTAGGTTTGAGATCAAAAATATATTAGATCTATTATTTTTGTTTACGATGTATTGATCTGAATATTTTATTAATCTATTTTCCTATCTGTTAATTTTAATCGTTTGCTTGCGAATAATTCTTGATTGTTGTTATGTGTTAAAGACGCAGTAATCTTGTCACATTTTTGGTCGGATCTGCTGCAGAGGTCACAGAAGCGCCTTACGCCAACATGATAGTAGTCTCATCCGTCATTGGTGGCGAGAAGGGAGGCTAGGGTTTTTTTTTCTTCTTGAGAAAATTCCAGTTTTACCGTTGAATCAAAAATTACAATTTTACCAATTATGTTTAAATTACAGTTTTACCATTCACCGAAATTAGAGTTTTATCCTTCGACTAAATAGGGTTATTTATATTTTTACCCTTGTGATTTATTAATCATATAATTAAAAAAATCTGTAATTCTTATATATATATATATATATATTTATTTAGAATTACAGTTTTATCGTTATAAAATTAAGAAATTTTGGTTATTTTCTCAATTATAAAATTAATCAATATATAATATAATAAAATTTAATTATGATTATATTTTTGATTATTTAATTATTATATTTTATTTTTGATCAATTTATTTAATTGGACTTATGGGCTTCTCCAATTAAATAAAATTAGTCAGTAAAAAAATATAAATTATTATTTCTTTATAGTTTTATCATATGAATTATTAATTGCATGTGTTAAATCCAATTATTGAGTTTTGGATATTAATTCAGTTATTTACATGCAAATATTAGCAATTGTGAAACAATATTTATTTTTTACATAAATGCATGATTTATGTATTATCATGATTATAGTTATCATATGAGTTTTTTTTTATTGCTGATTAAGTGTTCAATATTTATTATGGTTGTTATCCTATTATTGAATTGTCTCAGCATGAATTAGTTTAAATGAACTTGATGAATATTATTTGTAGTTCATCTCCTTAAGTTATATCTGACCGGTAGCTGTCAAAATAGCCTAGGATGGTAGGCTTATAGGATATGAAATACAATTAAAGTCTTGTCATTCATAGCATAATTTAATTTATATTTTATATTACTGTATTAGTTTTGTAGTCACCAAAGTGGCATAATCAATGATTTATAAAATTATATTAAGGAACAAGTCCTCAATGATATTAAATAAATAATATTCAAAATTACATGCATAATTATGAGATTTAGATAATCCCAAAGGATAATATATTCTAAATAATTATGTGATGGGGTAGGATGATACTGTTTTGGATATCCTTGAAGTTTAGAATTGTATACCCAAAGGTAGCAAAACTATTCCACAAGGATGATATCAGTCCTCCATAAATGATCTTGTATGAACACTAGATATGTCAATATTTTTACCCAAAGGTTAAATATTGATGATATCAATAGTTAATCATATTTTGGTAAAACTCAAAGCATTAATGTTATTTTATATTCTGCAGTGGTATTCCCGTCCATACATTCTCATGCTTCTAGTGTCCTTGTACTCTCTAGATCAAATTATTTAGAATGGTTAGAGCATGTGCAATTTACATTGGGCGTACTAGATCTTGATTTGGCATTGCTTATTGAAAAGCCCGTAGAATTAAGTGATAAAAGTACTGTGGAATAAGTCAATGAAATGAATACTTGGGAGAGATCTGATAGGCTCAGTTTAATGTTCATAAGGATGATAATTACAAATAATATAAAGGCTTCATTACCGATTGCATCTAGCGCACGTGAATATTTAAAGGTTATTGAAGATAGATTTAAATCTGCTGATAAGTCATTGGCTGACACATTAATGAAAGAACTGACTACAGCTCAGTATGATGGTACTCGAGGAATTCAGGATCACATCCTTAATATGGCTGATAAAGCTGCAAAACTTAAGACGTTGGGAATGAATATTGATGAATCTTTCTTTATGCAGTTCATTCTTAATTCTCTTCCTTCTCAGTTTGGCCCATTCAAGATTCACTACAATACAAATAAGGATAAGTGGGACTTGAATGAGTTAACTAGTATGTGTGTTGAGGAAGAATTAAGATTAAAGCAGGAAATTTCATATTATGTACTGACAACTACTCAAGGAGTTGGTAACAAGAAAAGAAAATCGAAGCGTCATCCATCGAAGAAATTTGTCGGGTCTAGAAGTATTAGACAAACTATTGAAAAGAAAGCTATTATAGTAAAGTGCTTCTTTTGTGGTAAGAAAGGACATGTAAAGAAGGATTGCATTAAACGTAGAACTTGATTAAAAAAAAAAGGTATAAACACAACCTTTATATGTTTTGAATCAAACATTGGAGAAGTTCCTTCTAATACATGGTGGATTGATTCTGGCGCTTCAACTCATGTTACTAATAATATGCAGGAATTTCTTTCAATCCGAAAATAAAAAGAACATGAAAGATTTATAATTATGGGAAATCGTCTCAAAGCAAAAGTGGTATCAGTATGGACTTATCGCTTACGCCTAGAGACGGGTCATCTGATGGATCTGGAAGACACATATTTTGTTCCTACAATTTCTAAAAATTTAATTTCTCTGTCTAGAATTGGTGAGTTTGGATATTGTGTTTCTTTTGGTAATGGTAAACTTAATATATTTTATAATTCAATAAAAATTGGTTTTGGAATTCTGTGTGATGGTTTGTATAGAATTAATTTGAAACTTGAGTTTGCGAATACATTATTGACCATGCAATTAAGTATTGGAATGAAAAGTAATTTCAATACTGAAAGATCTTCTATATTGTGACATAGACGTTTGGGGCATATCTTGAAGGAAAGAATTGAAAGATTAGTGAAGGATAATATTTTAAAAAATTTAGACTTCACTGATTTTGATGTTTGTATAGATTGCATTAAAGGAAAGCAAACTAAGCATACAAAGAAAAATACCACAAGAAGTAAAGAACTTCTTAAAATTATTCATACTGATATCTGCGGACCACTCCATATTCCTTGTTTTAGTGGAGAAAGGTATTTCATTACATTTATAGATGACCTGTCCATATATGGTTATGTTTATCTAATACATGAAAAGTCTCGTTGACATTCTTGAAGTGTATATAAATGAGGTCGAGAGACAATTAGATAGAAATGTTAAAATTATCAGATCTGACAGGGGTGGTGAATTTTATGGCAATGATGAATCCGGTCAGAATATTGGTTCTTTTGCTAGATTTCTATAACAGCGGGTATTTATGCTCAGTATGCATTACCAGGTGTGTCACAGCAGAACGGTGTTGATGAAAGGCGAAATCATACTCTTATGGATATGGTTAGGAGCATGATGAGTTATTCTTCTGTACCTGAGTCAATGTGGGGTGATGCTCTTAGGACAACTATGTATATCCTGAACAGGGTTCCTAGTAAATCAGTTCCATCAACTCCATTTGAGTTATGGACTGGTAGGAAATCCAGTTTGAGACATTTACATATTTGGGGGTGTCCTGCAGAGATTAGAGTATTCAATCCACATGAAAAGAAATTGGATCCAAGAATAATTTCTGGATATTTTATTGGTTACCCAGAAAGATCTAAGGGATACAGATTTTATTGCCCTAATCATAATATGAGGATAATAGAATTTGGTAATGCAAAATTCCTAGAAAATGATGAAATCAGTGGGAGTCAAAAATCTCGAAGGATTAATTTTGATATTGAGGAGATTCAGGCTTCTTCTCCTATATTATCCCCTAATCGAGAAAGTGTTGTTCCTTAAATCAATGATAGAATTGATAAGGGTGAACAACAAAATAACATTGATGAATTCTCACATGATGTTGATGTCGCCGTTGATAGTCTTGTAGAACAATCACAATTGGCAGTTTTGAAAAGATCTCAAAGAAAAAGGAAACATGCAATTTCTGATGATTATGTGGTATATCTACAAGAATCAGATTTTGATATAGGAATGAAAAGAGACCCCTTATCATTTTCACAAGCCATAGAAAGTAATGATTCTGAAAAATGGTATGATGCAATGAAAAATGAGTTAAAATAATGGACCAGAATGGTGTCTGGAAACTCGTTGAATTGCCCAATAATTATAAAAGAGTCAGTTGTAAATGGGTCTTTAAGACTAAACGTGACTCGATGGGCAATATCGAACGATATAAAGCTAGACTTGTTGTCAAAGGTTTTTCTTAGAAAGAGGGTATTGACTATCATGAGACATTCTCTCCAGTTTCTCGAAAGGACTCATTGAGAATTATCATGACATTAGTAGCCTATTATGATCTTGAGTTACATCAGATGGATATGAAAATAATATTTCTGAATGGGGATTTAGATGAGGAAATCTATATAGAACAACCTGAAGGATTCATAGAAAAGGAAAAGGAAAGTTGGGCTTGCAAACTTAAGAAATCCATTTATAGCCTTAAACAAGCTTCCAAACAATGGTATATAAAGTTTTATGATACCATTAATTCCCTCAGATTTAAGGAAAATACTGTTGATCAGTGTATATATCTGAAGGTTAGTGGGAGTAAGTTTATTATATTGGTCTTATATATAGATGATATATTGCTTGTCAGTAGTGATCTTGGTTTGTTACATGAAACCAATATATTTCTTAGCAAGAACTTTAAGATGGTTGATATGAATGAGACATCCTAGGCCATTGGCATTGAGATATTCAGGGACAGATCTCAAGATTTGTTAGGATTGTCTCAGAAATGTTATATTAATCGTATCTTGGAAATATTTAATATGCAGCTTTGTAAAGCCAATGATACACCTATTACTAGAGGTGAAAAATTCAGCCAAAACCAGTGCCCGAAGAATGACTTAGAAATAGATCAAACGAAGAATATTCCTTATAGGTGTGCAATTGGAAGTCTATTATATGCTCAAACCTGTACAAGGCCAGATATCAGTTTTGAAGTGGCAATACTGGGTAGATACCAGAGTAACCCAGGAATAGAACATTAGAAAGCTGCAAAGAAAGTAATGAGATATATACAAGGGACAAAAGTTTATATGCTCACATATAGGAAATCAAATCAGCTTGAAGTAACGGGATATTCAGATGTTGATTTTGCAAATTGCCTCGATAGCAGGAAATCCACTTCAGGATTTGTGTTCATGCTGGCTGGTGGGGCAATTTCTTGGAAAAGTGTAAAACAATCACTTATTATATCATCTACGATGGAAGCTGAATTTGTGGCATGCTTTGAGGCCACAAATCAAGCTTTATGGCTGCGAAATTTTATCTCAAGACTTGGTGTGGTTGACTCAATTGCCAAGCCGCTGAAGATATTTTGTGATAATACTGTAGCAGTTTTCTTCTCTAAGAATGACAAGTACTCCAGTGGTTCCAAGCACATTGAGATAAAGTATTTCGTGGTTAGAGAAAGAGTCCAGAAACAACAAGTGTCAATTGAAAATTTAAGCATCACTATGATGATTGATGATCCATTTACTAAAGCTTTGCAATGTAAAATGTTTAAAGAACATGTTCTTAGAATGGGGCTTGTGAGCAAGCCATAAATGATATAGTGATGCATGTTTAAATGGATGCTATTATTGATATTTTTTTTACATAATTAAAATTATTTGTTTCTGCTATCCTGTTTGTGTTTATGTTTATGCATATTATGGTTGAATGCAAGAAATATTATTGTCTTGACAAGATAAATTAGAGGGGTCATTATAGACTATATAAGGAAAGACTAACAGTATTGTAGTACATAGAAGGAAGTGTGACATTGATGATATACAACCGCTATGACTCACATTGATAGTTGGACTGAATATAGTATAATTATGCTTATTGGACTTATTGGCTTATTTTTAAAATCATGGCCATGTATAAAATACTTTTTTAAAAATTTTCAGAATCCAATTATATAAAATTATTTTTAAATAAATTTTATTTTATTTATTTTGATTTTGGATGTCTTTTATATCTTATCAATTAATGGGCCAAGTGGGAGAATGTAAGATTTTATGGCCCTTTATTAATTGAATAAGATATATTATAGACTATTTGGATTCTGTTAAAAGATATTAGCCAATATTAAATAAAATTCATATTAGATTGGGATATTTTAGGGGATGCCCTTGTTGGAAGGAACTCTCCTAATAACTTACCCTAGACCCTCTGCTCTCGCCTATAAATAGATAGGACCTACTCTAAACCCTATGCACATGCACGAGTAGCACGGATATGCAAAGGGTTGAATAGATCAAGAGATTACAATTATCATCTTAATCTAGATCAAGAGATTACGGTTATCCTCTTGATCTCCCAAAACCATCAATTAAGGTGGTCTTGTGAAAAGATAGGAAGAGAGGAGAAGGGGTCTAGATCTATTCTAGTTCCTCTTACAGATCGATATTCGGCGTCATTCAGATCTGTCGGGCGGTGCTCTTAAAGATCTAACGGGATCTCACGCAGATGGCATCTAAAGGTACACATCGTAAACAGATCTAGTATTATTTGATTTCAATCCTGGCATAAAAGTTTTTCCGCATCGTAAACACATCGTACACATCATTGAATAATTATAATTTTTATGCCAACATCTCTCTCTCTCTCTCTCTCTCTCTCTCTCTCTCTCTCTCTCGGGCTTTGTAATTCCTAATCAAATTGAAACCTCATCTGATGTCATCGACTTTTCTCTTTGGTCTATGTTAGGGAGGGGAGTCGTCCCATGTCAGTATTTGTGTATCCCGATACCGATTTGGACGTGGGTTGCTGTGGCTGCCTCAGGTTCCTTAAGAAGCTTAACGAAGATCTGGACTTTAAGAAGGCGTGCATGGTGGATCAAGACCTTGGTGGCTCGCGCCGTTGATGTCGGCGAAGAATTGGGCCATCTGCAGAGAGAAACCTTTGAAGGAAATGAGACGTTTGACTTTGAGTCGGGTATCGGATGCGATCCCGTTGCCCTTTTTTTCTCCTTTTATTTCTTGAATGATCCTATGTCTTTCAACTAGCATGGTGTGAAGGTTACAAAAAAAATGTTTTATTTTAAATTTGATTGAGTATTATTGTGTATGGGAACTGTTATATATTTTACGTATCGAGATTGAGTTGTCATCTCGATTTGGTAATGCCCATGTACACATAGATGCCTAAGGATTCTTCATTGGCATCTTACTTAGTGATGATGAGAAGTGAAGTATTGGAGTGTAGATTACATGAGTTTGAATGTCCCCTCCTTTTACTATTTACCTGGGTGTCTTTAATACTACCTATCGGAAGAAGAATTCGTACGAGGTTGTTTAATGCGTGCGGCACTGGTTCAGAGCCGTACGCTACAGTGCTTCTCGGGCAAGGAGCGAGCCGTTTGATTTATCTGATGATGTTAACTTGAGGTCCTCGAGTGGTGGACTGGGATAGCGCTCCTTCTTGAGACCTGGGTTCGAGCTAAGTCGGATGTGTCGACTCGGCTTTCCAACGTGGAGGTCCACATTTAATGGGCCAAAATATGTCCTATCATTCACTCCCTCCCGAAAGAGAGTCGCGTCTTGAGAGAAGCGAGGGGATACAACCTATGATTGTAAGTTTGCTTGATTGTCGACTTTGTTTCAAGAGTTTTAACTTTTGTGTCGAAATCAAAACCAGTGGGATCAGCTGGACTGAAGCGGGTGGAGTCGATCGAGACTTGTAGTCTATATGAATGACCAGGTGGGAGTCACATTTGGAAATAAGGACTTTTGTCAGTATGGTGTAGATAACCCCTCGAGGGCTGTTCGAGATCGAAATTCATTTGAGAGTTATACGGGGTTGGAGACCGATTAGAAGCTGGAAGCTTCATTTATGTATTGTGGCTGAGAGCCCTTTGGAGGCTATTTTGGACTGAGAGTCCTTTTTTGGGGTCTGAAAGTCCTGTGGGAGCTAAGGACTGAGAGCCCTGTGGGAGCTCAGAAGCTCTTGAAAGTTTGTTTAGGACTGAGAGCCCTGTAGGAGCTCGAAAGCTCTTGAAAATTTATTTCGGGACTGAGTGCCCTATAGGAGCTTGGAAGCTCTTGAAAGCTTGTTTGGGACTAAGAGCCCTGTGGGAGCTTGGAAGGTTTTGAAAGTTTATTTGGGATTGAGAGCCCTGTGAGAGCTTGGAAGCTCTTGAAATTTATTCAGGACTGAGAACTCTATCGGAGCTTGGAAGCTTTTGAAAGTTTGTTTGGGATTGAGAGTCCTGAGTTCAGGACTGAAAGCCCTTTGAGAGTTTGGAAGCTCTTGAAAATTTATTCGGGACTAAGAGCCCTATAAAGGGGCTGAAAGCTCTTGAGATTGATTGAGATTATGCCCAAGCGATGCTAGTATTTAGGGGCTGAAAGCCCGTGAGTTAGGTCGGGATCATGCCCAAGCGGTGTTAGTAATCAGGGGCTGAAAACCCTTGAGATCAGTTAGGATGATGCCCGAGCGATAGTAATCAAGGGCTAAAAGCCCTTGAGATTGATCAAGATTATGCCCGAGCAATGCTAGTAATCAGGGACTGAAAGCCCTTGAGATTGGTCGAAATCACGCCCTTGCAATATTAATAATCAGAGGCTGAAAGCCCTTGAGATCGGTCAGGATGATACACGAGCGATGTTGGTAATCAGGGGTTGAAAGCTCTTGAGATCGATCGGGATCACACTCGAGTGACGCTAGT
Organism: Ensete glaucum; assembly: GCA_021527575.1. NCBI lineage: Eukaryota > Viridiplantae > Streptophyta > Magnoliopsida > Zingiberales > Musaceae > Ensete > Ensete glaucum. The sequence goes on along the minus strand of CM038555.1, from coordinate 16,312,076 downwards.
AGTCAGGGACTGAAAGCTTTGTGAAGGGGAAGCATTGGGGAGCTCGAGGTAATATGTGACATTTCATAGTAATGGGAGGTCGAGCTAACGTGTTGTAATTGGTTGATTGGGTGGTTTGCTTGATCCTTAAGCGATTTCTTTTGCTACTTTTCATCTGGATCTTTCTCTTCCACTTCTGCATGTCGATGTTTGATGACAAATGTGTTGAATTTGTGTTGGAGTCTTGGCTCTTATGGACGGGGTGATATTCCTTTCTAAGACCTAGATCGTGACACCCTTCGGCTTTGATGGGACATCGAGAGGTGCTATGTGACGTTGGAGTTTCTCCTCGGCTGACTGGTCATAATGACTTAGGGGTTGACGAGTTACCCCGACTTTATTTAGTTTATGCTGGTTGAGGGGGTCGCATCTATTGCCCTGAGGTGGTTAGACCCAGTCCGAGCAGGGCCTCTAGAGAATGGCGTGTTGGCATAAGGTCTTCTGGTCAATATTCCCACTTGCGGGAAAGATGACGAGGGTAGGGCCCCTCGAACCTGGATTAGGATATGCATACAAGTGACCCAGCCTGGGTATTATCTCAAGTCTGCATGTGATGTTAGGCACTCAAGCGACACAGGGCCCTCCTTCTAGTGCTAAAAGAATGTTATATATTTTACGTATCGAGGCTGAGGTGTCACCTCGGCTTGGTACTACCCGTGTACACATGGATGCCTAGGGATTCTTTGTTAGTGCTCGAGGCGATTGCCTGGTGCTGGAGTCGACTTCTAGTCCTTGGTTGTGTTGTAGCTGCTCAGAATCCATTATGACGTTCTGAGGGAAGTTGCTTATCTTTGGTCGGTGACCCTTGTTTAGTTGGCCTCCGTGCGCAAATATTCTCTTTTTGCAAGTGCATCCTTCTGCTCTTCAGTTAGCTATCCGGTTGTCAATGCCTATGCCAAGCCGCGGTCGGGGGGTGTGGATGGCTCAACTCGACCCCTTCCATGATCAAGTTAGTGATGAGAAGTGAAGTATTGGAGTGTAGATTACATGATTTTGAATGTCACATCCTTTTATTGTTTACCTGGGTGCCTTTAATATTACCTGTTGGAAGAAGAGTTCATACGAGATTGTTTAATACGTGCGGGCATTGGTTCAGAGCCATATGTTGCAATGCTCCTCGGGCAAGGAGCGAGCCATCCGATTTGTCTGCTGATATTGACTTGAGGTCCTCGAGCGGTGGATCAGGGTAGCGCTCCTTCCTGAGACCTGGGTCCGAGCCAAGTCAGATGTGTCTACTCAGCTTTCTAACATGGAAGTCCACATTTAATGGACCAAAATATGCCGTATCATTCACTCCCCCCCGAAAGAAAGTCGTGCCTTGAGAGAAGCGAGAGGGTGTAACCTGTGATTGTAAGTTTGCTTGATTGTCGACTTTGTTTTAGGAGTTTTAGCTTTTTGGTCAAAATCAGAATCGGTGGGACCGATTGGGCTGAAGCGGGTGGAGTCGGTCAAGACTTGTAGTATGTATGAATAACCAGGTGGGAGTCACATTTAGAAATGATGACTTTTGTCGGTCTGGTGTGGATAGCCCCTTGGGGGCTATCCGAGATCGAAATTCCTTTGGGAGTCATTCAGGGTTGGAGACCGATAGGGGGCTAGAAGCTTCATTCCTGTATTATAGTTGAGAGCCCTTTAGAGGCTGTTTTGGACTGAGTCTCCTTTTTTTGGGATTGAAAGCCTAGTGGGAGCTCTTGAAAATTTATTCGGGACTAAGAGCCCTGTGGGAGCTCAGAAGCTCTTAAAAGTTTGTTTGGAATTGAGAGCCCTATGGGAGCTCGAAAGCGCTTGAAAATTTATTCGGGACTGAGAGCCCTATGGGAGCTTGGAAGCTCTTGAAATCTTGTTCGGGACTGAGAGCCCTGTGAGAACTTGGAAGCTTTTGAAAGTTCATTTGGGACTGAGAGCCCTTTGGGAGCTCGGAAGCTCTTTAAATTTATTCAGGACTGAGAGCTCTATCAGAGCTTTAAAGCTTTTGAATGTTTGTTTAGGATTGAGAGCCCTATGTTTGGGACTGAAAGCCCTTAGAGAGTTTGGAAGCTCTTGAAAATTTATTCGAGACTAAGAGCCCTATGAAGGGGCTGAAAACTCTTAAGATCTATTGAGATTGTACCCGAGCGATGCTAGTATTTAGGGGCTGAAAGCCCGTGAGTTTGATCGGGATCATGCCCAAGCGATGTTAGTAATCAGGGGCTGAAAGCCCTTGAGATCAGTTAGGATGATACTCGAGCGATAGTAATCAAGCGATTTACATATTGCGATCGGTCGCTTGGGTGGTTTGCTTGATCCTTAAGCGATTTCTTTTGCTGCTTTTCGTTTGGATTTTTATCTTCCACTTCTGTGTCGATATCTGATGATAAGTTTGTTAAATTTGTGCTAGAGTCTTGGCTCTTCTGGACATGGCGACATTCTCCTCTGAGACCTAGATCATGATACCCTTCGGCTTTGATGGAACATCGAGAGGTGCTACGTGACGCCAGAGTTTCTCCTCGGCTGACTGGTCACAATGACTTGGGGGTCGACGAGTTACCCAAACTTTATTTGGTTTGCACTGGTTGAGGGGGTTGCATCTATTGTCCTGAGGTAGTTGGGCCCAATCCGGGCAGGGCCTCTGGAGAGCGACGTGTTGGCATAAAGCCTTCTGGTCAACATTCCCACTTGTGGGAAAGAGGACGAGGGTAGGGCCCCTCGAACCCGATTAGGATATGCATACAGGCAACCCGGCCCGGGTATTCTCTTGGGTCCGCATGTGATGTTAGGTGCTTAAGCGCAATGGGACCCTCCTTCTAGCGCTAAAATAATATTGTACATTTTATATATCGAGGTTGAGGTGTCGCCTCGACTTGGTATTGTCCGTGTACACATAGATGCCTAGGAATTCTTCGTTGGCGCTTGAGGGATGTGCTAGCTCCTCGAGACGTCAAATGGTAGATTGGGAACCCGAGCGACAGCTTGGTGTTGGAGTCGAATTTTAGTCCTTGGTTGAACTATAGCCGCTCGGAGTCCGTTGCGACGTTCCGAGGGGAGTTGCTTATCTTTGGTCGAGGAATCTTATTTGGTTGGCCTCGATGGGCAAAGCCTTTCTCTTTGCAAGTACGTCCTTCTGCTCTTTGGCTGGCTCTTTGGTCATCAATGCCTATGCCAACCTGTGGTGAGGGGTGTGGATGCCTCAACTTGACTCCTCTCATAATTAAGTTAGTGATGAAAAATGAAATATTGGAGTATAAATTGTATGCTGAATACTTTTTGAACACAAATATTGAATTAAAGTCACAGAATTATATTAAGTACAAGAGGCTTTTTTACCACAAATGTTGAAGGCAATTGCCGACCTGCCTATTGAGTTGCCAAATCTTGATTTTTCAGTGCAATAGTCATCATGTTTGGAATCCAGTTCTTGATCAAGCAGGTTGGAGACAGAGGCAATCTTTGTTTTGGTAAGTTGGGTATTTAGAGAAAGTTCTCAAGTACCAGATGATAGATATCAAGATACCAAATGGTATATTCTCCGGTATCACTAATAAGCTAATAGAAAATAGGTGGTACATTAAACAATATATAGAATGATATGTCTGTTGTCGGTGTTCCAACCCATAAATATCGAATATTTAGGATTGTATAGTTGTTTTTTTTTTTAATATGGTTCTTCATCTTATCTTATACATAAATTGATTATACGAAACCCTTGTGACACCTGCTTATAAAGGATTAATCTTTCTATAACCTTTATGTAGTTCTTCTATAGGATCCATGCGTAAAATAAGGGGAAGATATGCTTGCAAAGGATTAATGTTTCTGTAACCTCTAGGCAATCCTGTATGATCTGTACATTAAAAGAACAGGAACCAATAAGAGATATGGTTCTCATCGTTGGATGCAAAAGTTAACATTTCAATTATATCTATTTATAAAAATATCCATATCGTCGCTTTGGCCGAGTGGTTAAGGCGTGTGCCTGCTAAGTACATGGGGTTTCCCCGCGAGAGTTCGAATCTCTCAGGCGACGAGTACGTTTTTCATAAATTATAAAAAGAAATAAAAACCTCTTTATCCTTTTTCTTTATTTTTCCTGTTTTAGATGGCCACATTATGACGTACAATAGCAAACATCGCTCGGATTCGACTGTAGTAACTGCAAGTCCTCTCTCTGTCCCCATCTTCGTTTGTAGACCTCACGTTTACCTGTTCTCCGACTGGAGAACACTGTGGGCACCCACCCCCCGGTGAGGACCATTATTCTTCAGCGGAAGCCCGGTAGATTCCAGCGCTGAGGGTAGTAAGCCTCTTAAAAATAGGTAACAATTAATTATTTCCTGCGCTACATTCCTGAAAGGCTACCTTAAAATGACCAAATCACTCTCGTCAAATGGAAAATATGGAGGAAAAAAATTTTCATTTTAGTCTCGGCAAGCGGCACAAGGACTTGAGGTCCTTTTTGGCTGCCACGGCCTCCGTGAATTGATGAAATCCGAGACTGAAGAGAATTATATCAGTGCGCAGTCACAAGGACTTGTAATTGTATTTTTATCCCCGGGATTAATGAGCCGAGATCAAGTCTCGCTAACAAACACCTCCCCCACACCGGTCATCTCGCCGTCGTAAGCCCCCTCCTCTCTCCCTCGCTCCACGAATCGTCTCCCCGATTCCGATCGCCTCCGCCGGCCACAAGGATTCAATCCGATCCCTTCGATTCCTATCTGAAGGCCCTCCGATCGCCGTCCGGATCCCGGCTCCCTCGCTGCCGCCTTCGCCACCGGCACCGCCCACGGTCCCTTCGCCTCCTGTCCGCCTCGGATCCCTCGGCCGCCGTGGATGGAGAGATCGAGGAAATTCGGATCCCCGAGGCTTTGCTGCTGAAGAGAGGGGTTGAGAGGAGAAGATGCCAGGCCTCTCGACGAGGAGTGCTCAATTCGGCAGTGCCCCGCCGCCCGTCCGATCCGCCTCCTCCGACGGCATCTGGTCCAAGCACCTTGATAGCATCGCCTTCGATCAGCTGCACAAGGTAATCCGTCGGATCGACGGTTTTGGTGTTGATTTGGGTCGTTGTCGGTTGTGCGTAGTCCTTGATCCGGTTTTGGTCTGGATCATTTTTTTTGTTCTTTTCTTTCTGTGAGCTGTGCTTTGATTGTTTGATTTCTTCATGCGAATCGATCTAGTTTTGCTTTAAGCTTGTTTTGATTGGATTGGATTAGGAATTCAGTTTTGCATCATATAATGCGCTTCCTTTATGAAAAAATGGCCCAAGACCCAGGGTCGAAGCAAGAAATTATTAGCATATCTGAATGTGTTCACTGTATGCTTAGTACAAATTCGGAACCAACAGTCTGTTTTGGTTGTGCTTGATAAATATTAATCGCTGAATAGACTGGCATGCATCTTTTGACATTCAGTGAACGATGAACAGAGAAAATAAAAGATGTCTAATTTGCAACTCCTATGTTATTGATAGAGAAATTCACCAACTGAGAAAATTTAGTCTTCCGTTTGTTCTTTGTTAATTAATTTATTATTTTATTCTTATATTCTAAGCATTAATATTTTTCATCAATGTAATTGAATTAGTTTTGGAGTGAGCTGCCACTTCATGCACGAAAGGAGCTGCTGAGGCTAGATAAACAGACCCTATTTGAACAAGCTAGGAGGAACCTCTACTGTTCAAGGTGTAATGGGTTGCTTCTGGAAGGCTTCTCACAGATAATCACTTATGGGAAGTCATTGCAGCAGGAAGATCACAGCTTTCAGCAATCTGATAGAGCTGGGACCTGCCAATCACAGAACAACAATGATTTTGAGGTGCTGGATCCATCGTTGCATCCCTGGGGAGGCCTGACAACGACTAAGCATGGAATTCTGACAGTTCTCGACTGCTTTATGTGTGCAAGATCACTGAAGACACTCCAAAATGTATGCATGGCATGCTATTGTGATCCTTTCTGAAACATAATTTTATGTTTCAAATAATCAAATTACTGATTTTCTTTTTTCATATTTAATGTCTGTAAACTTTTCAGATCCTCTTTATCTGTGAAGTTTTTTCTTTCTGACTCCTGGTCTTCTATTGCATGCTTTTCTACATATATCTTTAATCTGGTTAGGTTTTTGTAGTTAATGCTGAATCCCACCAAGAATGTTATTAGTTTCAAAATGGTAGACTAAGATTCCATCTGAGTTGCCAACTTTCTTTTCTTCTTCTTATTATATTCTGGAAATGCATGACCTTTCATTTTTTGGTCGTTCTGTAGGTATTCGATAATGCTCGAGCTAGGGAACGTGAACGGGAATTGCTTTACCCTGATGCATGTGGTGTCGGAGGCAGGGGTTGGATAAGCCAAGGGATGCCTAATTATGGCAGGGGGCATGGAGCCCGCGAAACCTGTGCTTTGCATACTGCAAGGCTTTCATGTGATACACTTGTGGATTTCTGGTCTGCCCTTGGTGAGGAAACTAGATCATCCCTCTTGCGGATGAAGGAGGAGGATTTCATCGAGAGGCTTATGTACAGGTGGGATTTTTATTTTTTGTTTTCCTTTTAGTTTTGGCTTTCTTTGTGGGAACTTCTTTTCATAGTGGATAAATGATTTGATAATTTAGTATCAAAATAGGAAAAGAAAGGAGTTGGTTGGTCCTTAGTTGCTATAAACATAGTAGTACACAAATCCTTACATTTATGGTCTAAAAAGTATTTAGATAAAATACTGTTGCTATGGCTTATAGCTTTTAATATTGTTCTACTAAAGAATCTAAGTAATTTGATAGTTGTTTCTGATACAGAAGATATTCTTTTGAATGAAAAAGGAAAAGGGAGGCCTTTGCTAGACTGAACGCCAGAACCTTTAAAATCAAGCTAATGCATGTTATATGTCTAACTATAGGATCCTAAGTGTGTTTCCAATGGAAACAGAGCAGAAAAAGAAGCTTTTATGCACAAGATTTTTGGCTCTTAGGTCGACAATGACAATAAATACAGAAAATTAGTTGAAACCAACGATAGGTGTATTTGGTTACAGAAAATTGAAAATGTAAAAGGATTTTAAGAGAGAAGTCAGATCAACAGAGGGAAGTGAATGCAGTGTTTTGAAAAACGCTAGGTGCTAAGGTCCTAAACACTCGAGGAGCTAGGCGCTTGCCCGAGCGAAGTGAAGCGCTCTAGATATTAAAATATAAAAATTATATATTACGATTGATAAATATGATTATAAAATGAAATCTCATCAAATATTTCTTATGGAAGCTAATTTAAATTCTATTATATATTAGAGGGACTTGTTGGTGCAAGGTCAATTAATTTAAATTTTATCAAATTGGTATGTTGCAGTGATTTAAATAGGTGCTCGGGCCTGCGCTCGGCGAGGTGGCGGCGAGGCCCGAGCGCTCGATCTCCGTGCGGCGCTTAGGCGCGCTTGGTGCTTGCGAGCCTAAGCGGTGCCGGGCGTGCGAATAAAAAAAAGCGACCACCGAACCAGGCTTCGTTCACGTTAATTGGTTCAATCGAACCAACTAATGCACTCGTCTGGGATTATGTCGTCGACATCTTGCCGCTGCCGCTATCTTCGCCGCCGTTGCTACTCTTCGCCGCCGTTGCTACTGTTGCTTCTCTTCGCCATCGTTATTGCAATCGCTGGTCTTCACCGTCGTTGCTGCAGTCGCCCTCTTCGTCACCGTTGCTGTTGCTGCTGCTCCTCTCACTCTTGGTCAGGTCAGCTCGTCGTCTCGTTTCTATTACTCTCTGCTGCCAGCTTTTACTCTCGGTCAGCACCTCGCCTCGTCTCTACTCATCTCTACTGTTAACTTATTATTAACATTGTACTGTTAACACTAAGTTAACACTAGAGAACACTAAAAGAATCTGGTGTAACCCTATTGTCTTCCCAAGTAGGCTTCTCAGGTAGTGAACACTAAAAAATATATAGTACAGTGTTAACTTTTTGTTAACCGTGTACTAAAATTTTTTATATTTTTTATATATTTTTTATATTTTTTTTTATATTTATAATTAATATTATATATATATATATATATATATATATTAGCGCCTTGCTTCGCTCGGGCGAGTGCCTAGCGCCTCAGGCGTTTTGGGACCCTGGCTCCTAGCGCTTTTTAAATCAAGATTTGCAATTTTGACTGTCTTGCCGTGACATACCGTCCGCAGTTCTGCGTCTGTGACGCTTACGGTGTTTTCAAAAATGGATCATCGGCGGTCGATTGAAGAAGAAATCGATCGTCGGCGGTCGATTAAGAGAGAAATCGATCGTTGGCGGTCGATTGAGGAAGAAAAAGGGAAGAAGAAGAGGAAAAGAAAAAAAAAAGAAGAGGGGAAGAAAGAATACCTCGCCTGTCCTCGCCTACTGTCGTCACACGCCGCGCTGGTCGCTATGCTTGGTCACTGCGGTCGCATGATCGCTTTTCTCCCACGAGGAGAGGCGTCTCCTGAGAAGACGATCGGCGACGTTGCATCAAAGGCGGTGTGCATCAAAGCTTGCATCGGATGAAAGCCTTGGTCATCGATATGCATTTATCACCGAGGGAAAAGTCGATTACAAGTACCGGTGAGTCCCATGGAGGGACTTGATCATAAGGTATGATCGGAGCGGCTGGAGAGTTGGACTGCTTCAGTGCTCACATTCGTTTAAGGGAGCTTGACAAGTCAGAGGACAAGGTCGAGTAAGCGAATGTTGCTACCAAGGAAGCTAAGGAGAACAGAATCGATGCGAGCCCTGCAATAAGATGGCGGAGGCCATGCATGAGAGTTGCAGTCTGTCTTTCCATCGACCAAGGAGAACTGCTAGGAGGACATAGTGGTGTTGAAGCAGGTGGTCAAAAGGGGTGAGGAAGCGACGATGAGTCCGGAGGGGCTCAACTACCCAAAAGCAATAGCGTCGGTTAGAAAGAAGGTGGACTCGGAGGAGCGCCACAGTACTGCAGAGGTGGATCTACCGATCGCGAAGGAAAGGACGCAGATGCAAGGCAACAAATAGTAGGGCCATGGGCTTGGCAGCGCCATGGTACCGCAGAGGTGGGACTTCTATGGAGTCCTCAATCCCTTGCTCTCATGGAGGGAGAGCATTGGTCGTAAAAGGGGCCGAGGAGGTGGAGAATGCAGAGGCAAACTCCAAGTACAAAGACAGGGCAGAAGGGCAGAGGCTAAGGAACTTCATAAGGCCAGTGTCAACGGGCTTCTCATCAAGATAGCCGAAAATGAGGGACTTCGGGTTGATGCTGGAGTGCTCGACCAAGGAATGAAATAGGCAATACGTGATGTTGTACCTTTTCTACTCAGAGGAGTAGGCGGTAAAGATGATGGAGAAGATGGTACAATCCCAGAGGCGACCAGAATTATCAAAGACATACTCCAAGTTGTGGGGACTCCAAAGTTAGGGTAAACTTTTGCTCTTTTCGAGCAAAACTTCTTGTAGTCCAGAAGTTCAATGGCAGTGAGAAGGTGAATCACAGTAGCTAACTTAATGCAAGGAGTGTAAACACTTCAAGTGCTTCAGAAGTGTGAGCAAAGAGCAGGCGAATGTTAGTAACCATCTCAATGTATGAAGTATGAACTCGAGGAGGCAGGCGAAATCAAGTAACCTTTACCTTCTCAACTCAAGAGAGTGGGCAAAACTGAGTACCCCAATTCTCTTAATTCGAGGAGGCGAGTGAAGCCAAGTAACATTCTCTTCTTAACTCCCAAGAGAATGGTTTAAGTCGAGTATCCCAGTTCTATCCAGTAGAGGAACTCTGCATAAGTTCAGTGACCCTTCGAAGAAAGCTTATAGAAGACAATAGCTGTCAAATCCTCATCATTGGTGATCAGTACTACTTGGAGTAGATTGTCCGCTTTATTTCCCAATTGAATGCCAATCGAAAGCGGGAGTGATGCGAACCTACTTGGAAGTGACAACTAAAAGTGGAAGAAGGATCAATGGGCAAATATTATGGAGTAAGGACTTCAAAAACTTCAAAGTCTGCGAGGCGATGCTCGTTAAAGTTCCAACAAGCATCCATCCAGTTCGAGCAATATGAGTATACTGCAATATTAGCGCATAATAAGGCAAGTCTTTTCCTAATCAGAAGGATCTGCGAGAGTCAACAAGGATCAGCATAACTCAGCCAACCCCACACCAGAGTCAGTCATTGGTGAGTTGAAGCAGCATGGCGGATCAGAGTTCGACTACTCAACAACAGCGGCGGAGAGCGGTTGGGAGCCAAAGGGGCGTGTTGCAGCCAAAGCAGAAGATTGAAGATTCAGCAAAATGCAAGGGGATGCAGCGTCTACAGTGGCTTCAACGAGGACGTCGAAGGAATAAGTGGGGGAGAATGTCACGGACAAAAATGTAAACAAGATGTTCGATGAAATGCTCATGTTTGTCCGTGTCCTTCAGTTTGTGTACATGTATAACAAGTAGCAGGCTTGCAGTAAGCTTGGCAGCCCTAGTTTGGTTTGCTTGGTGGCCGATTTTGGCTTGTAAATACGAGTGTGTCTTGTAAGCACTTGTGGGGACTTCGGTCTGTAATGGACCATTATCCTTTGTGTACAACCTTTCTGAGTTTGTAATGTGCATGAGTGTAATTGGTATTGGTTTATAAAGTGTTTGCTTGAGCAGTTGCTTGTGGATCCCACTGGAATTGCTTTTCTTGGCCCGTTTTCTCTTTTGTAAGTCCTAAGGGACCCTAGGAGATTTTGGGGAAGGTTGACCTTTGTGGACGGACACGCATGGGTGCCGCACGACTTAGGCAAAATCAGCTAAGCCCATGACAGGACGTATCCTTTCCATGTCGATAATAACGTTTCAATGTTCCATGGCATCGAGTTCCGGATGTCTTGGGATGGCCATGAACACTCCATCGTCCATATATAAGCCTTTGCATGAGTACCGAATTCTTCGAGTTAGCAATTCCCCTCACTTCTGTGAGCTTTGCACAACTCTTTCGGTCGTTACATAACACATCTCACTTTGCACGGTCTCATCTTTTACCAAGCACCCCGCTTACCTTGAGCACTATCAAGTTTGGTTGCCAACGTCGAGCCGTAGCTCGAACTCAGCCATCCCAACCTTTGTGCGCTACACATTCTTCCTAGCTTGCATGTCCTCATGGTGCCTCTAGCGCAAAGGGTTGGCCATTCCTTTAAATGCCAATTCTGGATGCTCGCTCCTTTGAGCGACTCCTTTCGTTGCATCTCAATGTATGTTTCCCTCAAACGGTCGCGCCTACTGGTTGTCCTCCACGAGCCTAGCTAGATCCTCTACGTTTGCATAGCAAGTGTTTCTATATGTGTTTGTCTTGCTCTGATACCATCTATCACATACTTAGCTGGTTTTGCCTAAGTTGTGCGGCACCTTTGCGTGTCTGTCCGCAAAGGTTAGCCTCACCGAAACCTCCTAGGGTCTCTTAGGACCTACAAAAGAGAAAACGGGTTAGAGAAAGCATTTCCCATGGGATTCACAAGCAACCACTTTAGCAAACACTTTATATAGCCAATACAAATTACAACTATCGACTTTACAGGCTCTGAACGGTTGGACATAAAAGATCAAGGTCCATTACAGACGGAAGTCCCCACAAGTGTTCACATGACATAACTCTCATTTACAATCCGAAACCGGTCATGAAAGCTAATCAAATGAGGACTGCCAAGCCTACTGCAAGCCCGCTACTTGCTGTACAAAGCATGTACAAAAATCGAAAGACACAGACAAACATGAGCATTACATCGAACACCTTGTTTATATTTTTGTTCGTAACAATATGGACTTGAGACTGGAACATGTTCCTCATTTATCATGGCGATCCTATTTTGTATGTAGATTGGAAACTTTTGATAATGCATTTTCCATATGATTTTTGTCGATAATGCCATGAAACTAACTTCATCCTATAAATAATTATACTTCAATACCATGGCGATCCTATTTTGTATGTAGATTGGAAACTTTTGATAATGCATTTTCCATATGATTTTTGTGGATATGATGCCATGAAACTAACTTCATCCTATAAATAATTATACTTCAATACTAGATCCTAGCAAACTCAACATGCTAAGAATGATCTCCAGTTATTTCTTTATTTACATTTATTTGCTTTTCTGTTGATTTTTGGCCTAAACTTCAAGACTTGGCCTCCATTGTTTAACATAAAGACTCCTTAATGTTGAAATATATCTAAAATGAAAACTAACTTTTAAAACCTTGCTTTGAGATATGAATTATGAAACAGGTACTGAAGCTTTTTGATAAAAGAATCTTCTAATTTTGTTTTATTGAGAAAATTCCTAATTTATTTATATTTTTAGAGTTTACATTTGACTAACTCCTGATGTGACTTTCATGTTCATTTTACAAGTCTTTAAAATATTTTTCCTTTATCATATTAGCTTGATGTGTCAACAGAAACCTGTTTGCAATATGTGGTTACATTTCAAAAGAAAGGAGTTTGAAAGAACTGAAGAAGAGAGAAGAATGGAGGGATATGAATTAAGAATGTAAGAGGAGAGTCTTTGATGTTTGATGAAATTTTACATGTCTTAATATGTTAAGTGATCATGGGTCTTATAAGTGAAGTGGTCTATGCATCATTGATTCTTTCTACAAGCTCTGCAATCTATGCTTTAAATCAATATTGAAATCTGTGTAACTTTCCAAAATAACTCCTGCAATAGATGATTGAATGAGTTTGTGGATATGGAAGACTGATGTGTTAGCATACAGTCTGTGGCTGCATGATTTCCTTTAATATGATGTATTCAGCATTGCTATTCGATCTGGTCTAGAAACCATGTATGACACCATATGTACCAGGCAGCATATATATGTGATTTTTCATATGAATGCCTTACGGAACTGGTGGGCCAGGTGGTACACTGACTTGTTTAGCCTGGTATCATCCAAAAAAAGAAAAGCTTGCCAACTTATATGATCAGATACTGGTCCTTGGTCGTGACTGATAAAGATCAGTATGTACTGATCTGACCAATAAATGACAATTTTGATGTTGGTATACCGCATATTCTTGGTTGGATTGGTAAAGACTGGTACATATGGGTCTGGACAATATTCCAAACTGTAATTTTGAAATACTGCATAGGTCTGGTATCAATCTCTTAGATCATTACTTATTATTTATCTTTCAAATAGGTAGTTAAATGCATATGATTTTCATCCTTTAGTTGATTAATTTTGCTTATTATTACTTTTATTTGAACTTTATTGTATTCTTTTATTTGGCACTAGATGTTGCTCTTTTAGTAACATTTACAATGTTTAAATGTGAACCACATTTGCACTATGCAGGGACTTGGCTATCCTGCTGACAACAGTCACCATTTTTGAGTATTCTTTAACTTACTACCGCATAAAATTCAATCTCAATGATGCAGGTTTGACAGCAAAAGGTTTTGCAGAGATTGTAGACGAAATGTCATCCGTGAATTCAAAGAGTTGAAGGAATTCAAGCGCATGCGGAAGGAACCTCGCTGCACTAGGTGGTTTTGTGTTGCTGATTTAGCATTCCAGTATGAGGTTTGTTTTGCCACTATCATCCGTGATAATCTATGTTGTCTTTATCTTGCCTTTTCAAAGTGTCATGTTAGGTACATGGCTGTTACACAGACCAATATAAAAACCATGGTTATATGTTTCATCCAGATCAGTACATGCTGGTTTGATGGCCTGTCAGGCCGGTGACACAGACTGCAGCATGTGTCTTCCAACACCGTATATACTTGAATAAAGTTCCATGGTACATGCTAGCGTACCATATGTTGGTATCAGCATGTACTGGACTACTGGTCCGGCCTGTTACCAGCATGGCTTTGGTACCTGAAATGTCAATCCATGATAAAAACTTTGGAGTATTCTTTGTTACGTAAGGGACCAAATGAATTTGACATTTTTTGCACGTTCAGGTGTCAGAGGATACTGTTCAAGCTGATTGGAACCAGTCTTTTACTGATATGGTTGGAGCTTATCACCATTTTGAATGGGCAATTGGGACTGGAGAAGGACAAACTGACATTTTAGATTTCAAAGACGTCGGCGTGAATGGAAAAGTTGAAGTAACTGGACTTAATTTGGGTGGTTTGGGTGCATGCTTTATTACATTGAGAGCTTGGAAGCTCGATGGGCGTTGCACTGAACTCTGTGTAAAGGCTCATGCACTCAAGGGACAACATTGTGTCCATCGTAGACTCATAGTAGGGGATGGTTTTGTGACAATTACTGAGGGGGAAAGTATTAGAAGGTTTTTTGAACATGCTGAGGAAGCTGAGGAAGAAGAGGTATTTGCCACTGGGAAATTAATGTTTATTATTTTTACAAGAAAAATATTTGTTAGTGATACTATTAATATTTTATGAAATTGCTTTTTGTTCCTTATGTTCTATATTGCCTGGCTCTTCCGTTATCTGCAATAACAGGATGATGATGCAATAGACAAGGATGGAAATGAACTAGATGATGATAATTCCCGATCGCAGAAGCATGCTAAGAGTCCTGAACTTGCAAGAGAGTTTCTTTTAGATGCTGCAACTGTTATTTTTAAGGAACAGGTATGTCTCAGTTGTCATATCATACAATTGGGTTCTTCTGTTTAGGGGTTCATTTCTCCATTAGTCATATGCTTCTGTTAATTTTATTAGCATCATAAAACTTCTTTGACATGCAGTAGCTTTAATAACTTCTTTGACATGCAGTAACTTCTTTGACATGCTGTTAGACATTTTACGCAAGTTCTGTTCTGAGTTTGTTCCTTTTTTATAAATTGACTTTTGGTTTTCTCTTTTCTTTTCGAATTTCATTCCTCTTTCTCCCTTCCCGGTATCAGTTTGGTATCAGAGCTGAAGGCTAGAGATCATAGCAAGGCAGAATAAAAAAGATACAGTTGGTGAAGGTAGTGGCTATGAAAATGATGTTGAATCCTTGAGGTTGCAGCTACAAAGAGTGCTACACAATATATATGAAAAAAAATGAAATCATTGAAGAACTTCAGAGTAAAAATAATCAGCATGAAAATGATTTCTAAAAGTTTGGTTATGTTGATGATACATCTTATTACCAAAGGGAGTTGGGAAGATTTTCGTCAAGGCGTAGAGTCCAAGACGAGTGGCAGAACAACTACAACCTAAAGTTGGATATTTCGGAGTTTGAAGGTAGAATCAATGTTGATGACTTTATTGATTGACTTAATATGATAGAAATAATATTTGATTTTTATGAACCATCAAAACAAAAGAAGGTAAAGCTTGTGACACTAAAACTCAGAAGGAATACATTCTTTTGGTGGGAAAATCTCAAGAAGAAAGAAAACGTGATGGGAAGAGCAATATCGTTACGTGGGAGAAAATAAAAAGATATTTGAAAGGAAAATACTTACCTGACAACTATAGACGAAAAATCTTTCTGAAAAGCTCAAATTTTAAACAAAGAGATCTTAGTATGAAGAGGTAGCAAAATTTTGGAAGGGGTTCTCAATAAGATGCGAAAGATTGTTATACGCAAGGTTTCACTTACTGGTCCGTAAAGGTGTACCGACATATTGTTGACAGACAGATCTGGTATGCATATGATCGTCAAAGATTAAAATATAATATAATATAATATAATATAAACATATTAAGAAAAAGAAGAAAAGCGGCCGCGCCACGTCATGGCGACTGCGGCGACGGATCACGGCGGCGAATGAGCGAGGACGACGCGCGGGTGAGGTATTCTTTCTTCCCCTCTTTTTTTTTCCTCTCTTTTTCTTCCCTTTTTCTTCCTCAATCGACCGCCAACGGTCGATTTCTCTCTCAATCGACCGCCAACGGTCGATTTCTCTCTCAATCGACCGCCAACGGTCGATTTCTTCTTTAATCGGCCGCCGATGGCCGAAATAGACCGCCGACGGTCAATTTTTGATGGAACCGTCCAGTAGCGGGTGGTCCGCGTACTGATAACCTGGCGGACCGGTATGTACCGCCCGTACCGAGCAGTACAGGTCGAAATTGCAAACTTTGGTTATACGAGAAGAGAAAATTCTAAGTCTACTCTCCAAAGCAAAGTAGTGTTGAAGGTACATGATAAGGGTGAGGGATCATATGGTTTTGGGCATATTTCCAAGTCTACTCTCCAAAGCAAAGTAGTGTTGAAGGTACATGATAAGGGTGAGGGATCATATGGTTTTGTACATATCGCTTCAGATAGTCTAAATAGGAGGATTGTTACATTTGTTGAAGAACATAGTGTTGGAGAAAGAAATGAAGCCAATGATGAACCAAAATATGATGATCATGAGGAAGAGGTTACTTATGTTGACCATGGTTTGTCTTTTATTTACTATAGTGAATGCAAGGATGACTTAGAAAGGGATAGTCATGTTTTGGCTCCGGTAGCCATGGATGAGAACGAACAACACAAGGAGACACCAGCAATCATGAAACCAATCATGGAAGAGTTACAAGATGTTATACCAAAGGAGATCCAACATAACCTTCCACCATTGAAAGACATCTGACATTATGATGATCTTATTCCTAAGGCAGATCCAACAGATCGGTTGGCTTTAGTTACTCATTCTATCACTATGCAAATTAGTGGAGTTGTTGATGAGGGGGCTAAATAGATAAGGAAGTTGCATGAGAAAGTTAAAATAATCACTGAAAATCAAAATGAGAGGTACATGCAAGCTGCCAACAAACATAAAAAAACATATGAAGTTGAATACAACTGATTTGATCTGGATTTATCTATGGAAGAAAAGATTACCCCCAGACAAATCTAAAAAATAGAAACCAAAGACTGAAGGTCCGATCAATACACTTGAAAGAATTGGCGAGAATGATTATGTGGTGTCATCAACATTCGAAATGGGATTTAAGTCCTTATCATGGTGATGGAACAAATGAAGACTTGAGGAAAAATCTTTTTCAACCATGGGAGATTGACACAGGAGTGCCTAAGTTGCTAAAGTCAGCTTGTATGGAAATTGCTGATCCTATGATTCCCTATAGTCCGCAATGTTGCCTCACAGCATTTAATCCAACTCACTTAAATATGACAGCTCATGAGCATATTCCTTGGACAAAATAAAAGTTCTTTCAAGGTGCTTTCCTTCATGACCAATGAATGCATTAAAGGAGTTAGTTGGTAGATGTAAAACACTTAATTTTGTAGTTCCCTATGCATGGAGGGTTATTTCATGCACTAGTAATTATTTTGGTGTTTTAGGATTAGAGAAAAGTTTAGCATCTTTGTATTGGAAGAAGCTCTTTGGAGTCTCCCTAAAACTCTGTATCTCTTGGATGCCTCCATGAGTGGTGAGTCTTTTGATTTAGTTCTGTATCCTTTTTTAATTTCCTTGAGGTGATGAATTTTATGTATCCTCTTGTGACATTAAACTTGATGGTGAACTTTTTATCCATTTTTACGTAAGTTTTGTTCTGAGTTTGTTTCTTTTTTATAAATCGACTTTCGGTTTTCTCTTTTCTTTTCAAATTTTATTCCTCTTTCTCCCTTCTCGGTATCATTGACCTACTCTAACATTGGCTCTGAATCTTCGTTGTAGAATTGGAGGTCGATGGTGTTAATCTCTGGTTCGTTTGGCTCCTTATTCAACTCGACACACTGAAACCTTAGCCACATGTTATAATAAACATATACCAGTTTCTCTAATCGTCTGTATGAGAGTTTGTTGAGGACCTGTGTAAATTAATGCGAATATTAACCAATTATGTTTGCAACCACTAGATGTCATCGTCTGTGAAAGTACACGAATGACAACCTTCCTTAGATGTGGTGCGTCCCCTCTAAATTGTATCCACCACTCGATTATAAAAGATATAAATAAGACCTTATTATCATAATAAATAATTAATATCAAATATAATTGACAGTCGATATGTGTAACATTTTTTCACCAAGATCCATAGTGTAACGACATGATACACCAACAACGTCGAAGAATGATCTAACTGTTTCTCGAAAATATCGATCCTTCGCAAGAGCCTCGGTTGCATCAGTAGCGTTTGATAAGATTCGATATGCAATATTTCTTAGTGCCATTAGTAAATCATTAGCATTCCGAGGGTATACCGATATTGAGTTGTTGGGTTTAAATAATACGTTACAAGAGATAATGTTGTTAGTATAATTTTTTATTATATAAAAAAATTATAAATTAAATTATTTTGAACATGAATTTACTTACATTATGGATGTCTTGATCCAAATGAACTTTTATCCGATGATCAATGATCCGTATTATTGGTTAGTCTTAAAATTATCTCTGAATGTTTTTTTGACCTCCTCTCTTGCTAAAATCAGTATATATTTAAGATGCGACATCTATGGATGCTTTTTCATATCGACCTTACGGTAAAGTGGTTGAATGTCATAGTTAGGATTCGTGCATCATTAGGTCCACTGTCATCGCTATGTTCCCATTATGAGTCAGGTCGTCGATGTCTCATTCCTTTATCGACAATATACTGATGCTCTAAGGATGCACGAATCCCAACTGTGAGATATGGGTCGACATCATCGCCACGACCCTCATATTGATCGTAAACTAGTTCCTGCACAGCTCTACAATATTTTTCTTTAGCTCTTGCCTTCTTTTTTAATGTATCTTCCTTTGTTTATTGTAGCTTGCTTTGAAATAATTTACGGATCTTCGGCTAAACCTTCTTGCGTTATGTAACATCAGGATACCTGTCAGTCAAATGCATCTTCACCCGAGTTATTCCGCCACCCTGGCCAATGTAATCATAATAAATACATTGCCAATGATGACGGTTCTCATCCATTTTTTGGGTATGAACTCATGCATCATCTTATGGTTGTTCCTTTAGTGCTATATTCCTATTAAAATTAAATTAAATAAGCTATAAATATGTTGATTTGACCTGATATCGATATAAAACCATTAATCATGGCATTAAATAAATTTTAATTTTTTTTAATTGTTTGTCTTTCAATATTATAAGCATGTTAAACACCCTAATAGGTATTAAAGATATTGAATTGATTCAAAATCAATTTTAATTAAACCATCATTAAATTCAATAATCACAGCATTATATAATTTTAAAAATTATTAATTATTTATCTTTCAATATTATAGACATATCAAACATCATAATAGGTATTAAATATATTAAATTGACCCAAAATCGATCAAATTTTGATTAAACCATAACTAAAAAGTCACTAATCATAATATGAAATAATTTTAATTTTTTTTAATTATTTGGATTTCACCATTATAAACATGTTAAATACCTTAATAGGTATTAAAGACATTAAATTGGTCCAAAATTGATCAAATTTTGATTAAATCATCATTAAATTCACTAATCACAATATTAAATAATTTTAAAAAATTCTTACTTATTTGTCTTTCAATATTATAGACATGTTAATCACCCTAATAGGTATTAAAAACATTAAATTGACTCAAAATTGAATAAATTTTGATTAAATCATTATTAAAAATTTATTAATCATAGTATTAAATAATTTTATTTTTTTAAATTATTTGTCTTTAACATTATAAACATGTCAAACACTCTAATCAATGATTTAAAAAGCGCTAGGTGCCAAAAGGCACTAGGGTCCCAAAACGTCCGAGGCGTCAGGCACTCGCCCAAGCGCTCGCTCGAGCGAAGCAAGATGCCAAAATATAAAAAAAAATAAGATAATTAATAAATATAATTATTTAAATATAAAATATGATATTTAATTAAGCAAATCGAAAGTATAAACTACAATGTCATAATGTCACATTAACAAGTCTCAAAATTTAAAACAATAAGATTTTACATCAAAATCACTCATTATAATCATTATTATCGTCATTTTCATACAAATCATCTTCATTGAAGTCATCCTATTCCTCGTCCTTCCTCTTCATCATTCTCTATGTTTTCAACAATAACAGGAGCTGAGTTTGATGCTGCTGCACTTAATTTTCTTTTTATCATCTGCCTTGTATATGTTCATAATTCTCTATCTTAGGCTCTTGCCACATCTCCCCATGTCAATCTATCATCTGCAAATATAAGCTCGTCTTCGGCATCTTGTAAGTTGGTACCCATTCTTCCACCAGCCACTAATTTGAATCATCAATATCTTGTAATGAGATTGGATCAATTCTATTTCGTAATTTGTGACAAGCCTTCAAAGCTTAATTATACTTTACATAAACAAGATCGTGTAATCATTGATGTTCCAACCGATTTCTTCTCTTTGAATGAATCTATCATGTCATATAATTTAAAAATATATTAATCAATATATCTAAATAAATAAATTAATTGAAACAAAAATATTTAGTGATCCTTGTATGCTCAAAGACACTCCAGTTTAGTTCACAACTTGAAGCGCTATATGTCAAATGGAGTATTTTAATAGCAAATTGCTGTAAGTTCGGAGTGTAATTTTCAAATAGACTCCACTATTTAGCTACTAAATTTATGTTATTATTAGCTTTAACATAATAATATACCATAGATGAAATTATTTATATCAAATTGTTAATATCTGGGGATGTAGTTGTCTTAGATCGAACTATCATTTGAATTCTAAAAAGACCTTCGACATTTTTATATAGAGATAATTCACTAATAACCTTATCTTGCACTTTAAGGCCTAAAACTAATCTTGCAACGCATTGATATAATCCATCTAGAAGTTCTGCATCAAACCAAGTATATGTAATCTTATAAAAAAAATTTGGATTCAAATAATATCGTGCTGCATGTAAGGGATGATGAAGCTGACAATTCCGTCTTTGATCAATGATTGTAAAAATTTTCTCATATTTTCTTTATTTTCATTAAAAGACCTTTTTCCTTTGCTTTATCCATAGTCTCATAAATATATCCCATTATAGGTTTATTTTCATTATCCAACAATCGAAGGACACGAACAAGAGGGCCCATTACCTTTAATATATAAACCACATGATTCCAAAAGGATGACATTAAAATGATATCGGTGGCTCTCTTAACTTTTACTTCTTTTGCCCATTTACTTGTCACCCATTTCTTAGAAGTAAATATGTTTACCATATTATGTTTTTGACGATGCACGCTCTGTAATCTCAAAAATGATGTAGCAAATCGAGTAACACCAAGGTTCGCTGTACCAGTTCATATCGGTGTACCAAGATTTGGTCGATACTGACGGTGATACCGCTTGGTACGCCGATATCGCTCGGTATGCCTCGGTGTACTGAGTGATACAAAAAATAATATTTTAATGATTAAAATATTATTTTTTAATACCTAAAAATGAAAAAGAAAGTTGGGTTAGGGTTTTTTAAGATAGAAATAGATTTATATTTGGTATAGTTTCAACAAAATCAATGTAAATTGGGCAAAAATAATGTTATATATCTTTTTTGAGCTTTGGGGAACAGTTTTATACATATTACAGAACATCGTTTTGTTAATATTGAATTATCTACAGAAAAATGATTTGACTTGTTAGATTATTTCTTTATAACGTAAAATATAAGATTCAAATGAATTAAATAATCACATATATAGATATTCTACCACCAAAACGAACGACGAGCCTCTACCAATAGTGGATCGGGATCCTCAATCCTATGTATCTATATATCAATATGATATGTTTGTCAGACCTAATCCTGAAATTGATCCCACGACATATTAAAGATATTAAATTGACTCTAATAAGTATTAAAGATATTTAGTTGACCCAAATCGATCAAATTTCGATTAAACCATCATTATATTCACTAATCATAGTATTAAATATTTTTAATACAATCTAATTGAACTTATTTTACCATTATAAATTTGTAAATCATATAAAAAATATTAAATACATAATTTTAATCTAATGTAGATAAAATTTTGATGAAATCTTCATTATATATACTAATCACATGATTAACATAGTTAATTACATATCAATTACTTGTCTTCAATACTATAAATATGTTAAACATCCTAATAAGTATTAAATACATTGAATTGATTTAAAGTCAATCAAATTTTGATTAAATTATAATTAAAATCACTAATAATAGCATTAAATAACTCTAATAAAACCTAATTAAACCTATTTTGCCATCATAAATATGTAAGGTATATGAAATAAATATTAAATATATAATTTTGATATAATAGAGATTAAATTATGAAGAAATCATAATTAAATACACTAATCATATGATTAATATAGTTAATTATATATTAATTATGTTTTTCAATATTTATAAACATGTTAAACAACCTAATAGGTATAAAAGACTATGAATTGATCCAAAATCATTCTAATTTCAAGTAAATCATCATTAAAATTATTAATCACAGCATTAAATCTCTCTAATAAAATATAATTAAACCTTATTTATCATCATAAATATCTTTTAATATTTAATATACATGAAATATAACTATTTAACCTATTAAAAATCTAATTTTAAATAAACCAAAATTAAACACGCTATCATAATATTAAAAATCTTATTTACTCTCTAATTAAATAAGTAGAATACGTACCTCTTGGTTGAAAATTTTTTTCTCTTACTCTTCCTAAATTAGCCTCAATTCAATCCATAAATGATTGCCTTGTAGAGTTTAGGAGAGTGCAAATGTTGAGAATAAGAAAGAGAGTTTGGAATATGAGAATGTGAGAGAGTTTAAGAAAAAGTGAGAGTGAAATAGCAGGGAGGATGGGTTTAAAGGGATAGAAAAGTGTATTTTACTGTTATAGGGTCGATAACGGTCGAAAATTCGATCGTTATCGATGTTACCGAGCGATAACGATCGATTTCGACTGTTACCGATGTTACTGGGCGATAATGATCGAAATTTTGACCATTACTGCTCAATACAGACCCGTAACGGGCGGTATGAGTCTAAAATTGCGCTACCGCCTGGTAGTGGGCGGTCTGCGTACCAATCAACTGGCGGACTGGTATGTACCGCCCATACCAGGTGGTACGATTCAGAAAGGCATTCCTTGGCTCCAAGTAACAATGGTGTTGCAAACTAGGCAATTAACTTGTGATATAATAGAGAAGGTACCATTTCTTGTAAACATGGGATGAGTTCCTACATTTTATTTGCATTGCTTAAAGTTTTACCAACTTTAGCTACATTTATAGGTGGAATTGGGGTAAGAAAAATAGTGAAGTCAAGGTTTTGAGACATTAGTATAGAACTATAGTTTAGACTGTTGGTGGATGGCTTTGGTGGGGTTTGGATGCTTATAAGTTGCGAATATGGCAAACAGTTATTTTGAAAGTTTTTCAACTGTAATTTTATGG
The DNA here is from genome assembly GCA_021527575.1 of Ensete glaucum. Taxonomy (NCBI): domain Eukaryota; kingdom Viridiplantae; phylum Streptophyta; class Magnoliopsida; order Zingiberales; family Musaceae; genus Ensete; species Ensete glaucum. Next base: position 16,288,769 of record CM038555.1, on the reverse strand, counting down.
CTAATTGTGGGATTCTCTGCCTATCGACTCCACTATCACTCAAAACAAAACAAACTTGTTTGTAGGAAATCCATGCTGATGGTAAAAGTGATTGTTCTTTGGGTCTCATGATAAAGTAGAATTCTGGGATAATATGAGTCATTGAAGCAGGTATAGTTTATGCTTATCTTTATTACTTAAATTGTGTGGTACATGTGTCATATTATTGATCTTTGCTTCTTAAAAGCCATCCAGTGGAATGAACGTGTTATATAACTTTGTAGCATTGCGAATCCTAGGCTGTATGACACTGAAGGCATTTTATCTCTAATTTTCCTTGTAGCTGGAACTTAAACCTTAGCAAATTATACAAGGGTGTTCATGGAATCTATAATCCGGACATAATTCTGACCTGGAATTTTGGGTATGGATCCTTATTTTAGATTATAGATTGTACTCATTTTGGATTAAATAGCTCATTGTATCATATTCTGATTTGGGACCCTAGGAGTCTTTGACCTGAGTCTGCCCGGATAAATCCCTATATTCTTAGAAAAAATAAAGAAGGAAAAAATATGAATATTACATTGTACCAAGTCCCCTAATTTACGTGTAATGAAATCCAAGTGTCCCTACGAAACTAACGTATTATGTTCTTCCAGGTGGAAAAAGCTTTTAGAGAAGGTACAGCACGGCAAAATGCACACTGTACATTTGTTTGTCTTGCCCTAGAGTTACTGGAAGAGCGTCTTCATGTTGCTTGCAAAGAAATTATTACATTAGAAAAGCAGGTAATCTAGTGTTGCTGGGTTACACAGTTTGGATTAAGACCACAGTTTTCCAACGACAATGGCAGGAATGCCATGTGAAGTGGCAATGCTATCTCATGGTTTTACATTTTAACTTTCATCTAGTAAATCTTTCAGACTAAGCTTCTTGAGGAAGAGGAAAAAGAGAAACGCAAAGAAGAAGAACGCAAGGAGAGGAGGAGGACAAAAGAACGGGAAAAGAAGCTTAGAAGAAAGGAGAGGCTAAAAGAAAAAGGGAGGGAAAGGAAGCTTATTGAATCAAAGTCACTTTCTGCTGCTTTGCCTGAATCTAAAAATAAATCATCCCCAAGTATTTATGAGGAGTCAATTATCATTCCCGATTCTGCAGATTTTGTTAGTGTAACAGGAGATATTTCTCTGCTCGAGTTTCCTGTTTCTCCTGATGTTACAGATGAACATTCATCAGGCAGAAGTATCAATATAAAGACTGATGATAGTCTACAACTGCAATCTGATGGTGGAAAATTCTATACAAAGAGTGGATTGTCTTTTACCTCTGAATGTTCAAAATCAGTGAGGTGGAAATTGAGATCTAGGAAAGAGAATTTTTTTGAGCAGTCATCAAAATGTTATGAAAGACATCGATTTTATATTAGCAATGAGAGGAGAGATCAGCAAGATGAAGCTGATATCGGTAAGACTTGTTCTAGGGGCATGAATGGCTTGCACTGGCCATCAAGAGAAAGGTTTGTAATGAACAATCATAGGAAATTTGCTCTGAAATTCAATGAGAAATCTCACTGTGCACATACCAGAATTCAAGGTAGATTCGACTTTCAGTGTTGTAGCTGTAATAAAATGGATGATGACAACGAAAAGAATGGGTATCACATTTCTACAATTAGATCGGGTAGGGAGATGAAGACTGCCAGTAGAATCGAACGCGAACTGGATGTGCCAAGGTCTTCCAGTCGCAATGTTAGATACAATAATGGTTGTTATTTTTTGGATAATTTTGTCATTCCAAAAGGAAAGTATGTTGGTGATACCCCAGGCAAGGAGATTCTCCATACAAAGCAGGTTTGGGAGCCACTGGATACACAGAAAAAGATCTCTAAAAGCAACTCCGATTCTAAAATCACCTTCAGATGCATTAGTAAGGTTGAATCCTCCAAAGAGATTTGTTTTGACAAAGGTGAAAATGGGTGTCAGCAATCTAATCAATTTGAATTAGTTGGTAATATGTGCTCATCTGAGCACTCTACCAGTTCAGGCAGAGTTGATACTTTAATTGGTAGTCAGGTTCTCAAGGATCATGGTATTCCAGACAGATATTGTCTGGATACCAATATTGCTTGTCAGAATGGATTTGGCCTAGTAAAAAAGACAGAGTATTGTTCAAACAAGGGTGCAGAAAAGAATCTCAGCCCCATTAAGATCAATTGTTCTGATACAGTTAGGAGGTCTTCTAGTTCAGATAACTGCTTTTCATGTATTAGTGAGGGAGATAGCAGCACCAGCTCTTCAAGTCTTCAAAATGCAGAATCATCATTATCTTCAGATTCAGAAGATGCTTGCCAACAACCTTGTGCAAGAGATGCATCAGCATGTAATAATGATTCCTTCCATGAATATCTAGATAAAAAAATTGTGACTAATAGAGGTGGATCTTTTGCAAACAGTTTTGCTGAATTTCTAGCTGAGAACTGTGTAGAATGTGATTTTTCAGGAGGGAGATCAAAGAATGTCCAGGATTCTAATAATGGACAATTTGGATTTGTTGTGCCCCCTCCACCAAATTGCATGTTACCAATGCAAAATCATAGCATACATGTGCCAGTTATTTCGTCACCAATGATGGGCTACCATACTCAACACATAAGTTCTTGGGTAGCTTCTCCTTGCAATGGATTCATGCCATATCCCCAGGCCAACCATTATCTGGCCCCAAGTCTTGGCTATGGTCTGCCGACAAACAGATTATCAGATCTCAGCATGCATTACAACATTGTACAACCTTTAAACGTTCCTGTTTTTGATGCAAGGAAAGAATTCTTGTATCAGACAGGTAACAGAATGAATGTTCGAAACTCAAAAGACCATAACAAGCATCCCAGTTTTTGTGGTTTTCAGCAATTAAACACTTCCGTTCAACCAATAGGAAGTCAGCGATTTCTTGAAAGGTCATTTTCAGATAGACAGCTACCATCAAAACAATCTGCAGAGCAAAATGGCAGTGCTGAATGTTGTACTAAATCACAAAATGGAGGTTCATCCTTCTCTTTGTTTCACTTCGGTGGTCCCATGGCTGGAACTAATGATGAATTCATTAGGAAACTTCCGTCTTTGGAAGATGAAACTACTGGAGGTTTCGTTTCCAACTTGACTACAACTCATGCTCAGCCTTGCTCAAAAGAGGAAATAAAGGTTGAAGAATATTGCTTATTTTCTTCTAGAAATAGTACAAGATTTTCATTCTTTTAGTGCAGGTCATCAGGCAGGTATGCCTTGAGACTTTCCTGCTCCAGTTGTGAAAGTGTGAGCAATTGGATTCCTTATAAATAATCTTTGCGAAAAATTTTAGCATATCTTCATTTGTTGGTGTTTCCAATTTGTGCTTGATTCAGATTGTAAAAATGAGAACTGCGAGTGATATAGTGGTATTTCCTTTTCCCTTCAAACCTCTACTGAACGAGATAAATTTTCCATCATGGATGAATATTTGATTGATTACTAGTATTACATTCTAGTGATACTAGTATTTTCCATCACCAAGAGCTTGTTCCTTTCACATTACTTGTTCTTGGTGAGCCAACACTGATTTGTAGGAGCTCATGGTCATCTTAGCAGTGTCATCACTGAGTGGTTCTACCTAAAGATGCATTTTTATTAGCTATCAACAAGCTATGAAGATCTTTTCTAAATCTGGAAGATGCAAAATAAAGAGTTAGCTTGCCCTTGATTATTTATTTGACTTGTCTTCTTTGGGCTTAGATATGCTCCTTAGTTGTTTTACAGTATTGATTTAGATATCCATACAAGCATTCCAAAGGAAAATATTCAGTTCACACAGGGTCATACTTTATGAAGATAAAATTTTCTCTGCCCAAGTTTGCCCGACCATTAGTTCCAGAGCACTCACAAGTGGATCTTTTCCTGTTTGTCAGTTGACTTGTATCAGCTACCACTTGAGTTTTTATCTTCTACTTGGATATATGATACTGTCTTTTGAGGCTTTTCCCAGATCACAGATGCAGCTGCTTAAAATTAATCTTCCATTTGATCCATCAGGCTGTTCATTTAAGATGATCTATGTGAACATCCAAAACCATACTTCTGATGCCTTCTTGCTTTATTGTGGATCTCTCAACTATGTTTGTCTGGAACTAAATTTTACACTAGCCTTTTCCTAGCATGTATCTGTTTGAGTATCTTCACAGGCTAGTAAATTGTAGGTGTCTTGCCGTGATGTTGATCATGAACTGAATCAGTCGGGTCTAGCATCTCACCTGATCGTAGATCATTTCTTAGACTGATCATTGCATGATATTGTGTCTTTTGAACCCTGTTGAATTTTTAGACTTTTTCATGATTTCAAATAATCTATTATTCTTGTCTGGTATGGTTGAGTTTTTCTAAGATACCCTTATCAAAGGTTTAAGCGCTGCTTAATTCTGGAAACTTGGGCATTGATTAATTATTTAATGAGTTCCATATATATATATATATATATATATATAAACACACCGTTCGATGTATCGTACCATATCATACCGAGCAAAACTCGGTATACCAATACTTTACCAAATTTCAATCCCTACTCCAAATGGCAATATAGTGATCAATCTCATGATATAGAGCAGCAAGTCAGTGGCAAAAAAGTTTCGACATTCTTCAATATTTATACTAATACATGTTGTAATCGTACTTGCTTCAGCGGTCATCTTGAACACAAGCAGTTCACAACAATCATCAATCATCACATAGATACACCAATAGCATCAATCATCATATGGATACACCAATAGCTCAATGTAGTTGTTTTTTGAAGCTCAAAAAAATGTGACACACATCCTTCCTAATTTAGAATACTTTATATGATACTAAATTTAAAATTAGTTTTAACTTAAAATATATAATCTATTTTTTTATTTTTCAGATAATTTTGAAGAGTTATTTGAGAATTTTTCAATGTAGTCAACATGCACCACCTTGCCAACACTCCTCATACTAGTTCGAACCAGTAAATCGAATTTTACTGCACTCATCACCTAGTAACCAGTAAATTGAATCTTACTGCATAAGCTATGTTTATTTGAAAAGATAATATAATGTAGTCGAGTTCAAAAAAAATTGACAAAAAGTTCAAATATGAATATTCCCGGTTGTATTTAAATCACATATTGTGCAAGAACTCTTCAAGAAATACTATCTGTAGCAGTCCCACTTTCATGTGCTACTAATCTTATGCTCTTGTTCTTTTTATCAATAGCATGGGATAGTTGATGGGTAAATTGTTTCCATGTTACAGATTTACAAAAAAGAAATAAAAAACAGGTCTAGTTCACTCTGTCAAATACCAAGTTGTGCTCACGAAACAAGACAAACAGATCAAGCTCGACAACAAGCGTTCAACACTTTATGAATCCTACAATCTGTTAGACCCAAACAAACAGGTCACTGCCAAGAACAGATAATTGAAAGTCATCCGGTGGAATCTGTAGATAGGGCCAGAATAAGAAGTATTAGGCAGGTGATACCACACACACACACACACACACATACACACCAATTAGTATACTTTTATAGCTCCTCCACTCTTAGTCTTATATCTCATCATCTAAGACTGAAATAAAAGAGTGACAGACCACAACTCCAACATCAGAATTAAGCCAAAGGAGTGTAAGCCTCAAAGCAAAGAGTTTCAGCTTGAGACAAGAGAATGGGAATGGCATGGACAACTACAAGAATTACATAAAGGATTAGCAGGGCAAGAAGTAAGAATTAGGCCCAAGGAGCTAAGAGTGAGAAACGAACAAGTAGGGTTTGAGGTCAGGAGTAGCAGGCTAAAGCTAATAAGCAAGAGTTATAGACAGGAATGACAGCTTTAACTTACTACCTAATTCTAATTGAGGTGTTAGGATTCTAAGAGTGAAGGCTAGAGTCTAATAAAAAGTCTAATAAGTAAGGCTTGTAGAGCGAGGAGTCCAAGAATGAAGCTAAGGGGTGTCAGTTAAGCCCCTACAACTAAAGAATGCAATAAGCAAACAGAGGAGGACAACAACTCGGCAAGCAACGGAACAAACAACGGTCGAGACCAACTGCAATAAGAAACAAAACATAATGTATTTATTTATTGTTATGCCCGAGTCCTGTCTCTGTGTTGTACGGCAGGCAGCTAGGAATAAAGGAGTTATAACGAATTCTAACATATGTGTTTAGCTGCGCGGCAGCAACGAATAAAGTAGTTTTTAGGAATTATAACTTGTTATGTGTTTAAGGGATTGAGGGCAGGAGTGGCAGAGTGGATTTCCTTTTGGTTTCATTAAAAAATTTTCTATATAAACCGTTGATCTTTTATGTCTAAACTGCTGCAGTATCTTCCCGTTATCTTTGATTTTGTCAAACCTTTTGCTGTCATTTCCTTCCACGAAATTTTTGACGATATTATCTCTCCCTTACTAACAAATTCTCTTTGAGTTTTACTCAAATCCTTATTTTGAACTGCTAGAAAAAGATCTCTTCTATACTATTGAAATCTTTTGACAAAAAAAATTCTACCATAACACCTTCTCGTAATCTTTGATCTTGTTGAATCTTTTATTACCATAATTTTTCATGAATTTTTTGATGGCATTACCTCTCACTTACCAGTGGATTCCCTTTAAGTTTTACTTGAATCATTATTTCAAATTGCTGAAAAAAAAATCTACTACTGTGCCTTTGTCTTTCTTCTTCTTTTAACTCACCAAACCCTAATCATCTTGCTACCACCAACCACAACATCTTTAGGGCACCCCTATAGCCTTATGATGCTACCATCATAACTATTTCCAGAACCTAAATAACACCCAAAATCGTAGCCCAAAACAGTAACCTATCGCAGCTTATCGATACAGAATTTTGCAGTACTACCTTTTGGTATTTTTTTCTACACCCATATATGATCCTTACCTAAATTATTGCTACCACCCATGTAAATTATAGGGTACCCCTCTAGCCTTAAGATATAGCCATCGTAGCCTATTTCCATAATCCACAGCCAACTCTAATAACCCCCAAAAAAACCACAGCCCAAACAGCACCCTAAAATCGCAACATTGATCCATCACCCTTTTGGCCACCAATCCCTACCAAACTGATTGCTACCATCAATAGCAATCCTAACCACAGCCCAAATAATACCCTAAAATTGTAACATTGATTCATCACCCTTTTGGCCACCAATCCCTACTAAATCGGTTGTTGCCATTAACAACAATCCTAACCACCCCTCTAGTCTTAAGACGTTGCATCATAACCTATTTCCAGAATCCGTAGCCATCCCAAACAGTAGCAGTAACTACAGTAAATAACAACCTATCGCAGTCTTTTCGGACACCAATCTATACTAGTGATCCAACAACAAGAAAAGGACCTTATCACAACAAGTTTAGAGTTTTACATAATGTCATCAGGAGATCTATTTGGAGCCAAGTTGGAGGCACTTGAATCACGGTTTGAATCACGCATGGAGGACAAATTATGCGCCTTAATCACCAAATTCGAATTGGGCCAATCTCCGAGCCCAATAAAATTCCAGCAAGGAGAAAGTTTAGAGAGGCCTTCAAAGAAGAAGGGATAGCCATCGGACAAAATATAGCCACGCATGAGGGTGGATTTCCCTTGATGGGAAGAATGAGACTCGATAGGGTGGATTTTGCACACCAAATATTACACTTCTGTTATTACTGAACATCAAAGGATTCCATGGTAGACACCATTGTCATCCACCTCGAAGGAGATATAATTCAATGGTACAATCAGCTTGAATAATCCCATGGGGCTCTGACATGGATACAATTTAAGAAAGCATTGTTGCATCGCTTTGGGCCAACCAAATATGAGAATATCAACGAACAACTTGTCAAGATCTGACAAACCTTCATGATCTAAGAATACCATACCAGGTTTAAGAAATTATCTTACCTTGCTTGTGATTGGTCTGACAAATAATTATTAAGGATGTTCATCGAAGGACTCAAGTCAAAAATTAAATGAGAGGTTAAAGTGCGGTAACCCCACACCATGAAGGTCATAATCTCTTTCGCCTGAATCCAAGAGGAACAACTGAACCAAGATGCTCGAGGGTGAGAACCACTCCTGGACCAGTAGCATATAAACCTCCCTCTACTCCCAATAATTCTTCACTGCAAAAAAAAAAATGATGAGAGAAGAGCTAGGCGATAGATCGGCGAAGGACCTTTGTTGGCATTGCAACGAACTTTGGAGTCACAACCATTGCTATAAAAATGGAGAGCTTTTCATGATAAAATCTATTGAAGAATTTGAAGAAGAGGTCTAGGAACCTGAGGAGAAGATCATAAAGGAAGACCTATAGCCGACTGATTGCACAACTCATGCTTTAGCCAGCCATGCAAACCTGTAAGCAGCAAAAGTTGAAGAATCTCTTAAGTAGCATCCCGTCACCATCCTCATCAAAACTAGGAGCACCAACAACTTTATGAATAGCAAGGTCACTACCCAATTGATGCTTAAAAATAAAGATTACATCAAGTTTGACGTTGAGGTCACCGTGTTAGGACCCTAGCTTGGATAGGTCCTAAGCTCAATAAGTCAAGGAGTCAAGAAAGTATTGAGTCATGTAATATCCCCTTAATCTTGCCATCATCCTCTTTGACTGAGGAGTCAGTTAGGGCTTTGGGGGAAGGAGTCTTGGAGCCTTAGGGCTTCCTAGCCACTAGCCACCACCCACCTTATTGGGCAACACAGCTAGGGTTTGAGGAGGGAGCATAAGAGGAGATTGTAGCCACCTAGCTGCCACCCCCTTATTGGGCAAGTCGACTAGGATACAGGGATAATAAAGGGATTTGGCTTTAGGGAGGAGCCTCCCTAGGATTAGGGTTTGAAGTCCTATATAAATATGTAGCCTCCAACACTTTTTATTCAAGCAAGAGATCAGTTTCATTCAGCCATCTGGCTAACTACAAGGAGGGAGGAACCCCTATAGCATTCCAAGGATTGATCCCCCTCAAAAATCAAATCTCATAAAATTCCTCTGGGGTTCTATCATCTGGTATTAGAGTAGTGGTCTTGCTGCTCCAGCTGCCATCTTTGCCGCCTCCACCCATCCAAGCAATTCCCACAATTGCTTTGGACGTCACCTCCACTGTCATCCCCACACCGTAGATCAAATTAATGTGCTGTTGCCTCCATCGTTTGCACTGAAGATATGGTAATATTCCTACAAAATTTTTTATCCTTACCTTGCTGTGAATTCCCTCCATCGTAAATGTGATCATCGTTGCATAACGGGAATTGTTGCATAAAATTTTCAACCGCATAAAGGCTTGTTTAAACCAAACTTTTGAATACATTTTTTGGACAAAAATTTTACACTTTCTTATAGATCAACTTGGCTTACATCTAAGATTGATCTATCATAAAACTCCTCTCCAAAACTGATCTTATATTTCTGCAAATACTCATCATAAATTGCTGAAATTTATGATGAAGATTCTGCCCTCTTTCTTTGCATCGATTTTCCTATCGTTACACTACCAAAATTTCTTTGATATGAATTACTATTATTGTCCTCATATAAATCGAGGTTTACCATTGAAATTTTATACCATTTCCTCATATTTCTATCAGGATTTATGTCAAGAATCCGTTATTTCTTTAACATAAATTCTGTTAGGTAGAACAACACGTATGCAGTGTTCCTTCATCAAATTCTATCAGATTTCATTACTGTCCTTTCCGGGATTGAAACTTCCTCTTCCTCATCTTCATCCCCTACCATTACAGCCCCAAATAATTTTTGTTGAGACTGCTATTTCTTTGGTGACAATTCTGCTTTTGTAAAGACTACATCTACCATAGCAAACCTTTACTAAATTCCCTCTAAACGTGTTGTTGTCTACCATAAATCTGAAACCCTCTTCCAAACCTTCACCACCTACCATCACTGCCCTGAAACCCTATAAAACTGCAGCCTAAACCGTATTTAAAATAGTAACCTAATAAGCCTAAAATCATAGCCTTTTACAACTAGCACTTATTCACACTATACCCCCACTGATCTCCATCAAACCCTTGCTTCCATCAACACCAGATCCAAAATCCTTTTCCTAACCTTCATCTACTACCATCACAGCTCTAAAACTCCACCAAAACTATAGCCAAAACTGCACCAAAAATAGTCACAAAACAAGCCCCAAAAAGATCATAGCCTTCAACCTTCGGTCCACCAACCTTTCAACCAACAAATCTCCCTTTATCCCTTCAACCAAAGTACGCAACTCTTGCTGCACAACGTTGTCATCTACCTTGATCGCAACTAGTAGTGATCCCTCACTGCACAATGCTGCTAGCAGCAATCTCTCACTGCCATCCTCCTTGATCTCAACCAATAACGATCTATTCCAGCACAAACACTACCAGCAATGATTTTTTGTTGCCAACTTCCTTGATTGCGACCAGCAATAAATTGAACATGATCAGTAGTAGTCTATCACTACATATCGTCGTTGCCCTTCTCTACAACAACTATGCACTCTGTTGTCCCCTCGTCCCTCTGTCATAGTCGTACCTTTGCTACAATCATCTCTACCTACAACCACGAAATTGCACCGTAGCTGCAACCGATGTTGCTACTGCCCTCTTCTTTCACCATCACTATTACCCCCGATTTAGATCTCTCGGCTGCCATTCCCTAATAGATATCAGCCACTTGGAAGTCGCACCACCACAGCCTCGACGACCTTGCAGAATCACTGCAGACCCGTAGTCGACGTGACCACTACCATCTTCTTCCTCCACCATCACTGCTGCTTCACGATCCAAATCCCCTTGGCTGCCATCCTCTATCAACATAGTAGTCACTTTGAGACTTCACCACCATAGCCCAACTATTTTTGCAGCATCATCACAGCTACCCTTTCTCATCCTTTTGCTACCACTACTGCCTTCAACCTAAAGATTGCAGTCACATTCTTCAATCGGTTTATTTGACAGGTTGAAAATTCCTACGTCATGGTATCGATAAAAGATAGGATTAAGTTAGAATTTAGATATAATTTAAATAAGATTAAATTAGAATTTAGATATGATTTTCTCAACTGAATGAGGAAATCACATAGGTTAGTTGAGGGAAATCCTCCTATTTCCACCTGTATAAATTGATGATGGATCAATGAATCAATTAGGCATTTTCATTACTTCTTCCTATTTTTAACATTGTATCAAAGCCCCTCTCTCTATAAGAGAGATTACCTTTCTTTTTTTTATTCGTTGTTAAACGACAGCTTCTATCATCATTTTCTGTGGACAACTCCGCTGCGAAATCACAGATACCCAGGGGTCATCCACCGCCACCCTCTCGGACATCCTCTGCTTCCTTTACTCTGAAGGTAACTCTCTCCTCATCGGTGCAGATCTATTTTTTCTTGCTGTCAAACAGTAATCTCTCATTGACGTCGAAGTTGGAGACTTCTAGTGTGTTGGCTTTCTCTTCCTCCGTTGGACTTCTAGTGCATCGGTTTTCTCTTCCTCCATTGGACCCTATTGGCTTTCTCAATTCCTCTACTGAGGTGTTCTTCTACATGAGACCATCTTTCTTGTGCACCACCACTATCGCATCAGCTCCAACAAGCAGCAGCATTTTCCCTACCCCATCTGCAGCAGACGACGGCTTCTACACCTGCTCGTCGGCGCCGTCCCTCTTGCAGCCTCTGTTGCTTTGTTCTCTTTACCGAGAGTACCTATACGGGCCACCGCTCATTGTCTCTCAGTGCTCTGCAGAGAGGGCATAACAAGTTCTTTCTCGTTGTCAAACGACATTAAATCTACGATCGGGCGCTTCTCTCGCTGCCCTTCAGATCTACCGATAGCCCCAGCCGTAGCAACATCTCCTTCGCCGAAGTCAACCGCTGTCAGGCCTTCACCACGGTTGATAACACAGCAGTCTCCTTGACATCGGGTCAAGATCTACATCCTTCACAGGAGCTTGATCTTGCGGGGGTATGATAGAAGATAGGATTAAGTTAGGATTTAGATATGATTTAAATAAGATAAAATTAGGATTTAGATATGATTTTTCCAACTGAATGAGAAAATCACGTAGGTTAGTTGAGGGAAATCCTCCTATCTTCACCTGTATAAATTGATGATGGATCAATGAATCAATTAGGCATTTTCATTACTTCTTTCTATTTCCAACACCTACGTCATGGTATCGATAGGTCTATTTGAAGCTAAATTTATGACTCTCAAGATGCGTATGGATGCTAAACTATGTGCTCTTTTCGAGGTGTTTAGATTAAGCCGATCACCGAGCCCAAGAAGATCATAATGTAGTGCAAATGTAGATTGCAAAAAGAATACACTGGAGATGTTGATCCCAACTGTTGATGTGTCTGCTCCAATCATGAACATCTGGCCATGATTTGGTGTGGATGACATCATAATCATGAGGGCTACAATGCCACTTGGCTAAGGTGGCACATCTTTCTTTACAGTGAGAGGGATGATGTTTTGTTGAGTCCTGCAAATAATTCTTCTCTTACTCTGTTTCTACCACTCTAGGGACTTAATTTATCATGGTCTTGGGTTTTGGATCGGAGGTCATCATCAATGAAGACTTTGAGCATCATGGTCCAATCCTGAGAAAAGTCGTGGAAGTCACATGAGATCTGGAAGTGCCGCTTTAGCAACCATAGTGGGTTCGGCTGAATGTAACACTTTAGAAAAAACTTATCCCTGGAGACAAAGATGTAGGGATGTGTTGTAGTAGAAAAAAAGCACGGTCAAACAATCCATATCTTTGTCATCTCCTAGGCGACCCTCTTAGCTTCGATCTTCTGTGGATAGTAATTTGGCCAAGCATCAGCTATTGGTAATTTCAGCCAGTTCAACATGGGGGGTTGGGCATCTTGACAGGAGGTAGTTGTTCGATTTGATGGAGACTCTCAAAATTTCAGCAAGCTTCTCCAAGTGTTGTGTTGTAATCATAGTTGATTTGCTCCCTTGTTTCCCATGTAGGATCACCAATTTTCCTTCTTTGAAAAATTTTATGGTTAGCTTTGAAAAATTTCATGAAACATCTCCTAGTGTGGATAACCAATCAGTGCTGAGAACTATTTCAAAATCATCGAGAGGGAGGAGGAAAAAATCAGCAACTACATCTTGATCCTATGTAATCAGTTTTACCCACAGGCACTTATGGTTGCACTTCAGGATTTGGTCGTTAGCTACCTTGATATCGAACTCATTGCCATCTTCTTTTTGGAGCATTAAATAGGCAACAACCTTACTGGTAGTGAAGTTGATTGTGCTCCCGGTGTCGTTGAGGATGATGGTGGGTTGCTACTCTTCAGTTTTTACGAATTTGTGTAGTCAGCTAAGGTATGGATCATGCAGATGGCTAGTTGTGGTGTATCCTTCTCCTTAGACTCAAGAGTCGTATCCTCGAGTTTGGGTTCTTCAGTGGGCTCAAACATCAGAGGTCTCTCCTTTTTACAATGGTGTTCTAGGCTCCATAGTTTATCGCAATTCCCACATCGGCCCTTTGTTGACTCATCGCGAAGTTCTTCTCTTATTAGTTCCTTCGGCTGAGGGGCTCAGATGATAGTAAATGGGGTTGAAAGTTTTGGTGTTGTTGGTCGGGGAGCGACCCTAGTCCTTCGGGTTTCATGGTTCAATCATTGCTCTTGATGTCACGTGAAGGAGATGGCTGTCATAAGTGTGTAGGTTGTCGTGCTTTAACTTCTCCCCAAATTTTTGACTTCAAGCCCTAAATGAAAGTCCCTAATAGCTATTTTTTAGACTAATCATAAGTTTGATTAGATAACCTTTCAAACATGATTTGGTACTCTTGGATGGTGGAGGTTTGATCGATAATTGTCTATCAATGTTCTCGTAATCAGTTGATGCTGGAGGTTCATATGTTGTTGGTTGGGATGTGGTTCTCATGCTCCAAGCATCTTGATTGAGGTGCCCTTCTTGACATTTTGTGAAGGGGATCAATGTCGTAAAGGTGTAGGGTTGTCATATCTTAACTTCGCTTCTTATCTTTGGTGTGTTCTTTTTGTAATCTACATTTGCACCATGTTGTGATCTTTTTGGGTTTAGTGATCGACCCAATCTAAACACCTCAAAGTGAGCGCATAGTTTAGCATCCATACGCATCTCAAAAGTCTTCAATTTAGCTTCAAATAGTCCTATCGATGCCATGATATAGGGATCTCCAACCTATCAAATAAACTGATTGAAGAGTGTGGCTATAATCTTCAGGCTGAAGGCAGTAGTGGCAACACAATGGATCTCTACAGCAAAACTCCACCAATCTGAACTCGCAACTCTTACGTAGAGGGAGGGAGGAGAATAGGAGGGGGAGGCCAAAGCTGTAGCCTATCAACCATGAATCACCCCTCATATTTATAGAGAGCCACCAAAAAACCCTAGGGTTCCTGCCTTAGTGGGTATTGGATTTTCATCTAATTACCCACCATCATTGCATTATTGGATCTCTATATTAGAGGCCTTAATCAAGGAGCCTATCAGCATAGGATCTCATCTAATGATAATTGGGGCTAATTGGATCTTCATCCGATCCTCTATTCGTTGAAGCATCCACCATATGTGTTTAACCCTCTAGGCCCGATACCGAGCTGACCATGAGTCACTTCCATTAGAACTCCTTCTAATATAATGAATTATTATCCCCATAATAATTCACTCGACTCATCGACTATGAACTCACTAGGCCAATACGCCATAGTTCCTAAATGGTACATGGGGATTAAATCCATCTAACCTATATGTCCATAGTTTCCGTGTATCTATAATCCATCATCCAACTAATATCTCAGAGACTGTATATTAGACATGGTACTGTCAGGTCATATACGGAATCAGTTTGTCTTGCTCTAATCGGATTATCCCGGAGAACTCTGTCTCTCTCAATCCAAATGACCCTGGCCAGTTATTTATTTGAGCAAGCACATATGAGATATTCCTCTCGTGATACCGAGAGTGAATGATCCTCTATTGACACTCAATTGCCTTTGTAAGGTTGGCTATTAATCCCGATAATCAACTATATTAGATCTAAAACTTTCCAAACTTGTAAGTCTGGTATCAAAGAAAGGAGTAATCATACAAGGCATCCTCAGTGTCTCAAGTCAAAGGACTAGATACACAACTGGGACTATGGAATTACCGTTTAACATTAGGTATCATCAATCATACAACATTCCAAAAGAGGATCAATTAGTGAACTCATTCTCCAATAAGCACATGTACTATATCCTTAGTGTCTCAACATAAGTGGTTATGAGACTAGCTGCCTCCATTATATGGATGGATATATAATACAATAGTCTATCGAATTATCTCGATATCCCTCTCGAGTAACCTATGATCATGATTATTTAGGATTTATGTTTAAAGGTGAATCGATCTCATTATCGTGATCTCATCATGATCCGATTCCCATTGCATAGAACCAAGAACTTCACAATCAATATGCTATAAATAATATAATATGAGAATATACTAATATTAATTATAAGCAAAAAGATCACATAGCATGTCACACGTGTCATCATTCACGTGAGTGGCTTGCAGGGCACTTGTAACCAGCAATCTCCTACTTGACTAAAAGTCAATCACCTATGTGTTTGATCTCCATCAGACCCCTGTAATGCTCAAATACAATCTGAGCCAGCGGCTTCGACAGTGGATCTACAATATTATCTTTGGATGGAATTCTTTCTATTGCTATATATTTTCAGGTTATGATCGCTCTAATCAGATAAAACCTCCTCATAACAATTTTGATGAGACTTGGGTTCCCTTGCTAGAGTTATCACCCTATCGCTATCATAATATATGGGAATCAGCTCCACACTACTTAGTACAACTCCTAAATCTTTAATGAACGTTTTCATCCACACCCCTTCCTTTGCTGCTTCTACTGTATCAATGTATTCCACCTCTATAGTCAAGTCAGCAGGAGTATCTTGCTTGGAACTCTTCTAGCTTACTGCTCCTCCATTCGGGGTGAAAACATACCCTAAGTTTGACTTGCTATCATTAATGTCGGACTGAAAACTCGAGTCCGTGTAGCCCTCAACCTGGAGGCTACCTCCTCCATATACTAGTAAAAGATCCTTAGTCCTTTTTAAGTACTTAAGAATACACTTTACTACCTTTTAGTATTCTAAAACTAGATCCACCTAATACCTGCTCGTGACACTCACAACATGTGCTATTTTAGGCCTGGTACATAGCATAACACATATGATAAACCCAATCGTTGAGGCATAGGGTATCCTATCCATGTCTATACTTTCTTCAGGAGTTTTTGGGGACACACTCCTAGAAAGTTATATTTCATGTCTCATTGGTATAATACTTCTTTTGGAATTCTCCATGCTAAACCTTTTGATAATGGAGTATATATACCTAGATTGGGACAATCTAAGCATCTTCTTATATCTATCTCTATAGATCTGGAATCCCCTAAAATATAGGATGTTTCCCCCAAGTCTTTCATGGAGAAGTTTCTGGATAGTCAAGTCTTTACTGTAGAGAGCATTCGTACATCATTCCCAATGATTATGATATCATCCATATAAAATACCAAGAAGGTGATAGCACTCTTACTTACCTTCCTGTACACATAAGACTCATTTTTATTCTTAACAAAGTCATAAGATCTGATCATCTTATCAAATCTTATGTTCCAACTTCAGGAAGCTTGCTTTAGTCTATAAATAGACTTGAGTAGTCTGTACATTTTATCCGGATTCTCTTTGGATATGAATCCCTCTAGGTGTATCATATACACCTCCTCCTTGAGGTTACTATTGAGGAATGTCATTTTCACATATATCTGCCAGATCTCATAGTCATAGTGTGTTGTAATTGCTAAAAGAATTATAATTAATTTAAGCATAGCTACCAGGTGAAAATATTTTGTCATAGTTAACTCATTGTCTTTGACGATATCTTTAGCTACTAGCCTTGCCTTATAGGTCTCTACCTTTCTATCTACTCCGATCTTCTTTTTAAAGATCCACTTGCAGCCGATGGGTACGATACACTTAGGTGCATTTACAAAGTTCTAAACCTTATTAGAGTACTTGGAATCTATCTCAGAATTAATGGCTTCTTGCCACTTTCCAAAGTCTACACTCATAATAGCCTCCTCGTAGGTTTGAGGATCAATATCTTAAGAGTCATCTCTATTGATATATCGCATATATCTTTTAGGAGGATAAGATACTCTGCTAGACTTATGTAAAGTTAAAATTTGTGTGTTAGGTATCTGAAGAGACTTAGGCTCTAGAATAATGCTTGAGCTAGGTTCTCCAACCTCGCTTAATTCTATCTCACTCCCACTGTTTCCACTAAGAATGTGTTCCTTCTCAAGGAACACAGCTCTCTTGGCAACAAAGACCTTTCGGCCCTTGGGATGATATAAATAATACCCCAAAGTCTCCTTAGGGTATCCCATGAATATGCACCATTTCGTCCTTGATTCCAACTTGTCGAGGTTGTGTCTTCTAATGTGAGTAAGACAGACCTAAATATTAACCACCTTAAGATTGAGCTTCTTTTTCTTTTATATCTCATATGGTGTAGACACTACTGATTTTGATGGAACTATGTTCAGAAGTTAAGTTGCAATCTTTAGGGTGTACCCGTAGAATGAGACGAGTAGGTCAGCGAAACTCATCATAGACCATACCATATCTAACAATGTGTGATTCCTCTTTTTTGATACACCATTGAGCTAAGGTGTATAAGGTGTCATTGGGATAGAATCTCATTGTCTCGGAGGAAATGGGTGAACTTCGTACTCAAGTACTCTCTTTCTCGATCTGATCGAAGAGTCTTAATACTCTTTCTAATTTGGTTCTCCACCTCATTCTTATATTCCCTGAATTTCTCAAAGGCCTCAAACTTGTACTTCATTAAGTACACGTATCCATACTTAGAGAAATCATCAGTAAATGTAATGAAGTATGAATAACCACTTATAACCTGAGTCGACATAGGACCACATACATCATTATGTATAAGTTCAAATAACTTAGTGGCTCTCTCTCCAGTTCCATTAAAAGGAGAGTTGGTTATCTTTCCACGAAGGCAAGGTTCGCAAGTTGCATATGACTTATAGTCAAATGGATTTAGGTATCCATCTTTTAGCAACTTTTGAATCCTTATCTCATGTATACGACCTAGCCCACAATGTCATAGATATGCATTATTCACATCATCTCTTTTCCTCTTAGACATATTTATATTCGTGATATGTGGAGAATTGTCTAACACATATAAGCCATTTATAAGGGTTCCTCTAGTGATGATCTCATTATCCATAATTATTGAATAACTATTTTTTTCAAAAACTAATTTATATCCAATAATTATCAAACAAAAGATGAAAAATAATATTTTTGATAATGAAAGGGATAAAATAACATGCATCTAATGTAATAATAGCTCCATCAGGCAGATGCAAGATGACCTCCCCAACAGTAATTGCAGCAACGCTTACTCCATTGCCTATCTTGAGAGTCATCTCGCCTCTGGCCAATCTCCTAGGTCTTGCCAGAACCCACAACAAATTGTAGATATGATAAACACTCCCGGTATCCAATACCTATGTGTTATCATGAAAATATGATAACCTGAGACTAATCATGAATATACTTGAAGCTTCTTCAAGCTTCTATTTTGCCTTATCTATAAGGTAATCCTTATAGTTCCTCTTTCCAATGCCCATCTTGGCCGCGGTGGAAGCACTATCCTTTATCCTTTGTCGGGTCTTTCTTAGCAACCTTTGTCTTACCCAGTCTTTTTTTGCCCTTGCGCTTCTTAAGGATCGTGCTGGCCTTCCTTTTCTTATTAGTATCACTAATATAGAGAACCAACTTCTCTTTCTTGATGGTACTCTCAGCTTCCCTCAATATATTGAGGAGTTTAGAAATAGTCACCTTAAACTTGTTCATGTGAACTGTAAAAAGAAATCTGGTAGGGACTGAAGTATAAGATCAACATACAGGTTATCCTTTGAGACTATCTATATTTCACAAAGTGAGCAATTTTATCCTCGCTTGTCCTTTCCTCCAGCGTAGGCACAATCATGTTAAGGACATATAAGATTTTCTCCTCCGTAAGAACAATTCTCAAATTGCGGAGCCTTTGAACCAATGAGGTAGTTGGCATCAAGTATGCCACATAGGGGGTTTGCAAGTGACAAACAAGATATATCATAAATTAAATAACATACAGATTTTATAGAAAATACTAATTAAGATATGGACTTCTATCTTAATGTACTCCTACTATTTTTCTAGTGAATCATGCAACACCCTCAACACGTGAGATGAAAGTCTCTAGCATACTCCTAGTGGGGATCGAGATCCAATAAGTATCTTAATGCAACCTTGAGGGACTCGACCAATTGCACTAAGCCCAAAAGGTAGGTAACTCTTGTTAATCACAACTCCTTGTGAATCCCGTCATGTTCGGCCTCCGAATCATCATGGTCTCGACTACTCGACTAACCATGAAGTTCAGTTAAGTCATCACCATCGTTACAAGATGAGTCTGATTTGATGGATATGCTCTCGACTGCTTGATCAAGTCATACTATGTCCTCAGGTCACCGGTGACATCTATATATCGTAGGCAAAAACTCGATCACGTAGATAGGTGAGCCTCGAGTGACTCAACCAACTCGACCTATGTCATGATTCAATTTCTTTCTATAACGATGAAAGGCCACGTGGGTCAATCCTATTGTCTCACGCTTATCGACTTATTATCGTAGGAAGGGTTTTATTTCATATCAGTCTCATAATATGTCATGTCACATATATATATTTAATATATATATATATTTAATATATATCTACATCGCATGTAAATATATATATATATATAGTAGTTGTATAACACATCACATATGCAATCCACACCGGAGGATCATAAGCCATCACCTAATATGATTAAGCCCGAGCCAATGGGCCTAATCACTCATAATAAGATCTATGTGTGTATCGACGCATCTTCATGCCCTGTAATTATTAATCTAGTTATCATCAGTTCCATCGGATTCTCATCGCATCACCATGCATCATGATCTCTCACTATGGCATCGTGGGTCCCGCTATCACCTCCATGCTCTCGTTGTGCCTCTCCATGTAATTACAAATAATCATAAGCACGCAGGCCTAACAATAAACGAGAAAAACAGAGGTTCACAGACTCCAATAATAATAATAATAATAATCATATTTACACATATCACAACATATGACTCATGATCATCCATCGATATTATACATCATATGTACATCATATCATATATACGATTACTAGATATATAATAATTAATTAAATTATTTAATTAATTATTTTTTTGAAAATCAAGATTTGCTCAGAATTGTTAAGGGCATTTTCATAATTCTGGATGAGAGGATAGTCCTTAGAATTTTCAGAATTATTGAGGGCATTTTCAAAGTTCTGTGTATAGGACAGACCTTAGAATTTCTCAAATTCTACGAGGTAGGATCATCCTTTTCTCAAAAGGATACCCTAGCCCTTCCATCACCCTCACTGTGCCACAACCGCCACCGTTGCCCCTACGTAGGCACCGGCTGCCTTGCCCACCGATAGCCGCCTTGCCAAGGGCCGCCCAACGACGCGCCTGCGCGGTGGCGCCTGCAGACGGCGCTGCAAGCATCGCCTCAGGCTACGCCTGCAGTGGTCACTATCTCGCCGCCTTCGGGCCGGCCTTGGCCACCCTGCCCTCGTAGCGCCTTGGCCGTGGGTGGCTAGCCCTACATGGGGGCTAGCCGTAGCTGGCCGCCCCTCCTCCTCCTCGCAGCGTTTGCTACAAAAATGCAGCAAGAACGCGTAGAATGATTCTACATGATTCAACCTCATCACACGTAGTTTAAAACTAATCTTTCGCGTGAAGACCTTGGCTCTGATACCACTATTGGGAAACCTCAGCGGGTGTATCACATGTGGTGCAAAAATCAAAACAAAAATCGATTTCCCACGTAGATCAAGTCATCATACAAAAGATTTGGATCGCAAGAAAAAATCATAAAAATAAAAAAACTCACGATATATGAGAGATTGATTTTACCTAGGGATATCGTATATCCCTGTATTCTAGATCCAGATGGAGAGGACGAAGGAAGTCAAACGTTTTTCTCTCTAATGGTGTCCACACGATAGATCTCTATAGCAAAACTCCTCCAATCTGAGCTCACAACTCTTGCGTTGAGGGAGGGAGGAGAACAGGAGGGGGAGGCCAAGGCTGTAGCCTATCAACCATGTGTCTCTCCTCATATTTATAGAGAACCACCAAAAACCCTAGGGCTCCTGCCTTAGTGGGTATTGGATCTTTATTCAATTACCCACTAACATTGCATTATTGGATCTCTATCTAATAATCACCTTAGGTCTCTAATTGGTCCTCAATCAAGGAGCCCATTAGCATAAAGTCTCATCTAATGATAATAAGGGCTAATTGGATCTCTATTCAATCTTCTATTCGCTAAAGCATCTACCATATGTGTGTGACCGTCTAGGCCCAATACCGAGCTGGTCGTGAGTCACTCCCATCAGAACTTCTTTTGATATAATGAATTATTATCCCTGTGATAATTCACTTGACTCATTAATTATAGACGTACTATGCTACTACGCCATAGTCCCCAGACGGTATAGGGGGATCAAATCCATCGAGACCTGTCTATCCATAGTTACCGTGTATCTATAATCTTTCATCTAACTAATATCTCAAAGACCATATATTAGACATAGTACTGTCAGGTCACATATGGAATCAGTTAATCTTGCTCTAATCAGATTCTCCCAGAGAACTCATTCTCTCTCAATTCGAATGACCCTAATCAGGGATTTATTTGAGCAAGCATATATGAGATATTCCTCTCATGATACTAAAAGTAGATGATCCTCTATTGACACTCAATTGCCTTCGTAAGGTTTGCTACCAATCCTGATAACCAGATATGAAACTTTTTAAACCTGTAAGTTTGGCGTCAAAGAAAAAGTACTTATATAAGGTATCCTTGGTATCTCAAGTCAAAGAACCAGATACACAACTAGGATTATGGAATCACTGTCTGATATTATGTATCATCAACCATACAATATTCCATAAGCGGATCAATTAGTGAACTCATTCTCCAATGAGCACTTGTACTATATCCTTAGTGTCTCCACATAAGTGGCTATGAGACCAGCCGCCTCCATCATATGGACGGATATGTAATACACTGGTCTGTTCGATTATCTCGATGTCCCTCTCGAGTACCTATGATCAAGATTATTTATGATCCGTGTTAAAGGTGAATCAATCTCATCTCATCATGATCTGATTATCATTACACGGAACCAAGAACATCACAATATATATGCTACAGATAATATAATATGAGAATATATCAATATTAATCATAAATAAGAAGATCACAAGAGTGTTACACGTGCCATCACTCATGTGAGTGGCTAGCAGGGCACTTGTAACCAACAGAGAAGTTGGCTAGGGCAAGATGGGGAGAGTCTCACTTAGCTTAAACTCTCTCTAAGATAGAATAAAAATAAAAATAGAAGTTGGAGATCCCTATAGCCACTAGCCAGTTAGGAGTTGTCTAGGGATTAGGAGTTAAGGGGAAGAGAAGTCTTGGTTTAATAAGAATAGAAGTTGAAATTTGTAAGAGTAGGAGTCATATTAGGAGTTAGGGTTTAGAAGCCCTATAAATAGCTTATATTTTCTCCTCTTTTTATTATCAATAGATCAATTATTTTTCAACTTATGTATAAAAAATTAAGAAAGTAATTACCCCAGAGACTATCTCAACTTAGAGTACTTAAATATTCTAACATTTAGCGAACACCGATTAACAGCAGTCAGCAGACGTTGTTAGCACACCAAACTTGTTTCACCGAGTTACTTTCTTGCAGTCTAACACATCAATAGTAATAACTATTAACTTACTGCCGCCAGAGACATAACAAGTAATAACTAATACAAAACTAATTATGTGTTGTTTCTTATTGCAGATGTGTTTGTATCTTACGACGTTGCTTGCGTGTAGTAGTTACTTGCCTGTTGGCTACGAGGGAGGTGCTTCTTTCCCTTACTTCAATGACTCTTATTACCTATAGGTTAGTATAGAACTCTGTTACAGTGGAGTACATTCTTTCTTCGCCACCCGGATGGATACAAAGTAAGCTAGCAAAAAGGGACCAAACCCTTCCTTTTAGTGTTTTAAGCCGACAAGCAACTACTTATCATAAGTTATGTTTATATGGCGGCATCAGTTTTAGAGTAATTACTAGTTATGTGTTGACAGGAATTTTTTTAAAATCCCACCTATAAACCCTCGCCAGGCTCTTCTAATGCTTTTATATATAGCCTAGAGATATGGACTTTGACTTGATAGTAGACTGCCTGAGCAACACAGTAATTGGAATCTATATCGCCTAGTAGATAATATATATGAGTAAAAGCTCTCTCCGAGACAACATCTGGGATTTCAGCGCCAACCTCTGATACGGCTGTTTCTCGAGTAGATTCAATTCGAACCGATACTAGATGATTTTATTCCCTTGTTCTTATATATGGGTGTGAGAACTTACATTTGAGTCGACAACATGGATTTGATAACGCTTCAGTAGTTGATTATGAAATTAACCAATGAAATTTTCTTATGCACAGGAAGGAGCGAGCACTACATATAGACTTTGAGTTACCTAACAGCTTATGATCCCTAAAACAGGACTTGGCTTGGCTTGGCTTGCTAATAAATCATACAAATGCGTAACTCTGCTCTGTTAGCACGCAACAGGCTACCGCGTAACACAAAGATATCAGTAGTAATAACTTTGTAATAACTATTATTGGCTGTCGCCCTGAACACATGACTCGATTATAACTATTAATAACCTATTACTTGTTGCTGACGCGCAGCATAAAGACATGTTGTGTTCGGTCAAAAGTATGTATTATAAGGCTGTTCTTTATGCATTCTGTTTTTGACAGTTGTGTTCGGTCACTGCTTGTTGCGTAGCCGTTGCTCGTCTATACGTTACTTGGCCGTTCCTTGTTTCTTCTTCTTTTTCTCTCTCTTTCTTTATAATTTTATTCACCCAGCATTTTCTTCTGATTCACCTCTTGTTTAGTTAAGTCAAGCAAATCATTCAACTCCCTCCCTTTCCATTAGCCGAGTCAATAAAAAATTCAAATAATCATGTGTTAGTGAGCTCCTTTCCCTTCCCAGGGTTTCAACTGAAATAGATGTAATTTTCACTTAAAGACGATACCGCTTCTCAAACTTTTTCTTGTTGAGCATAAATAAACAACAGGTTTCAAAATAGGACTTGCCCCTTACTTTTGACTTACGCTTACGAGCTCGTCTTTTAATTGAATCCTTTCTTTATAGGTGATGGTTGAATACTTTATTATGAAGCACTCGGTATAGATTTGAGTAAAGATATATAGTATCATATTCTGCAGCTTCTAATCCATTATCTGATTAAGAGTTCTAGAGTAGAGGTCTTCAAAGCATTTCATTTTGGAGAATATCCTAATTTTTTTTACTCCTTATCTCGAATTGGTACTGGCAATTCTTTTTCTTCAGATCCAGATCTAACTTCTTAAACTAGAAATGAAACTCCACGACTGACATCAACTACAGAACAAGTATACTTTATTGTCAATTGAACATCACCTTGAAGAGGAGTGATTCCATTTCTGATAATGAAAACCTTATAACTAAACTTGTGCTAACAAACATAAAATGAAACTGGACCAATACTGCAATATGGACCAACAAACACACTTGGACCACTTAGCGCATCATCAAACCTAGTACCCAATCTATTTCTTTAAACTTAAGATTCTACCACTACTTTCCCACCCTTACCAGATCTCGTATCTAATTCTGATACTCACCTGCTCTTTCAACTGAACTTGAAGATTCCCGTAGCTCGAGATATTTAACAGCCTCTGATTCGATTGTTGATGTATACTTTCTTTGAACTGAATCGAACCTTTCTAATATCTATGCCAAGTTCTATGCCTTTAGTCAGTTATAGCTCATATCACATTGAAACCATTCTACAGTCCTGAGAATGCATTATTTATTTATTTATTTAGAATGTTATTAAAATATTATTTATGTTATAATATTATTAGAATAGAATAGTGACCTGTGAGTACACTTCCATGCAAGGGCTAGCATGAGTTTTAGCAAGCAAGGGAGGGACACTTAATCAAATAGTATATTTTTTAGAATGGTTTAAAAAAAGATTTTTTTAAATATAAAGACAATAAATATTTTATTTTATGCTCTTTATAATAATGAGTTTCATCAAATTTTTGTTTGTGAAACTACTTATAAGATTTGACACACATTTGAAATCACACACGAAGTCACTAATAGAGTTAAAGAGGCTAATATTAACCTTTTAGTACATAGTTATCAATTGCTTCGATTGAAACCAAGTGAGACTATTGAAGACATGTACACCTGGTATACGAATGTTATCAATGATCTAAAATCTCTTAGTAAAAGTTTTTCTAATTTTGAACTTGTTATCCAGATATTAAGATCTCTTCCAAAAAGCTGGAATCCTAAAGGAACTGCAATTCAAGAAGCTAAAAATCTAAATAATTTTCCTCTTGAAGAACTTATTGGATCACTTATGACTTATGAACTGAGCTTTAAAGCTTATGATGAATCTGATAAACCCCTTCAAACGAATAGGAAGGACTTGACACTAAGAACTATAGATGAACAATTTCTAAAGAATAAGAAGGACTTGGCACTAAGAACTACATATGACTTGTCAAGTGAAACCTCAAGTGATAAGGACAATGACATTGCACCATTGACAAGAAAACTAAAAAAATTATGAAAAATAAAAATTATAAGAATAAAAATGAATTAAAAAATAATATAATATATTTTGAATGCAAAAAGTCAGAACATTTAAAAAATGAGTATACATTATTGAAGAAGAGTCATCATATGAGAAGAAATGCTCTCTTGGCAACTTGGGATAACTCAAGCTCATCGGATGAAGAAGACCACATCAAGGAAGAGGTTGCCAACTATGCTCTCATGGCCATCCATGAGGTAAATAAGTCTCTGATACTCTTTTACTTAATTACATAATAATTTTCATGAGCTTTATGATGAATTTAGAAAAATTAGTAAGTCTTGTAAACTACTTAAGAAAGAGTATATATAATTCACTAGTTAGTATATTTGAAGAATTACATGAATTATCAACATCACTTAGTTCATACACCAAATATGAGACTTTAGAAAAACTTAGCAGGGAAAATATTATTTTACAACAAATGTTAGAAAAATTTTAAATAGGGAATAAATCCCTAAACATGATTTTTGCAAATAAAGGTCATGTTCATACAAAAGAAGGTATAGGTTTTGTGGGCAATATTCAACAAAAGCCAACTATCTTTGTAAAAGGGCCCACTCTAAACTTACCACCAAAAATTAAATGCAACTTTGTGGTAGATGAGGAGAAGTATTCATTTAAATTGTATAGTCCATATAAATTAATTTGGGTTCTTAAAGGAACCATAAATAATAAAAAATCTTTAGTAAAATTGGATAAAACTTTTCATGAGGGACCTAAAATAAAATGAGTACCTAAATTAAAATCATCTTTTTTGTAGGTTTGTCTTTAAACTAAGGCTAGGAGCATAAAATGATATTTTGATAATGGATGCTCAAGGCACATAACCGGAGATCTGACTTACTTTTATAAGCTCACTAGCCTAAATGAAGGATTGTCACCTTCGGAGACAATAACAAAAGAAAAATTAATAGGAAAGGAACCATGTATAACAAATCAAACATTTTGCTTGACAATATACTATTAGTTGATGGTTTAAAATATAATCTATTTAGTATTAGCCATAAATTTGAATCTAATACTTTCATAATTGAAATACCACATAAAAATAAATATTTGATTGGCTTAAGAAACAATAATGTGTATACTATTGACATTGAAAGTTTTTATTATGAAACATGCTTTTCGACTTTAAATGATGATGATTGGATTTGGCATATAAGACTAGTTCATGCTACAATGAAATTACTAAACCTAATCTCAACTAAAGGTCTAGTAAAAGGATTACCTAGTCTTACGTTTGTTAAAGATAAACCATATGATACTTGCCAAATAGGAAATCAAATAAAGAGTACCTTTAAGTCAAAAAATCAAATAACCACCTCTAGGCCATTATAATTGATCCATATGAATTTATTTGGACCAATTGATACTACAAGCTTGGAGGTAGCAAATATACATTTGTCTTAGTAGATGATTATATTAGATATACTTAGATTTATTTTTTAGCACATAAAAGTGATTCTTTTAAAAAAATTTCAAAATTTTATAAAATTATTTAAAATAAAAAGGATTTTATGATTTCATCAATACATAGTGATCATGGTGGTGAATTTCAAAACAATAAGTTTCAAAATTTTTGTGAGTCAAATGGGTATAACCACAACATCTCTACTTCTAGAAATTCACAACAAAATAGAATAGTAGAAATAAAAAATAGGAGCTTACAAGAAATGAGTAGAACTATGTTAAATGAACATAGCCTACTCAAATATTTTTGGACCGAAACCGTTAATACGATATTCTATATTATGAATATAGTTCTTGTAAGAACATTACTTTGTAAAACTCATTATGAATTGTGGAATGATAAAAAACCTAAAATTTCATATATAAAGGTTTTGGTTGCAAATATTTTATCTTGAATGAAAATGATGCCTTAGGATAATTTGATACAAAATCTGATAAAATCATTTTTCTTAGTTATTTCTTTATTTCAAAAGTTTATCGTGTGTTCAATAAAAGAACTTTAGTAACTAAAGAATCTATTCATGTTATTTTCATTGAGATTTTTGAACATAAAAAAAATTAATTTTGATGATAAATTTGATTTTAGCACTTTAAATTTTGAATGATAACCCTCCTAAATTAACTTGGATGAATTTATTTTCAAATCCTTACCTAAGGAATGAAATTATTTAAATGCTTATCCTAAGGAGCTTATAATAGAAGATACATCAAGAGATGTTCAAACCCATTCTTCTTTTAAAAATTTTTTATGCTAATGTCTCATTCCTTTCTCAATTTGAACCAAAATATATTAATGAAGCCCTAAGAGATGACTATTAGTTATTACAAAACATGAAGATTTAAATCAATTTGAGAGAAATGAGATATAGGAGTTTGTTACTAGAACTAATGACTATTTAGTGATCGGTACTAAATGAATCTTTAGAAATAATCAAAATAAAAATGATATCATAGTTAGAAACAAGGCTAGATTAGCGGCCAAAGGTTTTAACTAAGAAGAATGGATCGATTATGAAGAAACATTCGCTCCTATAGCTAGACTTGAAGCCATAAGGATGTTCATTGCCTTTGCATCTTTTAAAAATTTTAAGTTACTTCAAATGGATGTTAAAAATACTTTTCTTAATATTTTATTTCTAAAAAGTGTATGTTCAACAACCTCCTTGTTTTGAAAATAGTCTTTTCCCAAATCATGTTTCCAAACTTTCTATAACTCTTTATAGATTTAAACAAGCCCCTCAGGCTTGGTATGAAAGACTTAGCTCTTTCCTTATTTTAAATAATTTTTGGAGGCAAGGTTGATACAATATTATTTTCAAGTATTTTAAAATAATTTTTTTATTATTCAAATTTATATTGATGATATAATTTTTGGTTCAACAAATAAATCCTTATATGAATCTTTTGCCAAAAGTATTAGCCAAGAATTTGAGATGAGCCTAATGGATAAATTATTTTTTTTATTAGGATTGTAAATAAAATAATTAAATGAAAGTATTTTTATTAGTCAAACTAAGTATACTTTAGACTTGCTAAAACGTTTTGGTATGGAAAATGCTAAGGCCATAAATATACCCATAAGTACTTCTACAAAATTAGACTTAGATAATGAGGGAGAAAATTTTGATTAAAGAATTTATAGAGGAATTGTTGTATTTAACTACTACTAGACCAAATATAATGTTTAGTGTTAGATTATGTGCAAGGTTTCAATTTAATCCTAAACTTTTTCAATTTAAGGTAGTTAAACAGATACTTAGATAGATACTTAGATATTTAAAAGGAACCTCTGATTTAGGTTTATGGTATCATAAATCTAAAAATTTAGATTTACTTGCTTATGTGGAT
This sequence comes from Ensete glaucum, assembly GCA_021527575.1. Lineage (NCBI taxonomy): Eukaryota > Viridiplantae > Streptophyta > Magnoliopsida > Zingiberales > Musaceae > Ensete > Ensete glaucum. The sequence goes on along the minus strand of CM038555.1, from coordinate 16,259,475 downwards.
GTCTATTTTGAATGGTATAGAATAGATAGAAAAAATATTATCGGAACATATCAATTTTTAGGGCATGCTCTTGTTTCTTGGTCTTCCAAGAAACAAAATTTGGTTGCTTTATCTAAAGTTAAATATATTGTAGCTAGTGCATGTTGTGCCCAAGTTATTTGGATATTATGCATTACTTTATTAAAGATCTTGTGAATAATCTTGATATATCTTTAGAATTTATTGATACTAACCATCAATTAGTAGATATTTTCATTAAGCCATTAAATGAAGAACAATTTGACTTTATTAGAAGAGAGTTAGGAATGCTAAACCATCAAAATGAATGATTTGCTATATTTTAGATTTCTTAATTTGCTTGAAATTTACATAGGATGAATTTAATTGCAAGAGTAGCACTTCATTTTTCTTGGATTGCTTAGTTCTTTATTAGCTCTCTTCCGAAATGATTCTACTTGAAATTGATATTACAAGAATGAGATTCAAAGTTTTTTTTCTAATAATATTTTTATCCTTTCTCAAAGATTATTTTAATTCATGATGAATATTTATAAAAGAAAACTATGTGACATAAACTTTTATGATGCTTGATATGAGCTCTTTTTTGTATCTTCTCTCAAAAATTATTTTGATTCAAGGATCTTTTATATCCTTGATGAATACTTTCAAATGTATCACTCCCTACTTAATATTTTTTATACTAAATTTTTAGATTTTTGAGACCCCTCCCCTTCATTTTTTCTTTCTTATTCACAAGAGGGTAGAAAATTTTTTATGCGAAAATTATGTCTCTTCTCCTATTTTACTAAGGGGGAGCAATGATGCTCAATATTTAACCTTTTTATTGATAACAAAGGTAGAGAAATGACATATTGATGACACATGTAAGAAAAATAATCAAATGAACATTTATTTATATAAACCAAAGGGAGAAATAATTGATGACTTAAGAGGAAAATTTTTAAAATTAATGTATGGTTGATGCATGAATTTAAATGTAATGTTTGATGATTTGATAATTGATGACTTAAGGCAGAAATATTTAAAATTGATAAATTAATGTAATATTACATTTATTGTTGAAAATTATTTGAAATGTTATATATGATACTTGAATTCAAGAGTGTTTGGTTCTCTTGAATTTAAGTTTACTTTATTTGGATTATAACATGGAGATAGGGGGAGAGGTTAACTCCTGTCATCAATTGGTTATCATTATTAAAAAGGGGGAGATTGTTAAATCTCATATTCTGATGATGAAATCAATTGATTATTTGTTGATCTAACATATGTGTTAAAGAAAGTAATGCAGAATAACTACGATAGAGAAAAGAAATTATAACTAGATATTGGGCTAGAATCAAGTTCAGGCATCGGGCCAAGGTTTGGACGATGTGGTGGGAGTCCGTTAGGAGTTCGTCGAAGGGGTCGGGAAGCTCGTTGGGAATATGATGGGAGATCACCAGAAGAAGACTATAAGACTCACCAAAAGATTACTAGAGGTTGCCAGATTGCTAGGGGTTATGTTGATTGTTGAACTTGATGGTCTTGTATGATTGTAATTAGTGAGTTGTAGTTAGTTTTGAGTCCTAATTGAGTTAATTTTAAAAGAAATCTAAATTAACTCAAGTGAGGCAAACTGGTTCCATGTTCGGGTTTGGATTGAGCTCAGGTTGAGCTCATTTGGTTAGCTTGGAAAGGGGTCAATTGAAGGTATAAGTCGAGAATAAAAAAAGTATAAGAAACATTTTTCAGGGATTCTTAAACTAAAGTTTTCAACTTTTGCACTAATTCACGCCCCCCACCCCGCAACCACCCCTCCCCCTCTTAATGTCAATTGATCTTAACACCTTTTCTTTTTACTAGGCTTAGGAGAGAACCTTTACATAAGACTTCACTCCTTTCAATAATCGTTAAACTCAAGGAGGAAGAGACTCAAATAATTTCAAGAGTTTACAATACTTTTAACTTCAAGAATTCTTTCTTGTTGACCCTTGTTCACTTTTGTATCAAGCAAGCATGAGTGAGATATTCATAGACCCTCAAAGGCTTCAGAAATGGAGCCAAAAAATTTAAAACCCGAGTTTTTAGGGTACTAACAGTACCACTGTTGACGTCAGATGGTACTACCACCGAATAAAACCCGAGAACTTGGGTTCTGGTGGTACTAGGTGATAGGACATTTTTGCTCATCCAACTTATACTTCCACTACGCCTTCTAAAATCCAAGTAGGCATTGCAACTCAGCTCAGATTACGGTCTTGAGAAGGAGCAATGCCCCGGACTACTAATCAATGGGCTAAGCTCAGGCCGCATCACCTGCCTCCACTGCAGGGTTACCTTCCATATGTCCTCTACATAGTAGGAGAACCTGTTTTAACTCAGACAATGACCCAGGGAAGAATCACGCCTACCGTAGATACGTAATAAAGATAACCAATGCAACAGTGGGAATAGGTAGATCGGCCGGGGGTTTAACCACCAACTAGCATACGATGTGGGCCTACCACCTACGCTCATGAACCCACTTTAAACGACTTCTGCCTCCTCATGTAGTATAAAAAGTGTCTAGGCAAATACACCAAAGAGGTCCTTCTTTACACATAAAAATATACAATACATAGCAATTCACATAGCTGACTTGACCATCGGAGGGGCCGAGTCATGGCGGCACATCGTCACCTCCCCCTCCCCAACCTCCCCTCCCCCAACCCGCCACACCCACCTCCACCCCCCCACACCCACCTCCACCCCCCATCCCCACCTCGACCACAGCCTTGATATAGACATCAATGATTAGAGAGATAGTCGAGGAGTGGAAGGAACAAAATCACAAAGAGGGAAGCACCACCCATGGAGGCCGACCAAACGAGATCCTCTGATCAATGCCAAGCAACTCCCCCAAGACATTGCAATAGACTCCAAGTGGTTGCAGCTCCACTAAGGACCAGAAGTCAATTGCCTAAGCCCCCGACCTTCCAGCCGACATCCTGAGGAGCCTATGCATTCATTAGGTACCAAAGAAGAATCCTCAAGCACCCATGTGTACACGAGAAGGACCAAGTCGAGGCAACACTTTAGCCTTGGTACGTAGAAGGAGGGCCTCGCGTCGCTTGAGCATATAACAACACATGAGGACATGAGAGAATACCTGAGCCGGATTGCCTGTATGCATACCCCTAGTCCACGTTCATGGGGTCATACCCTCATCCTCTTCCCTACGAGTAGGAGTATTATCCATAAGAGCCAAGACTCCAATACAAACACAACACAGTCATCATCAGACATCGACATGCGAAAGTGAAAAGGAATGATCCATTTTTATTGACTAAGAAAGTTCATATCGGACTACTTACAATAAATCAATAGTATTACAAAGGATTTGCATGTGATAGAAAAAGGAACTGTTAACTATGGTGAAAATGGAGCCCTATTCAAGTTGTTGTCCGATAGCGAAGCACATATAAACCCCTCTCAGCCAAATCCAGGGTTTGCTGACCTTCGATGATGGACAATTGATGCTCGTTCATGTCGAGGTCACCTCCAAGAGAGTAGGGGAGGGAGCCCCCGACCTTGGCCACTCAGTCTTCTCTGATCAAAAGGAGGTCCTCTACCTCCCCGTGCTTCGCCAAGGTCCCCTCCATATCGAGCTTTAAAATCTAGACCTCCTTCATCTAGGATATTGCACTAGGGTGAGTCCCATAGCCACAGGGGCTATTGAAGATGGTAGAGGCCCCTGCCTCGAGCCTCAAGGTAAAACAAGATGTTGTGAATAAGATGTTGAATATCAAATTTTGATGATAAAATCAATTGATAGGTTTTATGATCTAATTTATTTGTTAGAAAAAGTGATGTAGGATTAACTATGATGATAAAAAGGTATTACAATCATATATTGGGCCGAAGTCAAGTTCGGGCATCAGGCCGAGGTTCGAACGACATAATGAGAGCTCGCTGAGAGTTCACCAGAGGTCGACCAAGGTTTGGATGATGTTATCGGGAGCTCACCGAGAGCTCACCAAAGGTTTGTCAGGAAGTTTGTCGGGAGTTCGCCGATAGGTTGTGGGGAGCTTGCCATGAGTTCGTCGGAAGGATGTTGGGAGTTCGTCAGAAGTTTGCTAAAGGGAATCGAGAGCTCACCGAGGGTTCACCAAAAGGATGCCGAGAGTTCACCGAGAGATCAATTGATAGTCAAACAATAAAGATTATATGTTAAGTATTGTACTTAGCATCATAATAAGAGTTAATTTTACTAACTCAATTAAGAGAATATTAGGCCTTAATTGGGATTGATTTGGACTTACTAGAAAAGTCATTTCAGTAACCCAATGTTATATAAGGCATAGCTTTCGAAGACAGTCTCTGAGAAGACACAGTCTCTGAGACAACACAATCTCCTATAAGATATGGTCTCCAAGAATACAATCTCCTAGAAGACACAGTTTATGAGAAAACACAGTCTCCTAGAAGATATAGTTTTTAAGAATTTTGGCTTCATTCTTAAAGCCATTGGGGCCTATAAATACCCCACCTATTCTTGCTTGAGGATGCAAGAATCAAGAGTGAATAACTTATGAAAATGCTATTGTAATTCCTTGAGAGCTCACTCTCAATTTTTCTTGTGTAGTTTTTATTTAAGGGAGAGTTGAGAGAATTGTAAAGGTTATCTCCTAAACCTATAAAAGGAGAATAGAGCTATAAGAAGGGTGTTTGATCTTCGCCCATTGAAAAAGATTATGAGCGGAAGCTGGTGGCCTCAAGTGAAGAGGAATTGGGAGTGGATGTATATCAAGGGGACCAAACCACTATAAAAATATGGTATGTATCTCTTTCTTGCCTTTTATTACTGTTGCTCTTGGATGTAATTACTTAGTAACTAGTTCTAAGTTAAAGCACTTTCAATATCGGTTTTCTTTGAATAAAAAGTTTTTCAAACCAAAGTTTTCACCTACCACTAATTCACTCCTCCCCCCCCCCAGTGCCAACTCGATCCTAATAGTTGGTATCAAAGCAGGTTTTACTCAATTGGATTAACACCCAAGCGAGTAAATGATTTTTTTTTGGCATAAACGAGAGACACTCTATAACACATCCTCCCATATTTGATGGGACGCATTACACATATTGGAAAACTTGAATGAGAATTTTTTTACTTTCTATGGATTTTGATTTATGGTATAAAATAATTTTCAGAAGTCATCCAATCTGATAAATGATTAGAATGATCATGAAAAATAAATATTTTCTTTAAATATCAAAGCTATAAATACTTTATTTTGTACTTCAGATAAAACTAAATTTAGTTGAGTTTCTGCTTGTGTTTCGGCTTTTGATATATGGCACACATTAGAAATCACACGTGAAAGTATAAGTAAAATAAAAGAATCAAAATAATTGAAATGACTTATAAAGATGAACAAGAAAAATACTTTTCAAAGAACATGAAAGATATTGAACTTAGAACACAAGAATAATACCTTCCAAAGATTATGAATGAAATTAAACTAAGAATAATAGATGACTCCTCGATGAAACCTCGAGTGATGAGAACTATAAATTTAAACTTATGACAAAAGAAGCAAATAAATTAATAAAAATGAACAAAAAAACATAAAAATAAACTTAAATTATGTAAAACCTCTTTTTTTTAATGCAAGCAGTTGAGGCACTCCCAAGATAAAGAGCACAACCAAGAAGAAGTGGAGAATCTCACTCTGATGGCCATCTATGATATGATAAGTAACTCACCTGAAGCTTCCTTTACTTTTGATAAGTTATTAAATACCTTTCATGAATTATTTTATGAGTTTAAAAAGCCTAACAAAACTTATAAATCATTCAAAAAGATCATGCATTACTTTCTAGTAAATTTGAAAATATGAATGATGCATCAACACTATATACTTTTTGCTCGAAATGTAAAATGTTGGATGAAATTAAAAAAGAAAATGTCATATTAAAACAAACCTAAGAAAAGTTGAAGATAGGCAACAAATCTCTAAACATAGTTCTTACTAAGAAAGGTCATGTTCAAAAATCAATTATCTTTGTTAGCGGACCTACATTACACTCATATCCAAAACTCAAATATAATTTTTGTGGTAGATTAAGACGTTTTACCTATAAGTGTTCATTTAGAAAGTATAATTCACATATGTTGATTTGGGTTCCTAAAGGAACCATTAACAACCAAATATCTTTAGTTAAATTAGATAGAGCTTTTCATGAGGGATCCAAAATAAAATGGGTACCAAAACCAAAACTCCCTCTTTTGTAGGTTTGTCTCCTAATAAATGTTAGGAGTACTAAATGATGTCTTGATAGTGGATGCTCAAGGGATATGACTTGGGATCTAAAATACTTTTCAAGTTCACTAGCCTAACCAACAACAATAAGAAAAATTATTAGAATTAAAATTATTGATGATAAATATTTTGATAGTTCATGATTGCTTTTCGATGATGCATGGCTTATACATAGCTAGAGCGTACTAGTACAAAAATGAACTACAATAAAGAACCTTAGTTATTTTTAATAAAAAATTATTTATCTTGAAATTTTTTGAAAAAGGGATCTTGATGATATTATATTGGTTAATTTAAATACAAATGCTAATGTTGAATGATTGATTTGTAAATGTTAAATGATGATTGATTTTAATGTTGTAATGGTTGTATATTGAAATAGGTTATTTATTGTTCAAGTTTAGATTATTCTTAAATTTATGCTTAAAATAAAATAAAAAAGAGAGAAAAATTATGCTTTATTTTTTAGTATTTTAAAAAATTAAAAATATTTTTGAAATAAGAATAAAAATTGTATGATAACTTATTTCACTAAGTCTAAAGAGTTAGGCTTACTTAAGAAAGAAAAATTATTATAATTAAAATAAATCAAAGCTACTGTTTGAAAATGTTTTATGATTTCTTTTGGAAATGATGGTTTTTAGTCTTAAAAAGTTAAAGATATTTTACTTGTTTGAAAATATTTTATTATAATAATCTTGATTTTTTTAATGAAATTGAGTTTTAAATGATGATCAATGCATGAATTTGGCATAAAAGTTGAAGGAATTTTTATATTAAACAAATCGCATGGATTGAAACAACTAAAATGAGAAAAAAAATTATTTCAAAATTTCTTAATTAAGTTTTCAATAAGAGATAAAGTGATACCATTATTGTTGAATCTCTTAAAATACAAAAATAATTTTAATAATTAAACTTTAAATGAGATTTTTTTTTAAACCAAATCATGAGCTTTCTCATGATTTTTTGACTTGAGGCATCTTTTATGAGAATCAATTTTTTTTACTTCTATAATTTTTTTTTTTACTGAAAAGGAGACTTATGATCTTATAACTTAAGATTTTCATTAATAACTATGATCTTGATAACTTTAAATTTTCTATATATAAATCAAGATCTTTTATCTTTTCTCCTATATATCTTATCATAGAAAAGGTCTTATCATGATATTGACATCTTCAAAATTATAATTTGAGATCTTTATATAAATCAATATCGTTCATTAAGATTCTTTCATTTTATGAAAACAAATTATCTATATGAAACAAGATCCTTCTTGTTATTTGATCTCATAAAATTTCTTTTTGACCTAAAATAAAATTTGTTTAATTGAATAATATCTTTTGGTACTCATGATTTGATATTAATATACTTTATAACATGATTTATTTATGACTTCTTTATATTAATAAATGGTATACCTTATCACAAAACTAATATTTTTTAAATTTGTGATGAGTTGAAAATTGAATGAGATTTTTTTTTTCATGAACTTTTCATTGACTTCTTCACTTGACTTACCGTTTATGGAAACCATTTTTAACATATATGATTTTTTAATAAAAAAGATTTATAATTTTAATAATTATAATTTGAGATTTTTAATCAATACCATTCTTTCATTTTATAAAGAACAATTATCTAAATGAATTACATGTCTTAAGATTTAAATTTAATGAATCAAGATTTTTTACTCTCCTAAGACTCATTTACATTATTTACAACAAAGAGGAAGATTTATTAAAATAAATCATATCTTTTGATACTTACAAATTAATCTCTTATATTATGTCCTTAATGATATGATTTTTATTATATAATCAATGACTTCAAAATTAATTTTTATTATAATATACTTTCATTCTTTTTAACAATGACCAAGGGGGAGAAAGCAATTTATTTATGAGATAAATATTAAAGAATGTTTAAATATAAGTTGTGCATTTCTCCTTTTTATTGATGACAAAGGGGGAGAAATAACATAATTGATGACATAAGAAATATTTTGAGATCTTTGAAATGGTTGAAATGGATGTTGTATCATGATTGATGATATGGTTATCTTATGAACATAATGATTGAAATTTTTATATGATACCAAGAAGATGAATATTTGAAAATTTTGTCATATATAGTATCATGTATGTTTAAATTATGAAAATTATCAAAATATTTAAATTCAAAAGTGATGGTATTTTTGAAATTAAGTTTGTTTTATTTATCCTATGACATATATATAGGGGGAGTTAAGGTTAATCCCGTCATCAATTAGTTGCAAAAAAAGGGACATAGATGCAAAGCAACGGATAGTAGGGTCATAGGTTGGGCAACACCATGGTACTGCAGAGACGAGACTTCCATGGATTCATCGATCTTTTGCTCTCATGGAGGGAGAGCATTGGTTGTGAGAGGGGTTGGTGGAGAATGCATAGGCAAACTCCAAGTACTAGGATAAGGCTGGAGGGCAAAGGCCAGGGAAATTTTATAAGATCGGTGTTCTTGGGTTTCTTATCAAGATAACCAAAAGTGGGGGACTTCAGGTTGATGCAAGAGTGCTCGACCAAGGAACAAAGTAGGCAGTATATGATGTTGTACCTTTTCTACACATAGGAGTAGGCAGCAAAAATGATGTAGAATATGGTATAATCTCAAAGGCGACTAAAACTATCGAAGACTTGCTCCAAGTTGGGGTGAAATTTTGTTATTTTCAGGCAAAACTCTTGCATTCCAGAAGTTCGATGGCAGATAGAAGGTGAATCATAGTAGCTAACTCAAAGCAAGGAGTGCAAACACTTCAAGTGCTTCAAAAGTGTGAACAAAAGTAAACGAAGACTAGTAACTAGCTCGATGCATTAAGTATAACCTCGAGAAGGCGGGCGAAGTTAAGTAACTTTGCCTTCTCAACTCCTAAGAGAATGGGCGAAACCAAGTGCCCCAATTCTCTTGTTTATCTTGCAGATGAGTTATACACAAGTTCATCGACCCTTTAAAGAAATCTAATGAAAGATGAGTTATCAAATACTCACCAATAGTGATCAGTGCTATTGAAAGTAGATTCTCCACTTCATTTCTCAATAGAAGGCCAACCGAAAGCGAAAGTGATGCGAACCTACTTGGAAGTGATAATTAAGTTGAAGAAGAATTGATGGGCAAATTTTGTGAAGGAATGACCTCGAAAACTTCAAAACTTATGAGACCAAATAGACATTTGTTTGCCTTATGTCCTAATTTTTCATAAAAATTATATTTTATTTTCAATGGTAAATTTAAGGTAGGTCCTTCAACAAAAATGGTTGGCTTTTGTTGAATATTACTAATAAAGCTTATGCCATTTCTTCTATTAATATCTTTATTGGCAAGAACCATATTTAGGAATTTGTTCCTAATTTTAAAAAATTTTAATATTGTCTTAAGCAAGATATTTTCTTCTTTAACATTATCTAGCATTTCACATTTAGAACAATGGTTATGTGATGCTAATAAATCTTCAATTTCGTCAAATCTACTAACTAACAAATCATATTCACTTTTGAACAACCTATAATATTTGTTAAATTTTCTAAATTCATTAAACAATTTATGAAACATATTTAATAATTTTTAAAAAATACTTAATGAATCACAAACCTTGTCTTGGATGGCTAAAAGCGCGAGATTCTTCACTTTCTTTTGATTGTACTCTTCAGCTTCGGAGTGTCTTTACTTCTTGCGTTCATAGTAAGAGTTCTTGTCCATGATTTAAGATTATTTTTATGGTTTATATCTATTAATTTATTTGATTCATTTGTCAAAGATTCAAAGTTTTTATCACTCGAGATTTCACTTGAGGAGTCATATGTCATGCTCAGTTCAAATTCCTTCTTGTTCTTTGGAAGGTGTTTTTCAAGTTCATTTTTGTAAGTCTTTTCATTTAATGATTCACTTCATTTAGTTATGCTTTAATATGTCATTTCTAACGTATGTCATATATCGAAAGCCGAATCAAAACAGAAAACATGGTCAAATTCATTTTTATCAAGTGCATAACATAAGGCCTTTGCATTAAACCAAAATATTTATTTTTCATAATCATTCCAATCATTTATTGGATTGGTTGATTTCTGAAAACTTTTTTTAACAATACACCATAAATCAAGATCTATTGAAGTAAAAAAAATACGCATTCGAATTTTTCAAGATGTGTAGTTAGTCCCATTAAATATAAGAGGACTTGTGATGCATTAGCCCTCATTCATGCCAAATAAAGCCATTTACTATAGTGGGTGTTTAGTCCAAAGAGTAAGACCTTGCTCTGATACCAATTGTTAGGATCAATTGACACTAAGAGGGGGGGTGAATTAGTGTTCTTGTTAAAGCTCCAATAGGCATCCACCTAATTTAAGTAGCATAATACGTTTGAGATATTGGCGCAACATAAGGAAGGTCTTTTCTTTTATCAAAAGGATTCGTAAGAATCAATAAGGATTAACACAACTCAACTGACCCCATACTAGAGTCAGTTATTGGTGAGATAAAGTAGCATGGTAGATCAAAGTTCGACTACTCAACAACAGTAGTAGAGAGTAGTTGGGAGCAAAGAGACGTGTTGCAACTATAGTAAAAGATCGAAGATTCAACAAAAGACAAAGAGATATAGTGTCTATAGCAGCTTCGACAAAGACATCGAAGGAATAAGTGGGGGAGAATGTCAAAGATAGAAATATAAATAAGGTGTTCGATATAATACTCATGTTTATCTATGTCTTTTGATTTTTTTACATGCTTTGTACAACAAGTAGCAGGCTTGTAGTCAGCTTGGCAACCTTTATTTGGTTAGCTTTCATGACCAATTTTGGCTTGTAAATAAAAGTCGTGTCATGTGGACACTTATGGGGACTTCGGTCTGTAATTGACCTTGATCCTTTATATGCAGTTGTTTAGAACTTGTAAAGTTCATGGTTGTGATTTGTATTAGCTATATAAAGTGTTTGCTAAAGCAGTTAGTTATACATCTCGTGGGAAATATTTTCTCTAACCTGTTTTCTCTTTTGTAGGTCATAAGGGATCCTAGGAGGTTTCGGGGAGGTTGACATTTGCGGACTAACATACAAGGGTGGCACACGACTTAGGCAAAACTAACTAAGTTCGTGATAGAGTAGTGGTATAATACAACCTATCATTCTTCTATTAAATGTACTCCATATAAAGCGGTGTATAGTTAACTACCCTTTGTAATCCCAAAATATGTAATCGATTCAGCCAAAGTAGATTAGGTTGATCGAGAGTTAATGGATAGGGATAAAATCGTACAACTACTGAAAAATAACCTCTCAATTGTCTAAGCCAGGATGAAGCAATAGGCTGACACACACCAAAGCAAACGGGAGTTCTTTGTGAGAGATTGGGTCTTTCTTCATCTCTAGCCATACAAATAGATATCAATCAACACACGTGCATCCATGAAGTTATCTCCTCGCTTTTACGAGTCATATCAAATCACGTAATGAAATGGAGCTATGGCAAACAGGTTTGACTTGCCTACTGATGCCAAGATCCACCTTGTCTTCTATGTGTCCTACCTAAAAGTCAAGCTGGGAGAGAATGAATCAGCCTAGAGCTAACTATCGAACACTACTATTGATAGAGATATCTAAGTCCAACCATAAACGATACTTGACTACATGATCGTGATGCACCGTCGATGCCCTTCTATTGAAATACTAGTGCACTGGAGTAATCTATATGTCAAAGATGCCATGTGGAAATCCTATGAAGACTTGAAGACCAGGTTCCCAAAGTTTATAGAGCCCCAACCTTGAGGACAAGATTGATCTAAAGAGGATGGATTTGATAGGACCATAGTAGGGTCGGGTCCTATTCAACCAAGTCTTGCCAATTAATAAAACCCTGAGGGATGTAATAAAAATCAACCTAGCCGCCTACTATCTTATTAAGCAGGTCGGTCTAGGTTTAAGGAAGGAGTCCTGGAGGAGTTGGAGTCTCCTAGTCGCCGCCCACCTTATTTGACAAGTCTACTAGGTTTAGGGGGTGAAAGGGAATTTTATTTGAGGTAGGAGTCTCTTTAGGGTTAGGGTTTTGGAGTCCTATATAAAGCATGTATCCACAATCATTTTTCATCAAGCAATAGATCTCTTTCTTTCAGCCTTTGTAGCCAACTACCAAGGAGGGAGGAACCCCTATAGAGTTCCAAGGAGGGCGATCTCCTTCAGTGATCAATCCAGCGATAGAAGTCCTTCCTATTCTTTGGAAGGTTGTTCTTATATTCATTATGTCTCATATATGTCATTTCATAGGTCATTAATGACCCGATAAGTTCTTTAAGTAAAAGCTAGTTTAAGTCCTTTGCCTCTTATATGGTAGTGCCTTTTGGATCCCAATTTTTTAGGAAGTGATCTTAGAATTTTATTAACGAGTTCAAGATTAGAAAAACTTTTATTAAGTATTTTTAAACCATTGATGACATCCGTAAAATGAGTGTACATGTCTTTAATAGTTTCACTTGGCTTCATTTGAAATAATTCAAAATTGTATATCAAAATATTTATCTTAGATTCTTGGACTCTACTAGTGTCTTTATGAGTTACTTCAAGTGTTTGCTAAATATCGTATATAGTTTTACAAGTCAAAATATGATTAAACTCATTTTTGTCCAAAGCGTAAAATAATGCATGTATAGCTTTCACATTTAAAGAAAATATTTTTTTTTCAAAATCATCCTATTCATTCATAGGTTTGGGGGGTTCTTGAAAACCAAGTTCAACAATATTCCATAAATGGTTGAAATCCATAAAAAGCAAAAAACCACTTATTAGAGTTTTTCAATATGTGTAGTCCATCTCATTAAACATAGAAGGACGAGTGATAAAATAACCCTCTTAGTTACTGGAAAAAACCATTTAATCTCCTTTGGGCGTTAAACCAATTGAGAAAAACTTGACTCATATACTAACTATTATGATTGTATCAGCACTAAGAGAGAGAGGGGTGAATTAGTGCTTTCATAAAAATACGTTGAATTGAAAACTCATTTGATCAAACCCATGTCAGAAATATATTAAGCTTAAAAATATTTATAAGAATAGTGAGCAAGTTAATCAGTGAATGATAAGAATGAAAAACATAAAAGATATATGCAAACTAGATTTATAGTGGTTCAGTCCATGTGACCTATGTGTACTCCCGATTCCTCTTCACTCAATGTCATCGGCTTCGACTACTGATCTTCTTTCAATGGGCGAAGATTAATTACCCTCTATATAACTCTTTGTCCTTTTCTCAGGCTCAAGAGAGAACCTTTAAAACCCTCTTTTATAAGTATTCTCTCACACTCTCTCTTAAGATAACCTCCAAGCTTCTAGAGAAGGGAACTCAACTTTCTAACATAGTTTTCTCACTATAAAACACAAGTTTATGATCTCAGTTCTTGCTTCCTCAAGCAAGAATGAGTGGGGTAGTTATAGACCCAAATGGCTTCAAATTTGGAGCTAAAAATTTAAATCCCTTTTATTTCAGGATACTAGTAGTACCATCGATGGCACTAGATGGTACCACCACTGTATAGAGCTCGAGAATCTGGACTCTAGTGGTACCATTGCCTGGAGTAGGTGGTACTATTGACGACAACCTCTAGTACCATCACTTGGGAACTCAAAAAAGTACAACTTAGTACTTTTCATACCTTGGGTTGTACCATCACCTGACCTGGCGGTTCCTCCTCCCAGGTTAATGAAATGAGCCTTCTAATAGGCTCAAATCAGTCTCAATTAAGGCCCAATGGGCCTTACTTGAGTTAGCATGGTTATACCCTAAAACTAACTCAATTAAGACCTAAATTACTTTGATCATGACATAATCAATTATAAAGCATGAATCTTATGTCGTTTGACATGTCATTGGTTCATATAATGTTTCGTCCAACCCTTCGGTGCATCGTCCTCTTCTTTGGCATATTGCCCGATCTATTGACATGTTGACCTTTGCAATATCTGATCTTCTTAGCGTAATGCTTGAACCTTCTGGCCCGATGCCCAAACTCACAGCACGAAATCACTTCAGCACATCGACCAATCTCCGGCCCAACATCCAATCATCTTAGATGTTCTATTCTGGCCCAACATTTGATTCCTCCTATTTTAATTGATTATGATTTGTCTTTCCATGATCAAAATTAGTCCTGCATCACTTCAGCGTTGATTATATCAAAACTTCAATAATTGATTTCATCATCAAAAATCAAAATTCAATAATTATGAGTGACAACGATAAGGTCAATGGGCAATGGGCCCTTGCGAGGGTTGTGGATAAAGGAGGAGATGTGTTTAGGTTGTTCAGGGCAAGAGCTAGTGAGGGTTGCAAGTGGTTACAGTAAGGTCTTTAGGCGGTAGGTCCCTATATGAGGGCTACAAGTAGCGACAATGGAGGTTGTGGGGGATAGGCCCTCGCACTAGGTCTGTGAGCAACAATGCAGGCCATCACATGAGGGTTATGATAAGCGATGGTGAGGGTTACAAGTAAGACTGTGTGAGGCAAATGGGAGAGGAGACAAAGGTAGTAGTCTATAGGAGCATAATGATCATTTAAAAGAAAAAATGTCTCAAAACCTTTCAAAATAGGAATACTATAAGTTGAAGTTACTATTGAATTGAGTCCTCCTAGATTTTATATACATAATTTAGTACTTGCTCAAAGTTCTCTTTTTTTCACACCTTGGTATTATTGAGTTTGTTATTATCAAGAATGTTTCTTTCTCAAGTTAACTAGGTCTATAGGATGTCATTTCATAAATGGTTTATAATAATAAGGATTGGTCCATGTAAATTTACTATGATTGTAAGGTAAGTATAATGGGAATAAAATAGGAATAAACTTTATATACGAATAAATACTAGCAGGTCGTCATACACAGCAAAATCAAACAGAAATCACAATCAAATGAACATCAAGATTTACATGAAAAACCCCCTCAACTCGAAGGGTAAAAACCACGGGACAAGCCAGAGAAAATCTATTATTAAAATAATAAATATACAAATCTCAAGGTTTCTTACCCAAGCCCAAGCAATAGCCACAAAAGAATCACGAAGATACGAGGACTATAATACTAAGCACAATATCCAAAATCTTCTCAAGAGATCATAGTAAGAATCCACTACAAACTGATTTAACCTGAGATATGAATATTTGAGAATAGTCTCTTCTTGTCCTTGTCTTCTTCCTTTTCCTAGATCTCTTGTTTTCTGGCTTCTACTGTCAATCTGTATTCTTCTTTTTCTCTCACATATTTTCAGCCATCGTTGTCTTCTTAATCTTAACCCTTTTTACCTAATCTAGGGTTTAGGTTAATATAAGTGAGGTTTTGAGCTATGGGCTTCGCTAAAGCCCATTATGAGCTGAATCTGGGTCATCTGCCCAACAACCTCCCCCTTCAGCCCATAAGGGAGGCTGTCTCATGACTCCTCATTATGAATCTATGCCGACCAACAGTCGGCACATCTCCTGTCTTTCTTTTAGTAAAGTCTTTATCAATATGTCTACCCCATTATCATCTGTCTAAATTTTCTAAAGCTATAACTGCTTCTCTTCAAGCACATTTCTGATCTAGTGATATC
This sequence comes from Ensete glaucum, assembly GCA_021527575.1. NCBI lineage: Eukaryota > Viridiplantae > Streptophyta > Magnoliopsida > Zingiberales > Musaceae > Ensete > Ensete glaucum. Next base: position 16,243,559 of record CM038555.1, on the reverse strand, counting down.
TGACATCTATATGCTTTGACTTAAAATGAAATATTGGATTTTTGCACAAATGGATGACACTCTGGCTGTCAAAATACACCATATAGTTTTTTATTTCAGCCCTAATTCTTATAAGAATCTTTTTATACATAATATTTATTTGCAAACCTCTGTAGTAGTAATATATTCTGCCTTTGAGGTGGAGATAGCAATACACCTTTGCAATCTGGACTGCCATGACACAGCTCCCCTTATAAAAGTAAGTACAACATTTGATGTGGACTTCCTTGTATCAATATCTATTACCATATTTATATCTATATAACCTGTCAACACAAGTGGTCCACCTCCAAAGCTTAAACAAACTTTAGAACTTCCTCTGAGATATCTAAAAATCCACTTCACTGCTACCCAGTGCTCTTTGCCTGGATTTGTAAGAAATCTGCTAATAATACTCACTGCATATGTGATGTCTTGCCTCATACATATCATCGCGTATATTAAACTTCCAACTACTGAAGCATAATGAACCTTTTGCATTTTCTCCTTCTCCTCATCACTTAACGGACTCTGATCTGAGCACAACTTAAAGTGACCTATAAGAGGAGAACCAACTGGCTTTGCATTGCTCATACTGAACCTGTCCAATACCTTCTTAATGTATTTCTCCTGTGATAACCAAATCTTCTTCTTTCTTTTGTCACGATAAATCTATATGTCTAGTATTTGCTTTGCTGGCCCCATATCCTTCATTGCAAAAGACTCACTCAGTTCCTTCTTCAATCTATCAATCATAGACATATCTTTCCCAAGGATAAACATATCATCAACATAAAGTAAGAGAATAATAAAATCCTCACCAAACTATTTGATATACACATAATGATCTGAAGATGTTCTTTTGTATTCATTTTTAATTATAAATAAATCAAACTTTTTATACCACTGTCTAAGAGCTTGCTTCAGCCCATACAAGCTCTTTTTCAACTTGCAGATAAGATTTTCTTTACCTTTGACTTTAAAGCCTTCTGGTTGTTTCAAATAAATTTTTTCCTCCAAATCACTATGAAAGAAAGTTGTTTTCACATCTAACTGCTCAATCTCTAAGTCTAGGTTAGCAGCAATACCAAGAGCTACACGGATAGAAGACATTTTAACAATAGGAGAAAAAATTTCTTCAAAGTTAATACCTTTCTTTTGACCAAAGCTTTTCACAACCAATCTAGCTTTGTACTTTAGTTGAGAATAATATTCTTGAGTCTTCAACCTGAACCTACTTGTTCTTTAAGGCTTTATTTCCCTCCGGTAATTGCACCAAATCATATATGTGGTTCTTCTGTAGAGAATCCATCTCTTCCTACATAGCAATAAACCACTTCTTTTTCTGCACACTTTTAACTGCTTTATGGTTCACCTGCATCCAATAAGTATCACATACTCATCTGTAGAGTATCTTCTAGAAGGTTGACATGGTCTAAAAGATCTTCTAAACTGAGGTTCTATGAGAACTTGCTCTCTTTCTTCTTCCTGCTCAATATGTCCTACAGGTATATCAACATATGGCTCTGCAACATCTTCCTACACATCTCCCCCATCACTCTGATATACTGGAGGAATAATAAGGATATAGTCTACAAATCCCTCTGTAGAAGTCTTAGCTGATGCCTCCTTCTTCAAATCCTTAATGGTTTGATCCTTAAAGAAGACAACATCTCTGCTTCTGAACACCTTCTGCTTTTCTGGATCCTAAAGCCTGTAACCAAACTGATCATATGAGTAACCAAGAAAAATACACTCTTTTATCTTACCATCCAACCATCCAACTTGGACCTCTCATTATTTGGAACATGTGCAAATGCACGACAACCAAACACTCTTAAATGCCTATAGGAGATATCTTTTCCTGACTATACATGCTCTGCAATATCACTATCTAGAGCTATATATTGTGATAAGTTGATTACATCAATTGCAGTCCTCAAAGCCTCATCCCAAAACATTTTGGTTAGCTTAGCCTATGAAAGTATACATCTGATCTTTTCCATGATGGTACTGTTTATCCTCTCCGCAATTGCATTATGCTAAGGCATACCAGGAACTATCAACTCATGCTAGATGTCATGTGACCTGCAATATTCATTAAATAATCCTATGTACTCACCACCATTATCTGATCTTATGCATTTCAATTGACTTTCTGTCTTTCTTTCAACTCTGGTATGAAACTCCTTGAAGACATTAATAACCTGATCTTTATTCTTCAAAGTATAGGCTCAAACTTTCCTGAAAAAGTCATCTATAAAAGTAACAAAATAAAGTGCACCACTAATACTAGGAACATTAACAGATCCACCATGAGTTTTTGTCCTCAAAGGACTACACACATCTGTATAGACACGGTCCAAGGCATACATTTTTCTAGATAAAGCAAGACTAATAACAGAAACTCTATGTTATTTACTAGCCAAACAATCAATACAAGGGTTCAAATGTGTACCTCTGAGGTCTGGCAATACCTCTCTCTTCAAAAGTTATTGCAGTCCCTTCTCGCTCATGTGTCCCAATCACCTATACCACAACTCCATGCTGAAGTTTTTCTTTGTCGCATTCAACTACTCACCATAAGGTTTAGCATACAATCTATATAATGTATGACATTTCTTCCCATTAGCTACAATAAGAGAACTCTTACTGAGCCCTTTGAGCAATCTGACATCAAAGTCTTCATCGTCCAACCTTCCAACTAAAATTGAATTCAGTCTTAAGTTAACTATATGTCTTATATCCTTAAGCACCAATTTACAGCCAAGGTTGGTCTTTATATGAATATCACCCATGCCAATAATGTCTATTGTGTCATAGTTGTCCATCTTGATAACACTAAAATTTTCAAACCTGTAAGTAGCAAAGAACTCCCTCTGTGGTATAGCATGATAAGAAGCACCTGTGTCAATTATCCACCAAAGATCCTGACACACACAAGAAAAAATATCATCAAAAGTAGATAAAATCAAATAATCTTTACCTTGCACCGTAGCTGTGATGTTCTATTTTGACTCTGTATGCTCTACTTCTTTTCCCTTTTTCTTGTTCTTCTTAGCTTATTTGCACTGATTCTTGTAATGTCCTTTCTCACCATAATTGTAGCAAACAATATCTTTCTTTGATCTTGACTTGCTTCTACCCATGCGTGAACCACTTCTATTATTTGACTTTGACCTTCCTCTATTCTCTGAGACAAGTGCTTGTGAATTAATCTGAGAAGTTACTGAATTCTTTCTCCTTAACTCCTCATTCAACAAACTACTTGTTACTTGACTCATGGTGACAATATCATATGGTGCAAATTACTAAGAGAAACCACCAGTGGCTTCCAACTTTCTGGCAAAGAATTGAGAAATAATAATGTCTGCAACTCATCATCAAGAGACATTTTCATAGAGGATAACTAGTTAGTAATACTCTGTATTTTATTCAAATGCTCAGGAATAGAAGTACCATTTTTATATTTTAAGTTCACAAGTTTTCTGATCAAGAAAGCTTTGTTGCTAACCATGTTTCTTTCATAAAGACTTTCTAACTTTTTCCAAAGAGAGTAAGTGGAACTTTCAGTAGAAATATAGTGAAAGATACTATCATCAAGTCACTGATGAATAAAGCCAACAGTTTTTCGATCTAACCTCTTCCACTCATCATCTTTCATAGTTGTGGGTTTTACACTATCCCCTTGTAAAGTTCCATACAAATCTTTGCAATACAAGAGATCTTCCATTCTTGGTTTCCATATCTAATTATTTTCATTTAAACTAATCATGCAAAAAATATTACCGACCTTCATGTTTAAATACAACAAATTAAATGTCACTGAAACCCTGCTCTGATACCAGTTGATAGGAATAAAATAGAAATAAACTTTGTATATGAACAAATACTAGCAGGCCGTCACACATAATAGAATCAAATAGAAATCACAATCAAATGAACACCAAGATTTACGTGAAAAACCCCCTCAGCTCGAAGGGTGAAAATCACGGGACAAGCTAGAGAAAATCCACTATCAAAATAATAAATATACAGATCTCAAGGCTTCTTGCCCAAGCCTAAGCAATAGCCACAAGAGAATCATAGGGATACAAGAACTATACTACTAATTACAATATCCAAATCTTTCTCAAGAGATCACAGTAAGAATCCACTGCAAACTGATCTAACTTGAGATATGAATGTTTGAGAATAATCTCTTTTTGTCCTTGTCTTCTTTTGTTTCTTGAATCTCTTGTTTTCTGGCCTCTACTATCAATCTGCAGTCTTCTTTTTCTCTCCCACATTTTTAGTCATCGTTGTCCTCTTAATCTCAACCCTTTCCACCTAATCTAGGGTTTATGTTAATATAAGTGAGGTTCTGTGCTGTGGATTTCACTAAAACTCATTATGGACTGAATTTAGACCATCTACTTAACAAAGTAAACATAGTCCATAAAGATAATCTATAAAGCAAGATGGAGATTTAATCATGCTTTCTTGGTAGCTTACTATTTCTAGTATCCCGTAGACAACAAGAATGCTGCGTCTTCCATCTATATTTATCAAGAGAGCTTGTAGGATGCTTCTACATAAATTGTGGTCTTGAATGGAGTTAATAGATTCTTTAGGTCCGCTATCTTGATACTATAGCAAGATTATCAAATTGGTTTGAGGGACATGAGCTCTTGACAAGGATGATTTATATATTTCTATTTTTTCAATCTCATTTAATAGTAAGAACAAGTTGCCTTGTCATCTTCAACATATCTTTTCATCTCAAATTTGGTGTATGAGTCTCATGCGGATAGTCCACTAAATTTGATTATTAAGAAAAAAGGAAAGTGTGCAGGAAAAAGTGGTGCACTTTTCACAATGTAAACAATAACAATGCAACAAAAAAAATAGAGAGAGAAATTTAAGTTATGAAGTTTTTGTGATAACATTGAACGGTAAAATTTCAATGTGTTTACCCAAATTTTATATAGAAAATTTTTTCAATAAGTTGTATAATTCTAACAATACTGATATGTGATTTATCCTCTGATGGTTGCTTGGTGAGACTTAGATTTTTTTTCTTTTGTGAGATTCATCTATGTTCATGATAATATGTCATTATTGAGCCAAGATCTATGTTATTAATGTTATTGTGATCCTCTAGTTTGGAAAAAATTTATTATAAACTTATCATTATTATTAGTGATAGTAAAGATTTGAGTGGGAAACCTATTTTGGTACACAAAGAGGGAAAGAAACTATTCTACTTAAATAGTTTTTCCCAATAAGTGGTATCAAAGCATAGGTTGTTTGGTATAAATTTTTCTTATATGATTAAAATGGAAGAATTATATAGTATAATTAAATTAAACTCATTAAATTATTCCACTTGGAATCATATGATAGAAGATTTACTCTATTGAAAAGATATGTATAAGCTCATCAAAGCTAAAGTAAAACCTTCTACCATGGAAGATGAGGAATGAGAGGTGTAACATAAAAAAGCTATTGTCTATATTAGAAGATGAATGAATATAAATTTGTATGGATGAAACTAGAGCTGATGTTGTTTGGTAGAGGTTAGAAAATTTTTTTGCGAATAAGACAAAGGGAAACAAAATTTCTCTCCTCATAAGGCTTGTCAATTTAAAGTATAAAGATTGTTATGATATTATTGAGTATATAAGCCTATTTCAGAGTCTTGTAAATAAGCTAGTTGCTATTAAAATGAATATAGATGATGAGATGCAAGAATTGTTAATTCTAAACTCTTTACTAGATAATTGGGAAATGTATGTGGTAATAATTTCTAATTTCATGCCAAAGGAGAATCTATCCATAGACATGATTAAAGATAATTTGCTAAATAAATATGCTAAGAGGAAAGAACAAGGAGAATCTTCTTATGGTGCACTTGTTATTGAAAAACAAGAAAGATGTGGAAGAAATCATAGTAGAAATATACATGGTTATAGAGGACGATCCAAGTCTAGAAGAGATATCAAGTGTTCCCACTACAATAGGTCAGGTCACATGAAGAAAGAGTATAGGTTTTGGAAGCGAGAATAAAATGAAAGAAAGAAAAATGAGAAAAAGATTAATACAGTTGTTGTTGAAGATGATATTGTTAGTATTTGTGATAATGGATGTGTTAGTTTTGTAGCTTAGGATAATAACTGGGTAATTGATTCTAGTGCTTCATGTCATTTTAATTCTCATGATGATTTCTTCATATCTTGCGCTGTTGGTTATTTTAGCAATGTCAAAATAGGAAATAATGGTACATCTAAGATTATGGGTATTAGAGATATTTGCTTAAAGACCAGTATTTGGAACAAATTGATACTCAAATATATTAGACATGTTCCAAATATTTGTATTAACTTGATATCTATAAGAAGACTTGATGATGAAGGATTTACACAATATTTTAGTAAAAGCAAATGGAAGCTCACTAAAGGTTCTCTAGTTATGTTGTAAGGAAAGAAGCTTAATTTTTTTATATCATAGAAGCTAAGCTACACAAAGGAGAGATTAATGTAATTCAAAAGGATAAAAGCATAGATCTTTGACATAAGAGGCTTGGCTATATCAGCGAGAAGGGACTTCAAACTCTTGCTAGAAAATAGTTTTTACCAAAGTTATAAGGTATATCTCTTAAATCTTATGATCATTACTTAGCTGAAAAAACACATGGACTTACCTTTCATACTTATCCATCATCTAGAAGATCAGATGTTATTAATTTAGTTCACACTGATGTTTACACTATGAAAACTAGAACTCTTGGAGGCGCTCTTTGTTTTCTTACTTTTATTGATAACTATTCTAGAAAAGTTTGGGCTTTTGCTTTTAAATCAAAAGACTATATACTTGATGTTTTCAAAAGTTTTATACCAATGTTGAAAGAGAAACTGGAAGAAAACTAAAGTCTGTTTAAGTAGATAATGGTGGTGAGTGTATGGGTTCTTTTGAGAATTATTGCAGGTTTCATAGTATCAGGTGTGAGAAATAGTTCCTAAAACTCTAAGTAAAATGGTGTGGCAGAAAGGATGAGTAGAACCATTGAAGAAAGGATTAGGTGTATAATTTACCATGCCAAGTTACCTAAGTCATTTTGAGGGGAGGCTCTAAGAACTACAGTTGATCTAATAAACCTTTCTCTAGTAGTTCCTTTGAATGGTGATACTCTAGAGAGAATATAGAAAGGGAAAGATATATCGTATGATCCCTTGAGAGTCTTTTGGTGTAAGTCTTTGGGTGTAAAGCATTTGTTCGTATCCCTAAAGATAAAAGGTCCAACCTTGATAATAAGACAAAAACATATATTTTCTTAGGGTATGGTCATGAAGAGTTTGAGTATAAATTATGAAATATAGTAAACAAAAAGATTATTAGAAGTAGAAATGTTGTGTTTCTTAAAGACTAATTATTTAATGATGGTGATAATATTGAGAAGCAAAAACCTCTATTTATATCTCTTGGAGTTTGGGCCCAGTTCCTCCACCTATAGTTTATGATGATCATGGGCGGGATGAATAAGAAGATTATGATGATAATATTAGTGATTATGCTCTTATAATTGATGAAATTGAACCAACTGAACAATTTAAGCAAGCACCTCTACCACTAGTTGAGATCCCATTGAGAAGATCCACAAGAGAGCAACGACTATATATAAGATATCCTCCGCATGAGTATGTTATGCTTACTGATGGAGGAGAGCTAGAAACTTACCAGGAATCTATTCTACATGAGCATAAGAATAAGCGGGTAAAAGCCATATAAGAAGAGATTATATCCTTACTTGGGAATTACACCTATGACTTAGTAAAGTTGCTTAAAAATAAGAAAGCACTCAAGAATAAATGGGTTCATAAATTAAAGACTGAAATAATAGCTCACAATAAAGATATAAAGCATGATTAGTTGTTAAAGATTCATTCAGAAAAAATGCATTGACTTTAAAGAAATATTTTCTTCTGTAGTGAAAATATCCTCTATCCAATTTATTCTTGGTTTGACTACTCACTTGAATTTAGAAGTTAAGCAAGTTGATATGAAAACTACATTTATACATGACTTAGAAGAAGAAATTTTTTTGGTACAACCAGATGGTTTCAAAATCAAGAGAAAAAAAGAATCTAGTATGCAAGGTTAAGAAAAACTTATACAGACTAAAACAAACATCTAGATAGTGGTACAAGAAGTTTGATTCCTTCATCAGCCAAGTGTACAGTAAACCCATATCTGATCATTGTATATTTACAAAGAAGTTTTTATATGATGATTTCATTATTCTCCTGCTATATGTTGATGATATGTTGATTATTGGCCATAATGCTTGTAAAATTGAGAAGCTTAAGAGAGCGTTAAGTAAGTCTTTTGCTATGAAAAACTTGGGATCAGTGAAACAAAAACTTGGCATAAGGATTACATTGAAAAGGTTCTTGAAAGATCCAATATGAATAAAGCCAAAGTAGTTTATTCTCCACTTGTAGGTCATTTCAAGCTTAGTTCAAAATAATATCCTACAAGTAAGAAAGAAAAAAAAAAGAAATATCCAAAGTATCTTAATCATCTGCAATAAGCAATTTTAATATATACTATGGTTTTTACTAGGTCACATATAGCTGATGCAATTAGAGTTGTCAATCGATTTCTCTCTAATCCTAGTAAGGGACAGTGGGTAAACTTATGCTAGAGAGTTACATAGATGCAAACAAGGTAGGTGATACTAATTCTAGGAAATCTACTTCAATGTTCTTGATGACTTTTGCAGGGAAGTAGTCTCCTGGCAGTCTAAGTTATAGAATTATGTTGCTCTATCAACCATAGAAGTAGAATACATATCAATTACTGAAGCCTATAAAGAAGCTTTATGGATGAAATTTTTTTTACAAGAATTAGGTTTAAATAGGAAGGATATACTAGTTAACTGTGATAGTTAGAGTGTCATTCAACTCTCCAATAATTCAATATATTATTCTAGATCTAAGCACATATTGATGTAAAATATCATTGGATTCGTAATGTGCTTGAGATGAAAGAATTATACTTAGAAAATATGTATATCAATGAGAATGAATCAAATATGTTGACAAAGTCTTTGTCTAAAGAGAAGCTTAAAGCTTGTAAATAAAAAGTGGGCTTAGTACAACTCATCATATGGGTTAGAGGGGGAGAATTGTTGAGTCCAATCCATACATAAGCTTGACTAGACATATTAGGTAGAGCCCAAAATCTGACTATTAAGAAAAAAAGTAAAAGAAAGAAAATCTAAGTGCGCAAGGAAAAAATGATGCACTTTTGGCAATGTAAATAGTAACAACATAGGAAAGAAATGAGAAGGAAGAGATATAAGATTAAGTTTTGAAGTTTTTTTAGAAGAGAAAGAAATTATAAACTTTATCAGTTTTGATCCAAATTTTATCTAAAGAATTTTTAAAATAAATTTTACAATCTTAATAGTATTGATATGTGATTTATCTTCTCTTTGATAATTTTCTAATATACCTACTTGGTGAGACTTAGATCTTTTCCTTTCGTGAGATTCATCTATGTTAATGATGACATGTCATTGTTGAGCCAAAATCTATGTACTTGATATTATTGTGATCTTTTAGTTATTCTGGAGAAGTTTTATTATAAACCTATTATAATTATTTGTGATAGTAGAGATTTGAGTTGACTATGATCTGATGGTTTTTCTTGCATTTAGTTTTCCACATTAAAAATATGATATCTCACTTTATGATTGATTTGTTATTCGTTATTTATCTTATTCTGATTAATATTTATTTTTAATAATAACTTGATATTTTGGTGAGAAACTACACAAAGAGGAAAAAAAATTATTCTGCTTCAATAGTTTTTCCCAACAACACTGAGCCGTAATGAATTTTCAGATAAACTGTGGAAACAATATTTTTTTCATGTTATTATTAATCTATATTCTCTTGTTTATATATCTCATAACGATGCTTAATTAAAATCACATTATAGTCTAAGATGTTGCTGAAATAGGAAGTAGAAATGTTCATTGATTCAAGATTGAGCTCCTATAAGGATGCAGATCTTGAACTAAGGATGTCGATCTTGAATCGATGTCAGTGAATCTAAAGGAAGAAGATCGTTGTGTTGTCAACTGCGGTGAAGATGTGACGACAATTAGCTTCGGCTGCAATATCAACCTGGCTGAGAAGCTGGTGCGGCACGGGACAGGTGCAACAGAATGAATGGTCACTCGGATCGCAAGACCTTAGAGGACTACCAGTGATAAAGGAGAGGAATTGGTACCGACGGTAGAGAGCTGGAGTGGAGCAATCGATAATGTCGCCGAGGCCTCGATCATTAGCAATAGAAGAAAGAAGGTACAACAATAAAAGATAATATATTTTAAAAGAGATATTTCCTTATTTGGTTAGATAAATCATATCTAAATCCTAACTAAATCATAACTTCTATATATTATACTCATTGTAATAATGGTATAATCTCTTGCAATAATGGGATTGATTAATCTCTAACAACTTATGTTTTACTATGGCTTCATGTACTTAGACAAAGCATGAAGATAAGAGGAATTATGTCTAATGGGGAATCTTACAAATCTTGTATTGATGGGAGCCTTGAGCAAAGTGCTTGCACATATTTCAAAGCACCAATAAGATGATCACGTAGAGAAGAAAATTTGCAGGAAAGGAATCGTTTGCAGTGTTACGTAGGATAAAAGTCTCTCTCTCTATCTCTCTCTCTCTCTCTCCCTTCTGCCCTGTGTCTTGCTTGACTGGTGAAGTCACGAAAGCTGCAAAGAAGGGAGCCACAACACCACCTTGTCCGGATTGCATTGTTGCTCGTTCACACCAAAGGAGAAGAAACTTTGGATGTTGTGAGTGATCTCCTGATGATGGCTGCCATGGAAGGCTACTTTAAGTGAGAGCATATAAGATGGATGAGAACAGGTGGCAGATCTTATCCGACTTTTAAGGATCTTATAATGATATCTGATCTTTTAGGTGCAGCAACTCATCCTAGTAGTTTACGACACAATGTACATCTACAAGTAGAGAGGGCAGGGCAATTAAGGCAGAGTGGTGGTACGTAAGCTTTACCATTGGTGCTTTGAGACCAGTAAAACAATCATAAAATTAGGATATTCCCTTCATTTTTTCCTTTTTTTTCTCAGTTTTAAACAGTTTGCACCCCCAACAAAAAAAAAGAAAATAAAAATAAAGACACACTGATACTGGAGAGAAAATTACATTAAATTTCGTGTTTCACCAGTATTCTCTATTTGTTTTATTATTATTATTTTTTTATTTTAAGTTAGGGGATGAGACCACGAGAAATGGCGCGATTAGTAGCCGCATGCGTAGTCTCGTACACTGGAAGCTCATCCCTGTATCCCTCTCCCCCTCTCAACACCGTCAGACTCTCCAGCTCGAACAGATCCGAGCTCGAGTCGCTTATCTCTCCGCCTTCTTCTTCCCCGTCTTCGAACCTTCTCAGGAGTTCTTCCACCCTCATCCTCGTCTCTGTCTTCCCCTTCCCTCCCACCTCCGTCGCCGCCGTTCGCGGCCTCCCCTCCGCCGCCCGATCGCCCGCGTACACGTTCTTCTTCCCGCACGGCCGCAGGTCCTCGCCAACGATCACGCTCACCGGGTGGAACCGCACCGACCTCTTGGCGCCCTCGTCCTCCGCCGGCGGCGCCCGCCTAGACGACGGCGCCTTGACGAGGCACGATCGGGAGTGTGACGACAGCGTGGAGCAGGCCGAGTCGTCGTAGGCGCCGACGGCGCCCGCGGCGGTGGCGGTCGGGGTTTTGGACTTCTTCGGTCTTTTGGCTGCGGCGGCGAAAAGAGAGTTGAGGAGGGCGGCGAGGCGGCCCCCTGGTGACGCTGGCGCCTTGGATCGGCCCAGATCCCAGAGCTTGTTCCGGATCGAGCTCGACTTCGTCCTCTCGCGGTGGTGTACGACCGGCGGCGAAGAGATCCGTTGCGGTGGCGGCGGGGGACGACGAGTAGGAGGGCCGAAGACGGCGGTGCAGCGAGCCGGCGCCTCCCCGCTACGGATAGGCCTGAGTCGGGCTCGGTGGCTCGACGCCGACTCGGGCTCGGAGGAGGAGGAGAAGCCACCGTAGCTGGAGTTATCGGAGGAGCTCGAGGTGGAGATAGGCGGGAGGCGACGGGGTCGGCTACCCGCCCTCTCGCTGACCACCATGGCGGGCCTCCTCGAGGCAGCGAGGGAAGGCTCGGGCGCTCCGCCGGCGTCGGACTCGTCCATTGAACGGTAGATTGCGTCGAGCAGCGTGGAGGAGAAGGATGGGCACTCGTTGCCACGCCGCTGCCGCTCCTTCCCCCATCTCTCCATTTCGAGAGCCACAAGTCAAGTAAATCCAATCGCGCCCTTCTCCCCCATATAAACTGATAGCTTCTGCTATTACAGGAAGGAGAAAGGAGAAGATAGAAAGGGAACGGACGAGAGGGAGACGAGAAGAGGAGGAGTGGAGGGAGTGGTGGTGGGAGGTGACGAGCTTCTCCTCCTTTATGGTGAGGGGAGAGCGACTCACGCGCGTGCGATCGCTGACGTGGGCTGTTCTCTTGTTTTGTTTTGTTTTTTTTTTTTTTGTGTTTGCGCTCTTCAGGTGTGGGGCCCAAAGCGATACGTTCCGTCCGATGTACTTGATGTGTGGCTGGCTGATCGGGGGAACTTCTCGCCGTGCCGGCGGTCCTCGGATCCTCACCCGCCGTCATCCATCCGGTAATAAAATGAGAGCACACCCACAGTGCCGCACTATGCTGTCACGGACCCGTTGCTTGGCGTCAGGACTCAAGTCGCGAATCAAGGTCCGACGCGATGACGCTTCTCGCATCAGCTCTTGCTGTTGTTAAGTTTCCCTCGGTAGCAACCTAACTCGTGGCTCAATCGTGGATGGGAATTGCGTTTCTTCGGCGACATTTCTGTCGTGGCCTGCGGCGATCTCAGCGTGACAAATGAGACCAAAGCGTGTGGTTTAGCTCCATAATTAGGCGTTCAAAGTGTTAAAAGAATGTACGGGAAGGACTCGTGACACCACGGAGTTCCCAGACATTAATCGTTGCCTTCGGTGGCCCTACTTCCCGTTTTGGCACCAGTCCCGTTAAACTAGCAGAACAATGCCAAACGTTGCTGAGATCGCTTTCCACTCGGGTCATGTCTCTCTTTGTAAGCGAGGGGGATTATTATTTATTATTATTATTATTATTATTGCATGGGATATGGGGGGGGGGGTCGTGGAGAGTGCTTTGGAAGTAATCTGTTGTTGTTGTTGTTGTTGTTGTTGTTGTTGTCTGGGAGCAACATGGAGGGGGGTGGGGGTGGTTTGGATAAAAAAAAGGAGGAGGAGGAGGAGAGAACGGGCGGGGCGCACGGGGGATGTCATGCCAATCTTCTCCATCATCATTATTGCTGGGGTAGAAATATATTTTTTTTTTCTATGGATGCCAAGCTGTCCCCTCTCAAGAAATGGAATCAAGCTTCATTTCCCTTCCATTCTTTCCAACTGACCTATTCATTCATTTCCAAACCAATAAAATACCCTTCTCTCCCTGTTATCATGTAATTTCCATTGAAAGAATACAAAATTAATCCCATATGACCTTTTGAGTTGTTCTTAATTTTTCTTTAAGCGATGCTACTGATTTATATTGATCGATGAGGGATTTGATTGACGTGACTCGTGGCATATATTATCATAGAGCATACAGTTTTTTTTTTGAGAGGGAGGTTGATGAGATAGACAAAAAAAAAAAAAAAAAAGATAAAAAATTCACTGCCGTTTACAGGAATCTTGTATTCCGATGAGATCCTAAAGGGTGAAATATCCAGAGTCATAGATAGATATGGAACCTCGAGTCAGGTGATTAGATCGACAACAAATTGGTTGACTTGATACTGACCTGATAGGTTAAACCCTGCTTTCTGGGTTACGTTCCCCGTAGACCTGTCTGTCAACTAGAATTTTCACATGCAGGGTTGAATTATGGTCTGCAGACTTTTCTGCTCTTGATGAGGCTGCATTGTTTCTTTCATGTAATAATAACAAACACAATGCCACTGTTTGTGTTGCAGGACTAGCTTCACACCCGTTCTAGGAATCATGCAAAAAAAAAAAGGTGCACGCTTGGGATGAATCACAAGATTTTTTTTGTAGGCACTGCACTAATCATGTGTCCTTTTAAGTGCCTGTTGTAGGCTTTTTGGACAGTAGGGGTGCTCTCAGGGATTATATAAAATCCAAAGCAGAAAGAAGCCTTGCGACAGTGCTGTCTTCATCTGATTTTTTAGTATATTAAAATACAATTGAATGTGTATATGTGTAATGGCGTTCACCTTTTGGCTCTTTAATTCTGCCTCAACTATTTCGATGGTTTCCAAGTCTTTGGTAAAGTTATCAGGGAAGCATTTTTTATGTTTTTTTTTTCTCGATTTTTATTTTCCAAGCCTGATAAAAAAATGTGTTGGTGATGTAATTAATGAAGGCGTGATTTCCATATTTCTGAGTCTGGTTTCTATGTCTGATGATTGTGAGGTAACTATTTTGGAGTCAAATTTATTCGGAGTTTAATATCTTTCATAAATTTGTTAAAATATGATATGTTATTACTACTGGAAGTAGCATATTTAGCACACAAAATGTGATTCATCTGCCCATTACCATCTCTAGAATTAGAGTGCATTTAAAGTCGGATAATTAATGGAAAGATGTTGACAACAAGAGTCTTGGGAGATATATTTGAAGCGACCGCAGGACATCGGATGAGTCACTTGGATATATCTCCAACTCCAGTGCAAGATTTCGTTGCCTCAGATCACAAGTAAAAAGTTGCAGATTTTGTTCTTCGAAACACACACACACACACACACACACACACACAATCATGTCTGGTCTACAATTTTAATTGCACTGGAGTGAGTGAGCTGCTGGTTTTGCATTGACCACATCTGTGCTTTCTTTTGCATTCTTATGTGGGACAGCCTTGCAGTTTCCAAATGCAGAAATCATATTCTTGAAAAGAGAAAAGACACAACACTGATCAACATTTCTTCTTCTGAGCTGGAACGCGAAACTTAGAATTAGCACATAAACTTTGATGATTTTATGAGGTGAACCTCTCTCTCTCTCTCTCTCTCTCTCTCTCTCTCTCTCTCTCTCTCGCCGCCTATTGTTCGTTAACTTAGTTCCTCGAGCTCTTTGCCAATACATCACTTGGCGACTCATAGTCCCAGAACTATGATGGATCTGCCTGTCCCTGCCACATCTATGCCATTGTTTCTTTCACACACTTCTTTTGATAGGTAACAATAAATAAAAGTTTGGGACGGAGAGGAGAAGAGATACTGTGAAAAAGGACCACCGACACCTGGCTTTTCCCCTTGAACTGGTTTCTGGGATCAGAGAAAGAGGAGGAAAGACGAAGAATGATGCGCGCACACACATTGACAGAGATGAGAGGAGTGACAAACAAGAAACAAGAGCAGGCATGGCGACAAAGTCTACAGGGGGCAATCCCTAGGAATGTGGCAGACTTAGAGGAGCAAGGGGACAGACAGTCAGTCCTCTTCTCCACATTCACATATCCCTTCCCCTTCACTTTTGCCCCTCTTGTTTAGGGTGACAAACAATGAGTTCTTTCAAACGTGCATATATATATATATATATATATATATATATATATCTCCCCTTAACCCCCCAACCCCCCGGTCTTCTCTCTGTAAACTCCTTTCATCTTTTAGCTATTTGCTTGAAAAATTTATTAGAATCCTTCTATGTCATAGTTCCAACAAATACCTATTTATAGGACTCTGTAGCATCTTATGGTTTATGCATCTATCTTTTTGTTTATGTATAAATATTCAACTCTCTTTTTTTCTTTTCATTTACATTGTATTCTAACCAGCAAACCTACAGACATAAAAACAAAAAACAAACAAAATTGCATATACTAGTTCGATATCTACTGTCATAGCTATTATGCTTTCTTTTAAAACAGCTATTCACTACTATGAACTAGTTTTAAGTGTCATGTATTTATTAGCTCCTGAATTTGAACTAATTATTGATTAGATTGTCATTGTCGTTATTTGCAATCTGACATTATTTAACATGTACAACCTCATATATATATATATATATATATATATCAATAGAATATGAATACTTGGGAAATTGATTTTTTTTTCATTTTTAATTGAATTTAGTCTGTTGATGAAACCACCCTCTCATTTTTCACATAAGAAACATACAAAATTACATTTAATAGTGGAAGAAGATTTAGTCTAAAAATGTAGAATGTTCTAGCTAAAAATAAAAAATATCTAGAGTGACCATGCGCATTCCTAAACCAAGAGATATCATTGTTTTTTGTTATATTTAGTTAGAATCATGTACTGTCACTGGATTAGAATCTACCAAAGGCAGACTTATAGAAATGGTGTTATCGATATGTAAACAATAAAAAGGTAGATATTGATTAGTAACTCAATAAAAACCATGATTTAAGCAAAATCACAGATACATATCATTCCAAAAATAATTTTTTTCATATTTGCCCCTCTATATTTAAGTTTAATGTATATATTATTATAATTATGATAAAACCCAAAATGACATTATGTTCCTTTTTTAAAAATTATATTTTTTTACCAATTACTGGTTTTTATATTTACCGTTCCAAAATTAAGTTATAGATGTAACTATTAAAGGATATTTGAAGTATTTTTCTTAAAAAAATATATTAAAAATTTTCACTAGCAATCATAATTACTAGTGGTTTGAAGTTTTGAATATATATATATATATATATATAACATTAGGATGTAAAAATCTGATAGATTTATATTTATTTATGCAGTATAAGAAATGGACTTAATGAATGTGGGGAAGGCAATAGCTGGTTTAACTAGTAAAGAATTAAATAGATCATCATTACAAGCATCTTAATCAAATTTCACTTTCATTTACTTATGTAAAAAAATTACTTATTCTTCATATATATATATATATATATATATATATATATATATATATATATATATATATATATATAGTGGGTGTGGGGGGCTGATGCCAAGTGAAAGAGAAATGAGAGAGCAGCTGAAAGCAAGGTCAACGGTATACGCCGGAGCAATAAAAGATTGGTGGCTCACAGCATCGGTGGGGATCAATTTATGCAATCCTCCCAGTGGGGATGGGGTTGGGATCGATTTATGCAATCCACCCGGTGAGGTTGGGGGTTGGGAGTTTGGGACCAGAGGAATCCATTTGCTTCGAATATATTCGTCTTCTTCTTCTTCTTTAATGTTATTATCATTCCCGCTCCTATTCCTCGGACCCCAACCACGGAGGTGGTGTGGGCGACAGCTCAAAATATGATTATGATCATGAAGAGATATGTGCTCCTCCGCCATCACAGGTTGCCGGCAGCCTTGCAAGCAGCACCCGCCTGAAGTAGCACTTCGGGGTGAGTGCTTGCTGTCCTCCACCGGGGCGGGGCTCTATGGATATCGCTATTTGTCTTTTTTCTGTGACACTACAACTTCAGAGCAGATCAAATCAGATCGATCAAAAGCTTTTTTTTATATATAGTCCATAACAATTCATTTAAAAGCTTTTACTTGATCGATCGGAGATGATAAATCCATTTATGTTCTCAACACTCCTCTAATATGTTCAGGATCTCACATCTTTGTTAAGGCCATTGATCAGATATTGGCACTGTTACTGTGTTGGCATATCACTGTGCTTCCATCAATGTGTGTTATGCAATATGTTATTTAAATACAGCACAAATTCTACTTAAATAATATTTTTTTCTTCATTTCTTTCGGAAGATTGCTTCATTTTACTTCCTGATGAAATGAAAAGGAGTATGTTTTTATCACCCTTTTTCTTCTCTGCACAAGTCAAGTTCCGTTTCCGTTAAAGAAAAAAAAAAGGGTAAAAAGGATCAAACTCATGTAGCATCATGATACTTAAAGGTTGCAAGATCAGTACTTGTGTAGAACAATTGTTTCGGACACCAAAACGCTCCCTGTTTGATGCTTTCTTCCTTTTTTGGTCGGCTTGGAATGGGATTTCAAATGCATGATGGACAGTTTTGAACTTAAAAAGTGAATTATATATATATATATATATATATATATATACTCTTTATCTGCTATTTAGCATCAAAAGTAAAATCATTGAGGTGTGAGGGCTTGGACTTTAATATCTGGAAGAACAATAATATGTTCGAGAATCTGTGCTAGAAAATTATCACATTCTGCCTTTTCTTTCCCATTATTAATTGTCCAGCCAAGAGCTGGAAGTTGAACCTACACATACATAGTAACTTGTAGCAGTTCAGCAGCTATTGTCACACAATTACTCTTACAAAAAATTAAGCTAGCAAATAAGTAATGCACAAAATCACAAAGAAAACCTATGTTTTGGGTGGACCGAAGAATTGTCAAGATTAGCAAATGGTTCTTCCCAATATAGCCAACTCAGCTAGCGGACTAGTGTGTTAGTAGCATCAACTGGCCCTGACATGCTGTAAATTATTTTGGCTGTTTGCTTGAATCAACATTGAAGTCATCTGACATGTTCATTCAGAGCCGTAACCCTGTATCTGGTGGTTCTATTTTATAATTCGGGTGCTGCTGGGGTGCATTAGTTCTTTAGTGCTGAATAGTACAATGATGTTAACATTTATGATTGTTGATCTTCGCAACAATAACATGCTTCTGTAGTGAATCTAATGTAGGTTTTTATTTTTATATTTGAACTTTAGGGTGACCATAATGCTACTTGAGAAGTTCACACTGATGGTGATAGCCGTGTAGACTATATATGCTTTAAAAGTACCTGATGAATCACTTGAGTTGACAAACTGTATTGGCATCATAAGGGGCTTTGCATACCAGATGGACTGGATCCTGTTCAGAAGAGAGTAACTTCTATTTTATTATGTATACCAGATGCATTTCAGTGCGTTGATCTATCTTTGTATAAGGTTATAAAGCTTTCTTAATGCAACATTCTTTTTTATTCATCTTCAGTTATCTTGTTTGCTTGACTTTTTGTGTTTTTTTCCCTTTGAATGAAACAGGAAAACCAAATTGTTCTTTTATAATAATGATGGTGGTGCAAATTAGCGACTATTGCTTTTTGCCTCTTTCACGAGGAACACCAGCCAACCTCTGGACATTGCAAATCTTGAAGGTATGTGTTAAGAAGTAAGAATATCTTCCTTGTGTGTAACCATAAAATCACATCATATGCTCCTAAGGCTATTTTACCTCATGATCTTTTTTTTTTCCATGCATGATTATCTTCATCTATGTGTTGGCGAAAGAGCATGGTTCACTAAATGTAAGAGTAGAAATTAACATATGATTTGGAATATCAAATACTAAAATGTAGATTCATATGATTTGCTTGCGCAAGGGCAGTGGCGACGGTGGCACAGATGGGGCAAGAGGGGTTAGGGCATCCTTTTGAGAAAAGGATGATGCTACCCTTTTAAATTTTAAAAATTTCAAGGATTGTCCTCGTGTTCAGAATCTCGAAAATGCCCTCAACAATTCTAAAAATTTCGAGGATTGTCCTCTCATCCAAAATTATGAAAATACCCTTGACAATTCTATAAATTTCGAACATATCCTGATTTTCTAGAAAAATAATTAATTAATAATTTAATTAATTATTATATATAGTTAGTAATCCTACATATGATGTGATATACATGTGATGTATGATGTGGATGGATGATCATTAGCCAAGTATTGTGATGTATGTAATTATGATTATTATTATTATTGGGGCCTATGAACCTGTATTTTTCTCGTTTATTATTGGGCCTGCATGCCTGTGATTATTTGTAATTACATGGAGAGGTGCAGCGGGAGCGTGAAGATGACAGCGGAACCCATAATGTCGTGGCGGGAGATCACAACGCATGGTGATGCGATGATCTGACGGAACTGATGATGACGAGATCAACAATCACAAAGTATAGAGATGCACCAATGCACTCCTATTATGAGTGATTAGGCCCATTGGCTCAGGCTTAATCATATTAGGTGACTCCTCATGATCATTCGGTGTGGCTTGCATATGTGATGTGTTATACACCTACTAGATATATGTATTTATATATTTGCATGCGATATAGATATATATTAAATATGTATGTGTGACACGACATATTAAGAGATCGATACAAAAACCCCTCCTAAGATAATATTAAGTCGGTAAGCATGAGGTAATAAGATTGACCCACGTGACCTTATATCGTTATAGGAAAAAATTGAATCACAATATAAATTGAGTTGGTCAAGTCCCTCGAGGCTCACCTATCTACGTGATCGAGATCTTACCTATAACATAGAGATATTACCGGTGACCTGAGGACATGGTATGCTTGATCGAGTCCTTCGAGAGCATATCATCAAATCAGACTCATCTTGTAATGATGGTGATGACTTAACTGAACGTCATGGTTGGTCGAGTCCGTCGAGACTATAATAATTCAGAGGCCGAACATGATATTAATCACAAGGAGTTATGATTGACAAAAGTTGCCTATCTTTTGGACTTAGTGTAATTGGTCGAGTCCCTCGAGGTTGCACTAAGACATTAATTGGATCCCGATCCCTACTAGGAGTCTACCGGAGACTTCTGTCTCACGTGTCGAGGGTGCCACGTGATTCACTAAGAAAATAGTGGGAGTACATTAAGATAAAAGTTTATATCTTAATTAGTATTTTCTATAAAATCTACATGTTATTTATTTTTTGCTATATCTTGTTTTGTCAGAAACATGTCACTCACAAACCCTCTACATGGCATACTTAATGCCAATTGCCTCACTAGTCTAAACTATACAGATTAGCTTCGTAATTTAAGAATTATTCTCACGATGGAGAAAATCGCATACATCCTTGATATAATTATGCCCACACCGGAAGAAGAGGCAAGCGAGGATGAGATCGCTCGCTATGTGAGGTACATAGATGATTCCACATTGGTAAAATGTTACATGTTGGACTTCATGACTCCTGAGTTATAAAGGCAACATGAGAGCATGGATGCAGATTCTATCCTTATTCATTTCCACCAACTGTTTGAGAAACAGGGAAGAACTCAAAGATATGAGATATCTAAAAGACTCTTCCAAGCTAGGATGACAGAAGAGACATCGGTTTTAGCCATGTCCTAAAGATGATAGAGTGGATCGAGAAACTCATAGGTCTAGGAATAGTCCTAGAGAATAACTTGTGCATTAATCTTATACTTCAGTCCCTACCAGATTCCTTTTCTCACTTCTTCATGAAGTTTAACATGAGCAAGTTTGAGGTGACTCTCCCTGAGCTCCTCAATATGTTGAGAGAAGCTGAGAGTGCCATAAAAAAGGAAAAGCCAGTTTTCTATATTAGTTAGACCAAAAGGAAAAGGAAGGCTAGTAAGACCCTTAAGAAGGGCAAGAGCAAAGAAAGATCAGGTAAGGGAAAGGTTGCCAAAAAATACTCGGGAAAAGACAAAGGATAGTACTTCCACGATGGCCAAGATGGGCACTGGAAGAGGAACTGTAAGGACTACCTTGTAGAGAATGCGAGACAGAAGCCTGGAGAAGCTTCAAGTATATTCATGATCAGTCTCTACTTGTTAGATTTTCATGATAACACATGAGTATTGGATATCAGGAGTGTTTATCATATCTGCTATTCGTTGCAGGTTCTAGCAAGACCTAGGAGATTGGCTAGAGGCGAGATGGACCTCAAGATAGGCAATGGAGCAAGAGTTGCTGCAGTTGCTGTTAGAGAGGTTACCCTACATCAGTTTGGTGGAGCTATTATTGCATTAGATACATGTTTTTTTGTTCTTTCTATTATAAAAATATTATTTCTATCTCTTGTTTAATAATTAGTGGATATAAATTAGTTTTTGAGAATAATAGTTGTTTCAATAATTATGGATGATGAGATCATCATTAAAGGGACCCTTATAAATGACTTATATGTGTTGGACACTTCTCCACATATTATGAATATAAATATGTCTAAGAGGAAAATAGATAAGGTGAATAAAACATACCTATGACATTGTAGGCTAGGTCATATACATGAGGAAAGGATTCAAAAATTGATGAAAGATAGATACTTAGGTCCACTTGACTATAAGACATATGCCACTTGCAAACCTTGCCTTCATGGGAAGAGAGCCACCGAGTTATTGGAACTTATACATAGTGATGTATGTGGTCCCATGTCGACTCAGGCTATAGGTGGTTACTCATACTTTATTATATTTATTAATAATTTTTCTAGGTATGGACACGTGTAGTTAATGAAATATAAATCTTAGGCCTTCAAGAAATTCAGGGAATATGAGAATGAGGTAGAGAACCAAATTGATAAGAGTATTAAGGCTCTTTGATCAAATCGAGGAGAAGAGTACTTGAGTATGAAGTTCACCCATTTCCTCAGGGACAATGAGATTCTATCCCAGTGGACACCTCCTTATACACCTCAGCTCAATGGTGTATCAGAAAGAGGAATCACACACTGTTAGACATGATGCAGTCCATGATAAGTTTTACTGACCTACTCATCTCATTCTGGGGGTACGCCCTAGAGAATGCAGCTTACCTTCTGAATAGAGTTCCATCAAAGTCAGTAGTGTCTATATCATATAAGATATAGAAAGGAAAGAAGCTCGATCTTAATATTGTTAAGATTTGGGGCTGTCTTGCCCACGCTAGAAGACATAACCCCGATAAGTTAGAATTAAGGATAGAATGGTGTATATTCGTAGGATACCCAAAGAAAACTTGTGGGTATTATTTCTATCATCCCAAGGACCAAAAGGTCTTTATTGCCAAGAAAGCTGTGTTCCTTGAGAAGGAACACATTCTTAGTGGAAACAGTAGGAGTGAGATAGAATTGAGCGAGGTTAGAGAACCTAGCTCAAGCACCATTCTAGAGTCCAAGTCTGTTCAGGTACATAACACACAAATTTTAATTTTACGTAGGTCTAGTAGAGTATCTCACCCTCTTGAAAGATATGTGGGACATATCAGTGGTGATGACTCTCTGGATGTTGATCCTCAAACCTACAAAAAGGTTATTATGAGTATAGACTATGGGAAGTGGCAAGAAGCCATAAATTCTTAGATGGATTCTATGTACTCTAACAAGGTTTGGAACCTTGTGGATGTACCTAAGGGTATTGTACCCATTGGCTGCAAATGGATCTTCAAGAAGAAGATCGGAGTGGATGGAAAAGTATAAACCTATAAAGTAAGGCTGATAGATAAAGGATATCGTCAAAGACAAGGAATTGACTATAATGAAACCTTTTCACCTATAGCCATACTTAATTCCATTAGAATTATTTTGGCTATTATAACACACTATGACTATGAGATCTGGCAGATGGATGTCAAAACGGTATTCCTCAATGGCAAACTCGAGGAGGAGGTGTATATGATACAACCAGAGTGATTCATATCAAAAGAGGGTCCAAATAAAGTGTGCATGTTGCTTAGATCCATTTATGGATTAAAGCAATATTCCCGAAGTTGGAACATAAGATTTGATGAGATGATCAGATCTTATAACTTCATTAAGAACGAAGATAAGCCTTGTGCATATAAGAAGGTAAGTGGGAGCGCTATTACCTTCTTGGTGCTATATGTGGATGACATCTTAATCATTGGAAATGATACAAGAATGCTCTATATAGTAAAAGCTTGGATATCCAAAAACTTCTCTATGAAAGACTTAAGGGAAACATCTTATATTTTGGGAATCCGAATCTATAGAGATAGATCCAAAAGGATGTTTGGCTTATCCCAATTTAGGTACATAGACTCCATTGTCAAAAGGTTTAGCATGGAGAATTTTAAGAGAGGTCTCATATCGATGAGACATGGAATATCACTTTCTAAGAGTATGTTCCCAAAGACTCCTAAAGAAAGGATAGACATGAATAAAATACCTTATATCTCAACGATAGGGTCTATCATGTATGCGATGCTATGTACCAGGCCTGATATACTACATGCTCTGAGTGTCATGAGCAGGTATCAGGCAGATCCAAGTTTAGAACACTGGAAGGTAGTAAAGTGTATCCTTAAGTACCTAAGAAGGACTAAAGATTTTTTACTGGTATATGGAGGAGGTAGCCTCCAGTTTGAGGGCTACATGGACTCGAGTTTTCAGTCTGACATTAATGATAGTAAGTTAAATTCAGGATATATTTTCACTCTAAATGGAGGAGCAGTAAGCTAAAATAGTTCTAAGCAAGATACTACTACTGACTCGACCATACATTGTTGCAGTAGAAGCAACAAAGGAAGGGGTATGGATGAAGAAGTTCATCAGAGATTTAGGAGTTGTATCATTTAGCATAGAGTTGATTCTCATATGCTACGACAGCGATAGGGCGATAGCTCTAGCAAGGGAACCCAAGTCTCATCAGAATTGTTCTAAGGAGGTTCCAGTGGATAAGAGTGATTATGACCCATAAATATATAGCAAAGAAAAGAGTTCCATCCGAAGATAACATTACAGATCCATTGACAAAGTCGTTAGCCTAAATTATATTTAAGCATCACAAGGGTCGAATAAGAATTAGATACATAGGTGATTGGCTTTTGGTTAAGCGGGAGATTCCTAGTTACAGGTGCCCTGTAAGCCAATCACATGAGTGATGGCATGTGTGACACGCTGTGTGATCATGTTGCTTATGATTAATATTGACATATTGTCATATTATATTATCTGGTGCATATATAATATGATGTCCTTGGTTCTGTGCAATGAGAATCGAATCGTGATGAGATCACGATAATGAGATCGATTCACCTTTAAACACAGATTCTAAATGATCTCTGTCATATGTTACTCAAGAGGGACATTGAGATAACTGGACAGACCGGTGTACTATATACCCATCCATATGATGGAGGCGACTGGTTTTATAGCCACTTATGTGGAGACACTAAGGATATAGTACATGTGCTCATTAGAGAATGGGTTAACTGATTGATCCACTTATGGAATGCTATATGGTTAATGATACCTAATGTCAGACAGTGATTCCATAGTCCCAATTATGTATCTAGTTCTTAGACTTGAGACACCAATGATGTCTTGTATGAGTACTCCTTTCTTTGATGCCAGACTTATAGGTTTGGAAAGTTTCAGATCTGGTATAGTTGGTTATCGGGATCGGTAGCCAACTTTATGAAGGCAATTGAATGTTAATAGAGGATCATCCACTCTCGGTATCACGAGAGGAATATCCCATATGTGCTTGCTCAAACAAATCCTTAGCCAGGGTCATTCAGATTGAGAGAGAAAGAGTTCTCTGGGAGAATCCGATTAGAGCGATACTATGATGAATTCCGTATGTGACCTAACAGTATCATGTCCAATATACAGTCTCTGGGATATTAGTTGGATGAGGGATTATAGATATACGTGAACTATGGACAGACAGGTCCGATGAATTTGATCCCCTTGTACCGTATGGGACTATGACATAGTGGCCTAGTACGTCCATAGTTGATGAATTGTGTGAATTATTATGGGATAATAATTCATTATATCAGAAGGAGTTCTGATGGGAGTAACTCACGGCCAGCTCGGCATCGGGCATAGAGGGTCACACACATATGGTGGATGCTTCAGCGAATAGAGGATTAGATGAAGATTCAATTAGCCCCTATTCTCATTAGATGAGACTCTATATTAATGGGCTCCTTGATTAAGGCCTAATTAGAGGCCTAAAGATATTATTGGATAGAGATCCAATAATGTAAGGTTAGTGGATAATTGGATGGAGATCCAATACCCACTAAGGAAGAAGCCCTAGGGTTTTTTGGTGGCTCTCTATAAAAAGAAGGGGAGACTCATGGTTGATAGGCTGCAGCTTTGGCCTCCCCCTCCTATATTCTCCTCCCTCTCTTTGCACAAGAGTTGTGAGATCAGATTGGAGGAGTTTCGCTACAGAGATCCATCGTGTGGATACCGCTAGAGAGGAGGATGCTTGACCTCCTTCATCTTCTCTACCCGGATCTAGAATACAAGGATATATTATCTCCATAGGTAAAATCAATCTCTCATGCATTGTGATTTTCTGATTTTTGCCATTTTTCTTGCTACCCTAATCTTTTACACGACGATTTGATCTGCATGAGAAACAGGTTTTTGTTTTGATTTTCGCTACGCATATGATACACCCGCTGAGGTTTCCCAACACTTATGACGCTTTCCTAGATGGCTTTAGTCCATCAACCGATGCCCTCGAGGTGGGGCTTCAATTTCTATTTCACCCTATAATCGAAGCTTGCCTTGACGGGTGACAGATCTCGCCCTTGCAGATGGCGCCCAACTCGTGGCGCTATATGGTGGCATTCATCTGGGAATGTCGTGAGTCACGTGCTGACTCAGGACTTGTTCATGGCTTACTTCCGCTGATGTCGGGGGTAGGCTAGGTATTACTTGACTACCTGAAGTGGATTTCGGGTGAGCAGGGCTCCTTCCAGCAATAAAGGCTGGAAGCCTCGATTTTTCTTCATCTCGCATGGTCGAGGGTGGGGCTTTTGGCCCGAGTGGATTGCTCGATCTGTAAGTCATACCAATCTTTTGAAGGAGGAGTTTGAACTGGTCGGGATTCTCCGAGCGATCCTCTCATCTTCACGGGTCATCAAGGACATGACAAAGGCATGGTTAGTCAAAGCGGGGCTCAATCCTGCCTCTCAGGGTATATCTCACTTTGCTGCTTTCTTTGTTTACATTGTATGGGTTAGGCGGACTGGCCTTCTATTTTGCCTCACAAATATGTTTAATCTTTTGAAAGTGAAGGGGTTGGCAGGTCATGCCTCGGGCTGACTTGTATCGTTGCCCCCCATTGATGTTCCAATCGAGGTGGTTAGGGAGCGCCCCTTGCCCGAGGGAGAGAAGCATCCCGACATGGAGGGGGTTGAACCACATAGGAAGAAGACCAAGTTAGCAGTCATAAAGCAGAAGTCTATTGCTAGGGGGACCTCCGAGAGAGCCCGTCGCGACAAGGGAAAGGAGTCGGTTGAAGCTACAAAGCCCCTAGTCATCCCTTCAACATGAGGGAGTTGTGTGAAGTGGATGATCGAGCGGGGAATGATCGATACTTCGCCACACATATGTCAGAATTTTCGAGGAGCCTCTGAAAGTGCAGTAACCGAACTTCACCAGTTCGACTCGGGTATGGACCAACAGACTGGTTATCGCATAATACATGAAGGGGGCATTGCATCCATCTCTAGCGAAGCAGTTATACGAGTGCTCCTTCGAGGAGAGAAATGTAATCATCTTCCAACACAGGTGAGTGTTTATTTTTAAGTTATTGCATGAACTTTAGAACTTATAAAGCTTTTCTACTTATGGTGTTTAAAAATCTTAAATCTTTACTTTCTCTTTTAACTTATCAAACTTCTAATTTGTGGTGTTAACGAGAATCAAAGTATTATTCTAATCTTTTATCATTTTGCTCTTTAATAAAGTGATTAGAATAGTTCCTCTTACTTCAATCTTGATCGATCCATCTTGTTTCAATTCATTAGAGGGTATCAATTTGCATTCCATATGTATCATAGCTCTTTAGCTATTGGGGTGTATGGTTGCTGAGTTGATGATTTTCACCATTTAGTATCAAAGCTCCGCTCAAGTTTGAGGTTTTATATATCTATTTATTTGCTATCTTTTAGCTTTTCCTTTTTTCTTCATCATCATAGTTATAATTGTTGATCTTCTCCTTCATTGTTGTCCTCTTATTCTTCTTTTTTGTTTATCCATAATTTATAGTATAAAAAGAAAAAAAAAGTAAAGAAAAGAAAAAAATCAAAAAGTCAAAAAGTCAAAAAAAAAGGAGAGAGAAAATTAAATCAAAGGTAAAAAAAAGGAAAGGTCAGAATGTGTCCTAATTTTAGAGCCATCAATAAAATCACAATAATGAATGCGCTGATTTGAGGATGAATCATTTCGAGGAAAGAGGGAATAATATGAACCAATTAGTTGATCATAAATATGTTAATGACCCTTTTGTTATTCATGAAGGACCGATAACAAGAGCTAAAACTAAAAAGATGAAATAAAAAGTCATAACTTGTTCATTGGAAGGCATTTGGAAAGAACAAACTGGTCAAGATTTGGTCAAAGTTTTACGGATGCAAGAAGAGCCAACAGAGGTCAACATGATTCAAATATGTCCACACTATGAAGATAAAGTCCAGCCTTAAAGGAATTATGAAATTTAATCCCATTTTATAGAATAAAGGTCATTCATCCATTTTAGATTATATTTAGAATTGTGGGCAATTCTATTTTAGATTTTTCAAGGTAGAAGTTATGAATGATCTATATTCATGAATTGAGAATATAAATATTATTTAATTTATTTAATTAGTTCATTCTCTTTGTACTTTGCCTTGCTCTATATAAATAAGGCTGAAACTTAGAGAAATGTAATCATCTTCCAACACCGATGAGTGTTTGTTTTTAAGTTCTTGCATGAACTTTAGAACTTATCAAGCTTTGCTGCTTGTGGCATTCAAAAACCCTAAATATTTATTTTCTCTTTTAACTTATTAAACTTTTAGTTTGTGATGTTGGTAGGAATCAAAGTGATGTTCTAATCTTTTATCATTTTTCTCTTTGATAAAGTGATTAGAATAGTTCCTCTTACTTCAATCTTAAACGATCCGTCTTGTTTCAATTCGTTGGAGAGTGTCAATTTTCATTCCATATGTATCATAGCTCTTTAATTATTAGGGTGTATGGTTGCTGAGTTGATAATTTCCACCATTATAATCATGTTTTGTGTGCTTACATTGGAAAGTTTATCGTTATTTATTTTGATGATATACTTACGTATAACAAAAGTTTGGATAAGCATGTAACACATTTAAAAGCTATTTTTGATGTGCTTAAGAAAGAAAAGTTATATACTAAATATAAAGAAATACACTTTATGCACTAATAAAGTTATTTTTCTTGGTTATGTTGTTAATAATATGAACCAATTAGTTGATCATAAATCTATCAAGGACCTTTTTGTTATTCATGTAGGACCAATAACAAGAGCTAAAGCTAAAAAGATGAAAGAAGCTACAATTTGTTCATTATAAGGCATTTTGAAGGAACAAGCTGGTTAAGATTTGGTCAAAGTTTTAATGATGCAAGAAGAGAAAAAAAAGGTCAAGGTGATTCAGATAAATCCATACCATGAAGATAAAGTCCAACACTGAGGGAATTATAAAATTTAATCACCTTTTATAGTATAAAGGTCATTCATCCACTGTAGAATATATTTGGAATTGTGGGTAATTCTATTTTGGATTTTTCAAGGTAGAATTCATGAATGATCTATATTCATGAATTGAAAATATGAATGTTATTTAATGTATTTAATTGGTTCATTTTCTTTATACTTTGTCTTGCTCTATATAAAAAAGGTTGATTTCCTTTGTAAAAAATAACTTAGAGAAATGTAATCATCTTCCAACACCAGTGAGTATTTATTTTTTTTAAGTTCTTATATGCACTTTAGAACTTATCAAGTTTTTTTATTTGTGGCATTCAAAACAACAATAAATCTTTGCTTTCCCTTTTAACTTATTAAACTTTTTAGTTTGTAGCGTTTAATCAAAGTGTTGTTATAAACTTTTATCATTTTTCTCTTTGATAAAGTGATTAGAATAGTTCCTTTTCAATCTTGAACGATCCGTCTTATTTCAATTCGTTGGAGGGTGTCAAGTTGCATTCCATATGTATCATAGCTCTTTAGCTATTAGGGTGTATGGTTGCTGAGTTGATTATTTTCACCAAAATCGATTGTCACAAAATATGTGAGGGGCGCGTTACATCCATCTCTGGTGAAGCAGCTATATGAGTGCTCCTTCGAGGAGTTGATGGATCGAACTACCAAGTCAACCGTTTGGGTACGTGACTTCTAAGATGCCTTGGTGGAGTTTCATCTCTGTGTTTCTAACCTACCTTTATATCCACGGTAGGGCCTTCATTTTACCGAGGCCTTAATTGATCGTGTTCATGACACGAGGCAAATGATTCATCTCATGAACAAGAGGAACTCGGTGCTGCGGGCCGAGAACAAAGAGCTAAAGGTGGGCTTGGGCCTGGAAGTTACGGCTACCGCCGAGAAGCAGGTCACCAAGTTGAGTTCGGAAGTGGAGCGGCTGAAGGCAGCACTCGGGGAGTCCGAGCAGCATCGCAAGGACCTTGAACTGGTGGTCGCTTCCACCAACATTGAGCTAGGGGATCTTTAGGACTATCGGTGTCAGCTCGAGGATGAAGTTTTGTCACTGACCAAGGGGGCTGAGATGTTGCAGTTCAAGCTGAAGGCGATAGAGCCATCGCCGACTACAAAGAGTCTCGAGGTTTCTAATTTGGGCTAGAGAAGATGTGACAAGTTACCTATGAGTTTGGGTACCGGGTATCACTAAAATGCTTCCAGGCAAAGTATCTGGACTCATTTGTCGAGGAGGACCTCTTTGTTGAGAGGCCCAAAGATGCTAATGTGAGAATGGAGCACAGCCAACCGTTCGATGACAACACTCCCGAATATTAGATTCCTCTTCTGTAATTTTGTTTATCGGGCTATGAACTTTACCCTTTTTTTTGTAATGTTGTCGATCGCTCGACCACTTATGTAATATCTTTCGGATCAATACAAGGTGCATCTTTGCTTGTCTACCTATTTTGTTGTGGTTGGTTGCCCGACCTTGTTGTACAACCTGATCTGGAGCCATATAATTTTAAGTTATTTCTCCACTCGCTTTGTGTTGAGCGTACTGTTCAGTTGACCTCAGTCCAACACTTTAAACATAAAATTTCTTTAGGTTTAAGATGTGTCATGTCCGAGGAAGAACTCGACCATCGATTACTGACAGAACATAAGTATCATCTCGAATGGTGCGGATGACCCGATACAGTCCTTCCCAATTTTGGTCTAATTTTCCTCAAGTATGCCCTGAGTCTCAGCCTTTCTGAGGATGAGGCCACCATTGCTGACTAGTTGTGGTCAAACTCGACGATTATAGAGTCGGGCAACAGATTTTTAATACGTGAAGGCCTGTAGGTGAGCCTCGGCCCTTAGCTCCTCTATGAGGTCAAGGTTCTCCCTAAGGGCTAGCACTGAGGCTTCTTGTTCAAAGTGCTCGATCTGAAGGGTGGGGCAGACCACCTCGGGTGGTAGGATAGCCTTGGTCCCTAATGCGAGGCTATAAGGAGACTCTTTCGTCGATGTCTTCGGGGTTGTCCACAATGCCCATAATATGCTCGGGAGCTCTTCCGCCCAAGTACCTTGTGCTCCAAAGACCCTCCTCTTCAGCCCTTTGAGGATGGCTCGATTGGCTACTTCATCTAACCCGTTAGCTTAGGGATGGGCGACCGAGCTGAATTTCAACTGTATCTGATAGCCTTGGCAGAAGGACTTGAACTTTGAGTTGTTAAACTGTGTCCCATTATCGGTAATTATGGCCCTTAGGATGTTGAATTTTTTAATAATATTTTTTCAAATAAAGCCTTCAACTTGTTTCTCTGTGATTGAGGCCAGAGGGTTGACTTTGACCTATTAGGTGAATTAGTTGACTCTAATGATTAAAAATTTTCATTGTCCTGAGGCTGGTGCGAACGGGTCGAGAAGGTTCATTACCCACTACATGAAGGGTCTTGCGCAGTCAATTGAGGAGAGGGGCAACGTTGGTTAATATTGGATCCGAGCATGTTTTTGACATTGTTCACATTTCTGGATGTATGGTCAGCCAGTAATATCTGAGTCAAAGGATTTTGAAGGCTAAGGTGTGACTTTTGATGTGTTCCCCACATATTCCTTCATGGACTTTGGCTAGTGTCGTCTCGACCTTTGTCGGTGACAAACAGCAGAGTAGTGGCCTATTGAAGACTCTTCGATAGAGGCGTCCATTGATTTCACAATATCAGGCCTCGGTCCTCCTGACTCGTCAAGCGACCACTCTGTCAGTTGGTAACGTTGCATCCCATTTTATCGAAGTATCTCTTCCATCCAGTCATGATTGGCTTTGGTTGTAGTTACCTCAGCTATAAGAATGGTTGGTTGGTGGAGTCTAGCAACTTCCAACGAGCATTCTTCATGTGCTCGTGTTGAGGTGAGTTTTGCTAGCACATCCACTTGGGAGTTGTCAGTGCGTGGGATTTGCGAGATGGTGAAGTATTTGAAAGTGTTGGCAAGGCAATATGCCCTAGTCAGGAATTTAACCATGGTGGGTTCTCGGGCTTTGAAATCCCCACTAACTTGGTCAACAATCAGTTGGGAGTCGGTGAAAACTTCAATATGCTCGACCTGGAGCTCGGTCACTAGGCACAAACCAAACAGGAGCACCTTGTATTTGGTCTCATTGTTGGTGACTTTAAACTCAAGTCAGAGGGCATGCTCCCCCCCCAAAGTCATGAGGCTTCGATTGTAGTTACCTCGGCTGTGGGAATGGTTGGTTGGTGGAGTCTGACGACTTTCGACGAGCATTCTTCATGTGCTCTTATTAAGGTGAGTTTTGCTAGCGCGTTCGCTTGGGAGTTGTCAGCACATGGGATTTGTGAGATGGTGAAGTGTTTGAAAGTTTTGGCAAGGCAATGTGCCCTAGTCAGGAATTTGACCATGGTAGGTTCTCGGGCTTCGAAATCCCCATTAACTTGGCCGGCGACTAGCTGGGAGTCGATGAAAACTTCAATATGCTCAACCTGGAGCTTGGTCACTATGCAGAAACTGAATAGAAGTGCCTTATATTCGACCTCATTGTTGGTGGCTTTAAACTCGAGCTGGAGGGCATGCTCATGTGCTTGTCTAGAGGGGTCCTTCAGGATGAGTCCCTCCCACCACACCCCACCCCCACCCCCACCTGGGTGGAGGACTTGGGGGCAGTTAATTTTGAGACAAAGTTGGCCACCACCTGGGCTTTGATTGCCATCCTCGGGATCTATTGTAAGTCAAATTTGTTGAGCTCCACTGACCATTTGAGCATTCGACTTATAACATCGAACTTAGAAAGGATTTGATGCAGGGGTTCGGTTATTACCCTAATCATGTGGGCCTGGAAGTATGGTCATAGTTTCCTCACAACAAGGACTAGGGCAAATGCCAGCCTCTCGATCGGGGGGTTTAGCGTTCCTTAGGACCATTTAAAATATGACTGGAATAGTGCACGGGTCACTATTCTTTTTCGTCAAGCTTAACCAGGATTGAGCTAACCGTGTGCTTTTAGGTGGCGAGGTACACCTCGAGCGACTCCCCCAGAGTGACCGAGGAAAGTTGAGGTAGTCGGGCGAGGTGAGTCTTGAGGTTTTGAAAAGCTCGCTCATGGTTAGGACTCCAGTTGAAGTCTTTCACTTGCTTCAGCGCTCAGAGGATGGGTAGGCTCCAATCGCCTACTCGGGAGATAAATTAGATTAGTGCGACCAATCTCCCTGTGAGCCATTGAACTTCTTTGACCATCCGAGATGACTGCATATCTGTGATCACTTTAACCTTCTCGAGATTCGCTTTAACTCCTCGTTGCTGGATGATGAAGCTGAGGAATTTTCCCTAGGCCACCCCAAACACGCACTTGGCGAGGTTAAGCCTCATCTCAAATTTCCTAATGGTCTGGAATGTCTCAGCTAGATCTGAGAGGTGGGCTCATGCAAATTTTCTCTCGACAATCATGTCATCTACGTAAATTTCAATGTTCCGTCCGACTTGATTTTTGGAAAGTTGATTGACCATTCTTTGATATATAGCCCCAACATTCTTTAACCTGAACGACATCGCCTTATAGAGTAGGTGCCTTGATATGTGATAAACGTTGTGCTTTCCCAATCTCGTGGTGCCATTTGGATCTTGTTGTAACCCAAAAATACGTCCATAAAGGAGAGTAATTTGTAACCCAAGGTGGAATCCACCAATTAATCGATCCTTGGGAGGGGGTAGTAGTTCTTCGGGCAGGCCTAGTTGAGATTGGTGTAATCAACGTACGTATGCTAGCTTCTATTAGCTTTCTTGACAAGGACTACAGTAGTTAGCCAGGTTGGGTACCTGACTTATGTGATGAAGCCTGCGTCTAATAATCGGTCCACTTCTTCAATGGCCCTCTATTGGTCAGGGGTGAATTTATGAGGTCTTTGCTAGATTGGTCAAGTCCCCGAGAGTTTGTTGAGTTGATGTTGGGCTATCTCTGGGTGGATGCTTGGCATGTCATTTGGCGACCATGTGAAGACGTTGATGTTTTGTTCGAGGAACTTGATGAGCTAGATTCATTGGTCTTCGGGAAGTGCCGACCCGACCCTGACAGTCTTCTTTGGATAACTTCGATCTAGGGGAACCTCCAGCACCTGTTCTGTAGGCTCAAGGCGTGGGGTCGACTTGTTGGGCTCCCTGGGGTCGAAAGTTGGCACTTCATTTTTAATCTTTTTGGGGAGAGTTGTCGCCACCAGGTAGCCCTGTCTTGATTCTCAGGGGTCACTCCTAGCTTCGCCTACCCCAGCACTCATCGGAACCTTCATGTTGCGGTGATACGTTGAGATGATGACCCTTAGTTTGTTGAGAGTTAGACGAGTGATGATCGCATTGTATGCCGAGGGGAGCTTAACCACCATGAATGAGACCATCAGTGTCTTGTTTCTCGTCTCTTCCCCGATGGTCATAGGGAGAGTAGTGACACCAAGGGAGGTGATTGTGTCTCCGATAAATCATATCAAAGTGGAAGTCCCCATCAATCATGCCAAGTTTTAAAAATGCATCAAAATATACGATGTTGGCCGAGCTTCCCATGTCGACCATAATATGCCTGACTCGAGCATTTGCTATTCATGCCAAGATCACCCATGTGTCATCATGCTCCGAATATTCCTCTTCCCTCGACTTGAAGGTGATCTCAAGGTCGTGCTCCAATCTAGGCCTTTTTTGCACTACTGTTCGGGCGTATGCTCTGCAGGCCGAGAAGCTATCACCTCCCGAGGTTGGTCCACCGATAGTGACATCGATTTGTTTATCCACTGGGCCTTTCGGGTGGAGTGAAGGCTCCTGTGACTTTCTAATATATCGGCTAAGGTGACCCCGGCGGATGAGGTCTTCAATCTGATTCTTGAGATTGTAACATTCCTCCATGTTGCGGCCATAATTACGATGGAAATGACAGTAACACCCTTGATCTCGTTCCTCAGGTCGGGATTTTCATTGGGTTGGATGCCTTGAGTAGGCCTTTTTCTCAGATCTGGAGGAATATTTCAGTCTGGGTGGAGTTGAGGGGAATGGTTGGTGGCCTTGGGGTGGTATGCTCGGGCCTCTTCATTCTCCTTCTCAAGGGTCCCAGGCATGGGCCTCGGGGTGATTCGACACGAGGTCCTTCTGGTCCTCGTGCTTGCCAGCCACTAATACCTCGGTAATGATATATTGGTTGGCCCTTTGTAGCATCTCTAGGACTGCCACAGGTGGACGCTCGACTAGTGACCAAAAGAAGTAGGATGACCACAACCCGATAAAAAAAGGCTTAGATTATAAGGGATGGATGTACATCGGACATTCCCTGGATTTCAACCGTAAATTAGGTGACGAATTAGGCCAATGACTCATCGTCCTTTTGACTCATCTTGAGGAGGGATGTGACAGTTTGGTCGAGTGTTGGCTAAGAAATTCAGCTTGAACTCCTTAGTGAGCTGGTCAAAGTAGAAAATCAAAAAAGGCTTCAGCCGATTATACCACATCCGGGTTGGTCCTTGTAGGGTTGTCGGGAAGGCTCTCAACATTAGGGTGCCCGACATCTGGTACAATGCCATCTGAGCTTTGAACGTAGCTACATGCTCTATCGGGTCAAAGCTGCCATCATATGCTTCTAGCATCGAGAGCCAAAAGTGTTGCAAAATCAACTTATCTTGTACCTCTAGTGTAAAGGGGGATTCGCTCGTAGAGTTCTCTCCAAGCTCCTCTTTTGACTTGATGAACTCCTTTTGGACATCGGCTATCTGTTGGTTTATTAATCGCAGTTGCGTATCGTTGTGAGTTTGTCGAATCAAAGGAGAGGTGTCTGGATCAAGCATGTTGTGTATTGAGGTGCTGCCAATGGTTGTTTGCCACCCTATTGAGTTTTCGATGTGTGTAGGGAGGTGCTTGGGAGGAGGCCGAGGGGGATCATCGTTGGGCTATTATAAGGTCAGGGGTCACCCTTCTGAAGGTGGTGCCTCATGTGGTGCCACTGGCATGGTTTATTGTTGTGGACCTGGTTGCTGCACCAAATGAGGGATATAGGGGATGATCATTTGGATCATCCCAGTTAGGGCTTGTACTTGGTGGGTAAGCCCGAAGAAGGCGTCGGGCATCATAGCAAGATACTTAGGGTTAGTCATCAATGGGGTAAGTCTGGGGTCGTTGAGCAGGCGCCAATAATACTCCGGAGTGTGCGTAGATGAGTTCCCTTCCTCGAGGAGGCTATCCTCCTGCTCTTGGAGTTTTTTTGGGCAATTGAGATATCCTCCCCGAGGTTGTTGAGTGTCGAATGTTCCTACGATAGCAGACCCTCCTTCTAGCACTAAAATATTATTGGATTTTAGTGTCATGGACATGGAGTCGGCATGACACAGTGTCGTGGAAGTGGAGTCAGTATGACACAGTTCGGCCCGCGTGTGTAGGATCGACTCGGCGGGATCCGAAGACTCGGGAAAGTTCTAGCGGGGCGTTCGAGCTTCATGAAGCAGTGACTCCTTGGATCGGGGAGTCAAACAAGGAGATTCTGAGAGGTGTTCAGAACCTACAAGAAGGCCTTCATCAGAGGATGAGCTCCCAATGGTGCTCATCTGATAGCTAAGTTAGTATTTGGGGGTAGAAGTTCAGATTGGGACTCCAAAGGCCCCGAGCAATTTTTAGGAAAAAAGGTCGAATGTTCATAAAAAGATCCCCCTGTAAGCTAGTGTGGGGAGGGGTTGGTAGTGGGTGGTATTTATACTTATGGGGAGAGAGGGGTTATACTGCGTTTAATGGGTTCGACGCTTTCGATCGAATCGCAGGTACGACCCTACGTCGAGCGACGACTTCGTTGGTTCCCAAGGTTCCGATCGACAGGATCGGCTACCATGAGTACGATGTTTAGATTGACCGACACGATCTTTAGCCTGACATATCCGGGCTGTCAGATTGCCAAGGTAGGCATTCACGTGGTCTTCGGGCTGACACATTGAGGTTGATTGATCGGGACGATGTGGCTGTAGAGGTGGCCCTTGGCCTGGCATGGTCAGGTCAGCCCAACGGGTCCAATATTTATCCTATCAACTAGTAAAAAAATCTATAGTAACATAAGTTAAAGGTGTGTCATCAAAATTTTCGTCCCTTGAAGGTAAAATGTCTCAACAAAGTTGATGATGCATAAGTCAATCATTTAAGCCTGAATAAGACTTGTAACAATAACATGTGTTATTGCTTCGCAACTCAAGTGATTTTGCCCAAAAAAAATTGAAGTGATTTTGCTTCCAGAATAATTTTTTAAAAATTAAGATATTAGTCTGATGAAGATGAAAAATGGTCTCATATGTTTAAGCCTGAAGAATGTTAAGACTTGTAATAGCTGTTGTTGCTTAACAACAAACTAAGTGTGGAAAAATCTAAAATTGCTTAAGTGATTTTTCTTCAAAAATATTTTTAAAAGAAAATAAAACATTAGTAAGGTGGAGATTTGAAGTTTCTCATTTCTTTCTTTCAGAAGATTTAAAAAGGTCTTTCTTTTACACAAGATAATATAAACTTCCATAAGAGAAAGGATGGTAATAGTGACTCAAGTTCTGGTCTTCTAAACTGCATTAATTAGCTTCTCAGCCAATCGAGGTATATAGATGTTGCTTGGGAACATGATCCTGCATAAAAAAATAATTCAACAAAAAAAAAAAAAAAGAACTGTAGAAGGAAGACGTTGAAAAGCTAGTACTTTCTCTGAAACCAAAGCAGTAAAGAAGTCTGCAACTACGACCCTCCTCTCTTTCTGGTGGTTGATCTGCCTCCAAACTGGAATTGCTGGACAACTACCAGGATGTCATAGGTTTGCACTCATGGAAGAGGCCAAAAGCTACAGATCATGCAATGAATTAAGTGTGAGGAGATCAATATGAAAATATATTTTTTTTTATAAGTAAAGAGAATATATTATGTATAAGGTTTTGTACAAAATAGTTTTATCTATACAGGATGTGTGTTATATCTGTTCGTACAACTGTCACTTTGAGTACAAAACAAATAGACGACGACATCAATTTGGAAATCATTCTCACTTCTCTATGTCTCTACATAATTCAGATTTGACATGCTTTCGTTTAATGAGAGGACTAACAGAGACCTTTGAGATCAATGTGCTCAGTTACTCTTTTTGCGACACTGACGGCTTACTCGGTGTTTTCATAACATTGTGAGTCACTTGCATTCATTACTCACCTTACAGATTGAAGTGAATACGATTTTGATCAACATATCCATTTTGAGATTATTTTAATGTGAGATTTTTTTTCCATAACAAATAACTAAATTGATTTTTAACATGGGATGGTTTTAAGATGTTATTTGATTCCTTCTAGATGAATTTCTGAAAAAAAAAAAAACCTAGCCATTCTGAAGTAAAACATCTTAATTAAAAAAATCTCATATAACTTTTTTTACTTTTATAAATAATCATTTTAGCTTGTGATTCTATCATATTTATATCATTTTATCATTTTTATTATGTTTGTTTAAAGTCCTCACACGAGGAAATAGGCAACGTGACACCATGCCAGGTAGAGAGTATGATCACGTTTGGATTTAGGGTAAAAAACTCTCAACAAAAGATTGAGAGTGATGGCGATAACTCTCACGCCTTCTCTCCTTCCTCACATAAGGGTTACATGTGAGGTGTGCAAGTCGATGGAAGCAACGACACACATGCTAAGATTAAGGATAAAATAATCTTTTCACTCACACGTAGGTGTGTTTTATAAAATTTTTTTCAAAATTAAAACAATTGCGAGAAATTCTTAAAGTCGGAGACTTTATAAGGGAATTCGTCCCTGTTTCAATATATATATATATATATATATATATATATATATATATATATATGGTACATGATGAATTATTCCACAGGATTGTTTTTTCTATGGCTACATATATACCGTTTTCGTCGACCAAGAATCTTACCCTCCTGCGGGCCGGACATGGCAGGCAGGGGAAGGAAGAAATGGAGGGTGTGGGTGGCGCAATGAGACGCGTATCGGAACTCACAATAAGTTGCGTGCACCAGCGTGCGTGCATCAAGCGCCAGTTTACGGAGCTAATAGGGTCTCGATACGTCGTAGAAGACAAAGTGGGACCCTTGAAAAGATTTCTCTAAAGCAATTAAAAATGAAAAAAGTGCAAAGACAAAATAAATACTAAAAAAAGCAAAACTCCCTGAGCCAAAAACCTAACATTTTGAACCGTCCGATCTCCATCACGCGCTGTATAAATCCGACAAACCCAAAACACACTCACAGAATCTCAAAAGCAGGGAAGAAGGAAGAAGAAGGAGGAGGATCGATGGGCTCTGCGAGAGAGGCCAAAGTGCAGAGGAGGGAGGAGTCAAAGCCTAACCCTAGCCCCACCCGTTGGGCGGCCATCGGCACGCTGGAGGCTCCGGAAGCTGGCCCTTACGCCGTCACCGTCGACGGCGCTGGCGAGGACCAGTGCCTCCGCCGATCGGACGCTCTCTCCCGGGAGGAAGTCCTCCGCCGCCGCTCCCGCCGTGTGAGGCAGCTCGCTCGGTGCTACGGTCGACAGTACTGGGCCCTGATGGAGGAGGTCCGGGTGAAGCACCGAAACTACTACTGGGAGTACGGGGCGAGCCCCTTCGAGGTGGACGATCGCGGTGGTGCTGATGCGGGGGAGCGGGAGGCGGAGGGGAGCAAGGAGAACGGGAGGGCGGGGGCCCGGGATGGGGAGGGTGGTGGAGGGAAGGCGGGGGAGCGGAAGCGGTGCGCGTTTGCAGGGTGTAAATCTAAGGCGATGCCCATGACGAGGTTTTGCCATCCACACATATTGGCGGACAGGGAGCAGACGCTTTACAAGGCGTGCAGTTATGTGACAAAGAGGTATGGGTATGGGCTAGGAAATCTGTTAGATTTAATTATGTGGTCTCCTTTTTGTTTGATTTGGATGTGAGATTGTTATATATATGTGGATCTCTGTGGAGGATGTGTTAGTTCTTGTGGTGGATGTAGTCCATTAAAAACACCAAAACATCGAACTGATAGAAAGCACATATATAATGGTTGGGTTTTCCTTTTTTTTTTTGTTTTTGATCGTCTCTAGCGAGTATCATATGCGGCTTTTCGGGAACTTAATTTAATGCAGAGGGAGTTCATTTCAAAAAAGGAACTTGTAAGTTGCATTTGTTTATCTATCTTCATTCATAAGACTAGTAACATATCACGGTGTCCTAGTGTTAGTATGATGAGTTCAATTTATGTGGTTAACTTGAATGTTAGCTTTTAATTGTGGTGAGCACTGATGCTTGTCTTTGATAACTTTTGATTGTTAACCTTTGAAATTGATATCTTCACATATTTGAGAATGATCTTTATATATGTTTCTTAAGTGTAGTAGGGATATAGCTCACACAATGAGATTGATTGTTCTTTCAGTGTAGATTACATAATTCGCGAGCAAAATGAAGTGTTTGTTTGTACCATTTTTAATGGTTTGTGGCAGTAGTTGGTAGCATGGTTAGGTGATAAGTACATACTCTTGTAGTGTATTATCATGTTCTTGTTTTATTAGATCTCATATAAGATGTGATCCGGAGCTCTTTAGCACTTGTTTAGCTTAACCGTCAGCCTTCACCTAAAATGTTGTTAAAAAATTGCCACTAATTAAGCTTCGCTTGTTCTATTTAGAGTCACTTCTGT
The DNA here is from genome assembly GCA_021527575.1 of Ensete glaucum. Classification (NCBI taxonomy): domain Eukaryota; kingdom Viridiplantae; phylum Streptophyta; class Magnoliopsida; order Zingiberales; family Musaceae; genus Ensete; species Ensete glaucum. The sequence continues at coordinate 16,202,573 of CM038555.1, read as the reverse complement.
GAACCAACGCTAGCTAACTAATCCTAAAGCTAGCTTTCTTTGGTAAGAATTCAAGCTTCTCCAGATCCTTCTGCATGAAAGTCTATTCATTTTACCCATCGTTTCAAAAAATGGTTTGAGCATTGACCTTGGTGCTTGCACAGACTAAGATGGCATGCAGGCTAGCTAGGTTACCCAAACATGATATATTAAATCATCATTTGTTTTCTTGGATGGTGATTAGTTAGTCCATTTAAACAACCACAAGGTTATAATTAGAGCAAATTATGTGGGTTAGTTGATAAGCTTTAATACACAGAATTATTATATAACTTGTAGAATTTTGTTGACTTTCAACAATACACCTTCACCAATACCTCAATTTTTCACTTAAAAGCAGTTGGTAGCATTCTCATTGATCAGTGGGTTAAAAGATCTTTTCCTGATTTTCTCAACTCCTATTTCTCAGACTGTTGTTTGTTAAATCTTTGCTGTAGTTGTCTCCACCCAAGATGCCAGATAGAACAACTGTCGGTATGGTGCTCTTTCACCAACATTTGTGATAGTTGCAAAAACATATACTGTTAGCTTGTGTTAGCATTCTTTGAGGCTATTGCTGCTGAAATGGTTGGCTGATCACAGACCTGCAGTTGCTAAATGCCCTTGATCAGTTTATGTTACTATGAATATGTATTTAGAACAGATTGGACGGTCTATTTCTAGCATTAATAATTTCATCTTGTATTTAAAGTCGACTGTCTTTGCTGCTCACAGAAACATGTGTACACATCCACCAATGTGGCTACTTTTTCTTCCTTCTGCATGCTTTTAGAAGAATCAATCAACTGTTTGATCTATCTTTTGTACAACAAAGTAGCATTCTGGCTAGTAGAATTTGTCATTTCTACTGCATAATAATTTGACAGAAATATGCCTTAAATATGCTTAATTTATAGTTGGATCAAGCAATTGCTCCTTTTAATTGCACAATTAAATGCAAGGCTATTGATTGCTTGGACGACCACTTAATGGTTTCTCATGTTATGGTTACCCCTTAAATTACAGCTGTGGGCAAAGTGGTCCGGTTACATGTGGGAAGCCAGTTTTGAGAGCAACTGTACCTTCTCTCTGCCATGTCCACTCTCTGAAGGCCCAAAGAAGCATTTTGCAAGCCTTGAAAAGAGCTGGACTGAATTTAGCCTCTTCCAGCAGGCCTGCCCCTAAATTTAGTGTTTTACTTGCTGAATGTGTTAATCAGATTCAAGCCAGAAGAAAAGTGTTGGATACTGCTGTGAATGATGTTGATTATATTGATGAGGAAGTTAGTTGATGCATGATATGGTTCATAACTGCCTTAAGCCTCTGGTGGTGGCAGAGAACCTCGTTGTCCTGATCTGGTCATCATCTTGATGGAAAATGCACTTCTGTTCATGGATATGTATTTCGAGTATGACTGAAGGTGTGCCAATACTTGTCTTTATCTGCAGAACTTGTATACCTTCGCTGTTCCTTATTGTTGTGAATTATTTATAGGAATAATTTATTTAGTATTTTATGAAGTTTATTCTCCTTTATAGCCTTGACCACCTTGTTTTGTTTTAGGTATATTGCAGGCCTGTTATGGCAGCAGCACATGAAGATAGATGGTCATAGATCTAATATATGATAACCGGTTGCTTCATGTCTTCCACCTTAACTTGTTTTGTTTTACACATTGCAGGCATGTTATCAGAGCAGGATATGAAGATAGATGGTCTTGGATTGAATTTGTGTAGAGACAAATTTGTTGCATGGATATAATGATCGACTGCATACACTGATCATTATGGTATTCAATGAATCCTTGGGTACATTTGGTTTCTTATTGTATTTTGGTCGATATACTGTCAGCACAACATCAATCGTGGATCCTCTGCGTATTGCACCATTCCATCTTTTGGGTGACTTAGCAGAAACAAGATTCTATGGGACTTTACTGAAAATTTGTGTCGAATATTATTCGGTCATCACAATCGCCACTAGCCTTTTCTGGTTCAAACATCAAGCTGGATTACTGCTAACTTGGTCACCGCTTCTAACTTGGTCACAGCTTTCACACACTAAATCGGCTTTTGTTGTCCCTGAAGTGCTGCAGTGTTGATTTGATTAGGTCAAGGTGGACAAGTTTTTCTAACTTGGTCACAGCTTTCACACACTAAATCGGCTTTTGTTGTTCCTGAAGTGCTGCAGTGTTGATTTGATTAGGTCAAGGTAGACAAAATTTTCTCTCATTGGAAGGCTTTCTAAAACCATGCTGAAGGATTAGAGCTCAATAACAATATGTGCTTTGGTAGGTTGAGATTTCGTGTAAAAAGATGCAGCCTACTACTATCCTATTTTATTGATCTCGCATTTTCTGGCAGTTGTGTGGTGCAATTCACGTAACCAGGTGCATTTGTCATATGGAATTGAATTGTATATATACTTGGTAACATTAAAAACAAGACGTGGTAATGTATATTTTTAGTTGATATCATTAGTTCAATCTCTTTATGCTGTCTTGTTCTCTTTATATTGATCTTTCTAGCAAAGCCATTATTGTTTACTTTGAGGTGTAATTATCATAATGGGACTAGATGGTCAAATATTGGAAAATTACGAATTCGGTCCTTGATCAATTTGGTTCATTTATCAGCTCGCTTGAATCATATTGTATTATGGTTGATTGTTTTTATTTTCCCTGTGAACTGCCCAAGTCGATTAAAGTTTGCTTGATTTTGTAATAATTTTAAGGTAATCAAAATATATCATATTTCTTCCTCTTCAATCCCTATTCGTTATACTATTGTTTGTTTTTCTCAATTTTTTTTAGAATTTTCAAAAAAACTTTGTAAGGTTTTATGTAATTTAATATTAATTTTATAGTTTTTTAATAATTTTTACCAATCGTGTGGCATGACTAATTAATCCAAATCTGTGAAATTATTGGTGATAGTTAAAGAAAGATGTATTTTGATATGAGAATGCAACAAGTACACCAAAATAAAGGATTAAACATGGTGAAGATAGATTTGGGACCAAGAAACATGATTTACTTCGGATAAGAAGTTGGATCAGTTCTTGCATACGGATTTTTACCTGTCCAAACAAAAAGCAAAAATAAGTTTGGGAAGCGAGACATGGATCGTCAAAGCAATTAGGGAAGCATTCCGAGTGAAGATGCTTTTGTCCCAAACATATATTAGTCTTGGTTGTAATGTTTTTGGTACTAAGAAATATTATTTTGATTCATTTTTCCAAATAAATATATTTTGATTTACATCTTGATTATCCATGAATGATGTATGAGATATTGGGATCAAGTTATAAAGTGAAGAACATATTAGATGCTTCTCGATCATTCGTTGAAGACGCTAACAACACACAAATGATGTATTCATAGGTCATCAGACTGTTTTTATCTGTAATGAACACATAGGATGCTTCATATGCTTTTATCCATGAAAGATGTATCATGCGCCATAGATGATTATTTATGCGTAAAACGCACCAGACATATGGATGCTTGTGTCTATGAACGATGCATTATATGCAACACATGCTAAATATGCTTATGTTTGTGAAGGACATGTTCATGAAGCATTAGATGTTGTTATATGCAAAGGACGCATCATGTGTCGGAGATAATAAACAAATTGGACATTAGAGTGCTTTGGGTCATTTCGATCATGCTATGGGCCTGGTGCAGAGCGCCCTCATTAGAGAATATGTTGAGAGGGTCAATGGGATGACATTCTTACGACATGGTTCCTTCTTTTAATATTAAAATAATATAAATAATATCGATAATGTTTGGATCACCTGACTTGGTTCAGGTCCGTATGCATGTGATGTGTGATGAAATCACAGAGAGCTCAAATGCTTGCTTAATAATTGAGCTTGCTCCGTAATTGACCAATAAGAAGATTGAGGTTGGGTGTGGTCCTCTAATGCTCAACATAATAATAGAATGAATTTTTAATAAATAATAATTAATCTCGATTATTATGATTAGTATATTTTTATAATTAATTTAACTAAAAAATATACTGATGTATGGACAATATTCTCTAAGTATTTATCTCCTATCCTACTCGTATTGATTGAACTATCATATCAGTAGTGCCAAGACCTAAGGATGCAGCTATTAAGGAAGATTTTTTAAATATAGAACGTTAAAAGAAATACTTTTAATTATGATATGATATGATATTTCTTTTCAATATGATAGTGATGGGATGGATAAACCAAGAGTAACATGGATGGATTTTGCTGAGGAGGTATACGTCGTGGGTCAAAAGTCTGTGCGTCCAATTCTTTTTTGTTTGTGGATAATTTATTTCAACCTTAAATCTCATATTTAATGAAAAGTTAAAGGGATCATCAGATTAACGTATAACTCCATCCATTAACTGGTCACGTGTCGATGAAATGGGAGTGATGCACTTCTGGATTCTACCGCTCGTTACCACGTCATCTCGAAAACAAACGGGGTTCTCCTATACTAATGGGTCCCATCTAAAGCTGGTGGGCTACTTCATCAAGCACGAATCTCAAAGATAACATTACGTACATAGGGAAGCCTCATCGCATGCTCTCTCACTAATGTACTTTTTATGTGGAATATCATGGACTTAGTTTGTTTTACCTAAGTCGTGCGATCGTTGTGAGTCCGTTCGTAAGGGTCAACCTCCCTGAAACCTTGTAGGGTCTCTTAGGACCTACAAAAGAGAAAATTAGTCAGAGAAAATATTTTTCATGGGATTCATAAGCAACAACTTTACCAAATACTTTATATAGCCAATAATAATTACAACTATGGACTTTATAAGTTGTGAATGGTTGTATACAAAAGATAATGATCCATTACAGATCTAAATCCTCACAAATGCCTACATGACACCACTCTCATTTACAAATCGAAACCGACCACAAAAGCTAACCAAACGAGGGCTGCCAAGCCTACTGCAAACCCGCTACTTGCTGTACAAAGAATGTACAAAAAATCGATGGACATAGACAAACACGAGCATTACATCAAACACATTGTTTATATTTTTGTCCATGATATGAAGGCGGTCAAGAATGAAACCACTCTCCTCACGAAGCCTATTTATCCTCTCTCAGTGGCGGAAGGTGATCAAGAAGGAAGTCTTATCTAATCTCCCTCTTGGTCTTCGACTTCACCCGGTGAAGGTTATTTCTCCACTCTTAACTCTCCTCTATCAATCTCGTTGGCTAGAGGAAGGCGATCAAGAACCAAGCCTGTCTTCTTCCTCGCTCGTCTTCGTCTTCTCTGTGCCAAGGTTGTTTGTCCTTCTTTCACACGTGCATTAGCTAGAAGAATTCGATCAAGAACGATCAAGAATGAAGGTCTCCTTCTCCCTGTTCGTTTCCCTCTTTGGCATCGTCTTCCTTTGCTTATGGTTGCAAGCCTCCTCTGCTAGAATGTTGCCTCCTTTGGATCCCTATCCGAGTGCGATGGCAACCATGCGATTTTGCTTACCCCACTTGGCCAAGTCACCTCCTCTGTTCTGGCACACCTATGCTCCCCTGACCTTACAATGCTGCACAACCTTCTTCACCACCATCGAAGGTCCCGATGTAGCCTGCTTATGCCTTCTGGTCTATCAAAAAGAATTCTTGGGGAAGCCAATCGATGCTTCATGCTTCTTCTCCCTCCCCTCCTCCTGCGGGAACCTAGTCGATGCCTTCACCACTGAGATCTGCCAAGATTCTACTCCTCTTGCATCTCCGGTTCATCCCGTCGTTGCTACTCCCGCTATCGCTCCTCTAGCCTCCTATTTTAACCTTAGTTTAACATTAACAATTTCTTTGCCCACATCTGTAGTTGTCGTTCTTGTTTCGGGGATATTGATTTATGCTATCTACATTGGCGATTGCTAGTTTCTAGAACTATTTTGTTTAATTATTTGTGTGCTTTTAGGTTGATTCTTTTTTTTTTTCTTCTTGTTCTTGATTCTTAGGTGCTGGTTGCCTTTGATGTCTTTTTTGTAGTCTCGTGTCTCTATTTTCGAGTTCTTTTTTCTTGGTGCTCTTATATTGGAATCTCGCATGTACATGTATTCGAGTTCTTTCTTTTTGGCGTTCTTCTATGGGACCTTGCATGTATGTGTGTTCGAGTTCTTTCTTCTTAGTATTCTTCTGTTGAGATATCATACACTGGTTTCTTGGATTCTAGATTTTGAGTTCTTTCTTTTTGGTGTTTTTCCATTGGGATCTTGCGTGTGTCTTCGAATACGTATACTGGTTTCTTGGATTCTAGATTCTGCATGGGTTCTTTAATTCGCTAGTGCATTGACTTTCTTAGTATTTACATTTTTTGAGACAAAAAAAGTTCATTCCTTCTTCCATTTGTTCTCTTAGTTGCATGCATGACCGTCTTCGTCGCTCGTGGTATATCATTTTTTTATGCTGCATGATCTCGTTAGACACACTCTTTTCTTAAATCCTAGATGTTGCATCGGTTCTATCATCCTTTTGGTGCCTTCATTTTCTTGGAGTTTATTGTAGTCATATTAGAAATTTTTAAATGAGTAATATCTTTGACATAATCATTAAGGAGGACCACAATTGATATATCATTAGGTCGAGTCTCTTTCTGAGCAAAGTCATTTATAATTTTCATTAATTTCTCTCTCATATTAATTTTTTTTTGAAGAACTATCATACTACTATATGAGTTTTGTGTTGGCTTTACATTGGATATATGGATGATGATGCTACTTGAATTTTTTCATCATAAATTACATTATTTATTTTTAGTTTGACAAACATATATGTAAGTAGAATTCTTATTTGGAGTTGATTTCAGATAGAGCATTTTGTGAGGGCCTAGCTCGAGCTGTGAGCTTTCTTCTTTTTTCCTTTATCTGACTCGGGTTGTAGGTAAATAAATTGGTTGAGCCTCCCCTTGAGTAAGCTCTAGAAGGGTTTTTTTCACCCTAGCTTTTACGATTGGGGTTTTTCCCTCCAGCCTTGATGCTTGAGCAGTAAAAATTATATATGACTTATATGTATAAACACACATGTATCAATCATATACGAAATATGCATGTGAAATATGTATCAATCAATATTCGAAATATACATACGAAATATGTATGAACACACATGTATCAGTGACTTAGCTTGAAAATTGAGATAATAAGGACATATACAATTTTTACTTTTGGGACATCGAAGCATAATGATAGACTTCTTTCAATAAGTGATTTATATGCCATTTAACATAAACCCATATTCAAAACATTAACCTAAAAAAACAAGGAAAAAAGTTAAATGCTTACTTGACCCGGGTAAGCATTGCGAGCTTTTTTCTTTTTCTTTTTCCTTTACCTGACCCGGGTTGTGGGTAAATAAATCGGTTGAGCCTCCCTTTGAGTAGGCTCAAAGAATATTTTTTTCACCCTAACTTTTACCATTGGGATTTTTTTCACCAACGAGGTTTTGCCTTGATCTATTATTCGATCCAGGATTTCCTCGGATTAAAAATTATATATTACAAATATCATAGATTGAATAAAATTCTATCATTTGAATAAAACTGTTTTGGCTTCCTAATACATTATATAGAAATAAATATTTTCTATACATATGATGTCTCAAGTATTTAGAGTCGACATGGAAAATGGCTTGAATATATGTAGTAATATATTTATTATTTTAAAATACTTTCTTTGATCTATGGCTATAGTTATTTCTAATTTGTACAAAAAAAAAACCCATACTCCTAATCCAACCATAGCATAATATTTTATTGAACCATAACTTTAACTATAATTTGGCCAAACAAGTTTAAACTTTAATACTAATCTAAGATGCTATTGCCATTGTCATCATTGGATGACCCGCCTTGGAAAAACCACATCAACAACATGATCATCTACCCATAAAGAATTAATAGTTAAAGTCAACTAAGAACTCTCATGCCATTAGCTATACCTTATCGAAAAGCCTCATAACATATTCTGTAAGCATATGCGTAGGCCTTATCCTTTTTTACATGATAAACATCCAATAGTAGAACGATAAAAACAAAAAATTTAAGATAGACACATTCATCCATTAAATAATAAAACCAACCACAACTATTTAATTCGACAGAATAACGTTACAACATTGATATGCAAACAATTCTCAAAGTAGAGCATGTGTTCTTCTCCTGAAGGAAAAAAAAGAAAACACTAGAGAATGGAAACATTACTTAAGTTTATTGCCCTCATAAAAGGATTAGTTAAACAAATATAAGTAACATTGTTTAAGTTTGTAATGGACCTATATGTACATATATATTTTAAGTTTCTTGTACATAATATACATTTTATATGCCTCTTATCTATGAAGGAATTTGAAATTTTATAGGAAGATTGTAACTTGAACATATAGATGGCCAACTATTCTCCTACATATTTTTATTTTTTGTTGATGGGCCCACAAGTAACATAACTTCAAAATATGCCATCGAACATTGAACAATAAAACAAAGAAAAAAGAGTTCTATAAGTGTATCAATACCATATCATTTTCAATATTAGCATCTTATGTCAAAGAGTTGTTGTCTTGACTATTTCCACATGCAAAATCAAATAATTACCATAAATGAAAGAAATTAAAATAAAAAAACTTAGTAATATTATTGTTTCATTATAAGTCAGAAGAAGCTATATGTTTGATAGAGGTCACTCAAATGCAAACATAGTATATATGCTTAGTTTCTGGCTATGCAGAACTAACGTTTGATGAGGCTTCACTAATTAAGAATGGGACATACATATGTTCATTCTACTTAGGATATTTAGCAATACCCTTGATGCTTAGCAAGTAAAAATTGTATATGACTTATATGTATGAACACACATATATCAATCATATATGAAATATGCATGCGAAATATGTATCAATCAATATTTGAAATATGCATACGAAATATATGTGAACACACATATTAGTGACTCAGTTTGGAAATTGAGATAGTAAGGACATATACAATTTTTACTTCTATGACATCTAAATATACAAACTTGAAGCATAATGATAGACTTCTTTCAATAAGTGATTTATTAACATGCCATTCAACATAAACCCATCTTCAAAACATTAACCTAGAAAAACAAGGAAAAAAAATTAAACGCTTATCTAAGTCTGCTAAAATAATATCACCTTAACTAACAATGATGTTGGTTAGGTGTCGCGAGTACTTATCTTATCTCATCGAGGGTCTTAACCATATCTATTAGAGAGAAAAGTAAGTTTGTTCAAAGAAAGAAATAGAGCCTTAGAGAGGACCTCTAGAGATAGATAATAGGGCTATTAGAGACAAAAATAGCACTTTTAGAGAGAAAAATATTAGAGGGAGAAAATTCAAAAAGTAAAAAAATCTTAGGAAAGAGAATATCCTAGAGAGAAGAATAATTACTCACAATATTGATGAGAAGCAGATCTGATTGTAAGATCAATCAATAAATTATATTATAATAGACAAAGATAATCGACAAAATAGATCACCACGACGCTGATTAGCTACAAAGAATATTTGCATATTAAAATTTTGTCACTATGTACATGGGGAATGTTATCATTTTATTTAATAAATTAGCATATTTTGCTTTTAAGATTATCTATTTTTTATTACACTCCTAGTGATAATAATAAGAGAATTGGAAAGGGCCCTAATACATGTTTGGGTGAGACTAGAAAGATGATAGCTAATGTTCTCTAACCCCATCCGGAAGTTACTGATTGCAAGGAATCTTGCACGTTAATGGAGAAAAACCAGCAATCTATATGAAACATCATGATATACAATGATAGAAAAGCTCTGCCATATAGTAAAACTTTTGATAAGTGGAAGAAGATAAAACATCGGTGCTGCAATGAACAATGGCGTTGCTACCGAGCTACGTGCATGCGGTGGCGATGGCAATGGCAATGGTAGGCCACTGAGCTTGACCACTTGGCATCAATATGAACCTTTGAGATTAATAAAAATTTTAAGGGCCATCAAACATATCTTGTCGATGAATTAGGCGTGATGCAAGTTTGAATTCTGCAACTCGTTATCATATCTGATTTCTTTCCTATGCTAATAGCACGAATACGAAAGATTACCTGACATGGCTTACATTGGGCCTTGATGCATGCTCTCTCAATCACATGCTTTCTATGCAGAAGGCAGTCAAGAACGAAACCACTCTTCTCCCTCACAATCTTCTTCCCCATGAAGGCTGTTTATCCTCTCTATGGCAGAAGGTGATTAAGAAGGAAGCCTGTCTTCTCCCGCTCGTCTCCTCTCTGACTCTCGTTGGGTGGTAGAAGGCGATCAAGAACCAGGCTTGTCTTATCTCTCCCTCGCTCGTCTCCCTCTTCGTCTTCGTCTTCTCTCGGCCAAGGTTGTTTCTCGTTCTCTTGTGCGCAAGCTGGTTAGCAGAATTCGATCAAGAAGGATAAAAAATGAAGCTCTCCTTCTCCCCACTCATCTCCTTCTTTAGCATCCTCTTCCTTTGCCTACGCCAGCAAGCTACCTTCGCTAGAATGCTGCCTCCTCTTGATCCCTGTCCGAGTGCGATGGTGGCCATGCTAATGCGTCCCAGGCTAATTCATCATGCATGAATCTCAAAGATAACATTACATGGCTTACATAGGGGGAGCCTCAACGCACGCTCTCTCAGTCACACACTTTTTATGCGGAAGGCAGCCAAGAACGAAATCGCTCTCACAAAGCCTATTTATCCTCTCTTAGTGGCAGAAGGTGATCAAGAAGGAAGTCTTCAACTTATCCCGGCGAAGGTTATTTCTCCTCTCTGACTCTCCTATGTTAATCTCATTGGTTGGAGGAAGGCGATCAAGAACCAAGCCTATCTTCTCCCCCGCTCGTCTTCGTCTTCTCCATGCCAAGGTTGTTACTCCTTCTCTCGTGTGCGTGTTGGCTTGCGAAATTCAACTAAGAAGGATTAAGAATGAAGCTCTCCTTCTCCCTGCTCGTCTCCCTCTTTGGCTTCATATTCTTTGCTTATGGTTGCAAGCCTCCTCTGCTAGAATGCTGCCTCCTCTAGATCCCTATCCGAGTAAGATGGTGGTCATGCAATTTTGCTTACCCCACTTGACGAAGTCACCTCCTTTGTTTTGGCATGCCTAGGCTCCCCCGACCTTACAATACTATGTGGCCTTCTCTGCCACCATTGACGGTCCCGACGCCACCCACCTATGCCTTCTGGCCTGCCAAAGAGCATTCTTGGGGAAGCCGATTGACACTTCATGCCTCTTGTCCCTCCTCTCCACCTGTGGGAACCTAGTGTTGAAAATAAGAAGAAAGTAATGAAAATGCCCAATTGATTCATTGATTCATCGTTTATTTATACATAATGAAAAGTAGGATTTCCCTCAACTAACATTCGAGATTTCCTCATTCAGTTGGGGAAATCATATCTAAATCCTAACTAAATCATATCTTTTATCATGCCCCCGTAAGATCGAGCTCCTGTAAGGACGCCGATCTTGAACTAAGGATGTCGATCTTGAATCAATGTCAATGAAACTGAAGGAAGGAAGCTGCTGTGTTGTCAACCGTGGTGAAGACCTGACGGTGGTTGACGTTGATGATAGTTGACTTTGACGGTGATGTCAACAGCAAAGAGCAAGGGTTGTAGCAAAGGACGGCGAACGCGACTGCGTGACAGCAATGGTGGCAGCGAGAGAAGCGCTACGGTCGTAGATTTACTGTCGTTTGACAGCGAGAAAGAACTTGTTGTGCCCTCTCTGTAGAGCACTGAGAGACGATAAGCGACGACCCATACAAGTACTCTCAGAAAGAGAACAGAGAGCTGCAGGAGGGATGGCGGCGGCGGTGTAGAAGCCATCGTCTCTGCAGATGGGGTAGGCAAGATGCGCTTGTTGAAGGCGATGCGGCACAAGGAAGATGACCTCATGCAGAAGAATGCTTCGGTAGAGGAATTGAGAAAGCCAACAAGGTCCAACGGAGGAAGAGAAAGCCGATGCACTAGAAATCTCCAGCTTCGACATCGACGAGAGACTGCCGTTTGACAGTTAGAAGAGATAGATCTGCACCGATGAGGAGAGAGTTACCTTCGGAGTAAAGGAAGCAAAGGATGTCCGAGAGGATGGTGGTGGATGACCCCTGGGTATCTGTGGTTTCACAGCGGAGTTGTCCACGAACAAATGATAATAGAAGCTGTCGTTTGACAGTGAATAAGAAAAAGAAAGGTAATCTCTCTTATAGAGAGAGGGGCTCTGATACCATGTTGAAAATAAGAAGAAAGTAATGAAAATGCCCAATTGATTCATTGATTCATCGTTTATTTATACATAATGAAAAGTAGGATTTCCCTCAACTAACATTCGAGATTTCCTCATTCAGTTGGGGAAATCATATCTAAATCCTAACTAAATCATATCTTTTATCACCTAGTCGACACCGTTGTTATTGAGAGTTGCCAAGATTCTGCTCCTCCTACATTTCCAGCTCCTCCCGCTATAGCTACTCCCATTGTCGCTCCTCTGACCTCCCGTTTTAACCTCAGGTTAACATTAACAATTTCTTTGCCCACATATGTAGTTGTCATTCTTGTTTTGGCATTATTGATTTACGCTATCTACATTGGTGATTGCTTGTTTCTGGAACTCTTGTGTTAAATTATTTGTGTGCTTTCAAGTTGATTCATTTTTTTTCTTCTTGATCTTGATTCTTAGGTGCTGGTTGCCTTTGATGTCTTTTTTGTAGTCACATGTCTCTATTTTTGAGTTCTTTTTTCTTGGTGCTCTTCCATTGGGATCTTGCATATATGTGTCTTCAAGTTATTTCTTCTTGGCGTTCTTCCATTAGGACCTTGCATGTATGTGTCTTCAAGTTATTTCTTCTTGGTGTTCTTCCGTTGAGATATTGTACATTAGTTTCGTGAATTCTAGATTCTAAGTTCTTTCTTTTTGGTATTCTTCCATTGGGATCTTGCATGTTTCTTTGAATATGTATACTAGTTTCTTGGATTCTAGATTTTGCATGGGTTCTCTAATTAGCTAGTGCATTGACTTTCTTGGTATTTACATTTATTGAGACCAAAAAGAAAAAAAAAGAAAAGTTTGTTCCTTCTTCCGTTTGTTTTCTTAGTTGCATACATGACCATCTTGTATCATTTTTTTATGTTGCATGATCTCGTTAGACACACTCTTTTCTTAGATCCTAGATGTTGTATTGGTTCTATCATCCTTTTGGTGTCTTCATTTTCTTGGAGTTTATTGTAGTCATATTAGAAATTTTTAAATGAGTAACATCTTTGGCGTAATCATTCAAGAGGACCACAATTGATATATCATTGGGTCGAGTCTCTTTATTTTTATACACCACCATTTCTGAGCAAACTCATTTATAATTTTCATTACTTCTTTCTCATATTAAATTTTTTTTAAGAACTATCATACTACTATTCGAGTTTTGTGTTGGTTTTACATTGGATATATTGATGATGATGCTACTCGAATTTTATTTTCATCATAAATTGTATAGTTCATTTTCAGTTTGATAAACATATATGCAAGTGGAGTTCTTATTTGGAGTTGATTTAAGATGGAGCATCATGTGAGGTCCTGGCTCGGGTAGAAACTAGACAGACGTTTGTTGGCATTCCGGCCTTCCTTCTCCTTTCAGGGCCTATCTAAAAAAGAATCCAGTACCTCTTGTTGTGAATATCTAAATAGGACGAACTGACCTCCGTGGATATCTTTGCTTCGGAACAAAAAATTAGAATTAGGTTTGATCGACCGGAATATGTATTACCCATATGGGGGATCTTCCAATTGAGAAGATCCATCGACCTAAGATGAAGAGAAAGGTCTATCTATTTTCTTTAGTTATTCAGTTAAACTAATGATTCGTTATTGGGGTAGATAGCAACAAGCATTTCATCGGACATGCGTATTTTTGATTTTCTAATGGATTTACTTGGTTTCATTAATGGAAATTGTTTGATGTAGTGAGTAATAGACTTCGGTTATTTGTCGTTCAAGAATTCGTATTTAGGTAGTTCATATCATCCATACATAGTGTTTTGATCTAAGATTTCAATTCTTCCATTTTTCAGCAGTAGCATATTGTTTCATAGAGCTAAGGTCCAAAATATGGAATAAAAAATATTTTGAAAAATAAAAAAGGTGAACAGTGATTCGATTGATGAGAAAAGAATCCTGGGTCACGAACAATGATTCGATTGATGAAGAAGAAAGAGAATTCTTGGTTCAGTTCTCCACCTTAACGATAGAAAAAAGGACTAATCAAATTCTATTGAGTCTGACTCATAATGATCATTTATCAAAAAATGACTCTGGGTATCAAATGATTGAACAACCGGGATCAATTTACTTACGATACTTAGTTGACAAGTATATAATGAATTATGAGTTCAATGGATCCTGTTTAACAAAAAGATGGATATTCCTTGCTCATTATCAGATAATTACTTATTCACAAACCTCGTGTGGGGCTAATAGTTTTCATTTCCCATCTCATGGAAAACCCTTTTCGCACTGCTTAGCCCTATCCCCTTCTAGGAGTATTTTAGTGATAGGTTCTATAGGAACTAGACGATCCTATTTGGTCAAATACCTAGTGACAAACCCCTATGTTCCTTTTATTATGGTATTTTCGAGCAAGTTCCCGGATAATAAGCCTAAATATTATATTATTGATGATATCTATTTTGATAATAGTGATAGTGACGATATCGATATTGATCATGACCTTGATACGGAGATCCTAACTATGACGAATGTGCTACCTATGTACATGACTCTGAAAAATACTGATTTAATATCACCTTTAAATTTGAATTAGCAAAAGAAATGTCTCCTTGCAGAATATGAATTCCAAACATTAATCATCTGTATATGAATGAGTCAAATTACTTATCCCTCAGTCTATTAGAGAACAATCTCTCCAGACATTGTGAAAGATGTTCCACTAGAAATATTCTTGTTATTTGCTTCGACTCATATTCCCAAAAAAGTAGATCCCGCTCTAATAGCTCCAAATAAATTAAATACATGCATTAAGATACGAAGGCTTCCTATTCCACAACAACAAAAGCACTTTTTCATTCTTTCATATACTAGGGGATTTCACATGGAAAAGAAATGTTCCATACTAACGGTTGGGGCCCATAACCATGGGTTCCAATGTACGAGATCTTGTAACACTTATCAATGAGGCCCTATCAATTAGTATTATACAGAAAAAATCAATTATAGAAACTAATATAATTAGATTAGCTTTTCATAGACAAACTTGGGATTTTCGATCCCATGTAAGATCGTCTCAGGATCATGGGATCCTTTTCTATTAAATAGGAAGGGCAGTTGCACAAAATTTACTTCTAAGTAATTGCCCTATGGATCCTATATCTATCTATATGAGGAAGAGATCAGACGGGGATTCTTATTTGCACAAATGGTACTTCGAACTTGGAATGAGCATAAAGAAATTAACGATACTTCTTTATCTTTTGAGTTTTTCTGCTAGATCGATCGTTGAAGATATTTTCCAATAAATATTGGTTACATTTCTTTATGCTATTTGTACCCGTAACTGGTTTATGGATGAGTGCTATTGGGGTAGTCGGTCTGGCTCTGAATCTACGTGCTTATGACTTTGTTTCCCAAGAAATCCGTGCAGTGGAAGATCTTGAACTTGAGACTTCTACACCAAAAATATTCTCTTAAACGAAGGTATTCGTGCTTGGATGGCAGCTCAGGATCAACCTCATGAAAACCTTATATTCTCTAAGGAGGTTCTGCCACGTGGAAACGCTCTTTAATGGAACTATAGCTTTAGCTTGGTGGGTTGGGAATCCCAAAATTATTAATTTGTCCAGTAAACTACTTGGAGATCACGTAGCCCATGCTGGATTAATTGTATTCTGGGCTGAACCTATTTGAAGTGGCTCATTTCGTACCAAAGAAACCCATGTATGAACAAGGATTGATTTTATTTCTGCACCTAGCTACTCTAGGTTGGGGGGTAGGTCCGGGGGGAGAGGTTATAGGCACCTTTATCTAGAGTACTTCATTTAATTTCCTCTGCAGTCTTAGGCTTTGGTGGTATTTATCATGCGCTTCTTGGACCTGAGACTCTTGAAGAATCTTTTTCATTCTTCGATTATATATGGAAAGATAGAAGTAAAATGACTACCATCTTGGGTATTCACTTAATTTTGTTAGGTCTAGGTGCTTTTCTTTTATTACTCAAGGTGCTTTTCTTCTTAGTCTTAGATTCCTGGATCAAACATATACTTTTTTCCATCAAGAACGCTTTATGAAACTTTTTGACCCCCGAATTTGGAGTGGCCTACTTTCACGTGATTCATAGGGTTCACAAAGCAATCAATATTTCATGATCAAAGGTGTAGTACTACTTGTAGTAGCGGTCCTTATATCCCATATTAACAATCGAAAGATGGTTGAAAGAAAAAATTTCTATTTGATGGGGCTTGTTCCTATATCTATGAATTCCATTGCACCCATAAATGAGACATTGGAAGAATCTTTTCGGTCTTCCAATATCAATAGGTTGACTGTTTCGCTCTTGTATCTTCCAAAAAGGAAAAAGATTTATGAGAGTTGTTTCATAGATCCGCAAGAGAGTACTTGGGTTCTTCCAATAAATAAAAAGTGTATCATGCTTGAATCTAACCGGAGTTCATGGTGGTGGAGGAATCAGATCGAAAAAAAGAGGGATTCTAGTTGTAATATATCTAATGAAACCATAGCTGGAACTGGGATCTCATCCAAAGAGATAGATAGCAAATATCTGGGGTTTCTTCTTTTATCCTATACGGATTATCCGATTTGCAAGGACCACGATTGGGAATTGTTTGATCGTCTTTCTCCGAGGAAGAAGCGAAACATAATCAACTTGAATTTGGCACAAATATTCGAAATCTTAGGGAAAGACTTGATTTGTTATCTCACGTCTACTTTTCGTGAAAAAAGACTAATTGAAGGGGAGGGTTTCTTCAAACAACAAGGAGCTGAGGTAACTATTCAATCAAATGATATCGAGCATGTTTCCCATCTACTCTCGAGAAACAAGTGGGGTATTTCTTTGCAAAATTATGTTTAGTTTCATATGTGGTAATTCTGTCAATATCTCTTCATTAGTTGGGGGAATGAGCATGAATCGGATTTTTTGAGGAACGTATTGAGAGAGAATTTGATTTGGTTAGATAATGTGTGGTTGGTAAATAAGAATCAGTTTTTTAGCAAGGTACGAAATGTATTGTCAAATATTCAATATGATTCCACAAGATCTATTTTCATTCAAGTAAGGGATTCTAGCCAATTGAAAGGATCTTATGATCAATCCATAGATCATTTCGATTCCAATAGAAATAAGGATTCAAAATCTCCCACATTGATTGATCAAACAAAGATTCAACAACTAAAAGAAAGATCGATTCTTTGGGATCCTTCCTTTCTTCAAACGGAACGAATAGAGAGAATCATATCGATTCCCGAATGCCTTTTTGGATCTTCCTCAATGTCTCGGCTATTCATGGAACGTGAGAAGTAGATGAATAATCATCTGCTTCCGAAAGAATCAAAGAATTTATTGGGAATCCTACAAGATCAATTCGTTCTTTTCTCTCTGACAGATGGTCAGAACTTCATCTGGGTTCGAATCCTATTGAGAGGTCCACTAGAGATCAGAAATTTTTTAAGAAAAAACAAGATGTTTCTTTTGTCTTTTTTAAGTGATTGGAAAATAAAGAAATGGTTTATATATTTGAGATAATTATGTATTTACAAAATACCATCTCAATTCATCCTATTTCATCAGATCCGGGATGTGATATGGTTCCGAAGGATGAACAGGATATGGATAGTTCCAATAAGATTTCATTCTTGAAGAAAAATCTATTTTTTTATTTATTTCATTTGTTCCATGATCGGAACTAAGCAATACTAATCTGCTCTGTTAAGCATAAATAAAATAAATAGATCAGAGAACTATAATGCGGATTATGGAATATCCATTTTGACAAGAAACTATCTATATGTTGAAATGAGCCAATTATGCAACAAAAAAATAATTGATCATATTGAGAAATCGATGTCTTACTCCATAGGTTTGAGGGAACAAGAGAACAATAGTCTGACAAATATTTGGTTCGATCCGATTCAAGTACGAATTCAGTTGCCACATCAAATAGAACCCAACCCACCATCGATTTGATAGGATAAGGTATATACCCAGCCCATTCAATGCTAAGCATAATGAGTATAAGGGCCTCAAAATAATCATTGTTCCACAAATAGTCCATTCATATTATTATAATGTATATGTAACGAGTATAGTTTAGTGGTACAAGTGCGATTGGTTCTATTAACAACTTAAAAAGTTAAGGGGTCTCTTAATTTATTTTCATACTCCAAACAAAAACTTTATTTCTTAAAAGGGTTTAATCCTTTTACCTCTCACTAGCATATTTGAGGAAGAATATACATTCTCAAAATTTGTATCCAAAGTCCAATTAGAAATTTTATTTTCTAAATTTAATAAGAAAATTGGATTATGTATATGGAGTCATGAAACATAATTTTGGAATTGGATTAATTCCTCCAATTGAATGAGTATGAATAAAGGATCTATGGCTGAAGATACAAAAGTGTATTTCCAATCGTAACTAGATCTTCAATTTTTGTGTTGTAAAAGGGAAATTGAAACCATACAAGTTAGAAAAGGGTGGTTTTGGTTTACTAGAACCATCAGCATATTGTTTCAGCTCGGTGGAAATCCAGTTCTTTTCCTCAGGTTCCTACGTGTGGAAATAGGGAACGAAGTAACTAGACTAGACGGATTTGGTATAATCCCTCTCCTCTAGAGGGATAGGGATCATCTAGTAAGCGAGTAGTTTTGGATACATTCATACAGAAAGGCTGACGTAGATGTTATGGACCTATTTTTTTTTCTCTAGGAATACATCAATCTTCCATAAAAGAGCTGAATGAAATCAAAATTTTACGTTCGGTTTTGAATTAGAGACGTTAAAAGTGATCAAGTAACCTTGACTATAACCCCTAGCCTTCCAAGCTAAGGTTGCGGGTTTGATTCTTGCTACCTGTTCTATATTTCTTATTATGCATTATACATACATGTACCATCAATTTTGATATGCATCCTTTCTTAATTCCCTAAAATATTTTCTTTTTTAATCGAAGCAAAAGAAAGTAAGAATACAAAAAGGAAAGTAGGAATGAAAAGCGTCCATTGTCTAATGGATAGGACAGAGGTATTCTAAACCTTTGGTATAGGTTAAAATCCTATTGGACGCACTTTATTTTCATCTAACTATTTTTCAATGATTACTCTTGTCCTACAAATAAAATATACTAAGAATATAATAAAAGTGAGAAATCTATGTTTGTTCTTGAAATAAAAACAGTTGGATCTGTTCTTGAATAGCTTCCTTCAAAAGAAATTCTACTTGCTCGGTCGTCGGTGAATGTCTTGGTGGAAGATATAATTTCTTGAAATTTAGGTTTATTATTTTTTAAGTAGCTACATAACTGACTAAGAAATTTCTTTACTTGTCCAATTTCTAGTAGATCAAAGATATCCATTCGCTCCGGTATAAATAGTAGCTATCTGTTCTTCCACTACGAGAGGGTCTGATTGGGATTGTTTAAGCAACTCGTGTAATCGTTGACCTCTTGCCAATTGATTCTGAGTAGCTTTATCGAGATCAGAAGCGAATTGTGCAAAGGCTTCCAACTCTGTAAATTGTGCTAGTTCCAATTTTGATTTGCCGGCTACTTGTTTCATGACTTTAATTTGAGTTGCAGAAAACAGAAATACCCACACTAATAGATCGACAGAAAAAAATATTTGTTCATCTGTAATGGAAATTACATTAGTAGGAATATAAGCTGAAACGTCTCCAGATTGAGTCTCAACTATCGGTAAAGCGGTCATGCTTCCTTCATTTAGACTAGAATTTGATTTAGCGGCTTTTTCCAAAAGTCGTGAATGCAAATAAAAAACATCTCCTGTCACGATCGGGAAGAGCAAAGCAAACATAGCATGGCCAAAAATGAACCAACCCCTTGGATGCTACAAAAAAAACGTCATCAGATTTCAAAATAGCCCGATTTAATTCAAAAATTTTCACCTAATTGAGCAAGCCTAGCATATTTTTTTTCAGTCGGAGGATCACTATAAGTGAAAAGCTGATAACAATTATCATAGGATTGATATGGATGGTTTTAAGTCTATTGTTTTCCATGCCGAATCGACAACTGCCTCTAATGAATGATTGCTCGACAGCCAAGGCAGAGAACACAACAGATGAATCCCCTAGACAGATACACCTATTGTTAATAGAAGAGTTAATCCAAGAAGCAAGCAGCACATAAAGCAGAGCGAGCTGTCAATGTCATACCATTGATTGAAGCGACTCCATATGTTTTTACGTAAGCTTATACCCTTTTAGTAAAGCATGTACGCAAGACTTGCTGAGCTTATTCATGTGACAAGACATCGCAAAAGTAGTCCGTCGCCGAAAAAAGTCACTAGTTAAAGTATACAAGTTGCTTACACCCCCGATTGATGGCTTCCGCAGTCGACCATTTGATAGGCACTGTTCCTTAATATACTCAACTACTAACAGGGCAAGGATGTAATGACAAGGAGTTCCAGAACCCTTCTAAGCTACTAGAGAATTGCATTTACCTCAACATACATAGATCCGGGATTGATTATAGAAGTGAGCAGAGAGAACCCGAGGCGCGGGCAGGAAGATATGCTATAGGTGGAGTAGTCGCTCTGGAGCAGGTTCTTCCACTGGATCAATGCATGTATGAACCCTAAACAAATCCTGAGCTGAGGGTCTAGTCCAGAAAAAACCCGGCGGAGGTTAGCTTTTTGGTGGGAAGCATAATTAGCTACAGCACAGGAAGAAATGCCCTACCAATGAATGAATAGATTAGTCTACTAATGAATATGTCTTCAATCTATTGATGAATATACAATGCCGTCTGGTTTGATATCCAATACTTAATAGTCTTATATATCCAATACTATAGACACAAAAAAGAAAGATATGTCCCATGGTAGGAATAGGATATGTCTCTCTCCACTAAGGAAGAGAGAGAGCTAAGGATTGGATAGAGTTTGATAGATCTTTTATAAGGATAGAGCGGAGCAACATAAGTATTCTATAGAACAAAAAAAGGCATCCAGGGCCAGAAGGTAAGCGCATCTAGTTCTATTTAGAGCCCAGTTCCTGCTAGCAGCGTTTTCAATCCATCAGGGAAGTAAGATACCACCGATTATTTATTTCAAAGATAAAATAGTGTTGGCCGCCACAGATTCACCGATCCTATCCCTATTTCATGTATCAATCGTGGGCTTTCGTTTATCATCCCGATCGTTTTTTTTATTCTAGTAAAAATAATATATTATGTATAAGGTTTGTATAAAGTAGCTTTGTCTATACAAGCCATAGACTAAAGCCTAAAGTCTCTTAATGTAGTCGAGAAGATTGCACCCCACCTGAAAAAGGTAGAATGATCACACTTCATAAAACTCATCTCCAAGAGTAGCACAAGGTTGTTAATAAATAATAAAATATAATATCTAGACTGTCCTGAACTACTTGTAGAAACATCACAAAATATAAGCTTTGCCCCACATAATACATTACAATCTTTCATCATTATTCTAGAGATTATTGATTAATGAAAAAATTGAATCTTGTGAAAATTTATTTCTCTCTTGTTGTTAGGTGCTCTATGTTCAATTCTTGCTCCACACATGAACGTGAGTCCTAAAGAATCTTCATAAGAATTTGAGCTTTGTTCGTGTTGTCACACTCAAAAATTTTGCCACACCTCTTCTTTCAAATCTACCAAATAGCACATCTAAATGTAATTCTTACCAGTTGTGTAAGAGACCTCTTTCTTGAGAAGTTTTGCATAAGTATTTCTAATTCATGATGCAAGTTTGGCCATGGTAGACTTTGAAGATCAAATCGGTTCAAGATCTCCTTCCATACTCAAGAAGAATAATCACAAGCAAAATAGAGATGGTCAACACTTTCTTCCTTTTGCATACACAAAGAGCACTGATTTACAATATAAATACCTCTTTGCTACATATTATCCATCATAGGAAGTTTGCCAAAAACGACCTACCATGTACACAAGGAATGTCGCTGTGAGCATGGTCTATCCCATGTCCAACTACTTGGGATTCACTTGTTGTTTCGTTGTCTAATTTGGTTCCATATAGATGTAGCATTAAATTTTTCATTATCATAAAGCCAAATAAGCATATCTGAAGAATTGTTTTTGATCGGAATAGCCCTAATAGTCAGCCAAAGTAATAACATGTTAGGGGAGGGAGGGTTGGAAAGACACCATGTACCATTGTCAATAAATTCATAAACCTTATAATCTTTAGGAGCCCCCAGATCCTATCATACTCTATCACCAAATAACTAAAATATATTTTTTTTATTCACCCAAGGGTCATACCACATATTAATATTGGTTCCATAAGAGATCACATAAGAAATGTTGTTACTTAGCTATCTCCTTGCCTTCAGAATTTCTTTCCAAGTAGCAGAATGAGATATTTTTGTGGATTTTCCAGATTGATTCCTTGGTTATGTACCTAGCAAAAACCCATTGTGACCATAAGGAAAACTTATTTTGTAAACTATCCCACAATTGTTTTACCAGACAAGCTTTATTCCAATTTCTAATATGTTGTAGATTCAGCCCCCCTTCATCCTTTGGTTTGCAAATGTTGCCCTAATTCACTATGTGCATTGCCTTACCATCTATGCCATTCCAGAAAAAGTTCATAAGTAATTTATCAATATCGTGGAGAAGCCCAATAGGTAGAAGGAATGTATGAGACCGATAAATAGAATAAGAGATCAACACATATCGAATAAATTCAAGTTGTCCAACTTTAGAAAGAAGCCTATTTTTTCAAGAGAAAATTCTTTTCTTAATGTTTTGGTAGGATAGGCTGACAGGAGACTTTGTTGATTCCAGTGGATATAAGTGAGAGACCCAAGTAAGAACCGGTAAACTTCTTTTAGCAACTCCCAAAGTTTGAGTAATATAGTCCTTATCATCAATATAAGCACCCACATATACTTTGCTATTTGCATGGTTTAGCTTAAGACCAGAAACTATACCAAATTTATTAAGAATATCTATCAGATTACTCATAGAAACTGGATCATCCTGAAGGAAGATAATAAGGTTATCAGCAAATGTTATGTGAGAGATATGAACAGAACCATAATATGGTACCTTAATTTTGTCATTGGAAACTGCCTCTTCCAATATACAACTGAGTCCTTCCATCGCAATGGTAAAAAGATAAGGTGATAATGGATTGCCTTGTCGAATGCCATTCTTACTCCCGAAGAAGCTAATAGGTGAACCATTGAAGAGAATAAAAAATTTTGGAGTTTCCAAGCAACATTGAATCCATTTAACCCAGTGTTGAGGGAAGCCCATATTATGGAGCATCATGTAAATAAAATGCTTATTGACTAAGTCAAAAGCCTTTCATAAATTAGCTTTAAAATAGATCTTTTTTTCCCCTTATTTTTTAGTGCAAATCCTTAGCCAAATCATCAGCAAGAAGGACATTATGATGAATAATTCTCCCTTTAAGAAAAGTAGTATGATTATGACTAATGACCTTATTCATAACCTTTTGTAGTCTATCTGCAAGCACTTTAGAGATAACCTTATAAATAAAGTTGCACAGTGAAATAGGACGATAATTCTCCAATGAATCAGCTCTATCATTCTTGGGCACTAAAGAAATAAAAGTGTAATTCATTTCTTTAAGGATATGACCTGATGAAAAAAAATGTCGATAAGCTTTTATGACATCATTGCCTACAATAGACCATGCAATTTGATAAAACTCAGTTGGAAATCCATCTGGACCAGGGCTTTTGTGCCTCGGGGACTTAAAAACAACTCTCACAGTTTCATCATCCGTTATTGGGGCATTAAGAAGAGAAAGAGCATCAAAATCAAGTCGTCTTGTGGGCCGAACATGAATACTATTAGGCTGCTCCTCCTGATTGAGTAAGGATAAAAAAATTGCTTGATGTAATTTTTAACCTCATCCAAATCCTCAATAAGATTACAATCTAGACCTTTACATTTTTTGATGCGATTAGTAGCCCTTATGGTAGCAATAACAGCATAGAAAAACTTAGAATTGGAATCCCCTAGAGTAAGTTAATGCTGTCGAGACTTCTATTTCAAAAAGTATTCCTCTTGGTTCAAAGCTTACATAAAGTTATTTCTAGCGGCAGCCTCTTTGTATATAGGATTCGCATCCAAAGGTTAAAGATTTAGCTCGCTTTGCACTGTCATAAGTTATTTCTTACATAACTGAACCTATTGGTAATATTTCCAAATGCAGTTGAATTCCACTCCTTAAGTGATGCTTTGAACGCTTTTAGTTTTTGACATAGGATGTAAGGGGGAGAACCAAACACATTAATGTTCCAAGCTGACTTAATAACTTTAAGGAACTAAAGGCGAATACTCCACATATTAAAAAATTAAAAGGTTCTTTGTCGCTGGGTATTGCTTTATCTGAGTGTATATGCATAATAGAGTGATCCGATAATAACTTAGCACTATACTCAAGAAGTGGATCTAGGAAAATTGCTAACCTTTCCTGATTAATCAAACATCTGTCAAGTCGAGCCATAATTTTTCTGTCAGCAGCACTTTGATTATTCCGTGAGAACCAATCACCTATAGATTTCATGTCAGTCAATGCAGTAGTATCTATACAATCATTAAAACTATGAAGCTAACACCGAGAACAATCCAAGGTACTGTAGGATAACTATTTGCAATGCTAACCAGATCACGCCATAGAGCATTCCTGTCAGACATATTGTTAGAAACATAAATACCGATAATATTGAATTGACATCCAGTCTATTTATCCTCTATCTTAAGATGAATGAATTGATTAGTAGCAGAAATAAACCAAACAGTAACAAGGTTAGGATGCCATAAGACCCAAACTCAACCATAAGTATCCTGAGAATTATTAGTAAAAAGTTCTGCCTTAGGCCATATTAAATTCTTCTAAACTCGAACATGATGAGTTTTAATTTTTGTTTCCACAAGAATAATAATATCACATGTAGCAGATCAGATTATTCTATTGAGCTCCTGATATTTCTCAGGCTTATTAAGTCCACGAACATTCCAACAGATTATTTTCATCAATACTAGATAGAAGGAAGAACATGCAACTTTGGGAGGACATTACCATCCTTTTTTTTATCCTTTGATTTTGCATGGTCCTCTCGCATAATATATTTATCTTTTAATCTTTTATTTCACCTCATCCACAGCTTGCAAATGTTTAAATTTTTACGTACCTTGAGGCAAGGAGTCCTGAATAGCAGGATGTGTCGAAGTGCGATGAGTTTGGTGAGGTGCAATGTCATGGTTCACAAGAGGTTGTTGAGATACAATTTCTTGATTATCTGAAGGAATGATTCGTAAAGGCGAGGTCGTTCTTGGGGAGTGAGAACCATGGGAAGCCCCTGTAGTGGAAGTCTATGATATAATAAGAAAAGATGAAAGTCCTAACTTGTCTTTCTCCTATTCGTGTCACTGCCCCAATGATTCAGAGTACTCATTCATCTTCTCCGCCACCGTCACTGTTGGCACTGGAGTATCAGTGCTCGGAATAGTGGTAGCAACCCCATGCTGAGGCTCTTGACGTGATCGATAGACCTGTGTGATTTTTTGTGAAGGCTGCTGGCAAGCACCATTTGCATGTCTAAAAGATAGACAAATCTTACATCGTTGTGGCTTCCAAGAATATGAAACTGTCACCTTTCGGATGCTCCCATCAAGATCACGGTAAAAAGCTTCATTCAATAGTTTCTCATTAAAAGAAACCATTATACATGCTCTAGCAAAAGTCAATCTCATTTGCGAAGCTATTGCCTTATTAATATACAATGACTATCCCAGGGTATTGCAAAAATTTGCAATAAAATGACAACCCCAAAGATGTAGCGGAAGTCTATGGAAAGAAACCAATATTGGGATAGACTGTAGACTGTAGACTGTTAACTCCAATCGCACATCAGGTGCCCAATGTCGTAGGATCATTGGATGACCACAGATAGTCCAAAATCCTTCCAAGACCTATTGTAAATCTTCTTCAGAGTAGAGATTACATATAAAAAATCCGTTATCCAACATATGAAGATCAAATGTTGATATTCCCCATCCAGTCTTGATGAATGAGGATAATGAAAAAAAGGATGTTCTGAGTCCAATCACATAGCCCACAATTGCTATGGACCATGTCTCAATCAATTCGTCAGAGTCAACAGTCTCATACATAATAATCTTCTAATCAGCCTGTACTTCTGGAGCAAAAAAATCTAGTCGAAGATCTGGACTACCAACTGAAGCCTTGAAGAGGCTACTCCAAGGCCGAGGATCTCGGGAAATGGGAGCAGGGGGTCATGATCTAGAGCGTGAATGACCTTTGGACTGGTTCATTGAAGGAACATCCCGCCGAGAAGAAACTAGCGGTGGAACATCCTGGTGTGAAACTGGCCCAAGCCGCTGGGGAGGAACTAGCGGTTGCTGGAGAGGAGCAACCCCCTCCCGCTGTGAAGTAACTAGCGACTGCTAGAGATGAACCAGCGGTTGCTGAAGAGGAGCAACCCCTCCCACTGTGAAGGAACCAACGACTGCTGGAGAGGGGCATTTCGCTGTGAAGCAACCAGTGGAGGTCGTTGGGAAGAAGTTAGCGGAGGAGCATCCCACTGGAACAAAGGAGCGGTATGCGAAGCAGAGTTTCACGTTTGGCCGCTCGCATCTATGGCGTCTCTCGCCCTAGAGACCGCCAGCAGCCTAGGTGTCACGGGCTTAGGTGAATTTACCTAAGCCGTGCAGTACCCATGCGTGTCCGTCTGCAAAGGTCAGCCCTCCCTGAGATCTCCTAGAGTCTCTTAGACTTACAAAAGAGAAAACGAGCCAGAAGAATCAATTCCCATGGGATCCATAAGCAACTGCTCAAGCAAACACTTTCTAAAGCTAGATACAAATTATATCCATGGACATTATAAACTCAAGAGGTTACACACAAAGGATAATGGTCCATTACAGATCGAAGTCCCCACAAGTACTTATAAAACACACTCATATTTACAAGCCAAAATTGGCCACAAAGAAACTAAAATAAGGCTGCTAAGCCTACTGCAAGTTCGCTACTTGCTGTATAAGGTATGTATACAAACCAAAGGACACGGACAAACATGAGCATTTCATCGAACACATTGTTTACATTGTTGTCTGTGACATAGGGGAGAAGAAGCCACCACCCTTCCCACACTTGAATCACCGATTGCAAAACCAACCATCACCCTTTCCACGCCTGATTTGCCATAGGATCGTAAAGCAACAGTGAACCCAGCACCAATCGCAGCGCAGCCGCCACCGTTTCCCGCCCTAGAGGCCGTCCCGCGCCTAAGGGAGAAGAAGACACTGCCCTTCCATGCCTAAAATCGTCGATTGCAGAAGCGATTGCCGTCCTTCCATGCCTGGAATCACCGATCACAGAAGCGACCATCGTCCTTCCATGCCTGAATTCATCGCAGAACGATCGTAGAGGAGAAATCGCCCAAGGGAGCAATCGCCCTCTGCTACTCGCTCATCGTTCGGTAAGGAAAGAGGCTGTCGTCCCCAGCACCGATCGCAAGCGCAAGCACAAGCAGAGCATAAGCGCAAACAGAGCACGAGCACAAGAGAAAGCTGTCACTTTGCCTTCGGAGAAGCGCCCCTGTCTCATTGAATGAATTGATTGGTTAGTGAAAGAACTGACGATTGTTAGAGTTTCAATTTGCTCTTGGTGGTGTGAGATGCTGGGCTTTCTTCCAGTCCATGCTTATTATCTTATGTGATTTTCTTGCTCTGAACCAATCCAGAAAGTAATGAATGTTATGGGGCTATTATCGTTGGTAGCTACTAGTGTGTTTCGGGTAGAAATGGTAACTCGTAAGGATTTTCTTTATTACAAATGGACAAATATGTTCGGAAACAGAGTTCTTTATCGCAGAATTGGATTGATTCTACTCTAATGGATGGAGCTTTCGAAAGAGAGGAAAAGATCGCATTCAAGAACTCTTGCACTGGGAATGAAACTTACTGCAAGAATCTATCTCAAGGAAGCAAACTATGCATTTAGCATCTCTTCCGCTTTTGACATTTGGGCACCCCTGCTTCAATTCCTGTAATTCTACTGATCAGAAACCCAAGGCAAAAACAAAGGACGACATATACATGCCATATGCATCAAGATCAGCCCATCTGAGGTGGGAGTGAGGAATGGGATCTTTCCTTGGAATTTGAAGCGATGACCAGGGAGCACGAAGATCCCCCAAATGCATAGTTTCTCCTCCAACATCTCTCCCATCGTATCCTTAATATGTTTTTTCTTATAACATGTTATCTTATATTTTCTTTTTCTTTTTGGAACGATCCAGCTCGAAAATCGATTTCTTTCCACAATTTTTGATTTCAGGGAGGAGACCCTATCTTGAGTGAAGAAAAGACACTGGTATTTTCTTATGAGAAAGACTCGCGGTTAACTTTCTCTTATTATCTATTTTCTATGACTTGATTCCGCTTGACCCTTCTTTCTCCGGTAAAGAAACTTGAACTATCACAAGTTACATAGTCTAAGCCGTATGTATAGTTTCGATCCTAGCCTTTTTTCTTCGCTAATAGGGACATACACTACTGTGAGTCAGACCTATCCAAAAAAGAAAGTGAGGAAGTAATCCTTTGAGGTATAGCCCGCCTCGACTCATCCGGATCTTAAAAAAGAAAAGCATAAGCATCGGATTGAATATTGAATGAACACAAGATGACACGAAGAAGTAAGCTAACGTCACACGCAACGAACACTGGACTCCATAGGGGCACCGAACTACGGAATGCATGTAGTTGCTTGTTTTCTCTGTTGTTGTTTAAGTGGATGATGAAAGAATGAATCAGTACAATGAGAGGTTTGTCGTAGGATCAGATGTGAGATTCCATTCTTGCTTTCCTACAAAGTAAACAAACAAATAATTCTTTAAACGAAACTCCCCTTTCCTCACGCCGAAAAAGAAAAGAAATCCTAATGAATTGACACTATCCTTGAAAACGATGAAGCCAGGAACTACCTTCCCGTTAGCGCAACTGATTGCTTCTTCTCTCTATCTCCTATCTCGCATTAAGCGAGTTTAGCACAGTCTAGTCAAATCAAACCGATTAACCGAGTTGTAGCTCCAACTTCCCTTACTCGAACTGCTTCCTCATCCAGTCTAACTGCTCACAATATTTGAATTAAAGAAAAATAGAGCTCTTTATAAGAAATTAATTGATCAGTTGGGTATTCGAGAGTTAAAAAAAAATCGTTAATTAAATCGTTTGAATTAGTATAATAGTTATTAGATTTTTTTATTTTGATGAATCTCTTACTTTTTTGAGGAATTCATGAAATAATGAATTAAGGAAGAAAATATTTGATTGTACCAGCTAAATTTTTTTTTTTTATGATAGTTAATATGGATCCTTATCACCCATCAATGCATGCTGTTCTTCAACTTATCGTTATTCTCGATGGTGAAGATGTTATTGATTGTGAACCCATATAGAACTATTTATATAGAAGGATGGAAAAAATAATAGAAAATCAAATAATTATACAATATCTATCTTATGTAACGTGTTGGGATTATTTAGCTACTATGTTCATAGAGGTAATAACGGTATCATCCCAACAATTGATACAGCATCGGTCTAGATTATGTGGGTGATGATATGTGTGACATACTGTATAATCTTTTCTAGATTATTATTATTGACATATTCTCACATTATATTATTTATTTTATATATATATATATATATATATATATATATATTGTGATGTCTTTGATTCTATGCAATGGAAAGATCGTGATGAGATCATGATAATGAGACTGATTTACCTTTAAATACAAACCCTAAATAATCTCGGTCATAGGTTACTCGAGAGACGTCGAGATAACCGGACAAGCTGGTGTACTATATACTTGTTTATATAGTAAAGGTGACTGGTCTCATAGCTACTTGTGTGAGGATACTAAAGGTATAGTACATGTGCTCATTAGAGAGTGAGTTCACTGATTGATCCACTAATAGAATTCTCGATAGTTAATAATACATATCGTTAGATAGCGATTCCATAGTCCCAATTGTGTGTCTGGTCCTTAGACTTAAGATATCAAGGATGTCTTATTTGAGTACTCATTTCTTTGATGCCAAACATACTGATCTAGTACAGCTAATGATATAGATTTTTAGCCAACATTACAAATACAATTGAGTGTCAACAGAGGATCATCTACTCTCAATATCACGAGAGGAATATCTATATGTTATCGCTCAGACAAATCCTTCGTTGGGGTTGTTCGGATTGAGAGAGGAATTCTCTGAGATAATCCAATTTAGAGTGAGACTCGAACGAACTCTGTATGAGGCCTGATAGTACCATGCCCAATATACGATCTTTAGGATATTAGATGGATGAAGGACTATAGATACACTATAACTAAGGATAAATAAGTCCAATTGATAAGATCTCCTATATTATTTGGGAACTATGACGTAGTGGCCTAGTACATCCATAGTTGATGAGTTGAGTGAATTGTTATGAGATAACAATTCACTGAGTTAGAAGGAGTTTTGACAAGTAGGACTCACGGCCAACTCGGTATTGGACCTAGAAGGTCATATACATATGGTGGATGTTTCAATGAATAAAGAGTTGCATACGAATTATCTAATTAGCCTATATTCTTATTAAATGAGACCTAACATGATGGGCTCCTTACATGAGGCTCAATTAGAGACCAATTGAGATTATTGGATAGAGATTCAATAATCTAAGTTTAGTAGCTAATTGAATAGAGATCCAGTACTCACTAAGATATGATCCATTAGGGTTTTATGGTAGCTCTCTGTAAATAGAAGGTAGGTATGACACAATAGTGATAGGTTGTACCTTTGGTCGCCCCCTCCTATTCTCCTTCCTCCCTCATATTCTTAGCGGACCAACCCTTCCCTACTACGAGAGGGTATTAAAGAAGATAGGTGATCTTTTTTCATGAGTGCTGAAAGAAGGTACGTAAGAATTATATGTTTTAGGCTACGATTGGAAGAGCATCGTTGTAATGATCCATCGTGTGGATACCACTAGAGAGGATGATGCTTAACCTTCTTCATCCTCTCTATAGAGGGAAGGGGGGGAGGGGGGGAGGGGGGGTGGTGGTGGGGGTGAATTAGTTGCTAGTTAGTTATAAGTGCCCTACAATCTAATCATGTGAGTGATGACATATGTGATATACTGCACAATCTTTTTGGATTGTTATTATTAGTATACTCTCATATTATATTATTTGTTGCATATATATTGTAATGTCCTTAATTCTGTGCAATGGAAAGATCGTGATGAGATCATAATAATGAAACTGATCCACCTTTAAATGCAGGCCCTAAATAATCTCAATCATAGGTTACTCGAGAGAGACATCGAGATAACCAGACAAATCGGTGTACTGTATACCTATCTATATAATAGAAGTGATTAGTCTCATAGCCACTTATGTGGGGACACTAAGAGTATAGTACATGTGCCCATTGGAGAATGAGTTCACTAATTGATCCACTTATCGAATTCTAGATAGTTAATGATACCTATTGTCAGACAATGATTCTAGAATCCCAATTGTATATTTGATCCTTAGACTTGAGACACCAATGATGCATTATTTGAGTATTCCTTTCTTTGACGCCAAACATACAGATCTAGTATAACCAATTATCTGGATTTGTAGCCAACATTATAAATGCAATTGAGTGTCAACAGAGGATCACCCACTCTCAATATCATGAGAGGAATATCCGTATATTATTGCTCGGACAAATCCTTGGTTGGGGTTATTCCGATTAAGAGAACTTTCTAAGAGAATCTTATTAGAGCGAGACTCGGATGAACTCTGTATGAGGCTTGACAGTATCATACCCAATATACGATCTTTAGGATATTAGATGAATGAGGGACTATAGATACACAATAAGTAAGGATAGATAAGTCCAATTGATAAGATCCCCTATATTGTTTGAGAACTATAACGTAGTAGCCTAGTACGTCCATAGTCGATAAGTTGAGTGAATTGTTATGAGATAACAATTCACTGAGTTAGAAAGAGTTTTAACAAGTATGACTCACGACCAGCTCGGTATTGAGCCTAGAGGGTCACATACATATGGTGGATGTTTCAGTGAGTAGAGAATTTGATATAAGTTATCTAATTAGCCCATATTCTCATAAATAAGATCCAACATTGATGGGCTCCTTACATGAGGCCCAACTAGAGACCAATTGAGATTATTGGATAAAGATCCAATAATCCAAGTTTAGTGGCTAATTAGATGGAGATCTAGTACTACTAAGATAGAATCCATTAGGGTTTTATGGTGGCTCTCTGTAAATAGGAGGTAGAGATGACACAATAGTGATAGGTTGCACCTTTAGCCGCCCCCTCCTATTCTCCTCCCTCCCTCATATTCTCAGTGGACTAGCACTTCCCTACTACGAGAGGGTATTGAAGAAGATAGGTGATCTTCTTTCACGAGTGCTATAAGAAGGTACACAAGAGTTATAAGTTTTGGATTGCAATTAGAGGAGCATCGCTGCAATGATCCATCGTATGGATACCACTGAAGAGGATGACGCTTGACTTTATTCATCCTCTTCATCTGGATTTGAAATTTTAGGGGTATACGATCATAGTTTTTGGTTTTGCATCGTTTGAAATTGCATCCTCTCCATTTGGACCTTCTTCATCCTCTCCTTCTTTATCCTCGTATTCTTCATCCTCTCATGTATCGTAACTTTTGTTTTACAAGTTTTTTGAGCACCAATCTTTGCACGATGATTTGATATATATAGGAAAACTTTTTTATTTTCTTTCTTCCGCTATACATGTGATGCTCCCGCTATGTTTCCCAACATTAACATTAGTGATATAGCAAATTTAACTAATCTTAAAAGTTTGATCAATAAATCCGTATGAAAAATGCAATTAGCAAAAGGAGCAAGTAAGGGTTGCGAGTATGTAAATCAGAATGCAACAACAAATCAAGGCAAGAGAAAGAATGCAAACTGATTTATAGTGGTTCGATCGTTCCAACCTACGTTTACTTTCGATTCCTCTTCCCTCGAGGCTACCGACTTTCACTACCGATCTTCTTTCCAACAAGCGAAGATCAACTACACTTGTTACAACTCTTCTCCTTTTAACAAGCTCAAGAGAGGACCTCTATACTCACTCTTTAACAGGAGACCTCACACCTTCTACAACTGATAATCACTTCTAAACTCAAGTAGAAGGAAGAGACTCAACTAATGCTCAAAGAGAGTACAATCCAAACAAACTTCACAACTTGTTTCTTGCACTAATTCAAGCCTTTGTGAGGGTATTTATTGTACCTCAGCGAGAGCATCACATACATAGTAGAAATCAAAACAAATACTAGTTTCCCACGCAGATCAAATCATTCTGCAAAATATTGAGATCGTGAGAAAATCATAAAAATAAAAAAATTGTGATACGTGAAAGAATGATTTTACCTAAGGAGATCGTATATCTCTGTATTTCCAGATCCAGATGAAGAGGATGAAGGAGGTCAAGCGTCCTCCTCTCTAGCAGTATCTACATGATGGATTTTTTCAGTGAAACTCCTCCAATCTGATCTCACAACTCTTGTATAGAAAGAGGGAGGAGAATAGGAGGGGGAGGCCAAGGTTGTAGCCCATCAATCATGAGTCTCCCCTCCTATTTATAGAGAACCACCAAAAACCCTAGGGCTCCTGCCTTAGTGAGTATTGGATCGCCATCCAATAACCCACTAATCTTACATTATTGGATCTCTATCCAATAATCTCCTTACGCCTCTAATTGGGCCTTAAGCAAAGAGCTCATCAACATAGGGTCTCATTTAATAAGAATAGGGGCTACTTGGATCTTCATTCAATCCTTTATCTACTGAAGCATCCACCATATGTGTGTGACCCTTCAGGCCCGATACTAAGCACTGTGAGTCGCTCCTATCGAAACTCCTTATGATATAGTGAATTATTATCCCCATAATAATTCACTTGACTTATCGACTATGGATGTACTAAGCCACTACGTCATAGTCCCCAGACGATATGGGGGGATCGAATCCATCAGATATATCTGTCCACAGTTACTATATATCTATAATCCCTTATGCAACTAATATCCTAGAGACTGTATATTGGACATGGTATTGTCAAGTCACATACAGAATCAGTTTATCTTGCTCTAATCAAATTCTATCAGAGAACTCTTTCTCTCTCAATCCGAATGACCCTGACCAGGGATTTATCTGAGCAAGCACATAGGAGATATTCCTCTCATGATACCGAGAGTGGATGATCCTTTATTGACACTCAATTGCCTTCGTAAGGTTAGCTACCAATCCTGATAACCAACTACACTAGATTTGAAACTTTCCAAACCTGTAAGTCTAGCGTCAAAGAAAGAAGTACTTATACAAGCATCCTTGGTGTCTCAAGTCAAAGGACCAGATACACAACTAGGAGTTTGGAATCGCTACCTGACGTTAGGTATCATCAACCATACAACATTTCATAAGCAGATTAATCAGTGAACTCATTCTCCAATAAGCACATGTACTATATCCTTAGTGTCTCTACATAAGTGGTTATGAGACTAGCCACCTCCATCATATGGATGAGTATATAGTAAATCGATATACCCGATTATCTCGATATCCCTCTCGAGTAACCTATGATCAGGATTATTTAGGATCTGTGTTTAAAGGTGAATCGATCTCATTATCGTGATCTCATCACGATCTAATTTCCATTACATAGAACCAAAGACATCATAATATATATACTATAGATAATATAATGTGAGAATATGCTAATATTAATCATAAGCAAAAAGATCGTACAATATATCACACGTGCCATCACTCACGTAATTGGTTTGTAGGACACCTATAACCAGTAATCTCCCACTTGACCTAAAGCCAATCACCTATATGTCTGATCCCCATCAGACCCCTGTGATGCTTAAATACAATCTGAGCTAGTGGCTTCGTCAATGGATCTACAATGTTACTTTCAGATGGGACTCTTTCCATTTCTATATCTTTACGGGTTATGATCTCTCTAATAAGTAAAACCTCCTTAGAACAATTCTCATTAGACTTGGGTTCCCTTGCTAGAGCTATCGCCCTGTCGCTGTCGCTATATATAGGAATCAACTTCATGCTACTTGGAATGATTCCCAAATCCCTGATGAACTTCTTCATCCACACCCCTTCTTTTGCTGCTTCTATTGTAATAATGTATTCTGCCTCTATGGTCGAGTCAGTAGTAGTATCTGGCTTGGAACTCTTCCAGCTTATTGCTCATCCATTCAGGGTGAAAACATACCTTGAGTTTGATTTGCTATCATTAATGTCAGACTAGAAACTTGAGTCCGTGTAGCTCTCAACTTAGATGCTACCTTCTCCATATTGGTAAAAGATCCTTAGTCTTTCTCAAGTACTTAAGGATACACTTTACATTCTAGTGTTCTAAACCTGGATTTGCCTGATACATGCTCGTGATACTCAGAGAATATGTTATATCAGACCAGATACATAGTATAGCATATATGATAGACCTTATCATTGAGGCATAAGGTACCTTATCTATATATGTCTTTTCTTCAAGAGTTTTTTGGGACATACTCCTATAAAGTGATATTTCATATCTCATTGGTATGAGACCTCTCTTGGAATTCTTCATACCAAATCTTTTGATAATGGAGTCTATGTACTTAGGCAAGGACAAGCCAAGCATCCTCTTGGATCTATCTCTATAGATCTGGATCCCCAAAATATAGGATGCTTCCCCTAAGTCTTTTATGGAGAAGTTTCTGGATAGCCAAGTCTTTACTATAGAGAGCATTCATATATCATTCTTGAGAATTAAGATGTCATCCACATACAATACTAAGAAGGTGATAGCATTCCCACTTACCTTACTGTACACACAAGGCTTATCTTCATTCTTAACGAAGTTATAAGATCTTATCATCTCATTAAATCTTATATTTCAACTTCGGAAAGCTTGCTTTAGTCCATAAATATACTTGAGCAATTTGCATACTTTATCTGGACTCTCTCTGGATATAAATCCCTCTGGCTGTATCATATACACCTGCTCATCGAGGTTACCATTGAGGAATGTCATTTTGATATTCATCCGCCAGATCTCACAGTCATAGTATGCTACAATGGTCAAAAAAAATTTAATAGACTTAAGCATAGCTACAGGTGAAAAGGTTTTGTCATAGTCAACTCCTTATCTTTTACGATATCCTTTAGCTACTAGCCTTGCTTTATAAGTCTTTACCTTTTTATCTACTCCAATATTTTTTTTTGAAGATCCACTTGCGACCGATGGGTACGATACCCTCAGGTGCATCCACAAGGTTTCAAAGCTTATTAGAGTACATAGAATCCATCTTAAAATTCATGGTTTCTTATAACTTCTCGGAGTCTATACTCATAATAGCCTCCTAGTACGTCTAAGGATCAACATCTTGAGAATTCTCTCCACTGATATGTCTCACATATCTTTCAGGAGGGTGAGATACTCTACTAGACCTATGTAAAGTTAGAATCTATGTGTTAGGTACCTGAACAGACTCAAGCTCTGGAATGATGCTTGAGCTAGGTTCTCCAACCTTGCTCAATTCTATCTCACTCCCACTGTTTTCACCAAGAATATATTCTTTCTCAAGGAACACAGCTCTCTTGGCAACAAAGACCTTTTGGTCATCGGGATGATAGAAATAATACTCCAAAGTCTCCTTAGGGTATCCCATGAATGTGCATCATTCCGTCCTTGATTCTAACTTATCGAGGTTGTGTCTTCTAACGTGGGTAGGTCAACAAAACTCATCATGGACGACATCATGTCTAACAGCATGTGATTCCTTTTGATACACCATTGAGCTGAGGTGTATAAGGAGGTATCCACTGGGATAGAATCATATTGTCCCTGAGGAAATGAGTGAACTCCATACTTGGAACTCTCATCCTTGATCCGATCGAAGAATCTTAATACTTTTTCAATTTGGTTCTCTACCTCATTCTTATATTCCCTTAATTTCTCAAAGGCCTCAGACTTATACTTCATTAAGTACATGTGTCCATACTTAGAGAAATCATCAGCAAATGAAATGAAGTATGAGTAACCACATATAGCCTGAGTCGACATGGGACCATATACATCACTATGCATGAGTTCTAATAACTCAGTGGCTCTCTCTTTAGTTCCACTAAAAAGAGAGTTGGTCATCTTTCCACGAAGGCAAGGTTCACAAGTTGCATATGACTCATAGTCAAATGGATCTAAGTATCCATCTTTCAGCAATTTTTGAATCCTTCCCTCATGTATATAACCTAGCCTACAATGTCATAGGTATGCATTATTCTCCTCATCGCTTTCCTTCTTAGACATATTTATATTCATGATGTATCGAGAAGTGTCTAATGTATATAAGCTATTTATCAGGGTCCCTCTAGTGATGATCTCATCATCTATAATAATTGAACAACTATTGTTCTCAAAAACTAATTTATATCTACAAATTGTCAAACAAGAGATGGATATAATATTTTTGATAATGGAAGGGACAAAATATCATACATCTAATACAATAATAGCTCCACCAAGCAAATGTAGGATGACCTCCCCAACAACAATTGTAGCAACTCTTGCTCCATTACCCATCTTGAGGTCCATCTCGCATCTGGCCAATCTCGTAGGTCTTGTCAGAACCTGTAACAAATTGCAGATATAATAAGCACTCCCGGTATCCAATACCTATGTGTTTTCATGAAAATCTGACAAGTGAAGACTGATCATGAATATACCTGAAGCTTCTCCAAGCTTCTGTTTTCCCTTATTTGCAAGATAGTCCTTACAGTTCCTCTTCCAATGCCCATCTTAGTAGCCGCAGTGGAAGCACTATCTTTTATTCTTTGTTGGGTCTTTCTTTGGCTTCTCCTTCTTAATGGCACTCTCAACTTCCCTCAACATATTGAGGAGCTCAGGGGAAGTCACCTTAAACTTATGTTAAAATTTATGATGAAGTGAGAAAAGGAATCTAGTAGGGGATTGAAGTATAAGATCAACGCATAGGTTATCCTCCAGGACTATTCCTAGACCTGTCAATTTCTCGATCCACTCTATCATCTTTAGGACATGGTTCTCAATGATGTCTCTTCTGTCATCCTGGCTTGGAGGAGTCTCTTAGATATCTCATATCTTTGAGTTCTTCCCTGTTTCTCAAATAGCTAGTGAAGATAAAGAATGATATAATCTGCATTTATGCTCTCATATTGTCTCTGTAACTCAGGAGTCATGGAGGCCGACATGTAACATTTTGCTAATGTGGAATCATTTATATACTTGACATAACGAGCAATCTCATCCTTGCTTGCCCCTTCTTCCGACGTGGGGATAATTGTATTAAGGACGTATGCGATTTTCTCTGCAATGAGAATAATTCTCAAATTTCAGAGCCAATCTATATAGTTTAGACCAGTGAGGCGATTGACATCAAGTATGCCACTCAGGCAAGCGACATGTTTCTGATAAAACAAGATATAGCAAAAATAAATAACATGTAAGTTTTACAGAAAATAGTAATTAAGATATAAACTTCTATCTTAATGTATTTCTACTATTTTCCTAGCAAATCACGCGACACCCTCAATGCGTGAGACGAAAGTCTCCGACAGACTTCTAGTGGGGATTGGGATCCAATTGGCGTTTTAATACAACCTTGATAGACTCGACCAAATACACTAAGCCCAAAAGGTAGGCATCTCTTGCCAATCACAACTCCTTATAATTCATGTCACGTTCAGCCTCTAAATCATCATGTTCTCGAGAGACTCGAACAACCATGATATTCAGTTAAGTCATCACCATTGTTACAATATAAGTCTAATTTGATGATATGCCCTTGAGGGACTCGACCAAGCATACTATGTCCATAGGTCACCGGTGACATCTCTATGTCGTAGGCAATAACTCGATCACATAGATAGATGAGCCTCGAGGACTCAACCAACTCAACCTATGTCGTAATTCAATTTATTCCTATAATGATGGAAGGTCATGTGGATCAATCTTATTGTCTCACGCTTACAGACTTAATATTATTGTAGGAGTTTTTTATTTTGTATCGGTCTCCAAATATGTCGTGTCACACACATATATATTTAATATATATCTAAATTACATACAAATATATATATATATATATATATATATATATATATATATATATATATATATATATATATATATATATATATATATATATATATACATATATCTAGTAGGTATATATATACACATCACATATGCAAGTCACACCGGATGATCATGAGCCGTCACCTAATATGATTAAGCCTGAGCCAATGGGCCTAATCACTCACAATAGGATTTATGTGTGCATCAGCGCATCTTCATGCCCTATGATTGTTGATCTCGTCATCATCGGTTCTGTCGGATCATCGCATCACCATACGTCGTGATCTCCCGCCATAGAATCGTAGTAGTAGTAGTAGTAGTAGTAGTAGTAGTAGTAGTAGTAGTAGTAGTAGTAGTAGTAGTAGTAATAATAATAATAATAATCATAATCATAATAATAATCATAATTACACACATCATAATACATGGCTCATGATCATCCATCCATATCATACATCACATGTACATCATATCATATGTAGGATTACTAGATATATATAATAATTAATTAAATTATTTAACTAATTATTTTTCTAAAATTAGAACATGCTCGTAATTTCCAGAAATTGTTAAGGGTATTTTCATAATTCTGGATGAGAGGACAATCTTCAAATTTTCTACTATTATTAAGGGTATTTTTAAAATTCTGGAAGGGAGGATAGTCCTCAAAATTTCTAAAATTGTTGAGGGTATAATTATCTTTTTTCAAAAATATGCCCTAGCCCTCTTTGCCTTCACTATGCCGCCGTTGTGTGACCTCACCGGCATCGCCACCCTTGGTGGCCGCTCGCTTGACCACTAGTAGCACAACCGCTCCTTCACGCATCGGCGACACCACCTTTTGCAAGCGATTGCCCTGCATAAGGTCTTGGCTATAGCTGGCAGCCCCTGAAGGGTGCCTGCCACCCCTGCAAGGGGGCTGGTCGTGGTCGGTCACCCTTGCAGAGGGCCTGGCCATGGTCGGCCACCCCCTTTCCTCACTGCCTTCGCTGTGAAAATGCAGCAAGAACACGTAGAACAATTCTACACGATTCAATCTCATCACATGCAGTTTAAAACCAATCTTTCACATAAAAACCTTGGCTCTAATACTATTGTTGGGAAACCTCAGCGGAAGTATCACATGTGCAGTAGAAATCAAACGAAAAATCAGTTTCTCACGTAGACCAAATCGTCGTGCAAAAGATTGGGGTCATGAGAAAATCACAAAAACTAAAATATTATGATACGTGAAAGATTGATTTTACCTAGGGAGATCATATATCCTTGTATTTTCAGATCTGTATGAAGAGGATGAAAGAGGTCAAGCATCCTCCTCTCTAGCGGTATCCATATGATGGATCTCTGCAGCGAAACTTCTCTAACTCTGATCTCGCAACTCTTGTGTAAAGGGAGGGAGGAGAATAGGAGAGGGAGGCCAAGGCTGTAGCCCATCAACCATGAGTCTCCTCTCCTATTTATAAAGAGATACCAAAAACCCTGGGGCTCCTACCTTAATGGGTATTGGATCTCCACCCAATAACCTACTAATTTTGTATTATTGGATCTCTATCCAATAATCTCCTTAGGCCTCTAATTGGGCCTTAAGCAAGGAGCCCATCAGCATAGGATCTCATCTAATCAGAATAGGGGCTAATTGGATCTTCATTTAATCCTCTATTTGCTGAAGCATCCATCATATGTGTGTGACTCTCTAGGCCCGATATCGAGCTGGTCGTGAGTCGCTCCCATCACAACTCCTTCTGATATAGTGAATTATTATCCCTATAATAATTCACTCGACTCATCAACTATGGATGTACCAGGCCACTACGTCCCAATCCCTAGATGGTACAAGAGGATCAAATCCATTGGACCTATCTGTCCACAGTTACCGTGTATATATAATTCCTCATGTAACTAATATCGTAGAGATCGTATATTGGACATAGTAATATTAGGTCACATACAGAATCAGTTTGTCTTGCTCTAATCAGATTCTACTAGAGAACTCTTTCTCTTTCAATCCGAATGACCCTGGCCAGGGATTTATTTGAGCAAGCACATATGAGATATTCCTCTCATGATACCAAAAGTGAATGATCCTTTATTGACACTCAATTGCCTTCGTAAGGTTGGCTACCAATTCCGATAACCAACTGCACGAGCTCTGAAACTTTTCAAGCTTGTAAGTCTGGCATCAAAGAAAGGAGTACTCATACAAGGCATCCTTGGTGTCTCAAGTCAAAGGACCAGATACACAACTGGGACTATGAAATTGCTATCTGACATTAGATATCTATCATCAACCATACAACATTCTATAAGCAGATCAATCAGTAAACTTATTCTCCAATGAGCACTTGTACTATATATCCTTAGTATCTCCACTTAAGTAGCTATGAGACCAGCCACCTCCATCATTTGGATGAGTATATAGTACACCGATTTGTCCGGTTATCTCGATGTCCCTCTCGAGTAACCTATAACTGGGATTATTTAGTATTTGTGTTTAAAGGTAAATCAATCTCATTATCATGATCTCATCACAATCCGATTCCCATTGCATAAAACTAAGGACATCATAATATATATATTATAAATAATATAATATGAGAATGCCAATATTAATCATAACAAAAAGATCATATAGCGTATCACACATACTATCACTCACGTGATTGGCTTGTAGGGCACCTGTAACCAGCATTTATAGCCCCAAATGACTTCAAAATAGAGCTAAAATATTTAAATCATCGAAAAGTTTGGGATTTGGATGATCTTGCAGTTACAACTTTTGACACTATAATTTCAGACTTCCAAGCGATACTACTGTCGTAAACTTTAAATTTCGGGTGGTACTACCACCACCCTAAGTAGTACCACTACCTACATAGGTGGTACCATCACCTATACAAGCGGTACCATTACCTATATAGGCAATACTACCGTTGGTTGTGCTAACAAGCATAAAACAATGGATATCGGCTATTTGGGCAGTGCCATTGCCTGGGCGTGCTCAAGGACACTAATTTAGCCTCCTAATGAGCCCAATAGGTTTCTCGACAAGTTGATATGATTGCAGCCTAATACCAACATAATTTGACCCCAAAAGAGCTCGATCAAGACATAAACAATTCAACCATATTTTCAGCACAATCACAAAGCTTTTAGCACGTTGTCCAGCATTCTATCGTATCATCCAACCATCTGACACTTTATCCAAACGTCCAGCATATTATCTTTTCCTTTAGCATATTGCCTATTCTATCAGCATATTAATATTCCCACAACATCCGATTTTTTGGCACAATATCAATCTTTCCAGCATGATACCCGAACTTATGACACAAAATCTAATCTTTGGCATGTCGATTAATTCTCTGGCTCAACGTCTAATCTCTGATATTATACTTATCCGGCCCAATGTTTTATTCTCTTGCTTCGATAATTTATCCTTCGATGGTTTGATTCTATGATCGAAGTTTTTTTCTGTATCACTTATCTCAAGAATATATTAGTCCATAAACTCATCAATTGATTTCATCATCAAAATCTGAAATTCAACAATCTCCTCCTTTTGATGATGATAACAAATTGATGTTAGAGCTTTAACCAAGCTCTCCCTATCTTTATTTTATTTTAAAATATAATAAACTAGAATTCAAACATTAATAATCTTTAAATGCAAGTCTTTGAATTCAAGTCAAAATAATTTTAATCATAAATCGTAGTGACTTTCAATAGTAATCATTACATAAGTTATATACATAATTTTAGATAAAATAGCAAAATAATCATTACATACATCATTTTTATTAAAATATCAAAATAATCATTACATACATCATATTTCTTAAACATCATCATAAACATTATAAGTTAAAACAACATCATAATACTTTCACATCATCAAAAAGTATAGTCTATTTCTCCTTGTTTAACATGCATAGTTACCATGTCACCAAAAGTTATTATTTCTCCCCTTTTGTCATTAACAAAAATAAAAAAAATGTGCAAGTTACTACTCTCTCCCCTTTTATTATCATGAAAAAGTAGAGAAGAATATTATGGTATCATGATGCTACTTCTCTTTATTTACATTCATGTGTCAATTGTATAAATACTTTGATCACATGAAGGATATTAATATAGAAAATAAGTTCAAGTCATGAGAGGCCAATTGATGGTGAGATATATAAGTCATGAATACAAAGGAGTCATATGAAATAAATCTCACATCAAGAAATCAAGATAATGATCCATTGGGATGAACATCTTCTTTAGTAAAAAGAAAGAATTATAGGATAATAAAGAGTAAAAAGATCTTGATTCATGTAAAATAAATCTCGAGTTATAAATATCGAGAAGTCAAATGAAAAATTATGATTCATTTGGATAAATCTCTTTCTCAGTTATTAATGAAAAGAAAGAATTATAAGAAAATAAATATAAAATAAATCTCAAATCTTAAATATTAATAAGTCAAGTGAAAGATCAGGGTTCTTTTAAAAAATATCCTCTTTAGTAAAAGAAAGAATCATATGAGATGAATTAGTAAGATATTATTATTCATGTATTTGAAAGATTCAATATACCTAATTCTCTTGTAATAAAATTGAATTACTCTTCATTTAGTGGTTTAATAAAAATATTTGCTAATTGATATTTTATGTCAATGAAATCCAAGGATATATTATGATTTCTTATATGGTCCCTAATAAAATAATATTTAATATCAATATGTTTGGTTTATGAATATTAAATAGGATTTTTTTATAAATATATTGTACTGGTGTTGTCACACTTTATAGAGATATTTTTCAAGCAAAGTCCATAATCTTCTAAAATATTTCATCCAAACTACTTGTGCACAACGTGCACCTGCCGCAACATATTCAACTTCGATTATAGATGATGTAATAGAGTTTTGTTTCTTGAAAAACTAAGAAACAAGTGCATGACTTAGGAACTGACATGTTTCAGAGGTACATTTTCTATATATTCTATTT
This sequence comes from Ensete glaucum, assembly GCA_021527575.1. Lineage (NCBI taxonomy): Eukaryota > Viridiplantae > Streptophyta > Magnoliopsida > Zingiberales > Musaceae > Ensete > Ensete glaucum. Next base: position 16,158,053 of record CM038555.1, on the reverse strand, counting down.
TCAAACTTTAGATGTCATAATCTTATATTGGGAGTTCCTTTTAAGTATCTCAAATGTTTTTAACTATTTTATAAGAAGATTATTTATGATTGGATTAAGACCTTGTACAAGGCCCAACATTAAACATTATACTAGGTCTAGGTAGAGTAAGATATAATAAACTACTTATCATACCGCTATAAGTCTTTTGATCAAAGCATTCTGCTTCATTATCCATAATGTTGTAGAGATGTTCGTTGGTGTGTTAATAGTCTTATCATTATCCATATAAAACTATTTTAGTAGATCCATAGTATACTTAGTTAGACTAATAAAAATTCCATCATGTAGTTGTTTGATTTATAATAAAAAAAATCAGTTTACCCATTAAACTTATTTCATATTCTTGTCTCATACCCTTAGCAAATGATCTATATAAAGATTCACTTGTAAAACCAAAAATAATATCATCAATGTAATTTGAATAATAAAAGTTTATTTTTAAAATATTTAATAAATAATATAGTATTAACCTTGTCTTTCAAAAAGAAAGGAATTAATTCTCTCATACCAAGTCCTAGGGGCTTGTTTCAATCCATAGAGAGCCTTAGATAATTTATAAACATAATTTGAAAAAAATTATTTTCAAATATAGGTGATTGCTCAATAAAAACTTCTTCGGAAAAAAAACTATTAAGAAAAACACATTTGACATCCATTTGAAATAATTCAAAATTTTTAAAATATGCATAGGTAAAGAGTATCCTTATGGTTTCAAGTCAAGCCACATGAGCGAAGATTTATTCATAATCTATACCTTCTTCTTGGTTAAAATCTTTGACCACTGATCTAACCTTGTTTAGAACCATGACACCTTGTTCATCTTGCTTATTCCTAAAGACCCATTTAGTGTCAATCATAAGATGATGATGACTAGGTCTAAAAATAAGCATCCAACTATATTTCTTTCAAATTAATTTAATTCTTCATACATTGTCGAGACCCATGAGTCATCTTTGAGACCATCATCAATGCATTTAGGTTCAATTTAGGATAAAAAGATAGCATTTGCAAAAATATTTTTTTAACGAAAAACGAGTTTGAATACCTTTTGATATATCTCTAATAATTAGCTCCTTAAGATGTGCATCTACATACTTCCATTTATTTAATAAGATTTCTTTCGATGTAGATGTATCCAAGTTGCTCTAGAGAGGAGAATTTTCATTCAAATTTAATTTATCAAATTTAAAAGTATCATCAAAAACATTTTTCTTAACTTCATGAGATTCATTAAAATACCATGGACAGATTCCTCAATAACTAAAGTTCTTTTATTAAGAACTCGATAAGCTTTAGAAACAGAGGAATAACTAAGAAAAATGTCTTTATCAGATTTTGCATCAAATTTTCCTACGACATCCTTTTCATCTAAAATAAAACATTTACAACTAAAAACTTTAAAAATGCAATGTTGGATCTTTTATTGTTTCATAATTAATAAGAAGTTTTAGATAGTAGAGGTCTTATGAGAACCTTGTTCATGACATAGCATTTGGGTAGGCTATGTTCACCACCATGTTCATTAAGCATGGTTCTTGCTAAACTCCTATTCTTCTCTCAACAACTTTATTTTGTTATAGATTTTTTGGAGTAGAGAAATTATAATCATACCCATTTGAATCATAAAATTTTTAAAAATTATAATTTTTAAATTCACCACCATGATCACTATGAATAGAAGAAATCAAAAGCCTTTCTCATTTTGAACTTATTTGCAAAACTTTACAAAACATTTAAAACAACCACTTTTATGTATTAAAAAGTATGTCCAAATATATCTACTATAATCATCAATAATTTTGAAAGTATATTTACTACCTCCTAGACTTGTGATACCAATGGTCCAAATAAATCTATATAAATTAATTATAATAGTCTAGAGGTACTTGGTTTTTAGGCTACTCTTTATGTGTTTTTCTAGTTGGCACATATCATAAATTTTATCTTTGACAAATTTAATTTTAGGCATTCCTCTTGCAAGTTCTTTAGTTCCAATTTATGAGATTAGTTTCATACTTACATATCCTAATCTCCTATGCCAAAGCATGCATCATCATTTAAAATTGAAAAGCAAGTTTCATCATGAAAATCACTAGATTGATAGTATAAACATTATCACTTCTTAAAGTAATCATAGATTTATTCTTATTGGTATTTCTATAATGCAAGCATTAGATTCAAATTTAGCATTATATCCCTTATGACAAAGTTGACTAAAGCTTATTAAGTTATGTCTCAATCCATCTACTAAAAGAATATTTTCAATCAAAAAATTTAATTTATTACCAATATTTCCAATGCCAATGAATTTTCCTTTATTATTATCTCTGAAAATGACATATCCTCAATCTTGGCTAGTGAGCTTTAAAAAGTATATTGGATCTTCGATCATATGCCTTGAATATCTACTATCAAGATATCAATTTGCTCTTAGCTCTTGTTTGGAGACCTAACTACAAGAAAGAGAGGTTTACTTCATGTACCCATTTAACTTTGGCTCCTTCATGGTTAGATCTTTTCTTCTTGGCTTTTTGCATCAAATTATTAATTATTTCTTTAGAAACCCAAACTAATTTATGAGAACTATATTTTCTAAAAACGCATGTATAAGCATAATGACCAAATCTTCCATAAAAATTATATTTAACTTTAGGTGGAATATGTATTGCGGGTCTTTTTACAAATTTTGTTACCTTTTAATATGTTTTACTACTTCCAAAACCAATTCATTCTTTTCTTGATGCATAATCTTGATTAGCAAGAATCATGTTTAGTAACTTATTTTTAATTTTAAATTTTTCTAAGGTTTGTTGTTAGTATATTTTTTTTTAAGTGATTCTAAACATTTAGGGCAAGACGTTGATATATAATTATCATACTTATTTTTCAATTCATCAAATTTATTAGAGAGAGATACATGATCCTTTTTTAGCAATTTATATTTCTTACTAACTTTTTTAAGTTCATCATATAAATCATGAAATGCATCAGGTAATTCATCATAAGATAAAGACGTTTCGGGAGAGTCAAATACCTCATCGTCCAAGGCCACAAAGGGTAGTTTGCCACTTCATCTTTATTGATTTGCTCTTCATTTTTTGATACACTTGATTCATCTCATGTTGCCTTAAATGTTTTCTTTTTGTTGTGGACACTCATTTTCTAAGTGTCCTGACTTTTTGTATTCATAATATATTATTTTTTTTAGATTCACTTTTATTCTTATATTCTTGTGTTATAAAATTAGTTACGTTCATTTTCATAAACTTTTGAAATCTTCTTATAAGGAATGCAATATCATTATTATCATCACTTGAGCTTTCACTCGAGTAGTCTTCTTTGGTTCTAAGTGTAATATCATTCATATTCTTTATAAAGCTTTCCTCTTATTCATCATGTACTTTACAAGTTATTTCATATATCATTAAAGATATTGTGAGCTCTTCAAGAGAAAATTGTTCAAGTACTTTGCTTCTTGAATAGCGGTTACTTTTGAATCCCAACCTTTTGGAAAAGATCTTAAAATCTTGTTTACTAATTCACGATTAGTATAATTATTATGAAGAGCTTTTAAACTATTGACAACATCCGTAAAACAGGTATACCTTAATAACTTCATACACGAAAGTGCCTTAGACTAGGCTTTCTCCTAGTCCAAAGCTCATAAGATGTTTTTGCAGTTGATTTAGTTGGTACTATATTAAGAATGTAAGCTGCAATCTTTATTGCTTCTCTCTAAAGTGATTTTAGCAAAGTAGATTAAGAAATCATACTTCTTACAATGTCCTTAAGTATGTGATTTCATCTTTCGGCTACATCATTCATGCTAGGTAACCCTGGCATTGTATACTAAGGGACAATTCCACACTCCTCTAGGTATAGAGCAAACAGTCCTAGACATTGTTCACCTGAGTCATCATTTTTGTCGTAATATTCCCCTCCACGGTCAGATCTAACGCTTATCCTTTTGCTGAGTTGATTTTCAACTTCAGCTTTAAATGATTTAAACACATCCAAAGACTGAAACTTTTCATGTATTAGATACAAGTATCTATATCTAAAGTAATCATTTATAAATGATATAAAGTATTATTGACCATTCCACAAAGGTGTAGGAAATGACTCACAAATATTTGTATGTATCAATTATAAGACATTCGTAGCTTTATATGCACCTGATCTTTTAGGTTTGGTTTGGTTTGTTTACCTTTTAATGTATTCAAAATAAGCATCTAATCCTAATAAGTCAATAGGATCAAGAATCTCTTTTGATATAAGTCTTTCAACTCTATTTCTAGATATGTGCCCTAAACGTTTGTAGCATAATATACCCAATTTTTTTATTTTACATTTAGTACATCGCAATTATATATTCAGGGATTCATGATAGGATACTATAGTATCAAGCAAATATAAATTGCCATAAGCCATGAATGAACCAGTTTTAATCACATTTGAATTTAAGGACAAAGTAAACTGATTATTTCCAAATGAATAAGAATAACTAGATTTATCCAAATAAGAAACAGAAATTAAATTTCATCTAAATGATGGTATAATAAAAGTATTTTTCAAATCCAAATAGTATCTAGTACACAATAACAATCTAAATGTTCCTATAACTTCCACATCTACCGATTTTTCATCCCTTCAATAAATGCATCTCTCGGCATCATTGGGCCTTCGATAGCTCAGGTAACCCTGTATTGAAACACTGATGTTAATAGTTGCACTAGAGTCGAACCACCAAGTGTTTTTAGGTACTAAAGTTAAATTGACTTTATAATAGACCAAAATAAGAAACATACATTTTCTAGCATGCTAGGCATGATATTTGGCACGGTCCTTCTTTAAGTGCCCAGATTTCTTATATAAGAAATAAGTATCAACCTTATTTTGTTTCTTCTGTGTTGGACCTTTAACAGCCTCACTATTTTCATATTTGTATTTTATTTTTTTGCCTTAGAGGTACTAACCAAGTTGGCACTTTTAGTCTTTTCTTGTTTCAACCTTTCTTTTTCTTGCACACAATATAAAATGAGCTTATTAAGAGACCATTTTCCTTTTAGTAGTTATAACTAATCTTAAAATGATTGAATTGTGTAGAAAGAGATATCAGAACCAAATGGACAAGTAAGTCCTTTTATAAGTCAAGCTTTAATGTTTTAAGCTTTGAAGCAAGATTAGATATCTCTATGATGTACTTTTTTATATTTCCTTTCCTGATGTATCTCATAGAAATCAAGCTCTGTAGGAAAGTACTTATTTCCACCTTATCGTTTTTAAGAAAATATTTTTTTATTTTCGTAAAGAAATCTTTAGCCTTGGTAATCCCTTCAGATACCGCACTTAATGATCATGAGACTCATACGATTAGACTTGTCCCACTTCTCATATAGTCTCTTTTCATTAGAAGTGCTAGTTTCTATAAGAGAATCGGGTTTGTCTTCCTTTAGTGTAAGGTCCAGATCTATGCAGCCCAAAACGATCAAAATATTTTTCTTCCAATCCTTAAAGTTGATTTCATTTAGAACCGGTACTAAACTAAAATAAGAGAACCTAAGCAAGAGAACATTAGACAACAACAAATTATCCTCATATATATTATCATAAACTTAAGTAAATTCAAATAATGATATAACCTATCTCAAGATACCAAATGCAATATTAATATATTGTCTTTGGACTTCAATATTAATTGCTAGTGGTAGTCTTATTGTAATAATCAAATACTAACAATAAGGCATGTCAAATGATAAACTCATCTTTAGATTGATTTATTATTCACATATAGAACTTTATAATTGTCACGTGTTTATCATTATAGGTGTGTATAAAAACCATTCTTCTTTAACTAATGGAAAACCAACCCTTGCCTTACTAGTGATCATTCTTATTATATTATCCTGTCAGTCATAATCTTCCTTTAGGTTGGGTAATTATTGTATGGATATAAATATATACTACATTTAATATTTTCATGAGAAATATCACACATGAAATGTCACTTTAGTGACTTTATGCATCAAATTACTCAATCTAATATTAAATAATTATATAATCACTAATGGAATTTGAAATAGATTAGTCATTAGCATGACCTTAATTTGTTGACTCAAATATTTAATACATGTAAATTATTCAATTTATGTCAATAAATAACTTTACTGATATTGTGTTTAAACCAATTAGACAAATTTCAAAGGCACTATAGCGAATAGGTGTGTAGCTTATGAATCATTTTTAGCAAAAAAAAAAATGGAGGATATGCTATAACGAGGAGTTTTATAAATGGGTCATAAAACTGACGTTTAATAAAAAGATGATGGTCCATAAAATCTTTGTCTTTCCTGATGACGATAAAACCAAATCATGCTAAAATACTACCAAAACACTATTAAAATGCATGAAAATCAACCCTAAATGTTAAGTAATCATTGTAGGATAACTCTGATATCATTGTTGTATTTTTTTTTAACATAACAAATATGGACCATACATGCTTTATAGATTCAAAACCTTTTGAGAATATTATTGAATCTTAAATTTTGATGATAAAATCAATTGATGGGTTTTATGATCTAACCTGTGTGTTAGAGAAAGTAATGCAAGATTAACTACGATGGTGAAAAGGTAATACAATCTGATATTGGGCCAAAATCAAGTTTGAGCATCGAATCGGGGTTCAGATGATGCAGTAGAAGCTTGTCAGGAGTTCGCCAAAGGTGATCAAGAGCTTCTTAGGAGCACACTGAGAGTTTATTGGAAGATGATCGAGAGACTTATCGGGAGTTTTTGGAGGATGCCGGGAAATTCACCTAGAGTTTGAAAGATCAATTGACATGCTGGATAATAAGAATGATTATAATTATGTCTTAGTATGTCGTAGTTAGCATCACATGTTTTGAGTTCTAATTGAGTTAGATTTAGAAAAATTTAAATTAACTCAATAAGAGGCAACCAGGTCCATTTTGGGTTAGGATTTGAGCTCAAGTTGAGCTCATTTCGTTGACATGGAAAGGGATCAATAAGAGGTACAAGTCGGGTATGAAACTATACAAAAAGTATAGGTTTTGAGATTCCCGATGGTAGGACCATCGTTGCCCCTATTTTAATGATACTTTTGATGATAGTACTGTTGGTGCTGACGGTAGTACGATTATACCGATTTTTTAAAAAAAGATTAAATTTTAGCTTTATTTTTTAAAGCCAATTGGGGTCTATTAATACCTTAAGTATTCTTGCATTGGAGAATAAGAAAGTGATAAGAAAGTGAAGAAAAATTATCATAATCTTAGTTAAAATTCTATAAAATTTGAGAGCTTCCTTTGAGTGCTTCAAAGAGTAATGTGAGTCTAATGGAAGAGAGAAAAAAAAATTATAAAGATTTCTCTCCTGAATCTATGAAAAGGAGAAAAGTGTAAGGGGTTTTGATCTTCACCAATGGAAGAAGATCATCGGTGGACATCAGCGGGCCTCGATGAAGTAGGCCTCAAAAAGTGGACGTAGGTCAAGCTTTTGGCTGAACCATTATAAATTTGTGAGCCTTCATTTACTTATTCTTTTTAAACTGATTTTTCGAATTTGGTTTAAACTACTCACTTACTTGCTTTCAACCAATTCTAACAAACACTTCTAATTTTTCCTTTACTTCAATCAATTTTGAATCTTTTTGCACTAATTACCCCACCAACACCCCCCCCCCCCCCCCTCTTAGTGACAACTTTATCCTAACAAATATTTTTGATAAATTTATTAAATCCTCAATAATATATATGAAATAATACAATTATTACGAAACATATTAACATAGAGACATACTTGATGAATCCATTAGAGTATTTTGAATTAATCGATAAATTAGTCTGTAGAGTTTTCTTAATAATCTATTTAACAGGTGAAGAGAATCTTAATTTCTTATTTTGAAACCGGGGATCATAACCCTATTTATATTCATAACTATAATTTATGCTCTAAGATATTTTATATTTTTAACTTGTCATATCAATATAACTAATGGTATCTACACAATTAATTTTTATGATAATTAAATAACTTCACTTTAGTTAGATCAATTTAATTTTAACTAATCAAAATAATAACTTAACACGTTTAATTATACATCCTTAAAATTCTAACGTTATAACATTTAAAATTTTAATAAAAATTTGATCCTTAAATTTTAATAAAGATATGACAATTAAAATTCTAATAAAGGTATGACACTTAAAATTCTAACAACAGATATATCTATCTTAAATTTTTATTGTTTGTCGTTCTATTATTGAATGTTTGTCATGTAAAAAGGATGCCGATATATCTATACTCTAACGCATCTACTCACACGGTACGGTAGGAGGGTTTTCGATAGCGCAGGCGCTGGATACACCACGCATGTACCAGAGTTAGTTGACTTTAACTATTAACTATGTTGGCATGGGTAGATGGCAATGGCAATAATATCTTAGATTAGCATTTAAATTTAAATTTGCTTGGCCAAATTATAGTTGCAAGGAAATATTTTACTTTGGTAGTATAAGTAATTTGTGTTTTTCTATATAAATTATAAGTAACCATAGCCATAGATCAAAGAAAATATTTTGCAAATGATAAAAATATTATTACATATATTCAACCCATTTTTCATGCTTAAAAAGCTGAATCTAAATACTTGAAATACCATATGTTTACAAAATCTTTATTTCTATATAATATATTAGGAAGCCTCAATAATTTTATTCAAATAATAGAATAATAGATTAAGATATATAAAAAATCCTCAATCCAATAATAGATCAATATAAAACCACGTTGGAGGGAAAAACCTTAACTAAAAAAAGCTAGTGTGAAAAAAAATCTTCTATAGGGCTTCTCCATCATCTCAAATCAACTTTAAATGAGAATTTCATATATATATATATATATATATATATATATATATATATATATATATATATATATATATATATATATATATATATATATATTTGTCAAAATCAAAACAAAAAATATAATTTATTATAAAAATAAAGTTCCAGTAGCATCAACATCGGTATATCCAAAAATACAACCAACCTGGAACTCATATGGTAGTGTAAAAATTCATCAAACCAAAATTTATGAAAATTATAATGAGTTTGCTTTTTTTTTTCTTTTTATCTAACTCGAGTTGTAAGAAAATAAATTGGTTGAGCCCCCTTGAGTAGGCTCACACCCTAACTTTTTTTGGTTGGAATTTTTTCCTCTAATGAGATTTTGTCATGATTTATTATTGGATTAAGATTTTTAAACTAAAAATTATACATTACAAGTATTATATATTGAATGAAATTCTATCATTTGGATAAAAATATTGTGACTCCCAATATATTGTATACAAATAAATATTTTCTACAACATGATGTCTCAAGTATTTGATTTTTTTTTTTTTTTTTGAATTGCTATGGTTACTTTTAATTTGTACAAAAAGCACAAATTTGTTATCCTGCCGAAACAAGATATTTTCTTAGAACTATAACTATGATTCCCTGTAATTTATACAACAAAACTACAATTACATTAGACTTCGATCATTAACAAATAATAATTGATGTTGCACGATAAGTTATTTGTATACCTATGCTGCTTGAACTAGAAAATTAGTGAATGTCTTTTGAACATTCAACGTGGGAATGACGAAAACTAAAAATTCTAATATGATATGTCCATCGATTGAACAATTTAAACAACTATAATTATAATCTGTTGAGCAAGTTTAAACAATACTAATCTAAGAATCAATTGCCATTGTCATCGCCATTGGTGGCTGACACGCCTTGGAAAAGCCACATCAACGACAGAGTCATCTACCTATGCTAACATTATATATATCAACCCAAGAATCAGCGGTTCCTAAATACTCATCATGACAGCAACTAAGGTTCTCGATATTTGATACCTTATTTCGTTTCATGTCGGTAAGTTTAGGAATAGAAATATTATGTATTAATTTATAATTGAATAAGATAGATTATGAATTAATTAGATTCTGATAAAAGATATTAGTGAATATTAAATAAAATTTATATTATATTGGGATATTTTAGGGGATACCCTTAATGGAATGAACTCTCCTAATAACTTATCCTAAACCCTCTGCTTTCGCTTATAAAAAGACAGAACCTCTTCTGAACCTAACATCCAAATCTGTGAGGGTGCGTCGCAGCGAGCCGTAATACGCTACATAACAGTTATTGATAGAGAGTATGGGTATTCTCTCAATCTCTCGAAATACCATCAATAACAGTGGTCCTGTGAAAGGATAGGAAGAGAGAAAAGGGGGTCTAGATCTATTCTAGTTCTCCTTGCAGATCGACATCTCGGTGATATTCAGATCCATAGGCGGAGTTCTTGAAGATCTAATTGGATCTATTCATATGGCATCTAAAGGTGTGCATCATAAATAGATCTAGTATTTTTTATTTCAAATTCTGGTATAAAAATTTTTCGCATAATAGTTTGCATAATTATTGTTTTTATGTTTACAATTGGTATCAGAGCATATGTTTTTTAGATCAAAAATATTAGTTCTATTATTTTAGTTTATGATGCGTAGATCTGAATATCTAATCGATCTGTATTCCTATCTGTTAAGTTTAATCGTTTGTTTACGAACGATCTTGATGATTATTATACATCATGAAAAATACACAGCAATCTCGCTGTGTTTTGGTCGGATCTGTCTGTGGCAGCACTACATTGAGTAGCGAGTGCACACAAATCAACAACGTTGCCCATGCTACCAACGACCCAGGCTAAGCGCTAGGTCGATCACCCGTAGGTGACAACCGCATCAAGCGGTGACCATATGCGGGTCTGCCACAAGCAACTAACCACAGCCAAATCAAGAGGCAGCCACGTGCAGCAGGGCCCACGTCAAGTGACCACCGCGTGTAGCAATGCCCGCGCAAGTGGTAGCCTCGCACGCCAGCAGCCGCGGCTTTGCACGCCAATGGCCGACGACACGCAGAACGTCGTGCACTAGCGACCGTGCAAGCTGCAGCCATCGGCCGACAGGCGACAGGGACGGCGAAGGGAAGAAATTAGGGTTAAGGCTTTTTCTTTAATGAAAAAAATTACAGTTTTAACATTCTATTGAAATCATGGTTTTGTCATTCGGTTATAATTATAGTTTTGCCCTTTAGCATAAATCACAACTATTCTGCTGAAATTACAGTTTTATCATTAGGTCAAAATTATAGTTTTATCCTTTCATCGAATAAGATTATTTATAGTTTTACCCTTTCTATATTTTATTAATGTTATAATATTTCTACCCTTTATAAATTATGTAATTCTTTTTACATCCTTTTAGAATTACAATTCTACCATTATAAAATTAAGAAATTATGGTTTATTTTCTTAATTATCAAATTGATCAATATATAATCTGATAAAAATTAATCATGATTATATTTTGATTATTCATTGATTATATTTTATTTTAATCAAATTATAATTAATGGATCTTTATCAATTTTTGTTATTTGATCAATTTATTTAATTGGACTTACGGGCTTATCTAATTAAATAAAATTAATTAATTTAATTTTAAAAAATAAATTATTATTAATTATAGTTTTCTTATATGAATTATTAATTGCATGTGTTAAATTAAATTATTATTTTTTTGAATATTTATTCAGTTATTCACATGCATATGTTAGAAATTGTGAAATAATATTTTTTTCCATATGAAGGCATGATTTTTGTATTATCATGATTATAGTCAATAATTATTATGGTTGTTATTATATTATTGAACTATTTCAGCATAAATTAGTTCAAATAAACTTGATGAATATTATTTGTAATTCATCTCCTTAAGTTATGCTTGATCGGTAGCTGCCAAAGTAGCCTGGGATAGTAGACTTATAGGATATGAAATACAATTAAAGTTTTATCATTCATAGGATAATTTAATTTGTATTTTATTTTTGTATTGGTCTTGTAGTCACCAAAGTGGCATAATCAATGATTTATAAAATTACATTCAGGAACAAATCCTCAATTACATTAAGGAAATAATATTCAAAATTGCATGCATAATTAAGAGATTTAGATAATCCCAAAGGATAATATATTCTAAATAATTATGTGATGGGGTAGGATGATATTGTTTTGAATATCCTTACAATTTAGAATTGTATACCCAAAGTTAGCAAAACTATTTCACAATGATGGTATCAGTCCTCCATAAATGATCTTGAGTGAACACTAAATATGTCAATATTTTTTCCCAAAGGTTAAATATTAATGATATCAATAGTTCATCATATTTTGGTAAACTCAAAGTATTAATATTATTTTATATTCTGTAATGGTATTCTCGTTTATATATTCTCATGCTTCTAGTCTCTCTATACTCTCTGGATCAAATTATTCAAAATAGTTAGAGTATATGCAATTTACATTGGTTGTATTAGATCTTGATTTGGCATTGCTTGTTGAAAAGCCTACAGAATTAACTGATAAAAGTACTGTAGAATAAGTCAATGAAATAAACGCTTAGGAGAGATCTGATAGACTCAGTTTAATGTTTATAAGGATGATAATTATAAATAATATAAAGACTTCATTACTAGTTGAAACTATGGCACATCAATATTTAAAGGTTATTGAAGATAGATTTAAATCTGCTGATGAGTCATTGGCTGACACATTAATGAAAGAACTAACTACAGCTCAGTATGATGGTACTTTGAAGAATTCAAGATCACATCCTCAATATGGCTGCCAAAGCTATAAAACTTAAGGCGTTGAGAATAAATGTTGATGAATCTTTCATTATGCAGTTCATTCTTAATTCTCTTCCTTCTTAGTTTGGCCCATTCAAAATTCACTATAATACAAATAAGGATAAATGAGACTTTAATGAGTTAACTAGTATGTATGTTTAGGAAGAATTAAGATTAAGATATGAAAGTTCATATAATGTACTAACAACTACTAAGGAGTTAGTAACAAGAAAAGAAAATCAAAGCATCATCTATCAAAGAAATTTGTCGGGTCTGGAAGTGTAAAACAAACTATTAAAAAAAAGGCTATTATAGTAAAATACTTCTTTTATAGCAAGAAAGGACATGCAAAGAAGAACTACATTAAACATAGAACTTGGTTTAAAAAGAAAGGTATAAACTCAACCTTTATATATTTTGAATCAAACATTACAGAAGTTCCTTGTAATACATGGTGGATTGATTCTGGTGCTTAAACTCATGTTACTAATAATATGCAGGGATTCTTTTCAACCCGAAAACCAAAAGAACATAAAAGATTCATTATTATGGGAAATCGTCTCAAAGCAAAAGTGGTATCAGTAGAGACTTATGGCTTACACCTAGAGATGGGTCATATGATGGATCTTAAAGATACATATTTTATTTCTACAATTTCTAGAAATTTAATTTCTCTATCTAGAATTGATAAGTTTGGATATTGTGTTTCTTTTGGTAATGGTAAACTCAGTATATTTTATGATTCAATAAAAGTTGGTTTTGGAATTCTATATGATGATTTGTACATAATTAATTTAAATCTTAAGTTTGCAAATACATTATTGGCCCTACAATGAAGTGTTGGAATGAAACGCAATTCCAATAATGAAAAATCTTCTGTATTGTGGCATAGACATTTGAGGCATATCTCCAAGGAAAGAATTGAAAGATTAGTGACGGATAATATTTTGAGAAATTTAGACTTCAATGATTTTGATGTTTATATAGATTGTATTAAAAGAAAGCAAACTAAGCATATAAAGAAAAATCCATAAGAAGTAAAGAACTTCTTGAAATTATTCATACTAATATCTGCGGACCACTCTATATTCCTTGTTTTAGTGGAGAAAGATATTTTATCACATTTATAGATGATCTGTCCAAATATTGTTATGTTTATCTAATACATGAAAAATCTCAGACCGTTGACATTCTTGAAGTGTACATAAATGAGGTCGAGAGACAATTAGATAGAAAAGTTAAAATTATTAAATCTAACAGGGGTGATGAATTTTATAACAGATATGATGAATCCGATCAGAATATTGGTCCTCTTACTAGATTCCTAGAACAACGGGGTATTTATGCTCAGTATGCATTACCAAGTATGTCATAGCAGAACGGTGTTGCTGAAAGGTAAAATCGTACTCTTATAGATATTTTTAGGAGCATGATGAGTTATTCCTTTATACCCGAGTCAATGTGGGCTGATGCTCTTAGAACACCTATGTATATCCTGAACAGGGTTCCTAGTAAGTTAATTCCATCAACTCCATTTGAGTTATGAACTAGTAGAAAACCCAGTTTGAGACATTTACATATTTGGGGGTGTCCTGCAGAGATAAGAGTATTCAATTCACATGAAAAGAAATTGGATCCAAGAATAATTTTTAGATATTTTATTGGTTACCTAAAAAGATCCAAGAGATACATATTTTGTTATCCTGATCATAATATGAGGATGGTATAATCTAGTAATGTAAAATTCCTAGAAAATGGTAAAATTAATGGGAGTCAAAAGTTTCGAAGGATTAATTTTGATATTGAGGAGATTCAGGCTACTTCTCCTATATTATCCCCTATTTGAGAAATTATTATTCCTCAAATCAATGAGAGAATTGATAAAGGTGAACAACAAAAATAACATTGATGAATTCTCACATAATGTTGATGTCACCGCTGATAGTCTTGTAAAATAATCACAATTGGCAGATTTAAGAAGATCTCAAAGGAAAAGAAAACATGTCATTTCTAATGATTATGTGGTATATATGCAAGAATCAAATTTTGATATAGGAAAGTAATAATTCTGAAAAATAATATAATATAATGAAAGAGGAGTTAAAATCAATGGACTAAAATGGTGTCTGGGAACTCATTAAATTGTTCAATAATTATGAAAGAGTCGATTGTAAATGGGTCTTTAAGACTAAACGTGACTCGGTGGGCAATATCGAACGATGTAAAGCTAGACTTATGGCCAAAGGTTTTTCTCACAAAGAAGGCATTGACTATTATGAGACATTTTCTCCAGTTTCTTGAAATAACTCGTTGAGGATCATAATGGCATTAGTAGCTCATTATGATCTTGAGTTATATCAGATGGATGTGAAAATAGTATTTCTGAATGGGGATCTAAATGAAAAAATCTATATGGAACAACGAGAAGGATTCATAGAAAAGGGAAAGGAAAGTTGGACTTGCAAACTTAAGAGATCCATTTATGGCCTTAAACAAGTTTCCAGACAATGGTATATAAAGTTTCATAATACCATTACTTCTTTCAGATTTAAGGAAAACACTATTAATTAGTGTATATATCTGAAGGTTAGTGGGAGTAAGTTTATTATATTGGTCCTATATGTGGATGATATATTGCTTGCTAGTAGTGATCTTGGTTTGTTGCACGAAACCAAGATATTTCTCAATAAAAACTTTAAGATGGTTGATATGAATAAGGCATCCTATGTTATTGGCATTGAGATATTCAGGGATAGATCTCGATGTTTGTTAGGACTGTCTCATAAAGGTTATATTAATCGTATCTTGGAGAGGTTTAAAATGTAGCTTTGTAAAGCCAGTGATACACCTATTACTATAGGTGAAAATTTCAGCCAAAACCAATGTCCGAAAAATGACTTAGAAAGGAATTAAATAAAGAATATTCTTTATGAGTGCGTAATTGGAAATCTATTATATGCTCAAACCTGCATAAGGTCATATATCAGTTTGTAGTGGCAATGCTGGGTAGATACCAAAGTAACCCAGGAATGAAACATTGGAAAGCTACAAAGAAAGTAATGAGATATCTGCAAGGGACAAAAGATTATATGCTCACTTATAGGAAATCAGATCAGCTTGAAGTAACAGGATATTCATATGCTAATTTTACAAATTGTCTCGATAGTAGGAAATCCACTTCAAGATTTGTGTTCATGCTAGTTGGTAGGGTAATTTCTTGGAAAAGTGTAAAACAATCATTCATTACATCATCTACGATAGAAGCTGAATTTGTAGCATGCTTTGAGGCCACAAATCAAGCTTTATGGCTATGAAATTTTATCTTAGGACTTGGTGTGGTCGACTCAATTGTCAAGCTGCTAAAAATATTTTATGATAACAACGCAGTAGTTTTTTTCTCTAAGAATGGCAAGTACTCTAGTGGTTCCAAGCACATTGAGATAAAGTACTTGGTGGTTAGAGAAAGAGTCCATAAATAACATGTGTTAATTGAAAATTTCAGCACCATTATGATGATTGCTAATCTATTTACTAAAGCTTTACAGTGCAAAACATGTAAAGAACATATTCTTAGAATATAGCTTGTGAGCAAGTCATAAAGGATATGGTGATGCATGTTTTAGTTGATGCTATTATTGATATTTCTTTCGCATAATTAAAATTATTTGTTTTTGCTATCTTGTTTGTGTTTATGTTTATGCATATTATAGTTAAATTTAAAAAATAAGTAGTATTGTCTTGATAAGACAAATTACATAGGTTATTATAGACTATATATAGAAAGACTAATAGTGTTGTAGTATATATAAGGAAGTATGGTATTAGTGACATACAACCGCTATGACTCATATTAATAGTTAGACTGAATATAGTATTATTGTACTTATTGGACTTATTTGCTTATTTTTAAAATCATGGCCATATATAAAATACTTTTCAAAATTTTTAAAATCCAATTATATAAAATTATTTTAAAATAAATTTTGTTTTATTTATTTTGATCTTGGATATTTTTTATATCTTATCAATTAATAGGCCAAGTGGGAGAATGTAAGATATGTGACCCTTTATAATTGAATAAGATATATTTTGGATTAATTAGATTCTGATAAAAGATATTAGCCAATATTAAATAAAGTCTATATTATATTGGAATATTTTAGGGGATGATGCCCTTGATGGAAGGAACTCTTCTAATAACTTACCCTAGACCCTCTACTCTCGCTTATAAAAAGACAGGATCTCTTATAAACCTAACATCCAAATCTCTGAGGGTGCGCCGTAGCGAGCCGCAATATGCTGCATAACAGTTCTTGAGAGAGATTATGGTTATTCTCTCAATCTCTCCAAATACCATCAATAACAGTGTTCTTGTGAAATGATAGGAAGAGAGTAGAAGGGGTCTAGATATATTCTAGTTCTCCTTGTAGATCGACATCTCGGTGATATTCAGATCCGTAGGTGGTGTTATTGAAAATCTAATTGGATCTATTCAGATGGCATCTAAAGGTACGCATCGTAAATAGATCTAGTATTTTCTATTTCAAATCCTAGCATAAAAGTTTTTCCGCATAATAGTTTACATAATTATTGTTTTTATACTTACAATATTTTGATTCATATGCCTGAGATAAAATAAATTTGAGTTAAGGTATATCTTAGCCCTTGTAGTTTTAACTATGGACCTCTTCAGCTCTTATGGTTTGCTCGTATCTAAAATAATCCTTATATTTTTAAACACATAGCATATAGCATATAAATCCCTCCCAGCAAGTCTGAGTTAACAGACGTTAAAATCTTATTATGAGACGAGCTGACTCATAATAAATTATTAATATAATGACATATAATTTAAGTTTAAAATGATTAAAGTTCATTTTAACTCCTTTTATTTTAGTTATGGACCTCTTAAAAATGTAGCATATAAGTCCCTACAATCAAGTTTGAGTTAACAAATGTTAGATTATGCTTACGTGACATATTAACTCATAATAAATTATTAATATAATGACACGTGTAATTTAAGTCTTAAGAAAAAAAAATGACACATTCATCAATGGTGGGAGGAGGCATCATCGTGGAAGAGACCACTAATAGTAGCACCAAGTCGTTGCTGCCTAGTAAGGTGTCATACACACGTAGCCTCTCTCGTGGTAACGACGAGCTCAGGAGCTTCTGGTTCTACCTTAGGTGGATGTGCATTGACCAATCCTCTTAGGCATCTTGGTCCCCACAGCATTCAACTTCGCCCTTTCTTGCGCCCCCACCCATCGCCCCTACAACGTAGTGATCCAACTCTCCCTCACTTCTGTCTTCAGCCTCTCCTACCTCTGCCTCTTCATGGGAGAGGTGGCTTACAAGATATAGTGATATTCGTCAAGATCAGAGCAGGTATCATTCATGATGGTGAGTAGAAACATGATGGGGCAACGTGATGGCATGCACCATAGAGCTTATATACTACAAAATATAAAAATTATTTTAAATACGAATAAACCACAAGAGTTCAAAAATTAAATGGTCAAAACTATAAGAGAACTTTAACCCTTTTAAACTTAAATTACATATGTTATTATATTAATAATTTATTATATAAAAAATTTATATACTATATTTTTAAAATATAAAAATTATTTTAAATACGGATAAATCATAAGAACTTAAAAGATTCATGACCAAGTTCATAAGGACTAAGATAAATCTTAATCCAATAAATTTAAAAATCTAGAAATCAAAGCAATTTGATATATATATGATTTTTTTTCTCTTCCTCCTACCTTCTTTAGACAACCCACAGCCATACCTAAATACGTACTATAATATGCGAGAGATACATTGCCAACATGGATAAAGTGAGGCACAAACTTTTGAATTAGAAGACAAATTTCAATATATTTTAGCTTCACGAGCACAAAATAATAACAGGAAAATTTTCCTACAAATTAATCATGTCTCCTGTGTCCTTCTCGCTCGCTTTCACAATACAAATTACAGCAGATCAACAAATCCAATCAATGCAAACACATAATAATCTGACATAACCAAACCAAATGTAGTAGCCAAAACCTCTATAAAGAGTAGATAGAGAGATAAAAGCTCAAGAATTGATATGGCATAACATATCAACTCTTAATTCGTCTCAAGAACAGAATGCAGCAATATGTCCCTCAAAAAACTGCACTTTTCTACAATTGATCTCCTGTCTGCATTCACAATATCTTGATTTATGTACACCTCAACCTTCTCGGAGAATTGATTCCAAGTAGCGACAATATGAGCCTAAACGCCCTTATTCACCAACTTCTTAGCTTGTGAGCGGGAATCATCTTCCTACAAGAATAAGATAGAATATAGTCTTTGGGTACTATTGGCTTTTGTTCAAAGCTCACAGACGTCTTCCCATAGTAAGAACTAAGAATGAATAGCATACATGTCAGCCAACATCAAGATGATTTGTTCTCTCTGTGAAGACACTGACATGATTTCGAGTCAATGATACATCGTCATATGGTACAGCATCACCTGCAATAAGCCAATTTAGACATTGCCAGATCATGCAATTTCGAACAAATATACATGATAACTCAAAAAGGGCCGAGAAAGCATGCTAAATCTCTAGGCCTTTTTGGATGTTAATAGAACTGTCACAAGGAATGTTCCAGGAATGTAAGGTCCAGCCCTCACCATGACTATGTCAACCCAGTTAACTCTGACTGATCGGTAAGGTAGTGTCCAGCTGACAGAAGTCGAGAAACATCTACAAATAGTTATTTGTTAGTGGAGACAGAGTTACTTGACAGATGTGTTTATGATGTATATATGCAGAGAGAGATACAGAGAGTGATAGAATGAACTTACCAAGTTATAGCTGAAATGTTCTTGTACTGTTCAAAAGCAAATGGACCTTAATCACACCCATGGTATGGTGCAGGAAGGGTGCGCAGAAGACAGAATTCATGAATGCTGCATCAAATCACAAACCTTTGTTCTGATATTCCCCAACATTGATTCTCATAAAAGAATGTGGTAAGCAGAAAAGGAACATACGTCTCTTACATAGCAGCATGCATCCCCAAAGATCCCTTTTATTGTCATCAATGCAAATGCTTTATGTTAAAAAAGCCACCAGAAACCGTTGACCAGACCACAAAATACAACTCATTATCATAAGTTGGAAAAAGAAGGTACGGAAAGGGACATGTCTAGTTCCCTTCAGATGTTTCTTCATTATGCCATTCTATACCCTGTTGCAAATGACAAATAAAATCAGCAACAGTAACTGGAATGAAAAAATAGCTTCATGTAAAAAAGAAACAGAGAATATGCTTACATCTCTTTAATTGATTATCAAGTAAGAGCATAATGATAATGGTCCAAGAAAAAAAAAACACCATAGACTAAACAAAAGTATGTAACACCTTCATGACTAGAGGCACATGTTTAATTTGGCTTGCAAAGATTAAGACACTAAATATGAAGAGATACAATTCAATGAATCCATAAATGTTCTAAGCACTATTTGAAGAATATATCAAATGTTTCTTTTCTTTTTTGTACAGACCAACTCTATTGTCTTCCTTCTCTATGTTATGTTACTGGCTTTGCAAAAATTAAGGCACCACATGAGAAGACAAGCAATGAATTCATAGCACCCTAAAAACTATCTGAAAAATATTATTAGAGGTATTTTATTTTTTATATGGATCAACACAACTTTTTCCATTCCTACCTTTAACTATATTATAAAACAAGACTGGAAAACACTAGGCAACTTAACTTCAATCTGGGAATATTTTGGCATCATAGGTATCTTGATCTACAAAGATTAATACAAAGTAAATGTATCAATCTTTCAGTATTCTTTGGGTATGTTTGTTAAACAGAATTCACAAGCATCAAATACACTTGGCAACTTACCTTATTGTCTCTCCGGTTCTTAAAGACAAAAGAAGAACCAAATTGATTTTCACTTAAAGAAGAACCTGGTGGCAGGAACATCATCAATACATTATAGGAGGCTAATGATTCGGTTATTTAATAGACACGAAAATATATAAGTATTTTCTTCATGGAAAATGAAAACTACCCAACAGTTTTTTTTTAAGAATCAAAAGTTCATGTTATCATTTTGGTAATATAACTGACATGACACAAAGTTCAATCTTCAAAACATACATATAAAACCAACTAACTCTATCAGTTGTTCTAGCATTTTTCAAAACTTTTACTAGAGAGCAGGAACCTACATGCACCATCGCATAATAAGAAGAATCAAGAGATAGCAATTGTATGCACCATTGCATAATGAGAAGAATAAAGAGAAACTAACCCTGTTGTATGTGGTGTACAAGAGCTCGAGTGCTTCATCCCACTTATTAACCCTGAGGAGTCCCTTGATGAGGCAAAAGAAAATTATCAATTCTGGCACATATCCTTTCTTTAGCATCTGACTATACAATTCAATGGCTTTCTCAACCTTCGATGCTAAACAAAGACCCTGGATTATTGAAAAGTACATGTTACTGTTTGCAACACTTGAACATGACAAATAACCCTCTATCTCTCTGTACAATTGCAAAGCTATTTCCAGCTGACCAGCATTAGAAAAACTATTTATTAGAATGATGTAAGCAGGAGCAATCGGTACCAAATTATAGTGTGTTATCTCATCTAGAAGGCCAAGTGAACTAATAAACTTCTTACTAAATCCTTGAATGATGTTACGGTGGCCCGATATGTGTCTTGGCCAATAAGTTTGCTTCATCTCCTCCAAAATTTTGTGGGCCTTATCAAGAAGGCCAGCAGTGCAACAATGGTTTATCAATACATTATATGTGATAAAATTTGGAGCACAACCCTTTTTAGTCATTTGCCTAAAAAGCTCCAGACACATATCAACTTTAGAGGCTTTACCATATCCATCTATCAAGGCAGTATAAGTTACAACATTCGGATTACATCCTTTTTCTTCCATCATCATAAGAAGCTTGTAAGCCTCATCTGTCTTACCTACCTTACAGAGCCCATCAATCATCTCAGTATATGTGATTACATTTGGAGCACAAGAGTTCTCTAACATTTTCGAGAGAACTTTAAGAGCAAGATCAAGCCTTTTATCCTTAAACAACCTGTCAATTAAGGAGCTGTATGTATACACATTAGGAGTGTAACCATTCGCAGACATTCTGACAAATACCTCCTGTGCATCATCAAGCTTGCCAACCTTGCAAAACCCATCGATAAGAGAATCATAGACTATGTGATTTGGCTCACAACCAGCTGACGACATTGCATTCAATAAATCACGAGCTTCAACTACTTTATGAGCTTTACACAAGCCATCAACCAATGCACCATATGTGAAAACATTTGGCTGTGCAGCCTCCTTATTACCATCTTCAAAGCAATTACTGCCAACTGCATCCTCACAAATTCCTCTCATCTTTGCATAGATATGGCAAGCCTCTTCAATCTCTCTAGCTTTGCAAAGGCCATCAATCAATGCAGTATAGGTGACAACATTAGGAACACAACCCATACTAATCATGCTCTTGAAAAGTTCATTTGCCTTGGAAAGTCGTTTTGCTTTCAAGTAAGCATGTATTAGTGCAGTATAGGTCACAACATTTGGAAGACAACCATCTCTCTGCATTTCTTTAAACCATCTCCAAGCCTGTTCGATGAGCCCAACCTTACAAAAACTGTCTATCAAAATTGTATATGTATAAACATCAGGAACAACATCATTCTTTTTCATTTCCTGAAATAGAAGGAGAGCCTTTTCCACCTTACTCGCCTGACAAAGAAGACCAATCACCTTCGTGTAGGTGCTACTATCAGGAACAAATCCCTTCCTCATCATCTCCTTTATAATCTGAAATGCCTTATCAAATTTCCCCATGTGACAAAGGGATTGAGCAAAGTTGCCAACATTTATTTTGTTTAGTACAAATCCAGCATCCAGCATCTCCTCATAGGCTTTTTCTGCCAGATCCAACATGTCAGAACTTGGCAATTCTTTATTTCCGCAGATTCCTCCAATAAATATGTTGTAAGTCACATAACCAGGTCGACAACCACAAGCATTCATCTTCTTTAACAGCTTATATGCATAAGCATAGTCTCCAGTGCTGCAATATCCATGCATCAGAGAATTAAACAATGATGGGCTAGGATTGCAACCCTCTGTAATCATGATGTTAAGAATTCTCTTACACCAACCAAGTTGTTTCTTCCTTAAAAACCCTGAAAGCAACGTCCTATAAGTCACAACATTTGGAACACATGAATTGGACCTCATCCTATGAAGAAAAGACATGGCTTCCTCGAAAAGAGAAGCTTCCAGCAATCCACTAATCATTTGAGTACATAAAACAGTATCTAGTGTGAAGTCTTCTGCCTCTATAATATTGAGAGCTTCTACCCACTGTCCTGCTTTACAAAGAGAATGCGCAAAACAGCCCATTGTGAACCTGTCAGTACAAAATCCCGATTCAGACATTTCTCTATGAACCAAAACAGCTGAATCTAGTCGATCAGCACTCAGAAGAACCTGAACCAATGCGTTATATGTCACCTTGGATGGCTTGTAACCAAAGTCCTTCAGCCGCCCGAGCTCTTCCAGAGCCTCATTCCAAAAACCACTATGACAACACTTCCGCACAAGCACATTTAACAATCTACCAAGCACTTCTCTATCCTCCTGTCCAATTTCTCTAAGAAAATGCTGAGGGACTCTACTCTTCTTGTCAAAGCCTAAAATTTTAATCAATGCATCGCAAGTCTGACCCGTATGGCTATAGCCAATCTGCTGACCGGCCCAGATGAAGAATCTGAGCGCCAAATCTGGAATACTTACTAATCTTAACACGTCAATCACCAGCGATTCATTCAAGTTTCCCCTGAATCGCCTCAGTATCTTCTCGGTATTGTCATCGAAATTACTTCCACTTGCCCGAACCACCTTTGCGATCAGAACGGCCTCATTTGACGATGTTCCTGCATCAAGAGGCTTTCCAGGGAGTGTCTCACGGCCTTCGTCTGCGGCTTCTTGCAAAAAGGTGAAGTCTTTCATCGAGACCGAGGCTTCCTGACGAATCTCTCGATCGTGGGACGCGCCATCCCAAGGAACAACGAACCCGGGATCGTTCAACTCTCTCATATCGTCATCGGGCGAGGAACAGCTACTGCCGCTGCTGAAGAGAGAAAGGCGGGGTCTTTTGAAGGGATTATGGCGGGAAATCGAGATCCGGCGTTCGGACGGAGGGAAGCAGCGAGTGGTCGAAAAGAAAGAGGCGACGGCGGGCGACTGCGAGAGAACCGCCGCCGCTGCTCGTCGGCTCATGCTGCGGCGGACAGGAGATCGGCGATTTCAGGGCTACAGTCCTCAGGATCCAATCTTGATGACAGAATTACGAATGCCAAAAGATCGGATCTTGGCTGGTTTTCGGTGAAGGAGGTGGGATTCAATCGCCATCCTTGGAGGATTTTGAGTGGGGTTTCCATAAACCCTAGAACAGTGGAGAATTTAGACTTGAAAGGGTATTTTTGGAAATTTTCCGCTCCTCCTAAAATGTCGCTCCACACTGATGAGCCAAAATAAATATGTGATATCACGTTAAGTTAGTTCCCTTGTAAATTATTATATAGTATATCAACATTATTCCGGTAAAGATTTTATAGTTTATTATAAGATCCTTACCTGTTTTCAGAAAAAAATATATATTATCTTTTATTGCTGGATTTTGTCATATGAAAACCATTTCTTTTCACCACAATACCATGTTTTTTCGATAGTACAGTTTTACAATATTGTAGGATGATGTAGAATATAGACACTTTCTTCGATGTTATGATCATGGATCGATATGTTTTTAATCCAAAATATATAGGATAATTTATTTTAAAAATTAATAATGAGGTTTTATCGTACGACAAACTCCTATATTTGACTTCCTCTTTGCTTTTTTGTCTCTCTCCCCACTCAGCGAAAGTAAGACAACTCCTAATGCACTTAGGTGAAATCAAGAGCATCTCTTTTTTCATATTATGATTAAAATATCTTTTATATATATATAAAAAAGGATAATTGATGTCCGTTCACCTGATTGACTGTAGGCTATTTGGACTGAATCGATTTGTTCCGCATAAATTGGATCGAATCGATTTAATAAACACTTAAGTATTTGATTTATTCTTTTTTAAGTCCTATATTATCTATCTTTCTTTTTTCTCTTTATTATTCATCTGCCCTCCCCTTCTCTATTCTCTGTCATCGGTGTTTCTTCCTTCTCATCCCTCTCCCTCGGTTTCATCCTCCTCGCCCTCCTCTTCCTCTTCCCACTCTATATTTATCTTCTCCTCCCTCCTCTACGCACTTTACTGCCACCTCTTCCCCCTCCCCCTTCTCCTTGACTTCCTCCTCCTCCACCTTCCCCTACTTCATCCACCTCCCTCACCCCCTCCTTTTCCTTCCCTCTCCCTCTCTCCCTCATCCACCCCTTTCACCCT
The DNA here is from genome assembly GCA_021527575.1 of Ensete glaucum. Taxonomy (NCBI): domain Eukaryota; kingdom Viridiplantae; phylum Streptophyta; class Magnoliopsida; order Zingiberales; family Musaceae; genus Ensete; species Ensete glaucum. The sequence continues at coordinate 16,132,725 of CM038555.1, read as the reverse complement.
CTTTTACTCCTCATTTTTATTTCTACTCCTTTACTATTCCATTCCTCCCCTCCTCCTCGCGGTTGACCTGGATTAATCGTTATACTCAGGTTTACTCAATAACAAAAACTATTAATTTCCATATAAAAATATTTTAAACTTATAATAAAACTAAATAACTTAAATTATCCTAAAACTATATTAATTTTTATATAAAATTATCCTAAATTATCCAAAAAAATGATTACATTCGGGTTAATACTCATTCACAAAATTATTAAAATATATTTTAATTTTTATATATAATTATCTTTTGTCCATCATAAATAGAAAAGCTTATGTCAAATATCTTATAATAATATATTAGTACTTCGAGAGAAATTTAGATTGGTTTACTGAAAATTAACTCGAGTTATACTCGATTATATATTCAGCTCAAAATTATCTTATTTAGAAAGTTAATCATCTTAAACTTTATATATATATATATATATATATATATATATATATATATATATATATATATATATATATATCTTAGAATCAAATGTGAGTAGTTATTGAGAAGTTTAGATTGGTTTGTTGAAATTAACTTAAGTTACACTCGAATTATGTTCAATCATAAATTCAACATAAAAATATCATATTTCAAAATAATCACTAGATTTATACAAAAATAAAAATATGATGATAAACATATTAGTATCTCACTCTAGTAGTTTTAGAGAAGTCTAAACATGTTTGATAAAAAAAATTGAAAGAGTTATACTCTATCACATAATCAACAAAAAAAATATATTATTTTAAAAATTAATCATTTTAAATTTATATAAAAATTAAAAAATAATAATAATAAATATATTATCATCCCACCATGATAGCTCTAGAGAAAAGGATAGGTTTGACAAAAATCATAAATTTAACACAAAAATATTTTATTTAAAAAATTAATCATCCTAAATTCATTCAAAATAAAAGAAATAATAATAAACATATTAGCATCTCACCCAACTAATTCAAGAGAAGTTTGGATAGATTTGGTAAAAATTTAAAGAGTTACACTCGATCATATATTCAAGCCAAAAATATCATATTTGAAAAATTAATCACTCTAATATATTATATCTTACCTTAGTAGTTTTGAAAAAGTTTAGATAGATTTGATGAAAAGTTAACAAGTTACATATGATCATCGATTCAATTCAAAAATATTTTTTAAAAATTTTATTTACCCTAAAATCATAAGAAATTAGAATAAATGATACTATATTTTAGAATGATATACTAGTAATTCTAGAGATGTTTAAATGAGTTTAATCAAAACCTGGATTTGTGGCTTCAACTAGCATGATTCAAGGGCATTATTAAGATTAAAAAAAACCCATAGTAAAAAATAAATATAGGGGCGCCATCTAGTAAAAGCCTAATATTAACATTTTTATGTTAAATTACCCAAATATATATTATTGAGTTATGTGATCCGATATTAAATTGATTTTTTTTACCACAAAAAATAAAGAAAGTATTTTGATTGATAGACTTCTTTAAAATTTTTAAGAGGTAAAAATAAACCATCTTTTCATTTTACAAAATGTTCCCTTGTTACAGTAACTTCCTTTTTACTAAAAGGAAAATTATCCTAATAATCCATATTATACCCTAAAGAAACTTTTTTACCTTCGAAAATATGCATGACATAATTAATATTTTGTGATTCAAATAGTTAAGTTTAACTTAATTACATGTAAACTAGGGTTTTAATTTTGGATCTAAATAATCTGATCTTCAAGGTTAAAATAAATGAATTATTGAATTGCTAAAATATTTCATTATGTGTTAGAATTGTATTAATTGAGGATCGAAACAAACAAGAAAGAGTAAGACGAACGATGAGCAAAAATTAGTTACACCATGCTGATTAGGTACATCTGAACACAATGCATCGCAAGTCATTCAAATGCTGGCTTTTTATAATTGGATTTAGCTAACCTGATATTGTAAAATAATAATAATAATAATAATGTTCAAACAAAATAAACAAAATTTCAATAGATACAAGTGTCCAATTACTAAAATAAATGGAAATTTCCCCAAATGCCAGATCCATAAACCTCAGCAGATCAAAAAGGTCATCAAAATTTCTGGTTCACATTCTGGCATGTAATGTAGCAGGAAACGGAAGAAATGACTATTGTCTTCTAACAAAAAGTCCCTGGAAGGAACCCAACTTGCAACCTGTATGCATTGCTAAATAAAGAGAGGAGAGGGGAAAATTCTGGTTCACTGCTTTTATGAGTCTCCTAATTGGATCAGTGATAATTCATATGGCAAACACAACTTCAGAGTTTGAAATCCACTTTAATCAGCACCAACATCTACTCCCCTGCTTTTCAAGAATTCTTTGGCCTCGATGATATCCTGCATAGAAAAAGAGAACCAACACTTGTATGAGTTGCATTGTGTAGTGGAATAATTCATTCTTAACGTAACTACAATATGAACCAGAATCTACAAGCATATATAAGCAAGCAAATCATGAAACCTTGATTAGTCTGGAAAGATGTTGTGACAATTAATAAGACTAGATGAGTCTTAAGCATTTTGAGCCATATATTTTAGGTTATTCAAGCTACTGAATAGTTTTATCAACTCAGATTTTAAAAGTAAATAGCAAAACAAACCTAGTACTAAAGTGTGTAGGCTCAAGTTGAAAAGTAATCATTTGTGAAGGAAGTTGGAGGCATATCACGGCATAAAACCACCACTGAGCTGAATCTCACACACCACCACTAGCTGATGGTTATAGTTGACGTATTGGACTTCAGCTTATGAGAAGGGGAGGTTGTGTGTGAGATTATAATTTCACAAGTATAGGAGGTTGTGATACGATTTCCCTTATTACTCCCACATGAAGTGGAATGACTTTGAGATGTTTGTAGGCTCGTCCAGTTATCAAGTCAATTGTCATATTGAACTACATTATAACACAGACACGGACTCTGTATTTATAGACATATAATTAAATTTATATATATAAGTGTCAACACAAAGTTTAAATCCAAAATTCAATTTCTGCAGAATTATGATCATTGAATTGATTGATATATAAAAATTTTGATTGTTTGTCAATAGCTTTGTCAAAATGAAGTGAATGTGAAGAATTCAACACTAAAAACCAAGAAGCCTCACGCCAAATTGCTATTTAAGGCCTAGCACTTTCAGACTATTTCTTTTATCAATTATTTTAATATGGGCCTTTCAACTTTCCAAATAAACTTGTAGGCTTTACACGACTTCGCCAAGATATGTTGATGATTACAAGCGGTAAAAATCATAAAAAACTCAAACCCCAACATGAAAGGTAGAATTGAAATCACACAAATCAAATAGGTAGTAAGTATCAACAATGTCTACTGGTGCCGATTCCCCAGCTTGGCAAGTTTGTTTCAAAGAATTTGGCACAAAACCTCACTAGTATAATTTATAACTCAAATGAAATAACATAAACTACAAACAAAATGGAACAAACAGTAAACAACTAAAGCCCTGGAAAAAAAAATGAGAAAGAAGCATAAATTGTATAAACTTGCATCACCATGGCAATACACTAAGGTGCCCTGAAACAGAAAATTCAAGATGTAATAAGAGAAGGTGATAAGTATTTGAAACAAGGTTCTGTTAATATTTGCTAATATATATAATTAATATAGCACTGGAGTTCATGATGCATGAAGGAAAAGACGTAAGGGACTATGATCTTTTAAACTTTTGAGTGAGGAAATTCCTTCAAGATTGGAAGTTTCTCAGAGTAGTTTCTCTCTTTTTTCTTTAAATATATCAGTTCTACTCCAGTTCTTAGGAATAAAATGAGGCTATTGCTGGAGTTGATATTTAATTTGACTCCAATAAAAACTTCAACTCTCATAGTTTTAATGTCTTCTCTTATGTCAACTAATAGAACCAGCATATGTTATAGTTGGTAAAATTATCTGAAAAATGTGGTTCTAACTGAAGAAACCTCAAAGACTCAACTCACAAGCACATGAACTATACAAAGATGCACCTAATTTGCAAAACTCTCCCAAGAACCAAGATAGAATTTTTTTATTGTGTTGACAACAGTGGATCAATATTCAACAATTTTACAGAGACCATTCCCCACAGTAACTTCAAGCTATTACTACAAAAATGACCAAGATGGTTTACCGGTACATGATCATTAAAAGGAAGTATTTACAATTCCTTTATGTGGGTGAAATAGCTGCAGTGTGGAAGACAAAGATTGTCATCCGTGACCTTTCATCTTTGTGATTAGTAAATGAGTAAACAGGATATCTTCCTAAGGCATAAGCAATGAAGATTCAGAATTTATCATCCAACTAGGAAATAGTGATTGTAGTAGAAAAAAATTCCAAGAGAAAGAAAAAATATGTCAACAAAAAAATTACTCAAAGGTTCTTTTTGCTAGTCTTCATAAAAGACAAGCAATAATTTATGAAATTTCTTGTAATAGGATAAGCTTGTAGAGGTGTGAAAATTAGCCTGAAAAAGCAGGAATTTGAGCACAAAATTGATCAGAAATAAACATTATGACTAAAGCAACCTTTTGCAGCATTGAAGCTTCCTGGGGACATGTTGGAAACAGCATCAAGCCTACTCCGACCATGAGAAGACCATAGCATCCTAATGAAACAACTAGATAAACTGGCAGCTGGAAAATAGAACATAAATGTCTTATGCTTTATAGAGAATATGATCATTTTAAACTCCAGATAGAAGGAATAAATGGCATGAAACTGACCAGCCAAGTGTAGCTACGAGGAACTACTGATGTTTCTAGTAAGCTGATCCAAATGCCAGCAACAGCCACCAGCAAAGCCATAATCTTCAGAATGTGCTTCATTTCAGTGTAGCATTCACTTTGATGCTGTTACCTATGTGCAAAGAAACATGACGCAGCCCAGATTTGAGTCAGTGATTTTTTGATGATTTGGTTAGTTTAGTTATGTTAGAATGAGTTTATAGTTTCAAATGAGTCTTTCCTATTTTGATCGAATTTCAAATGTAGCTTGTGTGGTGAATTGTTAAGGATAATGAATTAGAGATTAGGTTTGTTTTGATTAAATAAGTTCCATAAGTTTCCTAAATCTTTTTGTGTATGTGGAGTTCCTTGAGGCATAAGAAAATTAAAATGAAAAAAATAAAGGAAATTCCTATCAGTTATACTTACTTTTCATCCATGAACAGAAGCTGAACAAACTAAGTATCCCGGGTTTATAAATAGGCAGTCACAATAATGGTTAAACAGTGAGTGTATTTGGTTTCCAATCAATATAATCTTAGCTGCTTTAAGGTCTCACAAACCTGGTTTTCATCCCCTTCCCTCCAAATGTTTATCCATAGTCATATTTTTCCCATTATAGTTTCTAAGCCTCGATTTCTTCATTTTTAAATTCCTTGAAGCTGTCATTTACATCCTCTCATGATTCCTTTCACTTCCAAATCCTACAAAACCAATCCGTATGTGCTTCCATGTAGAATTATGCCTTCCAAGAACTACTAAAAGCCACAGATATGGACAGTATGCTTCTCTGACGATTGGAACTCAAGGTGGCCTCATCCTATCTCTACAAGTTACGATTCACCTGTTGACCTCAAGACTAAGTTCTCATCCTGTACTCCCCTTTTCACGTCAAAACTAGAAAATTCATCCTTCTCTCTCTATCCCTCAAAAAGCTCCTCTTTTCTACATTTTCTTCGTTAGCACTTTCATTTAAACTCTTTTCTTTCCTCTTGGGTAACCGATACCTCCAATGACATTGCAGCTTCGTGACTACATATATGGATTATCACTTCACATAAGATCTTATCATTTTGGCGGTCACTGAAAAGCCCATACAACCAAGTACTACTCCCCCAAGAATGTCAGTCCTTCAGGATTCTTCTTGAACCTATTTCATCTGCCAGGGGCATTTAAGCTAGCAATTAGGTCTTTTCCAAATCTTTTATTTCATTTTGGCCATATTTTTTCTGCTCAGAGGATTAAGATTGAGCAGCTTTAAGAGTTGGTTTGGCACGGTCCGCCGTTTAGGCCCTGCGCAACCATCAACAACTCCATAACTTGTTTAGGTTCTTTTTTTATATTGCATCAGAACAGCTAAGATGAAGCTAAACAACATAATCATGATTGGAAGACAACCCTAAGTTAAAGGTATTATATGCTTAGAGCTTTAGGCAACCAATGATCATAAAAAGGAAATTTTCTTTCTTTTATAAAGTTTTATTATCGACAAAGCATTACTCTTGTGAGAAAATCAAATGCCAAACTTGGTGAGAAAACCCCTTCTTGCAACTTCAAATCCGTCCAGCCTCGTGTCCTTCACTTCCTAGTATGGGTTTCTTCGCAGTTCGATCGGCGGACGATGATCCGCTCTTAATCGCCGGCTTAGGACGGGTCAGGTTTGACCGCATCAGGGCAACCAGATCAGATTAGGACGAGGAAGAAGAAGAGGAGAGGTTAAAGGAAAGAAGGCCGACCTGCAGCCTGTGGCTCTCGCTGAATCCCGCCGCTAGTGCGCTCGCGGTCGTCGCCGCTCACTGCGATGAGAAGATGAGGGAGGAAGAAGACAGATCTCACCTTCTGGAACCCGGGTATTTTGGGTATATTATGTATAACAAATTATACGTAACATATAAAAAGATTACTCTTTATAATTTTTTATTATTTATATTCTAAATTATTTTTTGTAAATAAATGTTTAATTTATAACTTAATTCTAATAAAATATCTTTAATCCTTACTCAAATCCTTTTTTTATTTTCTTTTTTTTCTTTTTCCTTTTTTTTCCTCCTTTTCATTTTCTTAGTCGTCTGATATAAAATGAGAAAAAAGATAAATAATCTAAAAATCGAAGAAGAAGTAGAAGAAGAGGTGGGAAATAGTTTTTGATGTTTGTTACAATGATTAAATATTTTTAAAATTTTATATGTTTTGAAATAACTTGACTCTGTCAGTTACATAAGCCCAAAAGATGGAATGGTTCAAGTCATTACAAACTGTTCAGACTACTACTATCTTCTAGCATTTGTAAAATATTGAAATAATGATATTGTCTAGATTGATTTGAAAAAGCTCAAAAATTATTATTATCTTTGGGATAATTGTAAAATGATTTCTTCCAAGTTGTTACAAAATGTTTGGGTTGATATTTAAAATATTCTAAAATTTAATATTAGGTACTATAATATTAACTATTTTCTCTCACTTTTATTTTTAAGTGGTAGTAGAAAATAATGATATAAAATATTATGAAAGTGGATTTTACTCTGCCATGTACAACATGTCAAGTATGGATGATAATTATATAGTTGGTATTATTCAGGTTTTTCACAAATAAGGAAGCATGGGTTGTAGAAGTTGGAAAGAGGCAGTATGGATTTTTGTCAAAAATATAAAGAGCTTAGAATATGAAAGATATGGAGTGGATAAAAATCCAAATGACAAAGAGCGATAATGATACGATATTATAATTATATCATGGATAGTCGAGACCATTAAAGTAGTAAAGAAAGCTTGTGAGAGGTACCCATGGACTTACCCTCGTACACATGAGATTGAGTAGTCTTAAGACTCAATTAATTGATCATCATTGGATGAAGCTTGATTTGAAGTGAAGTCGTCTTGGAGAAGTAGCATATGACCTGAATCTCACACCCAAGTTGATGTATTATGGAAAAGTTGAATGCAAGTGATACAGACGATTTTGTAAAATGATAGCGAAGAGAATTAGTTAAATCATTATTAGTTTCACCAATGGAGCCTTTGTAGATGAAAAGTCACCCGACCTTCAAGATTGATACTTCAACACAGTGACATCCATCTTTATTTAAGATTTTAGAATCAACTCAACATAAGATAGGACTTCTGCAACTACCCCCTCACGATGAAATCGAGTATCAAGTTTAAATTAAGGGTGCAATGTCCGTGACAAAATAAGAAGACGGTGGAACTTGTTAGAGAGTACGACATCCATCCATGACTACACACATTGTTTACCTCTAGATTGACTTGTTAGAGATATTGAAACTGATGGAAATTATAGATTTCATGTTATTGTTGGGCCATTGGGCATGAGTGAGAATAGTTGGCCTCATATCATAAAGAGACTTGATAGAAGCGTTTATCAAAGGGTTTAAGAGTTACACATTCTTTAACCTATTTTACTACTGATGTCGTCCAATAGGTATAGTGGATGACTATACTAGCCATAGGTTACTTGATTGCCACAAAATATAATCTTATGTTAGTTCTTTTTATGAGTGTGTAAACCATTCGGATGTAGTATGACACGGGAGTACCTAAGTTACTAAAATTAGCTCATATGAAAATTATTGGTCTTATGATTCATTACGGTCTACAATGTTGCCTCACAGTTTTTAACCTAGCTCACTTAAATATGACAGCTCATAAGCATATTCCTTAGACTAAGTAAAAGCTCTTTTAAGATGCTTTATTTTATGATCGATAAATGTATTAAAGGGGTTGATTAGCATATGTAAATCACTTAATTTCATAGTTCTCTATACATAAAGAGTTGTTTCATGTACTAGTACTTATTTTGATGTTTTAGGATTAGAATTAAAGTTTAGCACCCGATTTGTATTGGAGAAGCTCTTTGAAGTCTCTCTAAAACTTCTTATCTTTTGGATGCATCCTCGAGTTGTGAGTCTTTTGATTTAGTTTTATATCATTGTTTAATTTTCTTGAGGTGGTAAATTTTTTGTATATTCTAGTGACATTAAACTTGGGGGTGAATTTTTTGTCCATTTTAAATAAGTTTTGTTATGAGTTGGTTCTTTTTTACAACTCGATTTTTTTTTTTTTTTTTGAATTTCATTCCTCTTTCTCCTTACCCATGTCAATGTGGTTTATTTTATTCCTTATCATGTAGTTGGAACAAATGAGGACTTAAAGATAAGTCTTTTTCAACTATGGGAGATTGACACGGGAGTGCCTAAGTTGCTAAAATAAACTCGTATGAAAATTGCTGATCTTATAATTCCCTACTGTCCACAATGTTACCTCACAACTTTTAACCCAGCTCACTTAAATATGATAGCTCTTGAGCATATTGATTAGACTAAGCAAAAGCTATTTTAATGTACTTTCATTTATGAGTAAGGAATGCATTAAAAAGATTTGTTAACAAATGTAAATTACTTAATTTTATAGTTTCCTATGTATGAAGGGTTGTTTCATGCACTAGTACTTATTTTGATATTTTAGAATTAGAAGAAAGTTTATCACCTGATTTGTATTAGAAGAAGTTTTTTAGAGTCTCTCTAAAACTCTATATCTCATGGATACGTCCTTGAGTAGTAAGTATTTTGACTTAGTTCTATATTCTTGTTTAATTTCTTTGAGGTGGTAAATTTTATATATTCACTTATGACATTAAACTTGATTATGAACTTTTTATCCATTTTACGCAAGTTATGTTCTGAGTTTGTTTCTTTTCTACAACTCGATTTTTAATTTTCCTCTTTTTTTTTTCTGAATTTCATTCCTCTTTCTCCTTTTCCGATATCAGTTTGGTATCAGAGCTAAAGACTAGAGATCATGATATGGCAGAATGAAAAGTATGGGTGAAGGTAGTGACAATAAAGATGATGTTGAATCCTTGAGGTTGCAGCTATAAAGAGTATTATACAATATACATGAAAAAAATAAAATCATTGAAGATCTTTAGAGTAAAAACAATCAGCATAAAAATGATCCTCAAAAGTTAGATTATGTTGATGATACACCTCATTACCCAAGGGAGTTGAGAAGATTTCAGTTAAGACGTAGAGACTAATTCGAATGGCAAAACAAATATAACCCAAAGTTGGATATTTCAGAGTTTAAAGGTAGAATCAATGTTGATGACTTTATTGATTGGCTTAATACGATGAAAATAATATTCAATTTTCATGAACCACCATAACAAAAAAAGGTAAAGCTTGTGGCATTGAAACTCAGAAGGTATGTATATTTTTGGTGGGAAAATCGAAGAAGTAAAGAGAATGTGAGGGAAAGAGTAAGATCGTGACTTTGGAGAAAATAAAAAGAGAGTTGAAAAAAAAATATTTATCTAATAACTATAGATAAGTGATCTTTCTCACAATATTTGAAAAAGGTTCTCGATATGGATCAAAAGATAGTTATATGAAAGAAGAAAATTTTAAGCATACTCTCCAAAGCAAAGCTGTGTCGAAGTGCAAGACAAGGGTAAAAGATCAACTAGCAGCAAATAACCACCTATTCATCTACACTAAGTGGCTAAAAATGCTTCGAATGTCATGATTTTGGGTATATTACTTCAAATTATCCAAATAGGAGGATCATGATTATGAGGAAGATGGAGAAGGAAATGAGGCCCATGACAAATCAAAATATAATGATTATGAGGAAGATATTACATATACTTATCTTAGTTTGTCTTTTATTTCTTATAGTGAATGCAAGGTTGAATTAGAAAAGGATAGTCATGTTTTGGTTTTGATGGAGGTGAATGAACAACAACACAGCAATGCTAAAACCAATCATAAAGGAGTTCCAAGATATTATGCCAAAAGAGATCCCACATAACCTTCTACCTTTGAGAGACATCTGACATCATGTTGATTTAATTCATAGGGCTAATCCTATAGATCCTTTGGCTTTAGTTACTCATTCTACAACTATGTAATTTAGTGAAGATATTGATGAGAGGACTAAGTAGATAAAGAAGTTGCATGATAAAATTAGATCAAATATTGAAAAGCAAATAAGAGATACATATAAGCTACCAACAAATACATAAAGCATAAGGAGTTTAATACCAGTAATTTAATTTAGATTTACAACTAAAACCAAAGAGTGATGGTCCAATCAATACGCTTAAGAGAATTAACAAAAATACTTATGAGATCAAGCTACTCAACATTCAATGTGGTTGATTTTAGTCCTTATCATGTGGTTGAAACAAATGATAACTTGAGGATAAGTCTTTTTCAATTAAAGGAGAATGATACGAGAGTACTTAAATTACTAAAATCAGCTCATATGAAAATTGATAATCTTATAATTCTCTACAGTCTACAATGTTGCCTCATAACTTTCAACCCAGCTCACTCAAATATGATAGCTCATATGCATATTTCTTAGATTAAGTAAAAGCGCTTTCAATATGCTTTTCTTTATGACCAATGAATATAATAAAGAGGTTAGTTAACAGATGTAAAATATTTAATTTCATAATTACTTATACATAAAGGGTTATTTCATGCATGAGTAGTTATTTTAGTATTTTAAGATTAAAAATAGTTTCTTATACATAAAGGGTTATTTCATGTTTAAGATTAAAAAGAAAGTTTAGTAATATTAGAAGAAGTTATTTGATGTTATCTAAAATTTTGTATCTCTTGGATACGTCATTAAATGATGAGTCATTTGATTTAATTTTATTATGACATTAAACTTGATAATAAACTTATTATTCATTTTACATCAATTCTATTGTGAGTTTATTTTTTTCTATAATTTAATTTTTTTTTTAGAATTTAATTTCTCTTTCTCCATTCCCAATATAATATAGTATGCAGTCAAGAATGAGTTCACTGTGATGTTGATGTTGTTGCTCTTAGATTGTTTGGATGGTTGTGTTGTTTTGATGGGTACTGCTGCTAGGATTGAATACTTACGTATATGTTTAATCGTGATGTTGATGTTGTTGCTGTTTGGATGGTTGTATAGTTTTGACGGGTACTGCTGCTAGGATTGAATACTTATGTATATGTTTAATTATGGGGTACTGATGCCAAGATTATTTACTTTATTTCTGTATTTTACCTATGAATAGTATTGTCAGAATTAGATATTTATATGTATGAATACTGCTACCAAGATTAGATACACATAATAGTACAACTGACATAATATACATGAGAACTAACATTCATAAATATAAATATATATAATATAAATTTATGTAAAATATAAATATATATATATATGTATAAATTTAAATTTATATAAAATATAAATTTGACTAACATCCCTATATTTAAATAAATGATATCCACATATCTAAATATTTAAGCCCTCCTTTATTGACAAACATATACACGAAATATCTCAAGTAGATATTTGGTAGATCTACATGAATTAGACTCTGAGGTACGTCCTTTGATAAGCCACCTCATATGAGCTAATCAATACTTCAGGAGCACATATAAAAACATATCTCCATGATTATATATTTAATATGGCATGGTCAAAGCATGATCAATAATTTTAATAGCCCTTGATATACACTAAAAAAAAATCATAATTAAAATATCTTAATCATGATTTAGAAAATAAATTATCAAAAATAATTAAATACATCTTACCACAGCCACTAGAGGAGCCACCTCCCTCAACTCTACAAGAGCCATCTCCTCTCACGAATTATTGCTCGGATTTTGAATGATTGAATGCGAGATACGTATAAATCCATATAAATGCGAGATTTCTAATTCTTGTACCAAAAGACGTGTTGCATGATACATGCACTTGCCAACGTTCTCATCATAAATCAATGTACTTATATTCTATATCGTATTAGGTGTATTTAACACCTAAGTTACCATATGATGGTGGATAAGGAGGCCATGGCACTCTCTTCGTATATCCGAACTATCGTAAGATCCTATTTGGAAGATATATATATTTCTCTTTTATTATAAAAAATTAAATATAAATTAAATATAAAAATTAAATATTTACTTATCTTTCTTGAAGATATCATCTCCTACTATATAAGGGGACTTCTCACTCGTTCCTTATTGAATCTGACAATAGGGCGATTGATGAGATGACTTTTTAGGGAGATCTCGAGGAAAGAATAATTTAGGAGAGGAAGGATTTTTATTCTTTTCTAATCAACTTTAATTTATATTATAAAATATTTAATATTAGGATTGTTATGATTTTATAATGTATAATAATATTTTTGATTTAAAGATTTTATGATTAATATATAATGATAGTTGATTTGTGATGTTAGAATGATTATTTAACTTATAATGATCTCCTAAACTTAAGTAAATTTTAAGATTAATTAATTACTAAAAATCTTATTTTTGGATTAATATAATAGTTTTAATTTATTTAATTAGTTATATTTATGTTTGAAGAATTAGATATAAATTTTTATGATGTAATTAGTTTTAAATTTAATATCATGAATTTAAATATTTAATTAATGAATTTGATTTACTCCTTAATAATTTAAAATATTAAAATTTAATCTTATAAAAGGAGTCTAATTAGGTCTGACCTAAGTCATATTGATCTGTCAGATCGAATCGACACAACCCATATAGCTAGGTACGACCGAACCCATGTGACCAAGTATGACCCAACTCATATGGTCGTGTATGACCCAATCTATGTAGTTAGGTAGAAGCTAGCCTATATGGCAAGGTGAAACATAACTCATGTGACTAGGTATGATCCAAACCATTATTAGGATCGTGTTGACACTAAGAGTATGGGGAGAGTGGGGTGGGGTGAATTAATGATTTTTAAAAAATAATTATATCAATTAAAAAATATATTTTTGTTTCAAAATCATTCCAATTATTCATTGAATTGAAAGATTTTTTAAAGCCGATTTTGACAATGTTCCATGGCTTAAAATCAATAGAAATAAAAAAAAATTATTCATGTTTTCTAGTAAGTATAGTCGGTCTCATTGAATATAGTCGGACGAGTGATAGAGTGACCCTCATTAATGTCAAAAAAAAATTAAAAACTCACTTGGGTGTTAATACAACTGAGTGAACATGACTCTAATACTAACTGTTAGGATCGTTCAATCGTTCAATCAGAACTCGTATCGAAATTATGTTAAACTTGGAATATGAGTGAGAGTAGTCAGCTAATAAGCAAGCAATAAGAATAAAGCACAAAGAAAAGAACACACAAGACTTATAATTGTTCAATCTCGTGACATATGTTTACTCTCGATTCCTCAATTGTTGAGGCCACTAGTGTTTACTAATGATCTTCCTTGAATGGGTGAAGATCAACTACCTTTTTACAATCCTTTCTCCTTTTCATAAGTTTAGGAGACAACTTTTACAAATATCACACCTTCTTTAAAATGAACTCTAGCCTTTTAAGAGGAGAGAAACTCTCAAGAGATTACAATGACGTTTTTATACTTAGAATTATAAGTTTTTTATCTCAGTTCTTGCTTCCTCAAGCAAGAATGAGTGGGGTATTTATAGGCCTCAAATGACTTAAAAAGTTGGAGCCAAAATTCAAATTTTTGAATTCAAAATTCAAACTTGGGATACGGGTGGTACCACCACTATTTAATGGGTGATACCACCACTGTCTAATAGTCTCGAATACTATGTTCTGGCGATAGTACCATCAGCTTGGTCAGTACCACCGCCAGATATAGTCTCGAAGATTGTCTTTCAGGTGGTACCACCCTTTAGTTTAGGTATTGTCACCACCAGACCTGACTTCGAGTCACTGAAATGAACCTTCCAATAGGCCCAAATCAGTCCCAATTAAGGCCCAATGGCACTTTAATTGAGTTGGCATAGTTATACTCAAAATTAACTCGATTAAGACTTAAACTATGATGATTATGATATAAATGATTACAAAGCATAAATCTTGTATTAGTCGGCATGTCATTAGTTCATCTGAACCCTCAATGCATCATGCTCTCCTTGAGCGTATTGCTTGATCCATCGATATGTTGACTCTTATAACATCTGATATTGATGCAATGTCTAATTTTTTTGACCCAATGCACGATCTCTAATTCTAGTCCTACGTATGATTTTACTACTTCAATTAGTTTGCCTTTTCATGATCGAAGATAATCCTGCATCATTTTTCTTGAACACAAATTAGATCAAAACTTCATCAATTGATTTCATTATCAAAATCTAAGATTCAACACCCATATGATAAGTTACAACCCAATCCTTGTGGTCAAGTACAACCAAACTCATGTGATCATTTACAACCTAGCACATGTGATAATGTACGACCCAACCCATGTGACTAAGCTTTATCTAGCTCATGTGGTCAAGTATGACTTGGTCTGTATGGTCATACATGATCCCAACTAATGTATAGATATATGACCCAACCTATGAGCCAAGCGTAATCTAGATTAGTACCGGCTTAGCCCGACTTGCGAGTGAAACTTAACCCAGTTCGTGAAGTTAGGCCCACTCCAGTAAGCGATTGGTGCTAGACATATCATCACTCTTATATCCAGTCCATTATACCTCACCCCAACTCATTACTTAAGACAGACATATGCTACATAAGTGACTCGTTTAAAACTCAAATGGGATGGTTGGGTTTGGGTTATCACTATATGTTGTCCAATTTTTTCTCTCTTTATTGGTTTCTAACTCGTTAATTGACTGAAATAGAGAGGTTTGATCAGTTAAAGTCGATTTAGGGTGATTCTAGACTAATTTAACTAATTCATCTACTTGTCCTAATCAAGATCAATTAAATCTAAATTAGGCTAGTCCATGGTGATTCCAAATTGGTTATATAAGGATTTAAGGTTGGTTATGTTAGGTTATAATCAAATTAAGTTTGGTTTAAGTCAATTGAGCTATTCCAATTAGGGTTTTTGTTGATTAAGTACTATTGAAAGATTTATATTTCATATCTTTATGATTTGATAAACTCAAAAAAATTTATAAAAATATTATTTAAAAATAATTACTGATTTTCTAATTTCTTTAAGTTTATGATATTGATATTATTGTTACTATTTAATATATATGATTATGCTAGTGATCTATATTGGAAGCGCAACATATAAAATGAGTGACGAGTTCATCATAGTGCGGAGCCACCAATGGGCATAGTCTAGCAACTCATACATCAAATATGATCACGAATAATATTTTATCATACTATTTATTGAATATATGCATGAACGAATGAGTGAATATAAATGAATGATCATAGATGTTCATGTATTCCTGCTCAGAGCAAGTATGGTGATTCCTTTTGTAGATTGGCGGACCGTTAGATGTGACGGTTATACGATTCACTCATCTGTTTTTAGGAGAAATGTGTCCCCACTTAGGTGGGTGAATGATATAACTCCATCCATTATTTGGAGTACAATATGCATTCTCTTTTTTAATTGTTGGGAGAGTGCGTCATTGGGAGTGATGTAATCCTTTGTTAGATGACTATTATATATGTGTTACATGTGATTGATGTATATTTTTGTTTATTACAAAAGAATTATCATTATTTTTCTAATACAAGAGTTTTATAATAAATTAATATATTATCATTTCATATTAAATTATTAATATTTATATATTTATTTATGAATATTAAAGATTATTTTGATGATTAATCAGAGGTTCCTACATATATTTTATCATATATTTATTTTAAAATAATTTACTAATTTATAATAGATATAAAGGCTTGGATGTAAAAGATTTTTTCATCACTTAGTGGCCCGATCATTTTTCTAGTTAATATAATTATTTATTATTTTTATAAATTATGAATAATAAAATGATGATTTATTATTTTTTATAAATCTAGGGACCTGTTAGTATATATATATATATATTCCAAATTGACTTAGGCCGTTCGGTGGTGAACCGGAGATGAGCATGTCAAAATGAGGAGGAACTTGTCCCTGACGCTGCTCGATCCGCGCTTGTTTTCTTGTGATAAGCTCCACAACATTTCCTTCTCTAGTTTAAATGACAGCAACCAGATGTATTGTGTCGTCTGATCTCAGAAACTAGCATGTCATCGCCTCCGTCCGTCACACTGTAACCCGTGACCGTTGCGCGTCTACACCACTCGTTGCCCCACGCGGTCCACGACTAACACGTGAGACACAGTCCATCATATATATATATATATATATATAAGATAATTATCATGAAAACATACTTATTTTCTAGCTTTCCGCTAATGATGCTGTTCATTTTTTTAGATTTTTCATTTGATAACTTTATTTTTCTAATACCTTAAATATTCTTTTATTGACTATCAGTATATTGTTCTTCATTTATCATGATGGTAATATTCTTGATCGTTATCATCTCTTTTTCCGAATACGCATCGTCAATCGAAGCTATCCAGCTTTCACAATATCTTAATCTTACATATAACAAGCTTAGTTACATTATCGATTACACCATCTACATATCATTATGTCCCTCGATGTCCTTTGCCTGTGTGACTCTCTTATTGATGTGATTTTTGTTTTCTATCATTTTTATTCAGACTCTTTTTTTCTCTGTCTTCGATCTTATCATTGCCTATGACATATCACCGCTTCAAGAAAATTAAAAAATAAAAAAAATATTTTTTTTTTAGAAAATTGCTTGCTCTATCACCGTTTCTTTGTTTTGGATGAGGAGTTTCAAATGGATGATCGAAGTCAAACTATTTTGACGGATAATATGATGAAAATTGCAGTAAGTTTAAAGGGGGGAAAAAAAAGAGAAAAAACAGACATTCAAAATTAAGAAATCATTGCTAAAAAGAATCAAAACAAAAAATGTAAACGATCATTTTAGAACTTTAATTAGCTCAAATCATGATGGATAAAAAGAGACTGAATAAAATAATTGAGATTATGGGTTTTGGCAAAGCAAGTAAAGGAGCAACGGCTGCAAACAACCTTCCCAACTGGGAATGACACTTTCAGTGCCGCAATTTTTGCTACGTACGTACGTGACATGGATCGTTCAATGTTCCGACACGCGCCAACTACGACTATGTTTCGTGTACTTCTACATTCCACGTACAATGCTTCTCATGATTCACGCTTTTGATGATGATGATGATGATGATGAACTCGAATTTTATGATAAATTATCAAAAAATTACTGATTAAATTAATTTATACCTTCACCGACAGCATTCATGCACAACATATTCGACGGCGAGGTATGAGCTAGTGCTAGAGATCTTAACGAAAACTACTTGGGATCTCTATATAGGTGATTTATTTTAACTACCGATATTTAGTGGATTGATACTCTATAATGGATTATTTTGCCAAAACATATATGTTCTTGGAAGTAAAAAAAATATCGTCATGGGTTGACATCATACCTTAATTTTATAATGAAAGACCAGACATTTGACTTGACATTAGATTGATGATGAAATGATTCTTAAATGTCATTTTCTATGTGCCATTAGAATGAAAGTTTAAGATGTTTAATTGAATTCATCGTAATAGGATACAAGTTCATTTACGTGTTAAAATTGTAAAGTTATTAAATTACATATTTACACTTAAGAATTTTGATATATATATATATATATATATATATGTATAAAAAATAAAAAAAAAAGCTAATGAACTATATATTAAATTGTGACTTGCAAACCTAGTAAGATTAACCATAATGATAGACATGCTTTAGAAAAGGCAAATATGAAAATAAATTATGTGCATGAATTCATGCAATTTGCCAACTACAATCGTATGTTCCGGAAGGGTCTCGAGGAGGAATTCCCTGTTCCCTGGCTCCTCTGAGACAGGCGACCCCGTGGCCATGGCCGGTGACACACCGACCACGAACCAGCGTTGATCCCCGCACGCGTTGCCAACTGCCAAACTGTTACTCCCTCCTTCGTCGTATATTTCTTTTTATATGTACTTCCAAATTATCAGACGCGATATGATATGATAGCATGCGTATTAGCATATCAAATCCTCAAAAATTATGATAGTTAAGATATCTCTCAAATTAAATCCTAAGGATCATATTTAGATATTTAAATAATTTAATTTCTAAAGTCTCTTTCAAATCAGATCCCTAAGAATCTTATTATCTCTCAAAACTTGTATAAATAGGTGTCAATTATAACTTCAGAAATCATCAATCTCAGCATCAATCTCTTCAATTGAACGTAGTATCAGAGTCACTGTCTTAAATCAATATTCCTCCTCGTTCGTTGAGACGAACAACAGTCGCTTACTATCTCCCCCCTCTCCGCTGTTGGCCGCTTCTCGATAGCGCGTCATCGCTCTTCGACCTCTGTGGCCACGAAGGATTCTGCTGCTCCTTCCCTTGCTCCTCTGCCTCCGGCACTGCGCTCTGCGACAGTTAACACCGAGGAATTTGCTGCTTCTTTCCCTGCTCCTCTGCCTTCGGCACTGTGCCCTGCGATAGTCAACACCGAGAAGGATCGTAATGCACCACCACGTCCGGCCGGTGCCGACTTCTGCGCCCTCTCCTTCCGCTCACAGCCATTCGGCATCGCTGGATTCGAGACGTCGGTGTCGACCTACTACAGCTTCCGTGAAGCCGCCCGCGGCGTCCCCTGTCTCGAAGCAACCATCCCCTGGCCCATCACCACCGCATCCAGCCGTGTGCAGCAATCGCCGGCGCTAACTTCTGCACCCTCTCCTCCCGCTCGCAGCCATCCGGCATCGCTAGATTCGAGACGCTGGCGTCAACCTAAAGCTTTCGTGAAGCCGCCCGCGGCGTCCCCTATCTCGAAGCAGCCATCCCCCGACCCCGTCACGGAGGCGTCCACCGACCCTGCCGCACCAACGCGTTGCCTTTCAAGCGTTGTCTTCTTCCTACTGCTACTGTCTTCTTCCTCTCGAGTCCATCGCCGATGCCATCAAGACCGACGCTGCCAAGCACCTGCTGCAGTTTCTCTGCCCTCTTTGACCGACGCTGCCACACATCAGCAATGCAGCTGTAGCAAAGGGAGCGATTCCCCTTCCCATTGCAGACAGTGCTGCTTGGAACTCTTTGGATCCGTGACTGCCTTCACATCAAAGTGTTGGCAGTCTACCACCATTACTGAAGCCAATAAGTGTGCCATCCTCAACACGCTGCCATGCACAATCCTCCCGGCCACTTTCTCCCATGACCGCCTGCCTCCACCGAGATCCATCTTCCCTTCTGTTGGCAGCCACCTGCGTCAACAAAGTGGGAAGTCTACCTCAGCCCCTCTGTCCAGTCAGTTCATCCCCCTCTGCTACCTCATGCAGCCGCATCTCCTCTTCTTTCTACATCCTCGATATCTTTCTCGTCAATCTCTACTTCATCAACTCTTCTTTCAAGGTGTATCTTCTCATGAGAATCTTATCTCTATAAATGTTACTTTCCTCATTCACTTCAAATTATCTTGGTGTGCATAGTTTTCTAACCTCTTATTATCATATGTTGATGACTCTTTCTATTGTATTCTCTTTTCTTTCTCACTTTCTTACTCTTTCTTTCTTTTTGTGTTTTTCTCGGGAGATGAGGAGAAAGGAGGGTTTGGATGATGCTTCTTTTTTCTTATATCTCTCTTTTTTTTTCAACAAGATAGCCAATATGACGATGATGGCAGCGACGACGTTGACGATGATGGCAGCGACGACGTTGACGATGATGGCAGCGACAACATTGACGATGATGGTAGTGACGATGATGAGTGGAGTGATCATGGAATCACAATAGGAATGTCGATGATCTCTGCTTTGATATCAGTTGGTAGGTCCCTAGGGTTATATCGTGGAGCCCACCATTAATGATTCATATTTCAAGTGATCCGACCCCTGTGTAAAACTCGGCTCATATACTTTGGTTACACCAAAATCGTCTTATTCTTCAAGTCATTCAAGCTTGGCCCCGCTCTCTTGTACCACTACTACAGAAGCTTGAAACAAACTACATACTACCTTAGCAAATCGCTCCCGCACTCACATGCTCGGGCTCATCTCCATGAAATTAAAACAAGAGGGAAGCACCGTTGCTGACTATCTACAATATATAAAAATTATTATCGATAACATAGCTTTGATATATCACTTTCTTAGTGATGAGGAAGTCCTCATCCACACACTTAATGGATTGAGCGATGAGTTTAAGGAATTGGCAGCTCCCCAACTTAATTTGAAGAACTCTATGATAAATTAATTGACTATGAGGTATACATGAAGCGTGATGACAGATTGACAAGACCTCCCATCACAGTGCAATTCCACAATAAATCTAAGAAAAGCAACAAATATAGTAAAAATGCTAAAAAAAAGTATAGCCACATTTACTCTTGATCCAGTAAGCAATAGTCAATCCTTGTCTTCTCCTCTATATTTCAACAAATATCAAAGTGGTCCCTTCCAACCCTACTGCCCTGTTCATGTGCCTCAATAAGTCATTTGTTAATTGTGTGATAAAATCGATCACACTTTAAAAGTCTGTCAGTCTCGATCTCGACTTCCTACTCCATCAAGGTGGCCTCAAGCAAATGTCACGACTACTCTAAATGACAATCAATCAAATTGGATTATGGACTCCGGAGCCTCTCACCATATCACTCATATCACTTCTGATCTCTAGAATTTGTCAATACACAACAACTATGAAGTACCTAAAGATGTTGTTATCGGTGATGATAAAGACATTCCTATCACTCACATTGGTTCGATTATGCTTAACTCACACACCACTACTCTTACACTTTATGATGTTTTGAGTGTACCCCACATCAAATACAATCTTATTTCCATTTCTTAATTTTACAAACAAAATCATACCTTTATTGAATTCTTTTCTGATTATTTTCTTAATTAAGGATCTGAGTATAGGGGCATCCTTGGTCCAAGACCCGAATAAAGATAATATTTAGAAATGGCATTCAGTCTTGCATCTCTCTAAGTCTAATGCCAACTCTACAATTACTGCTTCAGCTGATATATGGCATCGACGTCTTGGTCATCCTTCATCTTCCATTTAAGAAAAGTTACTTTTTCACCATTCTCTTTTTACCTCTAAATCATGTGACTCAATTATTCACTGTGATGCATGTCTTAGCAATAAGGGTCATCAACTGTATTTTGGTCCATCTACTATATCATGTTTAAAACCATTTGAAGTTATTTATACTGATGTTTAGGGCCTTGTATTAATAGTTTCTTTTGATAAGTTTTAATTTTATGCTATCTTTGTAGATTATTTTATCAAGTACATATGGTTATATCCTATCCGTCGTAAGTCGAAAGTTTCTGCAATCTTCACTAACTTTCAAAAATTAGTTAAGAATTAATTTCAAACTACAATCAAAACTGTCTACTTTGATAGCAGATGTGAATATCAAGCCTTCACACTCCATTTGTTTGCTTGTGGCATTCAACATCTCAAGTCACCTCCATATACCCCTCAACTAGTTGGTTCTACTGAATGAAAACATAGACACAATGTTGAAACTGGTTTAACACTCCTCCACCAAGCTGCTATGCTACCCACCTTCTGGTCAGTAGCTTTTCAAACTACAGTCTACCTTATTAACCGTATGCCAACTCCTATCTTACAATATCAATCACTATTTGAAAAATTATTTCATAAATATTCTAACCTGCAAACACTTAAAGTATTTTGGTTGTTTGTATTATCCGTGATTACATCCCTATGCCTCAAATATGATGCAACCTAGATCTCGGCCTTGTGTTTTCATTAGATACTTACTTGAGCACAATACCTTTTGTTGCTATAATCCTCATACTAATAAAGTTTTTATTTCCCGACATGTAAAGTTTCTGGAGTCTACATTCCCCTTTCATAATCACAAGCCTCCTATCATAACCATAGATCCCTATAATGCAGTTTTGTTTCCCGAACCCTTTGAGCTATCTTCTTCATATCCACAACCTTCTGTTACTCCTATCATGCAACTTTTACCTCCCTCTTCTTCATAAGTTTCCTCCATTTCTGAACCATTATCCCTAACACCACAGTCTTCACCTCCATAAGGAACTCCTGATGTCCCTCAACCTAAATCAACCCATGATGTTCCACCATCGCCTAACCCTATTACTGCCCCCAGGCATCCTATGTACACCCGCTCCAAGAGTGATATTTTTAAACCACAACATGTCCTTGACTTATATATTAGCACTAAATCTTTGCCTGAGTCTACTGAACCAACCTCATTTAGTCAAGCCCAAAAATCTCCACATTGGCGTAAAGCTATGTGTGAGGAATATGATGCTCTCCTTCAAAATTCTACGTGGACACTTACTCCTCCCTATTCTACACAAAACATCATTAGGTGTAAGTGAGTGTTTCGAATTAAGTGGAATTTGATGGTTCAATTGCTCGATATAAAGCACGTCTAGTGGCTAAGGGATTTCATCAAAGACTCGGGGTTGACTTCACCGAGACATTCAGTCATGTGTTTAAACCTATCATAATCCGACTTATTCCAAGTTTGGCAATCTTTAAAGGATGGTGTCTACGTCAATTAGATGTTAACAATACTTTTTTACAGGGAAATCTTAGTGAAGGTGTCCTTATTATAGAGCAACCACCTGGCTTTATATACCCGTAGTATCCACGACATGTTTACAAACTCCAAAAAGTCATTTATGGCCTTCGTCAAGCTTCACGAGCCTGGTATATCGAACTTGGCCTATTCTTGTCCTCCATGGGTTTTATCAACTCTAAATCTGATGTCTCGCTTTTTCTATGTCAACAACATGGAGGCAGCATCTACCTTTTAGTCTATGTGAATGACATTATTGTCACAGATGACAATCCTATGATGATCCAAATGTTTATTAAGCGGTTGGCAGATAGATTTTCTCTGAAAGATCTTGGCAACTTAAGCTACTTTCTTGGTGTCGAAGCTACATTTACATCTTCTGGAATTTTTCTCTTACAAAGAAAGTATATTCAAGATCTGTTATCCAAAACAAATATGCAAGATGCTAAAACAATTACTACTCCCTTATCTACAAGCGACTTACTAAACTTATGTGATGGTAGCCCTATTACATATTATACTAAGTACCGACAGGTAGTTGGCTTCTTATAATATCTATCTCTTACCCGTCCAGATGTCTCTTTTGCAGTCAACAAGTTATCACAATTTATACATCAGTCGTCTACCTCACATTGGACTGCAGCCAAGCGCATTTTGTGATATCTCAAAGGGACCATCGATCATGGAATCTTCTTTTGAAAAAATTCTCCCATTCATCTTCATGCTTTTGTTGATGCTGATTAGGCAGACAATGTTAATAATCAAACTTGAATATCGGGGTATCTTATTTTCCTTGGTGCTAATCCTATTAGTTAGAGTTTTAAGAAGCAAAAGATAGTTGCTCGGTCTACAACTGTAGCTGAATACTATGTTGTTGCCACTGCTGCTGTCGAACTTAATTGGATTACAAATCTTCTCAAAGAGCTTCACATAACTTTTACTCTTATAGCTATCATTTATTGTAATAATATTGGTGCTACCTACCTCTGTGTTAATCTGGTCTTTCACTCCCGCATGAAGTATGTTGTTATCAACTTTCATTTTGTGCAAGATCAAGTTGTCCGCCAGCAACTTCAGGTTTCCTATGTGCAAACGATTGATCAACTAGTAGATTCACTTATGAAACCTTTTGCTCACAAAAACTTTTTCTTACATCAGTCTAAAATCAGTGTCTTTGACAGGAACTCGATCTTGCTGGGGCATATTAACATATCAAATCCTCAAAAATCATGATCCCCAAGATCTCTCCCAAATCAGATCCTAAGGATCTTATTCAGATCTCTCAAAAACATGTATAAATAGGTATCAATTATAACTTAAAAAATCATTAATCTCAGCAACAATCGCTTCAATTCAACAATGTGATCCATAGAAATTGAACCTTTTATCCATACATGACAAAGGTTTTGAATTACACACATTCCCTCCTTTGGAGTCGAGAAACGCCCCTCATCGACGACCAGACTGCGATGGACATCTCGAGAAAGATAAAGAGGAAACAGTACGAAGCTGATTCATGTCGTTCGCTTGTCATTTTTCTTCTTCTTCTTATTCTTATTCTTATTCTTCTTCTTCTTCTTCTTCTTCTTCTTCTTCTTCTTCTTCTTCTTCTTGCGGCATGATCCCCCTCAGTGCCACACCCACACACGCATCAATTCCACGCCAGCGTTTCCCTTCTCCCCCTTTGGAAGACTTTGCTGCAACCACGGGTGGCAGCAAATGAACAAAACGTTAGCACAGTCAAGTCCGAGATGCAAATGTCACCACTAGAGTGGTGGCTACGTAGTTTGCCACCTGTACCTCTCAATCACACCCGAGAAGACAAACTAAGATTGTTCTCTCTCCCAATAATCACACTCTGCATAACAAGAGTGCATTTGTGAAAACCCACTCTCAAATTCTTTGCGGGTTAATTGGACTCGATATGTGAACAAATCTTTCATCTTCGACCATTGACCAAAGGAAGAATTTGATTTGTTTCACAATAAAACACAGCTTTGATCTTTGGCACCGGATGGAAGCTGCAAGGAAAACGAGGTCACCTGTACTGATGCACCTTACCTTCCTTTGATCGTCTTTATCCACAGACTCGAATCCGTCGATAGAACTATGCGAATGAATCCCCTAGAGTTTCCTTATGATCGTTCCTCCTCCTCTCTCATCTCTCTTTTCTACATGCAATTCCTTGCACTATGGGCCCCCTTGTCGTTGTACGCCATGTGAGAAGATTAACCATTCTTCAACTCAACGATGCTCGATGAGAAGTCATACTCATTTTCTCCGACCAAATAAGCAGTGGATTCTCAACGTTGTAAACGAAGATTTCTTGCATCAAGGTTGACCACACTTATATGTTTGAATCGAGAATGGGACATGTTCGGTTCAGTTGACTACCAGCGTTCAAAGAAGCCGAGTTATTTCGGATGTCACCTGGTGAGAGTGAGCAACAGGAACAAGCTACTTTTTCTTCTTCGGTGGAACTCATCATGCCTCCCTACAGTAGATATATATATATATATATATATATATATATTGCTGAGGAAGAGACTAATACCAATTTCAATTTTTTTTTTTTTTTGTATGAAATCATCAGTACAAAAGTATCGAGTGACTGAAAGAACGTTCTTTCTCCATCATAGTTCACATCAACAGTTTTTTTGTGAACAAAAATCTAACACCTCATCAACTCTTGCGATCCTTCCATTTGGTTCAATATGGATGGATCTCTCATCTTTCACGTCAACTCGTTTGCGTAAATAATTAATAAATATTTTGCATTATTTTAAATTAGGCAGTGATATTTGTTCCGAGACATATATGAAACTGATTTGGATACTAGGAAGCATAAAACGAAATTAGATTCAGGATATGAAGAGAAATAAAGTTACTATAACTGAATATTGAGTAGTTTAAAAGAATACATGAATGCACTCATCTATACATATAACTTAGCGCACGACTGTAATAAAAATTAGAGGGATGCATGCAATTACTAAAAATGATAGGAAAGAATGTCCATGATCGAAAACAAGTGGTGGTAGTTCTAGGTAAAAGATAATATGAAAGAAATTATTAAGATAAATTGGAGATATTTATTAAATTGGCTGGCCTTCATCTCCAATATGGTACTACTGGAATTAAAATATGAAGATGAATTAAGAGGACAATAACTCAAATTGTCCAATTCATTTTGCAGAACTAAGATTTTGCTACTTAAATTATGGTCATGGGTTCAATCTAAGCTGGTTGTGCAGTTTCTTTCATAAGGACCATCATAAAATTGAAGAAAGAAAAGACCAGTTCTTTCACTCATTATGCATATCATTATTGCATGTAGAACTTGTTTTGCTTGTGATAGTACCACTAATATGATATATCAAAAATTAAAAGAGAGTTTGAAATAAAGTTAGATACAATCCACATCTTGTCTTGAGAAGTTTGAATTATAGTTTGGTTTAGCTTAAACAGCAACTTGTCATCTCCCTACTCTTAAATAAGTTGTCTCAATGTACACAAAAATATAAAATCTTCTTCGCAAAAAACAAAAAAAAAAAAATCCAATAAAGGTAATATACATTGGGCCTAGATCACTATTTAGATCGCCTTAGCATGCAAGGCATATGACACAAACCCTAGGAGGGTAATAAGCATATTAACACTTACTAGAAACTAAAACCTTTTACCTATTTAAAAGCACATCAAAATTTAGGTTTAGTATCTAGAAGCATATATGCCACTTTAATTATTTTTCTTTTAATTTAATTATTTTGTAACCTTGCTCTATCTAGCCCTATTAAAATAGTAACCTCAATATGATTTTTTTTATAATTTGATTATGATGATGTAATTGTCGATGATGTCTCTATCGGTTTGATTTAGTTTTGGGCTAAGTGTGCAAGAGTTCAAAGATAATTGAGAAGATGATTTTGATATCCATCAAAGTGCTAACCTACAAAAAAAAAAAGAGTCAGGTGAGTGCTCTATCCAATCTATCGAACACTCAAACTAGGATTGTGATGAAAAGTAAAGTTATGAGTGAATAGTAAGTAATTGATATTGGTACTAGTAAATTAGTAAATTTTATCATACATCAGACCAAAAAATATTCTATAATATGAATAAAATATTCTCTTTTGGATTCGCCTAGGTCACTGCCATATCATTTGGGTATGTTGTATATAAAGAAGTTGTTTGCAGATGTTTATAACTGGATCATTCCTTTACAAGATTTATGTTTACAAATAAGTTTCTATATATATATATTTTTAAAATAATTCTAAGATTTTGCTGTCAAGAATCTGAGTTTAAGTCTTTTAACGGTTAAAGTACCTGATTACCCATTGTAAAAGAAAAATAATAATTATATATTACATGCAGATAGCCAACAACTGCACTTATACTTATATTACATATATTTTTAATCATAGATTTTTTTTTACATATAAAATATTTTAAATTATTTTTGGTGCTTTTCGCTGGCTACTAATCCATTTAATAATGGAAAAAAGCGAAGGGTGCTTTGAGAAGAGACATCAAAAGGTGGCGTCCATGGACGGCGGAGAGGAGAGCATAGGGGGGGGGCCACCCCACTGACCACCGTCAAATGTTCCACGTCCCACGTTTTAAATCCAATCCAAAGGCCCCAGATAAAATGAAGCCTTCCCATGCCTTTATG
The DNA here is from genome assembly GCA_021527575.1 of Ensete glaucum. Classification (NCBI taxonomy): domain Eukaryota; kingdom Viridiplantae; phylum Streptophyta; class Magnoliopsida; order Zingiberales; family Musaceae; genus Ensete; species Ensete glaucum. Next base: position 16,104,751 of record CM038555.1, on the reverse strand, counting down.
ATCCGTGTTGAATAATACCCCACCGTAAAAAAGACATCAGCATCATCATCATCATCATCATCATCGTCATCAAAAGTCAAAATCAAATCAGCGTTTTGACTACACATACATATATGTTTATGATAAACGACATGTCACAATTATTTTGCATCCGCAAACATTTGCGTTTTTTCCTTTTTTTTCTTCTTCTTTAAGATTCGTGCCATCAGTCGCACACCACGCACGAGATCTTGAGGGCAAACCGACCACTTCAAAGGAAAAGAACGATGAGGAAAAGTTGATTGCAGACTCGCCAGAATTCAACGCTTTTTTGCGAGAAATGGAGGCGTGCGATCCAATTCACTCGTTTGTCTCACCTCCCACAACCGCGTCCCGGCTATATATATACACCCCCGCCACCTCCAACACCACAACGAACCGCTCTTCTTCAGCCTGATCTCCTCCTCCATCCCTCCCTCTCAATCGGTGCTGCGATCTCGGCATGGCGTCGCGCTTGCCGGCACGGAGACCTGGTCTCTTGTCACACGACGTTAGCAGGAGCCGGCGTCGGGTGTTGGCCAAGTCTGTCGCCGCATCCACCGTGGCGACGCGGCCTGCGGGTGCCGTGGCCCCGCCTAGCGTTGGGATCAAGCAGCACACGGCGGTCGCCGCCGCTCCCAGCAAGCCCGCGCTCGCTAGTATGTGGAGGGAGATCCAAGGAGCCGACTACTGGGAGGACCTCGTGGAGCCCCTCAACCCCCTGCTACGAGACGAGATCGTGCGGTATGGCGAGCTTGTCGTCGCATGCTACAAGGCCTTCGACCTCGATCCCGCCTCGAGGCGCTACCTAAACTGCAAGTACGGGAAGCGGAGCATGCTACGGGAGGTGGGCATGGCGGATTCCGGCTATGAGATCACCAAGTACGTTTATGCGACGCCGGACATCAGCATCCCGACGCAGCGCGGTACCTGCTGCAGCCGGTGGATCGGGTACGTCGCGGTACCGTCCGACGAGGCGGTGCGGCGGCTGGGGCGGAGGGACATTCTGGTGTCCTTCCGAGGGACCGTCACCAACACCGAGTGGATCGCTAACTTCATGAGCTCGCTCACGCAGGCGCGGTTGGACCCCCACGAGCCCCGCCCCGACGTCAAGGTCGAGTCCGGCTTCCTCAGCCTCTACACCTCCGACGACAGTAGCAACAAGTTTAGTAGCGGCAGCTGCAGGGAGCAGCTGCTCTCCGAGGTCTCGCGGCTCATCCACAAGTACAAAGACGAGGAGCTGAGCATCACATTGGCCGGGCACAGCATGGGGAGCTCCCTGGCTCTCCTCCTTGGGTACGATGTCGCGGAGCTCGGCTTGAACCGGGACGGACTGGGGCAGGAGGTGCCCATTACGGTGTACTCCTTCGGGGGCCCGAGGGTGGGGAACTCGGGATTCAAGAATCGGTGCGAGGAGCTCGGGGTGAAGGTCCTGAGGGTGGTGAACGTCAACGACCCCGTCACCAAGCTCCCGGGAGTGTTTCTCAACGAGAACTTCAAGGTGTTGGCGGAGAGATACGAGCTGCCATGGAGCAGCTCATGTTACGCTCATGTAGGGGTTGAGCTAGCACTGGACTTCTTCAAGATGGAGAACCCTGTGTGCGTCCATGACTTGGATGCTTACATAGGGCTGTTGAAGTGCCCGAAGGTGGCGCAAGTGAAGAAGAATGGCGCTGATCTCCTCAGCAAGGCAAGGCGATTTCTAAGCGAACAAAGCTTCGACGCATGGCGATGGCAGGACGCAGCCATGCAGGTGGGCAACCTGGTGCAATCCCTAAGAATCTGAGGCCTGGAAGGACCATGAATCCATATAGAGAAGATGACCCTCTAACCCTAGAATATTTGATAGGATCAGGAGGCGTGTAACGATTATACACATACATTCTTTGATATGTCGTATATTCGAACGGAAATCTGTAGGTTTTTGATATAGACAGCATGAGAGAACGACAACACCATGCAGCGGCTTATTATGACCCCGAATAAAGTCTTATATATATGGCCAGTTCTTTTCGATTCTGAAGTCTCATATTATCTATCATGCATGCCGTATCTTCACATGAATTCAGTGAACAGCATTATTCTCGTTCAAGCACACATTCCTAACACATATTAACAAGCAAGCTTCTCATCGGATTTGGTGCATTGAACTGCATAAATCACTGTGCTTGCTCTGCACTCAACCTAAGTGTCGATCTTTTACACAGCAAAGAAAGTGAAAAAAAGATGGATTAGTGTTCACGCCATCAAACTTCTGGTCTGTGTTTTCATACCACAAGTCTTCCATTACCTATATAATGCTTTTTCGAATCAGCCTAGAGGAGGAAGCATTCGGATTATGACCCTTGCCGTTCCTTATAAGAATTAACTAAAGCAGGCTCGTAACGAGATCGACCATTTCGGGGTAGAGAGAGAGTTAATAAAGGGGAAAGGGGGTGCTCGATAAAGTTCCTTTCTTTCTGGGTTACCCGTACATATAGAACTCATTGAGGATCACTATCGGCTGTTCTAGTTAATTGACGATCTTAAGCTTTTGAATTGTCACCAAAATATTCTTCAGCTTTATAACTTTACGTAAAATAAGCATGGCTTTTGGTTTAAGGTTAAAATTAGATGTGAAGAGTTGAACACTCTCATTTGTTAATTCTGATAGTGGACTGAAGGATGCATGATAAAAACATTATTTCCAAAAAATGCCAAGAAAGAAAGCATCATAAAACCTTACGGCAAGGGTTCTTTTAATCTTCTATTGCTTGCTATCCTCCAATCTCATGCTTTATTTACACAGCGAATAAGCCAGTATTAAATGCTAAAATTGCCCTGTAATGGAACACCTTCTTACCACAAAAACACTCAGGTCATCTTCTGAGCCTACTCATCCTTAGCTTTGTCAACTTTCTCTGCTGACCAATATGCTCATGCATGCAACTCATGTTGCCAACATAAACATGTCTTCCTGTTCATAAGTGGGAACGCTTCCCTCTCTCTCTCTCTCTCTATATATATATATATATATATATATATATATATATATATATATATATATATATATATATATATATATATATCTTATTCACACTTTCATACACACAAAGTCTCAAGTGTCGCTCGGTTGTTTCTTTCACCTTGGTTCTTCAACGATCTCCGAGTAGGGTGCTGACAACAAAACTCCACATGCTTAGGTTTGGTATTAGCCAATACACTCTTTGTGCAGAATTGGGGGACATGCAAGTGTTGGGCCACCACTCTGTGCACCAATAGGATTTCTTTCAGTGGACCAGTAGTGCTTTTAGATGGCGACCGTAAGGGGGGGATGTTGGGTGGCTACCGACCACATAAAATAATAACACGTGAAATGGCAGGGTTGACCTTTCCATCACACGATGACGACGACGTGTTTTACGTCCTTGGAGTCATGGCGTCGCGTATCGAGTAAACTGGGGTGAAGGTCAAACCCCACGCCGCTTTAACGCTTTATTAAAGAAAGCCTTAATTAAAGCGCAGCACTTTTGGCAGTGGCGACGCAGAAGCTGATGGCAAAAAGGAGGTGTTGAAGCTCTAGCGTCTGTGATCCGGCAATCCAGTGTAGGATCTCCTCCTCCTCTCTTTACTTTTTCTTTTCTTCTTCTTTTACATGCATTGGATACAATTAAGGAAGAGAACACTATGCGTGTAGTGGTGCAGATAAGTTTGGGTTCTCATTGAGAGTGTTATCATGGGTTATTATAGGAAAAAAAGTCAAGACTGATAAGTTCTTGTCATTGCAATGAACATCTAACCAGGTGGATACGTCGGAAGGTACGAATTCGACTTTAGCGTGTGTTGTCCTGGAGAATTCGCTAGGACTAATTTGAGCTTCGGAGTGTTAAAATAATGCTGATACGTTCTCTTATCATTTTAGATAAGATTATGATAAATTTTAATATGTTCTAAGTATAATCTAGGCTATAAATAGGAGTGGGATGGAATACCAAATCAGATTCAAGGGGAGCAATATATGAGCTGCAAAAGTATTGGTTTAGGATTGTAATTAGGTTTCTCTAGTGAAGTTTTCTTTTCTTTTTTTTTAATGTTTTGAGTTATTCTTATTTTTCTATTGGTTCTTGGCTTTCTATCTCATCTCTTTTTCCATCTCCCAATAAATAGTATCATAGCCATAATATATTTTTTTAATTTGATATGAGAGGTGTTGTCATGGTGTATTTATCCTTGGCAGTCCCACTTTTTAAAGGAGATAATAGTTATGTGATGTGGAGTGCAAAATGAAAATTTAAGTTAGATGGTAAGATTTCTGAGAGATTATTGAAGAAAGTTATGATGTAGCCAGAACCATTAAAGAATATCAAATAAAAATATCTATCTATAATTTCTCAAATTTCTATTGCAACATAGTGTAAGAAGATTTGAGAGATCTTGGAGCAAAAAGATCATGACAACTCTAAGGTATTTACTATTAAACTCTAAACTCTTCGAAGAAATTTTGAAAGTTTATTTATGAGTGAAAGTGAAACTATGCAAGCTTATTTTTCAAGAGTTATGAAGATAGTAAATAAGATGAAAAGATATGTTGAATTAATTTTTGATCAAAAAATTATTAAAAAAACTAAAAAGTCTCTCAGATAGATTAGATTATGCAGTTATTGCTATTGAAGAATCAAAAGATTTATCTAAGTTATATGTTAGTGAACTGTTTAGTTTCTTACAATCATATCAGTATTTATCTAAGTTTTCAAGGAGGAAGAAAAAAATAATAATGATGCAAGAGATAATCAGACAATACACTTGATGATCAGAATCAAAGAAACATCTAAGATTATAATCAAAGTTATTATAAGATGAATATCTGTTGTTATTATTGTAAAAAGCATAATCATATTAAAAGGTTTTATTATTTAGGAAGACAACATCTGCAAGCTAATTTAGTACGGAGATATGATAAATCTAAAAATCAACATTTTACATGTCAATCTACTAATGCTATACAAAATAAACGGGACTTTATAATTAAGGTGAAGTATGATAATGAACTCAAACGGTTCAATGTTTATAGAGATACAGATTATGATATGACTAGATTGAGAAATAAAAATGTTGATCTTTTCAAGTTCAGTTCAAAAGTTGATATTAACCTTACTTATATTGATGAAGATGATGGATGATATTATAGCAATGGATGACGATGATGTGTTGTATGATACAATTATTAATCAGTGTTTCAATCCTCTTAGAATTAATAATCAGTTGAAATCTAATGCTGAAGTTAAGTCAGATTTGAATAAGGATAACATGTGCTCTATGACTTTAGTATTAAATCTTCTTATTGTTTCTAAAGAAAGTTCTATGAGCATTAAGAATAACAATTCTTCATCCATCGTCTCAGGCTTCACCAATATTTTCAGAGGAAACTATAACAAGAAAGGTATAATCTTTAGTGGAAACTTTTAGAAGATGCAAGTTTGTTAAAGTTGAAGAACCTATAAATTAAAAAAAAAGAAAAGACAAAATTGATTCAGAGATATCAAAGACAAAGAATTTATATATATATATATATATATTTTTGAAGAGGTGTATTGATAGATCCAATCAATACTCAAATAACAGATTCAGAAAAAGAAAATTTTCACAACAAGTTTACAATTACTACTCCAAAAAACTCGATCTATCAGAGATGTTCAAAGTATAACTTCAAATGTTATAACAAAAACGACCTGCCCATCGAAGAATTTTTTATTCTAAAGGAACAAACTTATGATTAGATATATTAGAATTATGGGAGAGTGTTAAGAGAATATTAATATAAGTTTTATTGACCTAGAAAATATTCAGATAAGAGTTTAATTGACTTAGGATACTCACTTTAGATAAGTTTATAATCAATTTTAATATATTTAAGTGTCATGAGTCATACATAGTAAAGGGAGCAGTAGATGGGCTGTGTTAGATTTATTGGTCGAGAGCTGTATTAGATTTTTGGTTGAGAGCTGTATTAGATTTATTTAATAAAATTTTAAATTATTTTATTTTTATCATTGATATTTGGCTTTTTATATTTTTCTCTTTTTCGATCATGGTTCTCAATGATAAGGCAAGAACAACAGATGTCTCTCTAGATGACGTATATGCTTAGACTGAATGGCGTCTTACTGGTCTTGCCTCATCACTAACTATTGCTCAATTAAACAATAGGTTTTAAGAGCCACAAAAATAATAAGAAGTTGTTAGTTTTGTTCACACTAAAAGTTCTTTCTTTATATTTATTCTACTTTTGCCTTTTTTATATTAAAAAGATGGCACACTTAAAGCGAAGGCTTCACGTGAAAACTTTTTGTAAAGCAATAATAATCTTTGTCAGCTGCTTGTTTGGTTTTTCCTTTTCTTTTCCTTTATTGTTTTTTTTTCTTGTTTGAGGAGACACAAGTGTTGAGTATGTGCACAACAATGATGTAGATAGATCCACAATTTGCAATATATATATATATATATATATATATATATATATAAGGAAAGCAAGTTGAAGAAACGAGATTGTTGGATACGTTTGTAATGTCCAAGTTGAATGAATTAGATTATGAAAATTGAAGGCAGGCAAATGAACTAGAATCCTTAGGTTCTTACGTGTACGGTGGTTAAAGTACAGCTACACAATATAAATAAATAGGAGGAGGATGGGTTTGAATTAGAATATAAAAATTTGGGGATGATAATTCAACTAATTTTCATCAAAAAGCTTATCGTGTGGTATGTCATAATAGCATTTCGCTCGAGTAATATTGTCTCATATTGTCAACATGTGAGTAGAATTTATATAGTCATTGATGCAACTTAGAAGAAAATGGTGTGCCCCACATCATCATCAAACTAGAAAAAGGAAATGTTTCATGTGTCTCGTCGGAGTGGATGAAAGAGACCGACTATTCTCACCGAAATTTGTCGGTAGGCGCAGACATGCACGAACGTGTTCCCTGTTTTGCATCACAAAAAGCTTGGACATGATGCTGTCATATGTACATACGTACGTAATACTCTGTCTGACCTTGGGGCTTCATCCATGCATGCATGCATGCGTGCGTAGTGAGGTTTAGTCACCGAGTAACACATGCATTCATATTTCTCTCACCCGTGGCCGATACATGATACGGAGGAGGAGGAAAGCGGAGAAAGGGATTGAGGAAGTTACGTGACAGTTTCTTTGGCAGCCCAGGATGATTGCGTGTGTCAAGCGGAGAGAGAGCAGGCAACGGAACACGGGGACTTCCCCGGTGGGACCCACCCTCCCTATAATATTATATATATAATCAATCAATAGGGAAGAAATAAAGAAAACCTATAGACATGATAATTTTAAATAATACTTTAATTTATTATTTAAGTAGGATACTGATATGATGATATTGACACATAGGTAGGTAGGTAATCCGATTAGATATCCGATCTACACATCAAACGAATCCTTATCTTATGGGAATGATAATTTGATATCAACTGAGATTGATGACTTAACCCGTTAATAAGATGATCTATTAGATTAAATGACAACTAACGATCGTCGATGGCGATGCGACGAGTCATTACTCTACTGATAATGCTTGATGACTCACTATATAATATCTCAAACCAATGATGATCAAATAATTTGCATAATCATTCCCGATATTAATAGATTCTTTAACTCAACCTTCATTCTAATACATTATAAAATATCCCCTAAGTGCATCTTTGAGACATTTTAGAAATTCTAACCCTTATATTTTTCTAAACCATCTACATTCTCTAATAACTTAACTATCGAATGAGTTTTTATCTAATATGCCTTTGCCATAGTCTTTTTGTCGTCTTTTTGACACCTCTACACGTAACGAGTTTGGACGTTATCTTCTAGTCTGTAGCTCCCACCTTGGGTCATTGTTAGCTACTCTTTCTTGATCTTTCAACATTGGACAGATATCAACCCTAATTAATACATGGTTCTTTACGAATGACTAGCTTTCATAGTAGGATGGATGGAATGAATGCGTCGTCGTCATATGACTGGCCGATGATTATATCAGGAATTCGACTTCATGCATGCGAGTTGCGACCTACAGTAGGTGAGCTAATCGTGGATACGTCAAGAAAATTTTCCAACATGAAGCTAGCTAGCTGTTCACTGTCCATTTTTCTTTGGGGACAGATAGCATCGAAATGAATGGAACTTAGGTTTTACACCGATCACTTGGCCACGGCTCAAGTAGAAGCCAGTTTTCTTGAACCCTTTCCGTAGCAATTTCCTTCTATGTGTTTTCTGGCTTCGTCGGTTTCGGTTTTTACGTGCAAAAATCCATGCCGACAGGGAGTCGTTACACAATGGGTTGGGTTTTGTTTTGGAGTAGTGATACGAGGCGAGGCTTTTGATTGAAGGGACGTCCACCCAGCAAGAATGATCAAAAGACGAGTTTTCTTTTCTTTTATTTATTTATTTATTTATTTTTAGTTGGTGGATATGTTTTTTTGATTAGTTGAAGAGATATTCGGTAGAACTGAGATTCGATACTTCAAAATCTAATCAGTCGAAAGACAACAAAGTAAGCCAACCATGTTTATGGCATCACCTAATATCTCAATCGAAGTTTTAATTTTTTTCCATTTCAAAATCATTTTTAATCTTTCAAACTTACCTTTCGTTTACTAACGTGAGTGTGAGTGTTGAAAGATCTCCTTAAGCACATCCTCGATATGTGTTTTTTTTTTTAAACTATCTCCATGTTCATACTCCTTATATCCAAGATTCTTTAAAATAATATTTTAACACTAAAATACTTATTTCAAAATTAGTGTTGCTATATACATAACAAATCATGATTATATTATTATTATGTAAAAAAATTTTATATAAAAAATTAAAATTAAATAATGATGATCAAATTCATAATTTTATCTAATATGCAAATGTATCGTTGTTTTCGAAAGCTATTGATACCAAGAAGGAAGAAAGTAGAATGGAATTCGGAAAGAAACGAGAAAAACCCAAAAGTCTAGTTATAGGAAACCAACAAACTCATAACATAACATTCATTTATCAAAGACGCATCCAAGAGATAGAGTTTTAGAGACTTCAAAGAGCTTCTGCAAATACAATCAGCTATCCAAAAGTTATTTTCAATCATAAAATATTAAAATAAGTATTAGTGCATAAAACATTCCTACATGCATAGGGAACTATGACATTAAGTGCTTCACATCTGCCAATTAACCCCTTTATACATTCCTTAGTTATGAAGAAAAACATCTTGAAATAGTTTTAACTTTGTCCAAGGAATATGCTCATGAGCTGTCATTTTTAGTGGGCTAGGTTAAAAATTCTAAAAAACTAGACACTCCTATGTCAATCTCCCCTGATTGAAAAAGACATATTCTCAAGTCTTTATTTATTTGATTACCATAATAAGGATTTAAATCAGCCACATTGAATGTTGATGATATCCTATATTCTTTAGGTAGATCAATCTCATAAGCATTCTCTTTAATTTTTTTAAGCACTTTGAATGGACCATTAACCTTTGGTTTCAACTTTCCAAATTTGCTTGGTGGAAACCTCTTATTCTTTAGATGAATCCAAATCAGATCACCTGCATTAAATCTCATATGCTTTCTATGTTTGTTACCTACTTGTATGTACCTTTCATTTTGTTTCTTAATGGTTGCTTTAACATTGTCATGTGACTTTTTTATCTATCTCTTCAGCCCTCTCGTCAGTATCTCCACTAAATTGCTTAGTTATAAAATGAGGGGCTAAGTCCAAAGGACCAGTAGGATTAGCACCATAAACAACCTCAAAAAGACTCTTACCAATGGTATGATGTATAGAACGATTGTAAGCAAACTTAATTTGTGGAAGAATGAGATCTCATTGCTTAATGTTCTTGCTAACATAACTTCTAAGTTTCCCAAGCTTCTATTTGTTACCTTTGTTTGCCTATCGATTTATGGATGATGAGAGTTACTGAAATTTAAGGACATAGCCAGTTTCCTCCATAGAGTCCTCTAAAAATGAGTAACAAATTTTGAATCTCGATCAGACACTATAGTTCTTGGAATGCCATGCAATCTAACAATATCCTTAAAGTACAAATCAGCAATATAAGATGCATCATTTGATTTATTATAAGGAACAAAATGAGACATCTTTGAGAATCTGTTAACAACAACCAAGATAGAATCTTTGTTCCTTTGAGTTCTCGATAGTCTTAAGACAAAATCAAGACTCACGTCCTCCCATAGAGCATTAGGCACCGACAATAGTGTGTAAAAACCTGAATTTTGGCCTCTTATTTTTGCAAAGTGACACTCTATATTGCTTCACAAATCTCTCAATATCTCTGAACATCTTAGGTCAATAGAAACTTAAGTTTTGTCCCCATCAAAATGTCCTCCCAAAGTACCACAAAAATCTTCAGCTAGAATTATATGTCTCAAAGAACAAGATGAAACATACAAGGCATTAGCTCGAAAAATAAATCCATCAAAGATAGTAAATTATTGAAAAGAACATGATTTGCAATTATGCTATATTGAGCTGAAATCCACATCATTTTGATAGAGATCTTTGAATGTCTTAAATCCAACTACTTTGACTCCCATGACTGATAATAAATAATATTTTCTACTCAATGCATCAGCAACTATATTTTGAACATTAGATTTATACTTGATTATGAAGTTGTAAGACTGCATGCCTCTTATTTAGCTTATGTTGGTGATTAATAAACTTCAATGCCTCATGATCAGAATATAAAACAAATGGTCGGGCAAGAAGATATTGACTCCAATGAGATAAAGCTCGATAAATGACATAGAACTCCTTGTCGTAGGTAGTATATTTCCTCCTTGTATCATTCAATTGTTGGGAAACCTCAACGGGTATATCACATGTGCATCAAAAATCAAAACAAAAATTGATTTTTCATGCAGGTCAAATCATCGTGCAAAAGATTGGGGTCACAAGAAAAATCATAAAAACTAAAAAACTGTGATGTGTGAGATATTGATTTTACCTAGGGAGATCATATATCCCTATATTCCAGATCTGGGTGAAGAAGATGAAGGAGTTCAAGCGTCCTCCTCTCTAGCGGTATCCACATGATGGATCTCTGTAGCGAAACTCCTCCAATCTAATCTTACAACTCTTGCTTAGAGGGAGGGAGAAGAATAGAAGGTAGTGGCTAAAGCTGCAGTCTATCAACCATGAGTCTCTCATCCTATTTGTAGAGAGCTACTAAAAAAACCTTAGGGCTCCTGCCTTAGTAGGTATTGGATCTCCATCCAATAACCCACTAATCTTATATTATTGAATCTCTATCCAATAATCTCCTTTAGGCCTCTAATTGGGTCTTAATCAAGGAGCTCATCAGCATAGAGTCTCATTTAATGAGAATAGGGGCTAATTGAATCTCCATCCAATCCTCTATTCGTTGAAGCATCCACCATATGTGTGTGACACTCTAGGCCTGATACTGAGCTGGCCATGAGTCACTCCCATCAGAACTCCTTCTGATATAGTGAATTATTATCCACATAATAATTCACTCGACTCATCAACTATGGACGTACTAGGCCACTACGCCATAGTCCCCAAACGGTACAAGGGGATCAAATCCGTCGGACCTGTCTGTCCACAGTTACTATGTATCTATAATTCCTCATCCAAATAATATCTTAGAGACCGTATATTGGACATGGTACTGTCAGGTCACTTACGGAATCTGTTTGTTTTGCTCTAATCGGATTCTACCAGAGAACTCCTTCTCTCTCAATTTGAATGACCTTGGCCAAGTATTTGTCTGAGAAAGCATATATGAGATATTCCTCTCATGATACCTAAAGTGGATGATCCTCTATTAATACTCAATTACCTTCGTAAGGTTGGCTACTAATCCCGATAACTAATTGTACCAGATCTAGAGCTTTCAAACCTATAAGTCTGACGTCAAAGAAAAGAGTATTCATATAAGACATCCTTGGTGTCTCAAGCCGAAGGACCAGATACATAACTGGGACTATGGAATCACTATATGACATTAGGTATCATTAACCATACAACATTCCATAAGCAGATCAATCAGTGAACTCATTCTCCAATGAGCACTTATACTATATCCTTAGTGTCTCCACACAAGTGGTTATGAGACCAGCTGCCTCCATCATATGGATGGATATATAGTATATCGATCTATCCGATTATCTTAATATCCTTCTTGGATAACCTATGACCAGGATTATTTAGGATCTGTGTTTAAAGGCAAATCGATCTCATTATCGTGATCTCATCACGATTCGATTCCCATTGCACAGAACGAAGGACATCACAATATATATACAACAAATAATATAATGTGCGAATATGCTAATATTAATCATAAGTAAAAAAGATTATTTACTATGTTATCTTCGGATGGAACTCTTTCTATTACTATATCTTTATCGGCTATGATCTCTCTTATCAGATGGAACCTCCTCAGAACATGCTTAGACTTCTGATGAGACCTGGGTTCCTTCGCTTGATCTATAACCCCATTGTTGTTGTAGTATATAGGAATTGGTTCTATGTTGCTTTGTATAACTCCTAGATCTTTGATGAACTTCTTCATCCATACCCCTTCATTTATTGCTTCTGCTGCAGTAATGTATTCAGCCTCTGTGGTCGAGTCAGTAGTAGTATCTTGCTTGGAACTCTTTCAACTTACTGTTCCTCCATTCATGGTAAAAATATACCTTGAATTTGACTTGCTATCATTAATGTCAGACTGAAAACTTAAGTCTAGGTAGCCCTCAACCTAGAGGCTACCTCCTCCATATACCAGTAAAAGATCCTTAGTCATTCTCAAGTACTTAAGGATACACTTTAATACCTTCTAGTGTTCTAAACCTGGATCTACCTGATACCTACTCGTGACACTCAGAGCATATATTATATCAGGCCTAGTACATAGCATCACATACATGATAGACCCTATCGTTGATGCATAAGGTATCTTATCTATGCATAAGGTATCTCATCGGTTTGAGACCTCTTTTGAAATTTTTCATGCCAAACCTTTTGACAATGGAATATATATACCTAGACTATGACAAGTCAAACATCCTTTTGGATCTATCTCTATAGATATGGATCCCCAAAATATAGGATGCTTCCCCTAAGTATCATGGAGAAGTTTCTAAATAACCAAGTCTTTATTGTAGAGAGCATTCATATATCATTCCCAATGATTAGGATGTCATCCATATATAGTACCAAGAAATTGATAGCTCTTATACTTACCTTCCTGTACACACAACGCTCATCTTCATTCTTAACGAAGTCATAAGATCTGATTACCTCGTCAAATCTTATGTTCCAACTTCGGGAAGCTTGCTTTAATCGATAAATGGATCTAAGCAACCTGCATACTTTATCTAGACTCTCTTTGGATACAAATCCCTCTAGTTGCATCATATATACCTCTTCCTTAAGGTTGTTATTGAGGAATAACGTTTTGACATCCATCTGCTAGATCTCATAGTCATACTGTGCTACAATGGCCAAAATAATTCTAATGGACTTAAGCATGACTACAGGTGAAAAGGTTTCATCATAGTCAACTTCTTGTCTTTGACGATATCCTTTAGCTACCAACCTTGCTTTATAGGTCTCTACCTTTCTATCCACTCCGATCTTCTTCTTGAAGATCCATTTGTAGCTAATAGGTATAATGCCCTCAGGTGCATCAAGAAGGTTCCAAACCTTGTTAGAGTACATGGAATTCATCTCAGAATTTATGGCTTCTTGCTACTTCCCAGAGTCTATACTCATAATCGCCTCTTCATAGATGTGAGGATCAACATCCTGAGAGTCATCTCTACTGATATGTCCCACATATCTTTCAGGAGGGTGAGATACTTTACTAGACCTATGTAAAGTTGGAACTTGTGTGTTAGGTACCTGAACAGACTCGGGCTCTGGAATTGTGCTTGAGCTAGGTTCTCTAACCTCACTCAATTTTATCTCACTCCCACTGTTTCCACCAAGAATATGTTCCTTCTCAAGGAACACAACTCTCTTGGTAACAAAGATTTTTCGGTCCTCGGGATGATAGAAATAATATCCATAAGTTTCCTTTGGGTATCCCATGAATGTGCATCATTCTATCCTTGATTCTAACTTTTTGGGGTTGTGTCTTCTAACATAGGTAGAATCCTAAATCTTAACAATCTTAAGATCAGATTTCTTTCCTTTCCATATCTCATATGGTGTAGATACTATCGACTTTGATGGAACTCTGTTCAGATCCCATGGTCGCACTCCCTAGAATCAACCTTACTCTCCGCTTTTACTCTATCGCTGCTTATTCCAAGCCGTACTTGTATTCATTCCATTCTAAGGCTACTGGCTTTGACTCTTTGACCATTGCTAACAAGCCTCTACAACTCCCTTTCCGTCAACCAACCACTCCAGTTAGCGCTGATCAATCCGATGATTCATTAATTATCCGCCCGCTATACAAGCCATTAACCATAAGTGCGCCTTACTTGACTATTAATCATTGAACTCATAAATCGGAATGCAACTGCTGTCCCCAAGGTTAAAATCACTGGTAACAAGACTGAACTAGGAACGAGGAAATCACATCAATACCAATTAAGCTGTAGTCTCTAGGGTGTAACCCCATAATGAAACAGATAGGTCAACGAAACTCATCATGGATCGCACCATGTCTAACAATGTGCGATTTCTCATTTCTGATATACCATTGAGCTGAGGTGTATAAGGAGGTGTCCACTGGGATATAATCCCATTGTCCTTGAGGAAATGGGTGAACTCCGTACTCAAGTACTTTCTTCCTCGACCTAATCAAAGAGTCTTAATACTCTTTCCAATTTGGTTCTCTACCTCATTCTTATATTCCCTAAATTTCTCGAAGGCCTCAGATTTGTACTTCATTAAGTACACATATCCATACCTAGAGAAATTATTAGTGAATATAATTAAGTATTAGAAACCACATATAGCCTGATTCGACATGGGACCACATACATCACTATGTATGAGTTCCAATAACTCGGTGTCTCTCTCTCTAGTTCCACTAAAAGGAGAGTTGGTCATCTTCTCACGAAGGCAAGGTTCGCAAGTTATATATGTTTCATAGTCAAATGGATCTAAATATCTATCTTTCAGTAATTTTTGAATCCTTTCCCTCATGTATATGACCTAGGTATGCATTTTTTATTTTATCTCTTTGTCTCTTACACATATTTATATTCATGATATGTGGAGAAGTATTTAACACATATAAGCCATTTATAAGTGTCCCTCTAGTAATGATCTCATTATCCATAATTATTAAATAATTATTACTCTCAAAAAATAATTTATATCCACTAATTGTCAAATAAGATTATATCCACCACGAAAATCATTTATAAGGGTCCCTCCATGAGAACAATTCTCAAATTACAAAGCTTTTGGACTAATGAGGCAGTTGGCATTAAGTTAGCCACATAGGGGTTTTGCAAGCGACAAACAAGATATAGCGAAAATAAATAACATGCAAACTTTATAGAAAATACTAATTAAGATATGAACTTCTATCTTAATATACTCCCATTATTTTCTTAGTGAATTACGTGACACCCTCGACGCGTGAGACGAAAGTCTCCGGTAGACTCCTAGTGGGGATCGGGATCCAGTTGACCTCTTAATGCAATCTCAAGGGACTCGACTAACTACACTAAGCCTAAAAGGTAGAAAACTCTTGTTAATCACAACTCCTTATGATTCTCATCATGTTCGGCCTCCGAATCATTATGGTCTTAACTGCTCGATCAACCATGAAGTTCGGTTAAGTCATCACCATCATTATAAGATAAGTCTGATTCGATGGATATACTCTCGACTGCTTGACCAAATCATACCATGTCCTCAGGTCACCGGTGACATATATATGTCATAGGTAAGAACTCGATCACGTAGATAGGTGAGCCTCGAGTGACTCGACTAACTCAACCTATGTTGGGATTCAATTTCTTCCTATAATGATGGAAGGCCATATGGGTCAATCTTATTATCTCACGCTTACCGACCTAATATTATCGTAGGAGGGATTTTTATTTTTTATCAGTCTCCTAATATGTCGTGTCACATATATATATTTAATATATATCTACATCGTATGTAAATATATATATACATATATCTAGTAGGTGTATAACACATCACACATGCAAGCCACACCGGATGATCATGAGCCGTCACCTAATATGATTAAGCCCGAGCCAATGGGCCTAATCACTCACAATAGAATCTATGTGTGCATCAATGCATCTCTATGCCCTGTGATTGTTGATCTCATCATCATCGGTTCCGTCGAATCGTCGCATCACCATACGTCGTAATCTCCTGCCACGACATCGTGGATCTCGTTGTAACCTCCATGCTCCCACTATCCCTCTTCATGTAATTACAAATAATCATAGGCACATAGACCCAATAATAAACGAGAAAAACGTAGGCTCGCAGGCCCCAATAATAATAATAATTATAATTACACACATCACAACACATGACTCATGATCATCCATCCATATTGTACATCACAACATCACATCATATGTAGGATTACTAGATATATATAACAATTAATTAAACTATTTAATTAATTATTTTTTTGAAAATCAGGACATGCTTAGAATTTTCAGAATTGTCAAGGGCATTTTCATAATTCTGGATGAGAGGACAGTCCTCGAAATTTTTAGAATTATCAAGGGTATTTTTATAATTATGGAACGAGAGGACAGTTCTCAGAATTTCTAAAATTATTGAGGGCATTTAAAAAATTCTGTATAAAGGGGACATAGGTGGAATTGTTGAGGGCTCTTAGCCCTCCTTCACCCTCACCGCCGTGCCCCGCCTTGTGGCGTGGCCCGCCGGTCGCCTTTGCCCGCAACCGAGCATTGCTGCCCTTGGGCGGTAGCCCCTACGGATTGGCGGTAGGGTTGGCCGCGGGTGACCGTCGACCTTGCGGGTGGCTGCCCCTTGCGGGGGCATTGCAGCTGACCACCCCTTGCGGTGGCCGGGCATGCCCCTCCTCCTCATTGCCTTCGCTACGAAAACATAGCAAGAACGCGTAGAACGATTGTACGTGATTCAATCTCATCACATGCAGTTTAAAACCAATCTTTCACACGAAATCCTTGGCTTTGATACCACTGTTGGGAAACCTCAATGGGTGCAGCACATACGTAGTAAAAATTAAAACAAAAATCAGTTTCCCATGCAGATCAAATCATCATGTAAAAGATTGGGATCTTGAGAAAAACCACAAAAACAAAAAAACCATGATGTGTAAGAGATTGATTTTACCTAGGGAGATTATATATCCCTGTATTCCAGATCTGGATAAAGAAGATGAAGGAGTTTAAGTGTCCTCATCTCTAGCGGTATCCACACAATGGATCTCTGCAGTGAAACTCCTCTAATATAATCTTGTAACTCTTGCTTAGAGGGAGGGAGGAGAATAGGAGGTGGTGGCTAAAGCTATAGCCTATCAACCATGAGTCTCCTCTCCTATTTATAAAGAGCAACCAAAAAAACCCTAGGGCTCCTGCCTTAGTGGGTATTGGATCTCCATCCAATAAATAACCTACTAAACTTACATTATTGGATCTCTATCCAATAATCTCCTTTGGCCTCTAATTAGGCCTTAATCAAGAAACTCATAAGCATAGAGTCTCATCTAATGAGAATAGGGACTAATTAGATCTCTATCCAATCTTCTATTTATTGAAGCATCCACCATATGTGTGTGACCCTCTAGGCCCGATACCGAGCTGGCCGTGAGTCACTCCCATCAGAACTCCTTCTGATATAGTGAATTATTATCCCCATAATAATTCACTCGACTCATCGATTGTGGACGTACTAGGCCACTACGCCATAGTCCCCAAACGGTATAGGGGGATCAAATTCGTCGGACCTGTCTGTCCACAGTTACCATGTATCTATAATCCCTCACTAAATATCTCAGAGACCATATATTGGACATGATACTATTAGGTCACATACGGAATCAGTTTGTCTTGCTTTAATCAGATTCTACCGGAGAACTCATTCTCTCTCAATCCAAATGACCCTAGCCAGGGATTTGTCTGAGTAAGCACATATGAGATATTTCTCTCGTGATACCGAGAGTAGATGATCCTCTATTAACACTCAATTGCATTCGTAAGTTAGCTACTAATCCCAATAACCAATTGTACTAGATCTCGAGCTTTCCAAACCTGTAAGTTTGGCATAAAAAAAAAGAGCAATTATACAAGGCATTCATGATGTCTCAAGTCTAATGACCATATACACAACTGGGACTATGGAATCACTATCTGACATTAGGTATCATTAACCATACAACATTCTATAAGCGGATCAATTAGTAAATTTATTCTCCAATGAGCACCTGTACTATATCCTTAGTGTCTCCACACAAATGGCTATGAGACTAGTCGCCTCCATCATATGGACAGGTATATAGTACATCGATCTGTCTGGTTATCTCAATGTCCCTCTTGAGTAACATATGACCAGAATTATTTAGGATCTGTGTTTAAAGGTGAATCGATCTCATTATCGTGATCTCATCATGATTCGATTCATATTGCACAGAACCAAGGACATCACAATATATATACAACAAATAATATAATGTGAGAATATACTAATATTAATCATAAGTAAAAAAGATTATGTAATGTGTCACACGTGCCATCACCTATGTGATTGGCTTGCAGGGCAACTGTAACTAGCATCAGCTTCTTACTAAAAAAGGTAATATGTTTTGATTCTTGACTCAAAACAACACCAATTCCCACATTAGAGGCATCACATTCAACCTCAAACACGTTTCAAAATTGGGTAATACCAAAATAGAAGCTTCGGTCACCTTTCTTTTTAATAGTTCAAAAGCTTTATCAGCCTCATTAGTCCACTTGAATTTATCACCTTTTAGGCATTCGGTGATTGGAGCAACAATCGAGTTAAAACTCTTGATGAATCTTCTGTAAAAAGAAGTTAAATAATGGAAACTTCTCACATCATGCAATGAAGTTAGTGTTGGCCAATTAAGAATAACTTCTACTTTATTTTGATCCATCATGATTCCATCTTTGGAAACAATATATCCAAGAAATATCATACTATGAGGAAAAAAGTCACACTTCTTTAGATTAGCATAAAGCTTTCGCTGCCTCAAGCTAATAAAAATCTTCTTAAGATGCTCATTTTTGCTATACACCAATATGTTATCAAAATAAACCACAACAAAAGTTCCAATGCATGCCTTAAGTATATAATTCATAAATCTCATGAAAGTACTAGGAGCATTAGATAACTCAAATGGCATAATCAACCATTTATACAAGCCTTCTCTAGTTTTAAATGTTGTTTTCTACTTATCTCCATGCCTCATTCTTATTTAGTGATAGCCACTCCTCAAGTCAAGTTTAGAGAAAATAAAAGCAACATATAATTGATCAAGTAAATCATCTAATCTTGGAATAGGAAAATGATAGTCAATAATGATTTTGTTGATGACACAAATGTCCATACACATTCTCCAAGAACCATCTTTCTTATGCACCAATAAGACTGAAAAAGTACAAGGACTCATACTTTCCCGAATCAATCCCTTTTTTATTAGTTCATCTACTTGCTTTGAAGTTCTTCATACTTCTTGGGACTTATTCTGTAAGCTACCTTGTTAGGTAGGATAGCTCTCTGGATAAGATTAATATGATGTTGGATGTCTTTTTATGGTGGAAGATCATATGGAATCTCTTATAGTATAATGTCTTGAAACTCCTCCAATATTGGTTTCATATTTATCGGTGGCTCCTTGTGATGTTCATTCTCTTCTATGATTACTAGAGCCAAAATATCACTACCCATTTCCAATTCACCCTTACATTCACCATAGGACATAAAAGCACTAACTTCCTTCTTAGGTGCATTAATTTCAAAATGCTGTAATGGAGCTAAAACAATCTTTTTTTTATTTACCTTAAAAGAATAAGTATGTTTATAGTCATCATACAATATCATCCTATCATATTGCCAAGATCTGCCCAATAATAAATGACAAGTATCTATAGGAGCAACATTACACCATACTTCATCTTTGTAATACTTGCCAATATAAAATGAAGCTAAACATCTTTTAGTTACTTTGATATAATTTTCCTTTTGCAGCCAACATAATTGGTAAGGATGCGAATGAGGGATTGTGTCCAACTTTAGCTTCTGCACCATCTCGAAAGATACCACATTCTCAAAGTTGCCACTGTCAATCATCACCAAGCACTCCTTGCCATTAGAGGTGCATTTAGTATGAAACACATTCTTTCTCACCCACATAAGATACTTGTAAGCTACATTATAACATAATAGATAAACTATGATAAGCATAAGTAACCTCTTCCTCATCATCATCAGATTTTTGTTTGTCATTGGCTTCATTTCCTTTTTTGTCATTGTGTTCTTCAACTAATATAACAATCCTCTTATTTGGACAGTCTGAAGTAATATGCCCAAAACTATGACACTTGAAGCATTTTCGGCCATTAGGTGTAGAAGACTTAGGTGGTGGTTTGCTGCTAATTGATCCTTCACTCTTCTCTTGCCCCTACGGTACTACTTTGCTTTGGGGAGTAGGCTTAGAATTTTCTCCTCTCATATATCTATCTTTCACCTCATATCGGGAACCCTTTTAAAACTTTTACTGTTTGTCTACTTTTAAAGCCAGCTTACTCACATCATTTAAAGACCAATACAGTTGGAGTTGAACCACTTTGACAATCTGATATTTCAGACCTCCAAGGTATATTGCAATGGTCTATAAGCTCTCCTTTTAAGATAAGATTATCGAACTCTACTATGTACTCCTCTACACTAAGATTGTTTTACTTAAAATCATAGATTTTCAAAAAGATTTCATGTTTATAGTTGTCAAGTAAGTATTTTCTTTTCAACTCCATTTTTATTTTCTTCCATGTTATGATTTTACTCTTTCCCTCACGTTCTCTTTGCTTCTTCAGATTTTCCTACCAAAAATATGTATTTCTTCTGAGTTTTAGTGCCACGAGCTTTTCCTACTAAAAAGATGTATTTCCTACTAAAAAGCTTAACCTTCTTTTGTTCTGGTGGTCTATAAAAATCGAATATTCTTTCCACCATATTAAGCCAATCAATAAAGTCATCAACATTTATTTTTCCTTCAAACTCCGGAATATCCAACCTTATGTTGTATTTGTTCTGCCATTTATCTTGGTTTTTATGGCTTATCTGAAATCTTTGAAACTCCCTTGGGTAAGACGGCGAATCATCATCAGAATCATACATTTGGCTAACATTTTCATGCTGATTTTTTTTGTTCTGAAGTTTTTCAATAATTTTATTTTTTTCTTGTAGACTATGTAATAAACTTTGTAGCTGCAACTTCAAGGATTCAATGTCATCTTTATGACCACTACCTTCACCAACTGTATCTTTTCCATTCTGCCTTGTCATAATCTCTAGTCTTAAGCTCTAATACCAAACTGATACCGGGAAGGGAGAAAGAGGAATGAAATTCAGAAAGAATTGAGAAAAACCTAAAAGTCGAGTTGTAGGAAACCAACAACCTCAGAATATAACTTGCACAAAACAGATAAAGATAGCTCACCATCAAGTTTAAAATCACAAGAGGATGCAGAAAATTTACCACCTCAAGAAAATTAAATAAGGATACAGAACTAAATCAAAAGACTTACCATTCAAGGATATATCTAAGGGATATAAAATTTTAGAGACTCCAAAGAGCTTTTACAAATAAAATCAGTTACCCAAAAGTTCTTTTCAACTCTAGAATATCAAAATAAGTACTAGTGCATGAAATATCCCTTCATACATAGGGAACTATGACATTAAGTGCTTCATATCTACTAGTTAAACCCTTTATATATTCCTTGGTCATGAAGAAAGACATCTTGAAATAGCTTTAACTTTGTCCAAGGAATATGCCTATGAGCTATCATTTTGAGTGGGCTGGGTTAAAAATTCTAAAAAATTAGACACTCCCATGTCAGTTACAGTATTGCTGATCTATAAAGAGAACTAGACTGACTTTTTCTTCTCATCCTATCATTTACAAGAATGTTATAAGCAATAAAGTAGGGACTAGAAAAGATTGTGACTATATTTCTAATTACAATAATGAGCGTTTCATTTGTAGGAAGTCATATTCTTTTATAAGCAAGAGTAGGTCTAGGATGATAATTAGAAGAATCTCTCCCATCAAAGTCGTTTTCTAAAGAATCATACTACTATAATTGAACTTTTTTTATTGGCTGATAACTATAAATAGAATCCAAACATATCTATAATATGTCTTATCTAAGGGTGACATAATCTAGTATTCCCTCACTTAACCTATTAATAGGTAAGATATAGAAAAATTTAAAATCAAAACTAACGAGGTAAAAGTTTATTTGAAAGCAATCTTAGTTAGATTTTGAAACTTTGAAATGTAAAAAATTTATAAAATAGATAAATAAGTCTAATAAATATAATAATATCATATTAAGTCTGACTATAAGTATGATTAATAACGATATCATATTTTATTCTATATGTTATAGTACTTTTAACCCTTCTTAATGTGGTTCAAAATGACTCATAATTTATCTTATTAAGGTATTCTTGTTATTACATTCAATATAATATGTACATATATAAATATGAATAGGATAATAAAAATAAATAACTTTAAAAATATTAATTATAATATATACTTAAATATACACCATCATATCGTTTATGTACTTCTCATAAACCCAATTATAAGAATATATTCTTTTAAACACTTTAGACTGTAAGTTCTAGGTGAATGGATCAATAATCAATACGACAAAACTTAAATTCTTAATTAATATTAATTATTTCGAAACTCTTTCTCTAACCATTAAATAATTCATACCATAATGCTTGAAATTACTAGAATATTTACCATTTTTAGAGAAGAAAATTATCAGATATGTCACAAAGTATTTTCAATAACTTGGGAATTGAGTCACACCACACCAACCCTCAAATAAAATTTTATAGTCATAAGGCTTGATTAATAGCCTCAAAGCATCTCAAAAAATTAGTTTCCATTATTGATAATATAATATATTTTTTTCTAGTAAATTGTTTATTAAACTAATAAATATAAAACTTAAAGTGGACTTTCTACTATTCAAATAATTTACAGAATCAACATATGAAAATACTATTATTTTAAATTGATTACATTTTATATATGTAAGCATATAATCCTTTGTGATTTCTAGATATCTTATTACTTTCTTTACAACCTTATAGTATTTAATTCTTATGTAACTCTATTATCTATCTAGTATTTTAACTACATATATATAGTCTAATATATTTTTAAGTATATAATAGACTTTTAATTACATATAAATAAGGAATAATTTATTTAATTATTTTTAAAATTATTTTAAAATACTTGTTTTGATTATTTTTTTTTACTTTCCTCATTTGCTAAACAAATCTATATACTAAATTTCATCGAGACTTAGTCAATATATCCTTTTCTGAGACAACCCTAACAATCCTTGAGATTTATCCTTAAATATCTCAATACCAATAATATAAGTTATCTCATTCATATCAATAATATTAAAATTCTTAATAAAATATTTTTGATTTGATATAATAAACCAAGGTTAGTACTGACAAGCCAACTATTTTTCAACATATAGACTGATAAAATAAATTAGCTCCATTGACCTTCAAATATAACTATTGGTCAATAGTATTTTTCTTCAATATGAAGAAAATAATGGTATTATGAAGCTTCATATACTATTATATAGAAGCTTATTTAAAGTTGATACGAGAGTACCTAATTTGTTACAATCAGCTCGTGTAGATATTGTTAATCCTATGATATTCTCTATAGTTCATAATATTATCTCATAGACTTTAACCTAACCCATTCAAATGTGACAGCTCATGAGTATATTCTTTAGACAAAAATAAAGTTGTTTCAAGGTCCTTTTCTTCATGACTAAGGAATACATTAAAAGGATTAGTTAACAGCTACAAAGCACTTAATTTTGTAATTCCATATACATAAAGGGTTGTTTCATGCTCTTGTACTTATTTTAGTATTTTGGGATTAGAGAAGAGTTTATAATTTGATTGGTATTAGTAGAAGCTCATTTAGAGTTCTCTTTAAAACTATGTATCTCTTGAACAATTTCTTGAGTGTGAGTCTTTTATTTTTAATTATGTATCCTTATTTACTATCCTTAGGGTAGTAAATTTTCTGTATGTATCCCTTTATAATTTTAAACTTAATGGTGAATTATTTATTAATTTTATGTAATTTCTATCTTAAGTTCATTTTCCTTCAATCCAAAAGATTTCTAGCAAATACAACTTGACTATCATTTTTTTTCGAATTCCTTTTTTTTCAAAATTTACCTTTCTTTTTTCTCTTTATAAATTATTTAGATTAATCTATATAAATTTTTAAATCCAAATTTTATATGTACTCAAAATCATAATGAGTCATTAATGTCATAAAGATTATTGATGAGTTTATTTAAAAAATAAAAATCCCATTATCATCAATGTATTCTTTAAATAAAATCTTTAGTCACAAATCTAACTTTTATATTGTTTGATATTACCTTTTGGGTGATGATTTATTTTAAAGGTACATTTGCAATCAACTCTTATAGTTATTAGACAATTAAATAAGTTTTCATACACCATTTTGTTCTATTGATTTTAACTTTTTTTCATTATATCATATTATTTTTCAGAACTATGACTTGTAAAAATGATAAGGGGACCCTTTTAATTCCTATGTCATAATTTGATTCTTGCACATATACTACATAATTATTACAATGATAGATCTCTTTTCTTTACCTTTGAGATATTCTCTAAACTATCAATTTTGGTTATTCAATAAGATCATTAGCAATGACATCAACTAGGAGTTCATCAATGTTCTTTTGTTATTCATTCTCATTAATTTTTTAAATAATTTAAGGAACAACAATATCTCAAATATGAAATGATAAATAAGTATCAATATGTATCTCCTCTATATCAAACTTGATCTTTCAAGATTTTTCACTCTTATTGATTTTTTAATTTTTTAGAAATCTTACACTACAAATCCTATTATCCTTGTAGTACGATTAGAGTAATAAAATTTATTTCCTTGATATTTTCTAGATAACTAATAAAATATCTAAAAATAGTTCTTGAATCTAATTTTTTCTCGTATGAATTAAAAACTCTTATCACTACATGACATTGATGGAATTGACTTATTTAGAACTTTGTTAAATGTACACATTACTGTCTTTAGAGCTTCTTCTCACATTAATTTAGGTACAAAAGAATAACTCATCATTCTCTTAGTCATATCCATAATAGTATGATTTCGCCTTTCAATAATCTCATTTTATTGTGGGAAATCTAGTAAAATATACTAAGCACAAATTTTCAAGAATCCAAAAAGTGAATCAAAATTATGATTGAGTTCATCATAACTATTAGAAAATTTATCACCCCTTTCGGATCTAACAATTTTGACTTTCTTATCTAATTATATTTCGACTTCATTTATGTACACCTAAATGTGTCAATAGCTTAAGACCTTAGATAATCATATCTCAACAAATAATCTATGAAGGTGATAAAATACCTCTCTCTACTAAAATATGAAACATAGAGTAACCCATAGATACAAGCATATGTAATCTCAAGGAATTCATGAAACTATGTTGCTTATCTTAAACTTTTCTAAGGTTTGTTCTGATATGATATATATATTTTTTAATTTCATCTAGCATTTCATATTTCAAGTAATAAGTAAATGGTATTGAAGTATCATGCAAAGTTTTAAAGTTTACTAGAAAATAATGCATAATTCTTTTTGAGTGATTTATAAGTTTTATGAATCTTTTTATTCTAATCAAATAATTCATGAAAGTCATTTAACAACACTTCAAAAGTAAAGGAGGCATCATAAGAGTTACTTACCTCATCATGGATGGCCATGAGTGAGTAGTTGCCACTTCTTCTTAGTTGTCCTCTTGATCTTTGGAATGCCTTGGCTTCTTACATTTATACCAAGAGGTTGTGTCCTTTTTAAGTTCACTTTTATATTTTTTATATTTTTATAATTTTTTAGGTTCTTTTGTCTTATGTTCAAAGTCATAGTCCTCATCACTCGAGAAGTCATCTGTTATTCTCAATTCAATGTCCTTCATATTCTTTGAAAGGTATTCTTCTTGTGTACTTAGCATCAAATCCTTCTTCTTTTTGAAAGATTATTCTCATGTTCTTCTATGTAAGTTATTTTATTTATTTTTTATTACTTTAATTTACTTATACTTTCGTGTGTAACTGCTAATGTGTGTCATATATCAAAACTCAAATCATAAGTAGAAACCCGATTAAATTTATTTTTGTCTAAAACATAAAAAAAAGTATTTATAGCTTTGGCATTTAAAGAAAACATCTTTCTTTCATGATCATTCCAATCATTTATAGGATTGGATGGCTTCTGAATCCATTTTCGATAATATTTCATAATTTAAAATCTATCGAAATCTCATATTCTAGTTTTCCAATATGTGTAGTTGCTGATTACAAGTGTCGTACAAGCCATTCATGTGAGTGATGACACATGTGACATGCTGTGCGATCTTTTTGCTTATGATTAATATTGACATATTCTCATATTATATTATCTGTAACATATATATTGTGATGTCCTTGGTTCTGTGCAATGGGAATTAGATCGTGATGAGATTACAATAATGAGATCGATTCTCCTTTAAACACAGATCCTAAATAATCCTCGTCATAAGTTACTCAAGAGGGACATCGAGATAACTGGATAGACCAGTGTACTATATACCCGTTCATATGATGGAGGTGGCTGATCTCAAAGCCACTTGTATGGAGACATTAAGGATATAGTACAGGTGCTCATTGGAGAATGAGTTCACTGATTGATCTGCTTGTGGAATGTTGTATGGTTAAAGATACCTAATGTCAAACAGCGATTCCATAGTCCCAGTTGTGAATATGGTCCTTTGACTTTAGACACCAAGGATGCCTTGTATTAGTACTCCTTTCTTTGACGCTAGACTTACAAGTTTAGAAAGCTCCAGATCTAGTATAACTGGTTATCGGGATTGGTAGCCAACCTTGCAAAGGAAATTGAGTGTCAATAGAGGATCATCTACTCTCGGTATCGCGAGAGGAATATCTTGTATGTGCTTGTTCAAACAAATCCCTAGCTAGGGTCATTCAGATTGAGAGAGAAGGGGTTCTCCGGTAGAATCCGATTAGAGCAAGACAAACTGATTTCATATATGATCTGACAGTACCATGTCCAATATACGGTCTCTAGGATATTAGTTAGATGAGAGATTATAGATACACAATAACTGTGGATAGACAAGTCCGATAGATTTGATCCCCCTGTACCGTCTAGGGACTATGGTGTAGTGGCCTAGTACATCCATAGTCGATGAGTCGAGTGAATTATTATAGAGATAATAATTCACTATATCAGAAGGAGTTCTGATGAGACTGACTCACGACCAACTCGGTAACTGTGGACAGATAAGTCCGATGGATTTGATCCTCCCATACTGTCTAGGAACTATTATGGCCTAGAGGGTCACACACATAAGGTGGATGCTTCATCAAATAGAGGATTTGATGAAAATTCAATTAGTCCATATTCTTATTAGATGAGACCCTATGCTGATGAGCTCCTTGATTGAGGCTCAATTAGAGACATAAGGGGATTACTGGATAGAGATCCAATAATGTAAGGTTAATGGGTAATTGGATGGAGATCCAATACCCACTAAGGTAAGAACCCTAAGGTTTTTGGTGGCTCTCTATAAATAGGAGGGGAGACTCATGATTGATAGACTATATATAACTTTAGGCTCCACCTCCTATTCTCCTCTCTCCCTCTGCGCAAGAGTTGCGAGATCAGATTGGAGGAGTTTCGCTATAAAGATCCATCATGTGGATACCACTAGAGAGGACGCTTGACCTCCTTTATCTTCTCTATCCGGATTTGGAATACAGGGATATATAATCTTCCTAGGTAAAGTCAATCTCTCACACATTGTAGTTTTTCGATTTTTACAGATTTTCTCGCGATCCCAATTTTTTGCACGATGATTTGATCTGCGTGAGAAACCACTTTTTGTTTTGATTTTTGTTGCGCATGTGATGCACCCGCTGAGATTTCCTAACACTGGTATCAAAGCCAAGGTTTTTATGTGAAAATTAGTTTTAAACTACGTGTGATGAGATTAAATTGCATAGAACCGTTCTACGCATTCTTGCTGCATTTTCACAATGAAGGTAGCAAGGAGGAGGGGCGGCCAGCCACGACCAACCCCCATGCAAGGCCGGCCACCCACGACTAGGCCACGACCAAGACCCGCTACAAGGGGGCGGTTGGCTACGACCAGGGCCAACCCGCAAGGGAGGCCAACGACGCCCACAAGGGGCGACAACCACCTGCATAGGCATCAACCTGTAGGGGCGGTGCTCGCAAGGGGCTGCCGGCTATAGAGGTGGCCACCCCTTAGCAAGGCGATTGTCGGTGGGCAAAGGCAGCTGCCGACTGTGCAGGGGCAGCGACGACGATGAAGAGGGGGCAAGAGGGCTAGGGCATCATCCTTTTGAGAAAAGGATGATCCTGCCCCTTTGAATTCAGAAAATTCTAAGGACTATCCTGGTGTACAAAATTTCCAAAATACTCTCAATAATTCTAAAAATTCTGAGGACTATCCTTTCATCCAAAATTATGAAAATACCCTTAATAATTTTTAAAATTTCGAGCATGTCTTGATTTTCAAAAAAATAATTAATTAAATAGTTTAATTAATTATTATATATATCTAGTAATCCTATATATGATGTGATATACATGTGATGTATGATGTGGATGAATGATCATAAGCCATGTGTTGTGATATGTGTAATTGTGATTATTATTATTATTGGAGAGGCACGACGGGAGCGTGGAGGTGACAACATGACCCACGATGCCATGGCGGGAGATCACGATGCATGGTGATGCGATAATCCGATAGAACCGATGATGATAATATCAACAATCATAGTGCATGGAGATGCGATGATGCACACATAGATATTATTGTGAGTGATTAGATTTATTGGCTCGGACTTAATCATATTAGATGGCTCATGATAATCTGGTATGGCTTGCATATGTGATGTTTTATACACCTACTATATATATATTTGTATATGATATAGATATATATTAAATATGTATATATGTGACATGACATATTAGGAGACCAATACAAAATAAAAACCCCTCTATGATAATATTAAGTTAGTAAGCGTAAAACAATAAGATTGACTCACGTGGCCTTCCATCATTATAGGAAGAAATTGAATCCCGACATAGGTTGAGTTGGTCGAGTCACTTGAGGCTCACTTATCTACGTGATCGAATTCTTGCATATGACAAATAGATGTCATCATGACCTGAGGACATAGTATGACTTGGTCGTACAGTCGAGAGCATATCCATCGAATCAGACTCATCTTGTAACAATAGTGATGGCTTAACTGAACTTCATGGTTGGTCGAGCAATCGAGACCATCATGATTCAGAGGCCGAACATAACGAAAATCACAAGGAGTTGTGATTTATAAGAGTTGTCTACCTTTTGGGCTTAGTATAATTGGTCGAGTCCCTCAAGGTTGCACTAAGACACCAATTGGATCCCGATCCCCACTACGAGTCCGCCGGAGACTTTCATCTTACATGTTGAGGGTGTCATGTGATTTGCCAAGAAAATAATGGGAGTACATTAAGATAGAAGTCCATATCTTAATTAGTATTTTCTATAAAATCTGTATGTTATTTATTTTTGCTATATCTTATTTTATCATCAACCCTCATTGGTCCAAAGGCTTCGTAATTTGAGAATTATTCACAGAGAAGAAAATTCTATATGTCCTTAACATGATTGTGCCCATGCCAGAGGAAAGGACAAG
Source organism: Ensete glaucum (assembly GCA_021527575.1). Lineage (NCBI taxonomy): Eukaryota > Viridiplantae > Streptophyta > Magnoliopsida > Zingiberales > Musaceae > Ensete > Ensete glaucum. Next base: position 16,074,591 of record CM038555.1, on the reverse strand, counting down.
CGAGGGTGAGATTGCTCACTTTATGAAGTATATATTTAGTCTCAGAGGATAACCTGTATGCTGATCTTATACTTTAGTCCCCACCAGATTCCTTTTTATAGTTCATATGAATAAGTTTGAAGTGACTCTACCTAAACTCCTCAATATGTTGAGGGAAGCTGAGAGTAGTATTAAGAAAAAGAAGCCAGTTCTCTATATTGGTGAGACCAATAAGAAAAGGAAGGCCAACAAGACTCTTAAGAAGGGCAGGAGCAAAGAGAGATCGGGTAATGCAAAGGTTGTCAAGAGAGACTCGGCAAAGGACAAAGGATAGTGCTTCCACTACGACCAAGATGGGCATTGGAAGAGGAACTGTAAGGACTACCTTGCAGAGAAAATAAGATAGAAGCTTGAAAAAGCTTAAGGTATATTCATGATTAGTCTACACTTATCAAATTTTCATAATAACACATGGGTATTTGATACCGGGAGTGCTTATCATATATACAATTCTTTGCAGCTTCTGGCAAGACCTAGGACATTGGCCAGAGGCAAGATGGACCTCAAGATAGGCAATGGAGCAAGAGTTACTATAATTGTTGTTAGGGAGGTCATCCTACATCTTCTTGGTGGAGTTATTATTACATTAGATGCATGCTATTTTATCCCTTCTATTATCAAAAATATTATTTTCATCTCTTATTTGATAATTAGTAGATATAAATTAGTTTTTGAGAACAATAGTTGTTCAATAATTACGAATGATGAGATCATCACTAGAGGGACCCTTATAAATAGCTTATATATGTTAGACACTTCTTCACACATCATGAATATAAATATGTCTAAGAGGAAAAGAGATGAGATGAATAATGCATACCTATGACATTGTAGGCTAGGTTATATATATGAGAGAAGGATTCAAGAGTTGCTGAAAGATGAATATTTAGATATATTTGACTATGAGTCATCTGCAACTTGCGAACCTTGCCTTCGTGGAAAGATGACCAACTCTCCTTTTAGTGGAACTGAAGAGAGAGCCACCGAGTTATTAAAACTCATACATAGTGATGTATGTGGTCCATGTCGACTCAGGCTATAGGTGATTACTCATATTTCATTACATTCACTGATGATTTCTCTAAGTATGGACACATGTACTTAATGAAGTATAAATATGAGGTATTTAAAAAATTTAGGGAATATAAGAATAAGATAGAAAATCAAATTAAAAAGAGTATTAAGACTCTTCAATCAGATCGACGAGGAGAGTACTTGAGTACAAAGTTCACCAATTTCCTCACGGACAATGAGATTCTATCTTAATGGCAACCTCCTTATACACCTCAGCTCAATGGTGTCTCAGAAAGGAGGAATCACACACTTTTAGACATGGTGCGATTCATGATAAGTTTCACTGACCTACCCGTCTCATTCTGGGGGTATGCCTTAGAGATCACAACTTACCTTCTGAACAAAGTTCCATCAAAGTCGATAGTGTCTACGCCATATGAGATATGAAAAGAAAAAAAACTTGATCTTAAGATTGTTAAGATTTAGGGCTGTCCTGCCCATGTTAGAAGACACAACCCCGATAAGTTGGAATCAAGGACAGAATGGTGCACATTCGTGGGATACCCAAAGGAAATTTGTGGGTACTATTTCTATCATTCCGAGGACCGAAAGGTTTTTATTGCCAAGAGAGTCGTGTTCCTTGAGAAGGAACACATTCTTGGTGGAAACAGTGAGAGCAAGATAGAATTAAGCAAGGTTGGAAAACCTAGCTTAAGCATCATTCTAGAGCCTAAGTTTGTTCAGGTACCTAACACACAAGTTCCAACTTTGTGTAGGTCTAGTAGAGTATCTTACCCTCCTGAAAGATATGTGAGACATATCAGTGGAGATGACTCTTAAGATGTTGATCCTAAGACCTATGAGGAGACTATTATGAGTATAGACTCCGGTAAGTAATAAGAAGCCATGAATTCTGAGATGGATTCCATGCACTCTAATAAGGTTTGGAACCTTATGGATGCACCTGAGGGTATCATACCCATCGGTTGTGAGTGGATCTTCAAAAAGAAGATCGGAGTAAATGGAAAGGTAGAGATAAGTCAAGGCTAGTAATCTAAAGGATATAATTAAAGAGAATGAGTTAATTACGATGAAACCTTTTCAACTGTAGCCATACTTAAGTCCATTAGAATTCTTTTGGCCATTACAGCACACTATGACTATGAGATTTGGTAGATGGATGTCAAAATAGTATTCCTCAATGACAACATCGAGGAGGAGGTGCATATGATATAACCAGAGGGATTCGTATCCAGAGATAGTCCAGATAAAGTGTGCAGATTACTCAAGTCCATTTATGGACTAAAGCAAGCTTCCCGAAGTTAGAACATAAGATTTGATGAGACGATCAGATCTTATAACTTCGTTAAGAATGAAGATGAACCTTGTGTGTATAGGAAGGTAAGTGGGAGTGCTATCACCTTCTTGGTATTGTATATAGATGATATCCTAATCATTAGGAATGATATAGGAATGCTTTTTACAATAAAGACTTAGCTATCTAGAAACTTCTCCATGAAAGACTTGGGGGAAGCATTCTATATTTTGGAAATCCAGATCTATAGAGATAGATCCAAGAGGATGCTTGGCTTATCCCTATCTAGGTACGTAGACTCTATTATCAAAAGGTTTGGTATGGAGAATTCCAAGAGAGGTCTCACACTGATGAGATATGAAATATCACTTTCTAGGAGTATATCCCTAAAGACTCATGAAGAAAGGGTAGACATTGATAAGATACCTTATACCTAGTGATAGGATCTATCATGTATGTGATGTTATGTACCAGGCCTGATATATCACATGCTCTGAGTGTCACGAGCAGGTATCAGGTAGATCTAGGTTTACAATACTAGAAGACAGTAAAGTATATCCTTAAGTACTTGAGAAGGACTAAGGATCTTTTACTGGTATATGGAGGAGGTAGCCTCCAGGCTGAGGGCTACATGGACTCGAGTTTCTAGTATGACATTAATGATAGCAAGTCGAACTTAGGGTATATTTTCACCTTGAATGGAGAAGCAGTAAGCTGGAAGAGTTCCAAGCAAGATACTACTACTGACTTGACTATAGAGGCAGAATACATTGTTGCATTAGAAGCAGCAAAGAAAGGGGTGTGGATGAAGAAGTTCATCAGAGATTTGAGAATTGTACCATACAGCATGGAGTCGATTCCCACATACAGCAACAGCGATAGGGCGATAGCTCTAGCAAGGGAACCCATGTCTCATCAGAATTGTTCTGAGGATGTTTCAATAGATTAGAGTGATTGTGATCCATAAAGATATAGCAAAGGAAAGAGTTATATCCAAAGATAACATTGTAGATCCATTAACAAAGCCGTTAGCTCATATTGTATTTGAGCGTCACAAGGGTCTGATGGGGATCAAACACATAGGTGATTGACTTCTAGTCAAGTGGGAGATTGTTGGTTACAAGTGCCCTGCAAGCCACTCACGTGAGTGATGGCACGTGTGACATACTGTGCGATCTTTTTGCTTATGATTAATATTAGTATATTCTCACATTATATTGTCTGTATTATATATTTTGTGATGTCATTGGTTTTGTACAATGAGAGTCAGATTATAATAAGATTACGATAATGAGATCGATTCACCTTTAAACACATAACCTAAATAATCCAGGTCATAGGTTACTCGAGAGGGACATCGAGATAATTAGATAGACCGACGTACTATATACCAGTCTATATGATAGAGGCGATTGGTCTCATAGCCACTTGTATGGAGACACTAAGGATATAGTATAGGTGCTCATTAGAAAATGAGTTCACTGATTGATCTGCTTATGAAATGCTATATGGTTAAAAATACTTAATGTCAGACAGTAATTCCATAATCCCAATTATGAATATGGTCCTTTGACTTGAGATACCAAGGATGCCTTGTATGAGTATTCTTTTCTTTGATGCTAGACTTATAAGTTTGGAAAACTATAGATTTGGTATAGTTGGTTATCGGGATTAGTAGCCAACCTTACAAAGGTAATTGAGTGTAAATAGAGGATCATCTGCTCTAGGTATCACGAGAGAAATATCCCATATATGCTTGCTCAGACAAATCCCTGGCCAGGGTCATTCGGATTGAGAGAGAAAAAGTTATCTAGTAGAATCCAATTAGAGTAAGATAAATTGATTATGTATATAACTTGTCAGTACCATATCTAATATACGGAGTCCCGACCAGGTGGATTTCATAGGTGGAGCATCACTTCCTCTATCATAAGACCTTGAAGGCTTCTATGGTCGATATTGCTGGTATTTATATAGGAAGAGAAGCTATTTATTCAATGGTATGATTGGTACAAGCAGACCCATGGAGTCCCCACATGGAGGCAATTCAAGAGCGGGTTACTGATTTGCTTTAGACCGATATAGTATGAGAATACGAACAACTAACTCATGAAGATGTATTAAACCTCAACCATGCAAGAATATCAAACCAGGTTTGAGTATCTTTCAAATCAAACTTAAGATTGGTCTGAAAAGTAGTTTTTAGGGATGTTCATCAAAGAATCAAAGCCAGAGATTAGATGCGAAACCAAGGCATCTAATCTAAGGACATCATAATATATGTATGTAACAGATAATATAATGTGAGAATGTGTCAATAATAATAATATAAAAGAATAATACAGTATGTCACACATGTCATCACTCACGTGATTGGCTTATTAGGCACTTATAACTAGCAATCTTCCACTTGTCCTAAAGCCAATTACCTATGTATCTGATCTCATCAGACCTTTATAATGCTTAAAGACAATCTTAGCTAGTGGCTTAGTTAGTGTATTGCAATGTTATCTTCAAATGAAATTTTTTTTATTGCTATATCTTTTAAGGTCATGATCTCTCTAATCAACTGGAACGTCCTTAGAACAATTCTGATGAGACTTGGGTTCCTCATTGGTGTCGCTATATATGGGAATCAACTCTACTTTGATTGATATAACTCTCAAATCCCTGATAAACTTTTTCATCCATACCCCTTCCTTTGCTACTTTTGTTGTAGCAATGTACTCCACCTCTATAGTCTAGTCAACAATAATATCTTGCTTGAAACACTTCCAACTTATTGCTCCTCCATTCAAGGTGAAAATAGATCTTGAATTTGACTTGCTATCATTAATGTCGGATTGGAAACTCGAGTCTATGTAGCCTTCAACCTGGAGGCTACATTCTCTATATACTAATAAAAGATCCTTAGTTCTTCTTAAGTACTTAAAGATACCTTTTATTGTTTTTTAGTGTTCTAAACCCGGATTCGCTTGATACCTCTCCTCGTGACACTCAACGCATATGGTATATCAGGCCTGATACATAGCATAACGTACATGATAGATCTTATCGCTAAGATATAGGGTATCCTATCTATGTTTGTCATTTCTTCAAGAGTCTTTAGGGACATACTTCTAGAAAGTGATATTTCATATCTCATCGGTATGAGACCTCATTTTGAATTTTCATGCCAAACCTTTTGATAATGGAGTCGATGTACTTGGACCGGGACAAGTCAAGTATTCTCTCGGATCTATCTTTATAAATTTGAATCCCCAAAATAGAGAATGCTTCCCCTAAATCCTTCATGGAGAAGTTTTTGAATAACTAAGCTTTTCCTGTGGAGAGCATTCCTACATCATTCCTAATGATTAGGATATCATCTATATACAATACTAAGAAGATGATAATGCTTCCACTTAACTTCATGTACACACAAAGATAGTGATTTCACAAAAAGGAAGACCAATTGTGTCTTTAGTGAGAAGCTGATTGAAGCATGCCAAAAATGGTCTACTTATGAAAAAGAGTTGTATACTATGATACAAGCTTTACAGAATTGAGAATCTTACTTGATCCCATGTGAGTTTGTAATATATTCAGGCCATGAAGCCCTAAAGCATTTCAAGAACCAGAAGCATTTAAAAAAAATACATGCAAGATGGGCTTCCTACATAAAGCAATTTGCAGATGTAATCAAACACAAGTTTAATACTTCCAATCGTGTTGGTGATGCTTTGAGTAGAAGGGCAGCTTTACTAGTTTATCTAAGTAATGAAGTTATAAGGTTTTTAATACCTAAAGGATCTGTATGCTGCAGATGAGGACTTCAAAGATGTTTGGGAGAAGTATTTAACAAGATAACTTACGGGTGATTTTTATATCCATAGGTAGTTGCTTATTGAAAGGTAACAAGCTATTTATTCCAAGAATATCTCTATTAGAAAAGATTATTCTAGATTTACAAAGAGGACAAATATACATTTCAAGTGAGACAAAATAATAACAAGTATCAAGGAGAGACACTTTTGATGGTAATTAAAAAGGGATATTGGAAAGTTTGTAAGAAAATATTTGACTTGTCAAACAATAAAAGGCCAGTTGTAGAACACTGGTTTATATATGTCATTAACTGTTCTAAAAGGCATTTAGGAGGATTTATCCATAGATATTGTATTGAGATTGACAAGAATTCAAGGGAGTTGATTTTGTGTTTGTGATTCTAGATCGGTTCTCCATAATGGCTCAAAAAATATCATGTTGGAAGACTTCAGATATGGTACATATTACTAGGCTTTTTTTAAAGAAGTCATGTACCTACATGGGGTACCAAAATCAACCACTTACTTCTGATAGTAATTCTAAATTTTTATCTTATTTTTGGCTAACCTTATGGAAAAAATTTGACATAAGTTTGAAGTTTAGTAGCACAGCTCACCCGCAAACTGTTAGTCAGATGAAGGTAACTAATAGGACTATGGAAAACTTGATTCATTATATTTATGGTGACAAACCATGACAACTGGATTTCACACTCTCACAAGTTGAGTTTGTCTATAACAATACAACTCATAGCTCTATCGCAGCATCATCATTCTCTCTTGTTTACAAGTTTATGTGAAAGTATGGTCTGAACTTAGTTTGCCTACCAAAAACTCATGAAAAGTTTGGATTTAAAATAGGAGGATGAGGGTGTATATAATCTAAAAAAATCTCATATAGGCCTTCCTTTTGTAGATTTCATGAGAGGCAGAGACAAAAAAAAGGTGAGGATCCCACCATATCAGGTCTGTGAGAGACCAGTTTCTGTGGTAAACACAGCATTTTCCGTTGACGACTGTAAAGTGATATCCACAATAACAAATAAACAAAAGAAGATGTAACCCCTCTTTAAATATTTTCTATTCCCTCACTCCGAATTGTGATCATAAAACTGCATATATTGATCTTGCTCAGATCCTACATTCACAGAAATTTTTTGTGATCGACCATTCTTTTATTTTTATATAGTACGTACGGACACATCCACTTCCATTGTAGCTATTCTGGCTTGACAAACTCCAACGTTACCAACCTGTTGCTGACTGGATTGTGCAAATTCTTGATATCTAATGTCAACAGCATGTCAACTCTTTCAAACATAGTAAGACAAATATATACAAACATATTGGATATATATGAGCTTCCTCCATAAACAGAAAATTTTTGACCTTTCACATCACATATTGGATATATATGAGCTTCCTCCATAAACAGAAAATTTTTGACCTTTCACATCAAATACTACATACAGTAGCCTAATTCTCTGAAACTTTGTCATTTGTGTAGGTTATCTACAGGCGTCACAGGGCAATGCCACCACAACTTAGGGGTGCATTAAACTGTTGGCTATAGAAGAAATTATCCAGTTCTGCTTGCCACCACACCATGATGTTCCTAATACTTGCTAACAATTCTCAGTTGGACTATGTTTGATATATCAACAGAACAGAACACTGTAGGATAAAAAAAAAGAAAAAACTCCCATAGCTAGGGTTTCTGATACTTCAGATATTCATGTTTGAGTGATTGCTAATCACAGCATTTTCATGCCCTGGTACATAGCATCTGGACGAAGATCATTCAGATATTCATTCATATATGAGTGATTGCTAATCACTGAGCAATTTCATGCCCTGGTATATAGCACCTGGACGAAGATCATCCAGCGTAACGACATTTTTAAAGCTGCTCAACTCCCTGAGGCCAGCCCAACCACGGTGGGAGAGGAAATCACGTAAGTCGTCTCCAGTGTAGAGTGTCTTTTCTTCAGTATGAAGTGCAATGCGGTCAGTGTCATCATAGATGCAAACTTTGATAGTCATCCCTGATAAAATAAAATGAATCAGTCTAAGTGTAATAGAAACAGCAGATCAAATGTTAAAGAGTTTGAATGAGAAAACAGGAATGAAGAATTTTAACAAAGTGGAAGAAACTAAGAATTGAGGAAAAAAAAAAATCATCCATGGAAAGTAAGCAATATTTTTCTACATTATTTAGAAAATGCTCTGTGCATTGACCAGTGCATGCACTCAACACTCAGTCATGAACTCTGTAACATTGTAGATATAATGAATCATATCAAAGTTATAAAACATGTAGTGAGTAAGATAATTCAAACTCATGAACAAGAAATTATTTATTGGAAAATACCCTAATATCAATTTCGGTGAATAATTAGGTAGCAACAATCAGTCCCTTGTATTTTTGAAGTTTAGTGCATTTCTCTCATGACTTTTCACAGATCTCATATTCATATGGTCAACCCCAAATAGTTGGGATATTACAGCTTTGTTATTATTTTGTTAGCTTTACTATCAACACAAATGACCACAATGGTAGTTGGAAAAGCAAACTTTTTTCAATGCTGTATTAGAAATAGTACTCATTCAGAGTGTTCAGTATTTCACTCTCTTGGGCCTTGAACGATGACCTATCACAAGTTGACAATGTTGACTTCTTAAGCATCAACCATTTCCACCCATAATTCAATAACCTTGAGTTTACACTATGAAGAAGTAATCATATGTGATTTTCATTATTCATGATAAGAAGAACATCATGGTTGTTAATGCAAATAATAACTGGGTTAGGTTTACTAGATGAAGAGTTTGACAGTTCTGATTTCAGATAAATAAGATCCTGATGGTGCTAAAAGTGACAATGAAAGGATGATAAGATGATGGAAGGCAAGGGATGACTGTTGCACTTGAGATGCAGGAGAGAGAGGATCTTATCATAAGTTAAGATGCTTGTAGGCCTGCTTATCAAGGAACTTTGGACATGTAGACATGGTTTATACCATTTATAATACAAAAGAAGGAAAATGGTTTGAGGCTTGGGTTCCACCATCTCAATATATATAGCCGTAATAAATAAAAAGAAGGAAAACCTCTACCATATCTTATCAGCTTCCTATATCAGTGGAAAATGTGCAAATCATGTCTGCTAACCACATTCCAGAACCTTTCAACAGTTCCCAGAATACTCTGACATTCAACAGTTCCCCAAAGAACTCGAGAACTTTTTGTTTAACCAGAGTTTCGATAACAACCATATATATGAATGGGGATGCAGAACTCTTATGGCGGACGCGATGAAGAAATCCAACAAGGACGATGTCGAGTGAACACATGAGAGAGGACTTGAAGGGGAGTTAAGAACTTAATCCTTACCTAAGAACACTAAGTTTGTGGCACGAAGGAAACTGAGACAACTCTGTAATAGCACTTCCCTCCGAGATTATGTGAAGCGATTTTTAACATTAGCATTAAACATACAAGACATGTTTGAGAAGCGAAGTTGTTCAGCTTTCTTGATGGCCTGAAGCCATGGGAGCAACAAGAATTGCATCAACGGAATGTCACTGATTTATTCGAAGCAATCGTCACTGCTAAAAGGCTCACCGACTTAGTTTTCTTGAAGGATTCGAGGAAGAAATAATCTCCGAAAAATCATCCACCTAAGTATTCCTGAGGAAATGAGTCTGCACTCGACTCTAGAAAAAGAAGAAGAGTTCATAAGGGACCGGACTCAAAAGGAAAAGCCCCAAAGGCTAACATATGCTATTTGTGCGGAGGACCGCACATGATGAGGGAGTGCCCACAAAAGCGGGCACAAAATGCATTGATAGCATCAATAAGGCGCCACCTGGGAGCTCGCCCGAGCCTAAGCGTCAAGCACTTCGGGTGAGCACCAGGTTGATATAAGGCAATCGAGTTCGATTAAATGTGCGTTAGATAGTTCAATTGAACCAACTAACGCACGCAGTTACCTCAAAACCTACGCACAACCCCGAGTCCCAACCCTAGTGTGCGCTTTCTCCCTCTGCCTTTGCCGCTAATGATTTCTTCCTCTACGTTCGTCGCTGATGATTTCTCACTCTACCTCCATCGTCGATGATTTCTCCTGTTGCCTCTTAAGTCTTGCTCTATCACCAATCAAGTCTCCTTAGCTTCTGCTACTATCCACTATCAGTGCTGCTACTATCGGCTGCCTCCTACTGTCCTCGACTCCGCTGCTGGTGCTGTTGTCCGCTGTCGCGGCTATTGTTCATTGCTTCTCTTATGAGTCCTAACTTCTCACTACCGGTTTCACTAGGTGATTATTTTTATCCCTTTTAATAGTTATACTCTTCCCTTCTAATTGCGGTTAACAATAAATAATATATTATTAACAATAGATTATTAATTACTATATAAAATAATCTTTATTTATTAGATTAATAATATTATATATTTTTTATATTTTAATATTTTAGAGCGTACCGATTCGCTCAGGAGAGCACCTAGCGCCTCAAGCGTTTTAGGACCTTGGCACCTAGCGCTTTTTTAAATCACTAATAAGGCAAGGTGAGCTGATGTATATGGATATCAAGCTCAATGGCCGAACAACTCGTGTAATGGTGGACACAAGTAGTACCCATAATTTCATCGTTGATCGTGAAGCAAGACGACTATGACTGAATCTGGAGAACAACTCAAGTCAAATGAAGGCTGTGAACTCAAAGGCAAAGTAGATCCTTGGGTTAGGTGAAAGGGGTCCATCAAAATTGGGATGTGCGGCAAAAGCATCAACATGATAGAGGTGTCGTTGGACAACTTTCAAGCAACAACGAAATGGAGTTCTTGCATGTGACTAAGATGGTGCTAATGTCATTTCTAAACTCCATATGTCTGATGGGAGGCGACGACCCCTATGTGGTTCTAATTTCTCGAGGAACCAATGACCCACAACAACTATCAACGTTACAATTTAAGGGGTATGAAAAGGTAAATTAACTATCGTAGCTACAGTGAAGCTGGAGCCCCTTGATATAGAGGCTGCTCGAGAACCTATTATTGTGACGAACGTTTTAAAGTTCATAGACGTTATGCTACCTGAGTTGCGAAAACTTTACCTTCATAGAGAGGCGTGGATTATCTCATCGAGCTGAAGCCAGGTGTGAAGCCTTGAAGCAATTTGATGAACAGTTAAGCAATGGCCTTATCTACAATTCCAAAGCACCATTTAGAGTTCTAGTTCTCTTCTATATTTATGAAAAGGAAAAATACTATATTTATGAAAAGGAAAAATACTACTTCACTCAGACGAAGATTTTATTCATGGGACACCAAGTTGATGGGGGATCAATTCAGATGGACGAATCGAAGGTGCTGACTATGACAAAGTGGCGAACACCAAAGAAGATACTGGAGCTGAGATCCTTCCTTGATTTCATCAATTATTATCAACACTTCATATTCAGATACTTGAAGCACACAACTCCACTAATGGAATTGTTGAAGGAGGAGCCTTAGCAGTTGTCAAACAAATGTGAAATGACATGCCAAGACCTAAAGGCTATTGTGTTAGAAGAACTAGTGCTCAAAATGACTTTACTATAGGAAGCCTTTCGAAGTCCACACAGATGCTTTAAACTTCGCTATTGGAGTACTTATACAGTTGGCCTACGGGAATCGCAAGCTCAATAAGATCGAGCAACGATATCTGGTGCACGAGGAGATGATAGTGGGGGTCCACAATCTACGAGTGTAGCAAACGCCAATGGGTCTTTTGGAGCAATTACCTGTACTAAAAGGCTATTGGAGCCATTACCTACATTTCAATGGACTTCATATCAGGCTTGCTGATCGTAGGGGGACTTGGATCGATACTTGTGGTGATCTATCAGTTCTCAAAGTATGCAACATTTATCGCTGCAACCCTACACTACTCAGCGGACAAGGCAACCAAGTTTATGATAAAGAATGTGGTGAAGAATACGACCAAGTTACTGCAACCCTACACTGCTTAGTGATCAAGATACATAGTTCTTAGGGCGATTCTTGTGACATGAAGAAGCAATCATCAAAGTTTACCAGCAAGCGTCGACGAGAGCGTCGACAGTTTAAGTGGAGGAGAATATCACGGATAGCCATCGTGCACTTTTAAGGCATTCATCAACAAACCATTTGTCATTTTTGTTTGCTTGTACATTCATTTGGCAGTGTGTTTTGCCTTGTTTTTGTGTTTTTACTTCAAAACTATAAGAAGGAACAATTTGCATAGTTGTAGAGCGCTACTCACCAGAATAGGCAAAACTACCCCAAAATGGTCGAGTTTTCACGTGTCATAACCTGTTTTCTATAAGCTACAATACGGTGCGAAAGGTTATCCATCTTAGAACCCTAAAATCACTCGGGTGGCACAGGCTAGATGAGGGTTTGAGGCAGTGTTGGATATAGATTAGATTAAAGAATTCGTAAGTAAAGCCTATGGGGACTTGTCAACGGGCCCGACACCCGATGAGTAATAATTTGTGGACTTGCGATTATTCATTTGCCTTCTTAAGTCTATATTTTCCCTTCCTCTCTTTTCTCTCTTGAACACTAAGTATTTGCTGAATTGCTTATAAAAGCTACCCTCTTTGCAAGACGTTGGACTTATCTATCACTTATTTTTTGAAATAATCAATTTGCTCTTCTACAGGTCCTTTGGGACCTAAGCGAGGTTCCATCTAGGCTGACCCTTTGTGGATGGATGATGCAAGGGTACCTCATAACTTTGATAATTTCAACTAAGTCCATGATAGGAAGGCATAGGGAATGAATGGCGTCCCAGATAGTGGGTTTATCTTGTGACACTTCGAAAATTTGTTGCAGTCACAACATTGATAACACTGGCCATTTTGGATCATATTCACATGCCACATAGACTATAATGTGTAAAGCAAAAAGCAAAAAAATATCAACACCCTAGAACCCTGAGTGGCATATGACTATATGTGCCTAAAAATAGGTTGGTCCCTCACCATGCTCCATAAACTCATCGTGCAGCCATGACATAGGCATAATTTGCTAGTTTTGAACTGACACTATAATGGAACTTTTCAGTGCTGATACATGGGTTTGTGCTAGGACTCGCTAGAACCAGGAAGGTTGCAATGGATGTTAGAAGCACAAATTTCTATAACATGCTTTACTTGCCATAACAAACTTGTAATAAATTCCTAAACAAGGATCAATGGTGGAGAGGTAGAGACCTCTGAAATTTTTACTAGTAAATAATAAAAGATACTTGTATGATATTGCCCTACATGGATCTCGATTACAAGAAAATATCCAAGTATGTAGCCATCTCTAGGTAATTCTGCTGAGATATTATGGCTTCCTTTTGTTGTATTGTCACGCTCCCCGAATTATCGCATTCGAGAAGTGTGAAACCTATCATAAATCAATAAGATTGTAATTCATCAACAATCCGAACCCAAGATCCAAACTAACATTTGAGGACACTAAGAAACATTCAAACTTCAAAATGCACATGTATAAAACCTATGCAGTTTATAATCATACACCACATCACTTGATGATTCATAAAAATCCAAGCCAACTCAACTAAACCATATCCACATCATAAATCCACAAGTGTGAAAATCTATATAATCACAAAACCAACACTTACCATAAGTTCATATCATTATACAAATTTAACTTGACGTTCCAAGATCCTAAACATGAGAGGTCATTTAAACATTTACAAGACACATAAGTTCAAATTTACCATCAACATTTCATTAGACGCAAGGTATACTATACAACAAACAATATCAATCAATAAAGATTCGCCCAAAATCTTTTAGCTTTCCTCTGTCTTAGCCCAATTCTAACTTTTTCCATGAGTGACAAGTTAACCTGAAAAATTTATATAGCAACGGAGTGAGCATATAAAGCTCAGCAAACGACTAACATATCCAAGACAAAGAAAGATAGTTTTCAAAACAAACTTAATATCAAATAGGAAGACAAGAGTATAAGAATCCATAGATAACATCTCGTTAGATACAGAATTATAAATCATTTCATCGAAACATACCTTGATCATAATAGTAGAAGAAGAGTAGTTGGAGAACATCATTAGTGTGAAATATCTTGGAACATATCAACGGAATGTGAAATATTTCAGAGCATGTCAATGGCATATGAAATATTTCGAAGCATATCAAAGGCGTAAACGTGTTTCAGAGTATGTCAATGATATATGAAATATTTCGGAACATATCAAAGGTGTAAACATGTTTTAGAGTATGTCAATGATATATGAAATATTTCGAAACAGATGAAAGGCGTAAACATGTTTTGTAGCATAACATATCATTGGTATATGAAATGTTTTGGAACATATCAATGGCATATGAAACATTTCGAAGCATATCAATGACGTATAAAATATTTCGGAACATATCAATGGCATGTGAAACATTTCAGAGCATATCAAAGACATAAACATATTTCGAAACATATTAATAATGTATAAATTATCTCAGAGCTTATCAAATGAATAAACAAATAAGAAACATAAGCTCAACTGTCATATCTGATGTCACATTCATTTCATTCTTATCCAAAGCGCACAAACAAACTCATAAGCATTGCTTTGGATGTCATATCAGAAAACATAGATGTTGAAGTGGGATCAAACAGAATATAATCCATCCATTTCTAGATGACCATCAGACAAAAGTTTCCTACGTCTGGGAGCTCCATCCACCCATGTCTGGGTGAAGTCATAGGGGGCCGGTAGAGCATCGTGGGCTCTAAGCATAACTCCCTTTACCATTTCGGACAAATTCACATTATTCAACAAACACCAAAGTACAAAAAGGACATTGTGAATAATAACATAGCACGTATCAGAAGCACATTCAGAACAACAAAATGTACATGTGCCAATGCGAAACAATATGATGCAATATAAACTTTTCATAACAGATTCAAGTATGCAAATAATTTAAAGACGAGCATACAAGAATTCAAAGCAATAATATAAGGCTCAATTGAAGAAAGGACTTTAGCTGAAATCCATTTCTAAAGGGAGGAAACAAGAGTAGGTAAAATCGCTAAAAGCTCAATTCTGACTGAATTTGAGATACACATTGCATGAATTATTTAGGCAACCAATTATGCTCCAAATTACTTAAGAAAGGTGTCATTGCAAAGCTAAATCAATCTATTCTAGATAAAATAAGTTCCATACAAATTGAAGTTTCTAACAAAGAGTTACAAATGATTTAGTAACCAAGGGTAAGTGAATAAAATCTCTGTTTTGCAAAATATATAGGATCAAATTCAATAGGAGACTGGGTAAGTATTTGTGTTCCAAATCTTTCAATCTAGGTATCCAAATAAAGATTTAGGTGTCTAGTTTCCAACAAGATATGTGTTGCCCAAATCAAAGTTTCCAACATGAAGTTATAAGCAATTTAGTATCAAAAGGTTAAAAATTACGGTCCATGTTTTGCAGAATTCATAGGGTTAATAGACAGAGAAATCTGGGTAGTCTATTTGGACTCCAAATCTTTCAGTCCAGGTATTAACAGAAAGATCTATGAATCTATTTTCTAATAAAATAGATTTTGCCATAATTGGATTTTTCAACAGAGAGTTACAAGGAATTTAGTATCAAGAGGTCAGAGATTACAAAGTCTATTTTACAGATTCTTCAAGGTCAATTGAAACAAGAGTTTAGACAGGCATATGAACTCTAAAATTTTTAGTTTTGGTATCAAAAGAAAGGTTTATAAGTCTATTTTCAGATGAAATAGTTTTACTTAAATCAGAGTTCATTGCAGAAAGTTATGGCAAAAATAATGCAAAATGATCAAAATCTCAAAATTTCCAGATTCATAGATTTACAGCTGAATGGGAGAGATATCATATTCTAAGATACAAATCTTTCAAAATCATATCAAACTAAGATGAAATTAAGGATTAGATTCTGTAGGTTGGGTTAGAACACTTGCCTTAGAAGAATTGATTGCCAACAGTAAAGGAATTGAACCAAATCCTCAAACAAATGTAAAACTCCTTCAATTCCTCTTCCCTTCTCAAGTGTACGTTGCAATAAGTCTACCCATTATTTGGTAAGTTTTCCTTTATTTTCTCCTTCAATTACTTAAGTTTGGCTAACATAAAAGCTAGGTGGAAAGCATGCATGAAAGATGCTTAGGTGTCACCTATGCAACATGCATAAGTAGCACCATCTTTAAACTAGCTAGTGACACATGTCTTCTTCCTCTTTCCTCTTTTTTTTTTATAACTTAATGCGAATCTTCCACAATTTATATTAAATTTATAAGTTTCACATTTAGGTCACTAACAATAAGCTTTCAATATGATATTATTTAATCAAGAAAATTATTAATCAATTCTCATATTTACAAATAGGTCCTTATAAACAAATTTAAAATGTATCATTTAAAATATTTCAGAAATAAGAGATATTACATGTATTCTATGTGAAAATGCATTGATGGTAAGTCCTATCATGCATTGCAAGAGATTTAATCAGCTACCTCTAGATATCCCATTTATCCCATTTACCAGATCATAAAATAATGGAGACTGTGCCCTCATATGTTTTCTTTTGTAAACTTCAGTTTCTTCAACATGTTCTTCCATGTCTTGATATAGTATAACTTTGAATTTCTCTGGTTTACCAACTGCCGAATCATTAAGTTGTAGATAATTAGTCCCATTTGCATTTAAGGTTTTAAATATCATTTGATATCAAGTTATCAGGTTTTAAACCATATCCACCAAAACGTTGATCACTGGCAACCAGCTCTCCTTTTCTTGGCAACCCTCATCCTATTGCTTCGGACAGCCAGAAGCACCTCTTCGCTTGTTTTTATGACAAATTTTTACATCTAGTCTCCAATAATTAGATTCAACTTTCTCCATCAAGCACCAATCATCCTCACACCCATTGAAAACCTGTTGAAGTAATGTTATTTCCATGTCCTTCCTTATTTTTCTTGCATTCTTACAATTAAGAAACAAATATTATGTTGTTTTATCTGCCTTCTGTGGCCACTTTGTTCACCCTGTTGTGCCATCAGCACTCACCAACACCATTGTTGCACCAGATGGGGGGCAAGGACCAGTACCAATATGACCCTAGACTGTATCTTGCAAGGAACAGGGGCAAAGCTCTGAATTCTTTTTTTCTAGATCATATTAAACCTCGGCCACTTGGACACTTTGTTTCAATTTCACTATATTCCTACATATTCAGCATTTGATACTGTCACAGATGGATAAAATATGCTTTGCTCAATTGAGTGGTGGAAATACATGTTGAACAAAGAAGAGAAGAATTAAAGAGAAACCAAAATAAGAAGAGAGAAGATTGGGACTTGCAACCAGTGATTTAAAAAACGCTAGGCCCCAAAAGGTGCCAAGGTCTCAAAATGTCTGAGGTGCTAAGCGCTAGCCCAAGCGAAACGAGAAGCTTTGAAATATTAAAATATAAAAATATATAATACAATTGATAAATACGATTATATGAATAAAAATACAATATTAACTATTGTTAACAAAAGGTTATCTATTGTTAACAATAGTTAGAGGGGGAGAAAAGAATCACCAATAATGGAAAGTGGGGAAGGAGAGGGCAACAGTGATGGAGGAACTTTTGGATCTAAGAGACAGATATACTAGTATGTTAAATCCTTAAAAAATGGGATAATGTACAGCACAGATATCTATTAAATAATAATCTAAATAAACAATAATATACATGACAATGTTTGACATTCACTTAAAGTACTAAGTTTTAACTAGCTTACCTATCAATATTCATCACCAAAGAATTTATTTTTAGTAACATAGTACTTCAAGAATGCAGAAAAGATAACAAGAAAGAATATATGATAAGGGAAGGTAAAAGCATTATGTTCATTTTGCTGATCATACTTTGGACCTTGATAATAACCACATAATACAATATATTTAAAATCTTAGAGTCACCTCATCCATAATAAAACATCAACATACATGGGAAAAGAAAAGTTCTCTAAAATAACCACAAAGTATCAACAACAATTTTAAACATGACTAGAAACATCTGTAATTATTTAAAAGCCAGATACCTTGAGGAAGGATAGGACATGCATCAAGGCTAAGGCAAGAAATTTGAAGTATGTGTGCTTCATGGAAGATTAGCCAAACAATTAAATCTGTGTTAGATTTATCCTGATCTCATATTCATATAGAGCAGATAACTCGAGTTGTAAAAGACATGTATATTTATCTTTATTTATGAGGAACATGCAAGTACTTCCAAAGATAAAAAATATGCAATGACAGTGTCATACTTAGAAGGAAACAAAATAACGGTGTGCTTACTAAAACATGCAATTACCTAGAAGGAAACAAAACAACTTATATATATACCTTTATTTATGAAGAACATGCAATTACTTCCAAAGATAAAAAATATGCAATGACAATGTCATACTTAGAAGGAAACAAAACAGCGGAGTGCTTACTAAAACATTTTCTGATGAAGAGGATATTTCAACATCAAAGTTCAATATAAATAACAATTAACTGGAAAATGTCCAGCTCACTAAAGCTGTACAGTTCATATTGGAGTTTGATATGGATATCTGATCATTGTCATTACCTTCATCAAGATGAAGAGTGTAGGAACCTAGAGGCATATCTCTATCAAGGCTGCGAATCACATTTTCGTCATCCTCTAGCCAAAATGCCCTTTTGGTTCTTAAACCAAATGCAGACTTGATGGCCTCCTTAATTGCCTCGGCAGTGCCATCGATACCAATCCTTCTTGAGTAGTCACCCCATTTGACCAAAATAACCCTTCCATCATAGGAGGCATTATTATCTGCTTAGACAGTAGAAATGAACAATCCAGTCAAAACCAGGAATACTAGCAGTACCTCATGCTACATCTGTTTTGTGTTTATGGTGATATATTTGCATATATCACTAGTAGGACATCAAGAAGTTGCATGAATGTTCTGAAGCAAACAAACCAAAATGTTTCTGTTTTCCAGATGATCTTCAAGAAGAAACAAATAAAAAAGTTGTATAAGAATATTTCTAGTAGAAGACATACAAGGACCTTACCATTCACAGAAGGATCTCGCCAACTCCAAGGATTTACACCACTAGCTGCAACCGCTTCAGCAGCTGTTATGGCAAGTGGATGTCTATCATGCTCCAGAGGTCTATCCATGCTGAGCGGTGATCTACCGTTTGCTAGATAATCATGGATATAGCTATTGTTACAAACTGGAAAAAGGATATATATATATATATATATATATATATATATATATATATATATATATATCTCACGATACAAAAGCTCCTGTAAGTAGCAATGCAACTAAGATTACCACTATAACAGATGATAAGAAAATGAAGAGGATAAGTTTTACCAGAGGAACCTCTATCAAGAAAACATCTAATAGCAGCTTTATTCTTGACAAAAAGAATCGAAGTCATAATGGAAGAAATCAGCAAAATAAAGGCTACATATAGAGAGGCAATATAACTTGCTACTAGGGAACAAGAAGTTCGATGCTTCAGAGAGACAATTTTTTACTAAAATTGTTACAAAGTAAGCATATTTCTAAGTTCTAACCCATTAGTCATCAAGTCTAATCCTTTCTCATCATCCAATGTGGGATTAACTGGGGTGTAGTAACTACTACTCCACTTAATTATTTGAGCTCCACATGACGTCAAGACATATAGCTAAAAATCACTTTCACTATAACTCATGTTAGTCAATACAAAGGACTCAAATTGATTTGATGTCATTTATCATAACTTAGTAGCCTACTGGCATGCCTACTAGCAAAAATCGGCCTTCAAAATGAGATCAAACTTAAGGGTTCCATTTTTTGTCTCAACCATATGGACCAGGTCCAAGCAGGCAAAGACCAGGATAAAGAATGTCTCTTTGTCCAAAATCCATATCCAAGAAAAACTAATATATGGTATTATAACGAAATAAGGTTCAGGTTTTATGCAGTCAAAAAAGTTGGGTCTGAATTACTAAGTAAACATCAGATCAGTCTAACTAGGCTGAGTCCAGGTTATATGTAGTTCTTTATTATTTATCAAAATGAAAATGTGAACTAGCTATTATACTTTAAAAATTTGATGAAAATTTCAGGTCAACCCTATCAAGTTTGAGTAGATTGAAAAAAATAATGACCAACAAAGTATATAGATTAGCCTTCATATCACATCAGTGAAATAGCATTAGGTTTAAGTTGTCCAAATGTCAAAATTTTGAGTTATTGAAGGGTTCAGATTTTGATTTTTACAGTAGGTCCTAAAGCTATCCAATCAAAGTCTGATCCAGACTTGACCTTTTGTCACGGACTACCATCGTGTGCCCGTAACACCTTCGTCAATGGGCCGTCGTGCCGCTTATGTTTGCTTGTACAATTGTTTGACACAGTGTTTTGCCTAGTTTTTGTGTTTTTCCTTGGTTTTTGTAAGCCTAGGCAGTTTGCAAGGCTGCACAGCAACCATTCGCCGAACAGGGGAAAACTGGGCCAAAACTGCCTTGTTTACGCATGCTGCGGCCTGATTTCTCAAGCCTGTGGTGTGGTGCAAAACATCAGTCATCTTAGCCCATAAGAACCCCCTGAGTGGCACAAGGTTGGATGGGGTTTTTAGGGTAATGTTGGGCCCCTAATTGAATTCACAAGTTTGTATGCAACGAGTGCATACACTTGCCTACACCCCCAACACCCAGTTGAGAGGCCGTTTGTTGACTTACAACTATCTTTCTTCCTTCCAAAGTCCTTGTATTTTCTTTGCATTCCAACTGTTTGCTGAATTGCTTGAGTGCTGTGCTGTGTTTTTTAGCGAGACATTGGGACATGCACGTCTTTGAAACTAACCAACCTTTTCCTGTTTTACAGGTCCTTTGGGACCTGTGCAAGATTGCACTTAGGCTAACCCTTTGCATATGGATATTGCAAGGGTGTCTCATGACTTAGATAATATTTCAGTTTTACAAGTCAATGACACTTTGACAACCTTACATAAACTATATATGACCAAGTTATAAGTAAAAAAATTTCATCAAGTCACACCCCCCAATGAAAATCAATGGATTTGGAGCTCTAATCCCCTTGTTCTCTTTCGGCCAGCAACACTTATGACTCTCCACAATCCTAGGGTGGAAAATTGGAACAGTTGGAAGGCAATCTGGACACCTCCTAAGGTTAAACTATTCATTTGAAGACTTTCTTAGAATAAACAACCCACTTCAGTACTATCCTTCACAGCCAAACAAAATGCTGCCCTGTCTACAATTTGTTTGCTGACTCTGCAAGGCACTTCTTATTTGACTGCTCCAGAGCACTTTCCTTTTGGAACCTCTTGCAACACAAAATCAACTGTAGATTCAATTCCTTTTCCTCTAGGCACCAAGGCTTCTGGCTAGAGGAAGTCAGAGAGCAAGACCTACACTTCTAAACTGTTAACCAACCATATTGCGTACTCCCTATGGACACCCTTTGGATCAACAGAAATGAAGCCAGATCTCGCAACCACTGCACCAGCCCTTGTACATTAATTTTCAAAGCCCTGGCCTTATTGCAAGAATGTTGTTCTCTTCCTGAGGGGATTAGAGCAGTGTTTTTGAAAGCACTAGGCGCTAAAAGGTGCTAAGGTCCCAAAACGTCCAAGGCACTAGTCATTCGCCAAGGCACCCGCCCAAGGGAAGCAAGGTGCTCTCGAATATTAAGGTTTAAGAAATACATTGATTGATAAATATGATCACAATGTGGTGAACTTAAAATTCCTAAGTTCTAACTCCTAGCAAAAGTAATAGTACACCACCTCATTATGGTGCAACAAGTTACTCGATGAAAGTATTACCTATAAAATGAGAAGATGGAGAACTGGCGGTGAGGAACGTGGGGAAGGTGGAAACCAATGACAAATGAAGTTGCAAAGGCGAACAAATGAAGCCACAGCGGCAAATGAAGTGGACGAAGTTGCTGACTCCAAAGGACGAAGATGACGGAGCATACGAAGGCGGCAAATAAGATACAATCGCAGAGGACACGTACGAAAGCGATAGATGAGCAGTAGGTTTTCGCTTCTAATTTCTTTCACAAGGTCGCTGCTAGGGTAAGTGCCCGTACAACCTACATTAGTTGGTTCTATTGAACCAACTTATTGAATTGAGATTTGGCTCGAAGTAGTGATTTAAAAAACACTAGGCACCAAGGTCCTCAACGCTCGACGCGCTAGGCGCTCGTCTGAGTGAAGCGAAGTGCTCTAAAGTATTAAAATATAAAAATATATAATATAAATTAAATTATTTAAAAAATGATAAAAATTAAAAACGTACGGTTAATAATACACTTATTACTTACAATTAATAGTAGTTAAAACGGGAGAAAAAAATGTTGATGATAACAGAGGAGAAGGTAGTGATGAGAAGCTGGCAGCAGCAATGGCGAAGGATTAGTTTAAGACAGTTGCGATAGCATTGCTAATGACAACAGCAGCGACGGAAGTTGCAGACAGCAGCAGCGGAAGTTGCGGACAGCAATGGCAAAAGCTACGGACAGCGATGGCGGTAACGACGTGAACACAGCGGCGGCAAGCGGCTGCGGAAAATAGCGGCGACAACGGCGAGCGGTGGTGACAAAAGCTGCAGATAGTGACAGCGGCAACGATTGAAGTCAGCAACGACAACGACGATAGCTCCAGAGAGTGTCCGTCGGTGGCGGAGGAACTTACGGTCCTCTCCCTCGATTGTGGAAAGAACTACACATGGGTCAACAGTAGAAGGAAGCTAGGGGGCCATCGGACTCATTCGTCGACGATAGAGGAAACTCGAGCCGCTACACTTGGGCAGAGGCAATGGTAGAAAGTGTTGGCAATGGCGGTAGAAGCAATGCCAGGGTTGGATCGGGGTCGTGTGGGCGTGAATGAGGTCAGAAACGACATTATTAAACCGAACCAGACTTAAAAGTCTAGTTTAGTTCGCTTAATTGAACCGGGCGCTTGCCCGAAGCGCACGACACCTAGGTTCGAGCGAGCGCCTAAGCGACGCCTCAATGAAGCACATTGCCTGTCCACACACAAGGCGCTCTGGCCTCGCCTCGCCTTGCCCAAGTGCCTAGGCAAGCGCCCGAGTGCCTATTTAAATCACTGGCTCGAAGTCGACCCGATTTGGCTCGGGCACTCACCTGACGTGCCCAACACTTAGGCTTAGGCACATACCCGAGCGGTGCTTCATTGAAACTCCTTACCCTAAGGTGTTGAAAGGAGCTCAAGTATCGCCTCACATCGCTCAAATGCCTTTTGAAAACATTGGGATAGAAACGACCCTGTATTCTCTCATAACCACAGCATCTCCAATTTTAATTACATGCTTGATAACATAGATGCTGCTTATTCTCCTCCTTCTGAACATTCTATAATTTTTTTGTTTTTTGTGTAAGTTTTGGCAATTTTCTTCTCTTCCAACAACTAGCAAAACAAGAAACAAGAAAAAATATAGAAAATTATTGATAAAGAAAAAGAAGGGAAGAGAGGTAGTGTTAGGCAAGGACTGTTGTATCGCTCGAAACGATATGAAGCGGGTGGTACATACTAGTTCGAACGTGGGTTGATACATGGACCACCCTCATTTCTGCAAGGCCGATCAAATTATAAAAAATAAAAAAAAGCAGTGAGGCTTATCCAACTTGGCATTAAAAAAATAAATAAATAAAGGCTTGTAAACATGGGGCTTGTAAACATGAGACCTCTTCTTGTGTATGATGTTGCTGCCATTATTGTTGTTGTTCTGTCACGGACAAAAATATAAATAAGGTGTTCGACGTAATGCTCATGATTGTCCGTGTCCTTCAATTTTTGTACATGCTTTGTATAGCAAGTAGCGGGCTTGCAATAAGCTTAGCAGCCCTCGTTTGGTTAACTTTCGTGGCCGGTTTCGGCTTATATATGAGAGTTATGTCATGTTGACACTTGTGGAGACTTCGGTTTATAATGGACCATTATCCTTTGTGTGCAGCCGTTCAAAACTTGTAAAGTCCATAGTTGTAATTTGCATTGGCTATATAAAGTGTTTGCTAAAGCTGTTGTTTGTGGCTCTCATGGGAAGTGTTTCCTCTAACCCATTTTCTCTTTTGTAGGTCCTAAGGGACCCTAGGAGGTTTCAGGGAGGTTGACCTTTGCGGACAGACTCGTAAGGGTGTCGCACGACTTAGGCAAAACCAGCTAAGTCTATGAAATTTTGATATCAGAGCGGGACAAGCATACGCAGAAACACTTGTCATGCAAACGTGGGGGACCTAGCTGGGCTGCGTTGAGGGCAGTCAGCACGCATGATTATTTGGGAGAAACAGAAATGGAGATATAGGGAAAGGAGTCGCTCAGAGGAGCGGGCATCCTTGATTGGCATTCAGAGAAATGGCCAACCCTTTGCGCGAGAGGCACCATGAGGACAAGCAAGTTAGAAAGAATATGTAGCGCACAAAGGTTGGGATGGCTGAGTTCGAGCTATGGCTCGACATTGGCAACCAAACTTGATGGTGCTCAAGACAAGCGGGGCGCTTGGTAAAAGATGAGACCGTGCAAAGTGGGATGTGTTGCTCAACGACGAAAGAGTTATGCGAAGCTCACAGAGGTGAGGGGAATAGGTAACTCGAAGAATTCGGTACTCATGCAAGGGCTTGTATACGGACGATAGAGTGTTCCTGGCCATCCCAAGGCGATCGGAACTCGACGCCATGGAGCATCAGAACTTTCTCTTTAGTATGGAAAGGATATACCGTAGGAGGCTGAAGTGTGCAATAAGTTCAGCATGTTGCTAGACCTTGAAGGGTGCAGCGGGGACTGTATTGGCAAAGAGTCACAATCTAGCAAGTACATTTGCGGGGCAGAACAAGACACAAGTTGTTCAGCAAGATGGAATAGTCCAATCTCCGAAACTTCCAGTAGGAAGAATACAAAGAGGAAAGTTGCTCCAACAAGACAGATATCCAGGAGGGATAGGTCCTGGTTCTCCAGAGGGAGAATCATGTGCAGCGGACTGCACATGTTGAGGAAGAGTACCTTAAGACAATATCTCCACAAAGCTCAACGGATCGAGCGAGCAGCAAGGAGTCGTTGCGTGATCTCGAATGATGTAATGCATAGGTGGATGCATTGCGAGATTAAGTGGGAGAGCAACCATGGCAACATCATACGAAGGGACACTTAGAGTTGATGTGGAAATCGAACTCAACGGAGGGTTGACCCGTAGAATAGTGGGCATGAGGACCACCATCAACTCGATGCAAATCGAGAGACAGAGCAACTTGGATGGAACTTGGTGAAGTATCTAAGTCGTATTAAGGGAGTCGACGTAGAAGATGGAAACATAGAGCAAAAGTACGAAGCTTTCCTTGGACAGAGGTCAAGGACATGAACTCTTGTAGAGGCAAGAGTGAGATTATGTCGTTCTATGGATTCTTCATTATGATGGAGAGGACTCATTTTGCATGGTGCTAAAGACGAAGGGAGCTTCGAAACACATGCACCTTATGTCAGATAAGCATTTGATAGAGGAACTAAGGTGATTCAACTTGCAGAGGCGAAGTTGGAATCAGAAGACCTTAGCACGGGGCAAGAGGATGCAGAGGCGGATACTCTTGAAGAATATGCCATAGTGCTGCTATTTGAGTTGTATGAAGGAAGTGGTGCGCAGCGAAGATTGTGCTGGTGGGGGAAAGAGGCCCAGGATCTAGACAATTGTGCACCAATTTTAACGAAGTCTAGGGACTTCGAGAGCTACCAGGCGACGGACTGTCCTACAGAGATACTTTGTCCAGGGATGACCCGAGAATGGGTGGGTGAAGGTGAATTGCCAAAGGAGTGAATGCAATCGGAAGTGGCGGAGGCCCTACGATGTGCTGGCAGAGGCCACACATTGAGAGATCGTAGTCCGAGTTCATCACATAAGAATCTGAATGTAATGGAGATATCACCAGGAAACGACATGGTGCAACGGATCGTGATGGGATAGTTCGCAGCAATACAACACATGCGGAGATGTCTCGTGAGGGACACGATCATGCGGAGGTATGATCAGGAGCTACTGGGAACTCCACTTCGATAAACAATACAATGGAAAGAAGGATTATGGATTCAAGGAGTGAATGTTATAATACCGTAGCGGCGGGTCTTCCGTGTATGCGCATCGGATGAAAGCCTTCGTCATCAGTATATGGGGGCTATGTACCACCGAGGGAGAAGTCAGATTGCAAGTACCAGTAAGTCCCATAGAGGGGACTTGATCATACAGAGGTATGATCAGAATGACTGGAGAGTTGGACTACTTCAGTGCTTATATTCGCTTAAGGGAGCTCGGCAAATTAGAGGACAAGGCCAAGAAAGCAAACGTTGCTACCAAGGAAGCCAAGGAGAACAGAATCGGTGTGAGCCCTGCAACAAGATGGCGGAGGCCATACATGAGAGTTGCAGTCTGTCTTTCCATCGACCAAGGAGAACAAGGAAGGAGGAACCCTATAGAGTTCCATGGATATCAATCCCCTATAAAGATCACCCCAAGCTTAGAATCCATAAGGGTTCTAACACTTGGTATTAGAGCAGCATTCTTAGCAGCTCGCTGTCCTTCCACAACCATCCATCAACCCCCCATAGCCATCCAAAGTAATTTCCATAATTGCTTGAAGATTGTCACTAAATTCCGCCGTCATCTCCACTACCGCAGATTATCCTTTGATCTCCTCGTGAATTACAGCAGGTTCTAGTTTCCTACCTTACTACTACTGCAATTTAGTTATCCATATTAAAAAAATAAAAAAATTAATTCCTATTTGGTGCATAAACTTTTCGTCGCAAAATTTCCATCTTTATGATGGAAGTTACGTTGCAGAATTCTAGCCTCACACTCTTTATTGTTTGATTTGCTGTTCTATTTTTACTGATCAAATTTCTACAAAATTTCTATCATGGCTTTATAACTTCCTATCCTAAGATCTGCCTTTGGTTTCGTAAAAAAATCATCAAGATAACCTGCTCATCTTTTACATCCAAGCTACTATAGTTTAGACGTAAAAATATGTTATCGTACTTCTTTGTGATCTTTGATTTTGCCAAATCTATTGTTGTTATTTCTTTTCATGAAAATTTTGTCAACATTATCTCTTTCTTACCGGTATCCCCTTAAGTTTCACTTGAATTTTTGTTGAAAATTTTTGGAAAAAATTACATCTTTACTGCTGGAATTTTTTCAATGAAAAATCTATTGCCATACCTTTGTCATTCTTCTTCTCCTTAACCCACCGAAACCCAACTATCTTACTACCACCACCCAAGATATCTTTAGGGCAACCCTTTAGCCTTAAGATGATATTGTCATAACCTATTTCCAGAACCCAAATAGCACCCAAAACCGCAGCCCAAAACAAAATCCTATCACAGCATATCGATACAGAATTCTGTACCACTACCTTTGGTTTTTTTGCTGCACCAATATCTGATCCTTATCAAAATTATTACTGCCACCTATGTTATCTTTAGAGCACCCCTCTAGCTTTAAGATGCAGCCATTGTAGCCTTTTTTTGATCTTCATATATAAACCAAACTGTAGCCTAAACAACAGTTTTCCATAGCCACCGAACCTTGCCAAACTGGTTGCTGCCCCCAATAGCAACCCTAAACCTTCCCTCCTAACCTCAAACCACTACCACAAAAATTCTTTGTAGCCTCTACAACACTCTCAAACCGCAGCACCAATAGCAACCAAAATCGTAAGCTATCAACCCTAAACCATAACCTTGATTCATCATCCTTTTAGCTACCAATCCCTACCAAACTAGTTGATGTTATCAATAGCAACCCTAAGCCACCCCTCTAACCTTAAACCTTGACCATTATACCCCCTATACGATCCCTATAGTAGCCCTAAATCACAGCCCCAAATAACAATAAAAAATAGTAACCTTTCAGCCTTAAACCACAGCCATCTACCCTTGATCCACCACCTCTTTCGGCCATCAAACCACCCAACCGTTCCATACCACTGACCCAATAGCAGGAGGGAGATATTAGCATCTCAGATCTGGAGGCACACGCAATGATATATCAAGGTTCAATCGATGCCAAGTTGGAGGCGTTTGAATCACGTATAGAGGACAGATTACACACCTTATTCGTCGAATTCAGATTGAGGTGATCTCCAAGCCCAATAAAATTCCAGCAAGGTGAAAGTTCAGAGAGATCTCTCAAAAAGAAAGAATGAGTCACTGATATAAGGCAGCCACGCATGAGGACGGACTTCCCTCGATGGGAAGAAGGAGACCCCACGAGATGGATTTTATGCGTCAAATGTTATTTCTGTCATCACCAAACACTAGAGGATTCCATGGTGGGCACCATTGTCATCCACCTTGAAAAAGATGCTATACGATAGTACAATTGGCTTGAATACAATCATAGGACTCTGACGTGGATATAATTCAAGTATGCACTACTAAAGAATAAGAATATCAACAAACAACTTGTAAAGATCCGACAAACCTCCATGATCCAAGAATACCAAACCAAGTTTGAGTAATTATCTTACCTTGCTCGTGATTGGACTAACTGATAACTATTAGGAACATTCATCGAGGGGCTCAAGCTAGAGATTAAAGGAGAGGTTAAGACGCAATAACCCCAAACCGTAATGGCTGCAATTTCTTTCACCCAAGTACAAAAGGAACGACTCAACCAAGATACTCAAAGGATGAGAACAACCCCTAGACCCATGACACATGAACCTCTTTTTGCTTCCAACCATTCTTTGCTGCTAAAAAAATTGACAAGAAAAGAACTACATGATCGATCGATAAAGGGTCTTTGTAAGCATTGTAATGAACCATGGAGCCGTGATCATCACTACAAAAAGGGCTACCTCCTACTGATTGAACCTCTTGAAGACATAGAGGAGGAGGTCCAGAAGCATGAGGAAGAGGTCACATATGAAGAACAATAGTCGGTTGATTTTATGATACATACTCTTATCGGTTATGCGAACCAGCAAATGGTGAAAATAGGAGGACTTCTAAAGCAATAATCGATCATCATTCTTATTGACACTATGAGCATTAACAACTTTATGAACATTAAAGTTACTATTTAATTAATACTCCAAAATAAAGATTGTAGCAGGTTAGATGTTGAGGTCACCAATAGCCAAATTTTGAAGTGCGACGAAAGATGTCCATGGGTGAAATTATTGTAACAGTACCAAGAGATACTTACTAATTTCTTCCACCTTCCTCTTAATGATTATGAGGCTATGCTCGACATCAAATGGCTGACTACACTAGGTGATATTTTTTAAAATTTTTCAGCCATGAGAAACAAGAGATCCTATGCGGAAAATGCGGGAGTGACGCAACGATGACTTGCATGTGGCAAATGGAGAAAGTTTTGAACAAAGAAAACAATGGCTTCCTAATGCAACTTCAACAGCACTCTATGGGGGAGCCAACAAAATTTGAAGACCCAAACATGCTCCAACTATTTGCTGAATTTTTAAATATTTTCATCGAATCGCGCAGCCTACTTTCTAATCGTCGGCATGACTACTGAATTTTGATTCTTTCAGGCAAACCAACAACAAACTCTCAGCCATATCATTATCCTTATCTCTAGAAGGCTCAAATAGAGAGTACTGAAGACGAGATGCTTGAAACAGAGGTCATTCAGCCATAGCCCCTACTCTTCGTCGGTACTAGTTTTACCTGACTTTGACAAAGTGTTTATTATTGAGCTAGAAATTATGTTATCCACATGCAAGATGGCTGACCCTTAGCCTATATCAGCAAAGCCCTCACTCCAAATCACCAAAAGCTACCAATCAACGATGAGGGAATGCTAACCTTTGTTGAATTTGTGACTTCGTATGATATAGGATAACAACATGAAGAGGAGATGAAAGTAAGTCTTGAAAAATTATAGCTTCTGCTCCCTCCAAACTCCGATTGAGCTCACCTTACTATGGACTATACTAGAAGGCAACTACCATCAAAGAGGAAGGCCTGGCTATCAATAAAGAACAACCACATGTCAGCCCACTCAAGAAAGAAATAGCCACTCGATAAACACTAGAGTAGAATGAAGTTTGTTATTAAAGATCCAAGTTTTTCTCCATATTCATCCCTACAAGCAGGAATTTATAAAGACTTGAGCCTCACGAAAGTGGTCTCCTAGTTACTTTGGACTCTACAAAACTGGAGATAACTTTGGAGTCATAAATTATACATCGGACTTATGCACTAATTCAAAATTACAACTCATCCTCCAAGAATCTCACCACAAATGGAAGTTTAGAGAGGACAACTCAGTCTCAACTTATCCACCTGACACCCAAGTTGATGATGAGGCCCAAATTCAATTGATGATTGTATGGGATCATGGGATTGTGACACATCATCGTCCAATCACTACTGTTGATGCTGGACATAGGAACAGGATGTGCCTACTACAGGGCCACGAGGGACCCTCGTGAGGAGTTATATATCATGACCTAGAGACATGGAGCTCAGCTTTGAGGACAAGACTAATTTGAAGAGGGCGGGTCTGTTAAGACTTTAGCTAGGAGAGTCCTAATTTAGTTTCATTAAAGAAGATAAATATATAAATCTTAAGGGTCTTTATGTAAATCCTATCTAGCTAACCCATATTAAAGAAGCAAGGAGGCCGATTAGGTTAGGATTAGATAGGAGGAAGATATTTGGAGGGAAGAATAAGATACATGTCACCCTAATTAACCATCACTTATCCTAGTTAAAGAGAGGTTGGTTGAGGAGGATTAAGTTAGAATAGGATTAGAATTAGTTTGGAGGTTGATTCTTAGAGTTAGAGTTGTTGGAAGTAGGAGTTGATTCTTAGAGTTGGAATAGGAGTTGTTAGGAGTATGAGTATTAAGTATGAATCCTATTAGGAGTTGGGGTTTAGAAGCCCCATAAATAGTCTTGTATTCTCTCTTCTTTCATCATTAATAGATCAATTATTTTTCAGCTATTGTACAAAATATCAAGGAGAGAGGAACCCTTATAGAGTTCTATGGAGATCGATCCCCTATAAGGATCACCCCAAGCTTAGAATCCGTAAACATTCTAATCAATATATAAATCTATCACTAAATTGAAAAGTAATCAATACTACAGACGCTAAACAATGATCACAATATTTATACGAAAGTAGTATGAAATAGGAATACCTGTTTGGCCATATACAGAATTACGAGAGTAAATACACCTGGGTATGAATTGGACCAGACAATAGCGTAGTAA
This sequence comes from Ensete glaucum, assembly GCA_021527575.1. Lineage (NCBI taxonomy): Eukaryota > Viridiplantae > Streptophyta > Magnoliopsida > Zingiberales > Musaceae > Ensete > Ensete glaucum. The sequence continues at coordinate 16,043,067 of CM038555.1, read as the reverse complement.
TTAAGCTTAATAAGGATGCGGTAACCCAATGCTGGCTTTCCAAATTAACCGAGAATAAACCAGGTGATGCTGAAGTACTTAAGCTAAAATAAGAACGAGGTTGTTTAATTCTGGATGCCCAAAGTCAAAATCATAGAAATGGTACCACTGTCTTCCCATGTCCACTGCTTGCCTTGAGGTATCCTTAGGTTCTTTAATTAATAAAGTTCTTCCTTTCTTCATTCCTCAAGTATTTTTCTTTTCGTTTCTGGCTTACATTAAATGAAAATTGACTATGAAATTATAAATATAGTCAATAAATTTTGTCTATTTATAATAATGATGGTATATGGATTATCACTTGGTTCGTCATAATGAATTTATTTATGAACGCTGCTTAGGAGGAAAGCACTACAGGGAATATTTTCCAAAACGTAGCAATCGGAGAGCAAGAGAATAATCTGAATTGGCATATAAATATGTTTTGCAGGCTGATGCAGTCTCATTCTTTAAAAGAAAATTATTGTTTTGTTATTTTTGTGGATGATTCAAGCACTTCTATTTTTCAAGATTTTGGTTTTGTAGAAATTCAAATTTTTGGTAGAGACGAAAAGCATATACAAAATTAAAACTCTTTGCACTGATGAAAGGAAGAATTTCATTCAAAAAATATTGAAAATTTTTATACTCTAATGTTATTCATAGGCAATTGATTGGCAGTTATACAATCAAAAACTTGATTTTACTGATTGTTATCAAAATATTTTAAATTCTGCCACTAGACATGTTCCTTATCAAGTGTCATTCATAATATTTATAAATAAAAAATATAAAATTCATTTTGATATTTTGATTTACGTGTTTTTATTTGTTTTGATATTTAAAATATTCGGCAAATGTGAATCACATGTCACTGGATAATAGTAATTGAACCATATAAAAAAGAGCAATTGAATTTAAGTTTTCGATGAACAATGTATTGTCCATATATATATATATATATATATATATATATATATATATATAGAATAATAAAAAATTATTTTAGAAGAGTTTTACTTGGTTTTTAAGATTTATTTCAATTGGTTTTCATAATATGAGTACAAATTATTACATCTATTGCTGAATTACAAAAAATGTGCCAATCGACTTCTAATGATATCTTTTTTTCATATTAGATGTTTGGATTCATGCATACAAAATATATTTTGTTCTCTTCAAACTATTTTTGCTCTCGTTAAACAAGTTATTTCATTATTATAAGGGCATCCAAATAATGGGATTGATGTCGAAGGAGATCTCCTCCTTCATCGACACATTATCGTCCTCTAGAAGGGTTGTGTAGGGGTCCTCCTCGATCTCCAGCTGGGGGTACCTCATCCGAAAATGAGCAAAAGGACCCCAATACCTGTATTCGTAGGACACCCAACCTATCTTCTACAAACTAAGCTTGAAGTTGGTGACTCCTTATACTGAGTGATCATCGCCCAAGCTCTCTCAAGGGTGGCACACTGCTTCTTGACCAAAGAGCTCTCGGACTTCTCCAACATCGAACGAACTGTTGCTAAAGTCTGCTCGACTTCTTGAGATTTAGTTTAGGTGATGTCTATATCAGCCCTCAAGCCTTGAAACTTAGCCTCTAGAACTTGAATCCGCCCTTGAGCCTCCTTCTCTTAACCTTGGGACTCCCCAAGCTGAGACTTCATCTTTTCTAATTGTTGGGTCACCTTGTTGACCCAGGCCTCGACAGTCACCACTGCCATTGGCCCCGCCTACCCCTTTAGTTTTTAGACCTTGGCCTGAAGTCTGTCAATTATCTAGGACAGCTCGGTGACAATCCTCTTGGAGTCACGCACCCTATCGATGAGTCCCATGGAGAAATGGTGGTGCTGCAAGAATATCATGTCAACTAAAATTTGGAAAGAGGTATGATAAGAGAACCTGAGAAGGACAACTAACCATGACTAGGTTCTTTGCAGTGCTGTCAAGCAATGCCTTCGAGAGAGTGGTATATATCTCATTAGCTAGAGGAGGGTAGAGGAGCCCATGGCAAAATAGCTAGGTGTCGAATCCATCCGCCCACACTTAACTCTTGGGAGTCATTGTGGCCCATCGAGCCTCAAGCGGCCCCTCCCCCGACAACTACAAGAGGTCTGCCATTTCTTGGGTAAGGAAGGGCTCATCCCTCGAACGAGCACTGGCCCTGGAGAGGTCCCTCATCGATTGGGACAAGACACCACATTGTCCTAATGCCCGCTGCTACCCTCCCCACATGAAACTTCTGGAGGTGCCTTTTTGCATGAGGCTCGGCTGGGGCAGGAGCTTCTCAAGTGACACCAAAGGGTGATTTGTGGACCACCACTTTCATTTTTTTCAAGGGCCACTCGGCCTCGGCAGTGGTCCCCCAAGTGGCGTCAGGTTGTGTAGTAGGGGCAATGTTTGATGAAGAAGACTCAGGGAGTGGAGCCTGACCCACAAACATTTTCTTCATCCTCTTGAGATTCATTCTTGCAAAACACATAACGCTCATTAGCATCCAACCAAAAACAAAAAAAGAGTGAAAAATGGCCAACAAATGACAAAGACCGAATGAGCCATACCCCTAGGTGTCGGACTAAGGCCCGCCTCCACTAGCCAATCCTCACTCATCGACATGATGGCTTTGGAGGAGGAGAGGATTCCCCTTAGACACACTACCTGCTCTGCCTCCTCCATTGACAAGAAGGGAGGGGAATTGTCAATGTCATGACCTATCCACTTTAGGTTGAAAACCCTAACCCCTGAAGGCACTGATGAAAAAGAAATATGACTTTCACCCCTTATTGCTCAAGGGGGCGCCGTTGACTTTAAAACTATCCTCACAACCAAGTAATAGCTGCCTCGCCCTTTACTGAGGTGGAAGTAGGACAAAAAGAGGATGAGTGATGGGTCGATCCTAATTGCCCAACACTCCCTAATAAATACCACTAAATAATGTCAGGAGTTTAATGCTATATAGAAAGGAGAAATCCTCCAATGTCGAAGGCATGACACCACCAATGGATGTAGAGGAAGCCTTAGCCTCATCTCAAAGGCGTCGACCGATAGGCTAAATCCATTCGAGAATGGATCAAATGGTTGCTGGCCAACTTCTGGGACGTGTAGGTCATACTCAGGAGAGATATGGTATCTAGACCTAATCATCAACAAGAAAGACTCAGTTATGACCGAGTTCTCATAATGACTCTCTAAGCATTGCCTCCAAATCATTAGAGGCCTTCTCATCCAAAGAGTATAAAGACCCAGATGGGAAGCACCCCCTCGCGTTTCACTCACTGCTCAAAGACAAGGCCGCATTTTTGGACCTCCCCTGACTTTGGATGGAAGACAAAAGAGATATTGCAAGAAAAAGCTAAGAAAAGAGAGAACAATAACATAAGAAAAGGAAGGAACAAAGGAAATAGGAGGACTCAACTATGAAAGACCTGACGATGACCAAGGATGAATAGGATAGAAAGACGTTGGCAGGAACTGATGATGATCGAGACACTAGCTAGAGGAGGTGAAATATTATAGTTATAAGTACACTACAAGTCAATCATGTGAGTGATGGCACGTGTGACATACTGTATAGTTTTTTTACATTATTATTATTAGTATATTCTCATATTATATTATATGTTGAATATGCATATTGTGATATTATTGGTTTTGTGCAATAAAAATCGGCTCGTGATGAGATCATGATAATGAGACTAATTCACCTTTAAACACTGATCCTAAATAATCTCGGTCATAGTTTACTCAAGAGGGACATCGAGATGATTGGACATACCGATATGTTGTATATCTGTCCATATTATAGAGGCGGCTGGTTTCATAGTCGCTTGTGTGGAGACACTAAGGATACAGTACAAGTGCTTATTGGAGAATGAGTTTATTTGATCTGCTTCCAAAATATTATATGGCTAATAATACTTGACATTAGACAGTGATTTTATAGTCTCGATTATGTATATGGTTCTTATATTTAAGACATCAAGGATATCTTGTTTGAGTACTCATTTCTTTGACATCAGACTTATAGATTTGAAAAGTTCTAGATTTATTATAAACGATTATCGAGATTGGTAGCAACCTTAAGAAGGCTATTGAGTGTTAATAGAAGATCATCTACTCTTGGTATCATAAGATGAATATCTTGTATACCCTCGCTTAAGTAAATCCCTGATCAGGTTAGTCGGATTGAGAGAAGAGTTCTCAAGAGAATTTGATTGGACGAGACTTAGACATATTTCATATATGACCTGATAGTATTATGTCCGGTATATAGTTTCTAGGATATTAGATGGATGAGGGACTATAAATACAGAGTAATTGAGGCCAAACTGATCTAATGTATAAGATCTCTTATACCGTTTAGGGACTATGGCATAGTGGCTTAGTATATTCATAGTCGACAAGTCAAGTAAATTATTATGAGATAATAATTCATCAAGTCAGAAGGAGTTCTGACAGGAAGGACTCACGGCCAGCTTGATATTAAGCGTAGAGGGTCACACACACATGGTGGATGCTTCAACCATCATTTATAAGTTCCCTGCATGAGGCCCTATTAGAAGCCAAATATTATTAGATAGAGATTCAATAATCCAAGGTTAGTGGGTAAGTGGATGGAGATCTAATACCCACTACGATAGGATTCCCTAAGGTTTTTGATGGCTCTCTATAAATAAGAGGCAGGGGCGGCTCTTATATGATAGGCTGTACCTTTGGTCGCCCCCTCATATTCTCCTCTTCTCCTTCTCCTTCTTAGTCGATCAGCCCTCTTTGGCATGAGAGGGTAGCGAAAAAGATAGAGGATCTTCTTTTAATTTCATTACGAGAAGCTCCTTAAGAGTTGCGAGACTTGGGGCTGCGATTGGAGGAGTATCACTGTAATGATCCATCATGTGGATATTGTAAAAAAGGACACTTGACCTCCTTTATCCTGTCTATTTAGATCTAAAAAATAGGGATATACGATCTCCCTATGTAAACAATCTCTCACATGATGTAGTTTTTTTATTTTGCAACTTTTTACGCACTAATTTTTGCTCAATGATTTTGATCTATGTATAAAATCGATTTTATTTTAATCATACACTATGCATATGATGCTCTCGCTAAGGTTTCCCAATAGTGGTATCAGAGCCAAGGTTATTCGTGCAAAGATTGGTTCTAACCTATGTGTGATCAGATTGATATGCGTAAATTATTTTCTACGTACCTTACTATAATTTTTCATAGTTAATCAGATTTAGATAGCACCTTTTCTTACTGTAAAGAGGTGTTGTACAGAGGTGTTTTAAGGTTCTTTGATATCAAAATTATTGGCACAAAGAAGGGGAAAAGGGCAGCAACTATTATTGCCCTACGGTACGACCAAAGGCTACTTGCAGCCTTGGCCGAGAACAAGGATGTTGCACTCGGCCTGGCCAAAGGCTACAAGACCAAGAGCAGCAAGCTCTCGGCCATGGCATCAACCCCCTCACATGCAGCCAAGAGTCCTGGTTGCATGGGTAATCTTGGCGGCTAGGATTTCTTAGCCACTAGAGGTAACCCTATGGCTAGGGTTTCCTAGCCGCAAGGGGATGTGCTGACCGCCCATGGTAGATTGCAGTCATGGGATGGCTGCAAAAAGGACTTGGGGGCTAGGGTTTTCTAGCCTCCCAAGGTTCCCCTATGGCCAGGGACTCCTAGCCATAGTAGGAGTCCCAAGTTGCCATATATATATATATATATATATATATATATATATATATATATATATATATATATATATATATATATATATATATATATATATATATATATATATATATATATGTATATGTATATGTATATGTATATATATATGACATATTAAGAGAGTTATATAAAACAAAAACCCCTCATTCAGACAGCGTGAGGCAAAAAAGATTGACCCACGTTGCCTTCCATCGTTATAGGAAGAAATTGAATCACAACATAGGTTGAGTTGGTCGAATTACTCGAGGCTCACCTATCTATGTGATCGAGATCTTGCCTATGACATAGAGATGTCACCGATAACCTGAGGATATGATATGCTTGTTGAGTCACTCGAAAGTATATTATTGAATCAAACTTATTTTGTAACGTTGGTGATGATGATAGGACCCTAGCAGTGTTGTGTCATATTCACCCTAGTAGAAGTTAATAAAACTATATGAAATTATAATAAAATCTCACATAATCACCTCTATCTTATAAAAAAGTGTGACTAGGGTTATTTTGAGGCCTAGGGCTTAGTGGTCGTTGCCCCCTTCACTCGGCTGGTCAACCAGGGTTTCCATATGCTAGAGTTGACTATGAAGCCACTTAGGCCTCCGCCCATCCCTATTAAGGTAGGGAAACTATAGGAAGGGCAATGAGTAAATTTACATAGGAAGCACCCCATAGGGCTATGGTTTTGAGCCCTATATAAACTTATAGCCTCTACCTCTTTTTAATCAAGCAAGAATCTTTATTTCAACCATTGTGCCGAGTCTAAGAGGAAGAAACCCCTATAGCATTCCAAAGGTTGATCCCCCTAAAGATCAAATCTCTATAGAGCTCCTCTGATATTCTATCATCTGGTATCAGAATCGCATTCTCGCTGCCCCTACTGCCATCTCTGTCGCCTCCACCCACCTTTGGGCCACCTCTTTTCCATGCCCTTAACTTATCAACATAAAAGAGACCTTAATATTACTGATCTGGAGGCTTATACAATGGCAATGGAAGAAGCCATCAATGTAAATTTTGAAACCTTCAAGACCTGAATGGAGGAAAAAAATACAAACTATATTTGCTGAACTCAGTTTGGGCCGACCACCAAGCCCAAGGGAATCACACCAAGAGGAGACTTCTGATCAGAGAGAGGACTTTCAGGAGCAAGGAGGCACTATGACCGATCCATATAATCCACGCATGAGGGTAGAGTACCCTATATGGGAAGAAGGAGATCCGATCGGTTAGATCTCACGCGTGGAGCACTATTTTGGATTCCATCGAACCACAGATGCTTCCATGGTAGAGATTGCAGCCATCCATCTTAAAAGGGACATAATTCAGTGGTTTGATTGGTTTGAGCACACCTATGGAGGCCTTTCCTGGCTGCTATTTAGGGAAGGACTATTGAACTGCTTTGGACCTACCGATTACGAGAACATCGATGGACAATTAGCGAAGATTCGACAAACAACTACTATATAAGAATACCAAACAAGGTTTGAACTATTATATAACCAAACTCATGATTGGTTAGAGAAACAACTTTTGGATCCTTTATTGAGGACTTAAAGCCGAAGATCCGAGGAGAAGTGAAAGCGTGACAACTGTACACGTTTATGGTGGTCATCTCCTTTGCGTGAATACAAGAAGAACGATTGAACTACGAAGCCTAAAAGACTAAGGTCGCTCTTCGACTAGCAATACCAAAGTGCTCAGCCCCCTCTACTACTATCTGAGCCCCTGCACCCAAAAAGTTGATAAGAGAAGAGCTTCGGGAGTGATATGTGAAGGGATTATGTTGGCACTGCGACGAGCCATGGAGTCGTGAACATCGTTGCAAGAAGGGGCCACTTCCTATGATTGAACTAGTAGAGGATAAAGATATTGAACCATTTGAAGAGAGCCTTAAACTCGAAAAAGTTATGGAGGAAGAGCCCCAATCGGCTGACTTTACAGTGCATGCACTAGCCGGCTACTCCAACCCGCAGACGATGAAAGTGGGAGGCCTTCTCAAGTAATAACCCATCACCATTCTCATTGATATGGGCAGCATAAATAATTTTCTCAATAGCAACGTTGCTGCTCCTATGGCACTTCAAATTGAAGGTTGCAACAAATTCGACGTAAAGGCCATCGACAGTCGAATCCTTAAGTGCAACCAACGGTGCTCACGGGTGAAACTGCTTCTACAAGACTAAGAGATTGTAGCCGACTTCTTCCTCCTACCCATTGATGACTATGAAGATGTGCTCGGAATCAAATGGCTAATGATGTTAGGTGACATCTCTTGGAACTTCTCTAAATTGATTATGAAATTTTATTGCAAAGGGAGATAGATCACCCTACGAGGCAAGTATGAGAGCCATATCTCCACTGTTTCGATGTAGCATATGGAGAAAATTTTACATAAGATATATGATAGTTTTTCTATACATATCCAGCAATCCTCAGAGGTGAAAGACACAAATTATAGATCCAAAACTTACGGAACTGCTGGAATAATTCATTGTTGTTTTTGTAAAGCCGCATGAACTTCCACCTAATCGACAACATGATCACCGAATACCTATCTTCTCGGGCAAACCACCAACAAACTCTAGATTGTACCACTATCCTCACCTACAGAAGGACGAGATCAAGAATATTATGAAGGAGATATTTGACACCGAGGTGATTCGACCAAGCTACAGCCCCTACTCCTCGCCAGTATTGCTAGTGCGCAAGAAGGACAGAACGTGGTGGATGTGCATTGACTATTGGGCTTTAAACGCCATCATCGTTAATGATAAGTATCTCATACTAGTAGTGGATAAGCTATTAGATGAACTAAAGGGAGCTTGAGTCTTCACAAAATTGGACCTCTGTTCAGGGTACCATCAGATTTGGGTATGTACTGAAGACATCCTGAAAATGATATTTTGTACACATAACAACCACTACGAATCTTTGGTAATACCCTTCGAACTTAATAATGCTCCCTCCACCTTCTAAAGCCTGATAAATGATATTTTTTGAAGGTTTTTACATAAATTTATGCTAGTATTCTTTGATGATATTCTCATTATAGCCCTACACTTGACATTTACTTTCAACACTTACGAATTATTCTAACGACTCTTGGAGAGAATACCCTTTATGTTAAACAATCAAAGTGTAACTTCTTATAGCATAAAGTGGTGGTAGACTCGACAAAAATGGAAGCAATGCATAATTAGCTGAGGCCTACAAAAGTGAAATCACTATGCGATTTCCTTGGACGTATGGGCTACTACCAAAAATTTGTGAAGGATTATGGGAAGATCAGTGCCCTACTCACTTTCTTACTAAAAAAAGACTCCTTTTAGTGGTCAGACAAAGCTTCCACAGCCTTCGACAAGCTTAAAATAGCCGTGACGATGACAACGATCCTAGCACTGCTCGATTTCAACTGACCCTTCATCATTGAGGCTAACGCATTTGAAGTTGGAATTGGAGCCATTCTAACACGAGATGACTGACCACTTGCTTATACCAGCAAGGCCTTATCTCTCTCTCATCACAAAATGTCCGTATATAATAAGGAGATGCTTGCAATTATGCACACAGTTACAAAGTAGAGACCCTACCTGATCGGTCGATGCTTCCAAATCAAAACCGACAATTGGAGCCTCAAGTATTTTTTAGAGTAGAAAATATCATCCCCTGAGCAGCAAAAATGGGTAACTAAACTCCTTGGTTTTGATTATGAAATTATTTATCAGAAGGGGAAAGAAAATATTATTACAGGTGCACTATCATTGCTGTCAGAGCAAGTCAAAATTTTAGCCATCTTCCTTCCTTCCATTGACTTTCTCAAGGACATTAGGGAGGAATGGAAGAATGATCTAGAGACCCGAGACATCATAGCAAAATTGGAGAAGGATCTAAGTGCATTAGCCTACTACACTTGTTATTCAAGGGATCTACGCTACAAGGGTCGAATCGTATTTACTCCCACTTTTCCTTGCATCAAAATTATCATGCACGAAGTACACTTTTCACCTTTGGTAGGGCACTCTGAATTTCTAAGAACATATAAGAGGGTGAAGCAAAACTTTTATTGGAGAGGCATAAAAAAATCTATTTATGATTATGTAGCTAAATGTGATGTATGCCAATAGCAAAATGGTGAAACAGTGGTAACTCCGAGAAAGCTACAACCACTATCCATTTCGGACTTAGCATGGACTAACATATCCATGGATTTTATCAAAAGGCTACCACCATCTCAAGGTAAAGGTACTATGGTAGATCACTTAGCAAAACATGCTCATTTCTATACTATGAGACACCTTATACCGCTGACAGTATTGCTGAGCTCTTTGTTAAAAATATTATTAAACTACATGAGATGCTAAGGTTGATTATGAGTGACCATAATAAGATATTCACAAGCAAATTTTGGATTGAACTATTTCAACTATAGGGCATCCAACTCAAGATGAACACAGCCTATCATCCATAGACGGACGACTAAACAGAAGTAGTGAACAGGTGTCTAGAGACCTATCTTCGGTGCTTCACCAGCGATCGGCCAAGAGAGTGGACGAAGTGGCTCCCTTGGGTCAAATAGTGGTACAATACTACTTATCACTCATCCACAAAATGTATCCCCTACGAGACATTGTATGGTCGACCACCCCTTGTAATACCCAAGTATGTAATTGGTGCGGCCAAAGTAGACTAAGTCGACCAAAGTTTAATTGACAGGGACAAACTCCTATAGCTGCTAAGGATAATTTATCTATCGCTCAAGCCCGAATGATGCAACAAGCCGACACTCATCGTAGCGAGCGGGAGTTTTCAATAGAAGATTGGATCTATCTTCACCTACAACCGTACAAACAACTATCCATTAACACAAGAGCCTTGATAAAGTTATCTCCTTGATTTTATGAACCATACCAGATCATAGAGTGAATTGGAGCTATGACATATAAATTAAAGTTACTAGAAGACGCTAAAATCCATCCAGTCTTCTATATATCCTACTTGAAGTCCAAACTAGGAGAACATGAGTCAGCCCAAACTCAACTGCTGAACACCACAAATAATGGAGAAATTCAAGCCCAGCCACGAACCATTCTTGATCGAAGAATTGTAATGCAACGCCGATGCCCTTCCCCTGAAGCATTAGTGTATTGGAACAACTTACCACTTTAAGATACCATATAGGAGTCTTACGAGGAGCTGAATACTCGATTTTCTGAGTTCATGGAACCTCAACCTTGAAGACAAGACTAATTTAAAGAGGGTGGGCTTGATAGGACTCTAGCAGGGTTGGATCCTATTTACCCTAGTAGGAGTTAATAAAACTATATAAAATTATAATAAAACCCCACCTAGTCATATCTATCTTATAAAGAAGTATGGCTAGGATTTATTTTGGGGCCTTAAGGATTAATGCAAACCACACCCCCTAACCCCCTTCCCCCCTTTCACTGGGCTAGTTGGCCAAGGTTTCCATATGCTAGAGTCGGCTATGAAGCCTCTTAGGATGTCGCCCATCCCTATCAAGGTAGGACGGCTATAATAAGGGTAAGAGGATAAATTTACTTAAGGAACACCCCTTAGGGTTAGGGTTTTGAGCCCTATATAAGCTTGTAGCCTCCACCTCTTTTTAATCAGGCAAGATCATCTTTATTTCAGCCATTATACCGAGTTATAGGAGGGAGTAACCCCTATAGCATTCCAAGGGTTGATCCTCCTCAAAGATCAAATCTCTATATAACTCCTATGGAGTTCTATTAGATGACTTAACTGAACTTCATAGTTGGTTGAGCAGTTGAGACTATAATGATTTAGAGGCCTAATATAATGAGAATCACAAAAAGTTATGATTAGCAAGAGTTGCCTACCTTTTGGGCTTAATGTATATGGTCAAGTCACTCGAGGTTGCACTAAGACATCGATTGGATCCCGATCCCTACTAGAAGTCTACCGGAGACTTTCATTTCATGTATTAAGGGTGTTAGGATTAATTAGCACTCAATGGGGGGAGAGGGTGAATTAGTGCGAGTGTTGAAAACCTTAGTTTAAAAAGTACTTGCTCAAAATAAAACAAAAAATCAAAGGTGTTTCATTTTAGTTGAATACGTGAGCAATTAAACTATGAATAATGCTAAGTTACTATTTTACTTAAAGAAAGCTTGTGAAAGAATAGGTAAATTCAAAAAGGAGAGTTAAGGAAGGCTCACAGTTTATGGTTGTTCGGCCAAAACTTAGCCTATGTTCACTTTTCGGAGTCCTCCTCCTTGAGACTTGTCAATGTCCACTAAGAACCTTCTTAGGTAAAGATCGAACCCTTACACTTCTCTCCTTTTAATAGGTTCAGGAGAGGAACCTTTTACAAGAGTTTCTCACTTGCCTTAGACTCATTTTATACTTTAAAGCACTCAAGAGAAGCTCTCAAATTTTACAACTCTTTAACAAAATTTTATCCCACTTTTTTGTTGACCACTCTTGCTTCTCCAAGCAAGAAAACTCAAGGTATTTATAGATCCCAATTGGCTTCAGAAATTAAGCCAAAATCTAACCAATCCTAGAAAATTCGGGTACTAGCAGTACTACCACCAGTGTTGGTGGTACTACCACCGAAAGTAGCCTTGAAAATAGGATGGCAATGGTACTACCATTGGCCACCGGTGATACTACCGTCGGGAATCCAGAAAAAGTATTTTCTATACTTTTCCATTCCCGACTTGTACCTTCAGTTGACTCCTTCCTTGTCAACAAAATCAGCTCAACCTAAGTTTAAGTCTAACCTAAAGTAGACCTGGTTGCCTCACATTGAGTTAATTTATATTCCTTCTAAATCTAACTCAATTTGGACTATAAACCAAATTGATGCTAACTACGATATACTAAGGCATACAAATATAATCGATTTGACCAACATGTTAAGTGACCTTCCTAACTCCCGACGATCTTTCCGACAACCTCCAATGAACTTTCGACGAGTCTCAGTCATCTTCTGGTGAACTCCCGGGACATTCTTGGCAAGCTCTCGATCACCTTGGACGAGCGCTCGATGAACTCGCAACAAACTCCTGATCACCTTCAACGAGCTCCTGATGAACTCCTAGCAAGCCCTTGATCACCCTCAGCAAGCTCCCAATAAACTCCCGATAAGCCCTCGATACCTTCGGGGAGCTCCTGACGAACTCTCGGCAAGCCCCCAATATACCTTGAGCGAGCTTCCGGCGATCTTCCGATGAGTTCACACTGTCCAAACCTTGACCCGATGCCCGAACTTGACTCCGACCCAACATCTGATTATGTTCCCTTATCGTAGTTAATCCTACATTATTCATCTTTAACACACATGTTAGATAATAAAACCCATCAATTGATTTCATCATCAAAATTCGACATTCAACAATCTCCCCCTTATTGCTGGTGACAATAAATTGAGGATGAAGTTAACCTTAACTCCCTCTATGTAAATATTATAGGATAAAACAAACTTGAATTCAAAAGAACCCAATACTTTTGAATTCAAGCATGATATAATTCATGACAAAATTTTTAAATATTCATCCTCTAGCTCAAAAATTTAGCATAAATCAAACATTCATGATACAACATCAATTTCAGATATTTTAAAGATTTTAAAATAATAAATCATTTCTCCCCCTTATATTATCAATCATTTCTCTTAAGTTGTCATCTACAAAAATGAAGAAATACTCATTTTTATATTTCTCATTAATATTCAACATTTGTCATCAATATACTATTTCTCCCCCTTTATCATCAATAAAAAAGGTAAAATGTTTAGTATATCATTTCTAAGCAAATGTTTGATAGGACTCTAATAGAGTTGAGTCCTAATCACCCTAGAAGTAATTAATAAGAACCATGTAAGATTGTAATAAAACTCTGCCTAGTCACTTCTATCATATAAAGAAGTATGACTATAATTTATTTTGGGGCCTTAGGGCTTCCTAGCCACCACCCCCTTTACTAGGTTGGTCGACTAGGTTTTCTAGTAGAGGGGCGTGGCTTGTGTAGCCACTTAGGTAGCCGCCTCCTTTATTTAGGCATGACAACTATAGGAGAGGCAAAAAGGAGAATTTACTTAGGAAGTACCCCCCGAGGGCTAGGGTTTTGAGCCTATATAAGCTTGTAGCCTCTATCTCTTTTCATCAAGTAAGATCAATCTTTTATTTAGCCTTTTGTCGAGTTTTAGGATGGAGGAACCCCAATAGCGTTCCAAGGGTTGATCGGTTCTATCATCTGGTATTAGAGCAGTGTTCCTACTACCCTTGTAGCTATCTCAGCCGCTCTCACCTTCTTAAGCAATTCTCATAATTGCTACAACACGCGCCTCCACCTTCCACCCCAAGTCGCAGATCAAATCAGTCTGTCACTACCCCCCTCGTTTGATCTAGAGATCTGATATATTTTCATCACCCACACCTCTTCAATACTATAAAATCCTTTACCTTACATGTTGAAGAGATTTTTCATATTTTATCTACTGTAAATTTTGATCGTCACAAATGTTATCATTGTTGCGAAGGCGAAACATTACAGAAATTTTTAGCTGCTTATTTACCTCTTGAAACCAGTTTATTACTTCTCCTTTTTGGCCAAAACTTTTATACAATTTCATAGATCATCTTACCTTCCATTTAAGATTGATATCTAAAAAAAAAATTTTGGAACTGGGTTTATTGTGCCTTAATTTGTCATCACATAGTGTTAAAAGTTTACGATGAAGGATCTATCTTCCGTCTTTTAACCCTATTTTTCTACCATTACTTTGCCAAAATTTTGTCAAAATTATTGCTGATATTGACACATCCCAACCAAGGATTTCTATATATTTTTCTCTTGTTTTCTCTGAAATTTATATCGAGAATTCATTATTTATCTGACGTAAAATCTTGTTCGGTAGGATAGCACATCACATTACCTTTCTTTGTTGAATTCCATCAGATTTGAGTGTTGTCTTTAACAGGTTTTTAGATTTTATTTCTCTCATTTGAAAACCCTATCATCCTCACCAAGAACCCCTCTAAATTGCACCCTAAACCGATCCCAAACAGTGACCCAAATCAGTCATAAACTGTAGCAAACCTTTCTTACCGATCCACCTATTATTTTATCCAATCTTTCTTACTGATCTACCTACTTTTTCATCCAACCCTCCTTACCAATCCACCTACCTTTTTAGCCACCTTTGCTTTAAAACCTCTCATCCCAATTAGCCCCAAAACCCTATAAAATCACAGCCCAAATTGTATCTAAAACAACAACCTAATAAGCCTAAATCTGTAGCCTTTTACAACCATAACTTATTCGCAGCATACCCCCATCGATCTTTATCAAACCTCTGCCGCCATCTAACCTAGATACAAAATCCTTTTTTTAGCCTTCATCCACTACTTTCATAGTCCTAAAACTCTACCAAATCACAGGCCCAAACCACACCCAAAACAGCCACAAAACAAGCCCTAAAAAATCACAGTCTTTTACCTTTGGCCCACCAACCTTTTAGCCATCCAATCTCCCTTATCCCTTCAACTATAGCACGTATCTCTTGCTACACAATGCTGCTAGCAGCGATCTCTTGTTGTCATCATCCTTGATCATAGCCAGCAGTGATCCTTTGTGGCAAAAAGCTACCAGAAGTGATCTGTCGCTGTAATCTATTTACATAACAACCCGCAACAATTGTTCGCTGCTAACTATCTTGATCGCAGCCAGTAACAAATTGAACATGATAACAGTAGTCTCTCACTCCATACCATTGCTGTCCTCCTCTGTAATAGTTGTGTACATCGTTGCCCCGTCTTCCTCCTATTATAGCCACACCCTTGTTGTAACCAATGTCGCCTGCAACCATGAAGTTGCAGCACAACCGCAGCTGACGTTATTGTTACCCCCTTCTTCCTCCATCATCACTACTGCCTTCCAACTCAGACCTCTCGACTACCATCTTTCGATAGATATCAGCCACCTAAAAAATCACAATCTTAACAATATTGTAGCATCACCGCAGAACCACAGGCGACATTACTGTTGTCATCTTCTTCCTCCAGTATTGCTGCTACCCTCGGCTGCCATCCTCTACTGGGAGACTTCACCACTGTAGCCCCAACATTGTTGCCATTTGCTGCCTATAACCTAAAGATTGTAGTTATATTCTTCAATTGGTTTATTTGACAGGTTGGAGATCCTTACGTCATGACATCGGTTGGCTTATTCAATGCTAAATTGAAGGCTTTCAAGACCCGTATGGATGCTAGACTACGCACTCTCTTTAAGGAGTTTAGATTGGGCTGCTCATCGAGCCCAAGAGGATCACAACATGGAGTAAATTCTTATTACAAAAAAAACCCATCAGAGATAAGAAGCAAAGTCAAGACACGGCAGCCCTACACCTCGACAACATCAATCTCCTGTGCACAACTTTAAGAAGGGCACCTTAATCAAGATGCTCAAAGCATAAGAGCCACATCTTAACCAAAATCATATAAACCTTCAACACCAATCAATTACAAGAACCTTGACGAAGGACTAGCGATGATCCGTCAAACCTCCACCATACAAGAGTATCAAAATAGGTTTGAAAGGTTATCGAATCAAACTTATGATTACTCTAAAAAGTAGATATTGATGACTTTTGTTGAGAGCTTGAAGCCAAAGATTAGGGAAGAAGTTAAAGTGCGATAGCCATACACATTTAAGGCAGTCATCTCCTTTGCGCGACATCAAGAGGAGTGATTGAACTATGAAGCTCGGAGAACTAGGGTCGCTCCTCGACTAGAGACACCAAAGCTTTCACCTCCTCCTACTGTCAGCGGACCCCCTCAACCAAAGAAATTAACAAAAGAAGACCTTCATGACGGATCGATAAAGGGCCTATGTGGGAATTATGATAAATTGTGGAGCCTAGAACACTAATATAAAAAGGAGACATCGCTGATAATTGCACCCACTAAAGAACCCAAATTTGAAGATACGACTCTCAAGCCCAAGGAGAAAGATACATCACAACCAGCCACCTGCACAGTCCCTACCTTAGCCGGCTACACCAATCTGCAAAAATTGAAGATCAAAAGGTTTCTCGAGTAGCGGTCCATCATCGTCCTCATCGATGCTGGGAGCACACACAACTTCATGAGCAGTAAGGTTGCTGCCCACTTAATGCTCCAAAAAGAAGATTACAGTAGGTTCAAAGTCAATGTAGCTAACGACTAAATTTTGAAGTGTAACTAGAAGTGCTCATGGGTAAAACTGATCCTATAGGAGCAAGATATAGTTGTTGATTTTTTTCTCCTCCCTCTCGATGGTTTTGATATAGTGCTCGACATTGATTGGTTGTCCACGATTGGAGATATTTTCTGAAATTTTTTGAAGCTAACTATGAAATTTTTTAGAAAAGGAAAATATGTGACTCTACAAGGGAGCCCAGCGACTACAACTACAACACAACACTTGGAGGAGGTACTAAATGAAGAATCTAGTAGTTTTTCAATTTAAATTCAAGAGTTTGATGAGATTAATGATAATAACCCTCTCCCACAACTTGCTAAAATTTTGGGCGTCTCCACTAAACTGAGCTGACTACCTCCTCTGAAGCTATTCAACCCCCCATGCTGAACTGACCGAAATTTCTACCAATTGTTGCTTGGCTAGATTGTTTCTTACAACCTCAGAAGGTCAAAGATAAAAGGGTCATCTAAAAGATGACAGAGATACAGATTGTTCAATTGTGCTTATTTCCCGCGATGACATATCCGTACATCCTTTTCCCCGGAGATAAGCTACTTCTAAAGTACTATATCCTGCCAAACTCACCATGGTTATTGATGCAACACTTCCAGATCTCAGGTGATTTCCATAACTTCCCCTAAGATCAGACTATGATGCTCATAGACCTCCTTGATAATGACCTCCAATCTATAGCCCAAGATCAAAAAAAAATTGAGCCCCTCCAGTGGTAAAATCAGAATAAGAGAAGGATCATTCATAGATCTCAACAAAACATCATCCCTCTCAATGTGAAGAAAGATACACCACCTTGGCTGAGTGGAACTATAGTCCTCATGACCATAATGTTGTCCGCACCAAGTCATGGCCAGATATTTATGATTGGAGCAGACATATCCAGAGTTGGGATCGGTATCACCCTTATGCAAGATGGTCGACCTCTAATTCACACTGAGGCTTCCCCCACACTCCACACGAGGTTTTAAAGGGAATACTCATTGCTACTAAATTTAAAATTTGATTAGATACAGATCCATGGCATGAAAGAGGAGTAAGTCTAAAAGAATTGTAATCCATGCTCATGCCAGATTGGGCTCTCATCATCCTAAACCATACTAGTCATCATTCCAGAAGAAAGATTAGCTATTACTAAAGACTAACCATATGGTAGCACATGCAAAGAAGAAATGGCCTTCTGATAAACTACAGAATGGACAAAAAATTGAAGATCAAGTTTTTCTACACCTCTAGCCCAAGTAACAGGAAACTCAAACCTTAAGTAAGTGGTCTCCCTATTTCTTTGGGCCTTATAAATTGGGACCCTAACCTGGAGATCATATCTGCGTACCAGATCAAGATTACAGTTGATCCTCTGGGTATCCCATCTCAAATAAAAATTTAAAGAAGATGACTCAGCCCAAATCCTTTCAACTGACACCCAAGCTGATGAGAAGGCCAAAGTTTAGTTGATGATAGCATGGGAATCATATAAGGAGTTGAAGACCTGGTTCCCTGAGTTCATGGATCCTCAGCCTTAAAGACAAGCCTAATTCAAAAAGGGCAGGCTTGATAGGACTCTAACAAGGTTGAGTCATAATCACCCTAGAAGTAATTAATAATAACTCTTTGAGATTATAATAAAATCCTACCTAGTCACTTCTATCCTATAAAGAAGTGTGGCCAGGATTTATTTTGGGGCCTTAGGGCTTCATAGCTGTCACCCCCCTTATGGGTTGGTCGGCCAGTGTTTCTAGCAGAGGGGCATGGCTTGCGCAACCATTTAGGCCACCGCCACCTTTATTTAGGCATGGCAGCTATAGGAGGGGTAAAAGGGAGAATTCACTTAGAAAGCACCCCTAAGGTTAGGGTTTTGAGCCTTTATAAGCTTGTAGCCTCCACCTCTTTTCATCAAGTAAGATCAATCTTTTATTAAGCCTTGTGCCGAGTTCTAGGAGGGAGAAACCCCTAAAGCAGTCCAAGGGCTGATCCCTCTCAGAGATCAAAATCTATAAAGCTCCTTCTATAGTTCTATCAATGTTCAAGATAAATGTTCATTACATTACAAATAAAATATTATGTCATATCATTTCTCCCCCTTTTATTATTAATAAAAAGGTGAAGGTGAAATGTTTAGCATACAACTTTTAAGCAAATGTTCAAGACAAATGTTCATCTTAGTTTAAAATTTTCCACCTTTGTTATCAATAAAAAAAGAGAAATATTGATCATATTTTTTAAGTACTAAATGTTTAACTAAAACATTTGAAGAATTTATTTCATTGCTCCCCCTTAGCAAAATAAGATGAAGAATATAATTTTCTCATCAAAAAGAAATTCTCCTTTGTAAATAGGATAGAAGAAGAAGAAGAAAAGGATGGGGGTGTGAAATCAAAGATCCAAGCATTTAGTGTTCTAAAGATATTAAGTTAGGGGGGAGGGGGGAGGGGGTTATGGAGGGAGAGGAAAGGGAAATACTTAAAATATTTATAAATGATCATAAAAATCTTATCACAAAGAAGAGCTTTGAGTCTTAATCTTATAAATGTCAATTTCAAAGAGAATTATTTCGAAGGTGAGCTAAAAAATCTAACAAATCCAAGAGCTACTCAAGCATTAATCACATGTAAATTTTAAGCAATTCAAAAAATCTGAAAAATAGTAAATCATGCATATGAATAGGCTAACATTCCTAGCTCTCTTCTAATAAAGTCAAATTATTATTTATTTAATGGCTAGGTTGTTAAGATATCAATTTTCTCACCTTTTGTGATTGTTAAAAAGAAATATGATGATATAATTTTTCTTTACAAAAGGATCATATTATTAAGGATGAAAGATCAAATTGTACGTACCAAAAGACATGATTTCTTTTAAAAATCTCTCCCCCTTTTTATTTACAAATAATGAAAATGAGTGGGGATTAAATAATCTTGATTTATCCAAGATAAATCTTAATACACCTCATTCATTTAGATAAATCTTTTTAATAAAAATAAGAATATTATTGATAAAAAGAAATCTTAATTATAATTATTAAGATTGTAAATCTCCTTCTTATTAAAAAGAGGAATTCATATTTAAAAATATTTTTCATAAAGGATAGGTCAAGTCAAGAAGTCAAGAAAATCTTATTCAATTTTCAACTCATCACAAATTTAAGAAATATTAATTTGGTGATGAAGTATATCATTCATGAAAGGACGTTATAAATAAATCATGTTATAAAAGATATTAATATCAAATCATAAATGCCAAAAGACATGATTTAATTTTGACAAATCTCCTCTGATAAAAAGATATTTTAGGAGATCAAATAATAAAAAGAACTTGATTTATATCAAGTTATAAATATCGAGAAAACAAGATCATGATTGGAACTTTTCTATGATAAGTTGCATAGGAGAAAAAGATAAAAGATCTTGATTGGTGTATAGAAAGCTTCAATAATATAGTTCATAAGAAGAATATCTAGTTATAAGATTTTCAATCTCCTAAATAGTAACTAATAATAAAGATCATAGAAGTTAGAATTTTTGATTCCCATAAGAGATTTCTCAAGTCAATAAATCATGGGAAGGTTCAAGATTTAGTTAAGAAAAAATTCATTAAATTTTAATCATAAAAATTATATTTATAGTTTACCAGATTCAAATAGTATCACTTTATCTTTTATTAAAGGCTTGATAGGATAATTTCAAAAAAAAAATTCTCTTTTTTAGTTCTTTCATGTGATTTGTTTCGAGAATGCTTTCCAAATTAATGTATTATCGTTTAAGACCGTAAAACCAAATATGAAAAGAAATCAACAAGATCATTAATATAACACATTAAAAATAAAATATCTTTAAACAAAAAATTTGATTTACTTTATTCTAATATTTAATTGGGTCTAACTATTTACACTTAGTGCAAGGAGATGTTATGCTCATTTCTAAATTTTCATTTATTCTAAGTTCAAATTCAAAAGTAATCTATCATTCAATTATGCAACCTACTTTAGGTCAATAGATAACCTATCTAATATTTTAATTATTAACATTTAACCTATCATTAATATCCCTTTTCCATAAATTTCAACTTAGATAATTTTACATTAAAAATAACTAAGATTCTTTAGTTCTAGTTTATTTTCATACTAGTATGCTCTAGCTATATATCATCAAGATTGATTGTATAACAACGAACCATCAAAAGATTCATTGCCAATAATTTTAATTTTAATATTTTTTTTGTTATCGTTGTTTAGGCTAGTGAGCATGAAAAATGTTTTAGATCTTAAGTCATGTGCCTTAAATATCCACTTCTAAGACATCATTTAGTACTCCTAGCTTTATTAGGAGATAAATTTATAGCATGGGGGTTTTGGTTTAAGTACACATTTGACTTTGGGTCCCTCATGAAAAGCTCTACCCATTTGCACTAAAGGTATTTAATTGTTTATGGTTCTTTTAGGAACCCAAATTAATTTATGTGGACTATATTTCCTAAATAAACACTTATAAGCAAAGTGTTCATATCTACCACAATAATTACATATTTTTTCTTGTGAAGAATATAATGTGGGTCTTCTAACAAGGGTAAGTTGACTTTTGTTGAGTGTTACTCACAAAGCTAATACATTTCCTATGAATATGATCCTTAGCAAGAATCATATTTAGAGATTTAATATCTATCTTAAACTTTTCTAAGGTTTGTTGCAATATGATATTTTCCTTTCTAAGTTATTCTGATGTTTCATATTGAGTGCATGAATTATGTGATGGTGCTACTTCATACATTTCTTTAAGTTTACTAACTAGTGATGCATGCTCTTTTTTAAATAGTTTATAGCCACTTACCTCATCGTGGTTGGCCACGAGCACGAGATTTTTCACTTCTTGGTTATGTTCCTTATATTTGAAGTGTCTTGGCTTCTTACATTCATAGCAAGAGGTTTTGTTTAATTTAAGTATATTTTATGGTTTTTATTTATTAATTTTTAATTTATTTTTTAAAAATTTAATGTTCTCATTACTCGAGGTTTTACTCGAGGGGTCATCTATCATTCTTGGTTCAAATTTCTTCATGTTCTTTAAAAAGTTATGTTTTTGTATTCTCAGTTCAGTATCTTTTTTGTTCTTTTGAAGGTCTTATTTTTGTGTTCTCAAAGTAATTTCCTTCATATTCTTTAGAAGTTGTTCTTCAAATTCATTTTTGCAAGTCCTTTGATTTAATGATTCATTTAGTTTAATCATATTTTTATGTGTCATTTCTAATTTATGTCAAATCTCAAAAGCTGAATCACATGTAGAAACCCGATCAAACTTGTCTTTATTTAAAGTAAAAAATAAAATATTTTTAGCTTTGGTATTTAAAGAAAATATATGTTTTTCATGATCATTCCAATCATTTATTTGATTGGATGACTTCTAAAATTATTTTCAATAATACACCATAAATTAAAATCTAGCGAAATCAAGAAAATATACATTTAAATTTTTCAAGAGGTGTAGTCTATCCCATTGAACATAGAAAGACTTATAATTTATTAACCATCGTTAATATCATAATAAGCCATTTACTATGAATTCAACATGGCTCTAATACCAATTATTATGATCAATTAGCACTAAGAAGAGATGAAAGGGGGGGGAGTGTTGGGGTTGTTGGGGTTTGAATAAGTAAGTGTTGAAAACCTTAGTTTAAGAAATACTTGCTCAAAACAAAATTAAAAATCAAAGGTATTTCATTTAAGTTGAATACGTGAGTAATTAAATTATAAGCAATGCTAAGTTACTATCTTACTTAAAGAAAGCTCGAGTGAGAACAAATAAATTCAAAAAGGAGAGTTAAGGAAGCTCATAGTTTATAGGGTTCAGTCAAAACTTAGCCTATGTCTACTTTTCAGAGTCCTCCTTCTTGAGGCCCATCGGTGTCCATTAATAATCTTCTTTTAGATCAAACACTTACACTTCTCTCATTTTCATAGGTTCAGGAGAGGAACCTTTTATAAGAGTTTCTCACTTTCCTTAGACTCACTTTACATTTTGAAACACTCAAGGGTAGCTCTCAAATTTTATACCTCTTGAATAGAATTTTATCCCTTTTTTTATTCACTACCTTGCTTCTTAAAGCAAAAAAACTTGGGATATTTATAGACCCCAATTAGCTTTAGAAATCAAGTCAAAATCCAACCAATCCTGAAAAATCTAAGTACTAGTGGTACTACCGCCGATGTCGACGATACTACCACCAAAAGCAGCCCTAAAAATAGGATGGTGGCGGTACTACCACCAAGAATCCCATAAAGGTGTTTTCTATACTTTTCATTCTTTACTTGTACCTTCAGTTGACCTCTTCCTTAGTCAACCAAATGAGCACAACTTGAGCTCAAATCTAACCCAAAATGGATCCGGTTACCTCACATTGAGTTAATTTGGATTCCTTTTAAATCTAACTCAATTCAGACTCTAAACCAAATCGATGCTAACTACGATATACTAAGGTATACAAATACAATCAATTTGACTAACATGTTAAATGACCTTCCTAACTCCCGACGATCTTCCTGGCAATCTCCTGCGAACTTTCGACGAGTCCCGGTCATCTTCTAGCGAACCCTCAATGCATTCCCATCAAGCTCTCGATCACCTTCGGTGAACTCCCGGAAAGCCCCTGATACCTTCATCGAGCTCCCGACGAACTCTCGGTAAGCCCCTGATACATTAAGTGAGCTTTTGGCGATCTCTCGGTGAGTTCCCACTATATCGTCCGAACCTCGGTCCGATGCCCGAACTTGACTCTGGCCCAACATCTGATTATATTGCCTTGTCATAGTTAATCATGTATTATTCATCTCTAACATACATGTTAGATAATAAAATCCATCAATTGATTTCATCATCAAAATCTGAGATTCAACAGAGGGTGTCACGTGATTCGCTAGGAACATAGTGAGAGTAAATTAAGATATAAATTAATATCTTAATTATTTTTTATAAAATCTATATTTATTTATTTTATATCTTGTTTGGTAGAAACATGTTGCTTGCAAACTCTTTTTATAGCATACTTGATGCCAACCATCTTACTGGTCTAAACTACACAGATTGGTTTCATAATTTGAGAATTGTTCTCATGACAGAGAAAATTGTATATGTCCCTGAAACAATAGTATCCATACTAGAAGAAGGTGCAAGTAAGGATGAGATCACTCATTATGTGAGTATATAGACGATTTTGCTTTGGCAAAATGCTATGTGTTGGCCTTCATGATTCCCGAGCTATAGAGGTAACATGAGAGTATATATGTCAATTTCATTTTTCTTCATCTTCGCTAGCTGTTTAAGGAACATGGAAGAACTGAAAGATATGAGATATCCAAGAGTCCCGTCTGAGCCAAGATGACCAAAGGGGCATCATTTTATAACCATGTCCCAAAGATGATAGAGTAGATCGAAAAACTCATAGGTCAAGGAATAGTTTTAGAGGATAACTTATGCATTGATCTTATACTTCAATCCTTGTTAGATTCTTTTTCTCACTTTATCATGAATTTTAACATGAGCAGGTTTGGGGTCATTCTCACTGAGCTCCTTAATATATTGAGGGAAGCTAAGAATGTCATCAAGAAAGAGAACTCAATTCTACATATTGATGAGACAAAAAAAAAAAGGCCAATAAGACCCTTAAGAAGGGCAAGGGGAAAGAAAGACCAAATCAGGCAAAGGTTACTAAGAAAGATCCGGGAAAGGATAAAGGACAGTGCTTCCACTACGATAAAGATGGGCATTGGAATAAAAACTGTAAGGATTATACTGTAGATAAGGTGAAACAAAAGCTTAGAGAAACATCAGGTATATTCATGATCAATCTTAACTTGTCATATTTTCATGATAACACATGGGTATTAGATACCGAGAGTACTTATCATATTTGTAATATGTTGCTGGTTCTAATAAGACCTAGAAAACTATTTAGATGTGAGATGAACTTCAAGATGAGCAATGGAGCAAGAGTTGCTTAATATTTTTTCAATACCAAAATGAAAGTATAATGTAGAAGTACCCATATAATATCTGAAAATTCTTTTCTAGTTAACTATTGCCCAATATTTTTTTCACAATTATAGAGAAACTGACTAACCACACCAACTGCACAAATAATATTTGGCTTTCTACATACCACAACATTTATCAAACTATCAAATTCTGAAGTGTAAGACACTATTTATATCTTATTTATCTTTCTCACTTATAGCATATTATTTATGCTCAATTTGAAATGACTTGAAAGTAGATAACAAAAAGATTTTGACTTATTCATCTTAAATCTATTAAGAACTTTTTATATATATTTATTTGAAATAATCAATCTTTACTATTCTCCTCATCAGAGATAATTCTAATGCCAATAATATGTTTAGTTGGACCCATCTTTTATAACAAATGATCAAGAAAAACCTTAACCGTGCTCAACCAAACTGATCAAGCCCTATTAAAAGGCCTCTGGAAGTCTTAAAGTCTTATTTGACCAAAAAAAGCCCACATCACAACAGTCCACTTTGCTCAATCTTAATCGTATTAGGACTATGATTAGGGCGGCCAGAAAGAAAGGGTGGTGCCAAATCCCAATAAAAATATGCCCCAATGCTTTAGCCCTAAAAGAAGTCCTAATTGTCCAATTCCTACTTATATTAGGACTCTCTAAGACCTAACCTAGCTAAGACAAAGACCTATGTAAAATATCACAAGGGAAATCAAAGAAGTTCCCAGCAAGTGTCCAACTAGCCTTAGCTATCCCATTCTCAAAAGAGAGAAAGGAGAAGAACAGAGAATGGAGAAATTCTATGAGATGTAACTAGTCCTTCTATCATAATTTCTTCCTCGAGTTCTGACAACCGAAGCTCTACATCAAGCTCTGCCCAACAAATGTAAGAAGCCTCCAAAGCTTGCAGCCTGCTGTCCTAACCTTAGAAGAAGGTTCCAACAATAAGAGAGAAGGAGAAACCGGTAGTGATCCGTAATATGCTAAGAGCAGCCTAGTGTTATCTAAGGATAATATGTATCCTACATGTTTATTAATCTCTTTATAAACTTTTCGTTCACTACTTTTAACCTTGTAGTTAGTAATTTGGCTTTGCAAACAATAGAGGTTGTTTTCTTCTAGTTTTACACTTATTTCTTAGTTGTAGTTCTCACTTCTATCAAAACATTTATCCTAACAATGGTATTAAATTAATTGATTATCAAACCCAAACCTCATATAGATCAAGTGGTATTAGAGCAACAATCTTGTAGATAGTGATCACGAGGTAAAAATACAAAAACTCTATAGAAGAGCTACAAGAGTTGAAGTTTGAGTCATGAAAATTCGAAGGAAGAAACACTAACGGAATGATGACCAACAACCCAACAACTTTGGCTGATCTTATGATCGAGATACTAATATTAACCTACTAGATGAAGATTGTGATGAGATGGATGTAAGCCCAAACCAATTCCATAATCAAGGATAACTAAGCAAAGAACATAACAAAGGAGAGAGATGTCTTTATCCAAGATGCATAGTCGTGAAGAAGACACTGCTAAACAGACCATTACAGTAAGGACTCGATCCTTTCATATCGAGGCTTGCATTGATATATCCTCATACGATTGCTCTATCAATACTGAGGTATTAGACTCATGGATAGATCACTTAAAACTTACTTTGATTTATATTTCTATAGTAGCAAGGATAGGGTGATACTAGTGCAACTCAAGTTGACTGAATATACACTTATATGGTGGAAAGCCTATCTTCAAACTAATAATGATGTGTCATGAACATGATTCAAAACATTCATACAAGAGGAGTTCTACTCTTTTGGGTATCTCGAAGAAAGATAAAGGAAATGATACAACATATGTCAAGGAAGGGATTCGTCAATGCAAAAATGCACCATGTAGTTCAATCAACAAGTTAGCATTTGGAATCTCCCTTAATAACTTGATGATAATGAAATATATCATTAGCATCCATGCCTAGATCAACATAGAACTGAGCCTCTTCAAAACTTAAAACATCACAATAGCAAGCATGATGAAAGTGATAATTGAAAGAAGAATCAAACCCACACTAAGAAGAACACGGAGAAGGCCAAAAGGATGCACCCGAAAGTCAAGAAGAATTTGGGAAGTGGTAAAACCTCATAGTCTTCCAAAAGAAATGATTTATTTTGTATTCACTATAAAATTACTGGCCATACATAGGAGAATCAGAATCTATATAGAAAAAGAGGTAACACTAGTATATGAGGTTTTACCAAAAGAGCAATCAGAATCTATGTATGGCAACCGTGATCATAGGAGATGATTAAATAGAACTAGCACTAGTTTCACTCTCTCCTTTGTTGTGGGGTGTTGGTGGGTTCATAGGGGGAGTGGGGTGGGGGTGTTTGAATTAATGTAAATGTAAAAAATACTCAGTTTAAAAAATATACTTAAGATAAAAATTAAAACAAAAAGCATCTTTCGTAAAGATTAACTTACAGAGCCATTAAATTTAAGACCGAATGAAGAATATCAATTTAGCTATAGAATACTAAAATAAGAAGCAAGTAAAGAAGGCTCACAAATTTATAGTGATTCGATCACTAACTTGACCTACATCCATTTCTCGAGTCCTTTAAATATCCACTAATGATCTTCTTCCATATATGAAGATCATGTTGGGAAACCTCAATGGGTACATCACATGCGTAGTGGAAATCAAAATAAAAATCGATTTTCTATACAAATCAAATCGTCATATAAAAGATTGGGGTCATGAGAAAAATCATAAAAATTAAAAAAATCATGATGTATGAGAGATTGATTTTACCTAGGGAGATCATATATCCCTGTATTCCAGATCCGGATGGAGAAGATGAAGGAGGTCAAGCGTCCTCTCTAGCAGTATCCACACGATGGATCTCTACAGTGAAACTCCTCCGATCTGATCTCACAATTCTTGCTCAGATGGAGGGAAGAGAATATGAGGTGGTGGCTAAAGCTATAGCCTATCAACCATGAGTCTCCCTCCTATTTATAGAGAGCCGCCAAAAACCCTAGGGCTCCTGCCTTAGTGAGTATTTGATCTCCATCCAATTACCCACTAACCTTATGTTATTAGATCTCTATCCAATAATCTCCTTAGGCCTTTAACTGAGCCTTAATCAAAGAGTCCATCAGCTTAGGGTCTCATATAATGAGAAAAAAGGTTAATTTGATCTCTATCCAATCCTCTATTCACTGAAGCATCCACCATATGTATATGACCCTCTAGGTCCGATAACGAGCTGGTCGTGAGTCACTCCCATCATATCTCCTTCTGATATAATGAATTATTATCCTTATGATAATTCACTCGACTCATCGACTATGGACATACTAGGCCACTACGCCATAGTCCCTAGATGGTACAAGGGGGGATCAAATCCATCGGACGTGTCTATCCACAGTTATTGTATATCTATAATCCCTCATCCAACTAATATCTCAGAGACCATATATTGAATATAGTACTGTAAGATCACATACGGAATTCGTCATAGTCTTGCTCTAATCAAATTCTCTTGGAGAACTCTTTCTCTCTCAATCTGAATGACTCTAGCTAGGGATTTGTCTGAGCAAGCACATATGAGATATTTCTCTCATGATATTGAGAGTGGATGATCCTCTATTGATACTCAATTGCCTTCATAAGGTTGGCTACCAATCCCGATAACC
This sequence comes from Ensete glaucum, assembly GCA_021527575.1. NCBI lineage: Eukaryota > Viridiplantae > Streptophyta > Magnoliopsida > Zingiberales > Musaceae > Ensete > Ensete glaucum. Next base: position 16,014,364 of record CM038555.1, on the reverse strand, counting down.
AGTTGTACCAGATCTGGAACTCTCCAAACCTGTAAGTCTAGTATCAAAGAAATGAGTACTCATACAAGGCATTCTTAATGTCTTAAGTCTAAGGACCAGATACATAACTGAGACTGTAGTAATCGCTATCTGACATTAGGTATCATTAACCATACAACATTCCAAAAGCGGATCAATTAGTGAACTCATTCTCCAATGAGCACCTGTACTATATCCTTAGTGTCTTCACATAAGTGGCTATGAGACCAGCCACCTCCATCATATGGATGGGTATATAGTACACCGATCTGTCCAGTTATCTCAACGTCCCTCTTGAGTAATCTATGATCGAGATTATTTAGAATCTTTGTTTAAAGGTGAATCGATCTTATTATCGTGATCTCATCACGATTCGATTCTCATTACACAGAACTAAGGACATCACAATATATATGTAATAAATAATTTTAGTGTGAGAATATACCAATATTAATCATAAGCAAAAAAGATCACACAGCGTGTCACACGTGCCATCACTCATATGATTGGCTTGCAGGGCACCTGTAACCAGCAGATCAAAACTCTTTACACCTTTCTCCTTTTCCCAAACTCTAAGAAAACTTTTATACTCTCCTTTTCATAGGTCTAGGAGAGAAACCTTTATAATCTTTCATTCTTCCCTTAATCTTACTTTACACTTGAAGCACACAATTGAAGTTATTAATAAATTCTAATAGTATTTTCCTAATATTTTCACCTCTTTTTCTTTCACTTTTTTTCTCTCCAATGCAAGAATACTTGGGGTATTTATAGACCTCAATTGGCTACAAAAAATCGAGCATTCAACCTTTTCTAAAAGAATCATGTATAGGTGGTACTATCGCCAGCACCGATGGCACTACCACCGAGAATCCTAGAAACTATACTTTTTATATAATTTTGTACCCGACTTATATCTCCTATTGACCCCTTTCCGGGTTAACGAAATGAGCTCGACTTGAGCTCAAATTCTAACCCAAAGTGGACTTGGTTACCTCTCATTAAGTTAGTTGGATTTCTCCAAATCTAACTCAATTAGGACTCAAAATATACGATGCTAATTATGACATATTAATACATAATTATAATTATTTTTGTTGTCCAACACGTCAATCAATTTTCCCGGCATTCTCCGACGAACTCCCGACTAATCTCTCGATTATCTTCCGATGAACTCCCAGTGTCCTCCCAGCGAGCTCCCAATCACCTTTGGCAAACTCATGGGGAACTCTCGGTGAGCTCCCATTGCATTGTCCGAACCTCGGCCTGATGCTCGAACTTAACTTTGACCCAACATCAGATTGTATTGCCTTTTTACTAATTTTATACCACTTTTTCTAACACACAAATTAGATCATAAGACTCATCAATTGATTTTATTATCAAAATATGAGATTCAACTATCTCTCCCCTTTTGATGATGACAATCAATTGATGACATGAGTTAACTTTAACTCCCCCTATGTATATGTCATAGGATAAACAAAACGAGCTTGAATTCAAAAGAACCCATCACTTTTGAATTTAAGTATAGTATATTGATAATATTAAAATTTTCACAATCTAACCATTCATGATACCATACATGATAAAAGTTTCAAAGCATTCACCTTCTTGGTATTACATGATAAATAATTTCAACCAAAAATATATTTTACATGATAAACATGTAATCAATCATGATACAAAATTCATCTTCTTGGTATCATATAAAAATTTTAAAGTTTTTAAAGATCTCAAAACATTTCTTATGCCATCAATTATGTCATTCTTTTCTCATTGTCATCAACAAAAATGAGAAATGCTCAACTTATATTTGAACATTCTTAGACATTTATCACAATATTTAGTATAAAAAGAAAGAAATATAGTATATTTTTTCCCTTGGTAAATTAAGAAGAAGAATAAGAATAGAGTTTAATTCATTTCTCAGGAGGGGGAAGGAGGTGAAGATGAAAATGAATCGAAATAATTTTTAAGAGAAGATGAAAATGAATCTCATCATAAAAAGAAATTTGAATCATATTTTCTCTTTTATAAATATCAATTTCGAAAGAAAAGAATCATTTCGAAAGAGAACTCAAAAAGTCGAGAAATATGAGAGGAATATAAGAGTTACTCATTGTATTTTAAAAGATCATCTCATGTAAATATCAAGAAAAAGCTCAAAAAATCTGAAAGTAAGATAACCAAAAATCATGCATTTGGACTTAATAAGAAGTTCAATTTGCAAAAGTTAAGAAAATTAGAAAAATATAATAGTAAATCAAGCTCAATTTATAAATCATACATTTCTCACTCATTTACAAAATTTTAAATTTTAAATTTTCTTATAAGCAAATTGTTTCTTGTTTAATGACTCTATTGCAAGATAGTAATTTTATCATATCTAATTCTTTTTTATTTATCATATCTAATTTAATTGTTCCTCATTCAATGTTGGAAGATTTATCATATCCAATTTTCTTTGTTATTGTAAGATAGTAATTTTATCTCCCCCTTAGTCATTGTCAAAGAGAAGGGAAGAATACAAAGGTATAAAATCTTTTCTTTTATGTTAATTTTTAAATCACGATAAATTAAAAAATATCAATATGCTGATAAGGTATACCATTTATGAATATAAGAAACAAATAAATTATGTCATAAAGGATATCAGTATCAAATCATGAATACCAAAAGACATGATTTAATTTGACAAATTTACTTTTATATCAAAAAAATCTTATGAGATCAAATGAAAAGTAACTTGATTTCATATATATAATTTTTTTTAATAAAATAAAAGAATCCTAATTAATGATCTTGATTTATATAAAGATCTCAAATTATGATTTTCAAGATGTTAAGATCATGATAAAAACTTTTTTATGGTAAGTTGCATAGGAGAAAAGATAAAAATTCTTAATTCATGTGTAGAAAATTTGAAGTTATCAAGATCATAGTTCTTAATGAAAATATCAATTATAAGATCATAAGTTTCCTCTATGGTAAAAAGAAAATTATAGGAGTAAAAAGTTGATTCCCATAAAAGATATCTCAAGTCAAAAAAAATTATGGGAAAGTTTATGATTTGGTTGGGAAAAAATCTAATTCAAATTTCAATCATCAAAATAATTTATGTAGTCCAAAAGATTAACAAGAATGATCTCACTTTATTTTTTATTGAATACTTAATTGCAAAATCATCAAAAAAGATTCATAAAAAGAATAAAAAATAAAAATGAACTTAAAAAGGACATAACTTCTTGCTATGAACGCAAGATGCTAGGATACTACAAAGATCAAGAAGTGAAGAATCTCATGCTTATGGCTATCAATATTGAGGTAAGCAACTCACCTAAATCATCCTTTAATTTTAATGAGTTATTAAATATCTTTCATGAATTATTTGATGAGTATAAAAAATTAGCAAAACTTATAAATCACTCAAAAAGGATTATGCATTACTCTAGTAAACTTAAAACTTTAAATGATACATCAATACCATGTACTTCTTGCTCGAGTGTGAAATGCTGAATGAAATTATAAAGAAAAATATCATATTAAAACAAACCTTAGAAAAGTTTAAGATATGCAACAAATCTCTAAACATGATCCTCGTTAATAAGGGTCATGTTCATAAAGAATGTATTGGCTTTATAAGTAATACTCATCAAAAACTAACTATTTTTGTTAGAAGACCCACAATGCATTCTTCACCTAAAAGCAAATGTTATTTTTGTTATAGATATGGACACTTTGCCTATAGATGCTTATTTAGAAAGTATAGTCCACATATATTGATATGGGTTCCTAAAGGAACTATAAACAATCAAATGAATTTAGTTAAATTAGGTAGAGCTTTTTATGAGGGACCCAAAGTCAAAATCGTTACCCAAATCAAAACCTCAAAAATTGTAGATTTATCTCCGAATAAAGGCTAGAAGCAAAAACTGGTAACTTGCTAGTGGATGCTCAAGGCACATGACTTGATATCTAAAATACTTTTTAAGCTCACTAGTTAAATAATAATAATAATAATTATTATTATTATTAAAATTTAAATTATTATCAATAATATTTTGATAGTTCATGATTGCTTTTCGATGATGCATGGCTTATGCATAACTAGAGCATAGTAGTACAAAAATGAACTAAAGTAAAAAACCTTAGTTATTGTCAAAAATTATCTACGTTAATTTTTTTAGAAAAGAGATTTTGATGATGTGATATTGGTTGAATTAAATGTAAATGCTAATGTTGAATGATTGACTTGAAATATAATTTAATGTTGTGTGATTGAATATTAAATTATTCTTGAATTAGGGCTTTAAATAAAGTAAAAAAATAATACTTTGAAATGAGCATGGTAACTTATATCACTAAGTCTAAAGGGTTAGACTCACTTAAGAAAGAAAACTTATTGGAATTAAATTAAATCAAAACTTTTGTTTGAAAATATTTTATTATAATAATCTTGATGATTTTTTTAAAACTCGATTTTTAATTTTAAATGACAATGCTCAAATTTGGCATAAAATATTTTTGTATAAAACAAATCACATAAATTGAAACAAAAAGAAAATTCTTCTTGAAAATACCACTGTACTATCAAGCTTTCGAATATAGATAAATTAATATTATTATTGTTGAATCTCTTAAACTACAAAGATGATGTTGATGATTGAAATTTGAATGAGATTTGTTTCACAACCAAATCATGAATTTTCCCATGAACTTTTTAAGGTATCTTTTATGTGAATTAATTTTTACTTCTATAATTTTTTTAATACAGAGGAGATTTATAATCTTATAACTTGAGATTTTCATTATGAACCATAATCTTGATCTTTTATTTGTTCTCCTATGTCCCTTTTTGTAATTTACTATGGAGAAGTTTTTTTTATTATAATCATAGTCTTGATATCTCAATGTTGATAACTTAATTATTTTTTCATAAATCAAGATCCTTCTTATTAATTGATCTCCTAATGTTTTCATTTTTTGGCATCTAAGAGGACATTTGTCAAAATTAAATCATGTCTTTTGGTATTCATGAATTGATATTAATGTCTTTCATGACATGATTTATTTATTACTTTTTTATATTCATGAATGATATATCTTATCATCAAATTAATATTTCTTAAATTTGTGATGGGTTGAAAATTGAATGAGATTTTTTCATAAAATTTAATTTGACTTCTTCACTTGACTTATCTTTTATGGAAATCATTTTTTACCTCTATGATTTCGTCTTTTTAATAAAAAGAAGATTTATGATTTTAACAACTATAATTTAAGATTTTTAATCAAGATCATTCTTTCATTTATTAAGAATAATTATCTAAATGAATTATATATCTTAAGATTTATCTTGAATCAATCAATATTATTTACTCTACTAAGACTCATTTTTGTTATTTATAAAAAAAGGAGGAGATTTATTAAAATAAATCATGTTTTCTAGTACTTGTAAATTGATCTTTTATATTATATCCTTAATGACATAATTTTTATTATATAACTCCTTTATATATTTTTGACAATGACCAAGGGGGAGAATAAATTGCTATCTTAACAACAAAGCCTTTAAATGAAGAACAATTTGATTTTATAAGAAAAGAATTAGATATGATAAATTATCCAACATTTAATTAGGAACAATTAAATTTGACATGATAAACAAAGAAAATAATTAGATATGATAATATTATTATATTACAATAGAATCATTAAATAAGAAATAATTTGCTTTGAAGAAAATTAGGAATTTTAAAATTTTCAAATGAATGAGAAATGCATGATTTACAAATTGAGCTTGATTTGCTATCATATTTTTCTAGATTTCTTAATTTTTGTAAATTGAGCTTCTTATTAAGTCCAAATGCATGATTTTTATCTTATTATTTTTTAGATTTCTTGAGCTTCTTCTTAATAATTTACATAAGATTTCTCAGCTAAATTGATATTTATAAAAGAGAAAATGTGATTCAAATTTTTTTTTGTGATAAGATTCATTTTTATCCTCTCTCTCTCAAAAATTATTTTGATTCATGGATATCCTTGATGAAAAGTTTTCAAATATATCTCTCATCACTAAGTCTAGGAACAAGCGTCCAAATCTTATTTCTTTCATATTGATTTAATTCTTGTTGACACTCAATCTTTTAGCACATGGAATCCTCTGATTCTCCACCTTGGATTCTTCCGGAGTCCTGTGAAAATGAAAAAATCTTTGAGCACATAGAATCCTACCAATCGGGTTTTCATCTTCCCATCTGAGAAACTCTACTATCATGCTTATGTATCCTGTGTGCTGCCCATCATCATACTTTTCATATTGACTCCCTTTGAAACTTTTACCATGTTGAGTTTTGTTAGGATGCTTTGATCGGCTTCTTCTAATTTTGCGGAGGAGCTTTTGAAATCTGTCTTTCATGCGAGCCTCGAAGGCTTTAAACCTTACGTCAAGTGTATTATCTGTAGTCATCGTATAGGATTATAGATCAGTGATGTTCAGTTTTTTTTTCTATTATCAAGTTAGGGGCATGAGTTTGCGTCGTAGGGGACGGGCAATGATTGTTGTAGAGGGACATGGCACGACTAGAAATGGCTGCGACAGCAAGCAGATAAGGTAGCAATTTAAGAAGAGGTAGTGGTGGTGTTCCTTCTTCTTGGAGATGTTGACAACAAGCAAGGGTAGCGGTGGCAGTAAGGTGAAGCAGTGGCAGCAAGGAGTTGCAACGGCAGGGGCGCGTTTGAAAGCAGCTGTAGTAGTGAGGGCAGGAGCGGCAAGGGAGGAGGCAGTGGTGTCGTATGGAGCGGAGGGGAGGAACATAGGTGGCCTTGGTGGCAAAGGAGGTGGTGACCGAGGAGGAGGTTGCGACGGCTGCAATGGCAGAGGACACAAGGTGCGGGCGCTACAGAGGTGGGTGGCTGTGGCTACGAGGGAAGATGGCAGTGGCTATTCGGCTATGATGAAGAAGAGGAGATCAAGGCTGTGGTAGAGGAGGGCTTAGCTACGATAGAAGCGGTTGGGAATAGAAGAAGGGGGCAGCAAGGTCCGGTGAGGGCTGCGATAGAGGGAAGAAAAGGCAGAGGAGACAAAGGAGGAGGATAGCGGCAGCGTCAATGAGGGCTCTGGCTACGATTAAGGAGGAAGAAGAGGGCTGGCCGACGGTAGGAGCAGGTGCATTAGAGGAGGGCTTGGCCGTGGCATCAGGCTATAGGGAGTCGTAGGAGAAAGCAGCGGGTGGCCGTGGTGAGGATGCGACTGGAAGCGAGGGGAGAAGGCAGCGGCCATGGTCGACTAGGGCTACGATTGTGGCTGTAATCTTTTTGGAGGAGGAAACAAGGGCAGCGATCACCACGACAAATGGTAGAGGCTAGGAGCATAAGGTAAATGAAGCAGGGGAGCGACAACACAACTTGGTGCAGCAATGAGAAAAGGAAGGGAGATGGCAGGGATGGCTGACAGCGATGGCAAGGAGGAGAGGAACAGAGGTGGCCGATGGAGGAAGAGGCAGCCGAGGGAGAGGAGGCGTAGGAGGAGGATGGCGGCAGCGTGGCTGTAGGCAGCAACGTCGATGACCCATGACGATGGAACATTGCTAGCAAAGGAAGAAAGGGGTTGTAGTGAGGGTATAGTGATCAGTGGCTAGGAGGCAACAATGATACGCTGATGTGCATGGCCATTGGGATGAAGGCAATAGCAACAGCTGCTACGGCAAGGAGAAAGGGAAGAGCAATGTGTCTTCTCTTTCTCTTTCTTTTTTTTATGGCTATTGTAGTAAGATATTGCTACGATGATGATAATGGTGAGATTACAGGGCAAAACGGAGATGAAAAGAGATAGTGAGGATGATGACACTAGTAATAAATGGTAGCAACAAAAAGTGTCAAGGAACGTGGCTCTGATATCAATTGATAAAACCCTAGGGTTTTATCTTAAAGGAAGAAGGTGGAAAGGGGGATAATCGATCTCTTCGAGGGGATCAGGCCTCTTAGATCGCTTCGAGAGATCTGCCTCCTAGGGTTTTGCTTGTGGTTAAAACTAATACTTCTTCATTGATTTATTTTTATAAAAGAGTTTACAGCCTTATTTATAGAACCCAGCCAAGAGTCTCACTAATCTTTAACTCTTAACTAATTGGATAAACTCCTAACTGAAAATAATAATTGACTTCATCTCAACCGAAGATAGAAACCAACTCTAACCACTTATAACTAACTCAATAAAGTTCACCTAACCCATAACTGACTCTAACTAACATGACTCAATCTAAATAGATGGACCCAACTTAGCTAGGGTCTTATCAGACCCACCCTCTTCAAATTAGTCTTGTCCTCAAGGTTGAGCAACATCGAACTTTGGGGGTACTTCGGTCCAAGATATTTGTTATGCATCACAATCTTTTGATCAATTAAATATGGTCTCCACTTTGTGTAAGCATAGGTCAGCCTTCTAGTGCAGCTGTCATTGAAGTCTTGTGAGGAAGCCTCTCTATTCGATGGTTACTAACAGTTGTGATCTTACTTCCACGTCTTCCTTTGAGGATCATATGCTTTCCATTAATAAAAAACTTTATAATTAGTTTAAAAAGATTTTAGGTTACATCACCTAGGATTGACAGTCATTCAATTTCAAGCACTATTTCGATGTCCTCCAAGGGTATTAGAAAGAAATCCACCCATAGTTCTTGGTCCTATACCATCAATTTAATTTTTTAAGCACTTACTATTACAAGTTAGAATTTCACCATCAGCAACCTTGACTTCAAATGTGTCACAGTCTTCTATTTGATAGGCCAATTGGTCAGCAAGTCTTCTGTCCAACTAGTATCGATTTAAACAGTAACAGGCTGTTGTTTCAAAATTCCCTCAATTTTCATGGTTTGCAGATTAGAGTAGCCTACTATTGTATGTATGGTATGTACGAAAGGTCCAATAGCATTGTTGAAATCCATACCTTCTTAATCAGAGTCCATATCATCATTCTCTAGTTTCTCTTTAATTGGTTATATCATCAGAAGATGGCCCTGTTTGCATCGATACCCTCTAATCCATTTGTCATTACAATGCCAGCACAACTCTTTTGTTGATCTTTCCTGAAGCTCTTCTCTAGTAAATCTTCGAGGGTTTGGAGTGGAGGGAGATGGGGCTGTCGGCTTACTTATTAGTAGTTGATTTATACTTTTATTTCTACGATTATCCCTGTTGAGCTTTTCTTCACGTATACGAGTGATTAATATAGTAGCCATCACGGTACGAGATTATCGAGCATTAACTTCACACCGAATCTATGGATTGAGCCCTCAATAAATGTTCCCAACAGTTATTTTTTGGACCAGTCTTGGGTTTAGTTTGAGAGACGCTCAAATCTACTCTGGTACTCTTGTACGGTAGAGGTTTGATAGATTTTAGCGAGTTGTTCATCAATATTTTCGTACTCCGATGGTCTGAAGCAAATCAAAAGCCCGATTTTGAATTACTCCCATGAGGGTTCTCTATGAGTATGCTTGTACCAATCATACCATTGGATCACGTCTCTTTCAAGTTGAATGGAGGTGATCTCCACCTTGGATTCTTTCGGAGTCCTATGAAAATGAAAAAATCTTGTAGCATATGGAATCCAGCCAATCGGGTTTCCATCTTACCATCTGAGAAACTCCACTCTCATGCATGTATATCTTATGTCCTGCCTTTGATCATACTTTTTAGATTTACTCTCTTTGGAACTTTCACCATGTTAAGTTTTGTTGGGACTCTTTGATCGACTTCTTCTAATTTCACGGAGGAGCTCTTAAAATCTGTCTTTCATGTAAGTCTTGAAAGCTTTAAACCTTGCATCAAGTGCATCATCTGCAGTCATCGTGTAGGATTGTAGATTAGTGATGTTTAGTTCTTTTTTCTACTATTGAGTCAAGGGTATGTGTTTGTGTCATAGGGGAGGGGTGATGGTTGCTGCAAAGGGAGATGGCATGACTAAAAGTGGCTGTGACAGCAAGCATATAAGGCAGCAATTGAAGAAGAGGTAGTGGCGGTGTTTCTTCTTGCTAGAGATGCTGACAACAAGGAGGGGCAGCAGTGGGAGCAAGGTGAAGTGGTGGTAGTAAGGAGGTGCAACGGCAAGGGTGCATTTGAAAGCGACTGTGATAGCAAGGACAACAGTGGCAAGGGAGGAGGTAGTGGTGTCATAAGGAGTAGAGGGGAGGAACAGAGGTGGCAGAGGAGGGCGCGGTCGAGGAGGGCATGGCCAAGAAGGAGGTTGCGGTGGCTACAACGGTAGAGGAAGCAAGGTGCGGGCGCTGCAGAGGGGGGTGACTGTGGCTACGAAGGAAGATGGTAGTGGCTGTCCGACAGTGATGAAGAAGAGGAGATCAAGGCTGCTGCAGAGGAGGGCTTGGCTACGGTAGAAGCGATTGGGAAGAGAAGAAGGGGGCAGTGGGGTCCGACGAGGGCTGCGACAGAGGCGGTTATGGTAGAGGGAAGAAAAGGTAGAGAAGGCAAAGGAGGAGGATAGTGACAACATCAGTGAGGGCTTTAGCTGTAATTGAGGAGGAAGAAAGGGGCTAGCCAGTGGTAGGAGCAGGTGCCTTAGAGGAGGGCTTGGCCATGGCGGCAAGCCATGGGGAGGAGGCGTAGTAGGAAGCAAATGGTGGCCATGGTGAGGATGCGACTAGAAGCAATGGGAGAAGGCAGCGGCTGTGGCCGACGAGGGAAGCGATCATCGCGATAGGTGGCAGAGACTGGGAGCAGAAGGCAAGTGCAGTAGGGGAGCAACAGCGTGACTTAGTGCGGGTAGCAAGAGAAGAAAGGGAGATGACAGAGATGGTCGATGGCGATGGCAGGGAGGAGAGGAACAGAGTTGGCTAGAGAAGGAAGAGGCGACCGAGGGAGAGGAGGTGTAGGAGGAGGACAGTGATAGCATGGCTAAGGCGACAGCATCGATGACCCACGATCATGGAATGCTGCTGGCAGAGGAAGAAAGCGGTTGTGACGAGGGTCTAGCGATCACTAGCTAGGAGGCAGCAATACTACGCTGTTGTGCATGGCTGTAGGGATGAAGGCAACAGCAATGGTTACTATGGTAGGGGAGAAAGGGAAGAGTAGCGTGCTCTTCTTCTTCTTCTCTCTCTCTCTCTCTCTCTCTCTTTTTATGGTTGCTACAGTAAGATATTGTTGTGATGACAATGATTGTGAGATTATAGGGCAAAACAGAGATGAGAAGAGATGGTGAGGATGATGACGCTAGTAATAAACTATAGTAGCGAAAAATGCCGAGGAACACAGCTCTGATACCAATTGATAGAACCCTAGGGTTCTATCGTGAATGAAGAAGATATAAGGGGGGATAATTGATCTCCTAGATCACTTCAAGGGGATCTGCCTCCTAGGATTTTGCCTGTGGCTAAAACTAATACTTGTTCATTAATCGATTTCCATAAACGAGTTTAGTCTTATTTATAAGGCTCTACCAAGAGTCTCACTAATCTTTGACTCTTAACTAACTTGATAAACTCCTAACTTAAAATAATAATTGACTTCATCTCAACTAAAGATAAAAACCAACTCTAACCACTTATAACTGACTTGATAAGGTTCACCCGACCCATAACTGACTCTGACTAACATGACTCAACCTGAATAGATAGACCCGACTTAGTTAGGGTCTTATTAGATTCACCAAAGAAAAATGGAAAAATAGGTTATTACAATAAACTTTAGAAAAATTTAAAATTTGTAACAAATTGAATCTTATGATTAAAGATGCTCCTTTACTAAATGATTTGAAACATAACTCATTAAGCATTAATCAATTATATGACAAAGGATATAATATTAAGTTTGATTCTAATGACATATCACATAAGGATAAATCTATAATTATATTGATCTTGATGATTTTCATTAGGAAACTTATTTTTCGATTTTTAATGGTGATGCAAGGCTTTGGCATAAGAGATTAAGACATACAAGTATGAAATTAATCTCAAAATTGAAAAAAAAAAGAAGTTTAGTTATTTTTTATCCATACCTTTTTTATGAATTTTTTGAAAGTAAGAAAAATGATTTTAATGATAAATTTTGAATTTAACTAGATTTTTAAAAAGAATTATGATTTTTAATTGACTTCTTGATATTCCTGACTTACGATCTATCTCGTATGAATCATGAAGTTTTACTAATTATTCTCCTATGACACATTTTTCTCTATTTATCAAGTATGAGATTTATTAAAACAAATCATGATCTTGATTTCTCGATATTTAACTTGAGATTTATTTTATATGAATTAAGATCTATTTTATCCTTAATTCTTTTTGCTATTTACTAAAAAAAAGATTTATCCAACAAATCATGATGTTGACTTCTCAATATTTAACTTGAAATTTATTTTATATGAATCAAGATCAATTTTCTCTTATAATTTTTTTTGCTATTTACTAAAGAGGAGATTTATCTAATGAATTATGATCTTGACTTCTCGATATTTATAACTTAAGATTTATTTAATATGAATTAAGATCTTTTATTATTTATTCTCATATAATTCTTCTTTTCTTTTACTAAAGAGGAGATTTATCTCATTAATCGTTATCTTGTTTTCAAATACATGAATGATGTGATATTGATGTCATATGACTTCTTTGTATTAATATCCTTCATTGGCATATTAATATAGATGAAGAAGTAGCATCATGATGAAATGATATCATTATTTTCCTTTGATAATAATAAAGGAGAAGAGAAAAGTAGTGGCTTACTTTTTCTTTTTCTCTATTGTTTTCATGACAAAGGGGAAAAGTAATGATAATTTTTTGAGATGTAACACTCATATGCATGTTGTATTATGATTTCATCAACTTTGATGTGAAATTATATATCTGATTCTTGAAATAATTACTATAGAAAGTTGCTATGATTTATAGTTAAAGTTGCTATGATGCAGGAAAGATTTTGATCATAAACACGAACAATCATATGACAAATTATTGAAGTAGAAAAACCAGATGTTGGGCCAGTAGAGTATCATGTCGAAGATTGGATGTCGAGCTAGAGGATTGGTCGACGTTCTAAAGGATGGACTTCGTGCCATGAGTTCGGGCATCGGATTGGAAGGATCGGGTATTGTGCCAAAAGATCGAATATTGTGGAAAGTCAATATGTTGATGGATCGGGCGATATGCTAAAGGAAAGGATGATGTGTCGGAGGTTCGGACGAAGTTAATAGGTTTGTGCTTTTTTGAACTTTCTGGTGGTGGTACCACCAGATGATGGTGGTACCACTTAGTCCAATGGTAGTACCATCAAAGCCCAGTATTCTGGACTCTGTTCGACGGTAGTACTATCCAGTACCCCAGAAAATCAAGAATTTAAATTTTTTTACTCCAATTTTGAAGCCACTGAGGATCTATAAACATCCTACCCATTCTCGCTTGCTGAAGCAACAAAAAAAAAGCATGAATAAAGAGTGAAAAAAAAGTCAAAGAGAAAAAAATCCTTAAGAATATAGTGTTGTAAATGCTTGATCCTTGAGTTTAGCCATCCAGAGACAACTTGTGCCCTACATACCTATTAATCTCTACACACACTTTTAGTTTTATGCTTGTTTCTAGAAATAGTTCTCTCATTGCCAAAACTTTTATCGAAAAGTTGATATAATTATTGAACCTGAATTTCATATGGATTAGTAATTGCGTTGCTCAACTTTCCTTTTTGATTTATAATTTCCTAGTATCATGACTAATAATTAACATATCTGCCACATATAGTAAAAGAATATTAAAATTACAATCATAAAGGAATCAAACCTTTATACCATCGTCTTGATACTTAACACCATGCAAACTCTTTTTTAATTTGCAAACTATATTTTCTTTTAATTATGAACCCCTGAGGTCGATCTATATATATATTTCTCCAAATCAATAAGAATTAAAATAGTTTTCATATCAAACTGTTCAATCTCTAAATTTAAATTAGCAGGCAACCCAATGAACAATTTAGATGGAAGACATATTAACTACATGTGAAAAAAAAATTCCAAAATCAATACATTTCTTCTAACCAACTCCTTTCACAATTAACCTTGTCTTGTTTCTAAGTTGTGATATTCTTTTTCAATCTGAACATTCATTTGTTATTTAAGACTCTTTTTACTATCATATAATTTAATTAAGTCAAATACATCATCTAATGTAAGTATTTCATCTCTTCCGAAATATCACCTAACTACCTATCTTCTACTCATGTAACATAATCTTGTGGAGTAAATAACATATACCTATGAGGAGAATACATTTAAGAAGGTCAATGCTCTTTGGTGGATCATCTCAATTGAGGTTAAGTTTGTGATTCTTGACAATCTTTCTCAACATATTTATCGATATCACTAGAAATTAACTAATTTCTCAATTCCTACTTCAAGCCCTCCCATGTTGCCACTCGACATCAAATTTATTGGATCTCTTTCTAATGTATTTGCTACTACAGTTTTACATCCTAATTTAGATACATGGTTGCTATTGAAGCTTTAGTTTTTTTATAATCGACCTTCATAGCTTAGAATTACTATTCCATATCGAACAAAAAATTCTCAAGCTTCTTCTCATCCTTGTCACCCTAGTATCAATATGGCTCAGGTGCCTTCAAGTTTATGGCAGAGTAACACGAGTGTTGCTCCCTCCCACATTAAGAGCTCTTATAAGCAATGCAGTCCGAGATGTGAATTTTACCATGACTTTATGTATGTGTTGTTTTGAGTCATTGGTGTCTTCCATCAATCGATGTACTCGGGATTTGATCTTGTCGATCCAAGACTCTATCTCCTCTTGCAATTTCTTGGGATAGAGTTTCTATAGACTTGCTTCAAGAACAATAAGGTAGGTTTTTCGTAGTTATAAGACTCTCCTTATATCTTCTTTTCCTAGTTGACGCTTCAGATTGTGCTTCCTCTACTCATGAGTTCACCCATTATTTTTGTTGTTGCACTCATCTTGAGCGGCTCTAATAGCTTGAGAGTGAGTTTGCACTTGCAACTCACATGTAGTTTCTAGGGGCAATGATCCAAAATGTCATGTCTTGCTCAATTCATCATGGTGGTTTGTCATAACGAGATTATAAACTTTTATTAAAATTGGTTGCTACTTTGATACTATAATATTACTAACTTAGTTAGAATTACATAAGTCATAAGGCATATTTGTGTTATTCATCGACAAATGATCAATTTAGTTGCAACCTCACCTAGGTATTAAAGGACTTATAAAAGAGAAAATTGATTCGTTTTGAAAGCAAGCAGCCGACAAGTCTCAATATCTCATGAAGAGGGTAGTATTATAAGCAATTAAGCAAACAATTGGTATGCATGAGAAAAAAGAGATGGTGGAGAAAATAAGGACTTTCGACGGTAAATAAATGATCGCAATCCGCAAACGACCACTCACCAAGTGTCGGGTGCGTTGGTAAGTTCTCGTAAGCTTACGATGCAAGCTTGTGAATCCAATCAATGCCTAACACTATCCTAAATTATCCAACCCTATGCCACCTGAGTGATTTTGGGGTACTGAGATGACTAATATTTTGCTCTACATTGCAATTTATAAAAAACAGATCATGACATATGAAAATTGAA
Source organism: Ensete glaucum (assembly GCA_021527575.1). Classification (NCBI taxonomy): domain Eukaryota; kingdom Viridiplantae; phylum Streptophyta; class Magnoliopsida; order Zingiberales; family Musaceae; genus Ensete; species Ensete glaucum. The sequence goes on along the minus strand of CM038555.1, from coordinate 15,998,724 downwards.
CCATTCTAAGATAGTATTACCTATTCTTATGAGTGATCGTTGTATAGTCCTATAAATTATTTTTGCTCACAATCTTTAAATAAGAACACACGAAAGTAAAATAAAATAAGTTATCATACAAATAAACAAAGATGATAAATGATATATTAACGAAGATATTATGTGTACATGAAAATCGTATATGACAATGTGAGATAGAAAGATAATTATCAACTAAAGAATATTTTCTAAGAGATGGCAAAAAGTTAAACTAGATTTTAAAATAATATTATTTTCAATATGTACGGATTAAAGATGATGAGGAGGACATTGTTATAACTAAGAAGGGTAATACTAAAAGGAATATAGAAAGAAGAAAGAAGATGAAAGAGTGCACGTAATAGTATTGAATTGAAGAAAAAATATAAGAGAAATTAATGATTGGCATTTGCCCGTAGAATAAAGAAATCACTAGTGACTAAAGATATCCACATTTTACTAGTTTGATAAATTAGTTTTGTTTATATGTCGACATCATAAACCTCAATCAATCACTTTCGAAGCTTTCCCCATGGCATTTCCGCGGATAGAAAGTGAAAAAGAGGGAAGAAGCATTCGAATCGAGTGACAACTAAATCGTAGGTAGGTAGCATTGGCAGAACCCAGTATCATTCATTTATTAATCATAATTTTGTCAGCCACATCAATAAGGCAACACAAGAACTTGCATATTGTCCGATGCATAAAAAGCATACAGTTGAAGCAAACAGCAAATGAATTATATTAGATTAATACATAATTTACTAGCAAAAAGTTTCAAATCCTTCACGGAAGACATTTCTTGATTATATAAGCAATCTTTATCATGCATACATACGCTCAAAACACAGTTGATAATAATATTATAAGAGAATAGCTCATTGCTTCAAAGTAAAAAAAAAAAAGCACACATATAATATGAGTTTCAGTCTACAAAGACGTTGGAGGTCCCAAAACCATTTCTTCAAGTTCTTAACCCGATATGCTGCCTCTTGTTCACTTTGTCTGCTGCTTTCACTATAATTAGTAAACCAGCTATGCGCTAGGCAAACCAAAGGTTAGATCTTAGGCACTGAAATAAAGTTGAATCATGTAGTGAAGGAGGATGACATGTCTCCCAAAGCAATTGAATTAATAAGTACACAACAGAACTATATCTTCTGGTAATGAATTACACCAGGTAAACAATTAGTGCTACCACATATCATTACTTTCAGAAACAGACATTAACTTAAGAATTAATTCCTTATAGTAGGGACATATTATAGACGCTTACAAAAGAAACAAACGACATATTATAGAGATTTCTTCATTCCGATACCATCCGTATTCTGATGCGAATATAGAAAGATTCATAGGCCTCCACTGTCCAAGGTCTAGGATTTCAGAGTTGGAACAACGTTAGCTCTAATCTAATTCTGTGATGCAAATTCTGCATTTAATAGAACCATGAATAATGCAAAGAGTTGATATTTAGTCATCCACCGCAAATAAAGATACCATGAAAGGGAAAACATATAGAGAGCACCAGAGAGATAGCATCTCCACATATACTTCGACCAACTAATCCTACTACTGCATTAAGCACGTATTAAACTAGGACCTTGGGATGTCAAAATAAGCAATTAACGAGACGTCGAAACACAATTCCTACAGTCCTACCACAGCCATCAAGATTAATTCATGTACAGATCATACCGTTCATATGCACTACTTTAAAAGATCCATCAACTGCGATCAACATATCAGGAACATCCTCCACATGTAATAATAGTTCCTAAAAGCAAGTGTGAACTGAACAGATTTTTCGTCTAAATCTCATAAGCATGCAGACAAAGAAACAGAGGTATGACAAAAACTACCGACAAAAGTTACTATTGTTCCAACATAAACCCATAAACTGCGTCACTTACAAATAATTTACACAGGCCTGGCAACTGTTGATGTTAATAGGAAGAGGGAATAGAGATATGAAACAGAGGAAGAGTAGGACAAGGTTCAATCTTCTATATTTCTCTCAAGAAAAAACTCTTTACAAATTTCAGAAACTCACTTACTCTCATGACCCAACATATGGAGTTTATATAATCCCCAAAGATACATTATATTAATTGTATTCAAGATGAATCATTCTCTTTCAAGAAACCCTTTCAAGAACCAATAACCAATTTGACTTATCCTTCTATAGTCTTTTAATCCATTTTTTCTTCTTGATCTAATAAATCTCTCTCTTGATACAATGAACCTCTTTTGATGAAATGAACCTCTTTATGATACTTGAACAAGTTTAATTCCAACATTTTCCCCCCTTAAACTTGTTCCATCTAGCATGCCAAGTTTCTTTCGAAGTTGTTGAATATATACCTCTTCTTCAAGAACTCCATTAAGAAATGCTGATTTCACATCCATTTGTAAAAACTTCCATTTCATTTGAGCTACTAGAGAGATAAGTAATCTTACTGTCTCCAATCGAGCAACTGGCGCAAATACTTCTTCATAGTCAATTCCATATTATTGTTTATATCCCTTTGCAACTAATCTAGCCTTGTATTTCTCCACCTCTCCTTTTGCATTTCTTTTTGTTTTGAAGATCCATTTAACATCGATAGCTTGGTGGTCTTCTGGAAGTGTAGTAAGCTCCCATGTATTATTTTTGTTAATGGCATGAATCTCTTCATTCATAGCTTGTCGTCATTTTTTATCTCTATAAGCTTCTTCGAAGATTAATGGATCATATCCTGCAAAAAGACAAAATAAAGGAAGTTCATCATTATTAGTATCAATCCTTTGAGTCACATCATATATGTCCTGAATCGGTCTTGTCCTTCTTATAATTGGACTTCTTGAATCATGTGACCTAGCTGATCTAGGTGATGATTCTAGCAAAGTCACTTCAGTGTTTGCTTGTATTATATCATCTTCTTCTGAAGCTACAGCTTTCTTATGCTGCTCATCACTTTTCCAGTTCCAAATCTGTTGTTCATCAAACTCAACATCTCTTGACATCACAACTTTATTTGTGATAGGATTGTAGAGTTTGTAACCACTGGAATTCTCTGTATAACCTAGCAAAATGTATTTTTGGCTTTTATCCTCCAATTTCGTTCTCTTTTCTTCTGGTATCTTGGCAAATGCAACACTTCCAAAAATCCTCAAATGATCAACTCTTGGTTTTTGTAAGCTCCATGCTTCTTCTGGTGTAATATTACCAATTCGCTTTGTCGGAAACCTGTTAAGCAAATAAACTGCACAAGCAACAACATCACCCCAAAATTCTTTCGGAATTTTTCTTTCCTTTAACATGCATCGGACCATATTAAGCATAGTCCTGTTTTTTCTTTCCAAGACACCATTTTGTTGAGGTGTGTATGGCATGGTGAATTGATGTAGAATTCCATTATTTCTACAAAAACTTTTAAATTCATTTGATATATATTCACCACCTCTATCTGTTCTTAAACATTTAATCTTACAACAACTTTGTCTTTCAACCAAATCCTTAAATTCTTTGAATTTGCTTAAAACTTCTTTCTTTTCTTTTAACATGTAAACCCAAGTTTTGCCACTATGATCATCAGTAAATATAAGAAAATACCTACTTCCTCCAAGTGATACTGGATTGATAGGGCCACAAACATCCGAGTGCACCAGATCGAGTCGATGCCATGCTCTTTTTGTTCTTCTTACTTTGAAAGGTTTTCTTTCTTGTTTACCCATGACACATACTTCACATAATTTTGCTGGGTGATCAATTTTTGGCATTCCTGTCACCATATTATGCTTCTCTAGAAGTTTCAAAGCCTCAAAATTTAAGTGAGCATATCTAAGATGCCAAAGTCTAGAAATATCCTTAATATCAGCTTTAAAACAATTTGATTGATAAAAAATACTCAAATGAAGAGGAAACATTCTATTCCTTGCCATTTTCACATGTGATATCAATGTTTTATTCTTATCACGAATTGAGAGAGCCATATCTTTCATCTCAACTTAATAACCTTTTTCAAGTAATTGTCCAATGCTTAAAATATTATTTTTCATATCAGGAACATAATAAATATCTGAAATGCATAATTCCTTACCATTATTAAGTTCAAGGAGAATTTTACCTTTGCCTCTTACTGGTCTTTGAGACAAATCACCAAATGTAATGTTCCCGGAATAACTTGTATCCATTTCTGAAAATAGCTCTTTGTTGCCACACATGTGATTTGAGGCTCCTGTATCTAGATACCATGTCATAGATTGATCATTTTTCAAATTTTCATAACTCATTAGTAAAACCTGATTTTCCTTCTTTTCTTCCTCAACAAAATTTGCTTCATCACTTTGAATGTTAGGATTATAATAACATTCATAAGAGTAATGTCCATACCTTTTGCAAACATAACACTGTATTTCAGACCTTTTAGAGTTTCTGCCACGTCCACGGCCTCGCCACGCCCCCCATAACCTCGGCCTCTTTGGCTAGAATTTTCTAGCCTCTTCATTATATGGAGATTCTTGATTGGTCGATTTCGCCTCCTCTTCCTCTTTGTCCTCGTCCTCTTCCTCTTTGAGAATTTGATTCTCCTTTATTTTCAAGAGCAAACTTAGCTTGTAGTGCTTGCTCCATAGTTTTGTCTTCTCCTCTTTTGTAATTCTTTGTTCATGAACTTGAAGGGAACCCATAAGTTCTTCTAAAGACATTTTTCCAAATCTTTAGATTCTTCAATCAATAGCAATAAAATCAAATTTGGTCTAGAGATCTCAATATTTTTCTATTACTCTCGATCATTTACTTGTTCACCATTTCGTCTCATTTGATGAACAATAGAAATGATTTTGAAGTAATCGAAATAGTTTCATACCTTGTTGTAGTTTTTCAAACTCTCAAAACTTGTAGAGAAGTTTCTTTATCTTATCAACACCACCGAATGCTTTTGAAGTATTTCCCAAGCCTCCTTTGAAGTATTTCTTTGGAGCGATGATCTCGAACATTGTATCATCAAGCCCTTGGTAGATTGTGAACAAAGCTTTTTCTCCTTCTTCCTTCTTTCTTTGAGTTGCTTTCTTCCTTCGCATTCATTGCTCCTTCTTCACCGGAGTTGGTTCAGCGAATCCATCTTCTACAAACTCCCATACATCTTGGGAGCCTAGAAGAACCTTCATTTGGATGCACCATATGTCATAATTTTCTTTTGTTAATCTGGGGATCTGAAGTTGGATGACACTTGAGAAAGAGGTCATAGCTTAACCTATGCTCTGATACCAAATGTTGATGTTGATAGAAAGAGGGAATAAAGATATGAAACAGAGGAAGAGTAGGACAAGGTTCAATCTTCTATATTTCTCTCAAGAAAAAACTCTTTACAAATTTCAGAAACTCACTTACTCTCATGACCCAACATATGGGGTTTATATAGTCCCCAAAGATACATTATATTAATTGTATTCAAGATGAATCATTCTCTTTCAAGAAACCCTTTCAAGAACCAATAACCAATTTGACTTATCCTTCTATAGTCTTTTAATCCATTTTTTCTTCTTGATCTAATAAATCTCTCTCTTGATACAATGAACCTCTTTTGATGAAATGAACCTCTTTATGATACTTGAACAAGTTTAATTCCAACAGCAACATCGACCACGTATTTGACGTTGTTTGGATATTATGACCGAACGATCAAAATACCTTTATTGTGCTTTCCTAGAACAATTTTGCTGTATCTTTACGAAACTAGATGGTAATTAGAACTTGCATCGATCAGACACACAGAAAGGGAAGGAATGCTACATCATTTCAATCTCCAGAGCGAGCAAGCTAGAGATTTACATCAGCGGTATCAAGAAATGATTTTTTTTTCATTCTAATCTCTAAATAAAAACATTCTCGGAATTATATCGATGATAGAGGATTAAAATTTTAAGAGAGAGAGCAAGCGTGTGTGTGTGTGCGCGAGAGAGAGAGAGAAGGCGGTGGAATAGATGGGGATAGGAAACGCGAAACAATTGAGGGGGACATGTTAGAAAGATGGTGATGGAGAGAGAGGCGATATATGGAGACGAAGACATGGGAAGCAAGGATAAAAGAGAGATAGAGAGAGAGAGAAAGCGATGGAATAGATGGGGATAGGAAACGCTGGTATGGGGGGTGTTTGATGGGAATGGGGGGGCCGGGCGGCGGCTGTTTGATGGGAATTGGGCAAGTAACCACGAGAGAGAGAGAGAGAGAGATGATGGGAATGGGGGGTGGGAGAGAGAGCGATGGAATAGATGAAGTAACCACTCCATATGTTCAGAAACCATATGGAACACATGAGAGAGAGAGAGAGAGAGAGAGAGAGAGAGAGAGAGAGAGAGATGATGGGAATGGGGGGTGGGAGAGAGAGCGATGGAATAGATGAAGTAACCACTCCATATGTTCAGAAACCATATGGAATACATGGGAGAGAGAGAGAGAGAGAGAGAGAGATGATGGGAATGGGGGGGTGGGAGAGAGAGCGATGGAATAGATGGGCAGAAACCACTCCGAAAGATAACTTGGAGTTCGGCATAATAATTATCTTCTTCGATCAATTTTCATCTTCTTTACTGTACATGTTACGTAGAAGCAGCAAGTAGGGAGACTTGCAGGTTTCTTAAAAAAATCAAATCCAACCAAATGATACGCACACCTGCTCTACTATTAATTAGTATTCATGTTAACCATATGGTAACTATTAGTCGGTAAGAATAAATAATATAATTAGTATAATTGGCCAATCGAAACTAGGAAAAAAAAAGTAACAAAATAGGCTATGAGACTTATTATGCTAATACAAATTTTAGCATAAAATTTTCTTCAATTCTTTGAGGTAAATGGAGTGGTATCTTTTAATACAAAATAAGATAATGATAGAACTTATCATTATTTATAAAATAATATATATCTAATTATTAACTTATCCCAACATCTCCTCACTTCACCTAAAAATCTATGAATATTCAATGAAGAAAACTTCTTGAAGTCTAAATAGCTTCATCTCCGGAATATTACAAATATAAGGATATTTGTTATGAGATTAGTAATTGATATGAGATATCTCAACTTTTTTTTTCTCGATGGGGTTTCATGACAGAGCAACTCTAGCAACCCCTTACACTAATTCTACCTAAAAAACTATATAATTATTAACTTATCCTAATATTTCCTCACTTCACCTAAAAATATATAGATATTGAATGAAGAATACTTTTTTAAATTGAAGTTTAAATAGCTTCTCTCCAGAATATTACAAACATAAGGGTCTTTATTATGATATTAGTAATTGATATGGTATATCTCAACCTTCTACTCCGTGGGGCCTCTAGATCGTCACGACAAAACCAACTCCGGTAGCCTCCTGTACTAAGTTTGCCTGAGGATATATGGGACGACGCAACCATGCATATGATTACTTGGGAAACAAGGAACAACACTGAATAATCCATGAGAGCTGACTCAGCATTGCAAACCCGAGATAAGACAATTACTCGTCGCCCCTCTGGGCACTAACTCTATCCAAGAATGTATTGGATGACGCACCACATACACAATTACCGAGGAAACAAAGAACAACACCGAATAATCCAAGCGGCATCTGTGCCCGAAGTATGGATCAGTTGTCTGAGGCGTCTGTGAATATTAAACACCTGCTTACGCTGATGCTAGTGATCATAAATTGCCTTGCTAATTTCTAAAAGGCAGAATTGTCAAAGGAAAATTGATTGGAATATAAAGGATTTAGAAGGTTAAAATAATTTTTTAATGATCGAAAAACCCTAATTTTCTTTTTTCTTCTTAGTTGTTGTAATCTATGTGAGTCATTCAGCCGCATATGATCATTCTTCGCTTATACACCACCTATGGTTGTCATGATGTGCAACCATTCTCACACGACTGATTGATAACCCTTATGATCGTTGGAGCTTGTGGTTCTTTGCATGTAGCCAACTAGTGATCCCTATTTTTGCTACAATGCATGGCCAACTCGAACTCTCTTCATGACTAACCGACAATCCCTATAGTTGTCATGATGTGTTGATATGTTGATGCATAGTTGTTCTCATCACATGCAGTGTTTGTGATTGAGCGATGACTCTTATAGTCATAACACAAACCATTAGGAACCATAGCCTGTAGCATCTCGTCGATGTCGGTCACTACTAGCAATGTTGTCATAGCCTTTGTGAACTGTGATGCATTTGTTATGAAGCTATCAATCAAAGGCAGTGGTGTTGCTACCTTGCTATGTTTGCAACGGTACTATTGCATCTATAGTGCTAGTGCTAAGATAGGTCACCGTATTGTCGCCTAGCACATAGGCAATCGTCGTTACATGCAACAATGCTACCATCTATGTAGTCATTGCCCATGATTATGACGATGACTAATGAAGGCTGTCATCATACCACTCAGCCTTCTATCACCATTGGCCTAGACCAGTAGCCTTGCAACTATCCTATAGCATCAATGTTTGACACTCGTGCTATTGCTTGTAGTAGCGCCACCAGCAATAACCTATCGATGGTAGTGCTATACATCCATTCGTTTGACACCTTTATCCTTCCGTCATTCGTAAATCCTCCGCGAGAGGAAACCTGCATCGCTTGCAAGCATGCAACTAAGGGAACGTGATAAACAACAAGATTTATAATATTTTTTCATAACTGAATGTACTTATAAATATATCTAAATACAAAAGAGATTTGATATACTTTTACGATATAAAATATTTGATCTTAAAATAATAGACTCTAATACAAATTGTAAGTATAAAATCTGTGTTTATGTTATTATTACATAAAAAAACTTTAATATTAGAATCAAAATTAAATAATGATATATCAAAATCAAGATTGCATAACTTTTGATGTCATTCAGAAAATCTTTATTTGTTCTTCACCATTGTTAGATTCAAAAAATACTAGATTTATCTTATTTTTTCTTTCTATTCTTTATAAGACCACTATGAACAATGAAATAGGGGCTAAGAGTAATTGAGAATAATATTATAATCTCAATTTCTAATGTTTTATCCATAGAATATTTTATTATTTTATAGGCAAGAGAAAAAGGTCTAAGATGATAATTAAGAGAATCACTCCCATGAAAATTATCTACTAAAAAATCCTATCAAAATTGTATCGATAACCAATCCAATTAGATCTATAATATATTTTATCTAATTAAATAAATCTATGAATATATATATATATATATATATATATATATATATATATATATATATATGTATGTATGTATTATTTCCCTTAGTAATGGAAATAACGTAGATTCAGAATCTATAGAAGAGGAAAGTATGTTTTTGTCAACACATTTGTTTCGATGGAAAGACTTATCAAGAAGTTATATCTTTAATAAGAAGTTATATCTTTTAGATATAGACACAAATGGATATAACTAATGAAAAAATTATTTCCTTACAATTGACCAATAAAATTTAAGTAATTTATGAATTATATTTAAATATCATAAAAGATTTAAATATCATGTGGGCCATATTAATTTTCTCACTATTAAAATGTCATCGGTTCACCTCATCTCCAGAAATGTAATATGAAGCTTTATTTGGCGCATGATCTCCAGAAATATAAAAATCCTGATTCTGTTTCCATTTTCTCAATGCAAGCTATCCATCCTTTTTTATCTTTTTACATCTTTAAAGTTATATCTGATTTTTTTAATTAAGTAAATGAATTTAGTGCCAGTAATTCAACTGCTATTGAAACTTATTGATTAAGCAGAAGAATTGAACCAAACGAGACAAATAGAAATACAAGCATCATACAAAGTGATAGCAGTACATTTAAGTTACAATAATACCAAGAGATGAAAGGCACACACAAGATAGTACTGAAGTAAGACTGTCACAAACATAAATAATTATAGTTCACAATCGCTATCCACTCAATAGTAGACTTCAATGACGGAACGGAAGCCCCGTAAAGGTTTTATGGTATAGTTCGAAAAGCCTGCACTCTTGAAGAGTTCACTCCACTCGGCCTCACTCCTTTGCTTGCCCGAAGTGTTGGCCATCATGTATAAGTCCAAGAGAAGTTGCGTTTCTGCTAGTTCAGGAAGAGAGTCATCGACATTGAGAACCATCTCAACGATGACTACTTTGCCTCCCTCCTCTTTTGAAGGAATTGCCCCCTTGCATCTCTGCAGTATCCTCACACATTCCACATCGCTCCAGTCATGCAGCACCCACTGTCACATCAACCTCAGAAAGTTGAAAGATATCATCAAGTGTCCAAAAGCATTTCCATTTATCTTTTGCTTCGGAACAAATGAGTCCTGTCGTTTAGGACAGTCATACTTTATTCAATTAACCCTGTTCAGTGGGCACAGCGCAAATGTTTGCGTTGACCCATTTGTTCTTGAGTTTGCTATTACTAAAACCTGAGTTCATTATTTCCTAGTGTTGAAGGTAAGTGGTAAAACAGATTACCTTGAGCAGCACCGCGTCCGCTGGAGGTATACTGTCGAACATATCACCTCCGACCACCTCCACCTTGCTGTTCCCTACCAATGGAGCCACCACGTGGGGGAGGTCGAACACAGTGCATTTGAGCTGTGGATAGGCCTCGGCGATCGCCATGGCCATCGTTCCCGTCCCCCCTCCGACGTCCACCAAGGACCGCAGACCCTGGAAGACGTCGCCGCACTCCCTTATCAGTACTTGCACCACGAGACCAGTGTCGCTGGCCATTCCCGCTTGGAGCAAGCTGTTGAACTCTGGGTTTTGTTTGGTGAACTCATATATATCCTTTCCATGTGCCACCTCAAAAGGGGTGGGGGCTTCGTCCCCCTTAAGCCATCTGCCAAGACTTTGCCATGGAGACAGCAATGTTTGGTCCAGCATCAAGAGCAGCAGCGGGGAAACACCCTCCACTTTCTCCTTCACGATGAGGGCAGACATTGAAGTGAGGCCGAACAAAGTCTTCTCATTCTCGGATTCCGAGATCTGAGAAAAGTATTCCAAGTGGACCAGCAGGCGCATGAGCCGCCGGAAGCAGGCGCTTCTTGCTGGGGGAATTCGTAGCTCAGTCTCCAGCTGGGAGAGAGTGATGGGTTTGCCATGGCTGTGGATGATGTCTGCTATGCCCAGCTCTATAGCACACTTGAGACACATGGATCTGCCATGGCTCAGTGTATGCTTCCATATATGGGCGTGAGCCGGCCATAACTCATTCGCTCCAAACTCTTCAAGGAACGATCCCATCGTATACCGAATCTCCAACTTGCACTGTGGAACCAGCCTCAGGCAACTGTAATATATATAGAGAGAGGGAGAGAGAGATGAAAAGCATTGCTGACAACCTAGTAGATGAAATCGTGATGAGATGGATGCAAGTCCAAACTAATTCCATAATCAAGGATGACAAAACAATCACATTGATGACAGCATTGCTAGAGCCACTCTTATCTCACCGATGGGGGCGGCCATCTTCGACAACGTGCTTCTCTATGTTTTACCTAACAAATATATATACATATTATATAATCTAACAATTTTATGCATCTAACATATCATGAGTATATATTCCAAAAATAATATTTTCAAACCATGTCAAATCATGTACCTTAATATTACAATGAATATTTCTCTAGAGCTCATTTAACCCACCACCATCACTTAAGCCTAAAAATCTTCATATTAGCATAAAGTTATGTGTGAAAAATATAATATCTTACTTCATAATTCTATATGGACCCTTGTACCCTTTCATTATACATAAAATATCATCATGTGTAAATGGATCTTTCAAATTAAGCAGAACATAAATCGATCTGTTGCTAGATATAAAGCACGTTTAGTAGGCAAAAGTTTTCATCAACGACCTAGTGTTGATTTGATAGAGACATTCTGTCCCGTTAATAAATCTACAACGATTCAATTTATCCTGAGTTTAGCTGTCATAAAAGGCTAGCAATTACAACAACTGTGTGTTAATAATATTTTCTTAAAAAGTCTCTAACCGAAATTATCTTTATGTAGCAACATCCAGGCTTTATACATCCTCAGTATCCACAACATGTTTTCAAAGTATAAAAAGCTATTTATGGAATTTATCGAGCTCCAAGAGCTTGGTATAACGAACTTGACTTGTTTCCAGCATCAATTGGCTTCATTTACTCTTAGTCTGATATTTCGTTATTTCTACTAAAATAAAATGAAGGTATATATGTGGATGACATTGTCATCATAGATAATAATCCTATGAAGATTAAGGGATTCCTTAAGCAACTTTGAGATTGATTTTTCATCAAAGATCTAAGAAACTTGAGCTAATTTCTAAGAGTAGAAGAAACATACACATCTTTATGACTCTTTGTATCTTAAAGAAAGCATATTCAATATCTTTTGTTAAAGACAAATATGCAAAACGCCAAGGAGATTGTCACTCCACTCTCTACTACTAAATCACTTAAATTATATAACGCTAGTGCTACTACGGATCCTACATAATATCGACAATTAGTTGGTTCCTTATAATACATATATCTTACAAGATCAGACATCTAATTTGCAATCGATAAATTATCTCAATTCATACATCGGCCATCTACTATCTATTGGTCTACAGTCAATATCTTAAAGGGATTTTCAGTTACGGACTTTTTCTCTGAGAACACTCAGTATTTTATCTCTATGCCTTTATCGATGCTAATTAGGCAGGAAACATTGACATAACTTCTATAATGGGATATATTATCTTTCTTGGAGCAAATCCAATTAGTTGAAGTTCAAAGAAGTAGAAGACAATTGCAAGATCTCCAATTGAAGCTGAATTCCGATCCATTACTGCTTCTATTGTAGTACTCAATTGGGTCACAAATCTATTGAATGAATTCAACATCAACTCTACTATAACTCCTACAATATATTGTGATAATGTCGAAGCCATTTACCTGCGTGTCAATCTAGTGTTATACTCATGTATGAAACACATTGTCATAGACTTTTATTTCATCAGAGATCAAGTTGTCAGACATCAACTATGTGTGTCTCACATATATACTATCGATCAACTAGCATACTCACTCATAGAGTCATTCGCTCATAAAAATATTTTTATTATATCAACCCAAGTTCGACGTCCTAACAGGAGCTCCATCAGATGATAGAAGATAAAACACAAGATATGATCTCTAACAAGTTGAGGAGTTAGATAATGATTCTATCTAATTCTAATAGAGGATATCTTATCTTCGTTACATTAACTCAGGTTCAGATTCAAGATTTTAAACTAGATAAGTTTGAATACGGTATTGAGTTTTTCTGTAAATCCAATGGAACACAAGTGTTACGCTCACCTACTCCACTATTATGGACACGTTTCATTGATGTTAAATGTATGCGTATTCAATTTGGGGCTCCTCTTTTGGTCATTATAAGTGGGAAATATTAAATAAAAAAATAAAAAAAAGGAATCATAAAATGTCTCATGTCGACCATGATGTGAATGAAGGTGGAGGAATCCAATGGAGTGAGCTGACTTAAGTATGCATGGTTAAATTAGGTACATTTGATCTCTTGCTTTCGGCTTTCGTATTGTCATCCTCAGATGCTTATTTCTATCTAGAAATAAGAAATGATTGTCGAATGCGCTCATGATCGTACGAATCTGATGGTGACGACAAATCCAAATGAGCGCATGTGCTTATATCAGATGTATTCGGAATACTGACACCTCATGCTTGTACGAATCCAATGATGGCGGGGACAAAATCCAAATGGCCACTAGTTTGGATCAACAATAGATGTCAGCATGGGACCTTAGATAGATTCGACCAAAATATTGACATAAAGACCTAGTGGTGGTGGAAGTACTTTATCTCTACTATTTCTTGTTTTATTTTCATAACTATAGTTACGATCGTTTAGATTTTCCATTCCTACTACCAAATGTAAGGGGTAATCTTGTTAATAAAATAAATAAAATGTAAATTTTCTTAGAAATGTTTCGTTTTTTTTTTTTTTCTTCCGGGAAGCATCCCTCATTGCTGGAATATAGGATTCTTTATCATCTAATCATAATTTTAGGATGTATCAACATGAGTTTGAATCCTAACATTTAATTAAAAATAATCTATTTTTACTTACATCATATACTTAGGTTTAATTTAGATGTCAAGCCTAATCCACTTGCTCATAAGAATAGATGTGAAACTATATATAAGTTATGCTTATAATCATCCGCGACGCTCCATGATAAAAAAAATAGTATTTTTTAATTATTTTTCTAACAATGAAAGTAAGATTCTTTATCTCAATTATTAGATGATGAATAAAGATATTATAACTCTACACATGATATCTCATTCATGCCTTCATAATTGGTAATGGACAGTAGATCAAATATAATATTATCCAAATGTAAAGGTTTAGGTGTTGATTTTCATTCTATATAATAAAATTTTGCTCAAATTTATTTTGATGTCCTCCACAAACTATTACATCATGAGGCAGTAACGAAAATTAGGCCAGTAATCAGCCAATTTTTGGGCTCTTTCCTAATAATTAATTTTTTTTACGATTTATGATTAACCAATCATATGTTTTAAAATAGTATCCAGGTGGCAATTCTTGAGTTCTAATATTCACTATATAATTCTTATAATCATATTTATGTAATTGATTCTTTATTATTTATCAATAATAGAAACAAAATTCAGTAAACGAGTTCTTAGGAGGCGAATAAAGTGTTGGAAATTTGTTTTTGCTGGTCTCCTACGAGACACCTTATCTGTTTTATAGTTGGTAAATAATCCGATGGTGATTCCATGGTAATGTGTCTTCTATATGTATATAGCAATCTGTGTCCTCTTTTAACTTGTAGTCACTGTCTTTACGAAGTCGTCACATCAAGACAATCTTTTCGACATGACGATAATTGACTCGTTGAGAAATAAATCAAAGCCAGATTTAACAGGAATTAATTAGAGTTAAAAGTTTGAATGTAATGAAGTCCTATTATATTAGATTAAGATATTATTTTTCATATGTGACTTGGATCTCAGTAAACATGGAGCTTGAGAATACCATAATAAAGATAGTTTTAGATTGATTAGTGTCCTCTACAATTTCTACTGTATTACCGTTATATACGGTTTGTCAAAGCCTAGTAAATGATATCTGAGATGACGTGGGCACTCATCGTAATAGTTGTCGTTATGGTGTGCAGATGAATTCATTAAGGTTAGGAGACACGTCCATTAACGATTGAAGTGGCGTTAATGATGATTAATTACATGGAGAACTGATTCGTTACTGTTGGTTTTAAGTGATCGATGCATGTCAGATTCCTGTTGGCTGGTTGAATGGCTCAAAATAAATGGCCCTTCTATAGTTCCATGCATGTAACACATTATTATTTTCATGTATAAAATTAATTTTTGATATTTCAAACGATGATTTTCCAAAATATATTGGACCATCAAGAATATCATGATAATTGTAGAATGAAATTGTGTAACTAAGGGATGGTATGCATGAAATAATGATCGGAACCTAAAATTTGAATTATTTTAACTATTTATTCACTACAACAATAGTGATTTTACACTATACAAATGTGGTTTCAGTTTTAGAAAGCAGTTGTTATATGTGAATAATAGATACTATTTTGATAAATATTATATTATATTTTGTTAAGACCGAATTTACACTAAGAGGGGGTGAATTAGTGTTTGTTTAAAAACACTTTCATTCAAAAAAAAAACTTCATTCAATTCAACTCATTTCGAAAATATGTTAAATTTAAAAATATTTATAACAGTAATAAGCAAGTGAATGAGTAAATGATAATAATGAAAAGTATGAAAAAGATATATAAATTAGATTTATAGAGGTTTGGTCAATGTGACCTACTCCACTCTCGATTTCTCTTCACTCGAGGTCACTAGCTTTCACTACTGATCTTTTTCCAATGAGCAAAGATCAACCATCCCTTATAACTCTTTCTCCTTTTCTCAGGCTAAGGAGAAACCTTTACAACCATTTTTTATAAGTATTTTTTTATACTCTCTCTTAGAACAACTTCTATGTTTCTGGAGAAGGGAGCTCAACTTTTTTATTAATCCAAGTAAGAATACCTGAGGTATTTATAGATCTCAAATGACTTCAAATCTTGGAGCCAAAATTTTAATCCTCAAGTTTTCATGATACTAGTAGTACCATTACCGACATCATCAATACTACTATCGAATATAGCCCAAGATTCTGGGCTCTAGTGGTACCACCTCTCGGAATAGGTGGTGCTACCGTTGCGACCCCATGGTACCATCGCCCAAGTATTCTGAAAAATTACATTTAATTACTTTTCGTATCCTGAGTTGTATCATCTTTTGACCTAGTCTTACCTCCTCCCAGGTCAACAAAATGAATCTCCTAATAGACTCAAATTAATCTTAATTAAAGCTTAATTATGGCCCAATAGGTCATAATTAAGTTAGCATAGTTACACCCAAAACCAACTCAATTACAAACACAACTGCTTTAATCGAGACACAATCGATTATAAACAAGAATACTAAGTTGTCCTGCATATTATTGGTTCATCTAACACTTCATTCAAATCTTCAACATATCATCCTCTCTTGTGACGTATTGCTCAATCGATATATTGACATCTGTAATATTAGATCTCCTTAGCGCAATGTCTAATCCTTCTGACCCGATGTCCGAACTCATGACACAAAGTTCTTTTGCTGGCACATCGACCATTCCTCCAGCCCAATGTCCAATCTTTTGACATGTTCAATTATGACATAATATCTGATTCCACTACTTTAATCGATTTGTCTCTTATTGATCGAATCTAGTCATGTGTCACTTAAATGTATAAGAGATCATAACTTTATTAATTGGTTTCATCATCAAAATATGAGATTCAACAATCTACTTATTTTTTATGATGACAATCAATTGATGACAAAGTTTAACTAAACTCCCCCTATCAATATGTTATATTGATAGAAAATTTAAATAAAAAATCACAAGTATTGCATCATTGCATGCATAAAATAAATCATATGTATTGCATGCATAATTTCAAATCATTTCGAGATATTAAAGTACATCGTATTATGCATGATTCAAATTTTAAGTTATCATTATAACTTCTCTCCCTTGAAGTATATTATATTATGCATGATTAAATTATTATTATAACTTCTCTCCCTTTGTCATCAATAAAAACGAAAAAAAATACAATATGTAAGTTATTTAAACATGCAAACTAGTAATTTTTGAGATATGCAAGTTTAGTAATTTTTTGCTTCTTCTTGAAATGTGCAAGCTAGCAAAATTTTTCTCTTCTTTTGGGATGTGCAAGTTTGTATGATTTTCTCCTTGAAATACACAAATTAGTAAGTTTTTCTCCCCCTTTGTTATTGTAAAAATAAAAATAAAAATAAACAATGTCATAAAATCTTTTATATCAATGTGACAATCATCATATGAAAGATATCAAATATAATTTTGATTTGATGATGAAGTACACATGTTATAGCCACAAAGGAGATATAAAAATCATGTCATGAAAGATATTAATGTAAAAGATTATGAAAAATCCCATCATGAATACTAGAAGACATGATTCGTTTTGATAAATCTCATTTTTAATAAATAACGAAAATAAATCTTAGAAGATCAAATAGTAAACGATCTTTAAAGGAAATCTTAAGTCATGAATTTCGAGAGATCAAGAGAAAAATCATGATTCATTTAAATAAATCTTCTTAATGAAAGAATCATACTAGAATAAAAGTTCTTGATTCATGCATAAGAACTCTTAAGTTATCAAGTTCATAATTTAGATGTATAAGTCTTCTTCTATAGTAAATGGTAAAAAGAAGAAATCATAGAAGATAAAAATATTTTGATTCTATAAAACAAAACCTTATGTCATGAAATCAAGATAAAGTTTATAAAACAAAACCTTAAGTCATGAAATCAAGAGAAAGTTCATGATTTGGTTGAAAGATCTTATTTAAATTCAACTTGTTATCAAAATCACTTTAGAGATTTAAAATAATAGATTTAACAATGACTAAGGATCTCTTGATGAAAAATCAAAAAGCCTTAGAGATAAAAAAAATTTTAGCAAAAATTTATTTCCTTTTTAGTTTTGATTGATTTCATACAAGCATGCCCAAGACTTTTATGCTAAAACCATGCAGTGCTTAAACACTAAAGACAAGTTTTATCATGAAAATCATAAATATTTAAGTATAAACCATCTTTAATAAAAAATCTTCAAGTTTTTCAATGATAATTTTTTTAATTCTCATAATCCCTTTTCATCAAACAATTTATGAAAAGCATCAAGTAATTTATTGTAAGGTAAAGAAGATTTGCTTGAATTAGTTATTTCATTATTGTGAGCCTCATCTTCACTTGTTTGCTCCTCATCTTCGGATACACGACCCATATCTACCTAAGTGCATTCTTCTTCTTAATTTATTTTTATTTTTATATTCAGGTTTTAGAAACTTTTTAAAACTTCTTGTGAAGAGTTCGGAGTCATCATTATCACTTGAGCTCTCGCTCGAGTGGTCTACTCTTGTTCTAAGTGTCAAGTCCTTCATGTTCTTTAGAAAGTTATTCTTATATCTATTATATGTCATACATATCATTTCATAGATTATTAATGTCCCGATAAGTTCTTTAAGTAGAAAACAATTTAAGTCCTTTGCTTCTTGTATGTTAATGAATTTTGGATCCTAATTTTTAGAAAGGGATCTTAGAATTTTATTAATGAGTTTAAGGTTAAAAAATCTTTTACCAAGTGTTTGCAAACCATTGATGACATCCATAAAATGGGTGTTTTACATGTCTCTAATGGTTTTAGCTTAGTTTCATTCGAAATAATTCAAAACTATAAATTAAAAGATTGAACTTAGATTATGTAACTCTATTAGTGACTTCATGTGTAACTTCAAGTGTGTGCTAAATATCATAAGCTGTTTCACAAATCGAATTACGATTAGATTCATTTTTGTTTAAAGCACAAACTAAAATATTTATAACCTTAACATTAAAAAAAAAATTTCTTTTCAAAATTATTCCAATCATTCATTAGACTAAAAGATTTTTGAAAGCCATTTTCAATGATGTTCCATAAATTAAAATCCATAAAAAGTAAAAAAAAAACTCTCATTTGAGTTTTTTAATATGTGTAGTTCATCCCATTGAACATAGGAGGACGAATGATAGAGTAACCCTCTTGATAGCTAGAAAAGGTCATTTAGTCTCTATTGGGTGTTAAACTAATTGAGAAAAACTTGATTTTGATATCAACTATTAGGATCGAGGGGGGGGGGTGGATGTGAATTGATGTTTTCGTAAAAAC
Organism: Ensete glaucum; assembly: GCA_021527575.1. Classification (NCBI taxonomy): domain Eukaryota; kingdom Viridiplantae; phylum Streptophyta; class Magnoliopsida; order Zingiberales; family Musaceae; genus Ensete; species Ensete glaucum. The sequence continues at coordinate 15,979,323 of CM038555.1, read as the reverse complement.
ACATTGGTTCAAAAAACTTCCATTCAATCAAACTTATTTAAAAAATATGTTAAACTTAAAAATATTTGTAAGAGTAGTGAGCAAGTGAATCATTAAATGATAAAAGTGAAAAAGAATTAAAGAGATATGAAAACCAGATTTATAGTGGTTCGGTTCCATCCATGTGATCTACTCCACTCCCAATTCCTCTTCACTTGAGGTTATCAACTTCCACTACTGATCTTTGTTAACATACGAAGATCAACCATCCCTTATAACTCTTTCTCCTTTTCTCAACACAGGAGAGAATCTTTATAACTCTCTTTTACAAGTATTCCCTCGTACTCTCCCTTAGAACAATATCTAAGCTTCTGGAGAAAGAACTCAACTTTCTAATAGGGTTTTCACATAAGTTTTCAATTTCTATTCTTGCTATAAGCAAGAATACCTGGGGTACTTATAGACCCCAAATGACTTCAAATCTTGGAGCCAAAATTCAAATCCTCGATTTTTTTGAGGTACTAGCGATAACACCGTTGGCACTAACGGTACTACCACCAAACAGAGTTGAGGATTCTGGGTTATAGAGGTACCATCACCTAGAATAGATGATATTACTATCGACTGGCGGTACTAACATTGACAACCGATGGTAACACCGCCTAGGTATCCTAAAAAAATATGTTTGAATACTTTTCGTACCCTAAGCTATACCATCTTTTGACTTAACTGTATCTCCACCCAGATCAATGAAATTAGCCTCCTAATGAGCTCAAATTAGCCTTAATTATGACCCAATGTGCTTATAATTGAGTTGGCATGATGACACCCAAAACCAACTCAATTACAAATACAACTACTTAAATCTAGACATAATTGATTACAAACAATAATACTAAGTTGTCCGGCATGTTATTGGTTCATCCGACGCTTCGTCCAAACCTTCGATGCATCGTCTTCTCTTATGGCATATTGCTCAATTGGTATGTTGACCTATGCAACATCCGATATTCTTGGCATAATATCTGAGCTTTCTGGTCTGATGCTCGAACTCATGGCACAAAGTCCTTATGTCGGCGCGTCGACCATTCCTCCAGCCCTACGTCCAATCTTATGATATGTTCAATTCTAACATAACATCCGATTTCATTGTATTAATCGATTTTTCTCTCCTTGATCCAGTATAATTATATGTCATTCAGACATATATTAGATTATAATTTTATCAATTAATTTTATTATCAAAATCTAATTTTTAAAAATATTTATTATCATGCTTTTTTTTATATCAATTGAAAGTACAAAAAAAAAAAAAAAAGAAGTTATTGCCGTGTACGCTGTTGTCTTATTTTCCCTCTTCATTCTCATCGCTCAACCTCAAATATGTTTTAGGAAGGAAGATCACCTTTGGTACTTTAGTTGTGGATACTAGATCCTTCATGTTCGTAAAAATTTCACTAACTCGGTATTCGAGTCTATTAAGTCTTTAGATTTATTTTGTAAAGTATTTTATCTGATTTTAATTTTTTGATATTTCATATGTATGGTTGTCATGCTTCTTAGTTGTAAATGTCATTCTTTCAGTGAATATATTTAATGGGAGAAGATATTGTGAAAGATCGTTGATAATCTTCTTTTGAAGAGACACTTTATGGCCAAAAGAATACATTTAGAAATTATTGAGAAAACTCCTAGCCTTTGCTTCTCCTCCAAATCGTTTAATTTATTTATTCAGCTTTTATATTAGAATGAGTTTTTTTAAGAAAGATAACTCACAAGATTATGGCAATGAGATTGATATGTAGATTATATAATGTATAAGCATTTCTTGTTCTATTATTGATATGTTGATTGTATAGTCACAAGCTTTTGTATATGTGTTTGTACGATGGATTCCAACACAACTGCTACATGTGGCTAATTGATAGATAAGACTAGATGCATACATCAACAGATTAGCATTGTTCAATTGATACGACTAAACACATATGTTCATACTTGCTAAAGATAGGTTTGAAATCTCATGCCCAAGCTCAAATAGAAGTATTAGAAAAATTGCAAATTGAATCAAGCTCTATGGTAAGCGATGTGAGAATTCCTAAGAGGAGGTGACTTGATGGCCATCCATTATGATAACTCAAGGTCCGTATCCTCTCATTCGAATAATATTTCTGAAAGAGTTTACAAATAAAGATCAAAGGATAAGCCATGTTATCTTTTGAAATTTGAAGGATATATATTACTATCAATTTCAGCTTAATAAATATTACTTATGTCAATGATCTTCATATTAACTTATCTTGAAGTAAGACAATTAAAAAGCTTATGTTTTTAGAGTCTTATTAAGAGAAATAAGGTTAACAAATCGAAGCAAAAAATGCCACATAATTTAGGGATAAAAAGTTATGCTAGAATGATTGTTGAGGAAGTAAAACATTCATTATTATATTTATTGTCAAAAAATAATAGTTTTATAATAAAAGATTTTAAAATAACCGATGCTAATATTATCCATGTTAGGAAGTTGAGATTGGTAAGAAGTTAGCTAGAGATGATAATTTTATCATTAGTCATGAAAGGAAAAAAGATAAGATGCCACTTGATGAGGTAGCATAAAAAATAATAATATGTCTCATCTACAACTTACTGTATAGTTGTTGTTTCTTCATTTTATTGATTAAAGAATACATATTGATTTGTTGTTTGATTTTGTAGGAAGAAATAGAGACTTTAAAGGCACAACATCCTAAACTCACTATAGGTAATATTCCTTTATATGAGAACATTGTTTCTCAAGTACTAGGATCAAACAAATTGGGAGTGTGATGCTATGGTATAAGGTCGTGTCATTCAGAATTTATAGTCCCCTGATCTCCTCGTTTGGCATCAGTGAATATGTACTACAAAAGAAAAAAGGATGACAAGATTCGCTAACTAAAGGAAAAAAAATATGAAAAGAATACTCAAGAGATGGGAGCTTAATTGCAACTACTTCTAGATGAAAGAAATTTTTGAATAAGTGGTCAAGTTAAAAATCTACAATGTTAAAAGCTTACAATGCTTTGTTTCTTTGGGTTTGAATGAGATATATGCTCTTATCGTGGAATATACCTATAATTGTTTAAGTTTAATGATATCAGGATTTAGGGTTTATAACATGTTTTTTCCTTTAGATACATCTTTTGTGATGATATATCTTCTTATCCATACAAAATAAATTTTATATGATTTTTTCGTATACTTATTAACACTCATATCATAATATAGAAATTAAGAGTTTAAAATTATCTAATTTTTAATATTTGCTCTATTTAGGTTCTACATATTGAGAGGAGTAGCTAGAGAACAATTTTGGATCGTTTTGATGATATTTTGCCAAATAAACTAATATGAAGTTGATCTTTCCTTTTAGAATGTGTATATGATTGACATGAATATTAAATATAATTTTTTTTGGTGCATTTAATATAGTTGATCAAATATTATTATTAATATCTATTATCGTCTGCTACTATAGTTGGGCCATATATTCCTGTGGGTGTTAAGTGTAATCTAAAACTACTGCATATTATTGAATATAAGCGAAAAACACCTAATAGTGCAATTGTTAATTGTAGGATGAAACTACTTATTATTGTGGTTATAGTTCTTTTAAAGGTGAAAAGAATCTATTACTTTACTGCATATACTAACCACAAGATATAATATCGATTACTATAATTATTAATCGCAAGCTAAAATATCTATTACTGCAGTTCTAAATGCAAGGTAAAACCATCTATTACTACAGTTGTGAACCATAGTAATATATCAACTTTTACCTGTCATTAGTGTAACCGTAGCTATATGTTTTCCTGATTGCATCTATTGCCCCAATATATTAGGTTGAAAACCACAATGATATATACCTATAACCTAACCCAACCCACAGTCAAAGATGGTTTTTGTTATAGTGATTTTATTTTGTTAAGAGTTGGCACCTAGTTATTTTCTTGTTTTAAAAGACAAACCTCTCAAATAATGGGAAAACACATCGTCCCTTGCACATCATTGATTCCTGCCATGATCGCATCATTATCTCTAGGTATAATACCTCCCAACTCAGTGGAGGTGCCTCGTACTCCTGTTTTGGAGGTGTGAGGCAAGGCTCACTCTAGGTGCTATGATCTTTGCAGGATGAGGCTCTATCCTCGATGTTAGATATAGAACAAGGGTACTTATTATTTTATTTCAATAAGGAAAAAGGTTGTGTCAAGACACTGATAGAAGGTCTTTCGATGGTGTGGGGTGAGGTTGTTCATTAGAACGACTAGCATGGATCCAATTCCCTAGTTCAAATATTGAAGCCTTAAAGCATTGGGATTAATTGTCTTTTTGTTTTAAAGGTTAAGGAAGATAAATGAAAGATTTTCTTGAACTTTATGTTGGAAAAATCTATTGAATGTATAATAATATTTTTTTCTTTATGTATCAAAATAAATTTTTCATCAAAATTACTAAATTGTTATCAAAAATAAATATTAACCAAAATAAGATACACAATAAAATAATAAATTATTCACAAATTAAGACACTAGATTTTTAATGTGAAAAATCTAATGCGTAAAAATCACAGGACCGTAGCCTACTTAAACTTTCATTATCACCAATAATAATAATATATTTATAATAAAACTTCTCCAGAATAATTAGAGGTTCATAATAACATCAAGAACATATATCTTGGTTCATTACTAGCATAACATCATTAATATAGATGAATCTCACAATGAAAAAATACCACAACTCACTAAGTGGGTATATCAGAAAACCATCATAGAGAGGATAAATCATAAATCAGTACCATTACGATTATAAAGCTTATTGCAAGGATTCTCCACATAAAGTTTGAGATAAAACTGACGAAGTTTTATTGTTCAATCCTCTTACCAAAGTTTTCTCTCTCTTTTTTCTTTCTCTCTTCTCCTTATTGTGTGGTTACTATGCTTTTTCACCGCAACCTCAATTGTTCCGTCGCCTCGCCTAAAATCTATGCTGCCACCTCTTAGATTAGGTTTTCCTCTCTTTTTAGTTTTATTTCTTTTTGGGCTAAATGCCCAAATATCCAGTCCAAGCCCACCTATGGGTTATACCCAACAATTCTCTCCCTCCAGCTCATATAGTGAGCTGTACTAAGCCAACCCACAATCCATCTACATACTTCAAGCTTCTCTTTATGCAAAGACATTATCAACATATCTGAACCATTCTCATCGGTATGCACATTTTTTAAGTATAATTATTTTATCTCAAGCATATCATGAATTCAGTGGTATCTTACATCAATATGCTTAAATCTAGAATAGTATATTAAATTCTTGGGGAGGTGGATGTTACTTTGACTGTCATAGTAGATAGTGTATCCTTCTTATTTCAAACCCAATTCCTGTAGAAATTTTTTCATCTATAAAACTTTTTTAGAGGCTTCAGTAATTACTATATATTCTACTTCTATGGTCGATAGAGCAACATAATTCTGTAACTTAGACTACCAAAAGACTGCTCCCTTTGCATAAGCATCAAAAACCCTGAAATGGATTTCCTGGAATCAGTATCACCAGCCATGTCTGCATCTGTATAATCCTCTAGCACAGGTTTACCAATGCTAAAACATAAACACAACCTAGTAGTACCTCTTAGATATCTTAAAATCTATTTTACTGCTGCCCAATATTCCTTACTAGGATTAGAGAGAAATCGGCTGACAAACTGCATAAGCTATATCTAGCCTAGTGTAAACCATATCATACATGAAACTGTCTACTGCTGATGAGTAAGGTACTTTGAATATTTCTTCTTTTTCTTTCTCACTTGTAAGACATTGTTTCGAACTCAGCTTGAAATGACCTGACTTTATTCATGTTGAATCTTTCAAGAACCTTTTCAATGTAGGCCTCATGAGATAACTAAATCTTTCTATTCTTTTTATCATAAAGAATCTTCATGATAAGTATTTGTCTTGTCGATCCTAAGTATTTCATAGCAAAAGACTTGTTTAGTTCCCTCTTAAGCTTCTCAATTTTACTAGCATCATGGTCAACAATCAACATATCATTAATATATAGTAGGAGAATAATAAAATCATCATATAAATTTTTTTTTGTAAATACACAATGGTTAGATGTGGTTCTATTATACCATTGACTCATCATAAAGGAATCAAACTTCTTGTACCACTATCTAGGTGCTTATTTGAATCCATATAAACTTTTCTTAAGCTTACATATTAGATTTTCTTTTCCCTAAACTTTGAAACCTTATGGTTGCTCCATATAAATTTTTTCTTCTAAGTCACCATGTAAAAATGCAGTTTTCATATCAAGTTGCTCAACTTCTAAATTCAAGCGGGTATTTAAACCAAGAACAACTCAGATATAGGATATTTTCATCATAAGAAAAAATATTTCTTTAAAGTCAATACCCTTTTTCTGACTGAATCATTTCATAACTAATCATTGTTGTGAGCTATAATTTTCAGTCTTTAATTTGTAAAACCATTTATTCTTGAGAGCTTTATTTCATGTAGGTAACTTTACTAAGTCATATGTGTGATTCTCAAGCAAGTATCTCATCTCTTCTTGCATAACTTTAACCCACTCATTTTTATGCTTATGTAAAATAGCTTCTTGGTAAGTTTCTAGCTTTCCCCCGTCAATAAGCATAATATACTCATGTGGAGGATATCTAATAGATGATCTTTGCTCTCTTGTGGGTCTTCTCAGTAGAATCTCATTTGATGGTGGATGTGCTTGCTAAATTGTTTCAACTTCATCAACTTTAGGAGCATCATCACTAATATTCTCATCACCATCTTCTTGTCCATCTTCCCCATGATCATCATGAACTATAGCTGGAGGAACTGAGCCCAAACTCTAAGGAATATAAACAGAGGTATTTTGCTTCTTAACATTATTACCATTTTCAAATAATTAGTCTTCAAAAAATATGACATATGTGATTCTAATAATCTTCTTGTTCACTAGATCCTATAATCTGTACCTAAACTATTCATGACCATATCCTAAGAAAATACATGCTTTTGCATTATTATCAAGCTTGAACCTCTCATTTTTAAGAATATGAACAAATGCTTTATACCCAAAGACTCTTAAGTGATCATAATATACAGCTTTCCCTTTCCATACTCTCTTCAAACATCACCATTTAGAAGAATTGATGAAAAAATGTTTATCAGATCAATTATATTTCTCATAGCCTTCCCCTAAAAAGGCTTAGATAGCTTGGCATGGGAAAGCATGCACCTAATCCTTTCTTCAATAGTTATGTTCATCCTTTCTACCATACCATTTTGTTGAGGAGTTTTAGAAAGTGTCTTCTCAAGCATGATACTATGAAAACTATAATAATTCTCAAAAGGACTTATATACTCACCACCATTATTTGCTTGAACACACTTCAGTTTTCTTCCTATTTCTTTTTCAACACTGGTATGAAACACTTTGAAAACATCAAGTACCTGGTCTTTCAATTTCAAAGCAAAAGCCTAAACTTTTTTAGAATGGTTATCAATTAAAGTAACAAAATAAAGAGCACATTCAAGAGTTCTGGTTTGTATAGTATAAATATCAGTATGAACCAAGTCAATAACATTTAATCTTCTACATGATGGATAAGTATGAAAGACAACTCTATGTGTTTTTCTAGCTAAGCAATGATTACAAAATTTAAGAGATGTACCTTGCAACTTTGGTAAGAACTGCTTTCTAGCAAGAGTTTAAAGTCTATTCTTGCTGATATAATCAAGCCTTTTATGCTAAAGATCTATACTTTCATCCTTTTAGATTGTATTAATCTCTCTTTTGTGTAGTTTAGCCTACATGAAAAGAGTTCTGCTTCTTTCCTCTTGCCATAACCAGAGAATCTTTAGTGAACTTCCATTTGATTTCACCAAAATAGTACATAAGCCTCTCATCATCAAGTTTCCATATAGATATCAAGTTTAGACGAATATATGGAATATGTCTTACATATTTGAGTATCAATTTACAACCAATACTAGTCTCTAAGTAAATATCTCTAATATCCACAATCTTAGATGTACCACTATTTTCCATTTTGACATTTCTAAAATCACCAGCAGTGTAAGATATGAAGAAATCACCATGAGATATAACATAAAAAGATGCACTAGAGTCAATCACCTAGTCACTAACCTGAGCTGCAAGATTGATACATCTATTATCACAAAGAATAACAATATCACCTTTAGCAGAAATTGTATTAGTCTATTTCTCATTTTTTTTTCTTTCGTTTTGTTCTCTCTTCTAGAACCTACACTCTTTCTTCATGTGACCTGGTCTGTTGTAGTGGAAACACTTGATATCTTTTTTGGACTTGGATCTTCCTCTATAACAATGTGGATTCATGCTATAACTTTATCCATGTCATTCTTATTTTTCAATAGCAAGTGCACCAGAAAAAGATTATCCTTGTTCTTTCCTTCTAACATCTTCATTTAGCAAACTATCTTTAATCATATTTATAGTTAGAGTTTCCTCTAGCGTGGAGTTAGAAATTATCACCATATATGTTTCTTAACTTTCTAGTAAACAGCTGAGGAGTAGCAATCTTTGCATCTCATCATCTATATTCATTTTTATAGTAACCAGCTTATTTACATAACTTTGAAATAGGCTTATGTGCTCAATAATATTACTACCATCTTTATACTTTAAATTGACAAGCCTTCTGAGGAGAGAAATTCTATTTCCCACTGTCTTCTTTGCAAAAAGATTTTCTAACCTCTGCCAAACAATATCAGCTATGGTTTCGTCAGAAATATGCTCATGCAAATTTATATCCATCCATCTTCTAATATAGGCAATAGCTTTTCTATGTTGTACCTCCCATTCTTCATTCTTCATCATTCATAGTAGAAGGTTTTACTTTAACTTTGATGGGCTTATACAGATCTTTGCAATAGAGCAAATCTTCCATCATCCGCCTCCAAGTGGAATAGTTTGATGTGTTTAATTTAATCATACCATCTGACTTTTTCATTTCAATCATACAAGAAAAATTACACCAAATAACCTGTGCTTTGATACCACTTGTTGAGAAAAACTATTGAATGAAAAATAATACTTTTCCCTCTTTGTGTATTAAAATGAGTTTCTCATCAAAATTACTAATTTGTTATCAAAAATAGATATTAACCAGAATAAGATACACAATAAATTAATAAATCATCCTCAAAATGAGACACTAGATTTTTAACGTGAAAAACTCAATACTAGAACAACCACAAGACCATAGTCAATTTAAACTTTTACTATTACCAATAATGATAATAGATTTACAATGAAACTTCTTCAGAATAACTAGAGGTTTATAATAACATCAAAAATATATATTTTGATGACATAACAATATCAATATAGATGGATCTCATAATAAAAGAATACTAAAATTTACTAAATGAGTATATCAGAAATTATTATAGAGAGGATAAATCATAGATCAGTATTGCTAGAATTATAAAACTTATTATATAAATTTTTTATATAAAAATTAAGATAAAACTGATAAAATTTTACCGTTAGATATTCTCTCTTTCTTTTATTTTCTCTTTTTTTTCTGTATAGTTGCCGTGATTTTTCACTGCAGCCTCAATTGTTCTGCCGCCTTGCCCAAAAGCTACACTGCCACCTTTTAGATTAGGTTTTTCTTTTCTTTCTATTTTATATATATTTTGGATTAAATATCCAAATATCCGATCTAGGCGGACCCAACAGTTAGAAAAGAACATACATAAAACCAGTTTTGATGCATCTTGGACGAGTGATAAGTGTTGGAAAGAGATGTATTGAATCTATAGAAGCGATAAATAATAATCTTCTTTTTTCTCTTTATGTGAATCAAGAAGTATATAATTTTAACACTAAATATGATATTATAGATAATTTAACAAGTTGATCAAATAAGTGACAAAGTAATAAACAAACCATGAAAGCCCTCACCGTAAAGGGAAAAACTAATAGCAAACCCAATCAATTCTTTTATTATAATAATGAGATTACAAAGTTCTCTCTTTGGATAGATTAAAGGATATCAAATACCATGCAAAACGTACACTCATATGAGTTTCAAGAAAACCATTGAGAAAAATTAAGTGGAAAAAGAAAACTCAAAGATCTATATTGATCAATCCAATGTGCATGGTGTCTAGATCCAACATACATGAAAAACATAATAATCACTAAAATTTTTTTGTCGCAGATGAAAGTCTCTTTTTTACCTATCTAAGATGAACCTTTTTTGTTTTATCATCTACCCCCACATTAGGGTAGGGTTAAGGTTTTAATTAACTTTATGGGTCCCACCAATTAACTCATGGACCAAGCCAACCAACGAGTTTTCGCTTGTATTTGCTATAAGCTTCTATTTGATTCGATTTTATTAATATGGATTTTCTCATGATATAATAACTTTATCTTTCGTATATCTAGAATCCAGTAATACCTTATATCAATATGCTTAGATCTAAAATAAATATTAAAAATTAAACTTAAATGAATAATACTTTAATTGTGAATTTTTTTTACTTAGTTCCAACTCTTCTAAATACTTTTTCATCATAGGAGTTCTTTATAAGTTTATATTGTAGCAATTTACTAAACCTCAGTGGAAGACAAAGCAACACATTTTTTAGCTTTGATTGCTAAGACATTGTTTCCCCTTAAAAAATGAACTAGATGTGGACATTTAGATCCAATATCACTCCCAATATCTACATTTGTGTAGCCAACCTACATAGGTTTTTCGATACCAAAATGCATGCATAATGTAGAAGTATCTATATGATATTTGAAAATCTACTTAACTATTGCCCATTTTTTTTTTTTTATGATTATAGATAAACCAACTAACCACAAACCGACTAACCACACCAACTACATAAGCAATATTTGACTTTCTACATACCACAACATTAAGCGTAAGATACTATTTATATCTTATTTATCTTTCTCATTTATAGGATATTGTTTATGCTCAATTTGAAATAGATAACAAAATGTTTTTGACTTGCTCATCTTTAATCTATTAAGAACCTTTTATATACATCTTTTTGAAATAATCAAAATTTACTATTTTCCTTATCACAAATAATTCTAATGCTAATAATATGTTTAGTCGGATAACCAATGATCAAGAAAAATCTTAACAGTACTCAGCCAAACTGATTGAGCCCTATTAAAAGGCCTCATGAAGTCTTAAAGTCTTATTTGGCCAAGAAAGGCCCACATCATAGTAGTCCACTTAGCTCAATCTTAATCCTATTAGGATTATGATTAGGGTGGCCAGAAAGAAAGGGTGGTGCCAACTCCCAATAAAATTATGGCCCCCTATGCATTAGCCCTAAAATAAGTCCTAAGGGTATTAGGACTCTTCAAGACGTAAGATATTAAGATTGTCCAATTCCTAATTATATTAGGACTCTCTAAGACCTAACCTAGCTAAGACTAAAAAACCTATCTAAAATATCACAAGGGAAATCAAAAAAGTTTCCAGCCTAGCCTTAACTATCCCAGCCTCTAAAGAGAGAAAGGAGGAGAAGAGAGATGGGAGAAATTCTACGAGATGTAACTAGTCTTTTCATCATAATTTCTTCCTTGAGTTTCGACAACCAAAGCTCTACATCAAGCTCTGCCCAACAAAGGTAAGAAGCCTCCAAAGCTTGCAGCCTATTGTCCTAACCTCCAAACCTCTGCCCAACAATAAGAGAGGAGGAGACTAAAATAGATAGTGATCCGTAATATGCTAAGAGAACCCTAGTGTTATCCAAAGATAATCTGTATCCTACATGTCTATTATTCTCTTTATAAACTTTTACTACTTTTAACCTTGTAGTTAGTAATTTAGCTTTACAATCAATAGAGGTTGTTTTCTTCTAGTTTTACACTTATTTCTTTGTTATAGTTCTCCCTTCTATCAAAACTTTTAACCAAAAGATGGTATTAAGTTAATTGATTATCAAACCCAAACCTCATATAGATCAAGTTGTATTATAGCAACTAATTTGTTCTTACTTTTAATAGTATTTTCACTTCTTTTGCTTTTAATTTCTTTATCTTCAATGCAAGAATAATTGGGGTATTTATAGACAGACCCCCAATTGACTTCAAAAAATGGAGCATTCAATTTTTCTGAAAAAATCGATTATGGGTGGAACTACCAATGGTACCACCACCGAGAATCCTAGAAACTATACTTGTTGGTATAGTTTTCTACCCGACTTGTATATGCTATTGACCCCTTTCCATATCACCGAAATGAGTTTAACTTGAGCTCATATCCTAACCCAAAGTGGACCCGGTTGCCTCTCATTGAGTTAATTAGATTTCTCAAAATCTAACTCAATTAGGACTCAAAATACACAATGCTAAATATGACATATTAAGACACAATTACAATTATTCTTATTATTCAGCATATCAATCGATCTTCCCGGCATCCTTCGACGGACTTCCAATGAGTCTCTCGATCATCTTCTAGTGAACTTCCAATGTGCTCCCAGCGAGCTCTCGACTACCTCTGACAAACTCCTGGCGAGCTCCCACTGTATCGTCCGAACCTCGGCCCGATGCCTGAACTTGACTCCGGCCCAACATCGGATTGTATTGCCTTTTCACTATCGTAGTTAATCTTGCATCACTTTCTCTAATATACAAGTCAGATCATAAAACTCATCAATTGATTTTATTATCAAAATCTGAGATTTAACAATCTCTCACTTTTTGACGATGACAATCAATTGATGATATGAGTTAACCTTAACTCCCCCTATATATATGTCATAAGATAAATAGAACAAGCTTGAATTCAAAAGAACCCATCATTTTTGAATTTAAGTATAGTATTTTGATAATATTAAAAATTTCACAATCTAACCATTCATGATATCATAAATGATAAAATTTTTAAAGTATTCATCTTCTTAGTATCACATGATAAATAATTTTAACGAAAAAATATTTTACATGATAAACATGTCATCAATCATGATACAAAATTTATCTTCTTATATCATATAAAAATTTTAAATATTTTAAATATTTTAAAACATTTCTTATGTCATCAATTATGTCATTTCTTCCCCGTTGTTATTAACAAAAAGGATAAATGCTTCATTTTTCCCTTAGTAAAATAAGAAGAAGAATAATAATAGAGTTTAATCCATTTCTCATTAAATTACTTTCTCCACCTTTATAAATAAAATAGAAGAAGAGGAAAAGTTGATGGCGGGGCGGGGGTGGGGTGGTGGTGGGGTAGGGTGATGTGTGTGTGGGGGGTGGGGCGGGTGGCGATGGGGGGGGCAAGGCGAGGGGGTTGACGGGGTTAGTGGGGGGTCTCAAAGATACAAAGTTCAAGTATAAAAAAGAAATCAAATATCAAGAGGGGGGATACATTTGAAAATATTTCATTTAAATGATTCATGAATCAAAATAATTTTTAAGAGAGAATGAAAATGAATCTCATCATAAAAAAAAATTAAATCATATTTTCTCTTTTATAAATATCAATTTCGAAAGGAAAGAATCTTTTCAAAAGAAAGCTTAAAAAGTCGAGAAATCCAAGAGGAATATAAGAGCTACTCATTGCATTTTAAAGATCATCTTATGTAAATATCAAGAAAATCTCAAGAATTCTGAAAAATAATATGACTTAAAATCATGCATTTGGACTTAATAGAAAGCTCAATTTGAAAAAGTTAAGAAAATTAGAGAAATATAATAGCAAATCAAGCTTAATTTGTAAATCATACATTTCTCATTCTTTTAGAAAATTTAAAATTTAAAATTTTCTTCTAGGAAAATTGTTCCTCATTTAATGATTTTGTTGCAAGATAGTAATTTTATCATATCTAATTCTTTTTATTTATCATATCTAATTTAATTGTTCCTCATTCAATGTCGAAAGATTTATCATATCCAATTATCTTCGTTATTGCAGGATAGCAATTTATCTCCCCCTTAGTCATGGTAAAAAAGAAGGGAAGTATACAAAGGTACAAAATCTCTTCTTTTATGTCAATTTTCAAATCATGACAAATTTAAAAATATCAATTTGGTGATAAGGTATACTATTTATGAATATAAGAAACAAATAAATCATGTCATGAAGGATATTAGCATCAAATCATGAATACCAAAAGATATTATTTAATTTGACAAATTTTCTTTTAGGTCAAAAAACATCTTATGAGATCAAATATGAAAGATCTTGATTCATATAGATAATTTTCTTTAATAAAATGAAAGAATCATAATTAATGATCTTGATTTATATAAAGATATCAAATTATGAATTTTAAGATATCAAGATCATAATAAGAACTTTTTTATAGTAAGTTACATAGGAGAAAAGATAAAAAAAATCTTTATGTATGTATAGGAAATTTGAAGTTATCAAGATCATAGTTCTTAATGAAAATCTCAATTATAAGATCTTAAGTCTCCTTTATGGTAAAAAGAAAATTATATAAGTAAAAAGTTGATTCCCATAAAAGATACATCAAGTCAAAAAATCATGGGAAAGTTTATGATTTGGTTGAAAGAAAAATCTCATTGAAATTTCAATCATCAAAATCATTTTTGTAGTTCAAGAGATTCAACAAGAATGGTATCTCTCTTAATGAATATTTGATTGAGAAATTTTTAAAGAAAAACTTTTTCTCTTTTTAGTTGTTTCAATTCATGTGATTTGTTTTATACAAAAATTCATTCAACTTTTATAGCAAATTCATGCATTGATTGTCATTTAAAACTTAATTTCATTTAAAAAAGAAATCATCATATGATTACAATAAGATATTTTCAAACAAGTAAATCATTTTTAAATTTTTATAAATTAAAAACTAAGTAACATTTTCAAAGGGCATCAAGATTATTATAATAAAATATTTTCAAACAAAAGCTTTGATTTAGTTTAATTCGAATGATTTTTCTTTCTTAAGTGAGTCTAATTCTTTAGACTTAGTGAAATAAGTTACCGTAGTCATTTCAAAGTGCTTTTTTACTTTATTTTAAGCCTTAATTTAAGAATGGTCTAGTATTCAATCATACAACATTCAATCATATTTCAAGCCAATCATTCAACATTAGTATTTACATTTAAATCAACCAATATAACATCATTAAATCCCTTTTATAAAAAAATATTAACATAGATAATTTTTCATTAACAATAACTAAGGTTCTTTAGTATAGTTCATTTTTGTACTAGTATGCTCTATGCATAAGCTATGCGTTATTGAAAAGCAATTATGAACTATCAAAATATTTATTGCTAATAATTTTAATTTCAATAATTTTTCTTATTATTGTTGTTCAGGCTAGTGAGCTTGAAAAGCATTTTAGATCTCAAGTCATGTGTCTTGAGCATCCACTATCAAGTTATCATGTTTGCTCCTAGCCTTTGCTTAGAGACAAATCTACAATATAGGGGGGCTTTGATTTGGGTACCCATTTGACTTTGGGTCCTTCATGAAAAACTTTACCTAATTTAACTAAACGTATTTGGTTGTTTATGGTCCCTTTAAGAACCCAACACAACTTATATGGACTATACTTTCTAAATAAGCATTTATAGGCAAAGTATCCATATCTACCATAAAAAGAATATTTGTTCTCGGGTGAAAAATGCAATGTGCGACTTCTAACAAAGATAGTTGGTTTTTGATGAGTATTACTCACAAAGCTAATACATTCCTTATGAACATGACTCTTATTAATAAGAATCTTACTTGGAGATTTGTTGCCTATCTTAAACTTTTTTAAGGTTTGTTTTAATATGATATTTTTCTTTTTAATTTCATCAAACATTTCACATTTCGAGTAAAAAGTATACGGTGTTGATGCATCATTCAAAGTTTCAAGTTTACTATAGAGTAATGCATAATCCTTTATGAGTAATTTATAAGTTTTGTTAATCTTTTTATACTCATCAAATAATTCATGAAGGACATTTAATAACTCATCAAAAGTAAAGGAGGCTTTAGTGAGTTACTTCATTGTTGATATCCATGAGGGCGAGATTCTCTACTTCTTCTTTTTTGTCTTCTTAATCTTCAGAGTGCCCCCATTTCTCGCGTCCATAACAAGAAGTTGTGTCTTTTTTAAGTTTATTTTTATTTTATTATTCTTTTTCATGAATCTTTTTGGTTCTTTTATCATGTATTTAAGATCAGAATCCTCATCACTCGAGGTTTCACTCGAGTCATCTGTTGTTCTCAATTTAGTTTCCTTCATGTTCTTTAGAAAGTGTCATTTTTGTATTCTCAGTTCAGTATCCATCCTGTTCTTTGGAATGCATTCTCTTGTTCATTTTTGTAAGTTATTTAATTTATTAATTTTTTTTAATTTAATTGTGCTTTTTTGTGTGATTTCTAATGTGTGTTATATATCAAAAACTGAATCACAAGCAAAAACCCTGATTAAATTTATCTTTATATAAAGTGAAGATTGAGAAGAGAAAAAAAGAAGAAGTGGAGAATCTCGCACTTATAGTTATTAACGATGAGGTAAGTAACTCACCTAAAGCCTCCTTTAAATTTGATAAGTTATTAAATATTTTGTATAAATTATTTGAGAAGCATAAAAAAATTAGCAAAATTTATAAATTACTCAAAAATGATTATGCATTACTCTCTAGTAAACTTGAAACTTTGAATGATGTATTAACACCATGTACTTCTTGCTTGAGTGTGAAATGATAGATGAAATTAAAAAAAATATCATATTAAAATAAACTTTAGAAAAATTTAAGATAGTCAACAAATCTCTAAACATGATCCTCTTTAATAAATGTCATGTTCATAAGGAAGGTATTGGCTTTGTGAGTAATACTCATCAAAAATTAACTATTTTTGTTAGAAGACCTACATTGCATTCTTCAATCGAAAGCAAATATTATTTTTGTGGTAGATGTGAATACTTTGCCTATAGATACTTATTTAGAAAGTATAGTCCATATAAGTTGATTTGGGTTCCTAAAGTAATCATAAACAACCAAATGCCTTTAGTTAAATTAGGTAAAGTTTTTCATAAAGGACCCAAAACCAAATAAGTACCAAAATCAAAATCTCCTAAATTGTAGATTTGTCTCCGAACAAAGGCTAGGAGCAAAAGATGATAACTTGATAGTGGATGCTCAAGGCACATGACTTAAGATCTAAAATACTTTTCAAGCTCACTAATCTAAATAATAATAGTAATAAACTTATTAAAATTAAAATTATTGGTAATATATATATATTGATAGTTCATGATTGCTTTTCGATGATGCATGTCTTATGCATAACTAGAGCATACTAATATAAAAATGAACTACACTGAAAAGCCTTAGTTATTGTTAATGAAAAATTACCTAGGTTAAAATTTTTAAGAAAAGAGATTTTGATGATGTGATATTGGTTGATTTAAATATAAATGCTAATGTTGAATGATTGGCTTGAAATATGATTTAATGTTGTATGATTGAATGTTAGATCATTCTTGAATTAGGGCTTGAAATAAAGTAAAAAAAATACTTTGAAATGCTCTTGGTAACTCATATGACTAAGTCTAAATAGTTAGACTCACTTAAGAAATAAAAATTATTAGAATTAAATTAAATCAAAGATTTTATTTGAAAATATTTTATTGTAATGACCTTGATGATTTTTTTAACTCGATTTTTCATTTTAAATGACAATGCTTGAATTTGGCATAAAAGATAAAGAAATTTTTGTATAAAATAGATCACATATATTGAAACAAAAAAAATCTTCTTGAAAATACCACTATCCTATCAAACTTTCAAAAAGAGATAAAGTAATATCATTATTGTTGAATCTCTTAAACTACAAAAATGATCTTGATGATTAAAATTTGAATGAGATTTTTTTCACAACCAAATCATGAATTTTACTATGATTTTTTTAAGGTATCTTTTAGTGAATTAATTTTTTACTTTTATAATTTTTTTTTACCAAAGAGGAGATTTATGATATTATAACTTGAGATTTTCATTGTGAATCATGATCTTAATATGTTATTTGTTCTCTTATGTCCCTTTTTGCAACTTACTATGGAGAAGTTTTTTCTTTTCAGTATAATCATAATCTTGATTTCTCAATGTTGATAACTTAATTATTTTTATATAAATTAAGATCGTTCTTATTAATTGATCGCCTAATATTTCTTTTTTTTATTATATAGGAGTAGATTTATCAAAATTAAATCATATCTTTTGGTATTCATGAATTGATATTAATGTTCTTCATCACATAATTTATTTATGACTTTCTTATATTCATGAATGGTATACCTTATCACCAAATTAATATTTCTTAAATTTACGATGAGTTAAAAATTGAATAAGATTTTTTTCATAAAATTTTTGTTGACTTCTTCACTTTACTTATCCTTTATGTGAATCATTCTATGATTTATTCTTTTTAATTAAAAAGAGATTTATGATTTTAATAGTTATAATTTGAGATTTTTAATCAAGATCATTCTTATATTTTATTAAAAATAATTATCTAAATAAATTATATGTCTTAAGATTTATCCTGAATGAATCAATATTATTTACTCTCCTAGGACTCATTTTCATTATTTATAAAAGAATGAGATGATTTATTAAAATAAATCATGTCTTCTAGTACTTGTGAATTGATTTTTTATATTATATCCTTAATAATATGATTTTTATTATATAACTCTTTTATATATTTTTAACATTGACCAAGGGGGAGATTAAATTGCTATCTTAATAACAAAGCCTTTAAATGAAGAACAATTTGATTTTATAAGAAAAGAATTAGATATGATAAATCTTCCAATATTTATTTAGGAACAATTAAATTAGATATGATAAACAAAAAAAGAATTAGATATGGTAAAATTGCTACCCTATAAAAAATCAATAAATGATGACCAATTTGCTAAAAAGAAAATTAGAAATATTAAATTTTCTAAATGAATGAGAAATGCATGATTTACAAATTGAGCTTGATTTGCTATCATATTTTTTAGAATTTTTAATTTTTATAAATTGAGCTTCTTATTAAGTCCAAATACATGATTTTCGGTTATATTATTTTTCGAATTTCTTGAGCTTCTTTTTGATATTTACATAAGATGATCTTTTAAAATGCAATGATTAGCTCTTATATTCCTCTTAGATTTCTCAATTTTTTGAGCTTTCTTTTGAAATGATTTTTTTCTTTTGAAATTGATATTTATAAAAGAGAAAATATGATTCATATTTATTTTTTGTGATGAGATTCATTTTCATCATCTCTCTCAAAAATTATTTCAATTCATAGATTTTTTAAATCCTTGATGAAATATTTTTAAATGTATCCCCCCTCACCAGTTCTTGGAACTAACATCCATACCTTATTTCTTTCAAATTGATTAAGTTTTCATGCATTGCCAAGGTCTATGAGTCATATTTAAGAGCATCATCAATACTTTTAGATTTAATTTGAGATAAAAAGATAGTATTTGTATAAATATTTTTAAATAAAAATGAGTTTGAATACCTTTTGATGTATCTCTAATAATTAGCTCCTTAAAATATACATCTACATACTTTTATTCCTTGGGTAAGGTATTTTTAGAAGTATATGTATCTAAGTTCCTTCTCTCTCAATCTAAGTGACTCTAGTTAGGGATTTTGTCTGAGTGAGTATATATGAGATATTGTTCTCATGATATCAAGAGTGGATGATCCTTTGTTGACACTCAATTACCTTCATATAATTGATTGTCAATCTTGATAACCAGTTGTATCAGATCTGGAACGTTTCAGACCTATAAGTTCGACATCAAATAAATGAGTACTCATATAAGGCATCATTTGTGTCTCAAGTCTAAGGACTAGATATACAATCACTGAACTCATTCTCTAAGGAGCACTTGTACTATATCTCTAGTATCCCCAAACAAGCACCCATGAGACTAGTTGCCTCCATCATATGAATGAGTATACGGTGCACTAGTCTAGTCGGTTATCTCGATGTCTCTCTCGAGTAAAATCTGACCAGGATGATTTAGGATATGTATTTAAAGGCAAATGATCTCATTACTATGATCTCATCATGATCCGATTCCTATTGCACAGATTTAGGGATATCACAATATACATTCAGAAAAATATATAATGTGAGAAAATACTAGTAATCATAAGCAAAGAGATTACTATAGCATATCACAGGTACAATCACTCATGTGATTGGCTTATAGGGCACCTATAAATAATATCACATGCATCATCATTGAAGGTCATCAATTCGTAGTTTACCACTTCATCTTTATGGATTTACTCTACGTCTTCTTATGCACTTAATTCATCCTAAGTCGCTTTAAATGCTTTCTTCTTCTTTTAGATTGATAATTTATTTTTTAGTTGTGGACACTTATTTTTGAAATCTCCTAATTTTGTGTATTCATTGCATATTCTTATATCCTTTTTAGGTTCACTTTCATTCTTATAGGTTTTGTTCCTTTTCATAAACATTTGAAGTCTTCTTATAAGAAGTGCAATATCATCAACATTATCACTTGAGCTTTCACTGGAGGAGTCTTATTTGGTTTTCAATGCAATATACTTCCTGTTCTTTGGAATGTTTTTCTCTTGTTCGTCATATGTTTTGCAAGTCATTTCATAGGTCATTAAAGATCCTATGAGTTTTTTAAGAGGAAAATTATTTAAGACCTTTGTTTCTTTAATATTTGTTACTTTTAGATCCCAACTTTTTGAAAGAGATCTCAAAATCTTATTTACCAATTCAAAATTAGTATAGCATTTACCAAGAGCTTTTAAACCATTGATAATATCAGTAAAATGAGTGTGCATGTTACAAATGGTTTCACTTAGCTTCATTTTAAACAATTTATAACTATATAGGAGGACGAGTGCATGTTACAAATTCCTATTTTTCAATAAGTGTAGTTCGTCTGATTGAATATAGGAGGATGAGTGATAGAGTGATCCTCTTGATTTCCAAAATAGTCATTAAATCTCACTTGAGTGTTAATTCAATTAAGAGAACTTGACTCTGATATCAACTGTTAGGATCGTAGTTGCACTAAGAGTGGGGGGGGGAGGGGTGTGGGGTTGAATTATGTTTTCGCAATAAGATTCTAATTTAAAAAATTCAATCAAAAAATATATATCGAAAATGTGTTTAACTAAGAAGTGTGAGTAAGAGTAGTGAGTAAATAAATCAGTAAGTAATGACAAGGCAAAGTAAGGAAGGAAATATAAATTAATTTATAGTGGTTTAGTTATCTCAACCTATGTCTACTCCTAATTCCTCTTCCTTCGAGGTATCAGCTTTCACTACCTATCTTCTTTCCAATAGGTGAAGATCAACTACAAACTTTTTTCAAAATACCTCACACCTCTTTAAAATAACCTTTAAACTTAAGGAGAAAGAGACTCAATCACTCTTAAAAGAGTTTACACACTTTATTTCACAAGATTTCATTCTTGTTCATCATTGCATCAAACAAGCATAAGTGACGTATTTATAGACCCCCAAAAGCTTCAAAAATAAAGTCGAAAATTTAAATTCCCAAGTTTTCGAGATAGTTATGATACCACAGTTGGCACTAGACAGTACTACCACTAAATAGAGCGTGAAAATCTAGGCTCTCTTGGCACCACCATCGGCCTAGGTAGTACCATCGTCACTTGAGTGGTACCACCACCAACCTGGGTGGTACCATTGTTGCATGCACGATACTACCATCAGCCACAGGTAGTACTATCAACATAAGTCCCGAAAAAAATATAAAATAGTATTTTTCAACCATTGGGCAATACTACCCCAAATAGAGCCCGAAAATCTGGGCTCTATTGGTACCACCGTTGGCCTGGACAGTACCATCGCCACTTGAATGGTACCCACCACTAGCCTAGGTGGTACCATTGTCACCTGCACAGTACCATCATTGGCCATGGGCAGTACTATCGTCAAAAGTCCTCGAGAAGCATATAATAGTATTTTTTGGCTATCTGGGCAGTACCAACGCTTGGGCCTGGTGGTACCATCGCTTGGGCCTGGTGGTACCATCGCTTAGGCCTACTTCAGGCTACCAAATTGGCCTTCCAATAAGTCAGCCCTGGTTCAAGCCCGATGGGCTCCTAATTAAGCTGGCATGATTTTGATCTAATACCAACTCAATTTGACTCGAAACGATCATGATTAAGACTTAACCACTCTAGTTAAAATTATAAAGCCTTCAACATGTTGTCCAATATTCTGACATGTCATTTGTTCATCTGGCATTTTGTCCAAACCTTTGACATATTATCTTTTTCTTTGGCGTATCGCCCGATCTATCGGCATGTTGACTTTTCACAACATCTGATATTTTGGTCAAATGCCTATCTTTCTGGCCTAATGCCCGAACTCATAGCATGAAGTCCATCCTTGGATACATCGATTAATCCTCCTGCTCGACGTCCAATCTTTGACATGATGCTTTCTTGACCCAACTTTTGATTTTTCTACTTCGAGAATTTAGCCCTCCAATAGTTTGAGTCTATGATAGAAATTTTTTCTGTGTCACTTATCTTAAAAACATATTAGTCTATTAATTTATAAATTAATTTCACCATTAAAAATCTAGGATTCAACGGTGCAAAAGCTTGAACTCAAGACTACTATTCATCCAAAGTCGTATCCTTTAAGTTGGATCCATAAAAACATTGAGATGAAGATAGATCGTTAGTACACATTCTAACTTGCAATCACTAGCAAGTGCATTAACAAAGTGACATACAAGGTGGTGCCTCTTGAAATATGCTAAGTCCTTAGGAGGGAATACTTGTGGGATGGAGAAACCATCTACTACTATTAGCACTACTACCATGGATCGTGATTTGTTAGACCAATTATAATCGACTATGGTCTTCTGAAAATTAGAGCTCAAATCAAGATATTATCAATTTTGAATCCGAGAAGAAGACAAAAAGAAGACCTATTGAAGGGTCTCTTGAAGCCTCAAAGTCTAATTTGGCTAAGTAATGCTCATATCATAGTAGCTCACTTAGCTCAATCCTAATTCTACTAGGACTAGAATTAGGCAGCCCTCACCCAAATAGGGGTAGCCACAAGGATAGGATGGCACCAACTCCTAATTTGAGTAGGACTTGCATGTGCAAGTCCTAAAATAAGTTGTAAAGGCATTATGACTTATTAAATCCTAATCTAGCTAGGACTTCATTCCTTCCTTAGCTATAATAAAAGGAGGAAAGATCGATATGGTGTTAAATCTTAGATTTTGATGATGAAATTATAGACTAATAAACTTTCAAGATAAGTAACATAGGAAAGACTTCAATCACAGACAAGCACCATCACATGGCAAATTATCAAAGTAGGAGAATCAAATGTTGGGCCGATGAAGTATCATAATAGAGATTGAACGTCGGGCCGGAGGATTGGTTGACATGCCGAAGGATGGACTTTGTGCCATGAGTTCGGGCATCGGGCCGGAAGGATTAGGTATTATGCCAAAAGATTAGATGTTGTAGGAAGTCAATATGCCGATGGATCAAACGATACACCGAAGGAAAGGATAATATGTTGGAGGCTTAGACGAAGTGTCGGATGATCAGATGACATACCAGAATGCTGGACAATATGTTGATTGCTTCGTGATTATGTTGGATATATGATTAAGTGGTTTGGTCTTGATCGTAATCATTTAGAGTTGAATTAAACTGGTATTGGATCGAAACCATGCCAACTTAATTTAGGGTCCATTGGCCCTGAAGGAGGGTTGAATTAGCCTAATGAAAGGCCAATTCAATGACCTGAAAGTGACCTAGGTAGTGGTACCACCAGGTCTAAGTGGTGGTACCACCCAGATTACAGAAAAGCATAGTTTGTACTTTTCTAAACTTTTTAGTGATGATACCACCACCTACCATTGGTGGTACCACTAGGTGATAGTAGTATTGCCTAGTCCAATAGTAGTACTACCATAGCCCAGTATTCTAAGCTTTGTTCATTGGTAGTATTGCCTAGTAACGGTGGTAGTACCACTAGTACCCCGAAAAATCAAAGACTTAAAATTTTGGCTTCAATTTTAAAGCCAGTGAGGATCTACAAATGTCCCACCCATTTTTACTTGCTGAAGCAATAAAAAAAACACGAATAAAAGGTGAAAAAAAAAGTAAAAAAGAGAAAGAATCCTTGAGGATAAAGTGTTGTGAACTCTTAAGTCTCTTCCTCCTTGAGTTTAGTGGTTATTCTAAGGAGGTGTGAGGTTTTGTGTGAAAGAGTTTATAAAGGTTCTCTCTTGAGCCTAGTAAAAGGAGGAAGGATTATACGGGTAATTGATCTTTGCCCATTGCAAAGAAGATCGGTAATGAGCCGATAACCTCGAGAGAAGAATCGGGAGTAGACGTAGATCGGGACAACCGAACCACTATAAATCGATTTATATTTTTCTTCTTGATTTTCTTCTCATTTGCTTACTAATTTACTTTACTCACTACTTCTACTCATACTTTCAAGTTAAACGAATTTTTGATTCATACTCTCGTCCGAACGATTTCAAATCGAATCTTTTTTCGATAAGCACTAATTCACCCCCTCCTCTTAGTGTCATTATGATCCTAATAGTTGATATTATAGCCAAGTTCTCTTAGTTAGTTTAGCACCTAAGTGAGTTTTATTTTCTGGCAATCACAAGGGTCACTTTATCACTCATTCTCCTATATTCAATAGGACGAACTACACTTACTGAAAAGCATGAATGAGAAGTTTTTTGATTTCTTTGGATTTCAATTTGTGGAACATCGTTGAAAATGATTTTTAAAAATCTTTCAATCTAATGAATGAATAAAATAATTTTAAGACGAAAATATTTTTTTTGAACGCTAAAGCTACGAATGTTTTATTTTTGTGCTTTTGATAAAAATGAGTTTAATCATGTTTCTATTTGTGACACAACACATGACATTTGGCACATACTAGAAGTTACTCATTAGGCACAAGTAGAGTAAAAGAGTCAAAATTTAATCTCTTAGTACATAATTATAAACTGTTTAAAATGAAGCCAAATGAAACAACTAATGAAATATACACCCGTTTTACGGATATTGTCAATGGTTTAAAAACTGTTGGTAAATATTATACTAATATTAAATTAGTAAATAAAATTTTAAGATTTCTTCCTAAATGTTGGGATCCAAAAGTAACTTCTATCCAAGAGACAAAGTACTTGAATAATTTTCCTCTTAAAGAACCCATAGGATCATTAATGACCTCTCAAATGACTTGTAAAAAACATGACAAACAAGAGGAGAACCTTCCAAATAACATGAAGGATATTACATTGAGAACCAAAGAAGACTGATCGAGCGAAGGCTCAAGTGATGATGATAATGATATTACATTTCTTACTAAAAGACTTAAAAAATTCATAAAAAGAACAAATCTCATAAAATAAAAATGAACCTAAAAAGGATGCTATAATATGTTTGTGTTTTTTCAAACCTTCAGATGGTGGTACCGCTAAGCGATGGTGGTACCGCCTAGTCCAACAGTAGTATTATGAGAGCCCAGTATTCTAGGCTCTATTCAACGGTAGTACTGTCCAATGATGATAGTAGTACCGCTTACACCAAGAAATCATAATTTGAATTTTTTATTCCAATTTTGAAGTCATTGAGGATCTATAAAGATCTCACCCATTCTTGCTTGCTGAAGCAACCAAAAAAACATGAAAAAGGGTGAAAAAAAGGTAAAAATGTAAAAAATTTCTTGAGAATAAAATGTTGTAAATGCTCGAGTCTCTTTCTCCATGAGTTTAGCAGTCCAAAGACAACTTGTGCCTTATATACCTATTAATCTCTACACACACTTTTAATTTCATTGCTTTCAGTCATGTAGATAGCACTTTAGCTTTGTAAGCAATAGATGTTATTTTCTTTCAGTTGTATGCTTGGTTCTATTGATAGTTCTCTCATAGCCAAAACTTTTATCGAAAAGTTGGTATTGTTATCGAACCTTAATTTCATATGGATTAGTAAACGTGTTCCTCAACTTTTTTTTTATTTATAATTTTATTAGTATCATGACCAATAATCAACGTATCTGCCATATATAATAAGAGAATAGTAAAATTACTATCAAAATAATATCATACTAATGATCAATCATAAAGGAATTAAACCTTTATACCATCGACTTGGTACTTAACTCCATACAAACTCCATTCTTCAACTCAATAAGAAGGAAAATAGTTTTCACATCAAATGGTTCAATCTCTAAATTTAAATTAGCAGTCAACCCATGGATGAAAGACAACTACGAGTGATTTTTTTTTTTCAAAATCAATACATTTTTTCTAACCAAATCCTTTCATAATTAACCTTATCTTGTTTCTAAGTTGTGATCTTTTTCAATCTGAACATTCATTTGTTATTTAATACTCTTTTTACTATCATATAATTTAACTAAGTCAAATATATCATCTAATGTAAGGATTTCATCTCTTCCTGTATATCACCTAACTACCTATGTTTCTGCTCATGTAACATAATGTGGAGTAAATAACACATACTTAAGAAGAATACATTTAAGAAGGTCAATGCTCTTTGGTAGATCTTCTCTATTGAGACTAAGTTTGTGATTCTTGACATTCTTTCTCAACATATTTATCGATATCACTAGAAATAAATTGATTTCTCAACTCCTGCTTCAAGCCCTCTCATGTGTCCACTCGACATCGACTTTGTTGGATCTCTTCCCAATATATTTATCACCATAGTTTTGCATCCTCATCCACATACATGGTTGCTATCGAAACTTTAGTTTCTTTATAATCGGGTTTCATAGTTCAAAATTACTATTCCATATGGAATAAAAAATTATCGAGCTCCTTCGCATCCTTAGCACCCTAGTATCAATATGGCTCAAGTGCCTTCAAGTTTGTGGTGGAGTGATAGGACCCTAGCAGGGTTGGATCCTAATCAATCAAATAATAATTAATAAAAACATTGAGATATTGTAATAAATCCCACCTAGTCACCTACTACCTTATAAAGTAGGTTCGTTAGGGTTTGATCTTAGGGCTTTAGGGCTTCCTAGTTGTCACCCCCCTTATTGGGTAGGTCGGTTAGGGTTTGAGTAGGGGACGAATGGTTTGTTGCAGCCACCTAGTCGCCACCCCCTTATTGGGCAAGCCGGCTAGAGAGGAGAGGTAATAAAGGGATTTAGCTTTGGGAGGAGCCTCCTTAAGGTTAGGGTTTGGAGCCTTATATAAGTATACAACCACCCCCACTTTTGAATTAAGCAAGAGATCAATTTCCTTTCAGCCTTGTGGCCGACTACCTAGGAGGGAGGTACCCCTACAACGTTCCAAGGGTTGATCCCCCTTCAAAAGATCAATCTGCATTAGAATTCCTCTGGGGTTCTATTATATGGTATTAGAGCATTGATTTTGGTGCTCCTGCTACCCTTCCTACTGCCTATCATCATCTAAAAAACCCAAATAGAAGTTTCATCTATTCCTCGGTGCGAATTCTTATCGTCGTAAAGTTATCATTTTTGCGAACAAAAGAATGCGTAGAACATTCTCAATTGCCTATTTGTTGCCTAAAGGCTGATCTTACTGCCATCTTTTGAACAAAAAATTTTATACAATTTCTGCATCATCTCTGCTTTGATCTATGTTTGATCTATCATTGAAATTATCTTAGAAAACGTCCTTATGTTACTGCATCTCTTCATCGTAAACTATTGATTTTTCAATGAGAATTTTGCTATGAAACTTTCATCATTATTCTTATTGTTTTGCTACCGTGACTCCTTGAAATATTTTCATCATCTTTGCTATTATCAACACCAAGATTATTGCTGAAAATTTCATCAAGAAACCATTATCTTCAATGAAAAATTCTGGTTCTATAAATCAACACCTATTCACTGCATACCCCCATCGATCCCTATCAAACCTATTACTACCATTAATAGAAACCTAGAGAACTCTTCCAACCTTCATATCCTGCCACCATAGCCCCAAAGTGCCACCAAACAGTAGCCCAAACCACACGCAAAATAGCAACCTGTTAAACCTAAAACCGGGGCCTTCACCCTTTGATCTACCCATTCTTTCGGTCCTAAATCACTCAACCGATTCATGCCCTTAACCTAAAAGCAAAAGAGGGATTTTAACATTATAGATCTTGAGACATATGCCATCGCATCCAAGAAAGCAATCAATGCCAAGTTTGAGGCCTTCGAGACATGAATGGAGGAAAGAATACACACCCTCTTTGCTAAACTAAGTTTGGGCCAACCACTAAGCCCAAGGAGATCTCAATAAGGAGAAAGCTTAGATCGTAAAGAAGATTTTCAGGAGAAGGGAGGACATATGACCGACCCTCACTATCCATGCATGAGGGTGGACTTTCTTAGATGGGAAGAAGGAGACCCGATCGATTGGATCTCACGTATGGAGCACTATTTTTTGTACTATAAGACACCGACGCATCCATGGTATACATTACTACTATATACTTTGAAGGAGATACTATATAATGGTTTGATTGGTTTGAACATACTCATGGAGCTCTTTCATGGAGACAATTTAAAGAATGACTACTGATCCGCTTTGGACCTATCAAATACGAGAATGTCGATGGCCAACTAGCCAAGATTCATCAAGCTTCCATCGTCCATGAGTACCAGACCAAGTTTAAAAGATTATCTAACTAACCTAGAGATTGGTCTGAAAAATAATTGTTTTGAACTTTTATCAAAGACTTGAAACCAGAAATTCGGGGAGAAGTTAAAGCGCGACAACCATACACACTCATGACGACTATCTCTTTCGTGTAGCTTCAATAGGAGCAATTGAACTAAGAAGCCCAAAGGACTAGGCTCACCCCCCGAGCAGTAGCACCAAGGCCTTCAGCCCCTCCTACCAGTAATCGACCCTCTGCAACAAAAAGATTAACAAGAGAAGAGCTTGGAGAGTGATCTGCGAAAAGATTATGTTGGCATTGCGATAAGCCATGGAGCTGCAAGCATCGTTACAAAAAAGGGAGACTTCTTGTGATTGAACCCATTGAAGAGGAGGACCTTGAACATGCAGAAGAGAGCCTTGATCATAAAAAGGGGGATGCAGAAGAAGAGCCCCAACTAGCTGATTCCTTGATGCACGCTCTCGCCAGCTACACAAACCCGCAAACCATGAGGGTTGTCGACCTACTCAAACATCAGTCGATTATTATCCTCATTGATATCGAGAGCACCAACAACTTCTAAAAATAGTAAGGTGGCTACTTGAATGGTACTTCACATCGAAGACTGTAGCAAATTTGATGTTAAGGTCGTCGACAACCGGATTTTAATGTACGACCAAAGTTCCCCATAGGTGAAACTGTTATTACAGGATTAGGAAATTATTGCCCATTTTTTCTTCTCCTAATTGATGATTATGAGGCCATGCTTGGCATAGAGTAGCTGACGACACTAGGTGATATATCTTGAAATTTTTTAAAATTAATTATGAAGTTTTACTATAAAGGCAAATAGGTGATCCTATGCGAGAAGCACGGAGAAAATGTAATGATCGTTTCTACTCAATGAATAGAGAAATTGTTGCACAAGACAAATGGTGGCTTCTTGATGCAATTCCAATAGCAACCAGAGGGGAAGATAATAAAAATTAAAGACCAAAACCTCATCTATCTACTTGTTGAATTTGCCTACGTCTTCGCTGAACCACGTAACCTTCCTCCTACCCAATAGCATGACAATCAGATTCCAGTTCTTGTAGGCAAACCACTAGTGAACATTCAGCTGTACTGCTATCCCCACCTTCAAAAGGATGAAATAAAAAAAATTGTAAAGGAGATGCTTGAAACAGGGGTCATTCGGCCAAGCTACAACCCCTACTCTTCGCCGGTGCTTCTCGTACGAAATAAGGATGGAACATGGCGAATGTGCGTCGATTATTGAGCTCTTAATGGCATCACTGTCAAAGATAAATACTTTATTCTATTGGTGGATGAACTCCTTGATGAATTAAGGGGAGCTCAAATCTTCACGAAGTTGGACCTCCGATCTGGGTGTGTGAAGACGATGTTCCAAAAATTACATTCTGAACGCACAACAATCACTACGAGTTTTTGGTAATGTCTTTTGGATTCACCAATGCTCCTTCCACCTTCCAAAGTCTCATAAATGATATTTTTTGATTTTATAAATTTGTGCTGGTATTTTTTGATGATATTCTCATTTACATCACTTCCCTTGAGACTCATTTTCGGTACCTACGACTTGTTTTAACTATTCTTTAGGATAATGTTATTTTCATGAAGCAATTAAAGTGTAACTTTCTCCAACAAAAGGTGAAATATCTTGGGTACCTTATATTAGAAGGAGTGGCGATAGACCCTACAAAACTAGAGGCGATGTAAAGTTGGTCGAAACCGAAGAATGTAAAATCGCTATGTGGTTTCCTTGGATTGACGGGCTACTACCATAAATTTGTGAAAGATTATTAGAAGATCAGTGCACCCCTCACCTCCCTACTAAAAAAAGATGATTTCCAACGGTCGGACAAAGCCTCTGCTGCATTCGATGGACTAAAGGGAGCCATGACTACAACACCCATGCTAGCACTACTCGATTTCAGCCAAACCTTTGTTATTAAGGCCGATGCATCTGAAGTTGGTATTGGCATCGTTCACATGCAAGATGGCCGACTACTTGCATGCACGAGTAAGCTGTTGTCTCTCTCCCACCAAAAAATATAAATCTACGATAAAGAGATGCTTGCAATTGTGCACGCAGTAACGAAATAGAGACCATACTTGATCGGTCGGTGCCTTCAAATAAAAATCGGCAATAGAAGCCTTAAATATTTTTTGGAGCAGAAGATATCCTTCCCCAAACAGCAAAATGATAACGAAGCTTCTTAGGTTTGATTATGAAATTACTTACAAAAAGGGCAAGGAAAATATTATTACAGATGCACTCTCACAACTACCCGAGCAAGCAGAATTTTTGGCAATCTCCCTTCTAACCAGTGGGCTTGATAAAACCCTAGTAGGGTTTAGTCCTAATCAATCAAATAGCAATTAATAAAATCCTTGAGAGATTATAATAAATCCCACCTAGCCACCTATTATCTTATAAAGCAGGTTGGCTAGGGTTTAATTTTGGGACCTTAGGGCTTCCTAACCGTTGGCCCCCTTACTTAGTAGGTCGGCTAGGGTTTGAGTAGGGGACGCATGGCTTGTCGCAGCCACCTAGCCGCCACCCCTTATTGGGCAAGCTGACTAGGAAGGAGGGGTAATAAAGGGATTTAACTTTGGGAGGAGCCTCCCTAGGGTTAACGTTTGAAGCTCTATATAAGCATGTAGCCTCCCCCACTTTTCAATTAAGCAAGAGATCAATTTTCTTTCAGCCTTGTTGTCGACTACCTAGGAGGGAGGAACCTCTACAGCGTTCCAAGGGTTGATCCCCCTTCAGAAGATCAACCTGCATTAGAATTCCTGGGGTTCTATCATCTTGTCTTAGAGTGTTGATCTTGGTGCTCTTGTTGCCTTTTCTATCGTCTACCATTAGTCATGCAATTCCCACAATTGCTATTATCGATATCGTCTCTATCGTCATCTCCCTTACCGCAAATGAAATCAATCTGCTGTCGTTGTCATCAACTGCATCAAAGATCTAGTATTATTCTATCATAAATATCTTAGTGTTACTGTAATTTCCTATCCAAAAAATCGAAAAGAAAGTTTTATCTTGTCGTTGTTGTGAATTCTTATCGTCGTAAAGTTATCATCTTTGCGAACGAAGGAACGTTGTAGAAAATTTTTAGTCACCTATTTGCTACCTAAAGCCCAATCTTGCTGTCATCTTTTTTAACAAAAAATTTTATATTTTCTACATAACTAGATTTTAAAATAATATTATTTTAAATAATGCATGGATTAAAGATGGTGATGAGTACATTGTTATAACTAAGAAAGGTAATATAAAAGGAACGAAGAAAGAAGATCAAACAATGTACGTAATAGCATTGAATTTAAGAAAAAAATATAAGAGAAATTAAAGAAATCACTAGCGAATAAAGATATCACCGTTTACTAGTTTGATAAATTACTTTGTTTATATGTCGACTCTAATGCTTACCCCATGCCGTTTCCAAGGAGAGGAAGTGAAAAAGAGGGAAGAAGCATTCTAATTGAGTGACAACTAAATCGTAGGTAGAATTGGCGCACCAGGAACCCACTATCCTTGATTTATTATTCATAATTTTATCAGCAAAATCAATAATACAACATAAGAACTGACAAATTGTCTGATGCAATAAGCATACAGGTGAAGGAAACAGCAAATGAATTATATTGGATTAATACATAATTTAATAGCAAAAAAAGTTTCAAATCCTTCGGGGAAGACATTTCTTGATTATATAAGCAATCTTAATCATGCATACATACACTCAAAACACAGTTGATAATATTATAAGAGAATAGCTCATTGCTTTAAATTAAAAAACTGTAACCAACACATGTACCATTTTCAATCTACAAAGAAAGATGGTGATGGAGAGAGAAGCGGTGGAATAGATGGGGATAGAAAAACGTCGATATAATTGGGAGGGACATGTTAGAAAGAGCGATATAATTGGGGAGGGGGACATGTTAGAAATACGATGAGAGAGAGAGAGAGGCGACGGAATAAACGGAGATAAAGACATGAGAGGAAAGCATATAAGAGAGAGAGAAGGCGGTGGAATAGATGGGAATAGAAAGATGATGAGGCGAGCGGGAAGGGACATAATAGAAAAATGGTGATGGACATATCACATATAACAGTCATATTGCGTATTTGTATAGAGACCCGAAGCGAATCATCTCTATGGTTGATACAGGAAACAGGAAAAATTTCTTTCCAGGTGAAAGCCTGAACCCTGCCATGACCAAGATAGGGGAAGACTGCCTAAACATAAAAAAGAAAAGAAGAAGGTGTTCGTTCTACCTTGCAGACATGGGGTCTGATAAATTTGATCATTTGATGCATCAAGAAAACTTCTCGATAGGTTGATGAAAAGTAACCACTACGAAAGATACCTAGGAGTTCGCATAATAATTATCTTCTTCGATCAATTTCCATCTTCTTTGCTATACATATTACGTAGAAGAAGCAAGTAGGGAGACTGTCCTTGTAGCTCTGTTGTATCCTTACACATTCGTGCAGCAGCAGTCACCTGCCACATCAACTTAAAAGTAATTCGTTTAAAAAAATCACGAAGTTTAATGAAGCATTTCCATTTAGCGTCTATAGGTTGAATTTTCGTATATAATCTTTTATATGGTTGGGTTCAGTTTTGAAATTTTAGTACTAGTCTGAGTAGAGACTTGCAGGTTTCTCAAAAAAACCAAATCCAACCAAATGATACGCACACCTGCTCTACTATTAGTATTCATATTAACCATATGGTAGCTATTGGTCGGTAAGTATAAATAATATGATTAGTATAATTGACCAATCGAAACTAGGAGAAAAAGTAACAAAATAGGCTATGAGACTTATCATGTTAATACAAATTCTAGCATAAAATTTTCTTTGATTCTTTGAGGTAAATGGAATGGTATCTTTTGATACAAAATAAGATATGGATATAAATATATAAGACCTCTCTAACTCTTAGAATTCTTTTTGGATCTACTCAGTTTCGTGATCCATATTCGATTTGTTAACCAGAAAAAGAAAAAGATGAGGAGAAATATAGAGAAATTTATCCTATTGATCTTCAGAGAACTGATCTATATCTAAGAAGTGTAAGAGAACTTTAATGGATAATCTATCTATTTCAAAATTTCTAAGATAATGATTGAACTTCTCATTATTTATAAAATAATATCTATCTAATTATTAACTTATCCCAACATTTCCTCATTTCACCTAAAAATCTATGGATATTCAATGAAGAATACTTCTTTAAATTGAATTCTTTAGTGTGCAAAGTCTAAATAACTTCATTTCGGAATATTACAAACATAAGGAGCTTTGTTATGATATTAGTAATTGATATGGTATATCTCAGCCTTCTACTCCATGGGGTTTCTGGATCGTCACGATAGAGCCAACTCGACATGCTGAGCTAACTCAATATTACAAACCTGAGATAAGACAATTGCTCGTCACCCCCTCTAATAGCCCCCTGCACTGACTCTGCCCAAGGATGTACGAGACAACGAAACCACACACACGATTACTCGAGAAACAAGGAGCAGCACCAAACACTCCAAGTGACATCTATGCTTGAAGTATGGACCAACCATCCGAGGCGTTTGCAAACATTAAACACCTGTTTTGTTTATGCTGATGCTAACGATCATAAACTACCTTTCTAATTTTTAAAAGGCAGAATTGTCAAAGGAAAATTGATTACAATAGAAAGGATTTAGAAGGGTAAAATAATATTTTAATGATTGAAAACCCCTAATTTTCTTTTTTTCTTCTTAGTTGTTGTAATCTACATGAGGCATTCGGCCACCAACAATCATTCTTCACTTGTACACCACCTATATGGTTGTCACGATGTGCAACAAGTCTCACACGAACGATCAATGACCATTATGATCGTCGAAGCTTGTGGTTATTCGCATGCAGCCAATTAGTGATCCCTATTTTTGCTACAGCGCATGGCCAACTCAAACTCTCTTCATGACCAACCGTCAATCCCTATAGTTGTCATGATGTGTTGATATGCCCATGTATAGTTGTTCTCATCAGATACGGTGTTTGTGATTGAGCGATCACTCTTATGATCATGACACAACCATTAGGAACCATGGCCTGTAGCATCTCGTTGACATCGATCAATGCTAGCAATGCTGTCATAGCCTTTGTGAACTGTGATGCATTTGTTATACAGCTATCAATCAAAGGCAATGGTGCTACTACCTTGCTATTCTTGCAACGGTACTATTGTATCTATAGTGCTAGCGACTAAGGTAGGTCGTCATAGTGTCACCTGAGCTACTACACATAGGCAACCGTTATTACATGCAACAATGCTGCTATCTATGTAGTTATTGCCTATGATTAGGCCAGTGACTAATGGAGACTGTCGACGTACTACTCAACCTTTTATGACCATTGGCCTAGACTAGTAGCCTTGCAACTATCCTATAACATCGATGTTTGACGCTTGTGCTATTGTTCGTAGTAGCACCACCAACAACAACCTGTTGATGGTAATGCTATACATCCATTCGTTTGATACTCCTATCCTTCAGTCATTTGTAAATACTTTGCGGGAGGAAACTTGCATCACTTGCAAGCATACAACTAGGGCAAACGTGAAAAACAACTAAATTTATAATATTTTTTCATAAATAAAGGTACTTATAAACATATCTAAATACAAAATAGATTTGATACAATTTTATAATATAAAGTAGTTGATTTCAAAATAATTGACTCTAATATCAATTGTAAGCATAAAAACTATATTTATGCTATTGTTACATAAAAAAACTTTAATGCTAGAATCAAAATCAAAAAATAATAGATCACAATCGAGATTGCATACCTTTCGATATTATTTAGAAAATCTTTATTTGATCTATAAATGCACCATTCTCAAATTCAAAAACTATAGTAATATTGATTACAAGAATAACTAGATTCATATATTTTCTCTTCCTATTATTTATAAGACCACTATGAGTTCTTTGAGAATAATCCTATAATCTTAATTTCTAATGTTTCATTTATAGAATATTTTATTATTTTATAGACATAAGCAAAGGGTCCAAGATAATACTAAAAGAGTCACTCCCATAAAGATCATCTACTAAAAAATCCTATCAAAATTTTATCGAACCAATCCAATTAGATCTATAATATATTTTACTTAATTAAATAGGACTATATAATCTAACATATATATATTCTTTCCCTTATTAATGTAAACAATATAGAAGAGGAAATTATGTTTTTAGATGGAAAGACTTATTAAGAAGTTATATCTTTTTAGATATACACACAAATGGGTATAACTATTGAAAAAATTATTTCCTTACAATTTTCCAATAAAATTTAAGTAATTTATGAATTATATTTAAATATCGTATAAGATTTGAATCTCACGTGGACCATATTAATGTTCACACACTATTAAAATGTCATTGGTTAACCTCATCTCCAGAAATGTAATATAAAGCTTTATTTGGTGCATGATCTCCAGAAATATAAAAAAATCCTGATTTTGTTTCCATTTTCTCAATGCAACCGATCCATCCTTTTTGTCTCTTTTTACATCTTTTAAAGTTATTTCTGATTTTTTAATTAAGTAAATGAATTTAGTGCCAGTAATTCAACTGCTATTGAAACTTGTAGATTAAGCAGAAGAATTGAATGAAACGAGACAAGTTGAAATAAAAGCGTCACACAAGTGATAGTAGTACATTTAAGTTACAATAGTACTAAGAGAAGACAGGCACACACAGGATAGTACTGAAGTAAGACTATCACAAACATAAACAATTATAGTTCACAATCGCTGATATCCATTCAGTAGTAGACTTCAATGACGGAACGGAAGTCCAGTAAAGGTTTTAAGGCATACCCCGAAAAGCCTGCTCTCTTGAAGAGTTCACTCCACTCGGCCTCACTCCT
Organism: Ensete glaucum; assembly: GCA_021527575.1. NCBI lineage: Eukaryota > Viridiplantae > Streptophyta > Magnoliopsida > Zingiberales > Musaceae > Ensete > Ensete glaucum. Next base: position 15,942,614 of record CM038555.1, on the reverse strand, counting down.
TTGCTTGCCCGAAGTGTTAGCCATCATGTATAAGTCAAAGAGAAGTTGCGTTTCTGCTAGTTCAGGAAGACAGTCATCGACATTGAGAACCATCTCAACAATGACTACTTTGCCTCGATCCTGTTTTGAAGGAATTGCCTCCTTGCATCTCTGCAGTATCCTCACACATTCCGCATCGCTCCAGTCATGCAGCACCCACTGTCAAATCAACCTCAGAAAAGTTGAAAGACATCAGCAAGTGCCCAAAAGCATTTCCATTTATCTTTTGATTCAGAACAGATGACTCCTGTCGTTAGGACAGTCATACTTTATTCAATTAACACTGTTCATTGGGCTCAGGGCAGATGTATGCGTTGATTCATTCGTTCGCTTGAGTTTGCTATTCCTAATACCTGAGTTCATTATTTCTTAGTGTTGAAGGTAAGTGGTAAAATATATTACCTTGAGCAGCACCGCGTCCGCTGTAGGTATGCTCTCGAACATGTCACCTCCGACCACCTCCACCTTGCTGTTCCCTACCAATGGAGCCACCACGTGGGGGAGGTCGAACACAGTGCATTTGAGCTGTGGATAGGCCTCGGCAATCGCCATGGCCATCGTTCCCGTCCCCCCTCCGACGTCCACCAAGGACCGTAGACCCTGGAAGACGTCGCCGTACTCCCTTATCAGTACTTGCACCACGAGACGAGTGTCGCTGGCCATTCCCGCATGCAACAAGCTGTTGAACTCTGGGTTTTGTTTGGTGACCTCAAATACATCCTTTCCATGTGCGACCTCAAACGGGGTGGAGGCTTCGTCCCCCTTAAGCCATCTGCCAACACTTTGCCATGGAGACAGCAATGCTTGGTCCATCATCAAGAGCAGCAACGGGGAAATACCCTCCACCTTCTCCTTCATGATGAGGGCAGACATTGCAGTGAGACCGAACAAAGTCTTCTCATTCTCGGATTCCGAGATCTGAGAAAAGTATTCCAAGTGGACCAGCAGGCGCATGAGCCGCCGGAAGCAGGCGCTTCTTGCTGGGGGAATTTGTAGCTCAGTCTCCAGCTGGGAGAGAGTGATGGGTTTGCCATGGCTGTGGATGATGTCTGCTATGCCCAGCTCTATAGTACACTTGAGACACATAGATCTCGCATAGCTCAGCGTGTGCTTCCATATATGGGCGTGAGCCTGCCATAACTCCCTCGCTCCGAACTCTTCAAGGAACGATCCCATTGTATACCGAATCTCCAACTTGTGCTGTGGAAGGCAACTGCCATATATATAGAGAGAGAAAACGAAAAGCCATCTTTGCAATTGGTCTTCTCCCTCCCTATTGCAACGCGACAAACAATTTCATTCTAAAATATTTGTCTAGATCGTATGATTGAAAATACTGATAGAAGATATGATATGAAGATTTAGATAATTATTCTACAGAGTAAATTTTCTCTTCTAACTTGTATAAATAGGCTTCTGAATGAAACTAATGTTTATCTTCTCAATATGTCTTAATCTATCGTGGTTGGCCATCTTAGACAATGTGATTCTCTCTATTTTACCCCACAAATATATATATCTATTGTACAACCTAACAATATCATTGCACCTAGTCATACTATGATTATACGTTCCAAAAATGATATTTTCAAACCTCATCAAGTCATTGACCTTTATATTATAATGAACTCTTCTCCAAAGCTCATTGAACCCACCACTATCACTCAAGCCTAAAAATCTCTATATTGGCGTAAATTCATGTGTGAAAAAATATGATGTCTTACTCCATAATTCTATATGGACCCTTGTACCCTTTCATCACACATAAAATATCATTGGATGTAAATGAGTCTTTCGAATTAGGTAGAACCTAAATGGATCTGTTGCTAGATATAAAACATGTTTAGTAGGCAAAAGTTTTCATCAACGACCTAGTATTGACTTCATAGAGATATTTAGTCCCGTTAATAAATCGATAATGATTCAATTTATCCTGAGTTTGGTTGTCACCAAAGGCTAGCAATTATGACAATTGTATGTTAATAATGCTTTCTTCAAAGAGTCTCTAACTAAAAGTATTTTTATGTAGCAATATCCAGGTTTTATCCATCCTCAATATCCAAAACATATTTACAAAATACAAAAAGTTATTTATCTAATTTGTCAACCTCTAAGAGCTTGGTACAACAAACTTGACTTGTTTCTATCATCAATTAACTTCGTTTACTTTAAGTTAGATATTTCATTATTCTACTAAAATAAAATGGAGGCATATATGTGGATGACATTATCATGACAGATAATAATTCTATGAAGATTAAGAGTTTCCTCAAGCAATTGGCAGATCAATTTTTCATCAAAGATCTAAGAACCTTGAGCTACTTTCTAAGAGTACAAGCAACATATACATCTTCAGGATTTTTTCTATATTAAATAAAATATATTCAATATCTTTTATCAAAGATAAATATGCAGAACACCAAATAAATTGTCACTTACTGAATCACTTAAATTATATAATGATAGTGCTATTACGGATCCTACGTAATATCGACAAGTAGTTGACTCCTTACAATACCTATCTCTCACAGGATTAGATATCCAGTTTGCAATCGATAAATTATCTCAATTAATACATCTACCATCTACTATCCATTGGTCTGCAGTCAAATGAGTCCTACAATATTTTAAAGGGACTCTCAGTCATGGACTTTTTCTCCGAAAACACTCACCATTTCATCTCCATAGCTTTGTTAATGCTGATTGGCCAGAAAACATTAACAGAAATTCTACATCATGATATATTATCTTTCTTGGAGCAAATCAAATCAGTCAGAGTTTAAAGAAGTAGAAGACAATCATAGAGTCTCCAATTGAAGCTGAATACCGATCCATTACCACTTTTATTGTAGTACTTAATTGGGTCACAAATCTGCTGAAGGAATTGGACATCAACTCTATCATAACTTTTACAATATATTATGGTAATGTCGGAGCCACCTACCTCTGCATCAATCCAGTGTTTCACTCATGCATGAAACATATTGCCATAGACTTTCATTTCATCAAAGATCAAGTTGTCAGACATCAACTATGTATTTCTCATAAACATACTGTCGATCAACTAGTAGACTCTCACAGAGTCGCTCGTTTGTAAAATATTTTTATTACATTGTTAACAAGATCGTCATTCTTAATAGGAGCTCAATTGAGAGCCTGATAAAAGATAGAGATAGAAGATATGATCTCCAATCACCTGAATTAGATAATAATTCTATTTTTTTTATAAAAGAAATCTTATTTTCTAACCTATATAAATAGGGATTATGTTAGTGAAACAAATTTATCATGCAGAAAGATATTTTTTTTCCATCAAAAGAACAATTGGAGGATCCTATATGTAAATAAACTGAAAAAAAAATCAGTTTTCTTTGAGACCTTGAAAGTTTAGTTATGCTATTCATTAATTATTAATCTGATGTGTGTTACAATACTTATCATTTGGCACATTTGAGATATAAAATGTTTAAAAGTAAATTTTAAAAAATCATAATGAAATTCGGTTCAAAATTTTTTGGTGGTTTGATTAAGTCCGGTTCAGATTCAAAAATTTTAAACTAAACAAGTATGAATACGGTATTGAGATTTTCTGAAAATCCAATGGAACACAAGTCTTACGCTCAACTACTCCACTAATATGTATACGTTTCATTGGTGTTAAATGTATGCGTATTCAATTTGATGGGACCCCTCTTTTGGTCATTATAAGTGGGAAATATTATAATAAAAAATAAAAAAGGGAATCATAAAATGTCTCATGTGACGATGATGTGAAGGTGGAGGAATCCAATGGAGTGAGCTGCCTTAAGTATGGCATGGGTAAATTAGGTATATTTGATCTCTTGCTTCCGGTTTTCTTATTGTCATCCTCGGATGCTTATCTCTATCTAGAAATAAGAAATGATTGTCGAATGCGCTATGATTGTAGGAATCTGATGGTGAGCACAAAATCCAAATGAGCGCATGTGCTTTATATCAGATGTATTCGAATAGTGACACCTCATGCTTGTATGGATACAATGATGGCGGGGACAAAACCCAAACAGTCACGAGTTTGATCAATAATAATGTCAGCATGGGACCTTAGATTGATTCAACCAAAATAAGTTTGGGGTCATCTCTACAGGGGATCTACCTCGTTAAAATTTTATAGGGGTTCCCCTCCTTGATTTTTTACACACAGGTTGAAAGTAATATTGATCTATTTATGATAATAAGAGGGGAGAATACAAGCTATTTATAAAGCTTCTAAACCCTAACTCCTAACAAAACTCATACTCCAATAAACTCCAACTTCTTATCAACTTTTACTCTAAGTAAACTAAGATCCTACTAAACCAAGACTCCTCTTCCCCTCAACTGCTAACCCCTAGTCAACTCCTAACTATGATGTGACTTGTGGCTATAAGGATCTTTGACTCCGAATTTTATTCTTATCCACCCTAGAGAGAGTCCAAGCTAAGTGAGACTCTCCCCCTCTTGCCCTAGTCGGCGTCTCTTAAGAGGAGGAGGTGGCTAGATTATGGTTTATTATATTCATGACTCAATTTACTCTGATCCGTATCCAACTCTGACTCTTAATCAAACTCCAGTTCAGTTAATTCCTAACCCTACTAGGATTTGGGCTAATTTATTATAATGGACTCAAATATTCTCCTAGCCAACCTAATGTTGGGTCTAAGTTAGTAACAATGCCCAATCTAAGGATTCGACTCAATCGACTAGGACCCGACTTAGTTGGGATCATAACAACAAGGAACACCTTTGAGGCCAAGATTTCTTGGCTGCCCTATGGCTAGGGACTCCTGGCCGCAGGGGTGCCCCTAACGACTAGGGTTTTCTAGACATATAGGTGTCTCTTTCCTGCCATGTGGGGTACCCTATAGTAGGGTATCCCAAAATTTTAACAATATAATTAGTTAAGTAGTTTAATTTATTTATCTAGTAGTCCTAAATGATGATGTGTACATGTGATGTATGATATGGACAGATGATTCTGGACCATGTGATGTCATGTGTCTATGTATGATTATTATTATTATTATTATTATTATTATTATTATTATTATTATTATTATTATCGGGACTTGCGAGCTATCGATTTTTCTCATTTATTGTCAGGTTTACATGCCTACGATTATATTGTAATTACATGAAGATGCACGACAATAGCGTAGAGGTGCCAATATGACCAACGAGACCGAGATAGACAATCGTGACAGATAGAGATGCGTCGAAGTACCAACGAAACCAATGATAACGAGATAGATGATCACATGACATAGAGATGCATTGATACACACATAGATCCTGATGTGAGTGATTGAACCCATTAGCTCGGGCCTGATCATATTAGATTATGGTTCATGATCATCTAGTATGATTATGCATATATGATATTTGATTGCTTATACACCTGCTAGATATGTATGTATATATATATATATATATATATATATATATATATATATATATAGTTGCATACTATATATATATTAAATATATATGTGTGTGACATAACATATTAGGAGACCAAAATAAAAACTCCTCCTACAATAATATTAAGTCGATAGTCTTCTATTGTTATCGAAAGAAATTGAATCCCGACATAGATTGAGTTGGTCGAGTCCCTCGAGGCTCACTATTTTCACTATTTGAGATCTTGCCTGCGATATAGAAATGTCAGTGGTGACCTGAGGATATTGTATGCTTGGTCGAGTCCCTTGAGAGTGTTAGGACCGAGTTGACACTAAGAGGGGGGTGAATTAGTGCAAGTACAAAGAGTATTTATTTAAAAAATATGCTTGAGGTAAAAACTAAAACTAAAAGTATTTTTTGTTAAGATCAAGTTAGAAAACAATTAAACTTAAGATCAAATGAAGAATATCGATTTAGATACGGAATGCTAAAAATAAAAAGCAAGTAAAAAAGGCTTACAAAGTTTATAGTGGTTAGGTAAAAAACTTGACCTATGTCCACTTCCCGAGTCCTTTTTCGTTGAGGCCTATTGTGCCCACTAATGATCTTCTTCTATAGGTGAAGATCAAAAGCCCTTACACTTTTCTCCTTTTCACAGGTTTAGGATAGGAACATTTACAATTTTTGCTCTCTTCTCTTAAACTTACTTTACACTTTGAAGCTCTCAAGGGAAGCTCTTAAATTTTACAAAATCTTAACCAAGATTATGACCACTTTTCTTACACTTTCTTATCACTTTTTTGTCTTGCCATGTAAGAATATTTGGGGTATTTATAGACGCAATTGGCTTCAAAAATTGGAGCCAAAATTCAAATCATTTCTGAAAATCCAGGGTACGGGCGGTACTACCATCGATGTCGATGGTACTACCACCGAAAGTGCCTTGAAATTAGGGGCAATGGTGGTACTACCATCGCTTGGGTTATACTATCACCGCCCACCAGTGGTAACTAGTACTTTTAGTCCTTTTTTTATACCTAACTCGTACCTCCTGTTGACTCCTTTCCAGGTCAATAAAATGAGTTCAACCTGAGCTCAAATCTAACCTAAAGTACTGCTACACATTGAGTTAATTTGGATTTTTCTAAATCTAACTCAATTAGGACTCAATTACAATGCTAACTATGATACACTACACAATTATAATTGTTCTTGTTTAACATATTAATTGATCTTCCAAACTCCTAGCGAACTTCCCAACATCCTCCGGTGAACTCCTAGTGATCTCTCGATAATCTTCCAGCGAACTACTGATGTGCTCCCGATGAGCTCCCGATCACCTTTAGCGAACTCCCAGCGAGCTCCCATTGCATCATTCAAATCCTGGCCCGACACCCGAATTTAACTCTGGCCCAACATCAGATTGTATTATCTTTTCATCATCATAGTTAATCTTGCATCACTTTTTCTAACACACAAGTTAGATAATAAAACATATCAATTGATTTCATCATCAAAATTCAAGAGTAAACAATCTTTCTCTTTTTTGATGATGACAACCAACTGATGACAGGAGTTAACCTTGACTCCCCCTATGTATATGCCATAGGATAAATAGTGCAAACTTGAATTCAAAAGAATCCATCACTTTTGAATTAAAGTATTATATTTTCATAATATTCAAATTTTCATAATTTACCCATTCGTGATACCATATATGATAAAATTTTTAAAGATTTCATCTTCTTGGTATCACATGATAAATAATTTCAATCAAAAATATGTTTCATATAATAAATATGTCATCAATCATGATACAATATCCATCTTTTTGGTATTACATAAAAATTTCAAACATTTCTTATGTCATCAATTATGTTATTTCTCCCTATTTGTCATCAAAAAAAATAGAAAAGCTCAACTTATATTTGAACATTCTTAAACATTTATCACAACATTTAGTATATAAAGGAAGAAATATAGTCCATTTTTCCCCTTTAGTAAAATAAGAAAAATAATAATAATAGAGTTTAATCCATTTCTCATCTCGCTCTTTGTCATCAACAAAAAGGAGAAAAGCTCAACTTGAACATTCTTAAATATTTATCACAATATTTAGTATATAAAGAAAGAAATATAGTCTATTTCTCTCCTTTAGTAAAATAAGAAGAATAATAAGAATAGAATTTAATCCATTTATCATCAAATTGCTTTCTCTCACTTTGTAAATAAAATAGAAGAAGAAGACTAAGAGGAGGAGGAGGAGGAGTGGGTTGGGGGTGTGGGTGGGTGTGGGTGTGTTGGTGGGGGTTGGTGGTGGGGAGGGGGTGTGGGCCGCGAGGTGGGGGTGTCAAAGATCCAAAAATCAAGTATAAAAAAATCAAATATTAAGAGGGGGAATATACATTCATAAATCCAAGAATCAAAAATATTAAAAGAGAGCTCAAAAAATTAGAAAATCCAAAAAAATATATAAGCTTCTCATTGTATTTAAAATCAACTTGTGTAAATTTCAAGAAAAGGTTTAAGAAATCCAAAAAATAGTAAATCATGCATCTGGATAGTTTAACATTCCTAACTCTCTTCTAATAAAATTAAATTATTTTTCATTTAGTAGCATGATGAAGATATCAACTAATTAATGCTTTATATCAATAAATACCAAAAATATGTCATGATTATTCACATGATCACTAATAAAATGATGCCTAATGTCATGATTTAGTTCTTGAATGTTGAATGAGATTTTTAATTAAACATATTGTACTTGTATTATCACATTTAATAAGAATATTTTTCAAGTGAATTTATAATCTTCTAGGGTATTTTTCATCCAAATGACTTGCACACAATATGCACCAACTGCTAAGTACTCAATAATATTTTTCATCCAAATGACTTGTGCACAACATGCACCAACTGCTAAGTACTCAGGTTCGACTGTAGATAATGTAATCAAATTTTATTTCTCGAAAGACCAAGAAACAAGAGCATGTCCTAAGAATTGGCATGTTTCGGTTATACTCTTCATATCTATTCTACAACCTCCAAAATCGACATCCACATATGCAAGTAAATCAAAATTTTTAGATTTAAGATACCATAATCCTAAAAATTAGAAGTTCCTTTTAAATATATAAATATTTATTTAACTATTTTAAAATGGGAATGTTCAAGATTGTTTTGAAACCATGCACATAATCTAAAACTAAACATTATATCCAGTCTAGTATAAGATAAATATAACAATCTATATATCATTTCTTTATATGATTTTTGATCAAAATTTTCACGTTCATTATCCAAGTCTAACTTCATAAAAGTACCCATGAGTGTATTTATAGCCTTAGCATTGTCCATACCAAACTGTTTTAACAAATCTAAGATATACTTATTTAGACTTATAAAGATACCATCATTTAATTATTTTATTTGTAACCCTAGGAAAAAAGTTAATTCGCCCATTAGGCTTATTTCAAACTCTTTGCTCATATTCTTGGCAAAAGATTCACATAATGACACATTAGTAAAATTAAAAATAATATCATTCATCCACATAAACTTAAATAATAAATAAACTATTTTTAAAATATTTAATAAATAATATGATATCAACCTTATCTTTCAAAAAATTGATTAAAATAAGAAAAGAGCTAAGTCTTTCGTACCAAGCTCTATGGGCTTGCTTCAAATAAAAAAGAGCCTTGGATAATTTTAAAATATGATTTAAAAATATCATTTTCAAAATTAGGGGGTTGTTCAATATAAACTTCTTCAGAAATAAAACCATTAAGAAAAATATTTTGACATTTATTTGAAATAATTTATAATTTTTAAAAGAAGCAAAGGCAAGGAGCATCCTTATACCTTCAAGTCTTGCTATAAGAGCGAATGTTTCTTCATAATCGATCTCTTCTTTTTGATTGAAACCCTTAGTCAATAATCTAGTCTTGTTCCTAACCACAATACAATTTTCATCTTGCTTGTTTCTAAAAAATTATCTAGTACCAATCACTAAACAGTCACTGGTCTAGGAATAAGCTCTCACACCTCATTTCTCTCAAATTGGTTCAACTCTCAATACATTGTAATAACCTATGAATCATCTCTTAGGGTTTCATCAATGCATTTTGGTTTAATTTGATATAGCAATGTGGCATTAGCACAAAAAGTTTTAAAAGAAGAATGAGTTTGAATACCTTTTGATGCATCTTATATTATAAGCTCCTTAGAATGAGCATTTACATTCTTGGATAAGGACTTCAAAGTAGATTCATCCAAGTTACTTTTAGGAGGATTTTTATTCAAATTTAAAGTGCCAAAATCAAAATTATCATCAAAATTAATTTTCATAAATTTAAAAATCTCATTAAAAATGACATGAATAGATTCTTTAATGATTAATGTTCTTTTATTAGAAATTCGATAAGCTTTTAAAGTAGAAGAATAACTAACAAAAATGACTTCATCAAATTTTGTATCAAATTTTCCTAAGGTATATTTTTCATTTAAAATGATGTATTTTCAACCAAATACTTTAAAATATAAAATACTAGATTTTTTATCATTTCACAATTCATAAGGAGTTTTAGAGATTAATGGTCTTCAAAGAACCCTATTCATAACATAGCATACCGTGTTAATGGCTTCTACTCGAAAATATTTGGGTAGGCTCTATTCATTTAATATGGTTCTAGCCATTTCTTGTAAGCTCTTATTTTTTTCTTTTCACTACTTCATTATGTTGTGGATTTCTAAGAGTAGAGAAATTATGGTTATACCCATTTGACTCATAAAAAATTTGAAAATCATGATTTTAAAACTCACCACCATGATCACTATGTATAGATAGAATCATAAAACCTTTTTTTGTTTTGAACTAGTTTGCATAATTTTGAAAAATATTTAAAAGAATCACTTTTATATGCGAAGAAGTAAGTCAAAGTATATCTATTATAATCGTCTACAATAACAAATGTGTATTTGCTACCTCCTAAGCTTTTAATATCAATTGGTCTAAATAAATCCAATGGATCAATTGTAGTGGCATAAAGGTGCTTGTTTAAATTCTTGACTTAAAACTACTTCTTATTTGCTTTTCTATTTGGTAAGCATCATGAACTTTGTCTTTGACGAACTGAACGCTAGGTAATCCTCTTACTAAATCTTTATTTGAGATTTGATTTAATAATGTCATACTGGTATGACCTAGTCTCCTATGCCAAACCCAAGCATCATCATTCAAAACTAAAAAGCACATTCACCATAAAAAAATTTAAATGTCAATAATATACATATTTTTATTTCTTAAGGCAATCATAGATTTATTTTTGTGTGATATTTTAATTATACAAGCATTAGAATCAAATTTAATAATATATCTTTTATCATATAATTAGAAAATACTTAGTAGATTATGTTTCAAACTATTAACTAATAGCACATCTTCAATCAAAATGTTTGATTTGTTACCTATGGTTCCTTTCCTAATGATTTTTCCTCTGTTGTTGTCTCCGAAGATGACAACTCCTTCATTTATGCTAGTGAGCTTAGAAAAAATAAGTTGGATATCTAGGCATGTGCCTTTAGCATCCACTATCCAAGTACCATTTTGTGCTCCTAACCTTTGTTTGGAGATAAACCTACAAAAAAAGGATGTTTTGATTTAAGTACCCATTTGATTTTGGGTCCCTCATGAAAAGCTTTATCTAATTTAACTAAGGGCATTGTGTTGTTTATGATTCCTTAAGGAACCCAAATCAACTTATGTGGACTATATTTTCTAAATGAAAACTTATAGGCAAAATATCCTAATTTACTATAAAAATTGTATTTGAGATTAGGTGAAGAGTGTAATGTAGGTTATCTAATAAAGATAGTTGGATTTTGTTAAGTGTTACTCACAAAGTCAATACCTTCGTTCCTATGAACATGACCCTTATTAGCAAGAGTCATGTTTAGAGATTTATTTCCTATTTTTTATTTTTCTAAAGTTTGTTAAAGTATGATATTTTTTTTCTAATTTCCTATACTGTTTCACATTTAGTGCAAGAATTGTATGACGTTGATGCTTCATGTATATCTTTAAATTTACTAGCGAGTAATGTATGTTCCTTCTTAATTAATTTATAAGTTTTACTATGCTTCTTAAATTCATCAAATAGTTCATGAAATATATTTAATAATTCATCAAAGGTAAAGGTGACTTCAAAGGATTTACTTACCTTATTATGGAAAGCCATGAGCACATAGTTGACTACTTCTTCATTGTTGTTATTTTCTTCATTCAATGAGCTTGAATCAACTATGGGCATTCACTTTTGAAATGCCCCGGCTTCTTACATTCAAAACATATTATATTATATTTTTTATTTTTTATTTTTATAATTTTTATTTTTTTATAATTTTTTTGAGTTTTCTTGTTAGTAGTGGAAGGTCATTGTCCTTATCACTCGAGGAGTCATATGATGTTCTTAGTGTCAAGTCCTTCCTATTATTTGGAAGGTGTTCATCTTTAGTTCTCGAGTCAATGTCCTTCCTATTCTTTGGAAGGTATTTTTCAAGTTCATCATGAGCTTTGTAACTCATTTCATAAGTCATCAGAGACCCAATTAGTTCTTCAAGACTTTGGCCTCTTATTAGCAGTTAATTTTGGGTTTCAACTTTTAGGTAAAGATCTCAATATTTTACCAACAAGTTTAAGATTAGAATAAACTTTACCAAGATATTTTAAACTATTGATGACATCATAAAATGGGTATACATATCACCAATAGTTTCACTTGGTCTTATTTTAAACAATTCATAGTTATGTACAAGAAGATTTATAATCGATTCCTTTACCCTCCTTGTGCCTTCGTGTGTGACTTCTAAAGTGTGTCAAATATCATAAGTCAAATCACAAGTAGAAACCCGATTAAATATATTTTTATCTAAAGCGTAAAACAAAGCATTCATAGCTTTGGCATTTAAAAGTATCTTTTTTTCATGATCATTCCAATCATTTATCGGATTGGATGACTTCTGAAAATCATTTTCGACAATATTTCATAGTTCAAAATCCATCAAAATAAAAAAGATACGTATTTTAGTTTTCCAATATGTGTAATCTGTCCCACTGAACAAGGAAAGATATGAGATCGAGTGTCCCTCGTTAATGCCAAACGAAAGCATTTACTCGCTTAGGTATTAATCCAATTTAGTATAACCCGCTCTAGTACCAACTGTTAATCCTATTAACCCCTTTTTATGTCAACGAAATGAGCTCAACCTGAGCTCAAATCTAACCCAAAGTGGACCCGATTGCCTCACATTAAGTAAATTTAGATTTCTCCAAATCTAACTCAATTATGACTCAATTATAATGCTAACTACGACACACTACACAATTACAATCATTCTTGTTTGGCATATCAATTGATCTTATGAACTCCTGGTGAACTTCTCGGTATCCTCTGGTAAACTCTCAGTGAGTCTCTCGATCATCTTCTAGCCAACTCCCAATGTGCTCCCACTACATCATCCGAAACTCGGCCCGATGCATGAACTTGACTCTGGCCCAATATCATATTATATTATCTTTTTACCATCATAGTTAATCTTGTATCACTTTCTCTAATATACAAGATAGATCATAAACCCATCAATTGATTTCATCATCAAAATCTAAGATTCAACAAAGAGCATATCATCAAATAAGACTCATCTAGTAACGATGGTGATGACTTAGTTGAACATCATGGTTGGTTGAGTTCCTCAAGGCCATGATAGTTAGGAGGCCAAACAAGATGGGACTCACAAGGAGTTATAATTGGTAAGAGTTGTTTACCCTTTTGGGCTTAATGTGATTAGTTGAGCCCCTCAAGGTTATACTAAGAAGTCGATTGGTTCCTGATCCCCACTAGAAGTTTATCAGAGACTTCTGTTTCACGTGCTAAGGGTGTCGTGTGATTCATCCAAAAAATAATGGGAGTAGATTAAGATAGAAGTCTATATTTTAATTATTTATTTTTTATAAAATATGTATGTTATTCATTTATACTACATCTTGTTTGTTAAAAGCATGTTGCTTACAAAACCCCTGCGTGGTATACTTGGTGTCAATCGCCTTACTGGTTTAAACTATATGGACTCTACAACTTGAGAATTATTCTTACGATAGAGAAAATCGCGTATGTCCTTGATACAATTTTGCCCACACTAGAGGAAAGGGTAAGTGAGGATAAGATCACTCGCTACATGAAGTATATAGATGATTCCGATTTGGCTAAGTGCTATATGTTGGCCTTTATGACTCCTGAGCTATAGAAGCAACATGAGAGCATAGATGTCAATTCCATCCTTCTCCATCTTCGCTAGTTGTTTAAAGAATAGGGAAGAACTCAAAGATATGAGATATCTAAGAGTCTCTTTTGTGCTAGGATGAAAAAGGTGACAGTGGTACAGAACCATGTCCTGAGAATGATTAAGTGGATTGAGAAACTCACAGGTCTATAGATGGTCTTAAAGGATAACCTATGCGTTGATCTTATACTTCAATCTCTATTATATTCTTTTTCTCAGTTTATTATAAATTTTAATATAAATAAGCTTGAGTACCGTCAAGAAAGAGAAACCAGTTCTCTACCTTGGTGAGACCAAAAAACAAAAGGAAGGTTGATAAATCTTTAAGAAGGCCAAGGCGAAGGGCAAACTAAGGCAAAGGTTAACAAGAAAGACTCAACAAGGCCAAAGGTCAATGCTTCCACTATAGCAAAGATAAGCGTTGGAAGAGGAACAACAAAGAGTACCTTGTAGAAAAGGTGAAACAGAAGGTTGGAGAAGCATCAGGTACATTCATGATTAGTCTCTATTTGTTAGATTTTACGATAACATATGGGTATTGGATACCCAAAGTACTTATCATATTTATAATTTATTACAGCTTCTAGCAAGGCCTAGGAGACTGGCAAGAGATGAGATGAACCTCAAGATGGACAATAGAGCAAGAGTTGCTGTAGTGGTTATAGACAAGGTTACCCTATATCTGCTTAGTGGAGCTACTATTTATTATATGGATATTATTTCGTTCCTTCTATTATTAAAAATATTATTTTTATTTTATGTTTGGCAGTTAGTAGATATAAATTAGTTTTTTTAGAATAATAGTTGTTCATTAATCTTGGATGATGAGATCATCACCAAAGGAACATTGTATAATGGTTTATATATACTAGACATTTCTTAACACATCATGAATATAAGTATGTCCAAGAGCAAATGAGATGAGGTGAACATTATACACCTGTGGCATTGTAGACTAGGTTATATCCATGAAGAAATGATCAAAAGTTGCTAAAAGATGTATACTTAGATCTATTCGACTATGAGTCATATGTAACTTGTGAACCTTGCCTTCATGGAAAGTTGACCAACTCTCCATTTAGTAGAATTAGAGAGAGCCGTTGAGTTATTGGAACTCATATATAATGATATGTATGGTCTCATATCAACACAGGCCATAAGTGGTTACTCATACTTCATTACGTTCACTGATGATTTCTCCAGGTTTAGATATATGTAAATAAAGTATAAGTCCGAGGCCTTCAAGAAATATCAGAGAATACAAGAATGAAGTAGAGAACCAGGTTTAAAGGAGTATTAGGACTCTTCGATCGGATCAAGGAGGAGAGTACTTAAGTATATAATTCACTAATTTCTTCAGAGATCATGGGATTCTATCCTAATAAAGACCTCCTTATACACCTCAGTTCAATGATTTATCAAAAAAGAGGAATCACATATTATTAGACATAGTGCAGTCCATGATGAGTTCTGCTGACCTACCCATCTCATTATGGGGATATGCCTTAGAGACCACAGCTTACATTCTGAACAAAGTTTTATCTAGGTTGGTAGTGTCTACATCATATGAGAGATAGAAATGAAAGAAGTACGATCTTGAAATTCTTAGGATTTGAGGATGTCATGTCCACGTTAGAAGATGCAACATATTGGAATCAAGGACGGAGCGGTGCAAGTTCGTAGGACACCCCAAGGAAACTTGTGGGTATTATTTCTATCATCCTGAGGACCAAAAGATCTTTGTTGTCAAGAGGATAATGTTTATTGAAAAGGAACACATTCTTAGTAAAAATAGTTGGGGCACGATAGAGTTGAGCGAGGTTGGAGAGCCTTACTCAAGCACCACTCTAGAGGCCGAGTCTGTTCAGATACCTAACATACAAGTTTTAACATTACGTAGTCTAGTAAAGTATCTCATCTTCTTAAAATACATATAAGACATATCAGTAGAGACAATACTCAAGAAGTTGATCCTCAAACCTATGAGGAGACTATTATGAGTATAGACTTTATAAAGTGGCAAGAAGCCATAAATTCTGAGATGGATTTTATATACTCCAACAAGGTTCCAAACCTTATTGATGCATATGAGGGTATCATACCCATCAAGTGCAAATGGATCTTTAAGAAGAAAATTAGAGTAGATGGAAAGGTGGAGACCTATAAGCAAGACTAGTAGCCGAGGGGTATCGTCAAAGGTAAGGAGTTGACTATGATGAAACCTTCTCACTCGTAGTCATGTTAAAATCCATCAAAATTCTTTTGGCTATTGCAGCACACTATGACTATGAGATCTGGCAGATGGATATGAAAATCACATTCATCAATAATAACATAGACGAAGAGGTATATATGATACAATCATAGTGATTTGTATCCAGGGACAGTCCAAATAAGATGTGTAGGTTGTTCAAGTCCATCTATAGACTGAAGCAAGTTTTCTAATGTTTGAACATAAGATTTGATAAGGCAATCAGATCTTATGACTTCGTTAAGAATGAAGATGAGCCTTGTATATACAGGAAGGTAAGTGGGAGCGTTATCACATTCTTGGTCTATATGTGAATGACATCTTAATCATTGGGAATGATATAGAAATGCTCTCCACAATTAAAACTTAGCTATTAAGACGCTTCTCCATGAAGGACTTAGGAAAAGGACCATACATCTTAGGGATTTGGATCTATAGAGATAGATCTAAGAGAATACTTGACTTGTCCTAGTCCAAGTACATAGATTCTATTGTCAAAGGGTTTGGCATGAAAAATTCCAAAAAATATCTCATACCGATGAGACATGGAATATTACTTTCTAAGAATATATCCAAAAAGACTCCTAAAGAAAGGACAGATATGAATAAAATACTCTATGCCTCTGGTATAGAATTTATCATGTATGCTATGCTATGTACCAGGCCTAATATAGTGCATGCTTTGAGTGTCACAAGCAAGTATAATGCAAATCTAATTTTGAACACATAAAAGCAGTAAAGTGCATCCTAAGTACTTAAGAAGGGCTACGGATCTTTTACTAGTATACAAAGGATATAACCTTCAGGTTGAGGGCTATTCGAACTCGAGTTTCTAGATTGATTTCGATGATAATAAGTCGAACTCAAGGTATATCTTTACCTTGAATGGAGAAGGAATATGCTGGAAGAGTTCCAAGTAAGATATTAATGTTGACTAGATCACAAAAGTGGAGTATATTACTATGGTAAAAGTAGCAAAAGAGTGAGTCTAGATGAAAAAGTTTATCGTAGATTTGGGAGCCATACCGAGCAGCGATGAGTCGATTCACATATATTATGACACCAATGGGGATAGCTCTAGCAACGGAACTCATGTCTCATCATAAGTGTTCTGAGGAGGTTCCAACATATTAGAGAGATCATGGCTATAAAGAAGTAGCATTGTAAAGAGTTTTATCCTAAGATAACATTACAGATCCACTAATGAAACTGATGTCTCATATTATCTTTGGGCATCACAGGGGTCTAATGGAGATCATACACATAGGAATTGACTTTAGATTAAGTAGGATATTGTTGGCTATAGATGTCGTACAAGACAATCATGTGAGTGATAGCATGTGTGACACACTACACAGTTTTTATATTATTATTATTATTAAAATATTTTTATACTATATATTGGTTGTTGTGAATATATATATTATGATATCCTTAGATCTAAGCAATGGGAATCAAATTGTGATAAGATCACGATAATAATATAGATTCACATTTAAATATGGGTCCTAAATAATCCCGATCATGGGTTACTCGAGAGAGACATCGAGATAACCGGATAGATCGGTGTATTGTATACCCATCTATGTGATGAAGGTGGTGGTTTCATAGCCGCTTCTGTGGGGACACGAGGTATAATACATGTGCTCATTGAAAAATGAGTTCAATGATTGATTCACTTACAGAATGCTATATGGTTAATGATACCTGATGTAAGACAACAATTCTATATTTCTAGTAATGTGTTTGAGTACTCCTTAGACTTGAGATACCAAGGATGTCTTATTTGAGAACTTTTTTCTTTGACATCAGACTTATAGGTCTGAAAGTTCCAAATCTAGTATAGCTAGTTATCGGGATTAGTAGTCAATCTTACAAAGGCAATAGAGTATCAACAAAGGATCATCCACTCTCAATATCATGAGAAAAATATCTCTGTACTCCCTCAGAGGCAAATTCCTAGCCAGGGTCGCTCGGAATGAGAGATGAGTTCTTTGGGAGAATCTGATTAGAGCGAGACTCGGATGGATTCCGTATAAGGCCTGACTGTACTATGCCCAATATACGATCTCTAAGATATTAGATGGATGAGAGACTATAGTAATTAAAGATAAACAAGTGCAATGGATTATATCCCCCTGTACCGTCTTGGGACTATAGCATAGTAGCCTAGTACATCCATAGTCGATGAGTTGAGTGAATTATTATAAGATAACAATTTACTGAATCAGAAGGAGTTCTAAGTTAGAAAGAGATCTAATAGGTGCAACTCATGACCAGCTCAATATTGGGCCTGTAGGGTCATACACATATGATGGATATTGTGATGATTAAAGGATTGGATATAAGTTATCAAATAAGCCCATGTTTCATTGGATGTGACCCAACATTAATGGATTTCTTGTATGAGACCAATTAGAGGTTAATTAAAATTATTAGATAAAGATTCAATAATCTAAGAAGTGAGGGTAATTAGATAGAGACCCAATACCCACTATGGCAGAATCTATTAGGGTTTAAAGAAGCTCACAACAAATAGAAGGTAAGGGCGATCAAGAAAAGGGATAGGTTGCATCTTTGGCTACCCCCTCCTATTATCCTCCCTCCCTTTTCTTCTTAGTCAACCACCCCTCTCCCTAGTGTATGAGGATAGCGAAGAAGAAAGGAGTTCTTCCACGTTCGCTGCAAGGTGGCGTGCAAAAGCTGCAAAGAAGGTACGTAAAAGCTATAAGTTTTTATACTACGATTGGAGGAGGATCACTGCATCGATCCACCATGTGGATACCACTAGAGAGGAGGACATCTGATCTTCTTTATCTATACATATGGATCCAAGTTTTCATGGATATATGATCTATCTATGTAAAACATCTAACACATGCTGCATAAAATTTTTTGTCTTATGATTTTTCGCACACCAATCATCATACGACAATTTGGCCCATGTGGGAGACCTTTTTATTTTTATTTTTATTTTTTGATGCACATGTGATGCTCTTATAAGGTTTTCTAATAGTACCCTTAGTGTTCTGACACAAGCAGCTATGAGACCAACCACCTCCATCATATAAATGGGTATATAGTACATCGCTCTGTCCAATTATCTCAATGTCCCTCTCGGATAACCTATGATCAGAATTATTTTGGATATGTGTTTAAAGATGAATTAATCTCATTATCATGATTTAATTCATATTGCACAGACCCAAGAATATCATAATATATATATAATAAATATAAAGAGAGAATATGTCAATAATAATAATAAACAAATATAGCGTGACACATGTCATCACTCACATGATTGGCTTGTAGGACACTTGAACCAGCAATTTCTCACTTGACTTAAAGATAATCACCTACGTGTTTAATCCTCATCAGACCCTTAGCATGCTCAAAGATAATTTATGACAATGACTTCGTCAGTAGATTTACAATATTATCTTCCGAGGGAACTCTTTCCACTACTACAACTCTATAGGCCACGATCTCTCTGATCAAATGGAACATTCTTAGAACCTGCTTGGATTTCTAATGAGACCTGGATTCCTTTGCTTGAGCAATCACTTAGTTATTGTCATAATATATAGGAATCGACCCCTCGTCACTCGGTATGACTCCCAAATCTGCAATGAACTTCTTTATCTAGACTCCCTCCTTTGCTGCTTCTGCTGTAGTAATATATTTCATCTCTATGGTCGAGTTGGTAGTAGTATCTTGCTTGGAACTCTTCCAGTATACTGCTTGTCCATTCAGTGTGAAGATATACCTTGAGTTTGACTTCATATATTTGACAATAGACTAAAAACTCGAATCTATATAGCCCTCAACCTAGAGACTACCTCCTCGTATACCAATAAAAGATTTTTAGTCCTTCTCATGTACTTAATTCATGCACTTTACTTCTTTTTATTATTTCAAAATTGGATCCACCTAATACCTGCTCGTGGCACTCAAAGCATGTACTATATCAGCCTTGTACAAAGCATTCTAGATAGCCAAGCCTTAACTATGGAAAGCATTCTTATATCATTCCCAATGATCAAGATGTCAACCACATATTACACCAAGAAGGTGATAGCACTCTCACTTACCTTCCTGTATACATAAGGCTTATTTTCATTCTTAACAAAATCATAAGATCTGATCGCCTCATCAAATCTTGCTTTAGTCTATAGATAGACCTGAGTAACTTGCACACCTTATCTAAACTCTCCTTGGATATAAATCCCTCAGGGCCTGCTCGAGGTTGCCCTTGAGGAATGTAATTCTCATGTCCATTTACTAGATCTTATAGTCATAGTGTGGTATAATGGCCAAAAGAATTATGATAGATTTTAGCATAGCTACGGGTAAGAATGTTTTGTCATAGTCAACTCCTTGCCTTTAATGATACCCTTTGGCCACCAGCCTTGCCTTATAGGTCTCTACTTGTCCATCTACTCTTATCTTCTTCTTGAAGATCCATTTGCATCTAATGGGTACGATACCCTCAAGTGCATCAACAAGGTTTCAAACCTCATAATAGCCTCCTCGTAGGTCTGAGGATCAATATCCTAAGTGTCCTCTCCACTGATGTGTCCTACATATCTTTTAAGAGAGTAAGATACTCTACTAGACCTGTGCAAAGTTAGAACTTTTGTGCTAAGCACCTGAACAGACTCAGCCTCCAAAATGGTACTTGAGCTAGGTTCTCTAACCTTGCTCAACTCTATCATATTCCCACTATTTCTATCAAGAATATGTTCCTTCCCAAGAAACACTGGCCTTTTAGTAATGAAGACCTTTTGGTCCTCTGAATGATAGAAATATTATCCACAAGTTTCTTTGAGGTATCCTGTGAATATGCATCACTTTATCTTTGATTTTAACTTATCGAGATTGTGTCTCCTAGCATGGCAGGGCAGTCCCAAATCTTAACCGCCTTAAGATTAGGCTTCTTCTATTTTAATATCTTATATAGTGTAGATACTACCAACCTAGATGTAATTTTATTTAAAAAATAAGTTGTGATTTCTAGGGCATATCCCCAGAATGAGATAGACAAGTCGGTAAAACTCATCAAGGACCATACCATATCTAATAACATATAATTCCTCCTTTTTGATATACCATTAAGCTGAAGTATATAAGGAGGTCTCTATTAGGATAGAACCCCATGGTCCTTGAGGAAATAAGTAAACTATATACTTAAGTACTCTCCTTCTCGATCCGATCAAAGAGTCTTAATACTTTTTTTGATCTGGTTCTCTACTTCATTTTTGTATTATCTGAATTTTTCGAAGGCTTCGGACTTATACTTCATCAAGTACACATGTCCATACCTGAAGAAATAGTTAATTAAAGTAATGAAGTAAGAGTAACCACCTATGGCCTGAGTTGACATAGGACTACACACATCGCTATGTATAAGTTCCAATAACTTAGTGGCCCTCTCTCGAGTTTCTCTAAATGGAGAGTTGGTCAACTTTTCATAAAGGCATGGTTTGTAAGTTTTATATGACTCATAGTCGAATAGATCTAGGTATATATCATTTAGTAACTTTTGAATATTTCCCTCATGGATGTGATAATGTCATAGGTATGCATTGTTTATCTCATCTCGTTTCCTCTTATGCGCACTTAATTTGTGGAGTAATATCTAGCATAAACAAAACATTATGCAATGTTCCTCTAAAGATGATATTATCATCCAATGTCAATGAACTATTGTTCTAAAAAACTAATTTATATCCCATAACTGTCAAACATGAAATAAAGATAATATTTTTTATAATAAGGACTATAATAACTGTTGGGAAACCTTAGTCGGAGTATCACATGTGCCACAAAAATCAAAACCAAAAACTGATTTCCCACGCAGATCAAATCATCATGCAAAGGATTGGACCGCGAGAAAGCTGCAAAAATCGATAAAACTGTGTTATATGATGATATGACTCTAGCAAGGTTGAGTCATAATCATCCTATAAATAATCAATAAGAACCCTGTGAGATTGTAATAAAACCTCACCTAGTCATTTATTATCCTATAAAGAAGTATGACTAAGGTTTATTTTGGGGCCTTAGGGCTTCCTATTTGCCACCCCCTTTATTGGATTAGTCGGCTAGGGTTTCTAGCAGAGGGGCATGGCTTATGCAACCACTTAGGTCGCCACCCCCTTTATTTATGCATGGTAGCTATAGGAGAGGCAAAAAAGAAAATTCACTTAAGAAACATCCCCTAAGGCTAGGGTTTGGAGCCTTATATAAGCATATAGCCTCTACCTCTTTTAATCAAGAAAGAATTAATTCTATTTCAGCCTTGTTGGCCGACCCTAGGAGAGAGGAACCTTATAGCATTCAAAGGGTTGATCCCTCTCAAAAATCAAAATTTATAGAGCTCCATCTGGGGTTCTATCATCTGGTATCAGAGCAGTGATCTTGCTACCCCTGTATCCATCTTAACTGCTGCCACCTTCTTAAGCAATTCTCACAATTGCTGCGACACGCGCCTCCACCTTCTACCCCAACCGCAGCTCAAATCAATCTACCGCTGCCCCTGCGTTTGATCTGGAGATCTGGTATATTTTTATCACTCACGCTTCTTCAATACTACAAAATCCTTTACCTTACACATTGAATAATTTTTTCATACTTTCATTGCTGCAAATTTTGATCATCGTAAATGTTATCGTTATTGCGAAGGTGAAGGTGAAATGCTACAGAAATTTTCAGTCGCCTATTTGCCTCGTGAAACCAATTTATTGCTACTTCTTTTTGGCTAAAATTTTTATACAATTTAATAGATCATGTTAGCTTTCATTTAAAATTTATTTCTAGAAGAAATTCCTTCTGAAATCAGAATTATAGTGTTGTAATTCTTCATCGTGTAGTGATAAAATTTTATAATGAAGAATCTGCCTTCCACCTGTTTGCCTCTTGAAACTAAACTTTTGTTCATCCTTGTTGGCCAAAAATTTTACATAAATTCATATATTATCTTAATTTTCATCTAAGATTGATCTCTAGGAAAAAATATTTCTGAAACTGAAATTATATTGCTGTAATTCTTCATCACCCAGTGCTGGAATTTTACAATAAAGAATCTGCCTTCCGCTTGTTAGCCTCTTCAAACTAAACATTTGTTTATTCTTTTTAGCCGAAACTTTTACACAAATTTATAGGTCATCTTAGCTTTCATGTAAGATTAATCTCTAGGAAAAATTCTTTCTGAAACCATAATCATAGTGCTACAATCCTTCATCGCGTAGTGCTAGAATTTTATGATAAAAAAACTGCCTTTCGCCTTTTTCCTTATTTTCCTACCGTTACTCTATGAAAATTTTATCAAACATTTTGCTAATATCAACCACATCTGAACTGAGGATTTATGCATATTTTCCTCAAATTTTTCTCTAGAATTTATGTTGAAAACTCATCGTTTCTCTAATGCAAATTCTATTCGGCAGAACTACACGTATGTAGCGACCTTTCGTCGAATCCTATTAGATTTTTACTACTGTTTTTCTAGATTTGAAACTCTTTTTTCCTCATCTTCATCCCTTGACACCACAACCCCAAATTTCATAATTTTTTGCTGGAATTTTTATTAAGAAACTGCTATTTCTTCGATAATAATTTTGCTTCTGCAAGGCATCATACATTGCAGCGAACTTTGCTGAATTCTATCAAACCTTTGCTACCATCTCTTCCAGATTTAAAACCATCTTTCCCTAACCTTCACCCTCTATTGTCACCACCCAAAGAACCTATCAAACTATAGTCAAAAACTCATCCCAATCAGCCCCAAAAATAGCCCTAACCGCAACCTACTTCCTTACCAATCCACCTACCTTTTCAGCCCACCTTCCTTATCGATCCACCAACATTTGATGCCATGTATCCCAAATCTAAAATCTCATTTTCTAACCTTCATCTACTGCTATCATAGCCAAAACTCTATAAAACTATAGCCCCTAACCGTACCCAAAACTGCCATAAAATTAGCCCTAAAAAAGAAAAAAATCATAGCCTTCGGTCCACCAACCTTTAATCCACCCAATCTCCCTTATCCCTTCAACCACAACATGCATCTCTCACTGTACAATGCTACCAATAGTGATCTCTTGGTGCCATCCTCCTTGATCACAGCCAGCAGTGATCCTTTGCGGCAAAAAAGCTACCAACAGTGATCTCTCGTTGCAATCTGTCTACATCACAGTCGTAGTAATATTTCACTGCCAATTGTGTTGATCACGACCATCAACAAAATGAACATGACCATTAATGGTCTTTCGCTCCTTATCATTGTTGTCCTCCTCCGCAATAGTCATGCATACTACTGCTTGTCTTCCTCCTACTACAGTTGCACCCTTGTTACCACGCCACCCACAACCACGAAGTCGCAACGCAGTCAAAGCAGACATCATTGTTGCCCTCTTCTTCCTCCACCATCATTGCTGTATTTTGATTCAGATCTCTTGATTGTCATCTTCTGATAGATATCAACCACCTAAAAAATCATAGCCTCAATGACATTGCAGCATCACTGCAGAACCGCAGTTAACATTACTGTTGCCATCTTCTTCCTCCACCGTTGCTGCTACCCTTGGTTGCCATCCTCCACTTGGAGACTTCATAATCGCAGCCCCGACATTATTGTCATTTGCTACCTTTAACCTAAAGATTGCAGCTACACTCTTCAGTCAGTTTATTTGACAGGTGGGTGATCCTTACGTCATGACATTGGTGGGCTTATTCGAAGCCAAATTGGAGGCTTTTGAGATGCGTATGGATACCAAATTATGTGCTCTCTTTGAAGAGTTTAGGTTGGGCCAATCACCGAGCCCAATAAGATCACAGCATGGTGTAAATTCAGATTGTAAAAAGAACCTTGACGAAGAACTAGCGATAATCCATTAAACCTCCACCATCTAAGAGTACCAAATCAGGTTTGAAAGATTATATAATCAAACTTACAATTAGTCTGAAAAATAGATATTGAGGACTTTCATTGAGAGCTTAAAACTGAAGATTCAGGAAGAAGTTAAAGTGCGATAGCCATACACAATTAAGGCAGCCATCTCCTTCGCACGACTACATGAAGATAGGTTGAACCAAGATGCTCGGAGGACCAAAGCAATCGCATGACCAGCAACACAAAGACCCTCGGCCCTATCTACCACTAGCTGGTCACCTAAGCCAAAAAAGTTAACAAGAGAAGAGCTTCATGACAGATTGACAGAGGGACTATGTGGGAATTATGATAAACTATGGAGCCTAGAACACCAATGTAAAAAAGGAGACACCGCTAATAATTGCACCCACTAACAAACCCAAATTTGAATACACGACTCTCGAAGCCAAGGAGAAGGATATACCACAACCAGCCACTCGCATGGTCCCTATCTTAACCGGTGACACTAACCTGCAAAAATTGAAGATCGAAGGGTTTCTCGAGCAGTAGTCCATCATCATCCTCATCGACGCCGGGAGCACACACAGCTTCATAAGTAGTAAGGTTGCTACCCACTTAATGCTCCAAAAAGAAGATCACGGCGGGTTCAAAGTCAAGGTAGCTAACAGCTAAATTTTGAAGTGCAACCAAAAGTGCCCACAGGTTAAGCTGATCCTACAAGAGTAAGATATAGTTGCTAATTTTTTCCTCCCTCTCGATAATTTTGATATCGTGCTCAGCATTGATATGTTATCCATGATTGGAGATATTTTCTAGAATTTTTCAAAGCTCACCATAAAATTTTTTAGCAAAGAAAAATAAGTTGTTCTACGAGGGAGCCAAGCGACTATGACCACAGTGCAACACTTGGAGAGGTTGCCAAAAGAAGAATCCAGCGATTTCGTAATTCAAATTCAAGAGTTTCATGAGATTGAAGATAAGAACCTTCTCCCACATCTTGCTGAAATTTTCGACGTCTACACCAAACTGAGCCGACTACCTCCTCTGAAGCTGTCCGACCCCCTTATGCTAAACTGGCTAAAACTTCTAACAACTGTTGCTCGGCCAAATTGCTTTCTACAACCTTAGAAGGTCAAAGATAAAAGGGTCGCCCAAGAGATAGCAGGGACATAGATTGTTCGACTATGCTTATTTTCCACTACGACACATCCCTACATCCTTTTCCCTAGAGATAAGCTACTTCTATACTGTTACATCTCATCGAACTCATCATGATTGCTAATGCAGCACTTCCAAATCTCATGTGACTTCCACAACTTTTCTCAGGATCGAACCTTGATACTCATAGACCTCCTTGATGATGACCTCCTATCTACAGCCCAAGATCACAAAAAAATTGAGCCCCTCTAGTGGCAAAATCAAAATAAGAGGAGGATTATTCACAGATCTCAACAAAACATTATCCCTCTCACTGTGAAGAAAGATGCACCACCTTGGCAGAGTGAAACTATAGCCCTCATGGCTATGATGTTGTCCCCACTAAGTCATGGCCAAATATTTATGATTGGAGCAGACACATCCAGAGTTGGGATCGACATCACCCTTATGCAAGATAGTCGACTCCTAATTCATACCCAGGCTTCCCCTATACTCCACACAAGGTTTTTAAAGGGGATACTTATTGCTACTAAATTTAAAATTTGGTTGGATATAGGTCCATGGCACGAAAGAAGCCCAGAAGAATTACAATCCATGCTCACTCCAGATTCGGCTCTTATCATCCTGAATCATACCATAGGGCAGTCATCATTCCAGAAGAAAGATTGGCTATTACTAAAGACTAACTACATGGCAGCACATGTAAAGAAAAAAATAGTTTCCCAACAAATTACAGAATGGACGAAAAATTAAAGATCAAGTTTTCCTATGCTTCCAGCCTGACCAGTGGGAAACTCGAGCCTTAAGGAAATGATCTCCCTATTTCTTTGGACATTACAAAATTAGGGATCACATTAGGGTCTTAACTTGGAGATCAGATCCATACACTATATTAATATTATAATTGATCCTCCATGTATCCCACCTCAATTGAAAATTTAAAGAAGACGACTCAGCCCAAATCCTTCCAACTGACACCCAAGCTGATGAGGGGGCCAAAGTTCAATTAATGATTACATGGGAATCATATGAAGAGCTGAGGACCAGGTTCTTAGAGTTTATAGACCCTCAGCCTTGAGGACAAGACTGATTCAAAGAGAGTGAGTTTGATAGGACTCCAGCAAAGTTGGGTTCTAATCACCCTAGAAGTAATCAATAAGAACCCTATGAGATTGTAATAAAACCTCACCTAGTCACTTCTATCCTATAAAGAAGTGTGACTAGGGTTTATTTTGGGACCTTAGGGCTTCCTAGCCACCACCCCCTTACTGGGCTAGTCAACTAGGGTTTCTAGCAGAGGGGCATGGCTTATGCAGCCACTTAGGTCGTCGCCCCCTTTATTTATACATGGTAGTTGTAGAAGGGGTAAAAGGAGAAATTTATTTAGAAAGCACCCCTTAGGGCTAGGGTTTGCAGCCTTATATAAGTATGTAGTCTCCACCTCTTTTAATCAAGTAAGAATCAATTCTATTTCAGCCTTATTGGCTGAGCCTAGGAGGGAGGAACTCCTATAGTATTCCAATGGTTGATCCCCCTCAAAGATCAAAATCTATAGAGCTCCATTTGGAAATCTATCATGTGATAGGTTGATTACATAGGGAGATCGTATATCCATATATTTCCAGATCCGGATGGAAAGGATGAAGGAGGTCAAGCGTCCTCCTCTCTGGCGGTATCCACATAATGGATCTCTGTAGCGAAACTCTTACAATTTGATCTCGTAACTCTTGCACAGAGAGAGGGAGGAGAATAGGAGGGAGAGGCCAAAGCTATAGCCTACTGATCATGACTCTCCCCTCTTATTTATAGAGAGCCACCAAAACCCTAGGGGTCCTGCCTTAGTGGGTATTGGATCTCCATCCAATAACCACTAATCTTGATTTATTGGATCTCTATCTAATAATCTCCTTAGGTCTCTAATTGGGCCTTAAGTAAGGAGTCCATCAGCATAGGGTCTCGTCTAATAAGAATAAGGGCTAATTGGATCTCCATCTAATCCTCTATTCGTTGAAGCATCCACCATATGTATGTGACCCTCTAGGCCCGATACCGAGTAGGCCTTGAGTCGTTCCCATCAGAACTCATTTTGATATAGTGAATTATTATCTCCATATTAATTTACTCGACTCATCAACTATGGACATACTAGGCCACTATGCTATAGTCTCCAAATAATACAGGGGGATCAAATCCATCAGACCTATCTGTCCATAATTATCGTGTATCTATAATCTCTCATCTAACTAATATCCAAGAGACCATATATTGGACATGGCCGTAAGGTCATAAACGGAATTAGTTTGTCTTGGTCTAATCGGATTCTACGAGAGTACTCTTTCTTTCTCAATCCGAATGATCTTAGCTAAGGATTTGTCTGAGCAAGTACATACGGGATATTCCTCTTGCAATACCAAGAGTGGATGATCATTTATTGATACTCAATTACACTCTTAAGGTTGGCTACCAATCTCAATAACTAGTTGTACCACATCTGAAACTTTTCAAACCTATAAGTCTGGCATCAAAGAAAGGAGTACTCAAACAAGACATCCTTGATGTCTCAAGTCTAAGGACTAGATACATAACTTAAACTATGGAATTACTCTCTAATATTAGGTATCATTAACCATACAGTATTCTATAAGCGGATCAATTAGTGAACTCATTCTTTAATGAGCACGTGTACTATATCCTTAGTGTCTCCACATAAGTGGCTATAAGACTAGTTACCTCCATCATATGGATGGGTATATAGTATACTACTCTATTCAATTATCTTGATGTCCCTCTCGAGTAACCTATGACCGGGATTATTCATGATCTGTGTTTAAAGGTGAATCGATCTCATTGTCGTGATCTCATCACAATCTGATTTTTATTACATAGAACCAAGAACATTACAATATATATATGCAACAAATAATATAATTTGAGAATATGCTAGTAATAATCTTAAGCAAAAAGATCTCGCAGCGTGACACATGTGCCATCACTCACATGATTGGCTTGTAGGGCACCTATAACCAGCAATCTCCTACTTGACCTAAAGTCAATCACCTATGTTTCTGATCCCCATCAAACCCCTATGACACTCAAATACAATTTGAGTTAGCGGCTATGTCAATGGATCTGTAATGTTATCTTCGGTTGGAACTCTTTCCATTACTATATCTTTATGGGCTATGATCTCTCTAATTAAGTGGAACCTCCTCAGAATAATTCTGATGAGACCTGGGTTCCCTTGCTAGAGCTATTGCCCTGTCGCTATCGCTGTATATGGGAATCAGCTTCATGCTACTTAGAACTATTCCCAAATCCCTGATGAACTCTTTTATCCACACCCCTTCCTTTGTTGCTTCTGTTGTAGTAGTGTATTCCGCCTCTGTAGTCGAGTCAATAGTAGTATCTTGCTTGGAACTCTTCCAGCTTGCTGCTCCTTTATTCAGGGGGAAAACATATCCTGAGTTTGACCTGCTATCATCAATGTCAGACTAGAAACTCGAGTCCATGTAGCCCTCAACCTAGAAGCTACCTTCTCCATATACTAGTAAAAGATCTTTAGTCCTTCTTAAGTATTTAAGGATACACTTTACTGTCTTCCAGTGTTCCAAACCTGGACCCGCCAAATACCTACTCATGACACTCAGAGCATGTGTTATATCAAACCCAGTATATAGCATAGCATACATGATAAACTCTATCGTTGATGCATAAGGTATCTTATTCATGTTTTCTTCAAGAGTCTTTGGGGATATACTCCAAGAAAGTGATATTCCATATGTAATTGGTATGAGACATCTCTTGGAATTCTTCATGCCAAACCTTTTAACAATGGAGTTTATATACGCAGACTGGGATAAGCTAAGCATCCTCTTAGATCTATCTTTTATGGAGAAGTTTCTGGATAGACAAGTCTTTACTGTGAAGAGCATTCCTACATCATTCCCAATAATTAGGATGTCATCCACATATAATACAAAGAAGGTGATAGCACTCCTACTTACCTTCCTATACACATAAGACTCATCTTCGTTCTTAACAAAGTCATAAGATCTGATCGTCTCATCAAATCTTATGTTTCAACTTTAAGAAGTTTATTTTAGCGCATAAATTGATTTGAGTAATCTGCATACTTTATTTGGACAGTACGAATCCCTCTGTCAGATCTCATAGTCATAGTGTGCTGCAATGGCTAAAAAAATTCTAATGGACTTAAGCATGGCTACAAGTGAAAAGGTTTCATTATAGTCAACTCTTTGTCTTTGACGATATCCTTTAGCTATCAGCCTTGTCTTATAGGTCTCTACCTTTTCATCTACTCTGATCTTCTTCTTAAAGATCCATTTGCAGTCGATGGGTATGATACCCTCAAGTGCATCCATGAGGTTCCAAATCTTATTAGAGTATATGGAATCCATATCAGAATTCATGGCTTCTTGCCACTTCCTGGAGTTTATACTCATAATAGCTTCCTCGTAGGTCTGAGAATCAATATCCTGAGAGTTCTCTCCACTAATATGTCCCATATATCTTTCAGAAGGGTGAGATGCTCTGCTAGACCTACGTAAAGTTAGAACTTGTACGTTAGGTACCTGAACAGACTCAAGCTCTGAAATGGTGCTTGAGCGAGGTTCTCCAACCTCACTCAACTCTATCTCACTCCTATTATTTCCACTAAGAATATGTTTCTTCTCAAGGAACACAGCTCCCTTAGCAATAAAGACCTTTCGGTCCTTGGGATGATAGAAGTAATACCCCAAAGTCTCCTTATGGTATCCCACGAACGCGTACCATTCCGTCCTTGATTTCAACTTGTCAAGGTTGTGTCTTCTAACATAGGCAGGATAGCCCTAAATCTTAACCACCTTAAGGTCATGCTTCTTTCCTTTACATATCTCATATAGTGTAAATACTACATACTTTAATGGAACTTTGTTCATAAGGTAAGCTATGGTCTCTATGGCATATCCCTAAAATGAGACGGGTAGGTCAGCGAAACTCATTATGAACCGCACTATATCTAATAGTATACGATTCCTCCTTTCTAATACACCATTTAGCTGAGATGTATAAGGAGGTGTCCACTATGATATAATATTATTATCCTTAAGGAAATGGGTAAACTTCATACTCAAGTACTCTCCTCCTCGATCCGATTAAAGAGTCTTAATACTCTTTCCAATTTAGTTCTCCAACTCATTCTTATATTCTCCGAATTTCTCAAAGGCCTTAGATTTATACTTCATCAAGTACATATGTTTATACCTAAAAAAATCATTAATGAATGTAATGAAGTATGAGTAACCACTTATAGCCTGAGTCGACATGGGACTACATACATCACTTTGTATGAGTTCTAATAACTCAGTGACTCTCTCTCCAGTTCCACTAAAAGGAGAGTTAGTCATCTTCCCATAATGACAGGGTTCGCAAGTTGTATATAACTCATAGTCAAATGAATCTAAGTATCCATCTTTCAGTAACTTTTGAATCTTTCCCTCATGTATATGATCTAGCTTGCAATGCTAAAGGTATGCATTATTCATATCATCTCTTTTCCTCTTAGATATATTTATATTTATGATGTGTAGAGAATTGTCTAACACATATAAGTCATTTATAAGGGTCCCTCTAGTGTAATATCATCATCTATAATTATTGAACAACTATTATTTTAAAAAACTAATTTATATCCACTAATTATCAAACAAGAGATGAAAATAATATTTTTTATAATGGAAGGGACAAAATAATATGCATCTAATGCAATAATAGCTCCACTAGGCAGATGTAGGATGACCTCCCCAATAGCAATTGCAGCAACTCTTGTTCCATTGCCCATCTTGAGGTTCATCTCACCTCTAGCCAATCTCCTAGGTCTTGCTAGAACCTACAACAAATTACATATATGATAAGCACTTCTAGTATCTAATACCCATCTGTTATTATGAAATTCTAACAAGTGAAGACCTATTATAAATATACCTGAAGCTTCTTTAAGCTTCTATTTTACCTTATCTGCAAAGTAATCCTTACAATCCCTCTTCTAATCCCCGTCTTCGCCATAGTGAAAGCACTATCCTTTTTCCTTTGTCGAGTATTTCTTGGCAAGTTTTGTCTTACCCGGTCTTTCTTTGCCCTTGTCCTTCTTAAGGGTCTTACTAGCCTTTCTTTTCCTATTAGTCTCACTAATATAGAGAACTGACTTCTCTTTCTTAATGGTACTCTCAACCTTCCTCAATATATTGAGGAGCTCAAGTAGAGTCACTTCAAACTTGTTTATATTAAAGTTAATAATGAACTATGAAAAGGAATCTAGTATGGACTGAAGTATAAGATCAACATATAAATTACCTTTTAGGACTATCTTTATACTTCACAAAGCAAGTGATCTCATCCTCGCTTGTCCTTTCCTCCGGCATAGGCACAATC
Source organism: Ensete glaucum (assembly GCA_021527575.1). Classification (NCBI taxonomy): domain Eukaryota; kingdom Viridiplantae; phylum Streptophyta; class Magnoliopsida; order Zingiberales; family Musaceae; genus Ensete; species Ensete glaucum. The sequence continues at coordinate 15,910,074 of CM038555.1, read as the reverse complement.
GTGTTAAGGACGTATGTGATTTTCTCCACCATGAGAACAATTCTAAAATTACGGAGCCAATCTATGTAGTTTGGACCATTGAGGTAATTGGCATTAAGTATGCCACGCAGGGGGTTTGTAAGTGACATGTTTCTGACAAACAAGATATAGTATAAATAAATAACATGTAAATTTTTTAGAAAATACTAATTAAGATACAGATTTATATCTTAATGTATTCCCACTATTTTCCTAGCAAATCACATGACACCCTCGACACATGAGACGGAAGTCTCCGGCAGACTCCTAGTGGAGATCGGGATCCAATTGATATCTTAGTGCAACCTTGAGGGACTCAACAAATTACACTAAGCCCAAAAGGTAGTCAACTATTGCCAATCATAACTCATTCTGATTTTCATCATGTTCAACCTCCAAATCATCATGGTCTCGAGGGATTCAACCGATCATGATATTCAGTTAAGTTATCACCATCGTTACAATATGAGTCTGATTTGATGATTTTCCCTCGAGGGGCTTGACCAAGCATATCATATCCTCGGGTCACCGGTGATATCTCTATGTCGTAGGCAAGGACCATATCATGTAGATAGGTGAGCCTCGAGGGACTCGACCAACTTAACCTATATCGTGATTTAATTTTTTTCTATAACGATAGAAGGCTACGTGGGTCAATCTTATTACCTCACACTTACTAATTTAATATTATCGTAGGAAGGGTTTTTGTTTCGTATCGATCTCCTAATATATCGTGTCACACACATACATATTTAATATATATCTACATCGTATGCTAATATATATATATATATATATATATATATATATATATATATATATATATATATATATATATATATATATATATACACACACACACATATATCTAGTAGGTGTATAACACATCACATATGCAAGCCACATCGGAGGATCATGGGCCGTCACCTAATATGATTAAGCCCGAGACAATGGACCTAATCACTTACAATAGGATCTATATGTGCATCAGTGCATCTCCATGCCCTGTGATTGTTGATATCATCATCATCAGTTTCGTCGAATCATTGCATCACCATGCGTTGTGATCTCTTGCCACGGTATCGTCGGTCCCGCAATCACCTCCACGCTCCCGCTGTGCCTCTCCATGTAATTATAAATAATCACAGGCACGCAAGCCCGATAATAAACGAGAAAAACATAGGCTCATAGGCCATAATAATAATAATAATAATAATAATAATAATAATAATAATAATAATAATAATAATAATAATCACAATTATATACATCACAATGCATGGCTCATAATCATCCATCCACATTATACATCACATGTACATCAGATCATATATAGAATTACTAGATATATAATAATTAACTAAACTATTTAATTAATTATTTTTTTAGAAATTAGGATATGCTCAAAATTTCTAGAATTATCGAGAGTATTTTCATAATTCTGGATGGGAGGATAGTCCTTAGAATTTCTAGAATTCTTAAGGGTATTTTGAGAATTCTATACACGAGGACAGTCCTTAAAATTTTTGAATTCAGAGGGGTAGGATCATCCTTTTCTCAAAAGGATTGCCCTAACCCCATCTTGCCCCCTATGCGTCATCGTCGCCATCGTTGCTTCTACGCAGGCGGCAGGGCTGTGCGCTGTTGGCGGTTGCTTTATACACGAGGGGCGGTAGGCCGATGATCTCGTTATCATCGGTTCCGTCAGATCGTTCCATCATCAAGCGTCGTGATCTCCTGCCACGGCATTGTGGATCTCGCAATCACCTCCACGCTCCCGCTGTATCTCTCCATGTAATTATAAATAATCACAAGCACGCAGGCCCGATAATAAATGAGAAAAAACGTAGACTCGTAGGCCCTAATAATAATAATAATAATAATAATAATAATAATAATAATCACAATTACACACATCACAACATATGGCTTATAATCATCCATCCACATTATACATCACATCATATGTATGATTACTAGATATATAATAAATAATTAAATTATTTAATTATTTATTTTTTAGAAATTAGGACATGCTCAGAATTTCTAAAATTATCACGCATATTTTCATAATTCTGAATGGGAGGATAGTCCATAGAATTTCTAGAATTCTTGAGGGTATTTTGAGAATTCTATACACGAGGATAGTCATTTGAATTTTTTAAATTTAGAGGGGTAGGACTGTCCTTTTCTCAAAATAATTGCCCTAACCCATCTTGCCCCTCTCGCCCTCCGTCGTTACCCACTGGCGGTGTGTCTTGGTGCGATCGCCCTATACACGAGAGGTGGTAGGACATGCTCAGAATTTTCAGAATTAGGACATGCTCAGAATTTTCAGAATTATCAAGGGTATTTTCATAATTCTTGATGGGAGGATAGTCATTAGAATTTTTAAAATTATTGAGGGTATTTTGAGAATTCTATACATGAGGATAGTCCTTAGAATTTTCTAAATTCAAAGGGGTAGGATCGTTATTTTCTCAAAATATTGCCCTAACCCATCTTGCCCCTTCTGCGCCGCCATTACCATCACTACCCTTGCACGGGTGGCAAGGCTCAGATTGGCGTGCCTCTATGGGCACCACCTGCGGCTAACGCGCGGTGGCCGCCTGTAGGGGCCTGGCCATGGCCGACTACCCCTGTAGAGGGCCTAGTCGTGGCCAATCGCCCTTGCAGGGGGCCTAACTATGGGCAAGGGCGGCCGCCCCTATAGGGGCCTGGCTGTGGCCGGCCGCCCTTGCAGAGGGCTTGGCTATGGCCGACCGCCCCCTTTCCTCACTGCGTTCGCTGCGAAAACATAGTAAGAACGCGTTAATCGATTCTACTTGATTCAATCTTATCACATGCAGTTTAAAATCAATCTTTCATATGATAACCTTGGCTCTAATACCATTATTGGGAAATCTTAGCAGGAGCATTATATGCATAGTGGAAATCAAAACAAAAAAATCGATTTCTCATGCAGATCAAATCATCATGCAAAAGATTGGGTCGCAGAAAAGTCACAAAAACTGATAAAACTGTGTCATGTGATAGATTGATTACATAGAGAGATCGTATATCCATATATTTCCAGATCTGGATAGAGAGGATGAAGGAGGTCAAGCATCCTCCTCTCTAGCGGTATCCACATGATGAATCCCTACAGCAAAACTCCTCTAATCTAATCTCGCAACTCTTGCACAGAGGGAGGAAGGAGAATACGAGGGGAGGTCAAAGTTGTAACCTATCAACCATGAGTCTCTCCTCTTATTTATAGAGAGCCACCGAAACCCTAGGGTTCCTGTCTCAGTGGGTATTGGATCTCTATCCAATAACTCACTAACCTTGCATTATTGGATCTCTATCCAATAATCTCCTTAAGCCTTTAATTGAGCATTAAGCAAGGAGCCCATCAGCATAGGGTCTCATCTAATGAGAATAGATGCTAATTGGATCTCCATCCAATCCTCTATTCGCTGAAGCATCTACCTTATGTGTGTGACCCTCTAGGCCCAATACCGAGCTGGCCGTGAGTCACTCCCATCAGAACTCTTTCTAACATAGTGAATTATTATTTCCATATTAATTCACTCGACTCATCAACTATGGATGTATTATGCCACTACGCCATAGTCTCGAGATGGTACAGAGGGATTAAATCTATTAGACCTATTTGTCCATAGTTATCGTGTATCTAGAATCCCTTATCCAACTAATATCTCAGAGACTATATATTGGATATGGTACTGCTAGGTCACATACGGAATCAGTTTGTCTTACTCTAATCGGATTCTACTGTAGCACTCTTTCTTTCTCAATCTGAATGACCCTAGCTAGGAATTTATCTGAGCAAGCACATACCGGATATTCCTCTTGTGATACGAGAGTGGATGATCCATTATTGACACTCAATTACCTTCAAAAGGTTGGCTACCAATCCCGATAACCAACTGTACCATATCTAGAACTTTCTAAACATATAAGTCTGGCATCAAAGAAAGGAGTACTCAAACAAGACATCCTTAGTGTCTCAAGTCTAAAGACTAGATACACAACTGGGACTATAAAATTGCTCTATAACATTAGGTGTCATTAACCATATAGTATTCCATAAGTGAATCAATCAGTGTACTCATTCTCTAATGAGCACATATATTATATCCTTAGTGTCTCCACACAAATGGCTATGAGACAAGTCACCTCCATCATATGGATGGGTATCTAGTACACCGGTCTATCCGATTATGTTGATATCCCTCTCGAGTAAGCTATGACTGAAATCATTCAGGATCTGTGTTTAAAGGTAAATCAATCTCATTATCATAATCTCATCATAATCTGATTCTCATTGCATAGAACCAAGGACATCACAATATATATATGTAACAGATAATATAATACTAGAATATGCTAGTAATAATATTAAGTAAAAAGATCGTGCAATATGTCACATGCTATCACTCACATGATTGGCTTGCAGGGCACTTGTAGCCAATAAGAACATGTATCTAATGCAATAGTAGCTCCACCAAGTAGATGTAGGGTGACCTCGCCAACTGCAACTACAGCAACTCTTACTCCATTGCCATCTTGAGGTCCTTCTCGCCTCTCACCAATATCCTAGGCCTTGTTAAAACCTTCAATGAATTATAAATATGATAAAAACTCCAAGTATTTAATACTCATGTATTATCATAAGAATATGACAAATGGAGACTGGTCATGAATATACCTTAAGCTTCTCTAGGCTTTTGTTTCGCTTTCTCTATAAGGTACTCTTTGTAGTTTCTCTTCCAATGCCCATATTTGTTGCAGTAGAAGTACTGGCCTTTGTCCTTTGTCGGGTCTTTCTTGGCAATCTTTGTCTTACCCGATTTGCCCTTACCCTTTTTAAGGGACTTATTAGCTTTCCTTTTTCTTTTGGTCTCACCAATATAAAGAATTGATTTTTCTTTCTTGATGGTACTCTTTATGTCTCCCAACATATTGAGGACTTAGAGAGAGTTATTTTAAATTTATTCATGTTAAAATTCATAATAAATTATGAAAAAAAGTCTGGGATGAATTGAAGTATAAGGTCTATATACAAGTTATCCTATAAGACTATGCCTAAACCTGTGAGTTTCTCGATCTACTCAATCATTCTCAGAACATGGTTCTGAACCGATGTCGCATCTATTATCCTAGAGTGGAAGAGACTTTTGGATATCTCATATCTCTGAGTTCTTTCTTGTTCCTCAAACAGATGATGAAGATAAAGGAGTATGGAATTAGCATTCATTCTCTCATGTTGTCTCTATAGCTCAGGAGTTATAAAGGCCAACGTATAGTACTTAACCAGAGTAGAGGCGTTTGTATACTTCATGTAGCAAGCGATTTTATCCTCACTTGCTCCTTCCTATAGCATAGGCATAATCATGTCAAGGACATATACGATTTAATCTGCTATAAGAATGATTCTCAAGTTGTGGAGCCAATCCGTATAGTTTGGACCAATGAGGCGGTTGGCATCAAGTATGTCATATAGGGGGTTTACAAGCAACATATTTCTGACAAAAAAGAGAAGTAGCATAAATAAATAACATACAGATTTTACAAAAATAAATAATTAAGATATGAACTTCTATCTTAATCTACTCCCACTATTTTTCTAGCAAACTATACGACACACTCAACACGTGAAACAGAAGTCTCTGGTAGACTTCTAGTGGGGATCGGGATTTAACCGATATTTTTGTGTAACCTCGAGGGACTCGGCTAATTATACTATGCCTAAAAAGGTAGGCAACTCTTGCCAATTATAACTCTTTGTGATTCCCTTTTTGTTCGGCCTCTGAATCATCATGACCTCGAGGGACTCGACCGACTATGATATTTGGTTAAGTCATCACCATTATTACTTATGTTTTTATGTATTTGAGTAGGAACCTTCCGAGGGCTGCTAACTATAAGTAGCGACAGCACGATTGAAGTGAAGTTGTTGTAGATTATTCTTCTCCTAGCTACATTCCATTTTATGCTGTTGTACTTTTTCTTTGCAGATTTCTTTGTTAGTTGCCACAAGTGTTGCTGAGGAAGGACTTGATATCGAGTGTAATGTTGTCATTCGCTTTGACCTTGCAAAACAGTTTTAGCCTATATCCAATCTCGAGGTCGTGCGAGCCCGGATCTGACTACATTTTGATGCTTGAAAGGTATGTATTATTTATGATATTGATGTTAAGCCTACCAATTGCTTATGTGTAATTTTAAGTTGGTTGCTAACTTTTCTGATGCCTTATTTTTTTTATTATAGAGGGAATCTGTCACATGAAACTTTCTATAGGCAAGATCTTAAATTACGAGATAAATGAGCCTCAAGGGATGCGACCAACTCAATCTAATTACCTCACGCTTACTGACTTAATATTATTATAGGAGGGGATTTTAATTTGGTCTCCTAATATGACATGTCACAAATATACATATTTAATATATATCTATATTACATTCATATATATATATATATATATATATATATATATATGTATAATCAATCACATATCATATATCCATAATTACACCGGATGATCATGGACCATAACCTAATATAACCAGGCCTAAGCTAGTGGGCTCAATCGCTTACATCAGGATCTATGTGTTTATCGATGCATCTCCCCATCTCGTCATCATCGGTTCCGTCGGCACCTTGACGCATCTCCATGCATCGCGATCATCTGTCTTGACCTCGTGGGTCCCATTGGCACCTCTACCCTCTTGTCACACCTCCTCGTTTAATTATAACATAATCATAAGCACATAGGCCTAATAATAAACTAAAAAAAATAAAGTCTCGCAGGTCCTAAAAATAATAATAATCACATATACATACATCACATTACATGATCTATGATCATCCATCCATATCATACATTGCATGTACATATCAACATATAGGACTACTAGATAATAATAATAATAATATTATTATTATTATTATTAATTAAACTTTTTGATTAACTGATATTTTTAAAATTTAAGATATAAGAAAATTTTTGATGTGTGAAGGGTAATTTTAAAATTTAGACAAAAAGATAGAACTCAATATTTCTACAATTCACAAGAGCAGAATCATCCTTTTCCCCAAAACCCTAATTCCCCTTGCAGCTACCACAATCCCTTGTGGCCGCCGCCTTCATGTAAGTGTCGACCACCCTTACGCAGGCGGCCCACTACCTCGCGTGTAGGCGATAGCCAGTGCTATGCCACCTCTATGATAGAACCCCAGATGGAGCTCTATAGATTTTGATCCTTGAGGGAGATCAACCCTTAGAATGTTGTAGGGGTTCCTCCCTCCTAGATTCGGCACAAGGCGGAAATAAAATTGATAATTACTTAATTCAAGAGAGGAGGTGGCTACATCATTATATAGGGATCAAAACACTAGCCTAAGAAGATGCTTACCTAAGTAAAATTATCCCTTTGCCTAAGGGAGCGACCCTTATCCTTTGTACCTCTTGGTTCAATTGTTCTTCCTAGATACGCATGAAGGAAATAGCCGCCATAAGAGTATATAGATGTCGCGTCTTTACTTCTCCTTGGATCTCTGACTTTAGGCCCTCGATAAAAGTACATAAAAGTTGTTTCTCAGACCAATTCTTAGTTTGATTAGATAAACGTACAAACCTTGTTTGGTATTCTTGTCTTGTAGAGGTTTGACAAATCTTTGCCAATTGTCCGTCGATGTTATTGAAATTGATTGGTCTGAAATGGTCTAGTAGTCCTTCTTTGAATTGCTGTCAAGAAAGTCCTCCATGGGTATGCTTAAACCAATTTAACCATTGAATAGCATCTCTCTCGAGGTGGATGGCAGTAATCTCCACCCATGTGGCGTCAGCGGTTTGGTAGAACAGAAAATAGTGCTCCGCGCACGAGATCCACCCGATCGGGTCTCCTTCTTCCCATCTAAGGAAATCAACCTTCATGATTAGATTATTGAGATCAGAGGTGATGTGGCCATGTTCTTGAGGATCATCTTACCGATCTGAAGCTTCTCCATGTTGTGATTTCATCGGGTTCGATAGTCGGCCAATGCTGAATTCGGCGAAAAGGGATCGCATCTTCTCTTCCATGCGGTTTCCAAAGGCTTCAAGCTTTGCATCGATAGCCTTCTCTGATGCCATAGTATATGCCTCAAGATCTGTAATATTGAGATCCTTTTTCTATTGTTGGGTTAGTGGTATGGAAATTTTGGAGAAGGTGTGGCCGGTTGGAAGGTGGATCTATTTTGGTGGAAGTAGACTACGGTTTAGGGCAGATTTGGGGCTACGATTTTATAGAGTTTAGGCTATAAATTGGTATTGTTTTAGAGTTGTGATGGCAGTAGATGAAGGTTAGGAAAATAGATTTTATATCTGGGATAGATGGCAGCAAAGGTAGGTGCCTCGGTAAGGAAACTTTTTTAAAAATGTAAGTGGATCAATAAGGAAGTAGGTTGATTTAGGGGCTATTTAGATTCAGTTTAGGGTAATATTTGGAAGGGTTTTTAGTAAGGATGGTAGGGTTTGGTGATGAGGAAAGGAGAGTCTGAAATCCCACAAAAAATAGCACTCAAATCTGATAGAATTCGGTGAAAAGAAGTGTTACGATGTGCTATCCTGCTGAACCGATTTTTGCGTCGGAGAAACGATGATTTCTCAACATAAATTCCAAGAAAAAGTTTAAGATAATTATGCATAAATCCTTGGTTTAGATGTTTTCAATACTAATAGAAATTTTGATGAAATTTTAGCAGCATAACGATAGGAAAATAGGGCAAAAGATGCAAGGTCAATTCCTTCGTTGTAAAATTTCAGAATTGTGTGATGGTGAAAGATCATACAAGAAAATCAGTTCCAAAAGGAGGTTTTTCATAAAATCAAATCAGATGAAAGCCAACTTGATTTTGAGAATTGTGTAAAGATTTTAACCAAAAAGGATGAACAAAAGTTTGGTTTCAAGAGGCCAATAAAGAATCGCAGTGCTATAGGTCCAGATCCAAAAGGAGTTTTCACAAGATCAGTCTTAGATGAAAGCTAAGATGATCTATGAAATTGTATAAAAGTTTATGCCAAAAAGGATGATTAAAAGTTTAGTTTCAAAGAAACAACAATCGGCTGAAAATTTCTGTAGTGTTTCACCTTCGCAACGATGATAACGTTTACGATGGTAAAAAATTATAGCAAGAAAACTTTGAAAAACTTCTCCCACATATAATATGAAGGATCTTGTAGTATTGAAGATGCATGGGTTATAAAAATATACCAGAATTTCAAATCAAAAGCAAGAGGTAGCGATAGATTGATTTGATCTGTGGTTGGGGTGGAAGGTGGAGGCGCGTGTCGCAACAATTATGGAAATTCCTTGGGAAGGTGGAGGCATGGATGACAGCTACATGGGCAACAAGATCACTGCTCTGATACTACATGATAGAACCCTAGATGGAGCTCTATAGATTTTGATCCTTGAGGGGGATCAACCCTTGGAACGCTGTAGGGGTTCCTCCCTCCTAAATTTGGCATAAGGTTGAAATAAAATTGATAATTGCTTGATTCAAGAGAGGGAGTGGTTACATCATTATATAGGAATCAAAATCCTAGTCTAAGGGGATGCTTGCCTAAGTAAAATTATCCCTTTGCCCCTCCTATAGCCGACCTACCTTAATAGGAATAGGGGATGACTAGGTTGGCTCTATAGCCAACCTAAGCAGGGGAAAACTCTGGCCAACCAACCCAATAAGGAATCGATTATCACTAAGCCCTAAGGGCTAATATAAACCCTAGTCATACTCCTTTATAAGATATGAGTAGCTTTATTACAATCTAGTAGGGTTTTATTGACTACTTCTAGGGAGATTAGGACTCAACCCTACTAGAGTCCTATCACTCTATCGTAGGCGGCACTACTTGCATGGCACCGCCTCTACTGTACATAGAGGTGACCGCTAGTGCGATGTTGCTTTTACCCATAGTTGGTTTTCTGCGAGCACCTTGTCCTCAAGTGTTGCCTTTGTAGGCAAGCAGCTCTTTCGCAATCTTGCTCGCATGCTACCTCTGCGCAAGCATCTCTAGGCATAGCAAGAATGCGTAAAATAATTTACATAATTCAACATAACATATGCAGTTTATAAGCTAATAATCACATAATGATCCTGGCTTTGATACCACTATTGGGAAACCTTAATTGAATCATCACATGTGTAATAGAAAAACAAAACAAAATTGGTTTCCTAAGTTTATAAAATCATTGTGTGATGATTGGTGCACAAAAAATCATAAATTCAAAAAACTATATAATATGTGTTAGAAGTTTTACCTAGAGAGATCGGATATCATTAATAAACTAGATCTAATGGAGAGGATGAAGGAGATCATATGCCTCCTCTGCATTAGTGATATACACGGTAGATATGGTGGCGACACTCTTCAGATCGCTATGGGATCTCCCTCTCCATATGTAGTACACAAGAGCTATCGGTCAAGGAGGAGAGGAGGCTGAGAAGAATGAGGGGTGGCCACCAGAAGCTCTAGCTTATGAACCCTTTAGCCCCCTCCTATTTATAGATGTCCCTATCAACTTAATCCTAATGAATCTTGCTTTATTTGGTACTAGATCTCTATCCAACTATTGAAGCCTCTTATATTAATGGATCTCTATCCAATAATATCTTATTAGCTCTTATTAGATCTCAACAATAGAATCCAGTAATACAATGGCTTATTGGATATCCAATATAGTAGGGTCCCACGAATATCTCATATATGAACCTCTACTTGTCGTAACATCTATCATTTATGTATGATCGTGTAGTCCCAATAACGAGCTGATCACGAGTTACACTAGAACTTCTTCTAACTTAGTGAATTGTTATCACATAACAATTCACTCAACTCATCAACTATAGATATTTTAGGTCACTACACTATAGTCCCCAAATGGTACAATAGGATCTAATCCATTGAACCTATTTATCCTCAGTTATCATATATATATATATATAGTCTCTCATCCATCTAGTATTCGAACGACTATATATCGGGCATGGTACTGTCAAGTCTCAAACGAAATTCATCTGAATCTCGCTCTAACTTTTCTCTCAATCCGAATAACCATAGCCAGAGATTTGCCTAAGAAAAAATACATAGGATATTCCTCTCATAATAGTAGAGTGGATGATCCTCTATTGATACTAAATTACCTTTATAAAGTTGGCTACTAATTCTAGTAATCAACTATACCAAATCTAAAACTTCGAGACCTATAAGTCTGGCATCAAAGAAAGGAGCACTTAAGCAATGCATCTTTGGTGTCTCAAGTCTAAGGACCAGACACAAAACTGGGACTACAGAATCACTCTCTGACGTCAGGTATCATTAACCATCTAGCATTCTGTAAGTGGATTAATCAGTTAACTCATTCTCTAATGAGTATATGTATTATACTCTTAATGTCCCTACACAAGCGATTATAAGACCAACCACCTCTATCATATGGATAGGTATATATTATATCGATCTATCTAATTATCTCGATATTCCTCTCGAATAATTTATGATTAAGATTATCTAAGTCTGTGTTTAAAGGTGAATTATTCTTATAGTCCATAATCTCATAATCCAATTCTTATTATACAGATCCAATTCCTATTGCACAGATCCATAGACATCATAATATATGTAATAAATAATATAAAGTAAGAATATACTAATAATAATAAGTAAAAAGATCATGCAGTATGTTACACATGTCATCACTCACATGATTGGCTTGCAAGGCACCTGTAACCAGTAATTTATATGCTAACAGGAGGTTGGCCATAATGAAGGTGACCATTATGGTCTTGGATCTCGACTCTTGCACGATGGTAACGGGTAGAATAATCATCTCAAGTGGGGAGATGGAATCACCCATAAACCTGATAAGTATGAAAGTCATTGGCGATAAGTCCTTCTCAATCAATTTGAGCTTCTGGAAGGTGTCAAAATATAAGACATCAGTAGAGCTTCTGGTATCAACTATAACCCTCTTGACTCCAACGTTGGCTATCCAGATCGAGACCATTAAAGCACATCATGGTCGAGGTACTCGATTTAGGTGATCTCGAGCTCATCGCTTTGCCTGGAGCATTTCTCCATAGCAACTCGGGCATAAGCTTTTCGACCTAATGCATTGTCTTCATCGGATGTTGGCCTACTAACGATGATGTTGATCTACTTCTCTATCGGGCCCTAGAGGCAAGGTGACGGCTCCCAGGGTCTCTTCACATAGTACTCAAAAAACACCATACGAATGAGCTTCTCAATTTGATTCCTCAAGTCGTGGCATTCCTTGGTGTCATGGCCATAGTCTCGGTGAAACCGATAGTATTTCACCTGATCCCTAAGCTCATGTAAGGTTTTGATCGGGTTAGGTGTTGTTAAGAGCCCCTTCTCTGTAATATGAAGGGAGATTTTTGTCCTAGATAAGTTTAAGGGTGGTGGAGGACTCGGAAGGATGGCTCCGAACGATCATGCCTTCTTCTCGGTAGCTCTAAGGGTTGGTCCTGGGGTTCCCCATATGGGGTCTCTTATGCTCCTCCCACTTCCCAGCCACCAATTTCTCGAAGGTGGTGTATTGGTTAGCACGTTGGAGCATTTTTGATATGGTTGTCAATAGTCTCTCAATCACCAACCAGAAGAATCTGGACAGACATAGTCCCATCAAGAAAGCTTGCCTAATCGAAGAAGGATAAACATCGGGGGACTACTTTGATTTTGATGGCAAACAGGCTACGAAATAGGAGAGTGGCTCATCGTCCTTATAGCTTAGGCTGAGGAGGGTGGCCATAGATGGCTTAGGCCGGGTGTTGGACAAGAAATTGAGCTCGAACTCTCTCAGAGCTAGTCAAAGGATGAGACTAAAAAAGGCCTCAAGCAATTGTACCACATTCGAGCTGGACTTCGGAAAGTGGTGGGGAAGGCTCGATATATTAAAGCGTCGAATATGCCTTATAGAGCCATTTGGGATCGAACGGTGGTGACGTGCTCCATCGGGTTAGAGTTGCCACCATAGGCCTCCAACATCGAGAGGCAGATGTTGGGGGGAATCGACTTATCTTAGATTTCTTGGGCAAAAGGGGATCCCCTGAAGAAGCCCTCTCCATGTTCTTCCTTCAATTTGTGGAACTCTTTCTGGACCTCGTCAAGGCATCGATTAACCAAGCACAACTGAGCCTTGAAAGAGTCTGTTGAGTCAAACAACAAGATGTTCAGCTCGAGACAACATATAGCGGCCCATAGGACTTCTATAGCTCTATGCTCCAACATCGGCCTCCTGCCTCCAAACTGTTCTTTACTTAACATATTGGCATCCATCGTTCGGATTTGTCAGTCAATCATGCCTAAGTCGTGCAGCACCATCACGTGTCCATCCGCAAAGTTTAACCTCTTTGAAACCTCCTATGGTCTCTTAGGACCTATAAAAGAGAAAACAGGTTAGAAAAAGTATTTCCCATAGGATCCATAAGCAATCATTTTAGAAAATACTTTATATAGCTAATGTAAATTATAACTATGGACTTTACAAACTTTGAACAGCCACACACAAAAGATCATGGTCCATTACAGACTAAAGTCCCCATAAGTGTTCACATGACACAACTCTCATTTACAAGCTAAAACAGATCATAAAAGCTAACTAAACTAAGGCTGCCAAGCTTACTACTAGCCCACTACTTGATGTATAAAGTATGAACAAAACCCAAAAAAGACAAATATACATGAGCATTACATTGAGCACCCTCTTTATATTTTTGTCTGTGACATTCTCCCTCACTTATTCCTTCGACTTCCTCATTGAAGCCATTGTAAACGTTGTATTTCCTCATCGTTTGCTGAATCTTCAATCTTCTATTCTATCTGCAATATATCTTTTGGCTCCTAACTACTCTCCACTACTGTCGTTGAGTAGTCGAACTTTGATCTGACATACTGCTTCAACTCGTCAATGACTAACTCTAGTGTGGGATTGGCTAAGTTATGTTGATTCTTGTAGATCTTTTTGATAAAGAAAAAGACCTTCTTTGTTTTGTGCTCTCTCCTACCGCTTAAATTGGGTGGATGTTTGTTGAAGCTTTAACAACATCACCTCGCAGACTTTAAAGTTTTTGAGGTCCTTCTTTTATAAAATTTACTCATTGATTCTTCTTCAATATAGTTATCACTTCCAAGTAGGTTTGCATCACTTCCACTTTTGATTAATATTCTATTAAGAAATAAAATAGACAATCTATTCTCAGTAGTACTAATCACCAATGGTGATGATTTGACAACTATTGTCTTCCATTAAGTTTCTTCAAAGGGTCTTTAAACTTATGCAGAGCTGCTCTGCCGGATAAATAGGAGAACTGGGATATTTGGTTTCTCTTATTCTCTTAAGAGTTGAGAAGACAAAGTTACTTAACTTCGCTCGCCTCCTCGAAGTTGTACTTCATGCATCATACTGGTTACTAGTCTTCGTCTACTCTTTGCTCACACTTCTAAAACACACGAAGTATTTGCACTCCTTGCATTGAGTTAGCTATTGTGATTTATCTTTTCACTACCATCGAACTTCCAGAATACAAAAAGTTCTGCCTGAAAAGAGTAAAATTTCACTACAACTTAGAGTAAGTCTTTAATAGTTCTAGTCACCTCTAGGATTGTACCATCTTCTCCATCATCTTTGTCGCCCACTTCTCTGAGTAGAAAAGGTACAGTACCATGTACTGCATACTTCGTTTCATGGTCGAGCACTCTTGTATCAACCCGAAGTCCCCCACTTTCGGCTATCTTGATGAGAAGCTCATTAACACTAGTCTTATGAAGTTCCTTGGCCTCTGTCCTTTAGTCTTGTGTTGGTACTTAGAGTTTGTCTCTATATTCTCCACCTCCTCGGCCTCTTTCACAACCAACGCTCTCCCTCCATAAGAGTAAGAGATCCATGACTCCACAAAAATCTTGCCTCTGTGGTACCATAGAGCTACCATGGCACTACTATCCATTGATTCATATCTACGTCCCTTTCTTTGCGATCGATAAATCTGCCTCTTACGGCACTATAGTACTCCTTTGAGTCCACCTTAATTATAATCGATGCTTTGCTTTTAGGTAGCTAAGCCCCTTTGGACTTGTCGTCACTTCCTCATCCCTTTCATCCACCTGCTTCAACACCTGTGTATTCTCTAAGTAGATCTCCTTGGTCGATGGAAAGATAGACTACAACTCTCATGCATGGCTTCTGCCATCCTATTGCAGGGCTAGCACCGATTTTATTCTCCTTAGCTTTCTTGATAGCAACATTCGCTACTTGGCCTTGTCCTATAACTTATTAGGCTCCCTTAAGTGAATATAAACACTGAAGCAGTCTAACTCTCTAATTGCTCTGATCGTACCTCTGTATGATCAAGTCCCCCCATGGGACTCACTAGTACTTACACTCAGAATTCTCCCTTAGTGGTACACAGCCCTCATATGCCGATGACCAGGGTTTTCATCTGATGTAATGTATAGAAGACCTACCTCTATGGTACCATGGTACTCCTTGCATGCCCTTCTTGTCGTTATGTTGTTCACCGAAGTGGAGCTCCCAGTAGCTCTTGATCATACCTACGTATGATCACCATCCGCTACACCATATCACCTCCTGGTGACATCTCTATTGTATTCAGATTCTTATGGGATGAATTTGAACTATAATTTCTCCATGTGTGGCCTCTGCCAACATATCGTAGGATCTTCGCCATCTCTGGTTTTGTTTATTCCTTTGGCAATTGACCTTCATTCACCCATTCTCTAGTCACACCCGGATAAAGCATTATTTTAGAATAGTCTATCGCCTAATAGCTCTCGAAGTCCCCAGACTTCGTTGAAATTGGTGCATCATTATTTGGATCTTGGACCTTTATCCCCCACCAGCCCGATCTTCGCCACGCACTATTTTTATAACAACTCAATGGTAATACTGTGTCATATTCTTCAAGAGTACTCACTCTTATGTCCTCTTGCCCTGTGCTAAGGCCTTCTGATCTCAACTTTACCTCCACAAATTGCATCACCTTAGTTCTTCCATCAAATGTATCTCCTAGACAAGGTACATGTGCCTCGAAGCTCCCTTCATCTTTAGCACTGTGCAGGATGAGTCTGCCCCATCAGAATAAAGAACCCATGGAATGACTTGATCCCACACTTGCCTCTACAAGAGTTTATATCCTTGACCTTTGTTCAAGGAAAGCTCAGTGCCTCTACTCCATGTTCAATCTTCTACGTTGACTCCCTTAATGTGGCTTAGATACTTCACCAAGTTCCACCCAAGTTGCTCCGCCCCTTGATTTATATTGAGTTTATAGTTGTCCTCACACCCACTATCCCATGATTCAGCCCTCTATTAAGTCCGATTTTTATATCAAGTCTATTGTGCCTTCATTTGATGTTGCCATGGTCGCTCCCCCACTTGATCTCATAATGTATCCACCAATGCATTATCTCATGCTAGATTATGTGATGATTCCTCACTATTCGCTTGATACATTGAGCTTTGTAGAGTTGTTATCTTGAGATAATCCTCCTCAATATGTGCGATCTATTGCATATAATTCTCCCTGTAGAGAACCAAGATTTATCCCCCTTGGATATCTATCCTGTTAGAGTAACTTTCCTCTTTGCATTATTTCCTCTAAAAGATTCAGAGACCACCATCCCCTTGGACTACTCCACCTTGCTAAACAATTTGTGCATCGTTCTGCCCCCATAAATGCACTTACTAGATTGTGATTTTTCGCCAATACAGTCTATGCTGTAGCCTCCAAGGCCTAGCAATATGCTGAACTTGTTACACACTTCAGCCTCCTATGGACGTTTCCTTCCCATGCCAAAGAGAAAGTTTCAATACTCTATGGTGTCGAGTTTCGGTCATCTTAGGATGGCCACGAATACTTCATCATCCACATACAAGCCCTTGCATGAGTATCGAATTCTTTGATTAGCAATTTCTCTCACCTCTATGAGCTTTGCATAACTCTTTCAGTCGTTGTGCAACACATCTTACTTTGCATGGTTTCATCTTTTACTAGTTGCCCCACTTGTCTTGAGCACCATCAAGTTTAGTTGTCAATGTTAAGTCGTAGCTCGAACTCAACCATCCCAACTTTGTGCACTATACATTTTACTCAGCTTACTTATCCTCGTGGTACCTCTCGCGCAAATGGTTGATCATTCCTCTAAATGGCAATCATAGATGTCTGCTCCTCTGAGCAACTCCTTCCCTTATATCTTAATGTTTGTTTTCCTCAAATGATCGCACGTGCTGGCTGCACTCTATACAACCTAGCTAAGTCCCCCACATTTGCATAGCAAGTGTTTCTACGTGTGCTTGCTCCGCTCTGATACCAAATGTCATAAACTTAGCTAGTTTTGCCTAAGTCGTGTTGCACCATTATATGTCCATCCGCAAAGGTCAGCCTCCTCAAAACCTCCTATGGTCCCTTAGGACCTACAAAAGAGAAAACGGGTTAGAGAAAGCATTTTCCACAGGATCCACAAGCAACCATTTCAGTAAATATTTTATATAGCTAATGTAAATTACAACCATGGACTTAACAAAGTATAAACGGTCACACACAAACAATCATGGTCTATTATAAATCGAAGTCCTCACAAGTGTCCACATGACATAACTCTCATCTACAAGCCAAAATCAGCCAAGAAAGTTTACTAAACTAGGGCTGTCAAGCTTACAGCTATCCTGCTACTTGTTGTATAAAGTATAAATAAAACCCAAAAGATATGGACACACATGAGCATTACATTGAACAGTCTCTTTATATTTTTATCCGTGACACCGTGCTCCCCCTGGGGGAGAGAGCCTGCGGTTGTTAAATAGCCTCTAGTAACAGCTTGGGGCCTGGGATGGAACATTCTTGTCCTAGTGTGGGGGAAGAGGGAGCTGCCCCCGAGATTAAAAGTGGAGTAGGTCGCGCGTCTCCTCTCTAGAGCGTTCACCAGGGTTACTCAACGGTTAACATTCTTGTGATATTGACCCTCCTTCTAGTACTAAAAATGTTATGGTCCTTTATGCAATGATCGAGTTGTCACCACGGCTCGGTTACGCTTTAGTGCATAAAAATCACCAACACTACTTCTAAGCTAGAATGAGCTAATAGGAGATTTGTTTGGGAGGTCTTCCGACCAACTTCCTGAGATGTGGTTGAGGATTATTTTCCTCCTGGACATCAGGTTCCTGCATGCAAGCTAGAGTCAAGCGAAAAATCTCTAAACTCAACCCCTTCAATGCTTAAGTTAGTAAGAGTTGAAGCTGAGAGAACTATAGTGTGTGAGTGCATAAGGTCTGACCCCAGTACTATTCTTGAGGGTAACTTTTATACTTATTATCTTGTATCGACGTACGTAATTGTTTAATGATCATCGACATCGGTGTATACAGGTGTTTAGTAATCACCGACACCTCAGGCAATCGATCCGTATGTTGGGCAAGTCGACATTTAGTTTGTGTCTAATCTTATTACGTTCGACACTTTTTCTCAGTTCTCGAGTAATCGTGAGGCTGTGTCTCCCTGTACATATACAATTAAAATTAGTACAGAGAGCTACTGGTGTGAGTGATAGGTGTGCCAGGTTAGCTTCACCATGGCAACCAAAGGGCTTCGTGGAGTGGAAGCCGTACATCACTATGCAAGGCAATCTCGACAATAGGAGATGATCAAACAGAACCAGTACTAGTTTCATACTCAGATCCGAGTCTATCAAACAGAACTAAACCAGTTGGATTGTTCCATAGCACCTCGTATGTTTTCATCGATCAGCATGACTTGGTGTGTTACTTCTGTGTCGTCTCATATACTAGCAATCCATTACCTGTTCTGTGTTGATTAAAAGTTCCGTGTTTGATGCTGTATCATCTTCTTCCAAGAATTGTTATTTGTTTTCTTGCAATGTGTATCTGAAAGCAGGAGGGCAGCGGATGATCGATTCGTCGCCCCAAGAAGCCAGCGACGGGACGCGGAGAGGCGGAGCGGGGGTGTTGGCAGATCGCACGAGTGGAGGCGGAGGCGTGCGTTCCTATCTTTTCCCATGCTCTGCTTCCACGGGAGGACGGAACTTGGTCGCCAACCTTCTGCTGCTGATCGGCTATGAAATGAGAAGGAGCGTCGTTGTCGTCGTCTGAGTTCCCACAGCTCACGCCGCCGCGGGGCTACAAGATGGACCCCATCTCAACCGCCTATGTCGCACCCCACCGCGTCTCCGTCGGCTGAATGTAGTGAACGATAGCTTCGTGATCGTACGGCCGAGGGACATCAACATCAGAGGACGGGGCGGTAGAACTCCGTGGAGCTTGGTGTCCGCCTCATCGAGGGCCTCGGCGCCGGTGAAGGTTCAGCTTGTGCGGAGGAAGAGGAATCGATTGTCACGAACGCTGGTGCTCTGCTTGGGACGGCGGCAAGAGTGGCGGTGCTGGCGCCGTCCGCTCAACACCGCACAAGGACTCGGACTAGGGCGCAAACTTCGGCTTCATCGCCGCCACGATCCTCCGGTTTGACTTCTTCCACGAGCGAGGCCTCAGCAATGGCCTCAGAGTCAAGGCCTCCATCCACGAACAGGTGGATCGGATTGAGAAGCTGCTGCCCTCCAGCACCATCACAGCCTTTCTTTGAGGAAGCCGATGACGTTTGGTCTCACGACGTTAAACCTGTGAAGCAGCGCAGATTTCTTCGAGGAATAATTCTGGTCCTGGTTCTCTTTGGATGGAGAAGCTGCGATAGCGTTCTCCTTCTCTTTCCTCGTGTTGGTTAGGAGGAAGTATGCCACATCGATGTCCATAGCCGATCGATCGAGAAAGAGTCAGTCTCCCGTCTGTGAAGATGGAATCCTGGAGGAGGACGTCTTGAAGAGGGAAAGGGGACGAGCTCTCTAGAAAAGCTTCCTGCGTCCATGCTATTAGAAGAAATCGCAAAAGAGAGCAAACCAGAGAAATCGCCTGCAGAGTGAAGGAGACGGAGTGTGCTTTCTCTCCTTCCTCTTCACATGTAACCAACATGGTTAGCACTTCGTTGTTCCTTAATCGGAATCCATGATTACGGATTAAGAAAACTAACGAAAACTAACGAAATAAAATTAGGATTGAAAAGAAAGATTAGAAAACTCGAAGGTGCTAGGCTCTGTCGAAGTATGCCCCGCATTCGTGTAGATTTAATAGGCAAAGTCATCCCAAGAGACGACCGGTCTTCGACTCCTGGAGAGTCAGGAAAACATTAATTCAAAAAAAAAAAAAAATTCATTAGTCACAAATTTTTATCCATAAATATTTTGATTTATCATCAAAAGATATTTTATTGATAAACTAAAAAAAGTTTTTAATGATAATAAATATTTATTACTAAAATACCATAGCTAAATCTTTTAAATTTATAGAAAAAATAAATTTGAAAAAAAAAATCATCACATCAAATGACTCACACGTGAACTTAAACATAATAATACCTATGTCTCAATAAAAGTATAATTAGCATTTATAATAATAAATATTATTATTTTGTAATATTTTAAATCTTTAGGTTTAAATAAGTAATATTCGAGAGTGAAGACGGATGGATCGATTGAAGCCCCCAAAAAGAAACCCGGATTTTGGAGGGAGCATCGAGTGCTGGGGACATTCTCGGCTTGCCGTTTGGTGCGATTTCAATCCGTCCAAAGGGTAATCTTTAGGAAAATCTTGGTGTCGTTCTTTGTGTTTTGCTGATTGAATGTAAGTGGGAATCAGTGTGATGCGACATGTAGGTTTCTTTGCGCGGAAAGGGGAGATGAGCAAGGGTCGGTCCCCCGAACCCTTCGATTTCTTCGTTTGGACCGTCGAGGTATCTTCCGTTCCATCCAGCGTCTCCTATGTGAATTCGATGTCCCGAGACGGGAAAGAAGATTGATGATTTTGTGATTTGGTTACTTACTTATTGCTGCTTGGATTTTATTGATCCGGATGATTACTGCACCGTGATGTGGTTTTCAATCTGCAGATTGATTGTACTATTTCCTCAAAATTTTGCATCGGCCTGCCTTGTGATCCCCACGGGAGTAGAGTGGTTTTTGCCTATTAACTTGTCAACTTAAATTTCATGGTCATAATATCACCAATACTGACTGTAAACATCAGAGTCTCCAATGGTTTGAAACATTCTGTTCCATGAAATAACTTATGTCAGGGAAGTCTGATTGGGTAAAAAATTAGAGGAAGTTATAGTTATGCCTTAATCGGTATAAGAACTTTAATTTCAGATGTCTAGCTGTAGCTGGAATCAAATCAGTCTGTGCAATTTCTTCTTTGTTGGCTGTCACATTGCTATTGTGTCTGCTCTTCTATTTCATTTGTTATTCTGCAGTTTTGTGTTATGTGCTATCATCTAGCAGTGGGATTAGTCCCAAGTTTATCAGCAAGCTTAATGATCTAAAGAATGGTGTAGGGTTGCAGAAAAAGATTGGGGCGCTGATTTCCGGATGATGTCAGCCGGTGCTGCTCATGTTGGACTTACCTTGTGGCTTGACCTTATGCAGGTATGTATTTTTATTCCTTCACGTGTTATTCTCGACTCTTTCCATGTCAATTACTGCTGTTCTGCACATATGGGTTAAATTTTTGGCTTGTATTATATATGTATTTTACAGTGAGTCGATGCAGGCAACCTCATGATTGCAAGAATTTGTCTTACTCATTTGAAACTAGAACAAGGCTCTCATCCTTATGGTTATAACTGACCTCGTACCCGTCCCAAGTTCTCCCCTTTTCCCTACCTTTTATTATCAAACTGAGAGGTTTCTTCAGGTTGAGTTATCACATTTGAAATTTATGGTGCTGTGTATCTAAATTGTAGTGAAATTTTTAAATATCTAAAGGTATTAAACCTTAGTTTAGATAATCTTCATGGTTATGTGTATTAATTTACTTTTGGTGCCTAATTTCAATATTAGTTGCTCTGGTGAAATTCTTTTAGATTATGAGTCAAGCACTTTTAACTAGTTTTTTTTTTTGGTTTATCACAAGTGCCATATCCTTGACCCCTCTGGTTTTATAGCTCAGCTTAATCACTATATTTTACTTTTTGATATGTGAATTACTTGTACAACATATACCATGTTTGACCCAAGTTGTAATACCACTCTGATTTTTTTAAGATAAAATAAACTTATTTATAGGTTATAATTCAAAATCTGCAATAGCAGATAACTCACAATCTATTTTTGTTCCACTGTGTTTATTGAAGAGGAATGTCATGGAGTTTGTGCATCACTTTCATTTCTGTGCATCCTATTTTATATTTTTTATTGTTGACCTAACGATTTGTCTTTATGTAATATGTAATTGTGACATTATACAGAATACATAATAGAATATAGAAGAAAGTTCTGAAGAATGAAGATGTGCAAATATTTTTTCTATCTTTTAAGTAGATGCAGATGTAGTTTTTAGTTTTTGATATTATGTGGACTTTTTTATTATTAAAAATTCTCATATGATTTTGAAATTACTAAAAAATTGATATGTTGTCAAGAGAATTATAATTGATAAGATAGTAATATTGTTTTTGTTAACAGTTAGTCACCTATGTAGTATATCATTATTATTATTTTTGTTCAAATTACTATTAGTGACAGGTTCAAGTAGTTGTTTTTAAGGGAACATTTGGTCGCTCGATCATTTGGTGTGGCTCATAGGTTGACGAGGAATTGTCTACTTTAAGTGATGGTCGTTCCCTCACGGATTTGCCCTTTCGAAGCTCAGGAGTTCCAAAAAGAGCCTCAGAGAGTAAGGAAGGCCCAACAGACTTATGAGCCCTTTGGTTCCTTTACTATTCAATCAATGTTGGACTAAATGACCTTCTTAGTGCTCCTTCCTGTAGGGGAGTCAAGGGCTCATAGTCGAGATGCACGACTCGAGAGTATTGTTCAACCGAGATGCACGACTCGGGCCCTCTTTCTAGTGTCATTCTGATAAGGGGTTATTTGGTCGGTCGGCCATTGGTGCGACCCATAGGCTCGCAACAAAATTGTTCGCTTTGGACGATACGGTTTTGTCATTTCTGAACTCGTGAGCTCCAAAAGGTACCTTTGAGGGTAAGGGAGATCCGACTAATTTATGAGTCATTGGTTCCCTTACTATTCAGCCAATATGAGACTAAATGACTTTATCAGTTACACTGAAGTTTTCATTTAATAAGAGGTCAATTCATCATTGAATTATCACTACTTTTTTTATTTGATCAGAAACTAGTGACAGTTGTAAGTTATCACTAAAACTTTTCGTTCACGCATTTAGTGATAGAATCGTCCATCACCAAATATTATCACAGAAATATTACTGAATCAATTTATTTATTTTTTAAAACAAAATTAAATATATTAGCTACAAAAACAAGTCATCGTTAAAATTCATTATTTGATAATAAATATGTCTTTAATAATCACTAAATCTTTTAACCACTGGACCTAAATGGACAGAAGCTGATGATAACTCATGCCATTACTCTTTTTTTTTGGGATAAATTTTTAACTTTTAATGATAATTTTTATTCATTACTAATAACTATTTGTCTTCTCGTATTGCAGTGCATGCAGCAAAACGAATAGAAAAGAAACTGACCGCTGAGAGGAGTCAAGAAGAAAACTGAATCTTTCTTTCCAACGTTGATCGCAGACGGTAGAAAGGCTTTCGGAGCCGTTTTCATCGATCAGATGCTGCCACATGACAGCCTACATGGGGGTGTGCATGGGACTAGAGACTGGCGAAAGTAAATATAGAAAAGCATGAGCAATTCATATAGGAACTCCTCAGTTTTAGGGTCAATGATCATCTACTCATGTAATCATATCTGTACCTATCAGAGCAATTCATAAGTTGCATCCTCTCTATGTCTCTTTTTATCGTGTTTAATTAATAAGATTCGTGTAGTCTTAATAATTCATTTGGACTTGCATCAGATAGTTCAATTTCAGTCACACATCAAACCTTACTGATTGCTGGAGAGAGATGATGTTAAAGCATATATTAGATGACTTCCCAATAGCTTAAGCTTTTAGGATCAATGGTCACCTAATAATATCTTTAGTATGATATTAGAGAGAATGTCCTAATTAAAATCTTTGCCATAATCATTCTCATTCAGTTGCAATGATCTGTAATAAAAATATTGTTTTTTAAATTTTTTTATAATAGAATTAAAATTCATTAGCTTAATTCTTAGGAGACGAATAAACTGCTAAAACTCTATTTTTGTTGGTCCACAATATGTGCCCAAGGAATCTATTTTGTTAAGAATCATTAATTGAATAAATCAAATAAATTTGCTTAAGCCTTTGAGTAATTAAATATTTCACAAATACTTAACTAGATTTATTGTCAGAACCCAAAATAATCATGAGTTCATAAAAAAATAAACTATTTAAACAGTGATCATAAGTAAACACATAAAATATACTGCTAAAAAAGAAGTGGATATAGAAAGTATCGTTGTCGTGATCTTTTTTTTTTTTTTTTCTAAATATCCTTGTAAGTCTTCCATCTATATTTTCATTTCATCTCTATCTTTATAGTTAGTAATTGATGAAAAGTCAGATGCAGCATCCGACAAACTTCATCTCTATCTTTATAGTTGGAAGTTGGTGATAAAGTGTGATGTAGCATCCTACAAATGTAAAAGCTCTTTTACGTTTTGGGTGGTGATCTTTTATTGCATGAGTAGGATCCCATGACTTGATTCATATTTTATTTAATCCGAAATTATTAATGAATCATGGCGTCTTGGATAATAATATTTTATTACATTGATTTGGAATATTAAAAATTATATAAAAAATTAATATCCTTTTGACTATAAATGCGCAAGATCCGCTTTACGGAAGTAGAGGTCTATAGGGTCTATATATATAAATATGACTTTGGTTATTGATTTCACCTTGGTTTGACACATCTCAAGGCTCTTGTTCTTTGTCCAACAGCCAACATGATCATGATGACTTGCAAATGCTCCCTTTATTTTTTTTTTTTGGCCCCTTGTCCAATGCATGAGACCACAACTTGTATCCTAAGCTATAACATGATTGAATAATGGTAGTAGTTGTATGATTACGGAGAAAGATGGGAGGATTTTATCTCCTAACTGAAGGTTTTGAAGATGAGCGGATTCCTTCTAGTGTAGGTTTCATATCACAATTCAAGTTTTTAGAGTACCTTAACCTGGATTTGTGTAGCAAAGTTGGGTTGACAGCAAATTGGCTTCCTTATGTCCACACCACAGTGGGCTTTCGCCTTAAGAAGATGAAGAGGTTAGGAGGTTTGCTCGATTGTATATATAAACAGTTCGATCCAATCCCCACGAGATGCTAATTCTTTTACTGACAGCTTGGCCGGA
Source organism: Ensete glaucum (assembly GCA_021527575.1). NCBI lineage: Eukaryota > Viridiplantae > Streptophyta > Magnoliopsida > Zingiberales > Musaceae > Ensete > Ensete glaucum. The sequence continues at coordinate 15,884,630 of CM038555.1, read as the reverse complement.
AACTGAGACACAAAAAAGTCTAATATCTTTTATAACATTATATTACAATTTATATTTCAAAAAAGAGATTGTTTAAGGATTCTACTAGAATTAGAAGTTAAATTAATCAGTTAGGACAGGTTTAGATCGAAAGCAACTGTGATTAATTAAACAAAGTGGGTACTAATGTCTTTTACCTTCTTCTTTATAATCCTTATTCTATGAATCATCAAAGAGTATCATCCTTCTTCCAAATTAATTTTTCCAACAACGTCCATCCAATACAAAAATCCAAAAGTTTCCATCATTGTCTTTAGCATTTTCCAATCTGATGTGCAATTTAGGTATTTAATCTAAATCCAATTCAATTGTCTGTACTCATCCAATAGGTATATGGGATTGGTTACTAAAAGAACACTCAATTAGTTGCAATCTTTGTCTTTGTAAGCGTTTTGACAGCTACCCACGTAACAAATGAGACTCGACATTAGTGCACGATGAATACAGTGATAATTGTGTGGCTCATCAAGTTTTGAATCACACTAACCAAGAGTCGAAGATGAGTTATAATTTTTTTTTTACCAACCAAATTAGCTGATATTATGATAATTATCATATATGAACGATGAAAAGAATGATAACATGCAAACACTTTAATGATCGAAACACAAAGCAACTTATAAGAAAAGTATAGGATGGTGGTGATAACGAAAAGATATTACGTTAATATAAAAACTTGCATGTACAATGACGAATATATGATAGCATTGGAAGGTGTGTTTTAAATGGACAAGTGTTTTGCATTTGAAAAGGTACAAAATGGCGATGATTATGAAAAGACAACAATGTATATCTAGAAAGGCAAAATTAAATATAAATTCCTCTCAAGTTAGTGATTTATTTATTTGATCCTCTAAATTTACGTTTTAGTTGTTCATCAAAATTGATAACTGGGATAAAAACATTGAAACTCAAATTAACTTTAATACTTCCTTCAAGACTATGTAAAATATGAGAGGTCAAATAACTATTAAAAATAACATATGGTATTTTAGATATTTAAAACTTTTTTTAAAAAAATATATAGTCATAACCATGATTAAGTAGTTAGTTGGACAAGTCGGAATTGAACATTGATACAATATAAAAAGGATTAAGCTCATAAAATATGTTAAAAACGTAGGAATGATTTGATTTTTTTTAGTCTGGTCAAAACGAGCCCAATCTCTATCTTCTTCGTACAAGTAAATATTTTTTATCCACAAGGGTTAGTTCTAGAATAAACACAATCCACTGAAAATACTGTACATGTGAATCACATTACCTTCAACCTATCAACCTCTAATATCGTCGTGTTCTTAGTGTGATAAAGCCATCACATAGAATACCATCTTTTTCAGTTGACTATAAATTGTAGCCGTTTTCTAATTAAATTTTTATTTATTTTTATTTATTTTTTATTTATTATGATTTAAATATTTTAGTTTTCATTAATATAATGATTATTGTTAAATTTTATGATAATTAAAATTCTTAATTATGGTCTAAATTTTTTGATATTGAATTAATTTTTGAACAACATCTATGTACATATCTTTTTGTCCCATGGCTTAATAATGATTTCTTATATTATCTAAAATGAGAATTCAAAACCGAGAATTACCAAAATATGACATAAATCGTTATTGAAATCTTCAACAACAATGACTAGAAATACATAATTTAAGTTTTCGTAATAGCTTTATTATATTTCTATTATGGTGTTATAGAAACATATTTTTAGTTTTATATTATTTTTTTTTACATTTAGTATCAGAGTAGAGATTAACCTCTGCCTTGATACAAAGAAGATTTCATTTTTATGTCATTAAATATGATTTGATTTATATTTCCCGTTTGAATCTTTTGGTGCATTAGATATTAGAAATCATGAAGATATTAGATTTTTAACATATCAATAATGCTCCTAGCATGAATATTTTGTTATATTAATTCATGCTTATGAGTCAAGTTTATATGAATAAAATGTATGGTGATCTATTATTCTAATTAATTAAAAATTAGCCATAACATCCTTAGCTAATTAAAATTAAATTAGGATCACACGAGGAATAGGATATAATATTATGATTGATTATATTTAATATAATAATTATTATCCCACATGATCTTTTACTATATTTATATAATTAATCAGGATAAAATATCAAATTATCTTTCATAAGTTATCTACATGGATCATGAATTGATTATTAATATGATAGTTTTATTATAAACATCATTTGAATCTATTTTAATTAAAAGATGAGATTAATTTTTTGATATATTTTACATTGGTAAAACATGTAACTTAGACTATTAAGCCTCAAATTTTAACATAAGCATTTAGGATTTATGTAATTTCTCAAACTGTTAATTTCTCTGATATTTGATGTGATATTCCTGAACTTAAGGATGATAACTATAAAGTATGGAAGAAGAGAATTCTCATTTGTCTAGGGTGAATGGATATTAATTATGCTATTAGGAAGAACGAACCATATATAGTCACCAATACCAGCACTCCAGCTGAGATCACGCTATAATCCTAGTTATATGAGATGGACAATACAACCTACAACCTTTGAACTTTTTGACATATATAATAAAATACCCCATTAAACTATATTTCTTCTCAGGTCTAGATCTCAGTTGAGATCACTAGGATTATGGAATCAAGAAACTCTAAGTTTCTTGAAGATGACATTATCAATGGGAGTGAGCAGTTTAGGAATATAGTTTATGCACATAATAATATTGAAACTCAACCTTCTACATCGAATGATAGATTGGTTATAGTTCATAACATTCCTTGAGTTTAAACTGGTGCTGAACAATAAATCATACAAATTCCACATATTGCTGATAGTATTCTAATAAATCAAACAATTCAGGAATTATAACAAGGTCTTGAATAACAAGTTGAATCGCAAGTTTTCCAGGGAGACATTGGAACAATATTAGTAAAATCTACTAGAAATGAAAGATCAACAATTCCTAGTGATTATGTTATATATCTATAAGAATATGACTATAACATCAAAGCCGAAAATGATCCTGAAACATTGGCCATAAGTTGTAAATAGTAAAACTGTGTTATAATGCCATGAAGGAGGAGTTGAATTCCATGAAGAGTAATGGAGTATGAAATCTTATAGAGTTGCCTAATATGGCAAAGGTCATTAGTTGTAAATGGGTCTTCAAGATCAAGAAAGATTCATTCAGCAATATTGAGAGACACAAGACAAGACTTATTGCAAGGAGATTTACTCAAAAAGAAGGAATCGATTATACTGAGGCATTTTCTCCTGTATCTAAGAAATATTTTTTTCGTATCATTTTGGCATTAGTTACTTATTTTGACCTTGAATTGTAATAAATAGATGTGAAAATAATGTTTCTTAATAGAGATCTAGAGGAGAAGGTTTATATAACACAATTTGAAAGTTTTTCCTCTAATGTTGGTTGGTTTGTAAGCTTAAGAAATCTATATATGATTTAAAACAAGCCTCCCGTCAATAGTATTTTTAAATTCGATGAAGTAATTTCTTTATTTAGATTTGTTGAAAACCCCATGGATCAATGTATATACCAGAAGGATAGTGAGAGTAAAATATATTTTCTTATTTTATACGTAGATGATATTTTACTTATAATCAATGATAAGGATTTACTGCATGAGATGAAATAATTCTTTTATAAAAACTTTGACATGAAGGATATGGGTGAAGCATCTTATGTCATTAGCATTAAGATCTATAGAGCTAGACCTCAAGGCATTTTAGGTCTATTACAAGAAACTTATATCGATAAGCTTTTAGAAAGATTTCATATGAAAGATTATTCACTAAGTGGTACTCTCGTTATGAAATATGATAGGTTCACTTTGAACCAATGGCCAAAAAATGATCTTGAGAGAGAATCAATAAAAATATCTCATATGTTTCTGTTGTAGGAAGTTTTATGTATGCTCAAGTCTATACTAGACATGATATAGCATTTGCTATAGGGATGCTTGGGCGATTTCAGTGTAATCTACGTATGGACCACTAGAGAGCTACAAAGAAGCTGATGAGGTATGTTCAAGGATCCAAAGATTACATGCTTATGTATAGATATACAAATAATTTGGACATGATTGGCTACTTAGATTTAGACTTTGTAGTGCCAAGCATACTTTGACAACTACTTCTACTATGAGGTTACTTCACATGGTGTATGGCTTAAGAGTTTTATTTTTGGGCTTAAAATAATAGATTCTATTTCTAGGTCATTAATAATTTTTTACGATAATTCAACTATTATCTTTATGGCTAAGAATAATAAAATTGAAAGTCGAAGTAAACATATTGACTTAAGTATTTAGCCATAAGAGAATGTGTAAAGAAAATAAAGTGGTTATTGAGTATATTAGCACTGATAATTGTTGATCCTTTGACTAAAAGGCATGTCACATCTAAAATTCAAAGATCATGTAGAGAAAATGAGACTTAGTTCGATTTTGTAATTATATTAAAACTCTTGTATATTGTGATAGTTTTTTATATATTTATGTGCACATTAATTTGAGAAAATATATTTGTATAAACTAAAAATAAACATAGGGTTTATTCATTATGTGATCTTAACATATTAAGATTAATTTTTAAGAAACTAAATACATTATGATACATGAAAGAAGAGGAATTATCGGTATGATTCATATATTTATTTATTAAGAATATTATTCGATAAAATTAATTTAAATCATTAAGTTAAACACATGGACTGAGTAAAAAAATGTAACCATTTTTCTAATTATTTTGTTATTTATTATCATTAATATTTTATTAATTATAGTTTAAATATTTTAGTTTTCATTCATATGAATATAATGGTTATTGTTAAATTTCTCTGTTCATGATAATTAAAATTCTTAATTATGATGTAAAAGTTTTAATCTTGAATTAATTCTTGAATGTTACAAAATTAATGATAATAAATATTATTATAAATATATATGTGTGTGTGCACGTGCGTGTGTGTTTTGGATTTCTTACCCTATCTAAATTGAGAATTTAGGGTGTTGTAGAAACATGTTTTTTTTTCTTTTATTACATAAGTGAGAAAACAAAACCAAACTTTGAGTTTAAATTGGAATTAGAGTTAGAAACTAATTACAGGTCCTATGAAATTAGATTAATTTTTATATGTAGTTTATATCCTGAGATCGTGTCCTTTATAATTTGTACTACAGTGTCAAAGGCACGTAAATGATATCTGAGATGACATGTAGGCTAGCCATAATAATAATGGTCATCAAGGTGTGTAGATTACAATCCACTAGTGTCAAATGGTGATCAACTACATAAGTGACTTGTTTATTATCTCGTATTGGATCCGGATTGGATGATTGGATTGTTGGTGACTGCTGACACTTGGAATTCACCGGTCCCAAATGAGTGGGGGACACGTTTCCCCTCGGAACAACTTACTTACACGATGGAAAATAAAATTCTTGTTTCCTATCTGAGGTCTAATGCTCGTTTGACAATGGCAGGATCTATTGCCACGTGTTCAAGGCCACGTATCAAGTGGTATCGCGCGATGCAGAACAGGGGACGGGGACGGGGCCTGAGACTGCATCCAAATGAGAGACAAAACAGATGGATCGAAAGGACGAAGCCAAGCCACCACCTGTAACAATTAATTTGATTCGATTTCTGTGGATTTAATTTGCAAAGGGTTAGGATTAGGAATTTGGAAACTCTAAGTTGGATGTTGGATCCGATTTGACGCTCGAGTTGGATTGCATTGACTAAGCTATTATAGAATTGGATTTGATTAGATCTATCTATCTATAACTACTCAATTATCAGTGGACTGGCTCTTAAACTAACTATGATTTATAGAAGAAAAAAAATCTTAATTTTAGATTTTGCTATCATAAAGCGTCTCCTTGTGGGCTTTTTAAGACAAATCATTTCTTATATGGTGAAATGTCCTAGAGAGATTCTATACTCTAAGATAAAAGCTTAGAAATGGAACGCTAAAAGCCTGGAAGTAGTAAGAGTTTATTTACATAATCATTCTTATAATATCGGCAAACTGAGATATAAATATAATATCTTAGTATTTTTTATTGTCAATACGATAAAAAACAGATTCTTTCTAACTTCAATGATGCAAAAATTATTGATCATCCAATCTATTTCAATACAAGTCATTATCATTTGATTCAAATCAGAATTAAATTAAAATCGAATCAAAATTAAAATTAAATTGGATGAATGATTAGATTATCCCGAATCAAAATTGAGACCATACAATTTGGTTTTGATTTTTAAATTAAAACTTTAGTCGAGCTTATGCACTCTCAAGTCAAACACTTCAACATAAAGATATGAGGCCTGCACTTTAGTCGACCGAGAATATACGCTCCCAAACCATACACCTCGTCATAAAGATCTTAGGCCTGTATCTCGATAGAATGGAGTTACAAATGACTCACTCTCGAGCCATGCACCTTAGCATAAAGACCCAAGGGCTTCATCTTAGCCAAGCTAACATGCTCTAAAGTCGTGCACCTCGACATAATATGCCTAAGGTTTGCACCTTGATCAAGCAGACATGCCCCCCAATCATATACCTTAGCAAGAAGACCTAATACAACAATCGAGTCGAACTCCATGACAGGTCCATCCTCCCTCTTAAAAGAGATCAAGCCAAACCCCACAGTAGATCTATCCTCCTGCTTAAAAATAATCAAGCTAAACCCCTTAGATCAACAATCCATCACTCCAACTCAAAACGAGGGCTGCCATCCACCTCATAATGATCGAAACAAACATACAACAAAGCAATGTGCACATCACACAAACACGGAGAAAGTGATGTCCTTCGAGAACTTCGTTCAAAGCTCTGAAGAATGCCTTTATGAGAGGGACGAATGATAGGGATAAATTTAGCACTCTCCAACTCCCTCCACCACATAAAATAAAAGGAAATAAAAGCATGGGAACAAGTGATCAATAATGATAACATGCCCTAGCCTCTTCATCTCTTGGCTGACATCTCAAAGTCATGTCTTTGCATTAATAACTGATAGCATTCTGTATTAATGACAAATAGCAAATCACCACCATTAATGCCTCTATCGAAGAAAAAGGGACCTTGGCTAAAGCAGACCTAAATCGCGCAGTGCCCAAGTATAAAAATCATGCCCCAAGCAAGTAAGCATGGTGCCAAGTAGACAATAGCCTCTCCACTCTCTATTCTCATTTACACAACTTATACTACTATCTTTTTTCCCCTTTGTCTTTCACTGACTTAAGAATCGAATGGGTTGAGCTAAGAAGCCCCTGATGCTGACTTGTTGTGTAGCACCACTGGTGGCCAGGAGATGACCCTACCACCATGCGACAATACTACTATCTGAAGATGACCCAACAACCAAGAGAAGACGTCGCAGTCGAGTATATCTCAATTCATCTATCGGGCCTTACTGCTCCAAGGCACCCCATTGAACCACCTCCCTTGTCATCCGATACAGGTTCGTCATATCTGTGATGTTAGCAAGGAGGAAACATTAGGATGAGCTTGCACCTTCAATAGTAAATCAATCGAGCTAACTCACTAGTCGATGGTATTTATAACATTATCACTATTATAGAATTAGGTTTGATTAGATTTATCTATAAATAATCATCTATCACTTGATTAGTTCTTAAACTAACTATGATTTATAAAAAATCTTAATTTAGATTTTGCTATTATAAATAAAGCATCTGAACGTGAGAAAAGCCTAAAAATAAGAGTTTATTTACCTAATCATTCTTATGATATCAACAAACTAAGGGATAAATATGATATGTTATCGTTTTTTTATTATCGACATGATAAAAAATGATTTTTTCTAACTTCAATGACGCAAAATTATTGGCCATCCATTCGATTTCAATAGGGTGATTGTGATTTGATTCAAATCAGAATTAGATCTAAATCGGTTCAGAATTATTATTGAATTAGATCAATGATTCGATTATCCAGAATAAAAAATGAGACCGTAAAATTTGGTTTCCATTCTTAAAAATTAAAATCAAATTATGCATAGATTAAATATAAAAAATATATAAATAGATTCGATAATATAATTGTTAATAATTTAAAATAAAGTCTACCGACTTTATTTGAACATCATTCGCATGCTTTATTATTTTTTTTATTGATCGAAATCAATAAATCAAATCAGAATTGAAACTAAATCATAATTTTAATCTCAGAATTGTAAACGATGATTCCATACGCGAAATCGGAACCGTCTAGAATTAATTTAGTTTTTATGTTAAATTTGACAAAATCAGAAGTAAGAAACCGTGTTCGCGCATACATTTCAATGGCGTAGTTTCCTTTATCGAAGCAGAAAACAAAACAACCCAAAACCAAAAATAAAAAAAGGCCCCAACCATCATCTAAATTGAGCTACCCAAGCCTTCAGCAGCCTTCCCGTCTTTTCGCGCACTCTCCTGATAATTTTTGGGGTGGTGGATCTCTGCACCCCTCCCGAGACTTATCCTACCTCCTTCTTCCTCTGCCATCATCACCAAATAAGCAAGCAACAAAAATATAAAGCCGGAGAACTCTTCAGGAGTTATCTCAACCCTGTGATGGACTCCTTCCTTGCATCCCCTGCAACCTTTCTTTGTCTCTCTCTTCTCCTCTCACTATTCTTCTTCCATGAAGGTAACAAACCTGTACTGCTTTAATGGTGCCGTTTGTCTCGAAGTTTCTTATGAATGCTGGCGTGCTGTGTGCAGGGGACAGCACGACATTCACATTTGTGAACAAGTGCGGGGAGACGGTGTGGCCGGGGATCCTCTCCAACGCCGGCAGCTCCCAGATGCAGCCCACAGGCTTCGAGCTCGCGGCCGGGGCCTCTCGCTCCCTTCAAGCCCCCACCGGCTGGTCCGGTCGATTCTGGGCCCGGACGGGTTGTTCCGTCTCCTCTACCGACGGCGGCGCCTGGACCTGCGCCACCGGGGACTGCGGCTCGGGTCAGGTGGAGTGCAAAGGCTCGGGGGCCGCCCCGCCCGCCACGCTCGCCGAGTTCACCCTCGGGTCCTCGTCGGCGGGGCGGGACTTCTACGATGTCAGCCTGGTGGACGGCTACAACCTGCCAGTGCTGGTGGAGGCGAGCCGGGGGTGCGCGGCGGCTGGCTGCGTGGTGGACATGGGCCGGCGGTGCCCGGCGGAGCTGAGGGTGGGGGAGGCGTGCCGCAGCGCGTGCGATGCGTTCAGGAAGCCCGAGTACTGCTGCAGCGGGGCGTATGCGAGCCCGGCCACCTGCCGGCCGACGGCCTACTCGCAAGTGTTCAAGGCGGCGTGCCCCAAGTCGTACAGCTACGCCTTCGACGACCCGACCAGTACTTTTACATGCTCTGGTGGAGCGGATTACGCCATCATCTTCTGCCCAGAATCTGCCCCAAGGTATGGAACCATCTTCTTCATGTCTAAACACGAAGTGTTTTACCTGCATTTGTTCTTTGTGATTCTTCTTGCTTTGATTTGGCCTTTTTTTTCACATCTTATGTTGGATTTGGAGCTTCATAAGTACACTTGTGGCTTTTCGTGTGCTGGGAAGAGAAGATGTGAAAGCTGCTTACATTCTTAGTAGGAGACTTCATCTTGAAACAGCGCCAAACCATCTGGTTTGAGCGATTTTTCTTTATCATCCACCAATTATTTGTTTCTTTCTGTACTGGGGTGAGTGCTGGATATCATTGATCGAAAGACTGGCTTCTTTCTTTGGTAATGTCAGTCTGTCAATTTCGCATTTTGATATAGGTATTTGCTTGAAATATCTTGTCCGACTCTTTATTCATTTTTCCTTGATGATTTCATTCGCAATCTCTACCTTGGATTGGAAGCTTAGAGATAAGATTTTTGCTGTGCCTCGTCCAATCCTTTCCACTTTTGCTACTGTCACGATAGCAGTTCCAACCCTATCTAAAAGATCGGTAGCTTGTGTTCGTTAACTGGGACAGACATACTGATGACCAAGCTCCTTTCGTTCTTTTTGTTAATGGAGTACAGTCTCAAATCAGCGAGTGATTCTTGTTCAACGTCGACACCAAAACCAACATCATCTTCAACTCCGTCTTCAACTTCGTCTTCGACATCAGCATCAACGTCAACATCAGCACCGGCAGGTGGAATGATGCTGGCAGACGACGCTTGGTTTGCAAGCTTGGCCACGGGCGACGCAACCCCCACAGGGAGGAAAGCCCTCTTCCTATCCTTCTCTTCAGTTGCAGCCACAACAGCTTACATCCTACTGTTGCTTCCATAGGACACCATTCCACCACCCCCCCCCCCCATCTCCTTTGTCAAAGCGGATCTGTAAAAGGGGTCGTCCTGAACCTAAGGATGAAAAGAAAAAAGATGAGGCCGACGAGATTCCCAACGGTCACTGAGCCGAGCTAATTCTCACCTTTGTAGGAGGGGGAAGTTGATTGACTGTTCTATACTGTACCATTTTATGCAAACACAATTCTAATTTGTAATATATGTCATTATGTGGGGTGATATGTTTGATGAGCACAATGTGAGGTGACAATGTGATGTGGGACAATTATCTGATTATTTTTGGGCAGTGGAGCAAAATAAGTGATTTATTGGTTGTTCTTGTATGATATGATGACTTGCAGCAGGTGGTCGGTAGTAGTGATCTGATTGATGGGGTTCACTATAACAATAGTACTACTACTTGCCATCATAAATGTTGGACCAGAAAGAATCAATCTACTTGTGCCATTATTACTAGTATTTCTACCTAGTAGTGGTATTATTCTATCTAACATTCAACTCATATTATAAATCTTATCACTATATAAACTGACTGGTAGGTACATAAGCTCCCTTGGACTATATTGTAAAGGGACGGTGTCCCACCCCTGGTTGGTGGGTTGTGGGTAGTGGATGCTGCGGCAGATGTAGGTATGTATACTAAGGTGTTCCAAAACATAGAATCATGCCAGGTGGCGTTGTTGTAGATTGATGAATAGAATGTATCATGCTCTAAACTAAGTGCCACTTCTCCCGAATAATTGTGGGACCACATCCGTTAAGGCGGGCCCATATCCCGTGGAGCTGGTTAAATGATTGTATATTTTTCAGCCGTCTCTCTTTTGGTGTAGAGCTATCACTGTATCTCATGAGGAGATCCCATCCCTTCTCTCTTTGGCGTCGAGATGATATGAGATTATATATTACCATATCTCATGAGGAGAAGCAACATGGATCATCTATGATTCATCACAGTTCTACTCTTAACACACCGTTGCTTTTATTTCTCGGAAAATGATGACTCATTCTGTGCTAGCTCAGTGTGAATATTGGTTTAGGTTTTGTTATTATGGATATATGACCTTATTTTAGAGGTTTGTGATAGCAGTTTTGATGAGAATAAAATAAAAATAAATTTTGTATATGAACAAATATTAGTAGGTCGTCGTATATAGTGGAATCAAACAAAAATCATAATCAAATGAACACTAAGATTTACATGAAAAACCCTCTCAACTCGAAGGGTAAAAATCATGGAACAAACGAGAGAAAATCTATTATTAAAATAATAAATATACATATCTCAAGGCTTATTGCTCAAGCTTAAGCAACAGCTACAAGAGAATCACAGGGATACAAGGACTATAATACTAAGCACACCTGAGATATGAATGATTGAGAATAGTCTTTTCCTATCCTTGTCTTCTCCCCTTTCTTATATCTCTTATTTTTTGACCTCTATTGTCAATCTGCAGTCTTCTTTCTTTCTCTCACATTTTTAGTCGTCGTTGTTCGCTTAATCTCAATCCTAATCACCTAATCTAGGGCTTAGGTTAATATAAGTGATGTTATGGGCTGTGGGCTTCATTAAAGCCTATTATGGGTTGAATTTGGGCTTTGCATTACTGATATTGAACCTGTCCAATACCTTCTCAATGTATTTCTCCTGTGACAATCAAATCTTCCTTTTTCTTCTGTCACAAGGAATCTGCACGCCCAGTATTTGCTTTGTTGGCCCCATGTCCTTCATTGCAAAAGACTCACTCAAGTCTTTCTTCAACCTATCAATCAGAAACATATCTTTCCTAAGGATAAGCATGTCATCAATATAAAGTAAGAGAATAATAAAATTCTTACCAAACCGTTTAATGTATACACAATGATCTGAAGTTATTCTTATGTATTCATTTTCAATCATAAATGAATCAAACTTTTTATACTACTGTCTTGGAGTTTGCTTCAGCCCATACAAGCTCTTTTTCAACTTGCAGACAAGATTTTCTTTACCTTTGACTTTGAAGCCTTCTGGTTGCTCCATATAAATTTTCTCCTCCAAATCACCATGAAGGAAAGCTGTTTTCACATCTAACTGCTCAATCTTCAAGTCTAGGTTAGCAGCAATACGAAGAGCAACACAGATATAAGATATTTTAACAATAGGAGAAAAAATTTCTTTAAAATTAATAATTTTTTTTTTTACCAAAGCCTTTCACAACCAATCTAGCTTTGTACTTTGATTGAGAACAATATTCTTGAGTCTTCAACCTAAAAACCCACTTGTTCTTCAAGGCCTTACTTCCCTCTAACAGTTGCACCAAATCATATGTATGGTTCTTCTACAGAGAATTCATCTCTTCCTGCATAGTAATAAACTATTTCTTTTTCTGCTCACTTTTAACTGATTTCTGGTAACTTTCTAGTTCACTTGTATCAGTAAGCATCACATACTCATCTTTAGAGTATCTTCTGGAAGTTTGACGTGGTCTAGAAGATCTTCCTAATCGAGATTCTGTGGGAACTTGCTCTCTTTCTTCTTCTTGCTCAACATGTCCTGTAGGTAGATCAACATCTGGCTCTACACCATCTTCCTGCACATCTCTCCTATCACTGTGATATACCGGAGGAATAACTGGGTCACAGTCTATAAATCCCTCTGCAGAAGTCTTAGTTGGTGCCTCCTTCTTCAAATCCTCAATGATTTGATCCTCAAAGAAGATAAGTTCTTTGCTTCTAAACACCTTCTACTTTTCTAAATCACAAAGCCTATAAATAAATTGATCATGTGAGTAACTAAGAAAAATATACTTTTTTGTTTTATCATCTAGCTTAGACCTCTCATTGTTTTGAATATATGCAAATACATGACAACAAAACACTCTTAAATACCTATATGAGATATCTTTCCCTAACCATACATGCTCTGCAATATCACCATCTAGAGCTGTACATGGTGATAGGTTGATTACATCAACTGCAGTCCTCAAAGCCTCATCGAAAAATCTTTTGGGTAGTTTGGCTTATGAAAGCATATATTTGATCTTTTCCATGATGTTGTGGTTCATCCTCTCTGTAATTGCATTATGCTGAGGCGTATCAAGAACTGTCAACTCATGTTGGATGTCATATGACTTGCAATAATTATTAAACAATCCTATGTACTCACCACTATTATCTGATCTTATGTATTTTAATTATCTTTCTATCTCCCTTTCAACTCATGAAACTCTTTGAAAGCATTAATAATATGATCTTTGGTCTTCAAAGTATAGGCTCAAACTTTCCTGAAAAAGTTATCTATAAAAGTAAAAAAAATAAAGTGCACCACTGATACCAGGAACATTAACAGATCCACCAGGAGTTTTTGTCCTCAAAGGACCATACACATCTATGTAGACATCATCCAATGCATGCATTTTTCTAGATAAAGTAGGACTAACAAAGGAAACTTTATGTTATTTTCCAATCAAATAATCAATACAATAGTTCAAATGTGTACCTCTGAGGTCTGGCAATATCTCTCTCTTGGAAAGTTCTTGCAGTCCCTTCTCGCTTATGTGTCCTAGTCGCCAATGTCACAACTCCATACTGAAGTCTTTCTCTGCAGCATTCAATTGTTTACCACAATCTTTAACCTGCAATCTGTATAATGTATGACATTTATTCCTATTAGCTATAATAAGATAACTCTTATTAGGCTTCCACCGCTCTCTATGAAATCTGACATCAAAGTCTTCATCATCTAGCCTTCCAACTAAAATTAAATTCAGTCTTAAGTCAACTACATGTCTCACATCCTTAAGTATCAACTTGCAACCAAGGTTGGTCTTTATATGGATATCACCCATGCTAATGATGTCTGCTATGCCATAGTTACTCATCTTGACAAAACCAAAATTTTCAAACCTGTAAGTAACAAAGAACTCCCTCCATGGTGTAGCATGATAAGAAGCGCCTGTGTCAATTATTCACTTAAGATCTTGGCACACACAAGAAAAAATATCATCAGAAGTAAACAAAATCAAATAATCACTACCTTATACTGTAGTTGTGACACTGATTCTTATAATGTTTTTTTTCACCACAATTGTAGCAAATAATATCCTTTTTTGATCTTAACTTGCTTCTATCTTAACTTTGACTTTGACCTTTCTTTGTTCTATGAGAAAAGTGCTTGTGAATCAATCTGAGAAGTTGCTGAATTCTTTCTCCTTAACTCCTCATTCAATAAACTACTTATTACTTGACTCATTGTGACAACACCATCTGGTGCAGAATTACTAAGGGAAACCACTAGTGTCTCCCAACTTTCTAGCAAAGAACTAAGAAGTAATAATGTCTACATTTCATTCAAATGCTCAAGAATAGAAGTACCCTCTTTATATTTTCAAGGTCACAAGTTTTTTGATCAAGAAAGCTTTTTTGCCAGTCGTTTTTCTTTCATAAAGACCTTCTAACTTTTTTCAAAGAGAGTAAGCAGAACTTTTAGTAGAAACATGGTGAAAGACACTATCATCATGCCACTGACGAATAAAGCCAATAGTTTTTTTATCTAACCTCTTCCACTTATCATCTGTCATAGTTGTGGGCTTTGCACTATCATCTTGCAAATGTCTATAGAAATCTTTAAAATACATGAGATCTTCTATTCTTGGTTTCCATATCATCCAATTGTTTCTGTTTAAATTAATCATGCGAGAAATATTATTGACCATCATGTTCAAATATAAAAGTTTAAATAGCACTAAAACCCTGCTCTGATACCAGTTGATGGGAATAAAACAAGAATAAACTATGTATACGAATAAATACTAGCAGGCCGTCACACACAACGGAATCAAACAAAAATCATAATCAAATGAACACCAAGATTTACATGGAAACCCCCTCAATTCGAAGGGTAAAAACCACAGAACAAGCCAGAGAAAATCCACTATCAAAATAATGAATATATAGATCTCAAGGCTTATTGCCCAAGCCCAAGCAACAGCCATAAGAGAATCATAGGGATATAATGACTATAATACTAAGTACAATATTCAAAATCTTCCCAAGAGATCACAATAAGAATCTATTACAAACTGATTTAATCGGAGATATTAATGATTGAGAATAGTCTTTTCCTGTCCTTGTCTTCTTCCCTTTCCTGGATCTCTTGTTTTCTGACCTCTATTGTCAATCTGCAGTTTTATTTCTCTCTCCCTCGTCTTCAGCCGCTGTTGCCCTCTTAATCTCAACCCTAGTCACCTAATCTAGGGTTTAGGTTAATACAAGTAAAGTTCTAGACTATGGACTATACTAAAACCTATTATGAGCTGAATCTGGTTCATCTGTCGAATAGACCTCACTAGCTTCATAGTCAAATGTGACTCATATATATTATATATAACTTATAATATTAAGTTTAAACTATATAAATACACACAAATATATGCCTCATATATATTTTGTAGTTGATTTGTAAACATTTTTAAAATATTGTCTTTTTCATAACAATTGAATAATGAATATTTTTTTCGGTAGAATGAATATGTACACATAGTTAACCATGATTAACAT
The DNA here is from genome assembly GCA_021527575.1 of Ensete glaucum. Taxonomy (NCBI): domain Eukaryota; kingdom Viridiplantae; phylum Streptophyta; class Magnoliopsida; order Zingiberales; family Musaceae; genus Ensete; species Ensete glaucum. Next base: position 15,868,733 of record CM038555.1, on the reverse strand, counting down.
AATTTTTTTCATTAGTACGAGTGGTATCTGTAGAGGATCCTAATATTTAGAGGTATGCATAAGCTATATCAGAATTGGTATGGGTAAAAAATATATTGTCCTCAATCCTTTCAAGGATATTTTTCTAAAATAGATCATATTTTTTTATGAGCGAGTTAATCAAAATAACATTAATACATCACAAAAGATGTGTACCTAAACTAATGGTGGCACCATAGAATATATATTACTATTTTATACTCTTTAGAAGTTCATATAATAAATTTAAATCGCCATTATTTTTCATGAAACTTGACAAAATCAACATGAAGATTTATAAAATATGCATTTTTTTACTTGAACAAAGCGGTGGCACTGTAATGATTGAGTTTAAAGGTATATGGATAATTTTAACTTATATGGCAACTTCATTTTGCTGAATTAGATTACAATGGACGTGTCGTCCATGTTTGGCGTCATGTGTTGGTCAGTCATTATTATTAATTGATTACAAGGATTGGAATTATATACTGACTTGATGCAGGCAACATTTGACTTTGCATCAGCACTTGTGGTGACTGGGACTGATGCATCTACCGTTCGCCTGGACCATGAAATAATGTATGCACTGAGCCATCATCAATTTGCTTGATGTGACACACAATTTCAGATTTTTTTTTTTTTTGGCACCATTAACTCGAGTGAAAAATAGGTTCTTTGTGTAGTGTGATATGGAAAGTGGTTTATTTCAAAAGCATCCATCCATGAACGAGTAGATTACAAACCGCTTGAATTTGTAATATGCCCTTAGGAAATGCTCTCATATGTAAATCCATCCGCTTAAATGTTAAACATATAACTTGGATGAAATTGACCATTATGCGGATGTGTTTTTTAGTTACTTATGATATTTCTTTTAATGAATGATAAATAGTGAAGACAGAATATGATAAAACTGATAGTGATCTGATCACATATTTACTGGTCATGCCAGCTAACACTTTCAAAGAAGAAAAAATTATCAGATTAAGGTTTACTAAGGATTAAGGATTCGGCAATCCCCACATATTTTTCACTTACTAGAACTGCATACATTTCCCTTCAGCTATTTTGAGTCGTACATCCAAAAATTGAATTATCTGCAGGCTTTTAATCATGTTGAGACTGCAAACTGATGCTGCTGCTGCTGCTTTTGCTACTGCATCAAACATATCCTTGCCAGATAAAAGTCGATTTCACTTCATCTCCATGTGCCTCCGCATGCTTCTCCATGAGGATATTATAAAAACCCGAACGTGGACTTTGGCCTCCCAAAGAGATTACACAACTGAGCCTCATGTGGGAAAAAGTATGTTCTCTAGCTATTTGCAGTGACACAGCAAGCCATGCATGAACTGAAGAAGAAGGTTGGTAATGAAAAATGAAGTGAAAGAAGCTGCAGAGAAGCAAACAGAAGCTATCTGCAGACATGTCAAACTGCCGAGAGCCCCACACGGGTAGTGGATTCCTGAAAAGAAAGAGCAGCTTGCAATAGATAGGACCATTTCAGCAAGCCAAAAGCCCGTGTTCAAATTTTTCCTGTATTTTCCTTATGGATGAGCCAGATATCATAATTAGGATGGGAGGGGGCACGGTTTGCAGCGGGCAGAAGGTCCACTTTAGCCCTTGGATAATTATTACGGACTCAAAAATAATGAAAGCATGATCCACACAGATTGCTGCTGCACTTGTAGAGACTGAGAACACTTACGATGACAGAAGTACTGGAACACTATTTCTCTAGCTCTGCTGATCCTTGTCTCTAGATCAGATTCCTGCAGGACCAGCATCACTAGAATACTTGTAAAGCACAGCTCCCACTTGTGGATTTGAGAGCCACTAGACCTTGGAAGGAACAAAACCTAGCTTTGGTATTACGGGTTGTGCCCTAGGAATAATTTGATAACCCTGCCCGAGTGCATGAGAAGCTGACCTTTTGCCAAGAGAAGGGAAGCCTATCTGCATCCCACCATCATCTTTTATGCTACAAAACTATGATACCTTTCAGCAATTCAGTGTGCACCCATCTTGAAGTCCTTCAACATGATGGTGGCTGGTCAGATGACGTATGTCGACTCAATTATTGGGGTACCCACTTGTACTCAGGAGCATGTGTGATGGGAAAAAGATATTACTTTCTCACATGTGTCCTCCATGTGGGCTTGATAAGATATCTAATCCATACTATAGTATTTATTATTGGTTAGAATAATTTCCCGATAAGAGGTTGTGTCCAATGATGAATCGCATGCTCCTAACAAAAGATATACCACGAGATTGAGAGCCACTGGGGCAGGCCGGCCAGTAATCCAAATGCTAAATAATGGTGCTTAAGCTAAATGATTAGCATAAGATCCGCGTGATACTATTTAATTAAGATATAGATTCTCTCGGGTGCAAGAATCAAGATACTATTTAATTAAGATATAGATTTTCTAATCAATCAGGGGATGCCATGTGGTAACCTTTGAGCAAATCACGTGGCCAAAAAATAGAGAGAGAAACCCCACTCCCTGTAATCGACAGACGCCCGCGACATGCATCGTGTTGTGTTGTGTGTGTGGGTGGGGGGAGGTATAGGAGTAATGCACAGTAGAAACGTTACTCCCGAGGCAAAACAATAAAACGTGGGGATAGATTTATAATTTTGAAAAGAAAATGATAAAAAGTGAGAGTAAGATTATATTTTTGAATTCAAAATAGTAAAATGGTAAGTGTAAACTTATAATTTATGATTTTCTCTATTAAATATTCTGACAACACCTCCTAAAGATATAAATTAGTTCTAAAATAAATATAAATAATAAAATAAAGATTACTGACATTGCTTTTATTGTAAGATCAATGAGATTAATGATAGTCTTTTCAAATATTAAGTCTTGAAATATGTTCGTTAGATTCAGACTTCAATTAACTCACATAGTAAAAATACATATTTACAAATTTAAGTATTAAATGTCACGCTAGAATATTTATTTATTCATATAAAAATTTAAGAATTACTTAAATCTCACAATATCTTATTTGGAAGTAATCGTGGATGAAAGCGACGTCAACAAGAATTATAAGAATTGGAATTAATCGTGGATGAAAGCGACGTCAACAAGAATTATAAGAATTGCTTGAAAGATGAAGGCGTAGATGATGACTATAGGGGTAGCAAGATCGTTGCTCTGATAAATACTAGATTATAGAATCTCAAAAGGAGCTATATATATTTCGACCGTTGAGGGGGGATCAACCCTTAAAACGCTGTAGGGGTTCCTCCCTCCTAGATTCAGTACAAGGCTGAAATAAAATCGATAATTGCTTGATAAAAGAGAAGGGGTGACTACATCATTATATAGGATTGCAAACCCTAGCCCATGGGGTGTTTACCTAACTAAAATTATTCTTTTACCTCTTTTATAGCCTAGTGTCTTAGAAGGAACATGTGGCAGCTAGGTTGGCTCTGTAGCCAACCTAAGTAGGGGGAAACCCTAATCGACTAGCCTAGTAAAGAGGGCGACGACCACTAAACCCTAAGGCTCCAAAATAAACCCTAGCCATATTTTTTTATATGATAGAAGTGACCAGGTGGGGTTTTATTATAGTTTTATAGGATTCTTATTGATTACTTCTAAGTGATTTGGACTTAACCCTACTGGAGTCCTATCAGTGTGGTCCCATGTCGACTCAAGCTATATGTGGTTACTCATACTTCATTACATTCACTGATGATTTCTCTAGGTATGGACACGTATACTTAATGAAGTATAACTCTAAGACTTTTAAAAAATTCAGAGAATATAAGAATGAGGTAGAAAATCAAATTAAAAAGAATATTAAGACTCTTTGATCAGATTAAGGAAGAGAGTACTTGAGTATAGAGTTCACCCATTTTCTCAGGGACAATGGAATTTTATCCCAGTGAACACCTCATTATACACCTCAGCTCAATGATGTATCAGAAAGGCGGAATTGCACGCTGTTAGACATGGTGTGGTCCATGATGAGTTTCGCTGACCTACCCGTCTCATTTTGGGGGTACACCCTAAAGACCGTAGTTTACCTTATGAACAAAGTTTTATCAAAGTTGGTAGTGTCTACGCCATATAAGATATAAAAAGGAAAGAAGTCCGATCTTAAGATTATTAAGATTTGAGGCTGTCTTGCTCACGTTAGAAGACATAACTCTGATAAGTTGGAATCAATGACAGAATGGTGCACATTCGTGGAATATCAAAAGGAAACTTATGGGTATTATTTATAGTACCCTAAGGACCAAAAGGTCATTGTTGCCAAGGGAGCCGTGTTCCTTAAGAAGGAACACATTCTTGGTGGAAACAATATGAGCAAAATAGAATTGAGCGAGGTTGGAAAACCTAGCTCAAGCACCATTCCAGAGCCCGAGTCTATTCAGGTACCTAACACACAAGTTCTAACTTTGCATAGGTCTACTAGAGTATCTCACCCTCCTGAAAGATATGTGGGACACATCAGTGGAGATGATCATCGGACCTACAAGAAGGCTATTATGAGTATAGAATCCGGAAAGTGGTAAGAAGCCATGAATTCTGAGATGGATTCCATGTACTCTAACAAGGTTTGGAACTATATAGATGCACCTGAGGGTATTGTACCCATCAGCTATAAATTGATCTTTAAGAAAAAAATCGGAGTGGATGGAAAGGTAGAGACGTACAAAGCAAGGTTGGTAGCTAAATAATATCATCAAAGACAATGAGTTGACTATGACAAAACCTTTTCACCTATAGTCATGCTTAAGTCCATTAAAATTATTTTGGTCATTGCAGCACACAATAACTATGAGATTTGGCAAATGGATGTCAAAACGACATTCTTCAATGGCAACCTCGAGGAGGAGGTGTATATGATACAACTAAAGGGATTCGTATCTAAAGAGAATCCATATAAAGTGTGTAGATTGCTTAGATCCATTTATAGATTAAAACAAGCTTTCCAAAGTTGGAACATAAGATTTGATGAGGTGATCAGATCTTATGACTTCATTAAGAACGAAGATGAGCCTTGTGTATACATGAAGGTAAGTTGGAGCACTATCACTTTCTTAGTATTATATATGGATGACATCCTAATCATTGGGAATGATATAGGAATGCTCTCTACAGTAAAGACTTGATTATCTAAAAACTTCTTCATGAAAGACTTAGGGGAAGCATCCCATATTTTAGGGATCCGGATATATAGAGATAGATCCAAGAGGATATTTAGCTTGTCCCAGTCCAGGCATATAGACTTAATTATCAAAAGGTTTGGCATGAAGAATTTCAAGAGATGTCTCATACTGATAAGACATGGAATATTACTTTCTAGGAGTATTTCCCCAAAGACTCCTGAAGACAGGGTAGACATGGATACGATACCTTATGCCTCAGTGATAGAGTCTATCATGTATGTGATGCTATGTACCAGGCCTGATATAACACATACTATGAGTGTCACAAGTAAGTATTAGACAAATCTAGGTTTAGAATATTAGAAGACAGTAAAATATATCATTAAGTACTTGAGAAGGACTAAGGATCTTTTACTGGTATATGGAGGAGGTAGCCTCTAGATTGAGGGCTACATGGACTCGAGTTTTTAGTTCGACATTGATGATAGCAAGTCAAATTCAAGGTATGTTTTTACCCTAAATAGAGGAGAAGTAAGTTGGAAGAGTTCTAAGTAAAATACTACTGCTGACTAAACCATAGAGGCGGAATACATTACTGCAACAGAAGCAGCAAAGGAAGGGGTGTAGATGAAGAAGTTCATTAAAGATTTGGGAGTCGTAACAAGCAGCATAGAACCAATTCTTATATACTGTAATAATAACGGGGCAATTACTCAAGTGAAGGAACCCAGATCTCATCATGAGTCTAAGCATGTTTTTAGGAGGTTCCATCTGATTAGAGAGATCATAGCCCGTAAAGATATAGCAACGGAAAGAGTTCCATTCAAAAATAACATTGCAGATTCACTGACGAAGCCACTAGCTCATATTGTATTTGAGCATCACAGGGGTCTGATGAGGATCAGACATATAGGTGATTGGCTTTAGGTCAAGTAAGAGATTGCTAGTTACAGGTGCCCTGCAAGCTAATCATATGAGTGATGACACGTGTGACACACTATGTAATCATTTTGCTTATGATTAATATTGACATATTCTTATATTATATTATATTATATGTAGCATATATATTGTGATATGCTTGGTTCTATACAATGAGAATCAGATCATAATGAGATCACGATAATGAGATCAATTCACCTTTAAATATAGATCCTAAATAATCTCGGTCATAGGTTACTCGAGAGGGATATTGAGATAACCGGATAGACTGGTGTACTATATATCCATCTATATGATGGAAGCGGTTGGTCTCATAGCCATCTGTATGGAGACACTAAATATATAGTACAGGTGCTCATTGGAGAATGAGTTCACTAATTGATCCGCTTATGAAATGTTGTATGATTAATGATACTTAATATAAGACATCGATTATATAGTCCTCATTGTATATATGGTCCTTAGACTTGAGACACCAAGGATGTCTTGTATAGGTACTCATTTCTTTGACGCCATACTTACAGATTTGGAAAGTTCCAGATCATGTATAATTGGTTATCAGGATTCATAGCCAACCTTATGAAGGCAATTGAGTATCAATAGAGGATCATCCACTCTCGGTATCACGAGAGGAATATCTTATATGTGTTTGCTCAGACAAATCCTTGGTTAGGGTCATTTGGATTGAGAGAGAAAGAATTCTCTAGGAGAATCCGATTAAAGCGAGACTATGACAGATTCAGTATATAACGTACCATATCTAATATACGATATTTGAGATATTAGTTGGATGAGGGATTATAGATATATGGTAACTATGGACAGATAGGTCCGTTGGATTTGATTCCCCTGTACCGTCTGGGGACTAGGCGTAATTGCCTAGTATATTCATAATCGATTAGTCGAGTGAATTATTATAAGGATAATAATTCACTGTTCTGATGGGAGTGACTCATGGCCAGCTTGGTATCGGACCTAGAGGGTTACACACATATAATGAATGCTTTAGTGAATAGAGGATTGGATGAAGATTCAATTAGCCCATATTCTCATTAGATGAGACCCTATGCTGATGGACTTCTTGATTAAGGCCCAATTAGAGGCATAAGGAGATTATTGGATATAGATCTAATAATGTAAAGTTAGTGAGTAATTGAATGAAGATCTAACACCCACTAAGGAATGAGCTATAGGGTTTTTTGATGACTCTCTATAAATATGAGGGAAGACTCATGGTTGATAGGTCGCAGCTTTAGCTACCACCTTCTATTCTCCTCTCTCCCTCTATGCAAGAGTTGTGAGATCAGATTAAACAAGTTTCCCTATGGAGATCCATTGTGTGGATACTACTAGAGAGGAGTACGCTTAACCTCTTTCAATTCTCTATCTGGATTTGGAATATAGGGATATATAATCTCCATAGGTAAAATCAATCTATCACACATCGTGGTTTTCTGGTTTTTATGATTTTCTCACGATCCCAACCTTTTACACGATGATTTGATCTGTATAGGAAACCGGTTTTTTATTTTGATTTACGTTCCACAAATGATGCACCCGCTGAGGTTTCCCTACAAGATTCGGGTATGCATTAAAGATATTCTGAAAACTGCATTCCGCATGTATAATGGCCACTACGAGTTTTTGGTAATGCCTTTCGGACTTACAAATACTCCTTCTACCTTTCAAAGCTTGATGAATGACATCTTCCGAAGGTTTCTATACAAGTTTGTATTGGTATTCTTTAATAATATTCTCATTTATAGCCATGCATTTGATATACATTTTGAGCACTTATAAATTGTTCTAACCATTCTTCAAGAGAATACTCTTTATGTTAAACAATCAAAGTGCAGCTTCTTATAATATAAAGTGGAGTATCTAGGACACATTATATCAGAGGATGGAGTGGCGGTAGACCTGACAAAGATCGAGGTAATGTAAGGATGGTCAAGACCTACAAACGTAACATCATTACGCGACTTCCTTGGACTCACGGGCTACTACTGGATGTTCGTAAGAGATTATGACAAGATCAGTGCCCCACTCACGTCCCTACTCAAGAAAGGAGCGTTCTGACACTGGTCGACACCTTGAATTGCCTAAGTCTTGGGATCATCAGGATCGAGATATTTGACAATGGTGCATTTGGAGTCATTGAGCTCGACCAATTCAAGTTTCGGTCCATAGGATTCAATCAAGATAGCCTAGTGAAGTTTTTCTAAGATATTTTGGTTGATTCTCCTTATAGCGCCAAAATGTTATGTCCATTTTTAATTATCCAAGATGAAAGTTGATACATAATCAACCTAATCCACTTCTCGAGCCTATCTCAAGTTGATATGCTTCATTTATTATTTAAATCTTATAATAACTATATCGGGGTATTATCAACAATATTCCTTTAGTGCCTAATTTAGTAGACTAGTCGAAAGTCAGATATATCTATCAATATATCTTTATGATGTACCTATGAACCCTCTTTTATACTAGATGATTTGTATCATAACTTTCTTGTGATGTGTGGCTCATGTTATTATGGGATGTTAATTTTGATTGTAACTACCACTGAACATGAGATTTTATTATCTCTTAACACGACATAGATGTACCTATGAGCCCTCTTTTATATTAGGTGATTTGTGTCATTAATTTCTTGTGATATGTGGCTCATATTATTGTGGGATGTTAATTTTGGTTGTAACTACCATTGATTCCCATCGAACATGAAATTTTATTATCTCTTGACATAATATAGATGCACCTATCAGCCCTCTTTTATACTAGGTGATTTGTGTTTTGTGATGTGTGGCTCATGTTATTGTGAGATGTTAAGTTTGATTGTAACTATCACTGATTCCCATCGAATATGAGATTTTATTGTCTCTTAACACATGACATAGATCGGATGGTGGGGACAACCAATTGACTAGAGAACATGAAATTTTAGAAAAGTAATATGCATATCACCCGGGAACCATATGTCACTCCAAGAGGTCAAGCATTTCAATATGAACTCTATTCACATGTTTATTGAAATAAAAATCAATAATTGAATCATGAGATATTCTTGCTTGTGTTCAAAATAGACAAGACAAACACCATTAATCTGTGGGACCAAACATACTAATAAATAAAAGGTCAACTAAGACATAAAAGATAAAAGAGTCTCAATGCAAAGTTTATAGTTGTGGTTTTGCTCGGTGATTCTAATATAGTAAAAATAAGTAATATATATAATCCAAGTGTAGTGTATATATTCTTATAAAGATATATCATTGTAGCTAATATTGATCATTAGCATAACTACACAAAAACTTGAGTTAATTTAAAAAAGAAAAAACAAATAATTAATAAAATAAATAGATGAATATTTTAAAAAATTAATTTATTAAGCATAATACTGGATAATAATTCAGTTTAAACGATAATGAGAGAGCATATGTGAAAGATTTAAATATTTGAAGATATTTAAAATTTATTATTTCAAAAGGATAAATAATAAATGATAACATTTGATCCAAAGAAAACTCAGGTAAATCCTCATCTAGATAGTTTGAGTGAGCTCCATGAATCACAGGAGGTATGCGATTACAGCAAGCATTTTATTAAACTTGATTTATGAAGACAATTGAGTATCAATAGAGGATCATTCACTCTCGATATCACGAGAGGAATATCTTATATGTGTTTGCTCAGACAAATCCTTGGTCAGGGTCATTTATATTAAGAAAGAAAGAATTCTCCAGGAGAATCTGATTAGAGTGAGATTATGACAGATTCAGTATGTGACCTTATAGTACCATATCCAATATATGGTATCTGGGATATTAGTTGGATGAGATTATAGATATACGGTAACTGTGGACAGACAGGTCCGTTGGATTTGATCCCCCTGTACCAGCTAGGGACTAGGCGTAATTGCCTAGTACGTCCATAATCGATGAGTCAAATGAATTATTATAAGGATAAGGATAATAATTCACTATATTAGAAGGAGTTCTGATGGGAGTAACTCATGACCAACTTGGTATCGGGCCTAGAGGGTGACACACATATAATGGATGCTTCAATGAATAGAGGATTGGATGAAGATTCAATTAGCCCATATTCTCATTAGATGAGACCCTATGCTGATGAGCTCCTTGATTAATGCCCAATTAGAGACATAAGGAGATTATTGAATATAGATCTAATAATATAAGGTTAGTGGGTAATTGGATGAAGATCCAACACCTACTAAGGAAGGAGCCCTAGGGTTTTTTTGGTGACTCTCTATAAATAGGAGAGAAGACTCATGGTTGATAGGTCGCAGCTTTAGCCACCACCTCTTATTCTCCTCTCTCCCTCTATGCAAGAGTTGTGAGATCAGATTAGAGGAGTTTCGCTATAGAGATCCATTATGTGGATACTGCTAGAGAGGAAGACGCTTGACCTCCTTCACTTCTCCATCCAGATTTGGAATATAGGGATATACGATCTCCCTAGGTAAAATAAATCTCTCACACATCGTGATTTTCTGGTTTTTACGATTTTTCTCACTATCCCAACTTTTACACGATGATTTGATCTGCATGGAAAACCAGTTTTTTGTTTTGATTTGCGCAGCACATGTGATGCACCCGCTGAGGTTTCCCAACAAGATTCGGGTATGCATTAAAGATATTCTGAAAACTGTATTCCACATGTATAATGTCTTTCAGAATTACAAATACTCCTTCTACCTTTCAAAGCTTGATGAATGACATCTTCCGAAGGTTTCTATGCAGGTTTTATTGGTATTCTTTGATAATATTCTCATTTATAGCCCTGCACTTGATATACATTTTGAGCACTTATAAACTGTTTTAATCATTCTTCGAGAGAATACTCTTTCTGTTAGACATTCAAAGTGCAACTTCTTATAACATAAAGTAGAGTATCTAGGACACAATATATCCGAGGATGGAGTGGTGGTAGACCCGACAAAGATCGAGGCAATGCAAGGATGGTCAAGACCTACAAACGTAAAATCACTATGCGGCTTCCTTGGACTCACGGGCTACTACTAGATATTCGTGAAATATTATGCAAGATCAGTGCCCCACTCATGTCCTTGCTTAAGGACTCCTTGTCATGGTCGGATCAAGCCTTTATAGCCTTTGAAAGACTCAAGGCCGCTATAACGATGATACCGATCCTAGCGCTACCCGATTTCAATCGAACTTTCGTGATTGAGGTCGACATGTCCGAAGTTGGAATTGTGGTTGTTCTAATGCAAGATGACCGACCCTTTGCCTATACCAATAAAGCTTTATCTACTTCACATCTTAAAATATCTGTATATGACAAAGAAATGCTTGATATCATTCATATAGTCACAAAGCGGAGACCCTACCTGATCGGCCGATGCTCCCAGATTAAGACTGACCACCAAACCCTTCAATATTTTTTAGAGTAGAAAATATCCTCTCCGGAGCAGCAACAATGGGTAACTAAACTCTTTAGCTTTGATTATGAAATTACTTACTAAAAAGAAAAGGAGAATGTTGTTGTAGATATGTTATCTCGGCTACTAGGACAAGCCAAAATTTCAGTCATCTCCCTTTCGTCCACCGACTTCCTCGACAATATTAAGGAGGAATGAAAGAATGATCCACAAGCCTAAGCCATTATAGAAAACTTAGAGAAGGATCCGGGTCTCATAGGCCATTACACTTGGGATTCGAAGGACCTGCATTACCATAAGTCGAATTATGATTGTTCCCTCTTCCTCTTGCATCCAGATTATTTTGCATGAGATGCACTCTTCACCTTCGATAGGACACTCTAGATTTCTAAGCCATACCTGAAGGAAGTCACCATCCTAGAAGAAAGATTGGTCATGACTAAAGTCTAACCATATGATAACACATGCAAAGAAGAAATGACCTCTCGATAAACTTCAAAATGGATGAGAAATTAAAGATCGAGTTTTCCTACACCTCCAACCTGATCAGCAGGAAACTCGAGCCTTAACGAAGTGGTCTCTCTATTTCTTTGGTTCTTGTAAAATTGGGGGGTCATATTGGGGCCCTAATATGGAGGTCAGATCCGTGTACCAAATCAAAATTACAGTTGATCTTCCAGATATCCCACCTCAAGTGAAAATTTAAAGATGATGACTTAGCTCAAATTATTCCAACTAACACCCAAGTTGATGAGGAGCTAAAGACCCGGTTCTCTGAGTTCATGAAACTCTAGTCTTGAGGACAAACTGATTTTAAGAGGGAGGTTTGATATGACTCCAGCAATATTAAGTCTTAATCATCATAGAAGTGATCAATAAGAACCCTATGAGATTATAATAAAACCATTCCTATCTTATAAAGGAGTATGACTAGGGTTTAGATTAGCCCTTAGGACGTAGTGGCTGACACCTCCCTTACTGGATGAGTCGGCTAGGGTTTGCCCCTGCTTAGGTCGGCTATAGAGCCAACCTAGCCACCCCTATTCCTATTAAGGTAGGTCAACTATAAGAGATGCAAAGGGATAATTTTATTTAGGTAAATATCCCCTAAGTTATGATTTTGATTCCTATTTAAAGATGTAGCCACTCTCCCTCTTGAATCAAGTAATTATTAATTTTATTTCAGTCTTGTGCCGAGTCTAGGAGGAAGGAACCCCTATAATATTTCAAGGATTGATCCCCTTCAAAAATTAAATCTCTAAAGTTCATTTTGAAGTTTTATCAAATTACGTCATCAATTATGATTTTCACAAAGGAGATTATATATACAACTCAACTTTTGGTCTTTTCTTTTCTCTTGTTTTATCTCTTTAAGAATGTCTTCTGACCATTGATCTATTTCATTAGCTCATGTTAGATCTCATCTTTTAAGTTCGACCAAATGAGCAACTAACTTGTTTTGGATTTCTGATTCTTTGAGTGTGCTTCTTGTGATATGTTGGCTCAAGTGGGACATGATTCTATCACGAAATTAGAAGATGGGATGGGTGATGGGACTAGAGCTAAGAACGACAGAGTGAATAGAGCAGGTTGTGTTTGCTAGGTTAATTAGGCTAGCTAAGGAAGGTATGAGACTATTGTTTAGACTATCTCGTTTAAAACCTAAACTTATTGGGCTAGCATATGTAAGACCTTAATGGGGGATGATCATTATTGCGGAACTTGAAGGTGCAGGTTACTAGGAAAGAAGTGGTTGATTGAAGGTTAAGTCTTTGAGAAGTCATTGGAAGAGAGTCAGATTGAGAATATAGAGAGGAACGTTCTGACGCTGGTCGACACCTTGAATTGCCCAAGTCTTGGGATCATCAGGATCGACATATTTGACAATGGTGCATTTGGAGTCATTGAGCTCGACCAATTCAAGTTTCGGTCCATAAGATTCAATCAAGATAGCCTAGTAAAATTTTTCTAAGATATTTTGGTTGATTCTTCTTATAGCGCTAAAATGTTATGTCCATTTTTAATTATCCAAGATGACAGTTGATACAGAATCAACCTGATCCACTTCTCGAGCCTATCTCAAGTTGATATGCTTTGTTTATTATTTAAATCTTACAATAACTATATCGGGGTATTATAAATAATATTTCTTTAATGCCTAAGTCAGTAGACTAGTCGAAAGTCAGATATATCTATCAATATATCTTATGATATACATATGAACCCTCTTTTATACTAGATGATTTGTATCATAACTTTCTTGTGATGTGTGGCTATGTTATTATGGGATGTTAATTTTGATTGTAACTATCACTGACATAGATGTACCTATGAGCCCTTTTTTATATTAGGTGATTTGTGTCATTACTTTCTTATGATGTGTGGCTCATATTATTATGGGATGTTAATTTTGGTTGTAACTACCCCTGATTCCCATCGAACATGAAATTTTATTATCTCTTAACACGACATAGATGCACCTATCAGCCCTCTTTTATACTAGGTGATTTGTGTTATCACTGATTCCCATCGAACATGGGATTTTATTATCTCTTAACACATGACATAGATCGGATGGTGGGGACAACTAATTGACTAGAAAATGTAAAGTTTTAGAAAATTAATACGCATATCACCTGGGAACCATCACTCCACGAGGTCAAGGATTTCAATGTGTACTCTATTCCACATCTCGGTGATTCTAATATAGTAAAAATGAGTAATATATATAATCCAAGTGTAGTGTATATATTCTTATAAAGATATATCATTGTAGCTAATATTGATCATTAGGATAACGACACAAAAACATGAGTTAATTTAAAAAAGAAAAAACAAATAATTAATAAAATAAATAGATGAATATTTTTTAAAAAATAATTTATTAAGAGTAATACTGGATAGTAATTCAGTTTAATTTATTGGATGAACGATAACGAGAGCGCATATGTGAAAGATTTAAATATTTGAAGACCATTTGAAATTTGTTATTTCAAAAGGATAAATAATAAATGATAACATTTGATCCAAAGAAAACTCAGGTAAAATCCTCATCTAGATAGTTTGAGTGAGCTCCATGAATCACGGGAGGTATGCGGTTACAGCAAGCATTTTATTATACTCGATCGATATATACACACTAAAATCAGGAAGATAAATGTAATTTTCAAACGGATCGTAACACCCGCCCCTATTTTAATCCTCTTCGGAAGGTGACAAAGAGTGAAAACAAGAGAGACCGGCAGAATATTCTAATCTTGATTCCGTGCAGTGAGCATCTCCTAATCCCATCCCCCACTCCCACCTTGTCTTTTTCACCACCAACTTCCCTACCCCAATCCTCCTCCCCCTTGCTGCCGGTATTCTTGTCTTCTTTTATATGTAAGTGGCCATTGGGCGCGATCCGGTGAGCAGCGATGGCGAGGCCTCCGACAGCGTCGGCGTTTCTTTGCCTCTCCTTGATGATTCTTGCTCTCGCTGGAGTCACTCGGGGCGGATACATTGGGTATAACACCAGCGGCGGCACCGTGGTTGGGAAGCTCAACGTGCACCTGGTGCCGCACTCGCACGATGATGTCGGCTGGCTCAAGACGATCGATCAGTACTACGTCGGGTCCAATAATAGCATCCAGGTGTTAAGCTCTTCTTTTCGGAGGCGAATCCTCAAGATACTCTGGGTTTTAATTGGCAAATTTTTTCTTGGTAACCTTCAACAAAATGTGTTGCCAAGATAGTCTGCATTTTTTAGTGTACAAATATTTTCTTGATAACCTTTACTGCCGCTCTGCTCCAATTCCTTGTTCTTTCGGACATGATGTGTTTCCAAGATAGTCTGAGTCATAGTTTAAGCACCTTTACTTACTGATCTTTAATCTGGTCCGCTCTAATTCTTTCTTTCCTTTCAAATGGAACGTGATTAGGGTGCTTGTGTTATGAACGTGCTGGACTCGGTGGTGGACGCGTTGCTCAAGAATCCGAATAGGAAGTTTATCTTTGCCGAGCAGGTTTTGGATTTTTCATATTTGGTTTTATGATTTTGACGGTTGTTGTTATGTAACGCTAGAATGAATTTTCTAGTCTTGTCACTTGCAGACTGTCTTATGACATGATCTTGTTGGACTCTATTTTGTTGGTATTATATTAAGAACCTGCTTAGATCAATCGTCTGTAAACCTCATATAACTAATTTCTGTTATGCTAACGAATGTGTTTGGAGTCTTCTTGTAAAAGGCTTTTTTGCTGTGTTTGGTCATTGTTAACTCTTTTATTGATTTTAAATCTTTCATATTCATTGTCATACCTTTGTCATATACTATTGGCATACTTGCCCTGAAAAACATAAATCTATGATACATAGACTTCTTCCATTTTATGTGGTTCTCTCCTGCAAATGCCTTTTGTGGGAGGTATAAGCACACCTATGAACACATGATCATTTGCCTTGCAATTACAAGTGCAGATATTGATCCACTTCTGTTTCTATTTGACTAGATTACTGCTGTCAAGAGAAAACACACATTTATTGATGCTGTTAATTGATTTGGTTCTTTTCTCCTATGCAAGGTTTGCAATGCCGTATCATACCGCTCGGTATACTTGGTATGTACCGGTCCGATAGAGGACTGGTACGCTCGATACAACTTGATACCTTAGTGTACCATGTGTCGGTACGCTCGGTATAGGTAGATACAGCTTGGTATGTACCATACCGACAACTGATCGATATGCCAGTACGATATGAGATTGAGAACCTTGCTCTTATGTATATATATATATATATATATATGTATATATTTGCCATTATGATGTATTCTAATTTTGTACAGAAGACTTCAAAATGACATTTAATCTTCTAATTGGACAAAATTCCAAGGGAAATCAGAACACTGTACAATAATTAAGACTCTTAAAAGTTATTATTCCTAGAGGGCAAATATTGATTGTTGCTAATTGACCCCTCTCTGATAGAGCTTAACTTTATTAGAGTCAACATGTACAACTCTTATTTCTGTAGGTAGTCCTTGTCCTAGTATGCTGAGAAGTGCTTCTAGTATATGTTCTTATACGAAAAACTTCTCTAGCATTTGCGTTAGGAGGAGGAGCTATAAGACTCAACTGTAAATAGTTCATGTAGCAATTTCTTTGTGCTTAGTTTAATTTGTTCCAAGCATTACACAAATTTGGAATTCTTGAAAGCTGACAAAGCAGACCCATCAGATCCCAATCATGGATTTTGACAAGCGCAGATTATTTGCTGCATATTAAATATTCTTTGGTACTACTAATCCTCTCTCTGCTTGATGTTGAATGTTAAGGAAGCTACATGAAACTCCTGACCTGTAACAGTGAGTTAAGTTGACCATCTAACTAATAATAAAAAAAATCTGGTACTACTTATGCAGTAAGTGCCAATAATTAATTTGAGTGTAGAGCAGGTCATTATCAATTATAATAAAGATCCTATATAATTCTTTAGGATATGTAAAATCTAGGTGCTACAAGCAAGAATCGGAGGAGCTTAAGTGTAAATGGTGGTGGAGGCAAGGTTTACCGTACCATGGTGAACTGCTTGGTATGGATGGTACGTACCAATCCGATATGGGATCGGTATGGATAGTACATCGGTATGCCCCGTATACCATGTGTCGGTATGCTTGGTATAACTCGGTACAACTCAGTACATACTATATCGATAGTTGGTCGATAAGATAAACGATGGGTGGTTTATATACTGACTTCAAAATATTTCCAACTTGACCTTGATAGATGAATGGTGGTGGAGGTTTTTCTGTGGTTTTATATTAATTTGGAAGTAGCTTGTCTCCTTCAAATGCTATAAGAGGAAGCCTCTTTTGGATAACTCCCTAGCTAGTTCCTCCATTTCTACTATCTAGAAGGGCATAACACATCCAGACATGCTTTCAAAATCTCTTATTGTTTTATCCTTGTCAGTTGATTCCATATTAGGCATTGGAAGGGCAACGATTGGTTAGATACTTATTTTGCAGGCAAAGCCTCATTTGCTTGCAAAATTTGACTAACAATCCTAATTAAAGTTTGAAGTATTGGTCTGATCTTGATAACCTATTGAATCAGTAAGGTACCATTGCACCAGGTGATCTACCAACCTGTACTACCTACCAAGTATTATTAAATAAAAGAAGAAAATTTAAAATGAGTGATATTGTATTGGTGTTGAACTGATGTGTAAAAGTACTTGATCAACTTCCTAAATACTGGTCAGTATGTCACAATCTGATAATAATTAAACCTTGAAGCCAGAAAGACACTGACTTTCAAACTGCATTTATGTGCCAAGGGAAGGAGGCCCTACTTAGTCCACATTAATTGGTATGTTTCATAGTACATCTAAAGCAGGTCATTCTACTTGTGTTATTAGTTTAGAAGTTAACATTTTGTAGTTTTTGATAGCTTCCTTACACATATTCATCAACTTTAGTCGTTCCTTATGTCCACTCTACAAATCTAATAAGTCACTTGCATTCCTAAGCTAAATGTTTAAAGTGGTTAATCGCTAAGAATATAGTCAATTCCAAGAAAGTTAATTAGCAAGATTGGCTTATGAAGTCACGTATTCTTTTGCTCTAAGCCACTGGAGACAAATGACCATATACTTCTTCAATGTCTACTGACCCCTTCTTCCACTAATGTCTATTGGAGTCGTGACACCTTTATTCCTTTCCCTTAAAGTTGCAACGATATATTGATGGCTTAATCATTCTCCTACGTTGATTCATTTGGAAGTAGCTATAACACGTGAGTTTTTCAGTGGCCTCTTGAGGAACCTTAACGAAATTCTAGATGGGGGTTAGTCTGGTTTGATGATCTTACAAAGCTCTTGCCTTGGTATCTTTGATTTTTATAATTTTGTTGCTTTAATCTCTCAAAGTTTGTTATTGTCATGAAGTTTTCTCTCATTGCCACTTATAAGATACTCTCTCTTCTTTATTTCTTTTTTGTTCTCATTTGCTTTTTTTAATATATATTTACTTATTTTAATAAAATTAGTTTGCAGACTTGATGATTTGGCTCAAGAAAGTAAAAAAACACAAAAATCTTTGTGTTACAGGATTAAAAGATAATGTCCGTGTTACTTCTTGATTAGGAGATCATTGCCTAGTTATTTTGCATTATTTTGGGCCACATTATTAATGAATAGATCAATACACAGCTTTTCTTTCTCTTCAAATAAACCATTGATGATGCTAAGTACTTGGCAGTTTCACTTCTGAATTTGGTTTCATTTTCTCTTAAGTGAAATTGCAGTCCTTATTCAAGCTAACACTTCTTTAGTTCTTTTAACTTACAATGTCTACAATGTCCAAGGATCTATTAGCATAGTGACTTATAGGTGGCTCGGGCAACGTGTCCCAAAGTGCTTAAGCGTAAGCCTATATGTATATCTAAATTTTTGTTCCGTTTATGTCCCTATTTTGTGCTCCTTGAGTTGATTGAACCCTTTGTACTTTCTCTTGATCAATTTCTTCTTAGCTTTCAGACTAAAATTTTTATCTTACATGGCTTGTCGGGTGTTAGTAGCAATGTAGTTAAAGGTGTCAAGGTGCCAAAACACTCGAGGTATTGGGCGCTTGCCTAAGCGAAGTGATGTGCTCGTGAATATTAAAATTTTTAAAGATATAACTAAAGAGAAATATGATAACTAAAATAAAAAAAATATAATACATGAGTTCTATATCATTTTGTACTCCAAATATCACTACCAAAACATAAAATTACATTCATTTAAAGTACCAAAGCACTATGTTATCCAATTATAATCACCAAAAGACAAAACAAAAAAAGATTAACATTTCCAAGAATTTCATTGAAGAGATCATAGTGACAATCCAAAATACTAGCAAGTAACATTGAAAATTTTGATCCTTTAAACAATTCATAGGTTGTATTAACAAAAAGTTGACTATTATTAGCAATGTTTAACATTCAAGAGAAAGAAAGGAGAGGGGAAGAAGCAAAGAGAAGGAGAAGGGAGAGTTTGTTGGTTGGGAGAATGGCCATTGGAGAGGAGAGTTGTTAGTTGGGAGGTATGGGGAGGGTGGCGATGATAGAGGAGAAGAAAGAGGGAGGGAACAACAAGAGGGAAGGAGACGGGACAAATGGTGGAGGAGGAGAAAGAGGAAGGGGACAGAAAGAGGGAAAGAGGAGGAGGTAGAGGCAGTAGAGGACAAGGAGGGAGAGGAGATGGGCATTGTGAAAAAGTGGGCAGTGTGTATAAGTTCCAAGAACAAATTCATCGCTTTATGGTTGTTCGATGATTACGAGTGATTCTGGCTTTGTGTAGGTGAAATCTAACCTTTAATTCGGCCTGAGGATGGGGTTTTGGGGTTAACTTACCCTTGTGGGATCCTGACCCTTTATCCTGGCCATTGTAGCATATGTGTCACATAGGTGTCTAGGTGTGAGTAGTCCACATCTTCATAGACATGTCTATTTCACTATGCCTCTCTTTGAGATAGTCCAAGATCGGTTTCCGAGGAGGCTTGGTTAGGGGAGAGGGGCTACATGAAAGGCTTGACAGGGTGCAATGACGGTGAAGGAGGAGGAGGAGAAAGAGGGAGTGCGACAATGGGTGGGAAGGAGAGATAGAGTCATCACAAGAAGAAGATGCTATTGAAGGTCATCGTGTGAGAGGAAGACACTTGTTGGTCACTCGACGACCACCTTTGCATGTGTCGCAGGAGGAAGACACCACTAATTCATTGCTATGTTTTCTAGAGGAGAGAAGGATAAATCTTGTGTGAGGGGAAGTGGGCACCTCCTATCTAGTTTGATTGAATTATAATCAATGCGAGTGACTCAACCTGGTTCAGGCATATGTCTAGGCCATGTGCTATTGCAGGCATTCATCTGAACCCAAATTGAGGCACTCGAGCCTTGCCCAAGCGCTTAGGCAAGCATAATAGTGCTTGGTGATCTCACTTGTTAGCATCCAGGAGTAAGAGGGTATTTTGCTACTGACTTCCTTTGTTTCTTTCCAAAATTATTCATTAATTTTTTTCAAATGCGAGGATTTAGTGAGCAATAAAATACTGGATGCAGATATATACTTGTTCATTAAAGGTGGTATTTGAGCCAAAATCAGTTTTTCTAACCAAACATGTAAATATGTTTGAAGGTGATGCATTATACTTTATTCATCAGATTTGGTACACTATTTTTGCAGTCCTAGAATCTAAAGTCAATATGCCCAGCTCAAAAACCTTGGTGGAAAATTCTTGTTTAAAATTAAAATAAATGATACTTTTTATTGGTCAAATTTTATGTTGAGCACATTTTGGTTTATGTAATGATGTCTTAGATGAACTGATATCTAACTACAGTTCAAGGATCTTTTCAGATAAAAAAGAACAATGTAAATACCATTTCTGACTGAACACAACCTGAAGAGATTTGGGTGTGCATTCATCCAAGTTTCAGGACTGATAATTATTCCTTTGCCTTCCACCTTTACAGGCGTTTTTCCAAAGATGGTGGATAGAGCAAAATGACAGAACTCAAGAAGTGGTGAGAAAGCTTGTCAATTCTGGGCAGTTGGAGTTCATGTACGCACTAATTACTTAAGTGTTTCTTCTGATTATCCTAGTTACAATTTTCATGCTCTAAGACTATTGATTCAGAAATGGTGGCTGGTGTATGCATGATGAAGCCACAGTTCATTACATTGATATGATTGATCAAACAACTCTTGGTCATTGGATGATTAAGAAGCAGTTTAACAAGGTTCCTCGAGCTGGATGGCAGATTGATCCTTTTGGGCATTCTGCTGTACAAGCTTACTTGCTTGGGGCAGAGGTGATGCAAAACCCTACCTCTTTGCTTTCTGTCTCTCTATCCCTCTCAATTTAGTTAAAGTTTAATAAATATTGGCTGTTGCACCTAGTAAGATGTTAAAATTATCAAGTATTGGTTAGTCCAATGATATTTCTTTTGGTGCTTGCTGTGGAAAATGACTATTTTCTAGAGTTTGAGATCATTACTTACTAAAATCTGTTGATAGTATAACTTTATAAAGACTTGATCATGTAATTTGTCATAGACAAAGATCAGCAATTCATTTTGTTATTGTTATGAATTTTAGAACTTGCAACTTGAAGTTGTAGTTTCTTTACTATTAGTGACATAAAACTATGTACTGTCATCATCATACTTTATTTATTATGCTTATGTAAAATTTGCAGCTTGGTTTTGATTCTATGCATTTTGCAAGAATTGATTACCAAGACAGACAAAAACGCAAGTCGGACAAATCTCTTGAAGTTATATGGCAAGGGTCAAGAACTTTTGGTCCTTCCTTGCAGGTTGTCAACTTCCTTTTCTTGCCCCTTTTTCTTTTTTGAAAGTTCTCATTTCTTGACATAAATATTGGTCCAGATTTTTGCAAATGCTTTTCCGGTTCATTATAGTCCTCCAACTGGATTTGGCTTTGATATTACTGATCAAAATACCTTGCCAGTACAAGTAAGAACTTCCAGGCCCAAGAACTTCATAGTGAAGTTTATAGTTAAATAGTAATTTCTAATTATTTAGTGGAAATGTTGCAGGATGATCATCTTCTTTATGATTACAATGTAGAAGAACGTGTAAACGACTTCATTGATGCTGCTATAACTCAAGTAATCCAGGATACTTCATTTTTCCCATTATAAAATCTTCTTTATGATTACATTCCCAATTTTCTTACAGTTCTAGCTTCTAATTAAGTATCCATCTTCTTTTATTTTTCTCATCTGCATAATTTCTAAATGTCCTGATTTCAAGATTCATGTATTAGGCTAACTTGACAAGGACAAATCATATAATGTGGACAATGGGTGATGATTTTCAGTACCAGTATGCAGAATCTTGGTTCAAGCAAATGGACAAGCTGATCCATTATGTCAACAAGGTACAATATAAGCACTTTTTCAGGATATCAACAATAAACAAACTTGCGTTAGTTGGTAAAGAATGCTGTGATTTCTTTATTCAATACAGTGAGAAATAAGCATGCATATTTTGTAATATTGAGAATTCAGATTTGCTCAAATTTTATATTATTTATTAATTAATTTTTTGAGAATACATTTCTAGTTGATACTTGATACATCATTTTTCTTATATTAGCAGTCCAGTGTTTCATCTGAAAATTGTATAACTATTAGAGGTTTTGAGCTACCTCCACTTAACTGTTCAGCTTATGCAAGTTCTGTGATGCTGGAGACAATTAATTAAACAACAAAAATTTTACAGCTAAACCATATATGCATTTCACTACATTGTTTCGAGTTGACAACTTTGTTAAACCTCTTTGTCATGGAGAAACTATTGCAAAATTGACTTGATAATAATTGATTTGTGTTTTTCTTCTTTCTGTTTGTTGCGTTCATTTATTGTAGAAAATATTTGAATCATGAATTTCTGCAAATTTGATGATTGTAACTGTAAATGTATGTGTTAGAGTGTTAATCCTGGTGCCTTGCAGGTTCAATAATTTAGTACACATTGCAGTATGCACAATTAGCACAACGTCTATAGAAAAGATAATAATTGAAATATGGATGTTGAGAATTACATTGCAATGATTACCAGTAATCGTTCCTTAATTTGGGTTGGTATGATATAAAGAAGCTTGGTATTAAATGTTTTACTTCTATAAGTATATCCAATAATAAATAATAGTTCTAACAATTCAATGTAACAAAATATTTACTATAATGAAATTGGAGTCCCCCAAAATCTCTCAACCCATGCATTTGTGCTATGTCAAAATTTTGGCACGTGTACTTTGTGAACCATGCTGCAGCATTCCTAAAGGTATCATGTATCATATTTGTGTAACTGTTGCAATACAAATATTTTGTGTTATTAAAAATTTTAAAACAATTAAAAAATATCTGCTGTTCCCACAAACTTAAACGATCATGCTATTCCTAAAAATTTTAAAATGGCAAAAGTAATCCTTGTATGATTCATGTCATTAACTATTTATATATTGATGTTCAAAGATTATTGTTTACATGATCTACTTTCTGGTAAAATCCTAGTAATTTGATGGTTAATTTATGGCTCGGCTATGTGGGATCATAGGGATGACATATGTTATAAGGTTTATCTTTCTTTTAAATCTATCTAATTTCTCAGATGTTTATATAGGTCCAACTGTCAGAATTAGATTTCCGACAATTTATTTTAACAAAACAATGAGTTATATTGATATTACAGGATGGTCGTGTCCATGCACTATATTCTACTCCGTCCATTTATACTGATGCAAAAAATGCTGAAAATGAGACTTGGCCGCTAAAAACTGATGACTACTTCCCGTATGCAATCCTCACTTCATTACTTTGATTA
The DNA here is from genome assembly GCA_021527575.1 of Ensete glaucum. Lineage (NCBI taxonomy): Eukaryota > Viridiplantae > Streptophyta > Magnoliopsida > Zingiberales > Musaceae > Ensete > Ensete glaucum. Next base: position 15,844,830 of record CM038555.1, on the reverse strand, counting down.
AATAAAATTAACATTCTTATAAGTTATTAATAACTTGCTCGACTGCTTGCAGATATTCAGATTCAGCAAATGCTTATTGGACTGGTTACTTCACGAGCCGACCAACATTCAAGCGTTATGTTCGCACACTGAGTGGATATTATCAGGTAGGCTGGTTACTTGGGTTACACTGCTTATAATACTTGATCACTGGTTTTGATCCTTATTTGCTAAAATGTAATATATTTGTTGATAGGCAGCACGTCAAATTGAGTTCTTGGGAGGGAGGACACTATCTGGTTCATCTACCTTCAGCTTGGGAGATGCTTTGGGCATTGCTCAGCATCATGATGCTGTCACTGGCACAGCAAAACAGCACACCACAAATGATTATGCTAAACGTCTTGCTTATGGAGCTTCTGAGGTTTACAGCTTTTCGAAAATCCATCTTTTTGCTCCCATTTTCAATGTTAATTTTTTATTATAATTCTTGTTACTTTTATCTGTTGGCTTGTCTTGATAGGCTGAAGAAGTTGTCAATTTAGCTCTTTCATGCTTAACCAGTTCGAGCAAATCCTGTGAACCTACAGCGATAAAATTCAGCCAGGTTTTATCTCATTATAGTGTTGTCTCTATCTATTTCTACTAGGCATCATGGGCATTTCTATGGAAATCTTTATTGATTTGGTTGATGGACATGTACTCTTGGCAGTGCAAACTAAATGATGTATAAATATATGTAGATGTCCTTTATAGAAAAGACACTGTTAAGGTTACTTTCTTGTTAATGTAGGTAACTTAGAGGGCCTTAATATGTGTTATAAACAAAACTTTGGTATTTAATTTGTGCAGTACCTAGATATGATCTGATAGACGACAATATCAAGTTATCAACGAGATAAAAACACACAATGAAAAGTTAACTAGAGTGTTCAATGATTGGTGGAGAAACAAAATTTTAGTTCGAGATCACTATATGTGTGCATTTAACACAATGAATAATAGATTCATATCATAGCTAATCGAAAGTTACCAGACTTGCCTTGAGAACTACAAAAGAAAAGCAAGGTAAAAATTTAATATTCCATGTCTTGAGATAAAAGACACAAGTCTCACAACAACTACTGTTAGTTAGTTGCTTAGGCCACTCATGCAGATGCAGTTGATCTCAAAGATTTCCATTTCGTGAACTAGCATATATTAATTGGTGTATGTCACAGCCTTTTTCCACAAAGATTGCCATTTTGTGAACCAGTACAGATAAGTTGGTGATAGGTCACATGCATCATTTCAATAAGTTCAATATTATCAAATTGTCAATGGTTTGTTTGTAGGCACATCCTTGATACGATATTACATCCAATTTGATAACCTGGTGGACTGGTATGGTGCTCAATCTGTCTTAATAATTTAACATGATTAGTTAGTCGTACATGATTACTTTCGTACAATGAATAATGAAGTATGGACCTTTCGATAATTTAACAAACAGCACCATAGAGGAACAACTGTTTGGGCACTATTTAGTATATAGCAGTAGGATAGGTGCAACTATGAAGGATACTTGTACAGTCATTTAGGTGCTAATTTATACTTGGGTCTAAGTGCTAAAAGTTGTTATTTGCAAGGAATAAATGTTGAGCGAAAACTTGTTAATAGCAAGGAATAAAAACTGTCAACCTTGGAGTTAGGTGACTTTCCAGGGGTTTGAGTATGAAAAACTCATGCACTCATCCTTGCTACTAATAAATTTATCACTTTATGTTGCACATTCATATATAAACTTTCTTTCTCTAAGTGGATGATGTTCATGGTATTGGAGTCACTCCAATGGAGTGGTAACAACAATTGTAGGGTGAAGTACCTTAAGGAAGTTTGGGATTTGATCAGTTATTTGATAGCTGAAATTGTAACCATAGAAGTTTGGATCTTGTAGCAACAAGAATGATTCCTTCTGCACCTCTTTTCAAGAGGACAGCATCTACTGAAGGCTGGAGAATATTGGCACTATCTTAATATGTTCCTGTTAGAATGGTCTTTGATGCTCCTGTTGCCATCATCTTTGGAGGATCCTTACACCAAATGAGATCCTTGTTATTATGTGGTTGGTCCTTCACATATGATTCATATTGGAAAATCTCCACACTGTCATCCATTGACTATCAGTATGAACAACATTGTCATCCCGTCTGTTACCTCTCCATGACTTGATCCTTCTTTCATAAAATACAGAAATCAGAAATTACTGTGGGGTATAAGCTAAAATGGGGATTACAGTAAACATGCCTAATAAGCTAAAATGGGGATTACCTGAGCAATCTGATGGGTCATGAATTAAAATAACAGAACAATCTTCATTTCAGACTCTCCAGCAATCTCTATCCTATCCATTGTTGAATCTGTCCTTACATTTATTCATTACATATATTTGGATTAAGAGAGCCTTGAGAAACTTTATCTTCTTTCTAGTTAGGCATGACCCTGGTTTCAAAACTAACAGTTTCAGTTCGGTTCCCTTATGTGTATATATATATATATATATATATATATATATTTAATTAAAAAATTTATAGCAACAAAAAGTTCATAATTTTATCTTAGAATTTTGATCAATGTTTCACTTTGAAAAGTGGATGTATTTCCATATATGTAAAAACATAAAATAAATATGAAATATAAAATCCTCAATCGTTGGTAGTTTTGGATGCCCCAACCAATCGCTTGTAGTACTGGATGCCCCAACCAATCTCTTGCAGTACCGGATGCTCCGATTGTTCCTTCAGTTGATAGATCAAATAAGTCTTTATTGTCTTCGTGAACCATCTTTTGATTCCATTACTTTGCATTGGTCCAGTTTAGGCCTAAATTGGTTCGGAGGTTATCTTTGAGTGGGTTTTATCTAGGACTCTAGGATGTGTCCCTCCATGCTGAAAGCTTGCTTTGTAGCTACTGTTGACACAGGAATAGCTAATATTTGTCTTGTAATGATGACTAAAATTGGGAAGGTTGTTGAATGGTGTGTCTACCATTGAAGAACGGCTTAAGTAATAGTGTAACCAAACGGAAAAATGGTTAGATTAATATTAAGCTTGGAGTTCGAGCCTAATGATTCCCTTGATTTCTAATGTCTTTGCAATAATAATTTGTCTCCTCTATAAATTTTTCTACTTTGATTACTAACTTGATTTGGACATTCAGAAAATTTAGAGGTAGCTTGTTTGTTATAACTTGCACTATAATGTTTATATAAGTTAGTAAACATTTTTTAACTTCTCATATTTTTCACTAATATCAACATCTAAATATAAAAATTATAATAATTAGTTAAATAATCATGTACACCTACTTTACAACGAGAATCAAAAACAAAAGCAACAGAGCAGATAGTGAGCAATTATAGAGCTTATGAGAGTGTTATGATTGCTTGGTGAATTGGTTTGAGGAAGAATGAGACGTTTAGGGTTATTTATAGAAATTTTGAGGTTTTTTCTTCCCAAAATGCCATATGACTAGTTATTATTTAGTTATGAAAATGGAACATTTGTCTTTTTCTCATATTTTGAATTTTTTTGAATTATAAAATGACTAAAATACCAATTAAATAGCCATTAATTGCATTATGATTGGGTAAATCATTCATTTGCCACCCCTAGGTCCAATGGTCAGTGCTGGGGCTATTGGGCCATCTGGTTGGCGGTGTTGAGCCCCAAGGATAAGTTAACTGTCAATTTTGACTGTTGGCTATTTTCTTTTTATAACATGGCTAGTTTGAATCGGAATTGGGACTGAACCGGAAGTACCAGTTTTGGTTCTACTTTTATCAAGTTGGAACCAGAATTGAACCTCCTAGGCCTGGTTCCAGTTCTATTCCAAATCATCAAACCGCCAGGCAGGTTTGGTTCTCATTCTGACTTAATTTGGCTCTAGCTCGAATCGAATTGTGGTCATGCCTATCTCTAGCCTTTTTCCCAAGGTTTGCAATATCGTATCATACTGCTCGATATGCTTGGTACATACCGGTCTAATAGAGGACCGATATGTTCGGTATAGCTCGGTACCTTAGTGTACCATATGTCGGTATGCTCGATATAGCTCCGTATGTACCATGCCAATAGGTGATCGATATGTTGGTATGGTATGAGATTGCGAACCTTTCTCTCATCAAATCCATTTTCATTTTCCTTTACAGTTTTACCACCTTGCCGAAATTTTGTTAGTTCTATTAGTGAAATAAAGATTTGAGGGTATCCATTTCAAGGATTTAAATCTCAGCCCAATACCAGTAATAAACTTTTTGGATTGTTCTTTTGATCATTAAAATTAAACATTTGGGGCTTCAATGTGCCTATGCTGAAAGAACAATTGTAGATTCTATTATTTTCTCTGTTGTTCTGTGTACGAGATTTTTTTCCTCTAGTCCTGATTCCCTTTATTAAGTTTGGTTGTTACTTCTGCAGTGCAATTTATTGAATATAAGCTATTGCCCAGCAACCGAGGATGATATATCAGCAGGGAAGAGCTTAGTAAGTCAATCTATTCTCTTTTCTTTTTCCTTTATCATGAGATCAGAGACAATTTTAGGTTTCTGAAGTCTTGTAAGGTATTCTTGCTGTTCTCTCCAGGTGGTAGTGGCATATAATCCTCTGGGATGGCACCATAATGACTTTATAAGGATACCAGTAAGTAATATTGGTACATTGATGATCTCCTAAGTTATTATGTATGCATTTGTAGTAATATAGAGATTTACTAACTAACTAGAAGCAAGTTTATAAAATTAAGTTGAATCAGCCTTTTGTCTCATCAAGCTATCTTCATAATCAGTATTCTCATGATTCTGTGGCTCAAATATAACAGCATTCATGGACTTTGTTCAGTAATTGCTGACATGTTATTTTGTACTTGTTTTGATGCATCATCGATTGTGAAAAATATTCCTTTTTTCACTAAACAGAAACTTGTTAGACATCATTACTATTCTTCATTATTATGTTGATGTAATTGGCCAAAACCATCATCATCCTGATTTTGTCTCCTAACAAGTATATCTGAAGAAAACTGTATGTGGCTAATAGCCTAATAGAATTGCATGAAACACATAGAAACAGTATGTGCTATTACTATATATTTTTTTTCCACATTTAATTTGTTTTTGTCTATTAGATGCAAATAATTTCATGGTCACATATGTATGCTTTATGTTTTATTGTTGAGCTTCTCTTTTTTGTCAGGTCAATGATGACCAGCTTGTTGTGAGGGATTCTGCTGGAAAATATATTGCTACACAATTTGTGGAAGTGGACAATATTACAAATAATTTGAGGAAATTGTATGTTGAGGCTTACCTTGGAGTCTCATCAAACAAAACTTCGAATTATTGGCTTGTATTCCAAGTATCTGTGCCTCCAACGGGTTGGAACTCTTACTTCATTTCAAAAGAATCTCGAAAAGGTGGATTTCTATCATTTGGGCTTTATATATATTTTTTCTTTTGCTATACATTGTAAATATTTTCTCTTGATGCAGTAAACTTTTTCCTAGGGCAGATCAGAGAAAAGATGAACTCCTAACTTATTATTGACCTTGATTCTTGGTTTTTTGATTTACAAGTGGTTAAACCTTTATCATAAATACACATATTTAACTCCGTTAGCATGAATGGTTAAGATAATTTCTGATTGTTCATTTTTCTTCTTGTGAACACAGTAATGACTCCGAATGCATACACTTCTACTCATGCTGGTTTGGAGAATGAGACAATTGAAGTAGGGCCAGGACCTTTTAAAATTCAGTTTTCATCGATTAATGGACAAATGAAAAGAGTGATTAACTACAGAACAGGAGTGAGTTTACTTTTTCTACAATCCAACTGTTTTACTTTAGCATGAGTCGTTCACCTGTCAAGTTCTTCATCATGGTAAATGTTAAAATGTGTTTATTTGTTACATTTCTTAACCATGGTTTTCTTCCTCATTAATTTGTTTTCACTATCTACTTTCATCGATGTCACATAACTAGTAATGTTAGTAGGGCCCAAGAACCTAAAAAATCTCAAAGCAACTAAAAAATCTCTAATATCGATCCTCATATTGCATTTATTAACTTGACCAGGAATGATTTGTAGTTCTGACACCTTTGCTGAATCTGACTTGAAGTATGGATATCATGTGGATTTACAAGCTTATTGAATTAAATTACCGATCCTAGGTGGATTTGATACATAGCCAGTCACTTGGTAGAAACTGACTTGGTATCATCCCCTACTTTTTTTCCTTGTTTTTCTTATTCTTTTGGCAAATCTCTCTTTCCATGTCCTAATCATCATCTTAGTGGTGCCTAGTATATATGAGAGTTTAAATTGCTAATTTTATTGATGTATGCTTCTGTAGCATGGACAAAGCGAACATGTTTCAGTACCATAAATAGTGTCAGAACTTTTAGAGCATGACCTCTTTAGTTCAAAATATCAATTGGATCCATATGTGCCGGTCTGATGACACACCATAATGGAACCATGAGCTCCTTACCACTTGGTCTATCAGTTTTTTGGGCAATTATCTAAGAAAAAATCAAGTTTTGGCTTTTTTCCAGATATGCCGCATCATTTCCAAAATGTCTAAAGCGAGCTCCTATTTTTAAAAATAATAAAAGTATCATTGTTGACAGTTGATATTTAGTTTTTGAGTTTCTAACTAGTTAAATTGATTCAATGATAAACCAAATTGGTTACAGTATTTTTGAATAGGGGTTAGTATTTTTGAATGAGATTATAATCTTGTTTTTGGTTACTGGATTACCCTAATTGTAACTCTTAGTTAATTCAAATGACCAGGTTTAGGATAAATTTTGGTGAAATTTGACATAATAAGAATTAATAGCTAATATATAAATATAAGTTTTGACTAAATAATGAGTGACAATGAATCAAAATATGTTAGGAATATGGATTTCAAATTATATATACAGAAAAAATCTAGAAGTACTTTGAAGTCCTGAACATGACATTTAATTAAAACTTTAATGTTATAACCCAAAATGATAACCTTCATCCATGAGAGATGGTTTGAAATTCTTGACTTGATAATCTTCTCATGGTATTTGACGCTAGTAAATAGTGTGTTGTTGATAGAATAACATGTTAGCAGTCAATAACCCATTTTGCATTAGGCTCCTATGGCAAAAGTAACTATGACAAGTATGACTCTGCAGGATGCACTGCTGTAAAACTATGATTGTCATAACTGTACTAGTGTTGTGTCAAATGACATTCGACTCCAAGAAAAATAATCAATTATCACCATGAAACTGTTAACTATGAAATCCGTGCTAGTAGAAAGTGTGAATATGAGTAACTTAATTTTCATTTGAGGTCATATAAATTCTGTCTCATCTTCCATAGTCATTCATTGTCTTCCTCTTGCCCTTATCTTTTTGGCCATCAAAAAAGGTCACGTGGATCCATGTGCATCTTGATCTTCATCCTGGATGATTGACATATTATTCCTTAGGCCAAGCTCCACTTATCTGTCTACCGATAGTCCAAAGGATTAATTGACTGTGAGGTTTCTCTTACATGATGGCCAAATTAGTGATTCAATTAAAGGATTAATTGACTAATATGCAGATTGCTCGCTACTGGGCGATACCATCGATTGGGGCTGTTTCCACCTTGTTACCACCCTAAATCGATCGGTAATAGTCGATTTCGACCCTCACTGGCCACTATCGGACAGCAACGATCGATTTCGACCGTCTGTCACAAACGATCGTCGCTCAACCGCAACTTTTCGCTCAACGAACCGTTCGTCACTTTTGTTTACTTGTACAGATGTTTGGCAACATGTTTTGCTTTGGTTTTGTGTGATTTTGCCTAAGAAATGCAAGTAGAAACAGTCTGTAATGCTACAGAATGATCGCTCATTATGTGGAGCTAAAACATGCCCAAAACTGTCTAGTTTTGGATCGTTTTCATGTGCTGTGGTGACCTATCCGAGCGGTGTAAAACGTCAGCTATCTCAGCCCTTTGGAACCCCCCGAGTGGCACAGGGCTGGATGGGGCTTCGGGTATGTAGTTGGACGTGAGCACTCAAAACAAGTTGAACTTGTCTTGCATCTGACACCTTTGGGACCGTCGTTTATGGACTTGCGACAGTTCTTACAGCCCTCTAAAGTCCTGTTTTACTCCATTTCTCTCTTCTTTCTATTGTACTCAAGGTATTCGACGAATTGCTTGTAAAAGCTTCCCACTTTGCGAGACGTCAGAACTTGTCCACCGCTCGCTTTCAAGTTAATCAACTTCTCTTTTTGCAGGTCCTTCGAGATCGACACGAGGTTGTAATTGGGTTGACCCTTTGCGGACGCGTAATGCTTAGCATTCCGCAACTTAGGTAATTCAAGTTTGTCGCTATGGTGTCGTACGGCTTAGGCAAATTCAGTAGAGGAGGCGCAATCTGGAGCGCCAACCGAGAAAAGGAGCCACAAGGATAGGCTTACAACTACAAAAACCGAGGACACTAAAGACTACGTACAACATCTACAAAAAGTGGTGGCGGAACTTATGTCCAAGGTGACGTTGCTTATGAGGACTCTTAATGCAAGAGGGAGCAACACCTGCATTGCACTGCCATAAAGCTTGAGGGTGTCGGAGCCACATTATTACGGAGGTGCTAGGGATAAGAGCTCAAAAATTTTCTGTTCGATATGGAACAGTATTTTCATGCTATGGGACTTGATTCTGAAGAAACCAAAGTTTCTATAGCAACAATGTATCTAAATAGAGATGCAAAACTTTGGTGGTGAACCCACTGGTAAGAGATCCAGCAAGACCGATACCGAGTGGATACATTGGAAGACTTGAAGCGAGAGTTAAGAACTCAGTTCTTGCCAGAGAACATAGAGTTTATTGTAAGAAAGAAACTGAGACAACTCCGCCAAAGTATCTCAATTCGAGACTATGTGTAGTAATTTTTGGCACTGATGTTGGATATACAAGACATGTCCGAGAAGGACAAGCTATTCAGCTTCCTCGATGGCTTGAAGCTATGGGCACAACAAGAACTAAATCAGAGGAATGTTACCGACGTGGTCAGGGCAATTGTAACCGTAGAAAGGCTAACTGATTTTATTTCTTCGGAGGACCTGGGAAAGAAAAAATAATCCTCGGGAAATCGTCTAACAAAATACTCTTGTGAAGGAGTCTGGGGGTCAACAAAAGAAGAAGAACTTTCATAAGGGACCAAGGTCAAAATGCAAGGCCCCGAAACCTGGTGGATGCTTCTTGTGTGAAGGACTGCACATGGTGAGGGAGTGCCCACAAAAGAAGGCACTCAATGCTTTAACTACATCAATTCAACCCCACAAGTCAGACAAGGGCAAAGCCGTCGCCCTTAGTTCGAGCAATTCAGAATACAGCAACGACGATGAGGAGTTGCAAGGACCCCGAATGGGAGTGATGCGTTTATTGAATGCATTGCGGGGTCAAGTGGAGGAGAACATAAAGGTAAAGCTACTGAAAGCAGGGAGCAGTGAGTTGATGTATGTGGACATCAAAATTAATAGCCGAACAACCCGAGCAATAGTAGACACGGGTGCTACCTACAATTTTATTATCGATCGAGAAGCTAAGTGACTTGGACTAATCTTGGAGAAGAACCCAAGTCGTATGAAGGCTATGAACTCGGAGGCCAAGCGGATCTCCCTAATAGCAAAGGGGGTCCCCATCAAGATCGAAACTTTGAGCGGAAGCACAAACATGATGGCAGTGCCATTGAACGACTTCCAAGTAATTCTTGGAATTGAGTTCATGTACGCAGCGAAGTTGGTGGTAATGTCGTTCCTGAACTCCCTATGTCTAATGAGAGGCGACGACTCCTGCGTGGTTCCAGTTTCTCGAGGAGGAACCAAGGATCCGTAACAAATATCGACATTACAATTGAAGGAGGTACGAAAAGGTGAATCTACCTTTGTAGCAGCCATAAAGCTAGAAACACTTGACGGGGAGACCATTCAAGAACCTGTTGTAGTGGTGAACATCCTGAAAGAGTTTTCAGATGTGATGTCAATGGAGTTGCCAAAAACTCTACCACCACGCAGAGGCGTGGATCATAGTATCGAACTGGAGCTGGGAATTAGGCCTCTAGTGAGATCACCATACTGCATGGCCCCTCCGGAGTTAGCCGAACTCAAAAAGCAATTAGATGAACTGCTAAGCGGTGGTCTCATCTGCAGTTCAAAAGCACCATTCAGAGCTTCAGTTCTCTTCCAAAAGAAACAAGATGAGAGCCTCCAATTATGTGTCGATTATTGAGCTCTGAACAAAGTGACGGTGAAGAATAAATATCCCATTCTGCTCATTGCAGATTTATTCGATTAACTGGGCAAGGCAAAGTACTTCTCCAAACTCGACCTTTTGTCAGGGTACTGGCAGGTACGTATTGCAGAACGTGTGACCAGATATAGAGCGTTTGAGTTCTTGGTGATGCCTTTCGGCTTAACCAACGCTCCAACCATATTCTGTACTCTAATAAACTAATTGTTCAAGGAATATTTAGACAAGTTTGTGGTCGTCTATCTAGACGATATAGTCGTTTATAGCCAAACATTTAAGGAGCATGTTGAGCACCTTCGGACAATCTTCAAAGTTCTCAGGGAGAACACTTTGTTTGTAAAGAGGGAGAAATGTTACTTTGCTTAGATGAAGATTCTATTCTTGGGGCATCGAACTGGCAATGAGTCTATCCAGATGGATAAATCAAAGGTGCAAGTTGTGGCAGACTGGCGGACACCAAAGAAGGTGTCGGAGTTGAGATCCTTCCTTGGGTTCGTCAATTATTATTGGCGCTTCATAGCTGGATATTCGAAGTGTACAACTCCACTGACGGAGTTACTGAAGAAGGAGCAATCTTGGAATTTGTCGGACAGATGCGAGGCAGCATTCTAAGACCTAGAGACTGCTATGTTGGAAGAATTGGTGCTCAGATTATCAGACTAATAGGAAATCCTTTGAAATTCATACAGATGCTTCTGACTTTGCTATTGGGGAGTACTTATGCAAGAGATCTAGTGGCCTACGAGAGTCGAAAGCTCAACTAGATCGAGCGGCGATATCCCATGAGAAGGAGATGATAGTGGTGGTCCACTGTCTATGAGTGTAGCGACACTATCTTCTGGCAGCGCCATTCGTGTTAAGGACAGACAACGTCGCATTGAGTTACTTTGAAACTCAAAAGAAAATCTCCTCGAAATAAGCACGATGGCAGGACTTCTTGGCTGAGTTTAACATGATAATGGAGTACAAAGCCAGAAAGGCAAACGTCGTGGCCGATGCAATGAGTCGGAAAGTGAAATTGGTGAATGCTATACAGTTGGAGGGCGAAGGCTAAGCAAGTCAGTTGCACTCTAACTTCCTTTCCAGGATTAGGGATGGACTGTACAATGATCCTCAGGCAGTAACACTAATGCAACTCATCAAAGAGGGAAGGGCATGATGATTTTGGGTTCAGGAGGGACTTATCTACACCAAAGGGAACACAATTTATGTTTCGCAAGCAGACAATTTGAGACGCGAACTCTTGAAGGAGTGTCATGATTCCCTTTGGGTCGGACATCTGGGCATTCATCGGACCATGGCTCTTGTAGAGAGGGTCTTCTATTGGCCGAAAATGGAGACTGATGTTGAGGATTATGTTCGAATATACCTTACTTGCCAACAAGACAAGGTAGAGCAACAGAAGTCGGTGGGACTTTTGGAGCCACTGCCCGTACCAGAAAGGCCATAGGAGAGCATCTCCTTGGACTTCATATCAAGCTTACCAACAGTAAGAGGACTCGGATCGATAATCGTAGTGGTCGATCGGTTTCTAAAGTATGCAACATTCGTTGCTGCAACCCTACATTGTTCAATAGGCGGCTAAGTTGATGATGAAGAATGTGGTGAAGTATTGGGGAGTCCCGTACAATATCGTCAGTAATTGAGATTCACGGTTCTTGGGACGATTTTGGACTCAACTATTCAAATTGTTAGGGTCCAAGTTATACTTCTCTACAAGCCTCCACCCTCAGACAAATGGCCAGATTGAAAAAATCAACTCGCTCTTAGAGCAATATCTCCGGCACCACGTGAGTGCCAACCAACGAGATTGGGTGAAGCTGTTGGACATAACCTAATTCTCTTACAACTTGTAGCGGAGCTTTGCATCCAACAAGAACCCTTTCGAGATTATTACGGGATAACAACCGTCGACTCCTCACACCTTATCTATTGGTTATACCGGGAGTAGCCCGTCGACATATCACTTCGCAAAGGAATGACATCGAAATGCAGATATTGCTTGGGCATACTTGGAGAAGGCAACTAAAAAGATGAAGAAGTGGACAGACTTAAAAAGGCGATCACAAGAGTTTAAAGTTGGCAACTTAGTGTTGGTAAAGCTCCAACCAGCATCACTCCAGTTTTTTAGGCAACAAAGTGCACAAGGGCCTTTCCTAATTATCAGCAGGGTGGGCAACATCTCCTACAAATTATAACTGTCGGCATGGCTTAAAATTCACAATGTCCTCCATGCAAACTATTTGAAAGCCTACCATTCAAATCTGCAAGATGCTTCCTGAAATATTTCAATTCGTCTACCTCCAATGAGAGCTTCCTATGAAAAGCGAGTTGAGATCATTCTGGCAGATCGCAAGACTAAGCTATCCAGCGGAGCAGAGCAAACTGAGTACTTAGTGAAGTGGCAAAAGCTTCCCTGAATATAAGCTAGTTGGGAGCCAGAAGACGCCCTACGACATAAAGAAGCCCGCGTCAAAGCCTACTAACAAGCATCGACGAGGGTATTAATAGTTTAAGTGGGGGAGAATATCACGAAAGGTTGTCGCTCAACTATAACTTTTCGCTCAATGAACCGTTCGTCGCTTTTATTTGCTTATACAGATGTTTGACAGTATGTTTTGCCTTGGTTTTGTGTGATTTTGCCTAAAAAATATGACTAGAAATAGTCTGTAATGCTGTAGAACGATCGCTCGCTGCGCAGAGCCAAAACAGGCCCTTTGGAACCCCTCAGGTGGTACAGGGCTGGATGGGGCTTCGGGTATATAGTCGAGCGTGAGCACTCAAAACAAGTTAAACTTTGTCTTGTGTCCAACGTCGTTGGGACCGTCGTTTGTGGACTTGCGATCATTCCTGCAGCCCTCTAAAGCAAGGTTTGACTTATCGGTCCGTACCGGTGTACCAAGTTCATCTCGGTACGATGCAGTACGGTACTGATACCGGGTGGTATGCACAGTGCATATCACTCGATATATTAAAATATAATATTATTTTTTATAATATAATATTATATAATATAATATTAATATATTGAAAATTTAAAAAAAAGAGAAAAAGGGGTGATGTCACCTCGATCTTTCTCCCCGCACGGGAGAAAAAGCACCGCGAGCGATGACGGCGCAGGCGAGGACCGCGCGTGGGCGATAGGTATTCTTTTCTACTATTTTCTTTTTTTTTCTTTTCCTCTTCTACTTCTCTTTTTTCGCTCAATCGATCGTCGGTCGATTTTTGAAACCTCGATGATGGGCGTCAGCGTCACAACAACCACGGTATGTACCACCGTATTAGGCGGTAAATGTCGAAATTGCAAACCTTGCACTAAAGTCCTATTTCGCTCCCTTTCTCACTTTTTTTTATTGCACTCAAGGTGTTCAACTAATTGCTTGTAAAAGCTTCTCTCCTTGCGAGACGTCAGGACTTGTTTGTCGCTCGGTTTTAAATTAATCAACTTCTCTTTTTGCAGATCCTTCGGGATCGACACGAGGTTGTAATTGGGCTGACCCTTTGCGGACACGTAACGCTAGGGCATTCCGCGACTTAGACAATTCCAGCTAAGTCTTCAAGTTTGTTGCTAGGGTGCCACATGGCTTAGGCAAATTCAGCTAAGTCCGTGACATGTCAATGGCTGATTTTGGGTGGTATCAGCTAAGGGAGGGAGAAAGAAGAAGAGGGAGAAAAAAAATCGAGTCCAACGCTACTCTTCACTCTCGTGATTCATAGCCTGTGATCGATTTCTTCACCCGCGTGGGGGGAAGAAACGTCTCTCCGCACGGGAAGAAGGAACTAGGCGACGTCGCCTTTGTTGAAGCTAGAAAGATAGAATGAAAAGCCCAATTGATTCACTGATCCATCATCAATTTATACAGGTGAAGATATGAGGATTTTCCTCAACTAACCTACGTGATTTCCTCATTCAGTTGGGGAAATCATATCTAAATCCTAATTTAATCTTATTTAAATCATATCTAAATCTTAACTTAATCCTATCTTCTATCATGCCCCCGCAAGATCGAGCTCTTGTAAGAACGTCGATCTTGAATTAAGGACGCTGATCTTAAACCGACAATAAATCTGAAGGAAGGAGCAGACGATTCTGCTGGAGCCAAATTTGACAATCCGATTAGATCGGACTATCATGCCTCTGCAAGATCAAGCTCATGTGAAGGACACAGATCTTGACCCGATGTCAAGAAGTCCGTTGTGTTGTCAACCGCGATGAAGGTCTGATGGCGGTTGACTTCGGCGAAGGAGATGCTGCTACGGCTGGGGCGATCGATAGATCTGAAGGGCAGCGAGAGAAGCATTGCGATCGTAGATTTGTTGTTGTTTGACAGTGAGAAAGAACTTGCTGCACCCTCTCTGTAGAACACTGAGAGGCGATGGGCGGTGGCGTCTGAGTACTCGGCGGAAAGCGAGAGAGGTGCAGGAGGGATGGCGCCGGCGAGCGGATGGAGAAGCCGTCGTCTGCTGCAAATGGGGGTAGGGAAGGTGCCGCTGCTCATTGGAGCTGATGCGATAGTGGTGGTGCACGAGAAAGATGGCCTCGTGCAGAAGGACGCCTCGGTAGAGGAATGAGAAAGCCGACGGGATCCAGTGGGGAAGATAAAGCCGACACACCAGAAGTCTCCAGCTTTGACATCGACGAGAGGCTATCGTTTGACAGCAAGAAGAGATAGAAACTGTCGTTGAGCGTGAATAAAAGAAAGATAATCTCTCTTATAGAGAGAGGGGCTCTGATACCATATTGAAACTAGAAAGATAGAATGAAAAGCCCAATTGATTCACTGATCCATCATCAATTTATATAGGTGAAGATAGGAGAATTTTTCTCAACTAACCTACGTGATTTCCTCATTCAGTTAGGGAAATCATATCTAAATTCTAATTTAATTTTATTTAAATTATATCTAAATCCTAACTTAATCCTATCTTCTATCATGCCCTCGCAAGATCGAGCTCTTGTAAGGACGTCGATCTTGAACTAAGGACACTGATCTTGAACCGATGATAATGAATCTGAAGGAAGGAGCAGATAATTCTGTTGGAGCTAAATTTGACAATCTAATTAGATTGGACTATCATGCCCCCGCACGATCGAGCTCCTATAAGGACGTCGACTTTCCCATTCCTCTACCGAGGCGTCCTTCTGTATGAGGCCATCTTTCTCGTGCACCACTACTATCGCATCAGCTCCAACGAGCAATGGCACCTTCCCTACCCCAACTATAGCAAACGACAGCTTCTACACTTGCTCGCCTGCGCCATCCCTCCTGTAGCCTCTGCGGCTCTGTTCTCTCTGCCGAGAGTACCTGTACGGGCCACTGCCCATCGTCTCTTAGTGCTCTACAGAGAGGGTGCAGCAAGTTCTTTCTCATTGTTAAACGATAGCAAATCTACGACTGCAGCGCTTCTCTCGCTGCCCTTCAGATCTATCGATCGCCCTAGCCGTAGCAGTATCTCCTCCGTCGAAGTCAACTGCCGTCAGACCTTCACCGCGGTTGACAACATAGCGGTCTCCTTGACATCGGGTCAAGATCTACGTCCTTCACAGGAGCTTGATCTTGCGGGGGCATGATAGTCCGATCTAATCGGATTGTCGAATTTAGCTCCAGCAGAATCATTTGCTCCTTCAGATTCATTACCATCGGTTCAAGATCAGCGTCCTTAGTTCAAGATCGACGTCCTTACAGGAGCTTGATCTTGCGGGGGTATGATAGAAGATAGGATTAAGTTAGGATTTAGATATGATTTAAATAAATTAAATTAGGATTTAGATATGATTTCTCCAACTGAATGAGGAAATCACGTAAGTTAGTTGAGGAAAATCCTCTTATCTTCACCTGTATAAATTGACGTTGGATCAATGAATCAATTGGGCATTTTCATTGCTTCTTCTTATTTCCAATAGCCTCGACGATGTCGTAGCTTTTTTTTATTTTTTAACCTTATATTATATTATATATATATACCGAGTGGTACATCTAAGCATACCGCTTGGCACTATCATACCGTATCGTACCGAGCTGAGCTCGATATGTTGGTATGGTACAGTACGGTATGTGAACATGATACAAACATATGCAAGTTTATCCAAGCATCTTTAAAAAAACCAGATGTTAACTTTGGTGTGCATCAAGTTGAATGTGTATCAGTTATATCTTGCATCTGCTGATGAACTGGTCTGCGATCGGACCCATATTGCTTCTTTCTTTGAGTTAAATATGGATCATCTAAGTTTCAGGCACCACTAAACTTCAAAAGGTAATTATTAAATTTATATTTGATATTCAATGTCAAGGTCAGATCCATGTAGATTAGGCCTCTAAATGCATAGGTATAGTCTAGATTTCAATGTATCTCAGCTAGGATGATATGAATTTAGTTTGGATACACATAGATTTGGGCTAGATTAATGTGGATTTAACTTAGATCTAATATATAGGTCCAATCTGTGTGGATTTTAGTTTAGATTTACAATTATTAAGGTCACATCTATATGGATCTTGGTAGGATCAACATTTACTCTATGTTAGATCCGAACAGAACTAGACAAATTTTTGACACATTCCCTAATGAGTGGGTAATCGAATCCATTAGATATTGGCCGGAATGTCATAGGCTTAACTGATTTTGCCTAAGCTGTGCGGCACCCATACGTGTCCGTCCGCTAAGGTCAGCCCTCCCCGAGATCTTTAGAGTCCCTTAGACTTACAAAAGAGAAAACGGGCCAGAAGAAGCAATTCCAACAAGACCCACAAGCAACTGCTCAAGCAAACACTTTATAAAGCCAATACAAATTACACCTATGGACATTACAAACTTATAAAGGTTGCACACAAAGGATAATGGTCCATTACAGACCGAAGTCTCTACAAGTGCTTACAAGATACACTCGTATTTACAAGCCAAAATCGGCCACAAAGCAAACCAAACTAGGGCTGTCAAGCTTACTGCAAGTCTGCTACTTGTTGTACAAGGTATGTACACAAACCGAAAGACACGGACAAACATGAGCATTTCATCAAACACCTTGTTTACATTTTTGTCCGTGACAGGAAGTAAATGAATTGTCATTAGTTTGCAAAATAAATCTCATTTCACATGTGGCATTCAATTATTCATCCATAAATTTAACAAAAAACCTAAAATTCTAGTTCGAATCCATGAAATCATGACCTTAAGGAGAAGCTAAGAAGCATGGACTGTGCTTTTGGTGGACATGTCTATGTCTGACACATGTCGGACACATACATCGTCTACATGGTTGGACACATGTCCAACACATGTCTAGTCATGTCTTTTTTTTTTTTTCAGTTTTATTTGTCGGACACAATAATGCACCCGTGCACTTCATCATATGACCCTCGCGTATGGTGCTGTGCTTGCGTGGTCCTCACGTGAGGGCCATCTGCTTTGGATTCTATATGGAGACGGATCATCAGCGTTGTAAGGAAAGAAATCTTGAGATGGTCACAAGGAAACATATATCAATCATATTTGGAGATTGTAAATATTATTTGAGGTATTCAATCTTTATTTTAGATACTTACATTTAGATTATTTTAATTGTTTTGACTTTTGATTGTATGATGATATTTATTTATTCAAATTATTGAGTTTAAAAAATTTAAGTATAAAACTATAAATACCATAAAACTTATATGAATAGAATATCTCTCTCACACACACATATTAAAAAATACATGTGTTCTTGTCGTGTGATATCTTAATTTTTTTAAAAAAATGAGATGTCGTCATGTCCGTGTCCTATGTCCGTGTTTGTACTTCTTAGGAAGAAAATACATGAATACAACTTCATTCAACAAAATATAAGTGAATAATTTTAAATTTTAGGTTTTGATTTACCTTTCTTGGGATAGAAGTGAGATGATTTCTTGAGAATGGACTTTCAATTGCTTGAGACTGGCCTTGGAATTGATAACTCTGAGTATGAAAGTGAGATTCAAAGTATTCGATAAAGAAATCACAAAAGAAGAGGCTGAAATTGAGAGAGGGTAAAAAGACTAAGAAAAGATTTGATAAGAGACTTAATGCCTGGAAAGATAGATTTGGAAACCAGGTGATAGTCAAAAACTGGACTGTATGCATGGTAGGACAAGCGTATCTGCTGACACACCTGGTATGGTAAGTATACTATGTGGTGTGCTTAGTTTCTTGTTGGATGGCATGAAATGGCCCAATCTTCATGCCTCGCCTTTGACGGATCAGTAAGAACTGGACTGCAATGCTGGTGCAGTCGGTATCTGAATCATTAATATTTACAGCAATATAAACAAAAACTTTAGATGCATAATTTCAAAACTTTCTCCAACTCTCATATTACAAATACACTTAATAGAGCACTAATTTTGCTAGTACTGATAAGTTCATAAAACAGCTCATCTGGTAGTCAGTCCCTTAGCACATGTTTGTTTTATGAACAAGTGAGATTGTGCATACCAGACATCATCCAGTTAATTATCATTCTATAATGGACAGGCCAGAACTCCGAAAGTATTACTGAAGCCAAGAGATATAAAAATTAGTTCATGGATTTTTCATGCAGGAATTCTAGCATTGCATCATAGTTCACATTGCCTTGCCATTTAATTCATGCGAGCCATCTTTGTTCTAGATGGAAAATTTAACTGTTGGAGTTACTATGAAAAGCAATTTAATTTTAGTTGTTTATATGCTTGAAACCTCAATAAAAGTGGTTCCGGAAAATTTTATAGGATGCCCCCGTACATCATGTTGAAAACTAAATGTTGCAAAGATGAGACTTTTAAGGTCTCTTAGGTAGCTATTCCCTTATCCTAATCTAGACAAAAAATTCTTTATTTGGTTATAAGGAACGATATTTGCTATCCTGAGAGCCAATAAATCTATTCCTTGTCCTTTTTTCTTCATTGTTTATTGTATTAATGTGTGTTTATTCCTCATTCCTTGAATAGATATGTATTCTCAGGTAAAGCACCATTGTGTTATTTTAAAGTTGAAACTTCAGTCAAATTAAATCTTACTGTTTGACTTTGCCCAATGAATTTTTTCTACATAAGGTGGATATATCCATACAGCAAAACTATCTGTGGTATGGAGCAAGCAGCGGTGACACAGATCCACAAGTATATTACTTGATTTTATTGATGTTGAAATCATGTATGCAACTTAATTGTTTGATATCCTTCAGATGCATGATGATCTTTTTAGGCATCTGGAGCATATATTTTCAGGCCAAATGGGGCTCCACCGGTCCCATCATCAAGATCGGTATTTCAATTTACATATGCATTTATTACCAAATATTTGTTAATATACAAAATTAATCATGACAGATTTGTATGAATATTTAGGTACCATTAAAGATTATGCGTGGACCATTAGTGGATGAAGTCCACCAGCAATTCAATTCATGGATATATCAGGTGGTAAATTTCACTTTTTTTAAGATTACACTAGTGAAAAAGTTTAGTTGCAGATTCTCCCATGATGTTACTATAATCATTGCAGAGTATTTAGATCAACTCTATGCAATTTTCCAGACCATTTAATAATGGAATTATGGAAATATGCACTTATGACTAATCTTACCAAGCAATGTAGTGAAATATCATAGATTCTTATGTACACACGCAGAAGCCAATCACCTATACGGCTGCATAAAAATGTTTTGCTTGCAAACAATTTTAGATGGACTGACTCTTAAAGGTGCACTTGCTTCTCAATGATTTTAGCAACTTGAAATCTTGATGATGTCTGCACCTCTTAGCCAACACATTCTGTCTCTTGCTTATTTACCAATATGTTTGCAGAAATAATGTCACGATCATTTTTTAAGCTCCTAATAGAAAAGCCCAAGTACTAAGTACTCAAAATAGTTAACTTATCAGGTCATGATGGGTATTATGCTTTTGTTTCACTTATTCAGCCTGTGAAAATATTGTTTTTAGGAACACAGTATGTCAAGCTTATAAAGAAGATGACAAGCATTGATAAATAAAGTAAAATATGTCTTTCCATTATAGTCACATGTTTAATCCAGATAACTTATGAACAATCTGCCTAATTATATATCCACCTCTGCAAGTAAAATAACAATATTAAATTACAACAAAATTCTTCCAGAAAGTATGAAAGACCCTACTGTCCCCAAAGTATCCTTTAAGTATCTAATTTTTTTTAATGATTATTTTAAAAGATTGAATACTTCAAGAACATATCTGACATCTCTAAGAAGTATCCTAGAAGTATCATGATTTACATGCATTTAGTATGAATATGATAGGTAATTAGAATCATTCATGCTTCACTGTCTATATTGTACAGGATTGAAATGGTGATTACTTATGTTGTTTAATTCATTTTTTAGAGCTTTAAGTTATTTATATATTTACTCAAAAAGGAAAATGTCAAAAATTACTGTAGTCACAGGTGCAAAAATACTTGATTTTGCAGCTGGTTAAACCATGCTCCCATGTACGCCCAAAAACAGGCATGCATTCATCACTTTCATCAGTTGATCCCAAAAATGCACAAACTTGTTGCTACATCAAGGCATGCCCACCATAGTTTAACTAGTTATGAAGAGTGGCATAATTAGTATGGCTGAAGTATATCAAGGCTATCACAATTTGTTATCCTTTTTTTATCATAAAAGTTGGATTTTATTGTTTCTCTTAGTTGAAATCATTAAAACTTAATTTATTTCAGGTTACCAGACTATATAAAGAGAAAGAACATGCAGAAATAGAATATACGGTAAGTTAAGCAATTGTACTTTACAGTTTCATTACAAAGGTAATGACTATTATATTCTAATAAATGTAGTATATATTTATGTTCCTACTGAGTTATCTACTCCTTCTAATGAAGATTGGGCCAATTCCTACTGATGATGGTATCGGAAAGGAGGTCATAACCCGATTGACGACAAAGATGGTCACAAATAGGACATTTTATACGGATTCTAATGGGAGGGATTTCCTAAAACGGGTACTTCTGATTCTTTACATATAAAAAGAAATATAATGCATATTGTTTTTTGTGATTCTACTCATTTGTGTTTACACTGTCATGTTGCCTATATTGGATTACTTGGCAAGAATGGTTTTTGCCTTTTTGGTACAACAAATATTTTTAATTGGGACTTATGGCACTGTTGTTGCATATATTTTTAATTGGAAATAACTTATTTCTGGAGTGGCTGGTTTAACACATTATCAAAGATTAATTTGGGAGAATATGGGTTTGCTTGGCCTGATGCTTTTGAATCATTTCTTTGATTCTTTCTAGTATTGCTAGTATTTGCACATGGGCACTGGCTCTGCTGCTCTTGTCTATTTTGCTAAACATAAAACTCGTGTCTTATGCTACATAAAGTGGACTTGGCCTATTTATCCAGGATTTCTCAAATCTTATTCCTAATGGACTTGGGTCAGGCTCCAGTATTGCAGGATGCTATAGAACAAACAACTTAAATGGTCCTAGCTCTCCCATTACGACATGTCAATACTAACAATGAAGTGGAACACAATTAATTGGGTCTTAGGACATTATCCATTGGATGCTCCTCATTGTGCAAAATTTATTCCAGGTGATTTGATTGATTCTTAAAAGTTCTGCCAAGCTCATATGGGTCACTGTTCATATTTTATCTCTCTTCTTTCCCCAGATGTTTCATTATCCTCTTATCAGGGCTCTATCTTCAGTTTTGTAAAGCCTTTTTCAACTTCTCAATTAGCCAAACCTATGACTTCATAAAAATTTTCTTGGAATGTTGAAGGTCTGAAAGAATCATGAACTACCTAGTGAGTGTTGGTTGTGAGGTTTTATATTTTACATGTGGGTTGCATGCCAGGGATGTCTAACATGATACGTGCAAGGACAATGCCAAATTCCTTCTGACTGCATAGACAATTATATAGATACGATATGATCATGATATGATACAATTGGCAAGTACTGATATGGATTGGAACTCAAATCTGTTGTTCAAGTTATTGGTGGTTGCAAGTTGCAACATCAATATAGTACCTTGAAATATAAATGGAAATTTTTAATATTTTCAATAGATAGGATGATTTGGTCTACCTTTGTAATTTTTAGGACCTATATTAGAGAAATATCAAAAACAACTGTTTCTTAATCAGATCACTGCCACTTTTCTTAGACACAAGCCTCGGTCTCTTCTCTTCTCATACTTGACTCGGTATACTGTTAACAATATACTATTAATAGTATATTGTTATTTGATATTAACAATATACTATTATCAGTATACTTTTAACAATATTTTTTATTTATTAGATTAATAATATATTATTTCAATTTTAATAATACTAATCTTTATTTATTTGAAATTATTGTTAGGGTTTCAAGAAAAATGACGCAAAACTTTATTGTTTTGAATTTTGAGACTTTCGTTAATGTGAGATTGTGACTTTATACTTAATATTTTCTTAATTTAATATCATATTTTTATTTAAATAATTATATTATATATTATTTATATTTTAACGTCTCACTTCGCTCAGGCGAGCGCCTAGCGCCTCGGGTGTTTTGGAACCCAGACATCTTTTGGCGTCTAGCGCTTTTTAAATCGCTAGTCACATGCCATAAATTACTGAAATACAAGTAATTGAACATAATAGAAGCATTGAAATGCCATAATTTATCCCCATCAATTCTTTAAGGCACCAGTATTGCACCACAGGTAGCTTAGAATTGTCCTTTGTGGTTGGTGGAGGATAAAACCCTCTTTGCATCTGACACTACTTAACATGCATTGAATTCATATATTTGCTTCTACAACTTGATTGTATTAAATATAATCTAAATTTTAATGTGATACATAGTTTCAAGTGCGAGGATCCTACTCTCGTAGACTTACTTTTATTTGTTTTTGTTACACACATAGTAAAACCATAAGTGTCATTAATGATGCAGTGTAAATAATTTCAAGTTTAGAGATTGCTCAAAATCATGGTTTACTAAAATCTTTCAGGTCCGAGACTATCGAGAGGATTGGAATCTTGAAGTGACTCAACCAGTTGCAGGAAACTATTACCCGGTATTTCTTTAGTGCAGCGAGCACTTCTATACTGCAAAGAGAATCGGTTCTGATGTGAAAAACTACAAACTATATGTGAATGCTAGTAAAGTTTATCAAACAACCTGAATCCAGAATAAGTAAATCCCTTGAAGAACCTCATGTTTAATAATGTGACATGTAAACTGGTTTAGCTAACACTTAATTTTATCATGATCACAAGGTTTGCCCCAGCACTTTCAAGTAATTCTAAAATTCGATCCAACAGTTAAGCCATATAAAGTTTGCCCCAAAATTTAATGTTGACAATAAAGTTCTCCCCAATATTTAACTTGGCCAAAAAATTTTCTAGTTAGTTTTCCCATTTTATTAGGATTAGGGTATGAGAGTCCTGTTTTTCTGGCCATCAAGGAAAAAAAAACAGTCTAAGGTTGTTCATCTAGATAGTAGGCCAAATGCAGGCAACTCTTTAAAACTTGTTTCATAAAGGAACAGTCTGTCAGTCAAACTTTATCTACTCTAGGGCCACTGCCAAGATATTTTTATTCTATTCAAACTCATTCATCTTTTTGGGATTTGCTAAATCATTTGTTTATAATATGACTTCACACTCCATTGACACAACATCTATTCTTCTTTATATTGCATGTTGACAAGATTCTGAATCATGGAGGCTTTTGATCATTTGGTTCAAAGAGAATTGAAGAGCTTTTTTATTTTTTATTTACAACTTGTACTGGCATAATTTAGCTTATGAACAGCTTACTATCTTAGTTTTTTCTTGATTTTCTTGTGTGAAGTAGCTCTGGAACTTATTTATAGTGTCTATCAATTATTATTATTTTTTGTTAAATTACAGCTGAACCTTGGAATATATATGACGGATGGTCAATCTGAACTCTCTGTTCTTGTGGATCGTGCTGTTGGAGGTTCCAGCATTCAAGATGGGGAAATAGAAATTATGTTTCATAGGTTCTAACCCGATATGTGGACATTGGTTTCTTGATCAGTACTTGTTTGAACTTCTTTTTTTCATCTTCTGTAGTCCCCTAACTAATTTTTTTTTTAGGCGCTTATTGTTTGATGACTCTAGGGGTGTTGGGGAAGCACTTGATGAACAAGTTTGTGTGAGTAATGCTTGTGAGGGCCTCACGGTATGGTCTACATTATTATTTAGTTATTATAGGATATTGTTTTGTATCTTTGTCTGCTCTCTTTCAACTGTATGAATTTTCTTTTTCTAAATGTAACCATCTTTGTCTCCTTTGAATGTTCAAATTGTCACCATTGCTCTTAACAGCAGATACAATTTTATGTCAATTGGAACAGCTATATAAATTTAGAAGTCATAAGAAGAACAATTATAATAGTACTAAGTCATAAGAAAATAGGAAATAAGTTGAGCAGATTGCCGAAGTTCTATGTCATTTCAGAGGAGAAGTCATTAATCAGATGGCCATATTTGAGGTCTCTTATCATGGTACCTTTGATATTAACAGGCTTAACTACTCTTTTAGTTCATTATTCCCTGAAAGAGAGGAGCCAACACTATCAAAGACTACAGGCAGTTAGCTTTTTAAGTTGCTTTTTCTTAACATTGTTTGGAAGATTGGTATCAACACTAAGATTGGGGAATTGACAGGATTAGTCAAACTACAGAAATCAGTTGAGTTAATAAGCTGCGAGTTAAATTTCCAAATCAGTCAATTTGATCTGCTTGGAAATCTTTTGACATATGAATGATTCTGCATAAGTTGGGTTTGAGGCAGGGAGATGCTCTGTCTCCCTTCCTTTTGTGTCCCTCAACTAGGCTAGGGAAGGTAACCTCTCTAGGAGAGGAACCATGTACCTCTCCAATTGTCTCCTTGCATTTTATAGATGATCCATTACTCTTCTGTGTAACTAAGTGAGAAGTAATTTAAAATCTTATGGTCATCTTCTTTGGGTGTCTGGGCTTTCCATCAACCCCAAATGTAAAATACTCTATTTAGCCCAAATAGGGACTTCAGCTAGTCCTTGGCAAACGTTCTTGATTGTTCATTTTTTTGACCTTCTTGAACCTAGTTGGGAGTTCCCAGCTGCCTGGTCCACTGATAACACTGTAGGTCAATTGATTATTTTGAATAACTAATATTTTAATCATTATTTTCTGTTGTCCTTATACAGGATTTATCTTTTGTTCCTTTTTTTTTTTGGCTTCCCTCCAATTAATTTTAGGAATCAGATATATTGAACGGTATCCATGTTTAAGTTTAGCTAATATGGAAAACGTAATAGGCAAGAGGAACCTACTATATGAGTGTCAACAAATTCGGTAGTGGAGCACATTGGAGGAGAACATGTGGACAACAAATTTATTCTCCACTTCTTTTGGCATTCACTCAAGAGGTACTCTGGAGTTTTGATATATGATTATGGCTATAATTCTGTCCTTCATTTTGTGACATCAGGATTTTGTAGGATGAGGAAAGTTGGAAGTCGTCTCATGTGGCAAAATCAACTTTGATGGACAATGGGTACAATCTGCCTCCAAATGTTGCAATTATCACACTTCAGGTATCATAACATTTTCTTGAATTCCCATTTGATCCTTGAAGAGCACTTTTACTAAATGAATGAGATTGATCTACAGGATCTAGGTGATGGAACTATCCTTTTTCGATTGGCACATTTGTATGAGGTATGATGTGAAGGAGTTGTAGGATATATTTTCAGCACATAATGAACCCTTTGCATTTTCATAGGCTGCAGAGGATCTTCAATATTCAACGATGGCTGTGGTTGAATTGAAAAAGGTCTTCTCGGGGAAAACGGTATATTCATCACCTTCCTAATCATATAAACTATTTGTATCATCCATACACACATAGCTCCTTATCAAAGGATAGTAGTCTTCAATGCCTCAATATTAGATTGAAGTAAAATAGTTTAGTTATTTTTCTTCTTTTTAAGAAGGTAAGTAACAAAGAAGGGATTCAATCCCAGTATCTTCCTATTAATAGTCAATGTTTTTAACACATAAACTAGTGTACATCATCACGTTCTATTCCATATATTATTGATTTAAGTTTTCTTAAGATTTCAAAAAAAAAAAAGAATTTTTCTTCTCGGATTTTAGAATGAAATTTTGGTTTGCCAGATATCTACATAAACATTGGTCTGTTAATTATAGGATATATCTGCCCTCTATTAGATTAACTATTGGAATTGGATGCATTGACTGCGTTGTCCCAATATCTCACAATTGAAGAAGTGAAAGTGTTGGTCCCATACCATCAACAAAACAGCTTCCATCTCTTCATACGCCACTTAGAAAATGTAAGCTTTAAATTGTTGACTATACTGTTCTCTGGATTGCAGATCAAAGAATTGAGAGAGACGAGCTTATCAGCGAACCAAAATAAGACAAACATGAAGAAGATGAAATGGAGAACGGAAGGAGATGTTGGAACTTTGTCAGTTCCTGTCAGGGGTCGCCCAGTTGACAATACCACACTTGTTGTTGAATTGGGACCGATGGAGATTCGTACCTTCTTGATAAAGTTTTGATTTAAGATATCCCCTATAAATTAGTCCCTTATTTTAACAAATCAGCTGTTGGTTCTGTCCGAAAATAAAAGAATAGATGAATCATTGTGTTGTATTCAATCTCATGGTAATCTAATTTTGTTTTTAGTTGGGAAGTCTCTCTTTTAATGCTGGTCTGCTTCTGCTTACGCAAATGCAAATTAAATACGTTATTTATTAATTTTGAAACTAGATAATGTTCAATTTTCATCCTAGAGTACTAATAGATTAACACTCTTCATAAATCGATTTGCCCACTTGTTTAGTCTCCCTTAAACTGCTGCTTCTGGTATCAACGTGAAATATGTCAATTATAACGTAGTATTTCCAACAAATTAAGGTTTTAAAAGTTTGCAGTTGAATACATCAGGCAATAATGCTGCTTGATGGTAGACTATTATCTTATGAATTCTGTTATAGATTTATTGGTTTGTCGTTCCACTCTCAGCCGTTTCTTGTGATCTTGCAAGTGATAAGTTGTTACGAAAATATCACTCTAGTTGATAGGATTCCTTCCGTTGACTAATGTTTTATTTCGTGAGTTACTATGTAGGGGGGGTGAGTTGCTAAGTAATGAAATTTCATTAACGCGATGGATTTTTTTTTTTTATTGTTGACACATTCTCCTGTGTAGAATTTTGCTGTTTTACTTTCTACAAATAACTTAAACTGTTAATTATTTTATTCTTTCCTGGGTTTTTCGCGAGTTCTGCTGTAGCTTCAAAAGTAAGCTCATCATTAGCTCTTTGTACTTTCTACTTTATTAATTTCTGCTGTAGCTTCACTGGATGTATTTGTTATCATTCTACTTTATTAATTTCTCCAATTAACTGTCGACGCACTTCAAGTGAACAAAGCCATCAAATGCAATAATGGATCCAAATGGCCAAGCAACATACATGGACAAATAGTTGCTATTGCACCAACACAGTCTTACCTAATTAATCATTGGAACCAACACCAGACATGGAGATCACGCAGCAAGAGGTTATCAAATTAATGTAATCTTTTTATGGAAATGAAATTTAAATGACAGGTAAAATTTAACATGCTTCATTGTGTTGATAGAGAATTGTTGTAGCTGTTGGGCAGATGGCTTAAATTCAATCTATAATAAGCTTCAGTGAATCTCAAAACATGAAAATTTAATTCTCTTAATCAAAACCCTAGTTTGGATGTTTAGGATTGAGAAAAATTGGGTAGTGACGATTGTGAATATGAGAGAGAGAAGGAAAGCATTAAAGGACAGAAAACAAGATATCTAGAAAAAGAAAAAGAATAAGAACAGAGATAAACTGTTCTCAATCATCCATACAGTATTATCATCTCAAGTTACATCAGATCTATAGTAGATTCTTACTATGATCACTTGAGGAGTTTTTGATATTATGCATAGTAGTATAGTGCTTGTATTTATGTCATTCTCTTGTGATTGTTGTTTGAGCATGAGCATGAGTTTTTGAGATTTGTACATTAATTATTTTTATAATAAATTTTCTTTTGCTTGCCCCATGGTTTTTACCATTCGAGTTGAAGGGGTTTTCCACATAAATTTTGATATTAATTTGATTGTAATTTATATTTGATTCTGTTGTGTGTGACGGCTTGCTAGTATTTGTTCGTATACAAAGCCTTTTATCCTTCCTTTTATATCTCATCTACTGGTATCAGAGTAGGGTTTTGGTAGCATTTAACTTTTGTGTTCAAATATGGAAATCGGTAATGTTTTTCGTATGATTAGCTTGGACAGAAATAATTGGATGATATAGAAACCAAGAATGGAAGATCTCTTGTATTACAAGGACTTGTATGGACCTTTGTAAGACGATAGTACAAAGCCCACAACTATGACATATGATGAGTGGAAGAGATTAGACCGAAGAACAGTTGGATTCATTCGATGATAGCTTGATGATAATGTCTTTCACCATGTTTTTACTAAAAGTTCTGCATACTTTCTTTTGAAAAATTCGAAATGTCTCTATGAAAGAAAAACGACCGGCAACAAAGCTTTTCTAGTCAGAAAACTTGTGAACCTGAAATATAAAGAGGACACTTCTATTACAGAGCATATGAATGAAATGCAGAATATTACTAACTAGTTATCCTCTATTAAAATATCTTTTGATGATGAGTTGCAAGCATTGTTACTTCTCAGTTCTTAGATTGATTCACATATACTTGTCTTAGAAAACAAAGGAAGGTCAAAGTCGAAGGATAAAAGTGGTTCATGCATGAGTAGAAGCAAGTCAAGATCAAGAAAAGATATTGTTTGCTACAATTATAGTGAGAAAAGATATTATAAGAATCAATGCAAGCAACATAAGAAGAATAAGAAAAAGGGGAAAGAATTGAAGTTTACAAAGTCAAAAGAGAATATCACAACTACAGTGCAAGGTAGTGATTATTTGATTTTGTCTACTTCTGATGATATTTTTTCTTGTGTGTGTCAAGATCTCGAGTAGATAATTGACACAGGTGCTTATTATCATGCTACATATTTACAGGCTTGAAAATTTGATTATTGTCAAGATGGGCAATTATTGTATAATAGACATCATTAGCATAGGTGATATCCACATAAAGATCAACCTTGGCTGCAAGTCGGTGCTTAAGGATGTAAGACATGTGATTGACTTAAGGTTGAGTTTAATTTCAGTTGGAAGGCTGGATGATGAAGAATTTGATGTTAGATTTCACAGAGGAGAGTGAAAGTTCAGTAAGAGTTCTCTTATTATAGCTAATGGAAAGAAATCTCATACATTATATAGATTGCAGGCTAAAGCTTGTGGTTAGCAGTTGAATGCTACAGAGAAAGACTTCAGTATAGAGTTGTGGCATAGATGACTAGGACACATGAGCGAAAAGGGGCTGCAAGCTCTTTCCAAGTTAGAGGTATTGCTAGATCTTAGAGGTACACATCTGAACCCTTATGTTGATTGTTTGGCTGACAAACAACATAGAGTTTCCTTTGCTAATCCTACTTTATCTAGAAAAACGCATGTCTTGGACCATGTCTATACAGATGTATGTGGTCCTTTTAGGGGGTGAGGGTCCTCTTCAGCTTTATCAAGAGATTAGTTCAACTAGTCTATCATAGGAGGTTCCATAGTAGGTCACCTAGTAGAACCACCAAATTATTGATGCCCATAAAAATGCTATCATGGTAAGTGACTAGATCTTACACTTTCCTTGTTTTTCTAGTCTACTTATAACCTATTCTTTTGTTGTAGAACCACCAAATGATGATGTTGTTGTTCAATCAAGTTTAAGACACCTCAACTGCCATGTCCTTTCTTTTGAGGGAGTGGGACAACCTAAAGAATAAGACAATTAAATGAGATTTCTACTATAAGTAGGTGTCTCGACTGTAACTCAGGATTATACAGTTGGAGCATGATATTAAAGGCGAGGGGGAGTCCGTGGCAAAGCTCCAAAACTAGTTAGTATTTAAATGAGTGATCAAGGAGTTAAGAACCTACAAAGACCAATTTTGCAAAATGGCTATGAAGTCTCAAGCCGAGATTGTTATCCTCCAAGCTAAGGTCGACTTCATTCAGCATGCTAGGAGAGGTTGGCCAACCAGCTCCATGCCAAGGAAGTCCATCATCTCAAGATAAAGTCTGAAGGGTTGGTACATAACAAAGCATCTTGAGGATTGAAGAAAGGATTAACCCAAATATCCTTTAATATATTCAACTATGGGTATTAGCTCATAACTTTTCGAACATGCTTTAAGCACTCTAGAGTCAACCTTCTCAAAGACCTTAGTATTCTATACTTGATTGATAATAAAGTGCCCTTTGTTAGGTCCGATGGAATCGATAATTATTGTCTATAACTCAAGTGGAAGAAGGTGAAGTTGAGCTTAGTGAAAAAATTAATTGAGTTATGTTTGGTGAGATAGTAGAGGCGACACTTGAGGGAGTGCTATTTGGGGAGGGGGAGCATACTAACAAGCCTAATACCATTGCTCCTGAGATTGAGGAGGCTTTGGCCACTGGTCCTCCCCTAGCACTTAAGACTATTGCAATTGAATATGATGTTGACATAGTCTTGGTGTCCAAGTCACCTATTTTTTATATATTTTCTTTACTTTTTCTTTGTTGTTTAGATATCCTATATTGCTTGTAGACGATTTTTAATTATAATATAAACAACTTTTATCAATGTAAAAAGTAGTTTTTTATAAATTCAATTGTGTATAACTTTTTGTCAAAATTGAGTTTCATAATAAATACTTCTTAATATGCATTATGTTATAAGTCTATTAAATGTTTTAATCCTCTAAAGTTTAGAGTCAGTAAGTTCCATATTAAATCTCTTCAATGATGTAGTATGAGCCTTCCTAATTCGGGGCATGTTTTTCTCAAGTATGAATCAAATCATTAACTTCAAATTTGCTTAGAACTAGGTCATCGATCTTTGATTTATGATGTGAAGTTGTATGATTTTTCACAACCCATATGTAAGCCAAGTTATATACGTGTACTTTTCCTTGAACTCCATTGATTATGTTGAGGTTGGTTTGGAGACCCAATATTGACATTGTCTCGTTATAATTCTAGGTTCAAACAGTCGACAAAATAACTTTGACTAGGATTATTATTTCAATTCCATATGAAAGGCAGAAAGGAGATTTCCAAGTTGACGCCTTTGGGGTGGCTCGGTAACTCCATAAGATACTTGAGAGTTCATCCACCTAAGTCCATTTAGCCTCTGTCACTCGTTTAGTCATACCTTCTAAGATAGATTGATTCATGACTTCAGTTTATGTATTGGTCTTGTAATGTGCAACTGAGCTAAATTAAAGTTGAACGCTAAGGGTTTCACAAAAGTCTTTAAACTTAATATTATTGAGTTATTTTTTGATATAGTTTCTAATGGTTCAGCTTCTGCTGTTTAGTGAAATAATTGATTCCAACAATAAAAAAAATATTTTCTTGAAGCGAGGGAAAACAGGCCCAATATCTCCTTGGAGCAAAAGACCATACCTAATCTATAGGAGTTAGGTCACTACACTGGATATACTCTACTACGTCTCTTCATAAGGTTAGCCAATAGTATTTATTCCCTATTAGAGCACTTTTAAATGCAAAGGACTGAGCACCTATGTGCTTTCCAAAGTTCAAAAATTTTAGATAAAATTTGAATAGCCTCCTTGGATTGCATACACCACCAGAATAGTTGGGTTAGAGAGCACCTACAGAGGACTCTATTGATCAGATAGAATCAAAGAAGCATCCAAGCAGGAACATAGGAGGTTAACTAGCCCTAGCAATCTATGAGGGCTGAGAGCTAAAGAAGAAGAAGAGGAGATGCTGTTGAATTCATTTTAGTTGTAGCCCTTTCCTCCCTAAATTCCAGCAATCAAAACTTTACTTTGAAACTTCATCTAGCTATTGAAGGAAGTCCCAAAGCCTACTGTTCGCCATCTAAACCTTTGGAGGAGGTTCCAATAATAAGAGAGATGGAGGAGGCAGAACCCAATGAGGAGATCATCCTATCGATAGCACCCACCAGGTGTTGTCCAAGATAACCTGCATTCTTATGCATTTAGTTGAGTCTTTTCAAACTCTTGTTTCCATTGCTTAGTCTCTTATAGTTGCCACTTTTGAATTCAAAGCAATAGAGGTTCTTTCCTTTCAAGTTTATGCTTGGTTTCCTGGTGATAACTTAGAAGTGACAACTTGATGGATCATCGAATCCAAAACTCATATGGGTCATCTTTGTCAAAGGGGTTTTTTTGTTTTTTTTTTCTTGCAAAAAAAAAAAAGGCTAAGAAGTGCATGTATTTAAAGAAAGATAATTTACAAAGCACAACTGACATGTACCACTACTAAAATAGAAATAATAATAAATGAATAATGATCCATTTATAACTAATGGATAAATGGACAAATACAAGCAAAAAAGAGGTGGGACAGTATGTAGCCCATGCACTAAAATGAACAAAGCAAACAGAAAACGCCTCTAAAACAGTTGCCCGAAGATAATATATAATTGGCAGCCCAAGGGTAGCATCAATGCTAGCTTCTTCATCTAATCACAACTAAACTAGTTAACAATTAGCATCAGAAGATATCAACCTTTTGTAACCTATGAGGAAAAAGATTTAGGAGTTATAGAAATATGTAAGATAATTAGCAGACTGGTTGTCTTTGTAGAAGAAGGAAAATTGCACTTGTTAGAAATAGCTAACAGAGAATGATAATTTTTGAAGCATTAGTCCTTTTAGTTCAATGGTGATAGATAGTGGATGTTTAAAGCAAGCCTCCTAATCATATACGTAATTAGGAATCCTATTGGAAGTGAGAGTAACTATGCCTTTTGTTGATCCTAACTAAGAGGAGTGTGAGATAGTTGACAGTTAGCCAGCATCACTCTCTAAATCTCTGGTAAAATGAGTACACTTAAAGAACAAATGATGGATAATTTCCTCTTGTGCATAAAACAAGAAGCATTTGTTTTAGTTCACAATGCCCTAACAAAAGAGTTTATCAAGTGTAGAGAGTCTATTTATGAAAACAAGTCATGGAAAAAATTAAAAATTTGGAAGTATGGCCTTTAAAACAAACCAATCGGTGCCACTTTAACGGCAAGAGAGATTTGTTAATAGCATTGTAGGTGGATTCAAGAGCACAAAATCCTGAAGTAGATAGATGGTTTCTACCCAACACAGTCTCCAAAATCATCAGAGAAGCACTCAATATCCTTCAGTTCATCTCATATCAGAAACATGAGCTAGAGGGTTAGACTCGAGTAAAAAAAAAAAAAAAAAAATACTGTCTCCAAATATGAGACGAAGATGAATGCCAAGGGTCTAACTATAGGAATGTAGATGTTCTATTAAATAAGTAATTCGCCAAGTACTCTAGTATGGAGAATACCTTTAAAAGCTCCAAGAATGTTGATGATATAAGGGACTGTAAAGTTCATATTGATTATCTATCTCTCCAAATATCGATTAGAAATCCAACTTGACCCGTAAGGAAAGTAATTACCCATAAATACTTCACAAGACAAGTATGATTTGTTCTTAAGTCAATATACGTTATCGATGCCAAGACTTCTCTCCTCTTTCGAATGACATATAGACAGACACCTTATGGATCACCTTGGATAGACCTACTGTGTTGGAAAAACATATAGTTTCCCAATCTACAACTACTGTGTTCTTGATCATGTAGTTTCCCAACACAGATTCACCATCATCGAGACCTTCCCTGAAACGGATCACTTTGGATGTTTTCTTGCATAGTTTTGTTAAACTTTTGACATGGTGCTCAAAAGACGCCCTTAGAGTGTAGGTGACTAGCTCTCGTACAAGGTTTCTATTCTCTAACTCTGCAAACAATGTGGAAGTAGACGTATCTATCACAATGCAATTTAAAAAATAATGGTAAGTGAATTCCTGTGCATTTGAAA
Source organism: Ensete glaucum (assembly GCA_021527575.1). NCBI lineage: Eukaryota > Viridiplantae > Streptophyta > Magnoliopsida > Zingiberales > Musaceae > Ensete > Ensete glaucum. The sequence continues at coordinate 15,810,484 of CM038555.1, read as the reverse complement.
GGTTGTTTCATAACACATTTGTTTCTCGAAAGTAATTAAACCGGCAATAAACTGGTACTTAGATGCAAATGTGAGTAGCAGTACCAAATTACCGCACAGCCAAATCTGTGGCGACATATAGAAGGAGAGAAGATGGCAACGGGCTGAAGCTTGCGAACAACTTCCGTAGCTTATCGGCATAAGAATGGAGAATTTTATTTTCTACTTTAATTGGTATTAAGTTTCAACGCGATTCGAGGTTCAACTTCTGGCTCAGGAAATTGCCACTCTTTGATGCAAGCAAGCATCCTTTTGTATGTAAATATTTGCCTACGTGTGTCGTACAAGACAAGAACAAAATAAACAAATAACATGAGACATTAATAATATATAATGGATTTTAAGGTTAAGAAAACAGTACACTGCCAAGTTGGGGAGAGTGAGGCGTCAGTGTCCCACCGGGAAGAACCCATGCACGAAGAACGGAGACGATAGAACAACATCCGGATTGGACGGCCCCAATCGAAAGGTCGGTTGCCGCCCCAGCGAAGAAAATTCGTCTCCGGGTTCTCTGGTTCCACTTGGCGGCAATTTTGGGCCACCATAAAAGTAAAAGACGCTTTACTTAATCGTCATTCTAATATAAAAGGAGGTGCAATGCCTCAAATGTAGACCAAAGAGGAGAGAGGGGATGAGAAGATCCCGGAGAAGGGGTCGGGGGGGGGGGGGGGGAGAGTTTTGTAGTTGTGATTTGGTCGTGGTTTGCTTTGTTTTATGTTTGTTGCCTTTTTGTTTATAGTAATCGTCTTGTAACCTCTGAGAGTAGGAGAAACAAGCATTTGGTCGTGGTTTGCTACGGCCATTTAGGTTCCTCTGGCCACATATAATTCGCAGTTTTTTCTTCCGAGGTTGTGTAGCGCAGATACATACATATTTGTTTGTCTATGACATGTCCATGTCATAAAATAGACTGTGTGCATATATATATTTTTGGTGAAAAGATTCTCGATCTAGGTTTTTCATGAGATCCTGGATAATCGAACGACTGCTTTCTTCTTCCTCATGTCATCTGAAAGAAACAGAAACATTTCTTCTCTTTGTGATTAAGTAGGGTTTTGCTTCCCTCCTATAACCAGTTTCATGGAGAGTATTCTGGTAGATCAATCCCCGTTGGACGCGAGGAGTGGCATTCCTGATCTTTCCCGTCCATGCCAAATGCACTGATTCAAGAGTGTAGCAAATGATCGTGGTCGTGGTGCAATGCACTGCGGCACCACCTTTGAACTCCTCCGTCTTTAAAAGGACCAAGTCATCTTTTTTTTTTTCTTCTGTTTCTTCCTTTTGGGTTGAAGAAAACAATATTACAAATGTCTGGCCATGATGTTTTTTTATTACTTTTTCTTCACCTCCTTATTCTGTTTTTATTGGACTAGGGATGGGTGATTAAAAAAAGTTAGTTAAAGAAAGCCGGTGGAAGTGACAACCAATATACCATTGTCCTCTGAATGACTTGTTACGAAGGGAATATATTAGGTCTAACACAACTTTGTTAAGAAGGGAAGAAAGACTTCAAACTTAAAATAGAAATATTAAATTTATATAGTTTGACACTACCTGCCAACACCTATTTAAAAAAAAAAAAAAAACCAAAATCTTCATCTTTCAAGATCAATTAGAAGATCATTGAGTTATTCTCACATAGAGTGTAACCCTTCTTATACACACTCTCACCCAAACCCAAAAACTTACATATTTTTTTCTTATTTCTCTAGACAACTTCGAGAAAAACTCATGAGCATCTAAAGCATTTCTAAGATAGTGCTGATTTATATTTGGAAGACGAGTCCAAACTGGCAGGGGTTATAAAATATATGTTTCTAATATGTTAAAAAAATTATATTTTTATGATTTCATTAAAAAATAAGCGAGGATAACGAAATATAAACGCATACGAAAGAAGCATAAATGAATAATGAAATAAAAATGCCTAATTATTGTTCTTTTCTCTTTAATCTCTCTGTGTTTCTTCTTGGTTTTATGTATAACTTATGAGTATTTTTACTATATTTTTTATTGATCCAAAAATAATTATTTATATTAATAAATATTAGAAATAGGAATAATTAATGAAATACCCAATTGGTTCACTGATCCATCGTCAATTTATACAAGTGAAGATATGAGTATTTCTCTCAACTAATCTACGTGATTTTTCATATCTAAATCCTAATTTAATCTTGCTTAAATCATATATAAATCCTAACTTAATTCTATCTTCTATCATACCCTACAAGATCGAGCTCTTGCAAGGACATTGATCTTGAACCGATGACAATGAATCTGAAGGAAGGGGCAGACGATTTTGTTGGAGCCAAATTCGATAATCCAATTAGATCGAACTATCATGCCCTTGCAAGATCAAGCTCCTATGAAGGACGCAGATCTTGACCCGATGTCAGGGAGATCGTTGTGTTGTCAACCACGATGAAAGTCTGATGGCGGTTGACTTTAACAGAGGAGATGCTATGGTTGGGGCGATCGGTAGATCTGAAAGACAGCGAGAGAAGCGTTGCGGTCATAGATTTGCTATCGTTTGATAGTAAGAAAGAACTTGTTGCGCTCTCTCTGCAAAGCACTAAGAGATGATGAGCGGTGGCCCGTGTAGGTACTCTCGACAGAGAGAACAGAGCAACAGAGGCTACGAAGGACAACACCGACAAGCAAGTATAGAAGTCGTCATCTGCTACAGATGGGATAGGGAATGTGCTGCTGCTCGTTGGAACTGATGCGATAGTAGTGGTACACGAGAAAGATGGCCTCGTGCAGAAAGACACATCAGTAAAGGAATGAGAAAGCTGACGATAGATGGTCGCCCTTATCATTGAATCTTAGAGGGCTACAATTGATAGAGGAGGGAATCTACACTAACAACAGATAATGTCGTCGATTCTTCACTAGCAAGAGGATGTCGTTTGACAATAAGAAAAGATAAAAACTGTCGTTGGACAATGAATAAACGAAAGATAATTTCTCTTATAAAGAGAGTGGCTTTGATAAGAAGAATTAATGAAATGTCCAATTGATTTAATGATCCATCATTTAATCTTATTTAAATCATATCTAAATTTTAACTTAATCCTATCTTATATCAATAAAAAATATAATATTTTAAAATATTAAAAATCTATTATATCTAAATCTAAAATTTATCTTTTATTTTATCTAATCTTAATTATTTGAATTATTCTGCGTTTCTTCCTCCGCAACCCAAATGGTCAGCGGCGAAACTTCCTGACGTTCTCGCGCCTTAGACTTCCATATTAGAGGAGTAAAGCCGTGCCTTTCGTTGTCGCCGGCAACTTTGACTGACCATTTCCTCGGTTCATATCGTCTGTCCATTACTTCGTTTAAGTTAGGAAATTGCTTAATAATTTTTTTTTGTTCTTATCGGATAACGTCGAGGAAATTGCTGGAAATTTCAGCCTCAGCAGAAACATAATATAAACTCGTTCCAAGCAGCCTTGTGTGTGGTGTGGGTGTATACGTCGGGTTAGCAAGCAGAAGAGGAGGGGATGGCTAGGTTGCCGATCTTCGTGCTTGGAGATTATTCGTATGGAGCTGATTCGACGTCACAGATGACGGGGTTTCTGTTCATGCTGGGCTTGGTGGCAGCGACGATATCCATCACGGCAGTCGTCATCTTCAACTGCGGCGACAGCGGAGGTGGCGGGGGCAGAGTCAGAGGTGGCGGAGGTGGTGGATGTGGCGGCGGAGGCGGCGGGTGTGGCGGCGGTGGGTGTGGCGGCGGTGGCTGTGGCGGTGGTTGATGTGGCGGTGGTTGCTGAGGCCATCGTTGGCAGACGAATCTATCATGAAGTCATCTTAGCATCTAAATAAGTTTAGTGCTTATCTGATTGGTTGATGCAATATAGCTCGTGTAAATGACAATTACAAGTGCTACAGTGTTTATTTTCATAGATGCTCGTCGTATACTACATGTAAGTGATACAGTGTTTATTTCTTTCAAGATTCAAAGACAACATACACTACTTAGCTTCTTTGTTCTTAACCAGAGACCCTCCTGTAGTAGAGTTCAATTGATGTAGTTAAACAAAGCCAAAGTAATTACTGTCAGTGCTGTCTATCCTTCTCTCAAACCAAAGTATTGGCTCCGTTTCTTATCAGGAATTGTCTCATCATTGAAGAAAGAACAAAATAACAGACAAAGAAGTTTCGCAAAACAAAGAAGCACAAAAGAACAACATAGGTTAATTTATGGACAGAAAGATTCAATCGAAAAAGAAGGGTTAATTTCTTGATAGAGAGATTCCATGATTGAATCGTCTTTCTTATTTTCTTTTGTATTTTCACCCAACTTTAAATTTCTTGTAAAATACTAATACATCTCACACGTAAATTTGTATAGCAAATTTGGAATGTAATATTTGGTTTTGATTCAATTTAGCTCTCGAGCAATCCATATCTTTTCATCCTCAGCCATGTACGTACTTTCGAACCCAATTATTTTTATCCTCTACTCAATGATGATCTCAAAATTTTAATTTAAATTATATATTATTATATTAATAATTTATTATGAGTCAATATATTATAAGTATAATTTGATATATGTTAACTAAGACTTGATAAGAAGGGCTTATATATTATATTTTTGAAGATATATGAATTATTCATGAGTAAGATTATAGAGCTAAAATAGATTTTTTTAAATTTAAATTATATTTATTATTATATTAATAATTTATTATACATAAAAAATAATAATGATGAGAATTAACTGAATGATTTTCTTAAAGAACCACATTTGATTTATTTTCTTAAGGATCACCATTTGAACTATTTCTTGGATGACCCTTAATGGCATTGTTTCTTAATTTAATTTCTTAAAATATTTCTTGTTGTAGCTTATTTAATTTCTCCACCATCAGAGCTCGAATTAGCACTTCAGCATATATTGGTAACATCAATACTACAACTGACTTCTTGATTGATGGATGAAGTTATCTCACAGAGTGATGAACCCTTTGATTTTCATTAAAAGCAATATATAGAGAGAACTAGGCTAACTCAATAAAATAATGATCATATTTCATTACCATTCTACTTTCCAAGTAGATACTAAGGAATTATTGTTTCATCTCAAAGCGAACTGAATTAGAAAAAAACTACTAATAGAATGCATCTTTAAATTGCTCTTATGTCACTATATTACCTCCAGCCTCCAATATCCTTCTTTTTTAGGTCCACCAAGTGTCCGCCTTCCATTCTAAAATAAAAGAGGCGAAGAGCACCTTCTGATTTTCCTTGTATTCAATGGCTTCAAATGTCTTCTCCAATTTGTGGATCTAACATTCAGCAAAGATTGAATCTGGATTGTCCTAAAAAATAGGTGGTCTCAATATCTTAAAATGATTTTAAATATTAGTCCCACTCTGTGGAACTCTATCTCGCTCCTCCTGATGCCCAAAGTATCCTTTAATAGTATTGAAAACTCTGTGTACATCATTTGGAGCATTGATAGTTATTTGAGCATGAAGCACATTCTAGATGATTAGAGAAGGTGAATATAATTAGTGGTAGGTGTATGTAATGACTGAGATTGCTCTATAATACAAGGAACTTTCAAATTATTGTTTGCTCAAACACCTCTCCAAGTATGTAAGTCAATAGCATTACAACGAGGAACAACATGAGTGATAGGAATACTGATCTCTTGAATTGGCTTCATTACTCCTTTAATATATCAAGGACAATTATTGATCAAAGTTAATCAATGAACTTATATACCTATAAGCCTTAAACCTAACTCTGATATTATAAAAAGATGTCACATCACATCTTGGTTATTTATTTATTTTTTCAGGATCGTATCTTTTTAAACATTCAACGACAAATAAATAACATTACTTTATTTATAATTTATAAATATTTATTAAAAATAATTTATTTATTCATCAAATCATAAATGAAAAAAATTATTGAAAAACATGATAAGATCAACTCAAATAAATATCTAAGTACTCTACCTAACAATAGAGGAAAGTTTGCTCTCTATTGGATCATGATCTACTGCCAGTGAAAGATTGCTCTGAAAATAAAAAATAAATAAAATTAAACAACGCTGAGTAGGAACCCCAAAAGTTAACTCAAAATCAATACATAATTAAGATCAATTATGTCATTGGCATATATTAAATGCTCGAAGAAGCACTCCCCCAACAATGGATGAAGAGGCTTTATCATACGGGATGAGTTTGTGTTATCCCAATAGTGATGGAGGAAAACTCATATTGTGCTCTCAATAACGGATTGAGTATTATCCCTCACCCGCTAAAGTGGGGTCATATTCCTCCTAACAGTGGATGAAGGAACCGTCCAGCTACCATGTCTAAATGCCAACTAATCCCCGAAAGGAATTGCTCTACTTTCCCTTGATAATGAAGTAACATCATCTCGCACTAGTCATATCAGGATGAAATAACACATCAAAATATCTCTTTCAATATCATTCATGCTAAATACTACTAATTAGTTATCAATTGACTTAACTCTAATTCAATCGATCCAATTAAACTCAATTTAACTAGAACCTAATTGGACCGATCTCTAATCCTTATTTATTGGTCTGGAACCATCATAGACTAGTATAATTTATACTATATTAGGTTCAATCTAATTTAAATAGATTTGAATAAGTCAACCAATTTGGAATCACCCTGAATTGATCTAACTGATTAAATCTGATTTAGTTCAATCAATATTTAGGCTCAAATATAATAAATGTATAATATTGGGCTAGATTGGCTCAGCTAATATATTGATCTTGTGCATTTGCATATGACTGTGTTTGCACCATATCATGTCGGGCTAACCTCTAGCCCATGGACTAATTATGTAAGTCACATATGACTGTCCATATTGGGCTCGGCTGGGTTAGCCTACGGCTAGAGTTTGATCGATATGTTGGGCATAACGTATAAGCTAAGCCTGGTTTGTTGATTGGGCCTAACCAATGGGCTATAGTCTAACTCATGGGCTAGGCCTGGCCTACAGGCTGTTTCATCATAATTTTTATCCAATTTCATAAACTATATATTTACGCTAATAATTGTATATAAAAAAACACTGAAATAATATTATGAGATAAGGCTTAATAAAAGGAATAACTTTCTAAATTCAACCAGAATTAAAAACCATTCTTTTAATACATATCTAATCTCAAACAACATTTAAACCTTTCATAACACATTCTAAATTTCAGATAAAAGAATATAAAAAAATTTAGATACTATTTTAATTAAACATGAAAGTTTTATTTCAAATAAGACTAAAAATATCATACATTAATACATAAAATATGTAAAATTTTAGTATATTTAATTTTATAAATAAAAACTTTAATAAGATGATTGAAAAATATCTTAAAAACTCTATATACTATATTTAAATCTAATAATAACTACTTTTTAATTATAACTTTCAACATTTAATGAAAACAAAATTTTTATTTTCTTCAAGAAAGATAGATAGCCTATCTCTCCGTACTAGGATACAACTACTCTTTCCTTTGACTGCTTGGCTCGGCTAGGTGCCAGGTGAGAAAGAAGAGAAATCCCATGAGCCCTCTATTAAAAAGAAATCTTTCTTTTAAATTTTATATGTATTTCATAATTTTTATTTAATATATTAACAAATATAACATAATCCTATTTAGAATATTTAATAGTCATATCCCAATTCGTAAATAAGAAAATATAAATTAATGTTTCCTAAAATTATAATGACAAGTAAGAAGTAAATAATTAATTCGTAAATCAAATATTTTATTCGATTACAATTTCGGCCTCAATAATAACATAATATAAACTCGTTCCAAGCAGCCGTGTGTGTGGTGTGGATGTATACATCGGGCTTGCAAGTAAAGAGGAGAGGATGGCCAGGGTACTAGTCTTCGTGCTTAGAGATTGTTTGTACGGAGCTCATTCGACGTCGGAGATGACGAGGATTCTGTTCATGCTGGGCTTGGTGGCGGCGACGATATCCATCATGGCAGTCGTCATCTTTAACTGCGGTGGCAGCCATAAGAAGAAGCCCAAGCCCAAGAATAACATCGCGTACTATGGCGGCGGCGGTGGTGGATGTGGCGGTGGAGGCGACGGGTGTGGCGGTGGAGGTGGTGGGTGTGGCGGCGGCGGCGGCGGCGGCGGCGGGGGGTGTGGCGGCGGCAGCTGTTAATGTGGCAGTGGTTGCAGAGGCCAACGTTGGCAGACGCATCTGTCATGGACTCACCTTAGCATCTAAATAAGCTTAGTGCTTATCCGATTGGTTGATGCAGTATAGCTGGTGCAAATTACAAGTGCTATACTTTGTCATGCCGCCTTTTGGGTTCGCAATTAGTTTCATAGATGCTACGTCGTGTACTACTTAATACAGTGTTTATTTCTTTCAAGATTCAAAGACAACATACACTACTTAGCTTCTTTGTTCTTGACCAGAGACCCTCATGTAGTAGAGTTCAATTGATGTAGTAAAACAAAGCCAAGGTAGTTACTGTCAGGTGCTCTCTCTCCTTCTCTCAAACCAAAGTATTGGCTCCGTTTCTTATCAGGAATTGTCTCATCATTGAAAAAAGAAAAAAAAACACAGACAAAGAAGTTTGGCAAAACAAAGCAGCACAAAAGAACAAGATGGGTTAATTTATAGACAGAGAGATTCAATCGAAAAAAGAAGGGTTAATTTTCTTGATAGAGAGATTCCGTGATTGAATCGTCTCTCTTATTTTCACTCAACTTTAAATTTCTTGTATAATACTAATAGATCTCACACGTAAATTTGTATAGCAAATTTGGAATGTGATATTTGGTGTTGATTTATGATGGAAAAAGCAAGATGTGATTCAATTTACCCCTACCGTTTCATCCTCAGCCAAATTGTATGCCTAATTGATGTCTTCAGGTGTCTCCTTCTCTAACTAGATTGCCATTTATCCCATAAGATTAAACTGTAAGTTTTGTGTATTCTTTAACAATTGGAAACCAATTGTTGCCTCGGATCAAGGTAGGTCATAGCAGTTAATTCCCGTGTGTTGTTCTTAGCTTCAGCAAAGAAGATTGAATCGTTGGTCGAAATGCCACCTCGTTGACCCGCAGCATTATTACTCCATCTGAGAACCATGTTCTTGAAATCTTCGGCTAAAGTTTTCAAATGTAAGACTCTAACCTACGACTTAGTTATTCATCAGGATGCTGTTAGGAACTATAACTAATTTAAAGCCAAAGGTAAAAAGCATAGTTCAAAATTAAATCAGTACTAAAATCAATCCCGTCTTTCTTAGAGGTATATCTCCAAATAAGACCTAGGAGCAAAAGATGGTATCTCGATAGTAAATGCTCAAGACATATGACTGAAGATCTTATAAATTTGTTAAGACTCACTAGCCAAGATGAAGGATGCATCACTTTTAGAGATAACAACAAATGAAAAACTATTGGCATCGGAAAATTAGTAATATATCCAAGCTTATGACATAGAATACTTAGATATATTAATTATATTGTTTGGAGATTTGTCTCAGTATAATTTCATAAAAATAATTAATAATACATCAATAAAGACATGTTAGTTTATACAACATAAATAATTTGATTCTATAAAAAATGATATACACTTGCCATATACATAATTTGATTCTAATATTACTTTTGATGGATTTATTAAGCATAATTTCTTTATTTATGGATATTCAAATATATCATATCTCAAAGCATTTGAATATTTTTGTGCTTAAGACAATCTTAAGAAAATTATGATTGTAGAAGAAATAATTCATGCTTTTGATAAGCATTTTGACGATAAAATAAGTGAAAATTATAACATAGAGAAATTGTCACTCAATGTCAATGATTTAAGGGGAGTAGAGTGTTTGACATACTATGGTGATCATTTTATACTTGGCTTTTTATTTTTATTTTTACTAATTACCAAAGGAGTAAGTATCTTGATGATGATTTAAATCATTTATGCCTTGAGTTTTCTTGATGTCTAACTTCACTTGACTATTTTAGTTACATTCATAGCTCACTTACAATTGTTAAGTCTTATAGCTTTCTTTATGAGTATTTTAGAAAGTATATATCATATTTGAAGATTCATGAAAATAACTTATCATATGATAAAATAAAAATTAAAAATTTTGAATCATTTATGTGCTTCTCCTTTTGCTAATGATAAAGGGAAATAAATATCCAAATACTTATGACTTATCTCCTTTGTATTCATGACTTATCTTATTCATCGTACCTTTTGATGTTCATGACTTGTGATATATGTTTCTCTCAACGTTATGATTTCAATGACTTGTGACTTATATTTCTCTTGGTGCTCATGGTTTTTGATCTATGACTTATGTCTCTTATAAATATTTATGATTGTACTTGATATGACTTTTTGATCATAACGAGTTGAACTTATCTTTGATGATTTAATATTGATATTTTTTATATGTCATGTGTTAGGCACTAATTAGTACAATAATATTTTTAATAGATTTTAAAACTTAAATAATAAATTAATATATTTTAAAAACTCGATTGATCAAGTTAAAGTTGCAAGTAAAGAGAATAAAACTAAGTCACAACTAAAGAAAGACAAATCGATTTATAATGGTTCGGTCTTCTTGACCTATGTCCACTCTCAATTCCTTTTCCCTCGAGGTCATTAACTTTCACTATTGATCTTCTTTCCAATGGATGAAGATCAACTACTCTCGTTACAATTTTCTCCTTTTTCAAGCTCAGGAGATAACATTCACATTCTCTTTTTACATAAAATCTCTCATCTCCTATAATTTAGAATATAACTAAACTCAAAATAAGGAGACTTAAACTTTACTCAAAATGAGAGCTTACGATATTTTTTTTTTTAGGAATATATGCTATATCAACTAACCTTAAATGAGATATTTATAGGTCTCAAAAGAGAATGGAGCTAAAAATTTAAATCTTTAAAATTTTAGAATATAAGTAGTACTACTATCAATACTAGGTGGTACTAATATCACAACTAGGTAGCTTCAGTGGTACTACCATCATCGTAGGTTGTAAATGATGCTTTTGGACTAACAAGTTGTACTACTAATTGGGCCTAGTAATACCACTACCTAAGCCTAGTTTAGCTATTGATTTGGACTTCTAACAAGCCTAATTCAGACCTAGTTTAAGCCCAATGGCTTCATTGACAAGTTGATATCATTTTAATTCAATACTAACTCAAATTAACCCATAATAACCTCGATCAAGACTTTGACAAATTAATCATGCATACGATATATTAAAGAAGCTTTTGGCACGTTAGATGCTATTCTGTCATGTCCTATATTCTTTTGGCATTTCTTTTGAACCTTTGGTATATTATCATTTTTTTCGGCATATCACTCATCTACTAATATTGATTTTCCCATGACATATAATCTTCTAGCACGATATTTGATTTTTCTGGCACGATGCTAAAACCTATAGCATAAAGTTCGATTTTGGAGATATCGACCAATCATTTGACTCAACATCTAATTTTTGACACGATAATTTTTCAACATAATGTCTGACTCTAGTAATCAATAGTTAGCCCTTCAATGATCCAGGTTATTATAGAAGTATTTTCTATATTACTTATCTAAAAAAATATAGAGTCCAATATACTTATCAATTAGTTTCATTATTAAAATTAAAAATTTAATAATCTCTCCTTTTTGATAAAGACAACCGATTGATGACAAGATTTTAACAAGAATCTCCTATCTATTTTATTTTAAAATATTATGATAAACTTGAACTCAAATGATCATATATTCTTTTAAATGCATATACTAAATTCATGTTGAAAGAAATTTGATCTTGTCGATATTATTATTCAATCGTTCTAGCCTAAAAATTAATTTTTAATCAAGTTTCAAATTTTAAGTTATAATTATAATTATTTTAAGTTTTGAATTTCCACACTTATCAATATATAATATCTATCAAAATATAACTATAAGTTAACTATATGCATAAATCAAATAATAATAATAATAAATCATAAGTAAGACATTATAATTCTTTCTGTTTATGCATGTCTCTACTTCTCCCTGTTAGTTAACAAAAAATATGCTTCTCTCCCTTTATTAATAAAAAGATAAAAAATATGACTTATTACTTCTCCCCTTTTGGCATCTATAAAACGAAACGAGAGATATCATGATGTCATGTTACTACTTCTCTCCCTTTATATTTATATTCCAGTTGTGTAAAAATAAAAAATTACTTTGATATCATTTATATAAAGGACCTCAATATTATGTCATCGAAGATAAGTTTAAGTCATAGACATCGAAATATCAATTGATGATGGGTCTTAACAAGACTCCTGCATTTATATGTCATCTACTTTTTCAATGGTGGTCTTAAATTCAAGTTAAGACAAATTCGATCTTGTTGATATTATCATTGTTAATCCAAATATTCAATCAAGTTTTAAATTTTAAGAATTAAGTAACAAAAGTTAGGCATAAGTCACAACTAATATAAAGTTATAAAAGCATCATAAGTTTCCTTGTTCAACACAAAAGCTAAGCATAAATCATTACTTCTCTTATTTTGTCATTAACAAAAAAATATAAGTTACTTCTTTAATCCCTTTATAATCAACAAAATATTGTATATAAGTCATGAATATAAAAGGGTCATATAAAATAAATCTCAAGTCGTGAATACTAAAAAGTCAATTCATTTGGATAAATATCATAAGTAAACAATATAAAAAAATACCAAAAAGTCCTTTTGATGTGTCTTCAATAAATACCAAAATGCCCTTTAACATTATATATCCTCCTTAGTCATTAGCAAAAAAAATAATCATAATAAAACAAATAGTGAAAGGTCTTAATTCATACAAAATAAATATCAAGTCATGAATACCAAAAGGTCATGATTCATTTGGATCAATCTCCTCCTTGGTCATTAGCCAAAAAGAAAAAAGAATTATAAGAGAACAAATAGTAAAAAGTCTTGAATCATACAAAATAAATCTCAAGACATAAACATTAATAAATTAAGTAAAATATCATGATTCATATCTATAAATATCCTCCTTAGTCAATATTAAAAAGAAAGAATCATAAGAGAACAAACAATAAAAAGTCTTGATTCATACAAAATAAATCTCATATTCATTTGGATAAATCTTTTCCTTAGTTATTAAAAAAAAGATTATACGTGAACAAATAGCAAAGGGTTTTTAATCATTGCAGAGATCCATGAGCCATCTCTAAAAAAGTAATATTTTAATAAATACTTTTTTAACGGAGAATTAGTTTGAATATCTTTTGATGTGTCTTCAATAATTAGCTCCTTAGTATGTGTATCTATATGCTTCTATTCATTGGGCAAGGTTTTCTTGAAATAGATATATTCAAGTTGCTATGGGGAGAACAATCCTCATTTGGATTTATCAATTTATCTTGGTAAGCTTTAGAGATAAAGGAATATCCAAGAAAAATATTTTCATCGAATTTTGCATTACAATTTTCTAAGGTAGCTTTGTCATTTAAAATAAAATACTTATAACTAAAAACTTTAAAATATTATATATTAGGTCTTTTATTCTTCTATAATTCATAAAATGTTTTAGATATATAAGGTTTTACAAGAACCCTTTTCATGATATATAAGGTTTTTTTCAAGAATAAGGTTTTATTCTTCTATACTTTTGTCATGTTAATTACTTCGATCCAAAAATATTTAGATATATTATGTATATTAAGCATGATACTTATCATTTCTTGTCAACTCATATTCTTTCTTTAAACAATTATATTTTGTTATGGATTTATTGGAGTGGAGAAATTATGGATATACCCTTTCAAATCATAAAATTTTTAAAAATAATAATTTTAAATCTACCACCATAATCTTTATGAATAGAAGAAATCATAAAACCTTTTGCATTTTAAGCTTATTTATAAAATTTGATAAAATATTTAAATTAATCATTTTTATATGCTAAGAAGTATGTCCAAGTATATTTACTATAATTATCAATAATTACAAAAGTATATTTTCTACCTCCTAAACTTATGATATCAATATGTCCAAATAAATCCATGTGAATTAATTATAATGGTCTAACGATATTTATTTGATTTTTGTTTTTAAAGTTATTCCTTATATGTTTTCATATATAATAAATTTTATCTTTAATAAATTTAATTTTAGACACTTCTCTTATAAGTTTTTTAGTTTCAATTTATGAAATTTAGTTTCATATTAACATGTGCTAGCCTCCTACGTCAAAGTCATACATTATCATTCAAAATTAAAAAATAATTTATATCATAAGAATCATCAAAATTAATAATATAAATATTATCACTTTTAAAAACTATCATAGATTTATTCTTGTTTAGTATTTCTGTGATGTAAGTATGAGATTCAAATTTAAAATTATATATCTTCTTATAAAGTTAGTTAATGCTTATTAAATTATGTTTAGGGTGATCTACCAAATGTATATCTTTAATAAAAAGATTCAATTTGTACCAATATTTTCAATGACAATATTTTTTCTTTATTATTGTTTATGAAAGTAACATATCCTCTATTTTGGCTAGTGAGTCTTGAGAAGTTTATAGAATCTAGAATCATATACCTTAAGCATCCATTATCAAGGTACTATTTTTTGTTCCTAGCTCGTGCTTGAAGATATATCTATAGAAAAGAGAGGTTTGTTCTAAGTACCTATTTAACTTTGTATCCTTCATGATTAAATCTATCTTTCTTATCTTTTAGCTTCAAATCATTTATGATTCCTTTAGGAACCTAAACTAATTTATGATGATTATAAATTTTAAAAGAGTATGTGTAAATATAATGATCAAACTTTCCAGAAAGTTACATTTAGCTTTAGAAGTAATATGTAGTATTGGTTTTTTTATAAATTTAGTTGACTTTTGATGTGTGCTACTAGTTATGAAACTAATACTTTTTTCTAAATACATAATCTTGTTTAGTAAGAATCATATTAATAACTTATTTTTAATTTTATATTTTCTAATATTTATCATAAAAACCTAATTTTCTTTTAAAGTGTATCTATTACATCATTACTATCAATAGACTCCTTTAAGCAATGTTCTAGGATTTTATTCATTGCAATTAATTAATTCTTTATATTTTTTAAAGCATGCAATTATAGTAATTTTTGAACTAACTTATTTTTAAGTTTAATATTAGATTATTCTCAATCTTCACATTTAGTATAAGAAGTACGAAAGGTTGATATATAATTATCGTACTTATTTTTTAATTTATCAAATTCATTACTGGCTGAGATATAATCCCTTTTTAGCAAACTATATTTTTTACTAATCTTTTTAAATTTATCATATAAATAATGAAATGACTAAAATAATTCATCATACGATAAAAAAGCTTTGCGAGAGTCAAATACTTCATTGTTGAAAGCCACTAAGACATAATTTGCCATTTCTTCTTTATCATTTGCTTTGTATATCATTTCATAAGTTATTAAAGATCTTATGATATCTTGAAGATAAAAATGCTTTAAATCTTTAGCTTCTTACATTACCATTAAAATCTTACCCATGAATTCAAGATTAATGTAGTTTTTACTAAGAGTTTCTATTCCATTGACAATATCAAAAAATGAGTATATATGTCACAATATATTAACTTAGCTTCATTTTAAATAATTCATAACTATGAACAAGAAGATCAATTTTAGATTCTTTTACTCTATTGGCTCCTTCATGTGTGATTGCAAGTATATATCATATGTTAGCGTGTAGAAACTCAATTAAATTTATTTTTTTTCTAAGGCATAAAATAAAGTATTTATAGCTTTAGCATTAAGAGAAAATATTTTTTTTTTCAAAATCATTTTAGTCATCTATCAATTTAAATTATTTTGAAATCCAAAATTGATAACATTTTATAAATCAAAATCCTCCTTATTTGTGTTTTCTAATAGGTTTAGTTTATCCCATTAGATATAAGAGGTCGTGTGATAGAGTACCCCTCTTAACTGCTTGAAAATGTTGTTTATTCTCTCTAGGAAGTTAATCCAAGCGAGAGACCCTTGCTTTGAAACTAGTTGTTAAGATCTTAATGGCACTAGAGGAGGTGAATTAATACAATAATATTTTTAATCGATTTTAAAACCTGATTAATTAAGTTAAAGTTACAAATAAAGAGAACAAAACTAAGTCATAAGTAAAGAGCAAGAGAGGCAAACCGATTTATGATGGTTTGGTCTTCTCAACCTAAGTCCACTTCTAATTCTTCTTCCCTCGAGGTTATCTATTTTATTATTAATCTTTTTTCCAATAGGTAAAGATCAACTACCATCGTTTGGTTTGGTAGTGCAACCACTAGACCTATCTTTGAGTCACTAAAATAAGCCTTCTAATACGCCTAAATTAGCTATAATTAAGGACCAATGACTTCTTAATTGAGTTAGCATGGATACACCCAAAACTAACTCAATTAAGACTTAAACTACGATGATCATCATATAAACGATTACAAAGCATAAATCTTATGTTGTCTGATATGTCATTAGTTTATTCGAACCCTCGATGCATCATGCTTTCCTTTATCATATTTTTTGATCCATCGGCATGTTGACTCATGTAACTTTCTATCTTGATGCAATGTCTAATTTTTCTAGCGTAATGCCATATCTCTTACTTTGGCCCAACATGTAATTTTACTACTTCAATTATTTTGCCTTTTCATGATTGAAGATAGTCCTACATCAATTTTCTTGAACACAAATTAAAATATAATTTCATCAATTGATTTTATTATCAAAATATAAGATTTAACAATCTCTCCCTTTTTGATAATGATAACTAATTGATGATGGAGTTTTGACTAAACTCCCCTTATCTATATGTTATGTCAAAATAAACTTGAATTCATAGAATGATAACATTCTAATCATAATATCTTTACATTCAAGTCATAACACCTTTAATAAAGGTAACTTTCACACTTTATATGCATACAACATAAGCCAAAATAAAATCATTAGTATTATATGCATAATATCAAATCATCAAGTTTGTTATAACATATATAATTTTAATTCATCAAAACATCAAAGTACATCATAATGTCAAGAGTGAGTTAAAATTTCAAATCATCAAGCATAATTTAAATCATCATTAATTCTCTCTCTTTGTCATCAACAAAAAGGAGAAGAGTGCAACAAGTAAGCTAATAATATTATTGCTAATAATATTATTTCTTTGGAGATATACAAGATTACACTTCTTTTTCATCCTTTTGTCATTATCTAAACAAGAAAGAGAAGGGAAGGATTCAATGGTACAAAAATTTACATCAATGTCATCATATGAAAAATAAAATATCAAAGTCATGAAAACCATGAATCATTTCGACAAATCTCTTTTTTGTAAATAGCAAGAAGAAGAAATCATGAGAAACTATCTTGATTCAAAAAAAAAAAAAACTTAAGTCATGAAAACCAAGAAATCAAGATAATAATCAAAATATATATTTAAAGAGTTCATGCATTTAGTAGATTCAACATGTCTAAGTCCCTTCTAATAAAATCATGTTCCTCACTTAATGATTTAGTGAATATATTTTTTGTATCAATAAATTCTAAGAATATATCATTATTACTTATATGGTCCCTAATAAA
This sequence comes from Ensete glaucum, assembly GCA_021527575.1. Lineage (NCBI taxonomy): Eukaryota > Viridiplantae > Streptophyta > Magnoliopsida > Zingiberales > Musaceae > Ensete > Ensete glaucum. The sequence goes on along the minus strand of CM038555.1, from coordinate 15,792,760 downwards.
ATGATGTCTAATAACAATATGCTTGGTTCGTGAATGTTAAATAAGATTTTTTGATAAGCATATTGCACTCGTATTGTCACACTTTATAGGAATGTTTTTAAGACAAAGTACATAGTCTACTAAAGTATTTTTCATCCATATTACCTATGCACAACATGCATCTATCGTAATATATTCAGCCTCAGCTGTGGATAGCATTGACAAAGTTTTACTTCTTGGAAGACCAAGAAACAAGCGCATAAGCTAAAAACTGATAGGTTCTAAAGGTACTTTTTCTATCTATTCTACATCCTCCAAAGTCAAAATTAGTATAAACAATCAAATCAAAATTTTCAGATTTTTGATACTATAATCCTAGATTTGGAGTTCCTTTTAAGTATCTAAAAATCTTTTTAACTATTTTACAATGAGATTATTTGGAATTAGATTGAAATCTAGCATAAAGTCCAATGCTAAACATAATATCAAGTCTAGTTGGTTTGAGGTCTAGTATACTACGTATCATACCCCTATAAGTCTTTTGATCAAAACATTCTCCATCTTGGTCTATATTTAATTTTGTGGAAGTACTCATTAGTGTATTTATAGCCTTAGCACTATCCATATTAAATCATTTTAATAGATCTAAAGCATAGTTAATTTGATTAATACAAGTTTCATCACTAAGTTGCTTAATTTGTAATCCTAAGAAGAATATTAATTCTTCTATTAAACTTAATTCGAATTCTTAGCTCATACTTTTGGCAAATGACTTATAAAGATTCTTTTGTAGAACAAAATACAATATCATTAATATAAATTTAAACAATAAGAAAATTATTTTTAAATTGTTTAATAAATAATATGGTATAGACCTTGCCTTTTGAGAAATTATTTTGAATCAGAAAATAATTATACCTCTTATACTAAGCCTAGGGGCTTACTTTAATCTATAGAGAACCTTAAATAACTTAAAAACATGGTTTAGAAAAAGAGCATTCTCAAATCCGGGTGGTTACTCAACATAAACTTCTTCAAAAATAAATCATTTAGAAAAGTACTTTTAACAGTCAATTGAAATAATTTAAAATTATTACAATATGCATAGATAAGGAGTATCCTTATAGCTTCAAGTCTTGCCATAAGAGCGAAAATTTTTTTATAATCGATACCTTCTTCTTGATACCTTCTTCTTAGTTAATGCATTTGGCCACTAATCTAGCCTTGTTTCAAGCCACGATACTAAGCTTATCTTGCTTGTTTCTAAAGACCCATTTAGTGCCAATTACAAGATGGTTACTAGGCCTAGGAATAAGCATCCAGACCTTATTTCTCTCATATTGATTTAACTACTCATGCATTGCAAACACTTATAATTCATCTTTTAGAGTATCGTCAATGCATTTAGGTTCAATTTGAGACAAAAAGGCTGCATTCACACTAACTTTTAAAAGAGAAATGAGCTTGAATACCTTTCAATGTATCTCTAATTATTAGTTCCTTATGATGAGTATTTATATACTTATATTCCTTATGCAAAGATTCTTTGGAAGTAGATGCATACTTGGGAGAGAAGAATTCTCATTCAAATTTAAAATATCAAAATTAAAATTTTTATCAAAATTATTTTTCTTAAATTTGAGAATCTTATTAAAAACAACAAGGATGGATTCTTAATAAATAAAATTCTTTTATTAAAAACATGATAAGCTTTTGAAATAGAGGAATATATAAGAAATATGCCTTCATTAAATTTTATATCAAACTTTTCTAAGGCATCTTTTTCATTTAAAATAAAATATTTATAATTAAAACTTTAAAATATAAAATATAAAATATTGGGTTTTTTGTTGTTCCATAATTTATAGGGAGTTTAGAAAGTAGTGGTCTTATGAGAACCCTGTTCATGACATAGCATGACATGTTAATGGCTTCGGCTAAAAAATATTTGGGTAGGCTATGTTCATTATGTATGGTTCTTACCATTTTTTGTAAACTCCTCTTCTTTCTCTCCGTAACTCCATTTTGTTATAGATTTCTTGGAGTAGAGAAGTTGTGGTCATATCCATTTAACTCACAAAAATCTTAAAAATCATAATTTTTAAATTCACTACTATGATCACTACGAATATATGAAATCATAAAACTCTTTTCATTTTGAACTGGCATATAAATTTTTGAAAAATATTTAGATCAATCATTTTTATGAGCTAGAAAGTATGTCCAAGTAAATCGACTATAGTAATCAACGATTACAAAAACATATTTACTAACTCCTAGACTTATAGTATCAATTGGTTCAAATAGATCCATATGGATTAATAGTAGTAGTCTATAAGTATACTTGAATTTTAGATTTAAAACTAATCTTTGTTTGTTTAACTAGTTGGCATGTATCATAAACTTTATCTTTAATAAACTTAATTCTAGGCATACCTCCTACAAGTTCTTTAGTTATAATTTATGAAATTAGTTTCATGCTTGTATGACATAATCTTTTATGTGGAAGCCATGCATTTAAAGCCAAAAAAAATTTCATCACAAAAGTCATCAAGATCAATAATGTATAAATTATTACTTCTTAAGACAATCATATATTTATTTTTTTATGATATCTCTATAATACAAGCATTTGATTTAAATTTAATATTATATCCTTTATTATATAATTGATTAATGCTTAGTAAAATATGTTTTAAGCTATTAATTAATAAAACATCTTCAATTAATAGGTTGGTTTTGTTACCATTTCTAATAGTAATAATCTTCCATTATTGTTGTCTCTAAAGGTAATATGCCCTCCTTCTTGGCTAGTGAGCTTAGAGAAATGTGTTGGATTTTCGGTCATCTGTCTTAAGTATTCACTATCAAGTACTATCTTTTGCTCCTAGCTTTTTATTATAGATAAATCTATAAGAAAGTGAGTTTGATTTAGGTATCCAGTTAGCTTTGGGTCCCGTATGAAATATTCTATCTAATTTGACTAATGGCATTAAGTTGTTTATAGTCTAATTTGTATGAGCTATATTTTTAAATGGATATTTATAAGCTTAATGTCCATATCTTTCATAAAAAAATATTTTTATTTTTAGGTGGGACATGTAGTATAGGTCCTTTAATAAGAATAGTTAGTTTTTGTTTAGTGTTACTTACAAAGCCAATTTTTCCTTTTTACTGCGTGACTCTTATTAAATAGGATCTTGTTAATGATTGGTTATCTATTTTAAAATTTTCTAATGTTTGGTATAATAATATAATTTTTTTTAAATGGCTCTAGTTCTACACATTTAGTGTAAGATGTTAACATGTAATTGTCATGTTCATTTTTTATTTTTTTAAATTTACTAGAGAGAAGCATAATCCTTTTTAATAATTTATAATTTTTCTAACTAATTTAAATTCATCATATAAACAATGAAAAGCATTAAGTAATTTATTATAAGGTAAAGAAGATTTGTTTGAGTCACTTTCCTCGTCATTGAGAGCCATTAGAGCGTAGTTTGCTACTTCATCTTTATTGATTTGCTCATTGTCTTCGAATGCACTCGGTTCATCCCAAGTCGCCTTGAGTGTCTTCTTTCTCCTTAGTAGCTTCTTCTTTAGTTAGGGACATTCATTTTTGAAGTGTCCCAGCTTCTTGCATTTATAACAAATAATTATATCTTTTTATTTTATTTTTATTCTTAATGTCTTGTTTTGTTAGATTTATTTCATCTCTTTTGATGAATATTTTGTAACTTTCTTGTTTAGAGTGCCAGATCCTCATCATCACTTGAGCTTTCAGTTGAGTGATTTTCTTTGGTTTTAAATATCATATCCTTCCTATTCTTTAGAAAGTTATTCTTATGCTTATCATGTGTCATAAGAGTCATCTTATATGTCATTAATGACCTGATAAGTTCTTCGAGCGAAAAGCACTTTAAGTCGTTTGTCTTGAATTACAGTTACTTTTAGATCTTTTTCGAAGAGATCTTAGGATTTCATTAACAAGTTCAAAATTAATAAAGGATTTACCAAGAGCTTTTAAATCTTAATGACATCTGTAAATCGGGTGTATATGTCTCTAATTATTTCACTTAGTTTCATTCGAAATAACTCAAAACTATGTAGCAAAATATTAATCTTAGATTCTTTCATCCTACTTATGCCTTCATGTATAACTTTAAGTATGTGCTAAATATCGTGGGCAGTTTCACATATAAAAACATAATTAAAGTCATTCTTGTCTAAAGCTCAAAATAAGACATTTATAGCTTTAGCGTTTAAAGAAATATTTTCTTTTCAAAATTATTCCAATCATTCATTGGATTGTAAGAGTTTTGAAAGTCATTTTTAATGATGCTCCACAACTCGAAATCTATAGAAATTAAAAAAATTATCATTCATATTTTTCCATTAAACATCGGAGGATGAGTAATAGAGTGACCCTTATAATTGTAAAAAAAGTCATTAAAACACACTTGGGTGTTAATCCAATTAAGTGTTAATCCAATTGAAAAAAATCATTCAATTAAACCCATTTCTGAAATACTTTAGACTTAAAATGCAAGTAAGGCAAACAAAAAGAAAGTAAAGCACAAAAGAAAAAAAAAAACAAACTAGATTTATAGAGGTTCAATCCTCATGACTTATATCCACTCCTGATTCCTCCTCCGTTGAAGCCACCGATATTCACTAACGATCTTCTTTTTAATGGACAAAGATCAACTACCCTTTTACAACCATTTCTCATTTTCATAAGTTTAGGAGAGAACCTTTACAAGTCTCACATCTTCCTTCGAATGAACTCTAAACTTTTAGGAGGGGAACTCTCAAGAGATTACAATAATGTTTACATACTTAGAATCACAAGTTTTTTTTATCTCAGTTCTAAAATCCTCAAGCAAGAATGAGTAGAGCATTTATAGGCCCCAAACAACTTCAAAAGTTAGGGCCAAAAATTCAAATCCTTCATTTTCAGGGTACGAGTGGTACCACCATCATTAATGGGTGATACCATCATCGTCTGATAGAATTAGAGATTATGCTCTAGCGGTAGTACAACCAGCCTAACATTGGGTGATATCACCCCCCAGTCTGGGCAATACTACTACTTGGTTTCCTAGAAAGTATCATTTGGTTTCCTAGAAAGAACATTTCATACATTCCATCTTTCATGTAGTTCCACCACTTGGTCTGGTGGTGCTATCCCAAGACCTAACTTTGGGTCACTAAAATGGGCCTTCTAATAGGCCCAAATCAATCCTAATTAAGGCTTAATGGCTCCTTAATTTAGTTAACATGGATATACCTAAGACTAACTTAATTAAAACATAAACTATAATGATCATAACATAAACAATTACAAAGTGTAAATCTTTATGTTGTCCAACATGTCATTGATCCATCCAAACCCTCGATACATCATACTCTCCTTCGACATATTGCTCGATCGATCAGCATGTTGACTCCCACAAAATCCGATTGACGCAATGTCCAATTTTTTCGATGCGATGCCCGATATCTACCTCCGGCCCAACATATAACTTTACTGCTTCAATCATTTTACCTTTTCATGATCAAAGATAGTCTTACATCACTTTTCTTGAACACAGATTAGAGAATGATTTCATCATCAAAATCCAAGATTCAACATTAGTATAAAAAATATGTTTAACTAAAAGTATGAGTAAGGGTAATGAGTAAGTAAATCAGTAACTAATGACAAGGTAGAGTAAGAAAATAATACAAATCGATTTATAGTAGTTCAATCATCTCAACCTACATCCACTCTCGATTTCTCTTCTCGCGAGGTCATCAACTTTCACTATTGATAGTCTTTCCAATGGATAAAGATCAACTACCTTTGTTATAACTCTTTTTCTTTTAATAGGCTGAGGGAACTTTTACACCTCTTTTTTTCAAAAGACCTCACACCTTAGAATAACATCTATATTCAAGGAAGAAGAGACTCAGATAGTATTTTAAGAGGATTTACAACACTTTAATTCTTAAGATTTCATTCATGCATTAAGCAAGAATGAGTAGGATATTTATAGACTCCTAAAGGCTTCAAAAATGGAGCCAAAAATTTAAATCCCCGATATTTCGGGATACTCATAGTACTATTATCGATGTCGGATGGTGCTGCCATTGAATAGAACTCGGGAATATGGGCTTTGGTGGTATCATGATCGGTCTAGGTGATATCATCACTTGACTAGGTGGTACCACCATTGACAAGGGGTGGTACTATCGTTGAAATACCTTAAAAGTATAAATAGTGCTTTCTGACTACTATGAGGTACCACAGCTTGGCCCTGGGGTATCACCACCCAAGCCAATTTTAGATCACCGAACTGACCTTCCAACAAGCCCAATTCAACCTTGGTTCAGGTCGGCTCATCATTAAGTTAACATGATTTCGACCCAATACAAGCTTAATTTGACTTAAAACGACCACGATCAAAACTTAACATCTCTAATTAGAATCATGAAGCCTTCAACACATTGTCTAGCAATCTAGTATTGCATATATTCATTAGGCACTTTGTCCTTGAAAAGGTGCGAGGAGTAGCGGCATGAAAGGAAGAGGAGGATGAGGGAGAATTAAGTCCAACATATGATATGTTGCTTTCTTGCTTGTCTGATTTTCCTATTTCGATAATTTATCGTCCGATAGTTTGAGTCCATGATCAAAGTTTTTCTTACATTACATATCTTAAAAGTATATTAGTCCATAAATTGATCAATTGATTTTATTATCAAAATTTGGGATTCAATAATCTCTCCCTTTTTTATGATAACAATAAATTGATGCAGAGTTTTAACAAAACTCTCCTTGTCTATATGTCATTTTGAAATATTAATGAACTTGAATTCGAAAATGATAACATTTCAATGGTACTCTTTGAATTTAAGTTAGTATAATTTTAATAAAAAAATCATAGTGACATTTAATATTAATCATTGCAAGAATCATATGCATAATTTCATTAAATAATCACATTATATATATAGTTAGAATGTCAAAATAGTTATACATCTCAAACAAATATCATATGTTAATATCATCAAATACAATATATATAAGAGTGTAACATAGTTGCTACATCATCAAAAAGTTACCATTATTTCTCCCACTTTATCATTAAAAAAAAAAATGTAAGCTACTACTTCTCTCCCCCTCTTTATCATCATAAAAAAGAAAAGAAGAATATCATGGTTTCATGGTTCTACTTCTATTTGTTTATATCAATATGTCAATTATAAAATTATTATGATATCATATGAAGAATGTTAATATTGAAGATAAGTTCAAGTCATGAGAGGTCAATTGATGATGACGTATACCAGTTATGAATACAAAGGAGCATATAAAATAAATCCCACATCATTAACATCAAGAAATCAAGATAATAATCCATTAGGATGAACCTCCTCTTTAGTAAAAAGAAATAACCATAAGAGAAGAATTAGTTAGATATCATGATTCATGTATTTGTAAGATTCAATATACCTAATTCTCTTCTAATAAAATTGAATTGTTCCTCATTTAATGCTTAGTAAAACTATTAGCTAATTAATGTTTTGTATCAATGAAATATAAAGATATATCATGATTACTAATATGATAATTAATACAATAATGTCTAATATCAATATGTTTAGTCATAAAGTATTGAATAGAGTTCTTTGTTAAACAAATTGCATTAGTATTATCACATTCTATAGGGATATTTTTTAGGTAAAGTCTATAATCTTTCAAGGTATTATTCATCCAAATTATTTGTGCAAAACATGCACCTACCACTTAATATTCATCGTTGACCGTAGATAATATGATATAGTTTTATTTTTTGGAAGATAAAAAAATAAGTACATAACCTAATAATTGACATGTTTTAAAGGTATTTTTTCTATCAATTCTACATCTTGCAAAGTCAGCATCAACGTAAGCAATCAAATCAATATTTTTATATTTTTAGATACCATGATCCTAGATTAGGAGTTCCTTTTAACGAGATGGTTTAGGATTAGATTACAATCTTGCACAAAGCCTAACATTAAATATTATATTAGGTCTAGTTACAATAAAATATAATAAGCCACATATCATACCTCTATAAGTCTTTTGATTGAAGCTTTATCCTTCATTGTCCATATTTAATTTAATAAAAATGTTCATCGATGCATTAATTGCCTTAGCACTATCTATGTGAAACTATCTTAATAGATCGAAAGTATATTTAGTTTGACTAATAAAAATTTTATCATTTAGTTACTTAATTTATTCTTAAGAAAAATATTAATTCACTTATCAAACTCATTTCAAATTCTTGACTTCATACTCTTGGCAAATATAAAGATTCATTTATAGAACTAAAAATAATATCATCAACATAAATTTAACTAATAAAAAATATTTTTAAATATTTAATAAATAATATGGTATCAATATTATTTTTTGAAAAATTATTTTGAATAAGAAAGGAATTAAACCTCTCATATTAAGACTTAGGGGCTTGCTTTAATCATAGAGAGCCTTAGATAATTTATAAATATAGTTTGAAAAAGAGATCATTTTCAAATCTGGGTGATTGCTTAACATAAACTTCTTTGAAAATAAAACCATTAAGAAAGATATATTTGACATTCATTAGAAATAATTTAAAATTTTTAAAATATACATAAGCAAGAAGTATCCTTATGGCTTCAAGTCTTTCCATAAGAGCGAAGGTTTCTTCATATTCTATATCTTTTTCTTAGTTGAAAGTTTTGGCCATTGATCTAGCCTTGTTTTGAACTACGATACCTCATTTATCTTGCTTTTCCTAAAGCCCTATTTAGTATCAATCACAAGATAATCACTAAGCTAAGAATAAACATCCAAACTTTATTTCTTTTAAATTAATTTAATTCTTCATGCATTGTCAAGACCCATAAGTCATTTGTGAGATCATTGTTAATGCATTATGTTTAATTTATGATAAAAATATAATATTTACATAAATATTTTTAAATGAAGAATGAGTTTAAATATCTCTTCATGTATCTCCAATATTTAGTTTCTTAAGATGTATATCTACATGCTTTCATTCATTGGGTAAGGTTTCTTTAGAAGTAGATGTATCCAAGTTACTTTGGAGAGGAAAATTTTATTCAAATTCAAATTACCAAATTCAAAATAATCATTAAAATTATTTTTCTTATCATTGAAAAATTTATCAAAAATGACATGGATAGACTCCTCAATAATTAGAGTTCTTTTATTAAAAACACAATAAGCTTTATAAATAAAAATATATATTAAAAAAATACCATTTTGCATCAAATTTTTCTAAGGCTTTATTTTTATTTAAAATAAAATAATTATAACAAAAAATTTTAAAATATGAACTGTTGGGTCTTTTATTATTTCATAATTTATAAAGAGTTTTAGATAGTATAGGTCTTATAAGAACCCTATTCATAACATAGCATATCATGTTAATGGCTTTAGCCCAAAAATATTTAGTTAAGCTATGTTTATTAACCATGACTTTTGTCATCTCTTGTAAACTTATATTCTTTCTCTCAGTAATTATATTTTATTGTGGATTTCTTATAGTAGAGAAATTATGCTCATATCCATTCAAATCATAAAATTATTGAAAATCATGAATTCACTAACATGATCATTACAAATAGTAAAAATGATAAAACCTTTTTCATTTTGGACTTATTTGTAAAACTTCATAAAATATATAAAACAATTATTTTTATATAATAAGAAGTATATCCAAGTATATCTACTATAATTATCAACAATCGCAAAAGTATATTTACTACATCCTAGACTTATGATATCATTTGGTCTAAATAAATCCATATGAATTAATTATAATAGTCTAAAGGTACTTACATAATTTTTAGGTTTAAAGTTATCCTTTATTTATTTTCCTAGTTGACATATATCATAAATTTTATATTTGAAAATTTTAATTCTAGACATTCCTCTTACAAGTTCTTTAGTTTCTATTTGTGAGATCAATTTTATATTTGCATGATCGAATCTCCTATGTTAGAGCCACGCATCATTGTTTAAATCTGAAAAGTAAGTTTTATCATGAAAATCATCAAGATCAATAGTACAAATATTATTGTTCCTTAAGAAAATTAAATATTTATTTTTATGTGATATGTCTATGATGTAAGCATTAGATTCAAATTCAATATTATATCCCTTATCACATAATTAACTAATGCTTAATAAGTTATATTTTAAACTATCTAGTAATAGAACATCTTCAATCAAAATATTTGATTTGTTACTAATTTTTCCAATACCAATATTTTTTCTTTGTTATTATCTTCGAATGTGACATATCCTTCGACTCAGCTAGTGAGTTTTGAGAATTGTGTTAGATCTCCAATCATATGCTTTGAGCATCCACTACCAAGATATCATTCTATGTTTCTAGCTTTTGCTTGGAGACAAACATACGAGAAAGAGAGATTTACTTTAAGTACTCATTTAACTTTGGGTGATTCATGGTTAGATTTACTTTTCTTAACTTTTGACATCAAATCACTTATTGTTCCGTTGGGAACCCAAACTAATTTATGAGAGTTATATTTTTTCTAAAAAGAGTATGTATAAGCATAATGCCCAAATCTTTCACAAAAAATATATTTAACTTTAGGAAGAATATGTTGTATGTGTCCTTTTATAATATTTGTTGGATTTTATTGAGTGTTACTACTTATGAAGTTGATTCCTTGGATTTTATTGAGTGTTACTACTTATGAAGCCGATTCCTTCCTTTCTATGTACATAATCTTGGTTAATAAGAATCATATTTAATCATTTCTTTTCAGTATTTTTTTAATTCTAACTCTTTACAATTAGAGTAAAGAGTACAAGATATTGATGTTTTATGCATAATACCTAATGTATCAAATCTATTAGTAAGTAATATACAATCCCTTTTTAGTGAATTATATTTTTTATCAATCTTTTTAGTTTATCTTATAAATCATGAAATGTATAATAGTTCATCATAAGATAAACATGTTTCAAAGAGTCACATACCTCATCATTGATGGTCATTAATAAGTAGTTTGTCATTTTATCTTTATTGATTTGCTCTTTATTTTATAATACACTTGTTCATTCCATGTTACCTTGAATGTTTTCTTCTTTTTTTGGGTCAGTAACTTTTCTTTCAGACACTCATTTTTTAAGTGTCCTGGTCTTTTTCATTTATAACATATGTTTCACTTTTATTCTTATATTTTTATCTTACATAATTAGTTTTGTTCCTTTCTATAAACTTTTTAAGTCTTTCTATAATTAGTGCAATGTCATCATCATCATTACTTAAGCTTTTGCTCAAGTAGTATTCTTTGATACTAACTGTAATATTCTTCTTATTCTTTCAAAGGTTTTTTTTTTTGTTCATCATATGTTTTACAGGTCATTTCATAAGTCATTAAAGATCATATAATTTTTTCAAAGGAAAATCGTTCAAGTCGTTTTACTTATTGGATAACTACTTTTAGATCCCAACTTTCTAAAAGAGATTTAAAAATTTTATTGTCCAATTGAATATTAATATAGTTTTTGCTAAGAGCTTTTAAACCATTGACGATATATGTAAAATTAATATACATATTACTGATGGTTTCACTTGGTCTTATTTTAAATAATTTATAACTATATATTAAAATATTAATTTTAGATTCTTTAACTCTACTTGTACCTTCATTAGTAACTTCAAGTATATATCAAATATCATGTGCAATGTTACAAGTAGAAACATAAGTAAACTTATTCTTCTCTAAAGCACAAAATAAAACATTCATAGCTTTAGCATTTAAGAAAAATATTTTCTTCTTAAAATCATTTCATTCATTCATTAGTTTAAAAGATTTTTGAAAACTATATTCAATAACATTCCATAAATTAAAATTCATAAAAATCAAAAAAATTATTATTCATGTATTCTAATAAGTATAGTTTGTCTCATTGAACATAGGAGGATGAGTGATAGAGTGACCCTCTTAATTACTATAAACAATTAATAAATCTTTCTTAGGTGTTAATCCAACTAAGAGAACCAAGCTTTGATATCAATTATTAGAATCGTAATAACATTTGAGAGGGGCAAATTAGTGCTATCATAAAAAGATCAAAAAAATTAATCGAAAATGTGTAAAAAATGTAATTAACTAAAAGTGTAATTAAGATTAATGAGTAAGTAAATAAGTAATGACAAGGTAGAGCAAGAAAAGAAAGCAAACCAATTATAGTGGTTCAGTTATCTAAACTTATGTCTACTACCAATTCATCTTCCCTTAAGTTCATTGGCTTTCACTATTAATCTAATAAACAAAGATCAACTATCTTTATTAAAACCCTTATCATTTTAATAAACTTAGGAGAGAACTTTTATACCTCACACCTCCTTAGAATAATCTCTAAACTCAAGGAGAAAGAGACTCAAATATTTCAAGAGTGTTTACGACACTAATTCTTAAGATTTAATTCTTGTATCAAGCAAGGATGATGGAGTATTTATAGACCCCCCCTAAAGGTTTCAAAAATGAAGCTAAAAATTTAAATCCCTAGGATTTCTGGGTACTAGCGGTACTACTACTAGCACCTGGCGGTATTACAACCAAATAGAGCCTAGGAATCTAGGATATAATAGTATCATCATCGACCTAATGGTACCACTATCGCTTGGGCAATACCACTCTTTGTAGGCGGAGGTACCACTATCGAAATATCCAAAAAAGCATAAATAGTTCTTTTCGATTGTTATACGATACCATCGCTTGGGCCGGGTTGTACCACCACTAAGACTAACTTTAAGTCACCAAATTCACCTTCTAATAGGCTCAATTTGGCCCTAATTTAGGCCCAAAGTGCTCCTCATTAAGTTATCTTAGTTTTGACCTAATACTAGCTTAATTTGACTCAAAATGATCATGATCAAGACTTAACCACTTTAATTACAATCACAATGCTACGTCCAATATTCTGGCATGTCATCTATTTATTTAACACTTCATCCAAACCTCCAATGCATCGTGCTTTCCTTCTGACCCGATACCCAAGCTCACAATATGAAGTCTATCCTTCAACACGTTGACCAATCCTCCGACCCGATATCCAATCTTTGACATGTTGCTTTTTGACCCAATGTTTGATTTTCCTACTTTGACAATTTGCCCTCCAATGGTTCGAGTCTATGATCAAAGTTTTTTCTACGTTACTTATCTTAAAAGTATATTAGTCTATAAATTTATTAATTGATTTTATCATCAAAATTTAAGATTTAACATATGCTCTATTAACTAAGCTTCAATGGGATATTTAAGGCCTTAAAGGCTACAAGAATAAAGCAAAAAATTTAAAACCTCAAAATTTTAGGGTACGAGTAGCACTACCATCGACACTTGACAATATTACCATCATAACTAGTTGGCTTTGGTAGTACTACCACCAGTCTATGAGATATTACTAGATATGTTTACGATGTGTATCTTAATGTTGACATAAAAACTATAATCTCGATGGTCCTTAATATTGACATAAGAACTATAATCATGTAAATTATTATGTAAAAAAAACTATTATGCCAGGATTGAAATCAAATAATATTAGATCTGTTTACGATGCGTACTTTTAGATGTTATCTGATTGAGATCCAATTAAATCTTCAAGAGCATAGCCCGTCGGATCTGAATGACGCCGAGGTATCAATCTGCAAGAGGAACTAGAATAGTAATTAGGAGAGTTCCTACCATCAAGGGCATCCCCTAAAATATCCCAATATAATATGGACTTTATTTAATATTGGCTAATATCTTTTATCAGAATCTAAATAATCCATAATATATCTTATTCAATTAATAAAAGCCACATAATCTTACATTCTCCCACTTGGCCCATTAATTGATAAGATATAAAAGATATCCAAAATCAAAATAAACAAAATAAAATTTATTTAAAAATAATTTTATATAATTGGATTCTGAAAATTTTGAAAAGCATTTTATACATGGCCATGATTTTAAAAATAAGCCAATAAGTCCAATAAGCATAATTATACTATATTTAGTCCAACTATAAATGTGAGTCATAACGGTTGTATGTCATCAATGCCACACTTCCTTCTATGTACTACAACACTGTTAGTCTTTCCTTATATAGTCTATAATAACCCCTGTAATTTGTCTTGTCAAGACAATCATGTTTATTGCATTCAACCATAATATGCATAAACATAAATACAAATATGATAGCAGAAACAAATAACTTTAATTATGCAAAAGGAAATATCAATAATAGCATCCACTTAAACATGCATCACCATATCCTTTGTGGCTTGCTCACAAGCCCCAGAACATGTTCTTTAAATGTTTTACACTGAAAAGCTTTAATAAATAGATCAACAATCATCATAGTGGTGCTTAAATTTTCAATTAACACTTGTTGTTTCTGGACTCTTTCTCTAACCACCAAGTACTTTATCTCAATGTGCTTGGAACCACTAGAGTACTTGTCATTCTTAGAGAAGAAAACTGTTGCAGTATTATCACAAAATATGGCTTGGCAATTGAGTCGATCACACCAAGTCCTGAGATAAAATTTTGTAGCCATAAAGCTTGATTTATAGCCTCAAAGTATGCCACAAATTCAGCGTCCATCGTAGATGATGCAATAAGTGATTATTTTACACTTTTCCAAGAAATTACCCCACCAGCCAGCATGAACACAAATCCTGAAGTGGATTTCCTGCTATTGAGATAATTTACAAAATCAACATCTGAATATCCCGTTACTTCAAGTTGATCTGACTTCCTATATGTGAGCATATAATCTTTTGTCCCTTGCAGATATCTCATTACTTTCTTTGCAGCTTTCCAATGTTTCATTCCTGGGTTACTCTGGTATCTACCTAGCATTGCCACTGCAAAACTGATATCCGGCCTTGTACAGGTTTGAGCATATAATAGACTTCCAATTGCGCACCCATAAGAAATATTCTTCATTTGATCCATTTCTAAGTCATTCTTCGGGCATTGGTTTTGGCTGAATTTTTCACCTCTAATAATAGGTGTATCATTGGCTTTACAAAGCTGCATATTAAATCTTTCTAAGATACGATTAATATAACCTTTCTGAGACAATCCTAACAAACCTTGAGATCTGTCCCTGAATATCTCAATGACAATAACATAGGATGCCTCATTCATATCAACCATCTTAAAGTTCTTATTGAGAAATATCTTGGTTTCATGTAATAAACTAAGATCACTACTAGCAAGCAATATATCATCCACATATAAGACCAATATAATAAACTTACTCCCACTAACTTTCAAATATATACACTGATCAACAGTATTTTTCTTAAATCAGAAGGAAGTAATGGTATGATGAAACTTTATATACCATTGTCTGGAAACTAGTTTAAGGCCATAAATGGATTTATTAAGTTTGTAAGCCCAACTTTCCTTTCCCTTTTCTATGAATCATTCAGGTTGTTCCATATAGATTTTCTCATCTAAATCCTCATTCAGAAACATTGTTTTCACATCCATCTGATGTAACTCAAGATCATAATGAGCTACTAATGCCATGATGATTCTCAACGAATCCTTTCGATAAACTAGAGAGAAGGTCTTATGATAGTCAATGTCCTCTTTCTGAGAAAAACCTTTGGCCACAAGTCTGGCTTTATATCGTTCGATATTGCCCACTGAGTCACATTTAGTCTTAAAGACCCATTTACAACCGACCCTTTTACAATTATTGGGCAATTCAACGAGTTCCCATACACCATTCTGGTCCATTCATTTTAACTCATCTTTCATTGCATCATACCATTTTTCAGAATCATTACTTTCTATAGCTCTTGAAAACGATAAGGGGCCTCTTTTCATTTCTATATTAAAATCTGATTGTAGATATACCACATAATCATCAGAAATTGCATGTTTCCTTTTTCTTTGAGATCTTCTCAAGACTGCCAATTGTGATTATTCTACAAAACTATCAGCGGCGATATCAATATCATGTGAGAATTCATCAATGTTATTTTGTTGTTCACCCTCATCAATTCTATCATTGATTTGAGGAACAATAATTTCTCGATTAGCGGATAATATATGAGAAGAAGCCTGAATCTCCTCAATATCAAAATTAATCCTTCGAGATTTTTGACTCCCACTGATTTCATCATTTTCTAAAAATTTTGCATTACTAGATTCTACTATCCTCATATTATTATTAGGGCAATAAAATCTGTATCCTTTGGATCTTTGTGGGTAACCAATAAAATATCCAAAAATTATTCTTGGATCCAATTTCTGTTCATGTGGATTGAATACTCTTATCTTTGTAGGACACCCCCAAATATGTAAATGTCTCAAACTAGGTTTCCTACCAGTCTATAACTCAAATGGAGTTGATGGAACTGATTTACTAGGAACCCTGTTCAGGATATACATAGCTATTCTAAGAGCATCACCCCACATTGACTCAAGTACAGAAGAATAACTCATCATGCTCCTAACCATATCCATAAGAGTACGATTTCGCCTTTCAGCAACACCGTTCTACTGTGGCACACCTGGTAATGCATATGAGCACAAATAATACCCCGTTGTTCTAGGAATCTAGCAAAAGGATCAATATTCTGACCGGATTCATCATATCTGCCATAAAATTCACCACCCCTATTAGATCTGACAATTTTAACTTTTCTATCTAATTATCTCTCGACCTCATTTCTGTACACTTCAAGAATGTCAACGGCCTGAGACTTTTCATGTATTAGATAAACATAGTCATATCTGGACAGGTCATCTATAAATGTGATGAAATATCTTTCTCCACTAAAACAAGGAATATTGAGTGGTCCGTAGATATCAGTATGAATAATTTCAAGAAGTTCTTTACTTCTTGTGGCATTTTTCTTTGTATGCTTAGTTTTCTTTCCTTTAACGCAATCTATGCAAACATCAAAATCAGTGAAGTCTAAATTTTTTAAAATATTATCCTTCACTAATCTTTCAATTCTTTCCTTGGAGATATACCCCAAACGTCTATGTCACAATATAGAAGATATTTCATTATTAGAATTGTATTTCATTCCAATACTTGATTACAGGGTCAATAATGTATTCGCAAACTCAAGATTCAAATTAATTCTGTACAAACCATCACACAGAATTCTAGAACCAACTTTTATTGAATAATAAAATATGCTGAGTTCACCATTACCAAAAGAAACACAATATCCTAACTTATTAATTCTAGATAAAGAAATTAAATTTCTAGAAATTATAGGAACAAAATATGTATCTTCCAGATCCATAAGATGACCTATCTCTAGGCATAAGCGATAAGTCCCTACTGATACCACTTTTGCTTTGAGACGATTTCCCATAATTATGAATCTTTCATGTTCTTCTGGTTTTCGGATTGAAAGAAATCCCTGCATATTATTAGTAATATGAGTTGAAGCGCCAGAATCAATCCACTATGTATTAGAAGGAACTTCTACAATGTTTGATTCAAAACATACAAAGGTTGAGTTTATACCTTTCTTGTCAAACCAAGTTCTACGTTTAATGCAATTTTTCTTTACATATCCTTTATTGCCACGAAAGAAGCACTTTATTGTAATAGCTTTCTTTTCAATAGTTTGTCTAACACTTTCAGACCCGACAAATTTTTTCGATGGATGACGCTTCGATTTTCTTTTCTTGTTACCAACTCCTTAAGTAGTTGTCAGTATATTATATAAACTTTCTTACTTTAATCATAATTCTTCCTGAACACACATACTAGTTAACTCATTCAAGTCCCACTTATCCTTATTTGTATTATAGTGAATCTTGAATGGGCCAAACTGAGAAGGAAGAGAATTAAGAATGAACTACACAAGGAAAGATTAATCAACATTCATTCCCAACGTCTTAAGTTTTGTAGCTTTGTCAGCCATATTGAGGATGTGATCCTGAATTCCTCGAGTATCATCATACTGAGCTGTAGTCAGTTCTTTCATTAATGTGTCAGCCAATGATTTATCAGCAGATTTAAATCTATCTTCAATAACCTTTAAATATTCACGTGCGCTAGATGCAATCGGTAATGAAGTCTTTATATTATTTGCAATCGGTAATGGATCTCTCCCAAGCTTTCATTTAATTGACTTGTTCCATAGTACTTTTATCAGTTAATTCTCCGAGCTTTTCAATAAGCAATGCCAAATCAAGATCTAGTACGCCCAATGTAAATTGCACATGCTCTAACCATTCTGAATAATTTGATCCAGAGAGTACAGGGATACTAGAAGCATGAGAATGTATGGACGAGAATACCACTGTAGAATATAAAATAACATTAATGCTTTGAGTTTTACCAAAATATGATGAACTATTAATATCATCAATATTTAACCTTTGGGTAAAAATATTAGCATATCTAGTGTTCATACAAGATCATTTATGGAGAACTGATACAATCCTAGTGGAATAGTTTTGCTACTTTGGGTATATAATTCTAAACTGCAAGGATATCCAAAACATTATCATCATACCCCATCGCATAATTATTTGAAATAGATTATCCTTTGGGATTATCTAAATCTCCTAATGATACATACAATTTTGAATATTATTTCTTTAATGTCATTGAGGACTTGTTTCTTAATGTAATTTTATAAATCATTGATCTAGGCCACTTTGGTGACCACAAAACCAATACAGTAATATAAAAAATAAATTAAATTATACTATGAATGACAAGACTTTAATTGTATTTCATATCCTATAAGCCTACCATCCCAGGCTACTTTGGCAGCTACCGATCAGATATAACTTAAGGAGATGAACTACAAATAATATTCATCAAGTTCATTTATACTAATTCATGCTAAGATAATTCAATAATAGGATAACAACCATAATAATTATTGAACACTTAATCAACAATAAAAAAAACTCATATGATAACTGTAATCATAATAATACATAAATCATGCATTTATGTAAAAAATAAATATTATTTCATAATTACTAATATTTGTATGTAAATAACTGAATTAATATCAAAAAACCAATAATTGGATTTAACACATGCAATTAATAATTCATATGAGAAAACTATAAAGAAATAATAATTTATAATTTTTTTCTGATTAACTTTATTTAATTGGAGAAGCCCATAAGTCTAATTAAATAAATTGATCAAAAATAAAATATAATCATTGATTAATTAAAAATATAATCATAATTAAATTTTATTAGATTATATATTGATTAATTTTATAATTGAGAAAATAACCAAAATTTCTCAATTTTATAATGATAAAATTGTAATTCTAAAAATATATATATAAAAGAATTACAGATTTTTTTAATTATAGGATTAATAAATCACAAGGGTAAAAATATAAATAACCCTATTCAGTCGAAGGATAAAACTGTAATTTCGGTGAATGCCAAAACTATAATTTAAACATAATTGGTAAATTTGTATTTTTTTTATTCAATGGCAAAAGTGTAATTTTCTCGAGAAAAAAAACCCTAGCCTCCCCTTCGTCGCATGGCGTCGAGCCTTGTGGCCTCTCTTGCCCGCTTGCGTCTCCTGCTCAGCAACCAAGCGATTCATACATGCTGCTGCAGAGACAGATCCGACCAAAGACACGGCAAGATTACTGCGTCTTTAACACACAACAACAATTAAGAATCGTTCGCAAGCAAATGATTAAAATTAACAGATAGGAAAATAGATCAATAAAATATTTAGATCAATGCATCGTAAACAAAAATAATAGATCTAATATATTTTTTATTTCAAACCTATGCTCTGATACCAATTATTGGCATAAAAAACTATAATTATGCAATCTATTATGCGAAAAAACTTTTATGCTAGGATTGAAATCAAATAATACTAGATCTATTTACGATGCGTATCTTTAGATGTCATCTGCGTGAGATCCAATTAGATCTTCAAGAGCACCGCCCGACAGGTCTGAATGACGCTGAATATCGATCTGCAAGAGGAACTAGAATAGATCTAGACCCCTTCTCCTCTCTTCCACCCCTTCTCCTCTCTTCCTATTAGATCAAGAGGATAACTGTAATCTCTTGATCTATTCAACCCTTTGCATATCTGTGCTACTCGTGTCGTGTTAGGGTTTAGAGTAGGTCCTGTCTATTTATAGGCGAGAGCAGAGGGTTTAGGGTAAGTTATTAGGAGAGCTCCTTCCATCAAGGGCATCCCCTAAAATATCCCAATATAATATGGACTTTATTTAATATTGGCTAATATCTTTTATCAGAATCTAAATAATCTATAATATATCTTATTCAATTAACAAAGACCACATAATTTTACAAATGGATCATGATCTATACTAGATTTTATAACTTATCCTTATTTGACTTCTCGTTGTTTGATTTATCATTTTTTAACTCTTTTATAGTTATGACTTATGTAATTTCTTCATTTTGCAAATAAAAAAGGAGGAGAATATATATCATTAAATGCAATGAATACAATGATGAACAATAATCCAACATTTAAATATTAAGATACTTATAAAATTATGTCTAAGTTATGTTTTATTACTTGAGACCTATGGACCTAAATCTCATATTTTTATGACGTGTAAACAAGAAGTCATAATATCATAATTATAATCCTTTATGTTATCATGATTATTATCAAGTTATGTTTTATTAATTTATTTTTTTAGTTTGATGCTTTGATATTTATGATACAATCTTATACGTATGAGGGGAAGCCTTATTAAGACTACATCATTATTTGGTTATCATCATTAAAAAGAGAGATATTATTAAATTTTGATGAACTAATATACTTTTGAGATAAATAATGTAGAAAATACTTTGATTATAAACTCAGACCACCAAATGGCCAAATGTCGAGCTAGAGAGTTGAATGTTGTATTGAAAGAATGTCGTATTAGAATTAGACATTGAGTCAGAGGATTAGTCGATATGTCGAAGATCGAATTTCATGTTATAGGTTCGTGCATCGTCCTAGAATGATCAGATATTGTATTGAAAGATCAAATACTATGAGAAAGCTAACATGAAGGTGGAATAGACAATATGTAGAAGGATGGGGTAATGTGTCGAAGGTTCCAATGATGTGTTAGAATATCAGATGACATGTTGAAAAAGTGGACAACATGTCGAAAGCTTCAAAGATATGTTGGACAAGTGGTTGATGAGTTAAAGTCTTGATTGCTATCATTTCGAATCAGTATTGGGTTAAAATAGAGCTCATTTGTCATAGAAGTTATTGGGCTTGAATTAAAGTTAAATTAGGCCTATTAAAAATCTAGACAAACCGTCTAAACTAAGCCTATGTAAAGGTACCTCTTGGCCCAAGATATAGTACTTTCTAAATTAGTCGATAAGAAAAAAGAATTATGCTAGTTTTTCTTTTTATGATAAATTTAAATAATTTCACATAGAAATTAATATTTCTTTTAATAAGTTTTGTGTATGATCATATACTATAACTCAAATGTAATTGAGCTGTTTTGGATAAACTGTTAGGAGGGGTAGGGGAAGGAGGCAATGGAGGGGAAGATAGAGTGGGAGGAGGATGAGGCGATATAGGCGGAGGAGGAGGAGCTTGAGTGGGAGGAAGAGAATATGAAGGGAGATAAGGAGAAGGAGGTGGAGGTGGAGGAGGAGATGATGAAGCGGGAGGAGGGGGATAGAGGGAGGAGGGTTGACTAGAACTGATCAAAATTGATTCAAAGATTTTAAAAATAATAATAACAAAAACGAAATAAATTACGTTAAAAATAATTCTCCGCATGAGATAGACATAAACGTGCAAAAGCTGTAGAAATTATAAGCGACACATTAAGAATTCATCGTCCATCAAGGTGTTTTTTTTCTTTCAAGTTTCAAAACAACAAATACTACATATTCTAAGCCACAGCCTCTCGTGTAGTATGTCTAATAGATGTAGAATAGAAGTGCATCACATTCCAACTGTGGTTCGGTTATTATAAGATTATTATTAAATATAACCAACAAGGCAAGAACACTAGTTGTACGCGTGTGTGGGTTTTCGTCTACTCTATCTCCCTCACCAAACAATAGTTGTACGATAAGATGCTCGCTCAAGTGTAAAAAATTAGAGGGGGCACAGAAGGGGTTCTATGTGACGCTGATATTATATCATAATGAAAGTTATATTTAGGTTGTCATTTATCCCAGAAAAAAGATTGTGCTGTTAAGAACTCATCCACTCCCTTTGTGTATTCATTCATTCATAACGGCTGGAACCCGACGTCGATCATCTGCTGCCTTTGTTAACCCAATTATGACTACTCCATTTGAAGGCTATGTTCCGGAATTTTCCGCCGGTTTTCATGTGGAAGACTAATCAATGATTTTAATTTGCATTAGGAAGCTGATAGGAATCTGCAGGGTCTACTTTAGCGATATCGTGGAAGTCTACTTACTAGAACAGATATCGTGCTGATACTTCGCCGTGGCTCAATCATTACTTACTTCATTTCAAGGCTACGTTCTTGAATTTTCCGCTCGTTTTCTTGTAAAAAGGAAGACTCCAACCTATGATTTTAATTTGCATTACGATGCTGCTAGGAACCTGCAGGGTTGACTATATCGTAACGTGGAAGACTAGTAGAATAGATAACCAGCTGCCAATGTGTTCTCATGTGTGTGTATATATACTTCCCCGTGGCCTGATATCAAACAAAAGAAGAAAAAGAAGAAGATGGCAAGGATGTGGGTTTCTCTTTCTGAGGATGTTTATGGAGCCAATGCAACCTCGAGTATACCTGGGATTCTTTTCATGTTTTGCATGGTCGCCCCGCGATGATCTCCATCATGGCTATAGCTATCTTCAACTGTGGCGACAGCGGTGATGCACCACAGCAAAAGAAGAGAAAAGGTTTGGATGGCCATGACCACATGGGTAAGCATGGTGGTGGAGGCGAGACTGATGGTGGTGATCAAAATGGCACCGGAGGGTATGGTGACGATGGTGATCCCCGTGGTGGTCATGCTAACCACCCCAGTGGTGGCTTCCACCACAACGGCGGTGGTCATCACCACGGTGGCGGGTTGCACCACCACAACGGCGGTGGCGGATTGCACCACCACGTCGGTGGTCATCACCACGGTGGCGGGTTCCACCACCACTAGTCATATATACCATAAATTAATTGTAATATATTTTTTTTATATTTAACAAAACGATTCATGTGAAAAAGGATAAAAAGGTTTCTTTGTAAAGATTACAATATATATCTTTTCACTATTTATTTATAACCTTCTTTCCCCAAATCACGATTGCCTGGCCTTGTGTTACCAGAAACATGATGTCAATGTAAGTAATATAATACGTGGATTTATCCCGACACTATTTTCAGAATCATCGAGCAAATATCAGACTCGTGGGATGTGTAATTTTGTAGGATACAACAACAATTGACTTGTGAAAGGTATAATAGAGGTAAAATATACAATTTCTTTGTTGAGATAGCAGCGACTTGTGGATATATCAGCAACCTGTAGGAATTGATTTCACTGTTACATCACAATTAACCTATTTAGAAAATTGTCAGACCTCAACAAATGTTTGATGTGATCGCTGTCTTTTGTTGGACTAGGGTTCGGATTATGCCACCTTAAAGTCAATTAATTAATAACGGTAATATACACATGTAAAGTGCCATGACCTCCTATTCATCTCTTAAAATTTTAAAATTGTTTTTATATCCATACGAATTTTAGGGGCTTCTCTTTTTTATATCCGAAAAAAGATTAATATTATATTTTTCTTGTTTTGGAGATCAAAGCACCAGACGATGATGATATTTTCTGAGACTTCATTGAAATCGTCGTAAACACGGTAAGAGAACTATATTTTAGGAAAAGATAAATGCTCAAGAAAAGAAGCTCCAAAGGATGACGAAATAGTAATGCCATAATTCCACACTTCCACAGCGATCCATTGAAGAATCTAGCCATCGTAGAATAAATGGCTATTAGCAAGAGAACTATATGATCCAGCGCGCCTATTAGCAAGAATCTTTCCGAACCACTGCTTTTAATTTAAGACCTTCACTTAGGCATAAAGAATCTAATTCATTCTGGGGCATATGAAACTGTCCATTGAAGAATCTAGCCATCGTAGAATAAATGGAATAGCAGATAGTTCGGTCGCGCCTTTCCTTCCAAATCAGAGGACGAAAACGTCGCCTTTCCTTGTCGCCCCCCAACGTTTGACTGAGCATTCCCTCTTCTCATATATGCTACTCTTTTCTTCTTCGTTCGTTTGTTTTCCTTTTCGGATTACGTCAGGAAATTGTTGGAGGTTTCAGCGTCAGCGATAACATGATATCAACTCGTTCCAAGCATCCTGTGTGCAGGTTTGGCATATATGTCCGGTTGGTCTGAATTGGTCCTAATAGCAGGCAGAAGACCCGAGAAGAAGATGGCCAGGTTGTTGTTCCCCATGCTTGGGGATGATTCCCATGGAGCCAATTCGACGTCAAAGACTCCCGGTGTTCTGTACATGCTCGGCGTGGTAGCCGCGACGATATCGATCATGGTGGTCGTCATCTGCAACTGCGGCAAGAGTCATAAGAAGAGGCCCAAGCCACAGAACTGCGTTCTGTACTACGACAGCGGCGGTGGTGGTGCAACGAGGGATAGAAGGGGTTTGGGTGCTGATGTTGGTGTCGCTGCCGTTGCAGCTGCAGGTGCAGAATTCGCTGCCACCACCTCCGATGGTGGGGGATATCGTGGCGGTGATGGCGGTGGATGAGGCCAGTCTCGAGTACACATTTATAATGAACACGTTTAGCATTTACTTTATACAACTTTTTGTCTAATATTGTTTACGGGGAAGTAATAAATTCAACAGTTTCTTCAGGAAAGAATATTTTTCAGTATTCATCATATCCAATTTGACAAAATGATGTGATTAAGAGATAATTATATATTACCCCTTTAGTTAACTATGATTAACATTATAATCTCTATATTTTAAAAAGTAGAATACGGTTTCTACACTAAACTTCATTTCTCATTATGTTGTTAACTAAATCAACAAAAAAAAATAGTAATTTTGTCACGTAAATAAAAAATAAAAAAATAATTTTATTTTTTTTAATTATTAATTTTATATAAATATTTTGTCATGACTAATTTCTTGTTCTCCTCATCTTTTAAACTTGCTCGCCTTCCGCCTACCACACTTGTTGTTGATCGTGTTTGCCCGTTTCTCATCACTCTTCCACGATACCTCCTCGCCCACTACACCTGCTTAGCCCATCGCCCCTCTTTCCAACTTGATTGCTTGTCACATTTGCTCGCTCATTACCTCTCTTTCCAATCTGCTCGTCCGTTATCCTTCTTTCTAACATATTCGCCTGTCACCCCATCATCCCCATCCTAGCCGATGGTGCCCAAAGTTTATATGTTATCATTAAACTTTAATCTTTATGTTGCTCTGGTGATACTATTGAAAGATAAATAAAGCATGAATCTCATCAACTTGCTCATTTTTTATTTGCAAGCTGATGGCTTGGTTAGATCTAAATTTCATTTTTTATACTTTTATCCAATCCCTGTTAAGATAGAATTTTGATTATACATAAGATACAAGATTGGTACCTTTAAGTTAACAATTTGGTTTTCTTGGCAACATACTGATCATTAACAACGTCTGTCAGGCTTTATAGACTTATGATCTTGAAGATCTGCATTTCAGATTGTTCTTGGTGGAACAATTAGGTTGGGATGGTAGGCTGAGTTGATGATATCCAGCTTTCACATGTGGCTGAGTGATGACATGCAGTTTGGTGTATGAGAGGTGCCTAACTTTAATAGATATTTAAGCTCTCCAGTTATGATGATTGAAATCTCGCTTCCCAAGAATCTAAACAAACATTGAGAAGCTTATTTACCAAAAAGACAAAGCTGGGTTGTGCTAGAAGCAAGATGTGATTGAGCAAAACTTCTACCATATTGTAGGTTTTAGATTATGGTTAATGTAAGAATGGCTGCATTATGATCAATTTGATGTTTTCTCAACCATGCATTGAACTGTATGTAATGATCAGAAATGAACATAGTCTTCTATCGGCTGAGCAATGGATGCTTATGAGTTATTTTTTATGGCTAATGCAAGAATGGCTGCATGCATTATGACCAATTCGATGTTTTTGTTATCAATAAAAAGTTGTTTCTTATGATGACTTATAAGACATATCAGTTCCATTTTCACTCCAAATCTCATGTCAATATATTTCAGTGATTTGCAGCAATGCCAAAGAACATATATATATTATCTCCAAGGGTGAAATGATTGCATCTTATAGCAAACCCTTTGGCGCCAGTTTGCATGGTTGATCTCTTTGCATATAAACTGAGTTGTGAAGAAGAACTCATAATTCATGATTAGTTTGATAATTGACGACTGCAAGATGGATCAGTTTTTAAGAGCTACGCGATGTAAGTGATTGGACTAATTCCAAAGCCAAACAGAAATTGAGATAAAGCTTTCTCTATATTTAGCTACTTGAAATAGATAGAGCATAGGAAGACACTGTGTTAATAAGAAACAATAAAGCTTCTAAGCTGGCATTCTCACAGCCATATGTAGTGTCTGTTATAAATTCCGCATTAAAGCCTTTGCAAGAAATATACACGCTCATCTTTTTATTCCTCCAAACTCGTAAACTTGGAAAGCTAAATTCTTCTTTGCAAGAATCAAAATGTAAGGAATTTGCATGAGTTAACATCCTTATCTATCTCTCTTTTACATAGACAAAGCTGACACCACTGAAAACATTTTCTAATCCATCAGCCACGTAAAAGTGGAAGAATTTAGGAGGGTGAAGTCTAGTTGGTGAGTAACATAAATGTAGCAAACTATAAATCTGATCTCTTTCATTCTTAAACGACTTACATCAACTATAAGAACTCAGCCAGGCTGGTCCTTAGCATCTGATTGACGAAGATACGATTCAAGCTCTCAGAGGGATGAATTGAATCCCAAAACACAAACTTGTTTGGGTTTCTGGATAAAAAGAGGGGTGGCAGTAGGTCCTCGAGAAAGTAGAGCGGATGAGGAAAGCAACGCTTCGAGATGGCATCCTGGCCATTTCCCTTCGACATGGCTCCTCCTCTGTGTCGTCCTCGCGCTCCGATTCGTTGAGGCCCATCAGGATATCAATGTGTGACGTGCAAGTTGGAAAGAAGAGGGGCGGCAGATGAGTAGATTGAAAAGAGGATAACTCTTTTCTACTGTCCTGTAAATAACAAGCGAAGCTTCTCAAGAAAAAGGATGACGATAAACAAGTAGATATGCACCAAAATTGAGATAATATGCATACTTAAAGTTTCAGTTACTATAGATGATTCCTATGACTATTTTGTTTTGATAAGAATTCATTTCTATGCCTTAATCTCTACTAGTCATGATTATCGACTCATTAACGCTGACTGAGATAGAGAAATCTAATGAAGTTTTGAGTCTTACAAGAACATCAATGAGCAGCACATCAGCATTTCTGTCACAATTGCTCAAAATGTGTCAACTCCCAGAGGAACCGAATTGACAGCACCAACAACGATGAAGATAGCCACACTGCAAGGAGTGCGCTGACTTCATACAAGAAGAAGACTGTGGACTTATTCTCGATGGAATTCGACTATCACTGAAATGCCATCAGTTGGAGCATTTAAAAGACGGTGA
Organism: Ensete glaucum; assembly: GCA_021527575.1. Taxonomy (NCBI): domain Eukaryota; kingdom Viridiplantae; phylum Streptophyta; class Magnoliopsida; order Zingiberales; family Musaceae; genus Ensete; species Ensete glaucum. The sequence goes on along the minus strand of CM038555.1, from coordinate 15,765,006 downwards.
CATGACTTAAAAAAGAAATGTTGAGACATACTTTCTCCTTCAGGTCTACAAAGAGCTCATCGGTTTGAACAGGTGCGATGGGCAAACGGGTGAGCGACTGTGTTAGAATGCTGGGAAGTTAAGATTGATCTTTGTAAGGGATTTATCTAATTGAATTTTTATAAGAACTTTTTTTTTTTTATATATATTCGACTATAATAGTTGAAAAAAAATTAATATTTATAAAAAAAAAATTTGTAGCTACACGTGTTTATATAGGATCTCAAAATCATAATCCTAATAGGATTTCTACTTCAACTAAATCAATACTCTAACTCCTAATTTAACTCATACTCAATCCTAAAGAGAGTCCTAAGTGAAACTCTACCTTTGTAATCCTAGCCGACCTCCTTCCAACTTTAGCCGACTGTCCCTTATCAAGATGGTTGGTCAATTGGGTTGATTACATGCTTGACTTAGTTGACCTGACCTGAATCCAACTTCGATTCTTAACCAGAATCTCCTACTAGGTTCTGAACTAATTTATTATAATAGACTCAAATCTCCTCCTAGCCGATCTAATATTAGGTTTAGAATGACCAACAAGACTCAATCTAAGGACTCAACTCAATCAACTAGGACCCGACTCATTAGGGTCCTAATAGATCTGCCCTCTTCAAATCAGCCTTGTCCTCAAAGCTAAGACTCCATGACTCCAAGTCCTGATCTATAACTCCTCATGAGGCTCCCTCGTGGCCCCTATAGTAGGCGCATTATGCTCTTGTGGTCCAGCATCATCAATAGTGTCTAGATGGTGATGCATCACGTTCCTGCGATCTCATGCGATCCCTAGCTAGAACTGGGACTCTTCATCAACTTGGGTGTCTGGTGGATGGATCTTGTCTAAGCTGTCTTCTCTAAAATTTCACTTGAGGTATGACACATAGAGGATCATGTGTATTTTTGAATCTGCACATACATCTGATCCATAGGGCATATCTATAACATGTTCTCTAATTTTGCAAGGTCTAAAGTAACAGGGAGATCACTTACTGGAGGCTTGAGTCTTTATAGATTCCTGCTGATAGGGCTAAAGATGAAGGAAGACTCGATTTTTAATAGAAAACATCCTCCCGCTCCGATGTTTGTCAAGAGGCTGCTTCTTTCTTGCATGGGCGGTCGTGTAGTTATTCTTAAATGTTAGCTAAGCTTCCCTCTGAGATGGTGGCTGACCTCTGATAAGCTCCACGGTAATATAAGCCTGATCTAAGTTATAATTTCCTTGGACTTATCTTTGTCGCTTCTTTACGTCGTTACATGTATCATGCCAAGTCTCAATTTTAACAATGATTAGTATCTCTTTGTTATAGATTGAAAGCCTTGGGTGAGGTGGAGAAAGAGCTATGATGTAGATTAAGGGTCAGCCATCTTGCATGAGGGTGGCACTAGTCCTAACTCTTGACGTGTCTGCTCCAATCACGAACATCTGACCACGATCTAATGTTGATGTAGTTGGCATCATGGTCGCGAGGGCTACAGTTCCACTTGGCTAAGAGGGGCATCTTTCTTCACGGTGAGAGAGGTGATATTCATGTTTCATTGAGTCCTACAAATGATCCTCCTGTTACTCCAATTCTGTAACTAGAGGGACTCGATCTTCTTACTATCACGAGCCATGGATCTGAGATCATTATCAAGGAAGACTTCGAGCATCATGGTCTGCTCCTGAGGGAAATCATGAAAGTCACTCAAGATTTAGGAGTGTCGTATCAAAAACTATAATGGTTTCGGTGGGATGTTGCTCTTCAGAAAAAGCATATCCCTAGAGACAAAGATGCATGGATGAAGTGTCATAGCGGGGAAAAAGTGTGGCCGAGTAATCTGTGTCTCTGTCATCTCCTGGGTGATCCTCTTAGCTTCAGTCTTGGGTCTGGGTAGCAATTTGATCGAGCATCAGCTGGTGGTTCCTTCAGCAAGTTCACTATGGGGGGTTGGGTAGTATGATAGGAGGTAGTCGACTTGGTTTGGTGGAGCCAACTAAAATTTCAGCAAACTGTGGGAGAGGGTTTATATCTTTAATCTCTTTCGGCTTCATCTCCTGAAGTTCTTGAATTTGAATTGAGAAGCTACTGGACTCTTTTTGTGGTACATTCTCTAAGTGCTATGATGCAACTATAGTTACTTTGCTCCCTTGTTTCCCGCATAGGATCACATGTTTCCCCTTGCTAAAAAATTTCATGGTTAGCTTTGAAAAGTTTCATGAAACATCACCTATCATGTATAACTATTCAATGTCGAGCATCACTTCATAATTATCGAGAGGGAGGAGAAAAAAAAATCAACAACTACTTATTGGCCTTATAGAACCAATTTTACCTATGGACACTTTTGGTTCCATTTCAGGATTTGACCGTCAGCTACCTCGACATTGAACCTACTGCAATCTTCTTTTTGGAGCATCAACTGGGTAGCAACCTTGCTGCTTATGAAGTTGTTCGTGCTCTCAGTGTCGATAAGGATGATGACAGGCTACTGCTTAAGGAACCTTTTGATCTTCATTATTTGCGGGTTTGTGTAGCCAGCTAAGGCATGGACTGTGCTAATGACTAGCTACGGGTCCTTCTTCGTGTCCTCTTCTTCGGGCTCGGGGTCCCCTTCTTCAGATTCTTCAATAGGTTCTATCATGAGATGCCTCCCCTTTTTATGGTGATGGTCGTGGCTCCAAGGTTTGTCGAAGTGCCGACACGAGCCTCTCACATATCTGTCATGATGTTTTTCAATTCCTTCTACTGGGAGAGTCGGCTGATAGTAGATGAGGTCGAAGGTCTATATGCTATTGATCGAGCAATGACTTTAGTCCTATAAGCATCTTGGTTCAGCTTTCTTTTGTAGTCGCGTGAAGGAGATAGTTGTCATCATCGTGTAGGGTCATCGCACTTTGACTTTTTCTCGGATTTTTTGGCCTTAACCCCTTGATGAAAGTCCCTAATAACTATTTCTTAGTCCAATCTTGAGTTTGATTTGAAAGATGCTCAAACCTGGTTTGATATTCTCGCACATTTGAGATTAGTTGGAGTTTAGGGTTAGGGGGTCTCTTCATAGAACCCTATAAATAAGTATTCAATTCTTCTTTTCGCAGCCAATGAAAGATTGATTCTTATTTTTAGCCTTATGGCCGAAACCCTAGGAGCACTGATCCCCTATAGAGATCAAGGAAGGTCGAGCCCCTACAAAGATTAATTATCCCCTCTAGAAATCTCAAGATTCCTATCATAGTCTTGTTTAAGAGCATGAGGACAGAAAGAAGGGTCAGCCCCTTCTTAAGTTTAGTGCAGTCTTATGGTGCGTGAAGAAGAGAAAATGTTAGACTGCAAAAGGAGTGTCACTGCTTCATATGCTATTTAGATCATCACTAGAGAGGAACATATCTGACTTCCTTCATCCATATACTTGGATTTACGTTTTTGAGGAATATAATCTCCCGTAGGTAAGAATGTCTCACATATTTTATGCAGCTTTTTGATTTTTATATTCTTTCACACCAATCTTCGCACGACGATCAAATATTGATTTCTTCATAAACTAATTTTATTTATTATTATTTTGTTGTGCATGTGATGCTCCCAAAGGTTTTAAACACTTTTTTTTTAAGATAAAGAGTAGATTCATTATCGCTCCTCTTAAATTTATTTTGATAAAAATAATAATTAATTTTATTGTGTTGAATCTCAGATTTTGATGATGAAATCAATTGATGAATTATTGATTTAACATATGTGTTAGAGATGATTGATGCAAGATTAACTATGACAGAAAGAAAGTTATAATCAGATGTTGGGCCAAAGTCAAGTCAAAGCATCAGATCGGGGTTCCGACGATACAGTGGGAATTTGCCGAGAGACTCATTGGAAGCTTACCGAAGGTATTAGAAACTTGCCGAGAGTTCACCGAGAGCTCGCCGAAGGGATTACAGGCTTGTCAGGAGTTCACCAGAAGCTTGCCGAAGGTATCAAAAGCTTGCTAGGAGTTTACTGGGAGCTTGCCGAAGGTCATCGGGAGCTTGCTAGGATGGCATCGAGAGTTCATCGGAAGAAGAATAAGAGACTCAATGGAAAGTCCGTAAGGGTTGCTGAAAAGCTTACCGGGAGTCAAGAGGGTCTTGTTGGACTTGATGGTCATATGATTGTAATTAATTAAGTCATAGTTAGCATCGGTTTAAGTTTGAGTTCTACTTGAATTAGATTTAGAAGGAATCCAAATTAACTTAAGTGAGACAAACTGGGTCCACTATGGGGATGGATTGAGCTAAGGCTGAGCTCAATTGGTTGACCTAAGAATTGTTCAGCATAAGGTACAAGTCAGGATTTAAAGTAAGGGTAATCACTTTTTCGAGATTCCCAACGGTTGTGCTGCTCAGGTTGCGATTGTACCATCATTGCCCAATTTTTTGGGCAGCTTTTGGCGTTTGTACCACCAGCATCGATAGTTGTACCACTCGTACCTAGATTTTTCGGATACGTTTAAATTTTAGCTCAATTTCTAAAGCCAATTGGGGTCTATAAATACCCTAAGTTTTCTTGCTTGGATTAGCAAGGGTGATGAATGAAATAGTAGGTTAAAATTCTGTTAAAGAGTTGTAAAGATTGAGAGCTTCCCTTGAGTGCTACAAATTATAAATCGAGTCTAAGGAAATTGAGAAACTCTTGTAAGGTTCCTCTCCTTAGCATGGGAAAAGGAGAGTGGGAAGTGTAAGGGTTTAGTCTTCACCCAAAGAAGATCAGTAGTGAACTCCGGTGGACCTCGATGAAGAGGACTCGGAAAGCGAACATAGGCTAGATTGAGGTCGAACTATTATAAATCTGTAAGTATCTCTTTACTTTGCCTATTTGATTATGCATGTTCTTATATAGAGCTTTTCTTTAGCATGATCCTAACTTAACTTTGTTTAATAAGCTTATTGCTCACTTACTCAATGAAGCGCTTTCAATTTCCCGTTTTAAAATTTTTTCTTACTAAAAAATCTTTAGGTTAAATAACAAAAATCTTTTCTTATAAATCTTCAGTTAGTAATATTATTATGCTAACCCAAGTGAGTAGCTAAAGCTAAGAAATTTCTTATGGTTTTGAATCTAGCAAGTAGGAAAATGTATCATTAAAATCAATATATTATTACTATGAATATCTTTTTGCTACAAGGCTTGTATTATACTTTATTTTGAATATATATTTTAATCTAATAGCTTTCTTTTCTTTTTATAGATCAATTAGCTTTGAGGTTTTATTCTTCTCGAGTAGCTTGATTTCCTCCTTCATTACCTTTCGTCATTCTTTTTTTTTTCAACTGCTTTCTCAAATCTTATGAGATCTAAAATAAATATATTAAATATTAAATTATAAATTTCTATTAGTAATTTGAAGTTTCCTAGAGGAGTTTTGACTCAGGATCATTTGATGAATTTGAATTGCTAATTGGTGAGGTTGACGATGAACTTATTGAAGCAAAATTTGTCACTTAATTATATAAAGTGACTAGTTATGTTGGAATAAATTGTGTTTGACCTTCATTGATCTCTTAATTCTAACTTATCCTTTTATTAAACATAATATATCTACTAATAATAACTTTACCACTAACATGATTATATAATCAATATACTTTGGATTATAAGGAATAACTAATTAGGATATATTTTTTAGATTTTTTATTAAGCTTATGATGATTTTATAAATTTACCAAAGCATAATTAATACAACTAAAAATTCTTATATGACTTACACTTGGCTTTATACTAGACTAAGCCTCAAAATGATTTCAATTCATAATAGTCTTTATTGGTGAAATATTTGATAAATAAACTATTATTGCAATTGCTTCTACCTAAAATTGATTTGGAAGATACTTTTAAGCAAACTTTTTATTATTTCAACGATAGTTCGATTCTTACATTCAGTTATACCATTTTACTCTAGTATATATGGTGTTGTCAATTCTCTCGAATACCATTTTCTTCACATAAAAAATTTAATATATTAGATAAAAATTTACTACCTCTATCTACCTAAAGTGTCTTTATGCATCTACTATTTTATCTTTCTACAAATGTCTTGAATTTTTAAAAATTATAAAATATTTCATCTTTCAGTTTCAAAAAATATACCCAACTCATGAAGCTATAATCATCAATAAATAACAGAAAATATTGACTTCTACTAAATGATTTTGTATTTATAGATCTACATAATTTAGCATGAATTAAGTCAAGATAGTTAGATGCTCTTCATATTTTTCTAACAAAAAATATTTTTTTTTACTTTGTTTATCATAAATATATCCTTCAAATACATTTAGTGTATTAATTTTGGAGAATCCAAAAATTATATTTTTATTTAATAATCTTAAACTTTTAATATTAAGATATCTATATCTTACATGCCACAAAATAGACTCATTCTTTTGAGTTGCAAGAAGAGCATGCTTTTCAATATTTGAAACATCAAGTGGAAACATCTTATTTTACGTTCTACAAACATTTACTATAATCAAATCAGATTTTTTATCTTTAATAATGTATGAACTATCATCAATTAATTGAATATCCGTCATCTATCAATTGTCCGACAATTAACAAGTTATGTGATAAATTAGGAACAAAAAGAATATTATCAAGGTATTTTAGTTTCCCTTGAGTTATCTTCACCTTAGTTGTCCTTCTACTTATATTTGCTTATTATCTCCAAGTCCAACTTTAAACTTGTAAATTTCATTAATATCTTTAAATATTAATCTTATGTTTGACATATAATTAGAATATTTATTATCTAAAAATTAAATATTATTTGAGATATCATTAATTTATGAATGAGTCATAAACAACTTATTATTTTCTTCATTTTCCTCGACTTAGCTTGCTGCCTTTTTTCTTTTCTAGCAATCTACCTTCATGTGACCAAAATTTTTATAATAATGATATTGAATTCCACTATTGTATTTTTTATCATAATTTGATTATTTTTGTTCATCATATCTATCAAAGTGTCTTCTTCCTCTTCCTTTTCCATTTCCTGTATCACGAAATCCTCCTTTGCTACATTCTCTTCTTATTGATTTTTTATCTTTTTAAAGAACTACATAACTCTCCCTTAACCTAAAATACTTTTTCTTTATTTTTCTCAAGTGACCTGTTGATCCTTACTTTATTGGCTTGTAAGGAACTCACTGGTTCATCAAATGAAAAAGTAGATAAATATTGACTTCTCAATTCCGATAATAACATGATCAAATTTCAGTGTTAAACTTCTCAAAAATTTTATAATAATTATATAATCATTCACCATAAGATTTTATTTGAGTAATAATTTTAGACACTCGATAAAGAAAATCTTGCACTGATTCATTGCTTTTCATGAATAAAATTTTAAACTCATAATGAAGAATTTAAAGTTTAACCATAATCACCCTTCATGAGCCTTAAAAATCATTTTGAAGTATCAACTAAGCTTTCTTTTGAGATTATCACTGCTATAATTCTTAAGAAGATTATCTCATGTACAACTTATTGAATAAAGAATAATATTTTTGAGTCATTCTTTCTATTCTCCTTTGGCCTGATTTCTTTATCTGGATCTGTATATCTATTCTTTATGAAGTTCCAAAGATCTTGAGACTTAAATAGAGTCTTCATCTTGATACTCTAAATTTCATAACATTTGTATGAAAAGATGAGAATAAAAGGTTGAGACATAGAATTACCATGTAAATTCATAATGCCCAGTCTATATTGAAGTTAACTTTAATACCACAAATGTTAAGGATGAAGGAGTAAGAAAATAATAAAAACATAATATCATAATTAAAAGATAATTCTTTTAATCAAAAAAATTAAAATAGTATTAAACAAGTGGTAAGACATTGTTCACTTACGAGAAAGTACACACTCTACCTTGTTTCATGAACTATGATTTTATTTACGAGACCTAGTGGTAACTATCTCACCCTATCATGTCATTAGTGATTAAGTATAAACACTATTCTCGTAACCACTAGATCGACCACTACCTAAAAAAATATATGTAACTATCTAAAATAAGATAATTATCTAGATAACATTTTTCAACATCATGGGATCATTCCTCACGTGTTTTATGGCCCGCAAAAAGCCCAAGGTTGGCTTAGCTGGAACTAATGGATTTGTGGGTCGACTGTCGTCTTCTTTTCCATCATGCTCGATGCTGATATATAAAACAATTCTCTCGATAGTCGTTGCCTCGACCTCTAGGTCAATTCGTCTTACCAGGCTCGACCTTGGATACAATAGATTGCAAGGGGACATCCTAGAGGATCTCTCTTATTTGAAGGCACTGAAGATGCTTGGTTTGTCGCTCAACAAACCAAGTGGACAGGTTCCGGACAAGCTTAGCAACCTTCGATCCCTCTCTTACCTGAATCTGAATGGAAACAGTCTCTCAAATATCACAGCGGCACTCCCAGTTCTTCAAGAGTGTCACAACTTTGACCTTTCTTATTCTTACGAGAAACTTTTAAAGTTGAAGAAATGGCGAGAGATGGGATCGGAGGCTTGGGAAACCTCCGTGCTCTCAGCATTGCAAACTCTGGTCTGAAAGGTTCTGTCCCCACGTGGTTAAGCGACTGCAGAAAGCTACGAGTTGTGAATCGATCGTGGAACCATTTGAGCGGAGAGATACCACCATGGGTTGGAGGTTTTGATCATCTGTTCTTCTTGAACTTGTCAAATAACTCACTATGTGGGGAGTTCCCATATTCCGTGACTGAATTCAAGAGCTTGGCTTCAGGAGATGACTTACATGATAGCCTCTCTCTCTCTCTCTCTCTCTCTCTCTCTCTCTCAACCCCTATTTTTTAATTGGTATACGAGTGAGCAGATTAATTTCCTATGGATTTACAAACATTACACGGACTTCCCACCAGCACCGATCTTGGGTCACAACAACATGAATGGATCAATTCGGAAAGAGTTGGGGAGTTCAAAGTATCTTCATGTGCTAGATCTAAGTTGGTACAATCTCTCAGGTTCTATTCCAGAAGAACTTTCAAGCCTGCTCAATTTAGAGGGGTTGGACTTGTCTTTCAACTATTTATCCGGAAGCATTCCATCCTCGTCTACGAGACGTACGTTTCTATCATTCTTCAGTGTGGCCCACAATAATTTGCTAGGACTGATTCCAAGTGGACGTCAATTCTCGAGCTTGTGGAAACTGGTATGTATAATGTCACTCTCCTGTAGGTTTTTCATAAAAGTTATTGACGAAAGGAAACAAATGTTATTGAGGCAAATCCCTCGACGCGTGTGGAAAGTGGTATAATGTCACAATCCTATAAGTTTTTCATAAAAATTATTTTCACACTATAATTATTGTATAATCAAATTTATATATAATATAATTCAATCCATGATCAATACATCCATATGTCACATATAAGATTATAAATAAGGTATTTGATATAATACTCATGTATTTGATATATTTTAGTTTTATTCCTATTTTGCATGACATATAGAGGAATTATAATAGGTTTGACCGTTCAAGTTTGATTGGATTTTATGATCATTTCAGACTTGTAATAAAGTTTATGTATAGCCATTATGCATAGGTAGAAGTATCTATAGATAAGTCACCCAAGCAATCATTTTGGGAGTTTTTTAACTCCGTAAAATAGTATTAAGTATCAACCATAATTGTATGAAATGTTGGTATGAAATGTCAACCAATACAACACGTAAGAGCTATTTTGATAATAGCACATGGCTAGATGGGCCTTTAGGGTAGGGTCTAGGGTTAGTTCACTATCTTGTTTCCTAGCAGTGTCATGTAGGCACTTGTGACTGCTGATTACAGGTGCTTACAAGCCAATCATATGAGTGATGGCACGTGTGACATGTAGCGTGATCTTTTTGCTTATAATTATTATTGATATATTTTCATACGGAATCGGTTTGTCTTGTTCTAATTGGATTCTACCAGAGAACTCTTTCTTTGTCAATCTGAATGGCCCTGACTAGGGATTTATCTAAGCAAGCACATACGGGATATTTCTTTCGTGATATCGAGAGTAGATAATCCTTTATTGACACTCAATTGTCTTCGTAAGGTTGACTACCAATCTCAATAACCAGATATACCAAATCTGAAATTTTCTAGACTTGTAAGTTTGGCGTCAAAAAGGAGTACTCATATAAGACATCCTTGGTGTCTTAAATCAAAGGATCAGATACACAATTAGGATCAGATACTCATATAAGCATCCTTGGTGTCTCAAGTCTAAGGACCATATACACAATTGGGACTACGGAATAGCTATATGACATTAGGTATCATCAACTATACAACATTCCATAAGTGGATCAATCAGTGAACTCATTCTCCAATGAGCACTTGTACTATATCCTTAGTGCCTCCACACAAGTGGCTATGAGACCAACCACCTCTATCATATGAATGGGTATATAATATACCAGTCTTTCTGGTTATCTCGATGTCTCTCTCGAGTAACTTATGACTAGGATTATTGAGAATCTGTGTTTAAAAATGAATCGATCTCATTATCGTGATCTCATCACGATCCGATTCTCATTACACAAAACCAAGAGTATCATAATATATATGCTACAGACAATATAATGTGAGAATATGCCAATATTAATCATAAGCATAAAGATTATGCAATATGTCATATGTGTCATCACTTACGTGATTGGCTTGTAGGGCACTTGTAACCAGCAATCTCTCACTTGACCTAAATCCAATCACCCATGTGTTTGATCTCCTTCTGACCCCTGTGATGCTCAAATACAATTTGAGCTAGTGGCTTCACCGATGGATCTACAATATTATCTTCGGATGGAACTCTTTCTATTGCTATATCTTTACGGGCTATGATATCTCTAATTAAATGGAATCTCCTCAGAATAATTATGATGAGACCTGGGTTCCCTTGCTAGAGCTATCATCCTGTCGCTATCACTATATATATAGGAATTGACTTCACGCTGCTTGGAACAATTCTTAAATCCCTAATGAACTTTTTCACCCCTTCTTTTACTACTTCTGTTGTAGCAATGTATTCTACCTCTATGGTTAAGTCAACAGTAATATATCTTGCTTGGAACTCTTCTAGCTTATTGCTCCTTTATTTAGGGTGAAAATATACCATGAGTTTGACTTGCTATCATCAATATCGGACTAAAAACTCAAGTTTGTATAGCCCTCAGCCTGGAGGCTATCTTCTTCATATACCAGTAAAGGATCCTTAGCCTTTCTCAAGTACTTAATAATATACTTTACTGCCTTCTAGTGTTCTAAATCAGAATCTGTCTGATACCTGCTCGTGATACTTAGAGCATGTGTTATATCATGCCAGCATATATGATAGGCCCTATCACTGAGGCATAAGGTATCTTATCTTTGTCTGCCCTTTCTTCATGAGGTTTTGGGGACATACTCCTAGAAAGTGATATTTCATATCTCATCGGTATTAGACCTCTCTTGGAATTCTCCATACTAAACCTTTTGATAATGAAGTTAATGTACCTATACTAGAACAAGTCAAACATGTTCTTAGATCTATCTCTATAGATCTGGATCCCCAAAATATAGGATACTTTTCCTAAATCTTTCATGCTATAGATTCGGATCCCCAAAATATAGGATGTTTCTTCTAAATCTTTTATGGAGAAATGTTTAGATAGCCAATTCTTTACTGTGGAGAGCATTCCCACATTATTCCCAATGATTTGGATGTCATCCATATTAATACCAAAAATGTGATAGCACTCTCACTTACCTTCCTATACACACAAGGCTCATCTTTGTTCATAACAAAGTCATAAGATCTGATTATCTCATCAAATCTTATGTTCTAATTTCGGGAAGCTTGTTTTAGTCCATAAATGGACTTGAGTAGTCTACACACTTTATATAAACTCTCTCTAAAGGGATATGAATCCCTTTGGCTATATCATATACATCTCCTCCATGAGATTGCCATTGAAGAATACTGTTTTGATATCCATCTGTCAGATCTCATAGTCATAGTGTGCTACGATGGCCAAAAAAATTATAATGAACTTAAGCATGACTACAGGTGAAAAGGTTTTATCATAATCAAGTCCTTATCTTTGATAATATCCTTTAGCTACTAGCATTACCTTACAGGTCTCTACCTTTCCATCTTCTTTGATCATCTTTTTGAAGATTTACTTGTAGCCAATGGGTACGATATCCTTAGGTGCATTCATAAGATTCCAAACCTTATTATAGTATATAGAATCCATCTTAGAATTTATGGCTTCTTGCCACTTCTCAGAGTCTATGCTCATAATAGTCTCCTCGTAGGTCTGAGGATCAATATCCTAAGAGTCATCTCCACTAATATATCCTATATATCTTTCAAGAGGGTGAGATACTCTGCTAGACCTACGCAAAGTTAAAATTTGTGTGTTAGGTACCAGAACAAACTCGAGCTCTTGAATGGTGCTTGAGCTAGGTTCTCCAACCTTACTCACTTCTATCTTATTCTCACTGTTTCCCCCAAGAATGTGTTCTTTCTCAAGGAACATAACTCTCTTGGCAACAAAGATATTTCGATCCTCGGGATGATAAAAATAATACCCCAAAGTCTCCTCAAGGTATCCCACGAATGTGCACCATTCCATCCTTGATTCTAACTTATCGGGGTTGTGTCTTCTAACGTGGGTAGGATAGCCCCGAATCTTAACTACCTTAAGATTAAGCTTCTTTTCTTTCTATATTTTATATAGTATAGACACTATCAACTTTGATGGAACTCTGTTCAGAAGGTAAGCTACAGTTTCTATGACGTACTCCCAGAATGAGATAGGTAGATCAGTGAAACTCATTCTGGACCATACCATGTCTAACAGCATACAATTCCTCTTTTCTAATACAGCATTAAGCTGAGGTGTATAAGGAGGTATCAATTGGGATAGAATCCCACTGTCCTTGAGGAAATGGGTGAACTTCGTACTCATGTACTCTCCTCCTCGATCTAATTGAAGAGTCTTAATACTCTTTACAATTTTATTGTCCACCTCATTTTTATATTTCCTAAATTTCTCAAAGGCCTCAGATTTGTACTTCATCAAGTACATATGTCCATACCTAGATAAATCATCAGTAAATATAATAAAGTATGAGTAAATCACCTATAGCCTGAGTGGATATGGGATCACATATATCACTATGTATGAATTCCAATAACTTAGTGACTCTCTCTCCAGTTCCACTAAAAAGAGAGTTGGTCATCTTCCCATGAAGACAAGGTTCGTAAGTTGCATATAACTCATAGTTAAATAGATATAGGTATCCATCTTTTAGCAATTTTGAATCCTTCCCTCATATATATGACATAGCCTACAATGCCATAGGTATGCATTGTTCTCCTCATCTCTTTTTCTCTTAGATATATTTATATTCATGATGTGCGGAGAAGTGTCTAACACATATAAGCCATCTATTATGGCCCCTCTAGTGATAGTCTCATCATCTATAATGATTGAACAACTATTATTTTCAAAAACTAATTTATATATTAATTATCAAATAAGAGATTAAAATAATATTTTTGATAATGGAAGGGACAAAATAGCATGTATCTAATGCAATAATAGCTCCATCAGGCAAATATAGGATAACCTCCCCAATAGCAATTGTAGCAACTCTTGCTCCATTGCCCATCTTGAGGTCCATCTCACCTTTGGCTAATCTCCTAAGTCTTGCTAGAACCTGTAACGAATTACAGATATGATAAGCACTCCTAGTATCCAATACCTATGTATTATCATAAAAATCTAATAAGTGGAGACTAGCCGTAAATATACCTGAAGCTTCTCTAAGCTTTTGTTTCGCCTTATTTGCAAGGTAGTCCTTACAGTTCCTCTTCCAATGCTTGTCTTGGTCGTAGTAGAATCACTGTCCTTTATCCTTTGTCGGGTTTTTCTTAACAACCTTTGTCTTACTCGGTCTTCCTTTGCCCTTGCCCTTTTGTACTAGGCCTAATATAATATATATTCTGAGTGTTATGAGTAGGTATCAGGTGGATCTAGGTTTAGAACACTAGAAGATAATAAAATATATCTTTAAGTATTTGAGAATGACTGAGGATCTTTTACTAGTATATGTAGGAGATAGCCTCCAAGTTGAGGGCTACACAGACTCGAGTTTCTAGTCTGACATTAATGATAGCAAGTCAAACTCAGGATATGTTTTCATTCTGAATGGAGGATAAGTAAGCTAAAAGAGTTTCAAGCAATATACTACTACTAACTCGACCACAGAGGAGAAATACATTGCTATAGTAGAAGCAACAAAAAAAAAAAAAGGAAGAGGTATAGATGAAGAAGTTCATCAGGGATTTGGGAACCGTACTAAGCAACATAAAGCTGATTCCCATATACTACGATAGTAACAGGGCAATAGCTCTAGCAAGGGAACCCAGGTCTCGTTAGAATTATTCTGAGGAGCTTTAAGCTGATTAAAAAGATATCATAGCCCGTAAAGATATAGTAATGGAAAGAGTTCTATCCAAATATAACATTGCAAACCCACTGACAAAACTGTTGGCTCAGATTATATTTGAGCATCACAGGGGTTGATGGGGATTAGACACATAAGTAATTGGTTTTGGGTCAAGTGGGAGATTGCTAGTTACAGATGCCCTGCAAGCCAATCACGTGAGTGATGGTGTGTGACATGCTGCACATGTAACCTTGTTTGAGTACTCCTTTCTTTAACGTCAGACTTACAGGTTTGAAATGTTCCAGATATGGTACAACTGGTTATTCGGATTGGTAGCTAACCTTATGAAGGCAATTAAGTGTCAATAAAGGATCATTCACTCTCGGTATCACGAGAGATATATCCCGTGTATGCTCGCTCGGACAAATTCCTAGCCAGGGTCATGTGGATTAAGAGAAAAGTTCTCTGAGAGAATCTGATTAGAGCGAGACTCAAACGGATTCCGTATGTGACCTGATAGTACCATTTCCAATATACGATCTTTAGGATATTAGTTGGATGATGAATTATAGATATACGGTAACTATGGACATATATGTTCAATAGGTTTGATTCCCCTATACCGTTTGGGGACTATGGAGTAGTGGCCTAGTACGTCCATGATCGATGAGTCGAGTGAATTATTATGGGGATAATAATGTAGCGACTCATGATCAGCTTGGTATCAGGCCAAAAGGATCACACACATATGGTGGATGCTTCAGCGAATAAAGGATTAGATGGAGATCCAATTAGTCTCTATTCTTATTAGATGAGACCCTACACTGATGGGCTCCTTGCATGAGGCCCAATTAGAGGCCAAAAGAGATTATTGGATATAGATCCAATAATACAAGATTAGTGGATAATTAGATGGAGATCCAATACCTACTAAGGCAGGACCCCTAGGGTTTTTGGTGGCTCTCTATAAATATAAGGGGAGACTCATGATTGATAAACTGCAGCTTTGGCCATCCCCTCCTATTCTCCTCTCTCCCTCTGTGCAAGAGTTACAAGATCTGATAAGATGAGTTTTTACTGTAGAGATACATCGTGTGGATACCGCTAGAGAGGAAGACGCATAACTTCCTTCATCCTATCCATCCGGATCTGGAATACGGGTATATACGATCTCCCTAGGTAAAACAATCTCTCATGTATTATGATTTTTTGATTTTTACGACTTTCTCGTGACCCAATCTTTTGCACGATAATTTGATCTGCATGGGAAACATATTTTGTTTTGATTTTCACTACGCATGTGATGCTCCCGCTAAGATTTCTCAACAGATGGTACTAATAATTTTATAGACAGAAAGCTTATTTATTAACTAATTGGCCTATCACATTAAAGGTTGTGATAAATTTGAAATCAAGTGTTCAAAGAAAAAGTCAATTATACAGGGCAAATAACTACACGTGGATTTCTTTTTTATACCCTTATTTCGAAGTGGTGATCCTCAAAGGAAGATGTGAAACTGCCACTAGTAATCGGAGGAAGAAAATTATTTAAAAGACTACAATGACTATTACAAGAGAAGTCCAACTCATTGCTTACACCAAGTGAAGACCCTACTTAATCGATCAGAGGGTTGTGATGCGTGACAAATATCCTGGACTAAAGTGCTCTCGAGATTTGATATTGCTCAGTCTTGAAGACAAGTTTGATTTAAAGAGGTCAGGTCTGATAGGACCCTAACAAGAGGTCCACATCTATTGAGTCATGTTGGTCGGTTCAGTCAAATCAATTAGGAGTCTATTTGATTAGGAATCCAAATAGGAGTTAGATTCGGCTAAGAGTCTATTTGATTAGGAGTCCAAGTAGGAGTTAGATTCAATCAGGAGTTAGATTCAGTTACGAGTCTATTTGATTAGGAGTCTAAGTAGAAGTCAGTTAGGAGCCTCTGTAAATAATGGTATAATACTTTTATTTAAATAAATCAATAAAAAAAATATTATTTTAGTCAATAGGCCAAAACCCTAGGAGGACCGATCTCCTATAGTGTTTAAGGAGGTCGATCCCCTCAAAGTGATTAATATTGCCCGATCCCCTCGAAATGATCATTTATCTCTTTTTTTCATGATATAACCTTATGCGTTCCTATCACATTGAACATGATAGAAAGAGGATGGGAGTGGCACTTGTCAACTTAAAATTATTCATGTTGTTCCACATAAGCAAATCTACCCTCATTCTTTCTCATCTATCAACCAATCACCACCGAACTACTCATCCATAAAAAGGAATCTGAAACCATGTCTGAATTGAAGCAAGTTCAGATATGCTCCCACAAAATTATGGAAAATGAGAATATAATCACAGAGTGAGTCCATCCCAATGTGTTGACAAACATAACATTCAATGTATCACACTAGAAAATCACAAGGAAATAGAATACAGAAGTTTTAATAGAAATACTTCGATTCTAAATAGAACACTCATATTTTAGACAATCTTTCAACTATCTTAATCTTTATCATGATGTATCTATTATCCCTTAAGAATTATGTAGACGTTCTTACAAGTTACTAACTCATGAGAGTGTGAACTCCGAACCCAACTATCATTTATACCTATAATCTTTCCTACAGGGAAAGGATGAAAAATGTAAGTGAATAGCTATAAATTCTAGGATGTGTTCACCAATGAGTCATTAATACAAAAAATATTATTGATCTCCTTACAATTGAAATATATGAGCTATTTGCTAAGAGGTATGTCAGACAGCTAAGGGACCTCACTAAGCACTCGACCTAACCCAACAATTCTCCTAAGTTATTTTTTAACATAGCAGAAAATGTTATTAATTCCCTTTAGATTGGGGAAGCTTTCATATAACCTAAGTTTCAAGGATCAAGGCAATCATACTTGGCATTCAAGACCCCAGCCGAAAAGGTCTTTGACTTGTTGAGAATGGAAAGGATGCACTAAGCATTAACATTATACCGAACCAAACTCCCAAATTCTTTGGAGGCTATGACTTGATTCTAAGAAACTTAATCTTCATACGGGAGGAAGAGTCACTCTAAAAGAATAATTTATTACAGCTGAGAATGAAGTTTACAAACTTATTGGTGGTCTAACAAGGAGTGGAGGGGGATAGAGTTTAGGACTGAACTAATTAAGGTCACTTTTCCAGTTTATGAAAGCAAGTATTTATATTATCCAATTGATCCTACTAAAATATTTCTCAATGTTTCGGGTTTTGAATATTAGGAGGAATTTTTGGTTGTGAGAGAGGAAGGTTTCTAGACAAAGGATAGATTAAGATTCCTTAGTGATTTGGAGAGAGCTATAAACTCTATGTTTAACATCAATAGTATCGTACCTAGAAAAATATACAGATTTACTCTTGTTGATGTTAAGAAATACCGATCGACTCCTATAGGAATCAGTGATGACCCTTATAGTGATCAAGATATTATCTACACAAACATATCCCAATATTTTTAACGGTGGAAGGTCTTATCATATTTCTTTCAACATACACATTCGAGTTGTCAGACAATGACAAATAAATAAGTAAAATCCGATGTCCTGATAACTTTTTAAATTAAAAAAATAATTATTCACTCGATATTTAAATTGATAAAGGCAACATAGGCTAACTTCCAATTGATAAAAGGTTGAGAAAAAGTTCATTTTGTCAAGGATTCTAAAAAATTAGATAAGAAATTAATCAAAAAGTTTTTTATTAATCAATTTTAATTATGATTAGGGGGGGTTCTTCTCATGAGAATTGAGCATTGAGTGGGCTATTCCTAATGATAACACTATCTAAGAGGGGTTTAATGTAAATTATATTATAAAAATTTATAGGGTGGAAATCATTAATTTTAAGAGGGGTTTTTTTTTTTTTGTTGGAATGAAGATAAGTATAGTTTACCCCTCCAACTAAAGGACATTGATCCATGAAACTAATTAAAAAAAAATCAATAAAAATTTAAGAAGAACTCGGAAATGAATAAAGAACTTCACGATTTATCCATCCGAGTCTGAGTTTTTGCCAAACCCATAATTTTGAGGGCAGAATAAAATCTACATTATTAGAGAATTACTCAGTGAGATTGTGCGGCTTGTCCCTACGAACTGGGGGTGGAGGCGGACATGATATTTATTTAATCAATGTGAGTGTGATATTTCATTATTTGCAAGGACTAATTCTAAGTGGAGGTCAACTTCTCATCTTCTTCTCTATTCTAGTCCAATCATCCTGCCCTGTGGATTCTGCCATCTCTATTTGACAAGTATTTTTATGTTGACTTTTTGTATGGTTCAATCAGATGATATTAAGCAAACTATAAAATCGAATCCTCATTTTTACACGTAATGTTCCACAAAAAGAACTCGTATAATTTGAAGTATAAGCCAATCTCATATGTCAATCAGTACATTTTATTCCAGATACGAAACTAATGTTCTTATAATCCAAACATTTAAGTGGTATCAGAAAACTGAGAAAGAATTAAATGTCGGAGAAAAGTCATTTATTTTTATTTATAAAAGAGATTGTTTAATCCACGAGTTTAAATTATTAGCATCTAGTATCACATAATAATGAATGAGACCCTCAGCCCCCTATAAATAAATAGATATGAATTTATGATATTAAGAGCACAGGGAAAACATGATTGAGTGCAAAGAATATTTCTTACCACAGTTTCTCTCTCTTTCATTTCGTATCAAACACATGCAAACTATACTGAATCTATTATTACTGTTGGATGTAATTTTATCAAGGCTTCCTTCCGAATGTCTAGTGTTATTTTTTCATTGTCTCCTCATAAGAGCTGAGCTGTTCATCTGGATCAAAAGGAACTGTCAACTTATTATTCTTTGACTTAACAACTCAATTTCTTCATCGTGGACAGTTCAAAACATTTGGATCAATATAATTGTTTCAGCCAAAAGTAATAATTTAATCCCTTGCTCTAACATTCCTCGTAGCACCAACAGGAAGCTCGCATATAGGCTTAACACGACACGTTGTAGAAAGATCTCCTAAATATGAGGTCGTGGATCTTTCAGATATGAATAAATACTCTATATTTTTGTTAAAAAAAAACTATATATACAACAATAGACTTCTATTCGAAGAACAAGACGTGTAGAAAGAAATCAAACACATCCAACATAATTTTTTTTTATGCGCTCAGGAGGAACGCCCCAACCTGGTATCTTGCTGACCTTTACATTGTCCATCGTAAATATTTAAGAGGAAAAAGAAGCAGCTTGGGAGAAAAAGTCAAACCACGTTTTGTAATATTTTATGACTTGTATAATAACTGTTCTTCCGAGCTCGCTCCATCCTTGCCATTCCACTGTTATCTGAGCCTCATGAGGAAGGCATCCTCGACCTATCGTTACCACTACTCTATTCTCTTACTACCACTATTCCTCGTCTACATGCAGAATACTGGTGCGGACAGCTCCTACAGCCATAGATGCAACCCAAACGATCTCGGAGCATTGTATGGTTTCTCACGCAGACTCATCACCCAAATCCACGACTGGCCGCTTGCCGATGCTAATTTCACCAACTGTTGCAGTTGGCCAGGAGTCTATTTGTTAGCTGACTAAGTCTACCGCCAACTTTATAACTGAACGAGCCAATCTCGTTCATTAGTTGAGGAAAATCCTCATTAGTTGAGGGAAATCTTTTGACTAAGTCTACTGTCAAATCTGAGGGAAATCTTCATTAGTTGAGGAAAATCTTTTCTCATCCCTGTATAAATAGACGATGCATTTATCAATAATATCAAGTTTCCATTCTCTCATTTCAATTTCTAACATGGTATCAGAGCCATAAGAGAAATTATTCTCTCTGTCAAACGACAGAAAAAATAGTTGCCATTACATGCTGCCTCCTCTACTGTTATCTCATTACCGAGGCAACGCTATTTGCTGGATCTTTCAAATCTACTATCACCTACAAACAGCTCCAGCCGATCCACAGCAGTTTATAGCTCTACGCAGGAGCGCTTCTCCTCGTGTGCCGACGTCGCTACCACCGTTCTCTGCCCTTTCAGTGTTTCCAACAGTAAGGCAGTCGGATTCACATCTGCGGCTGCACCTGTACCTATTGGAGTACCGTTGGATATTCTCATTCGCCACTCACTTCCGTATCTACCAGGTGTTTTCTACACTATTCTGTTCAGTTCAGTTTTGTTAGCCACCTTCTGATCTATGCTACTACCTACAACTTTATAGCCATTAATTGCTTTTCTTTTTCTTTTCTTCTTTTCCTTTTCTTGGTCACCAGTTGTCTTACTGTTCTCAACTCTGTGCAAACAGCTTTTGTGATTTCCTAATGTCTTTCTCATCCACTTCTGATGTCCCTACTCTTTTTCCTACTAATAATTCTATTTCATCGTCCGGTCTTATTTCCATTAATGCTGCATCTTTAATCCCCTTTAAGTTATCTAAAAATGGCAATTATGCCTCTTGGCGTGCTCAATTCTCTAACCTCTTGATTGGTTATGATTTATTGGGCTATGTTGACGGTTCACTTAGTTGTCCACCACCATGATTCATGTCCCAGAGACCCTAGCCCGAAGTGCCTACAAGTTATGGGCGGGATCGACTAATCCTCCAAGCCATTCGGGCCTCATTCTGGATCTATCGCTCGCTTGTGACCTCTGTACCCTGCGGAAGCATGGAACAAGTTACAGACTACTCGCGAACCGCTCTCGGACTCGCATGCTTGGACTACTCTCCAATCTTATGACTCTCAAGCAAGAGGGAAGTTGTATTGCTGATTACTTACAAAATATCAAAGTCATTATCGATGACGGCTTTGATAGGTCATCTTCTTCGATGAAGAGATCTTGGTTCACACACTCAATGGCTTAAATCGAGTACAAAGAACTTCTGCGCTCTTGGTGCGTGACTCTCCTATCCTCTTTGAAGAACTTTATGACAAGCTGACGGATTATGAAGCTTACTTAAAGCGGGACACCAAGATATCGGGACCTTTGTCAGAACCTCCCATCACAACTCAGTTCACCCAAAAACTCAAAAAGCCCAGCCGTAAATATCACAATAATACTTCAAAAGGTGTAGTCACCCAACCTCCCACTACTATGAGTTTTCATCCATCACTTCTTCCTCCATATCCTTCGTCCGTCAATTCTCGTCCAAATGTTTCCTTTTCACCTCGTCGCCCCCCACCTATGAATCTACAACCAGTTGTCTGTCAATTGTGTGACAAAATCGGTCACACTACCAAAGTTTGTCGATCGCGTCTTCCAGCACCATCAACTTGGCCTCAAGCAAATATCCTGACTGCTTCTTCTGAAGGTCCGTCTAACTGGATTGTGGATTCTGGCGCTTCCCACCATATCACCTCTGATCTCCAGAATTTATCACTCCATAATGGCTATGGCGGCCATGAAGACGTCATCGTTGGTGATGGTAATCGAATCCCTATTACTCATGTTGGTTCTAAGACATTCCATTCTAACGACTCTTCTTTTACACTTAATGTTTAGTGTGCCCCTCACATCAAGCGAAATCTTATTTCTGTTTCTCAATTTTGTCAACAAAATCATACTTCTATTGAGTTCTTTCCTGATTATTTTCTTGTTAAGGACTTGAGCACGGGGGCATCTCTAGTTCGCGGCCCGAATAAAGACAACATCTACGAATGGCCGTCTACCGTGTTTCTCACCCAGCCCACAGCAAACACTTCCACTGCAGCTCCAGTCGATATATGGCATCGTCGTCTTGGTCATCCCTCAAACTCTATTCAACAAAAATTACTTTCTCGTTATTCTATTCCTGTTTTTAAATCCAGCAATGTTCTTACTCACTGTAATGCCTGTCTTAGTAATAAAAGTCATCAATTACCTTTTAGTACTTCCTCTCTTTCTTGCTCTAAGCCGTTTGAGGTTATTTATACTGATGTTTGGGGTCCTGCATCGGTTGTTTCCTTTGACAAGTTTAGATTCTATGTTGTCTTCGTAGATTATTTCTGAAGTATACATGGTTCTATCCTCTTCGTCAAAATCTGATGTCGTTGTTGTATTCTCTAAATTTAAGAACTTAGTTGAGAACTATTTTCAAACTACTATTAAAACCATCTATTCTGATGGCGGAGGTGAATATCAAGCTCTTGCATCTTATCTATCTACTTGTGGTATTCAACATCTTAAGTCACCTCCGTATACTCCTCAACTGGTTGGTTCTGTAAACATCGTCATATTGTTGAAACTGGTCTAACTCGCTTCATCAAGCATCTATGCCTTCTCAGTCTCGCCTTTCAAATGGTGTACCTCATTAATCGTATGCCCACTCCAGTTCTTCAGTATCAGTCACCATTTGAAAAGCTATTTCAAAAATGCCCTAACCTACACACATTAAGAGTTTTTGGCTGTCTGTGTTATCCTTGGTTACGCCCCTACAATTCTCATAAACTGCAACCTCGATCTCGCCCTTGTATTTTCATCGGATATTCTCTTGAACATAATACTTTTCGGTGTTATGATCCTTTATCTACTAAGGTATTTGTCTCCAGACATGTCACTTTTGTGGAGTCTGTCTTTCCCTTTCGAGATCAAGGTCATTGTGCCATCCCATTGAGTTCCTCTACTACATCTTCCTCCTCCCCCGTGCCTCTACAAGATCCACACTCACTTGTTATTTCGATTCCGCACATTCCTCCTT
This sequence comes from Ensete glaucum, assembly GCA_021527575.1. NCBI lineage: Eukaryota > Viridiplantae > Streptophyta > Magnoliopsida > Zingiberales > Musaceae > Ensete > Ensete glaucum. The sequence continues at coordinate 15,741,809 of CM038555.1, read as the reverse complement.
CGTCTTCTTCTCCGGCGTCTTCCTCTCCTCCAGAGCCAATGCCTCTGTCCTCACCTTGTCCTGGTTCCTCTGTAGTCCCTGTGTCCACCTCCACTAGTGATCACCCTCAATCCTTACCCTCTGCTACTCCTATCGTCTCAAGCCATCCAATGCAAACCCGCTCCAAAAGTGGTATCTTTAAACCCCGTCAAGTTCTTAATTTACATGTCACCAACTCTTCTCTAGCCTCTCTTGAACTATCATCTTTTACTCAAGCCCAAAATTCTCACACCGCGTGACCATGAGTGATGAGTATGATGCGCTTCGTAATGGTACATGGACTCTCACCCCTCTCACCCCACGCAAAACATTATAGGGTGTAAGTGGGTCTATCGCATTGCGAAACCACGATGGCTCGATTGCTCGCTATAAAGCTCGACTTGTGGCTAAGGGTTTTCATCAACGTCCGGTCTTGACTACACCGAGACATTTAGTCCCGGTCAAACCTACTACCATTCGGCTTATCCCGAGTTTGGCGTCTCCAACGCGGTGCTTACGCCAACTCGATGTTAACAATGCCTTTTGCAAGGAACACTTCAAGACGTTTTCATGCAGACCTCGGGTTTTATACATCCTCGGATCCCATGTCAGAATTACGAAAAGCCATTTATGGCCTTCTCAGCTCCACGGTATCGAGCTTGGTCTCTACTTGTCTTGATTGGCTTCATTAACTCTAAATCGATGTCTCTCTTTTCACGCCACCAACATGGGTTTACTATCTATCTTGGTTTATGTGGATGATATTATTATTACCTGATAACTCTATGGCGGTTCAAGCATTTATTCAAGAATTGGGACCGATTCTCTCTTAAGGATCTTGGTCACCTAAATTATTTTCTGAGTCGAGGCTACATCTCGTCTTGGTCTCTTTCTCTCACAGAAAGTATATTCTTGATTTGTTGTTCAAGACGGCCAGGATGCAAAAGAGGTTGCCACTCCTCTATCCTCCGTGAATCACCGAGTTATGTGATGGTAGTCCACGGACCCTACTCGTCGACGGTGGTTGGCTCCCTACAATATCTTGCCCTTACTCGTAGGATATTTCCTTTGCGGTTAATAAACTTTCTCGGTTCATGCATCGCCATCCGCTCTCCATTGATCTCCAAACGCGTTTTGCGTTATCTTAAAGGACTATTGATCATGGTATTTTCTTCGCAAACATTCTCCTCTCAACTTCATGTCTTTGATCCGATGTCGCAATGTTGACGATCGAACCTCCACATCCGCTATATTATTTTTCTTGGTGCTAATCCGATCACCGGAGTTCTAAGAAACAAAAGAGTTGCGGTCTACGATCGGAATATCGAGCTATAGCTGCCGAACTCATTTGGATCTCCAACTTGCTTAAGGAGCTTCACGTTTCTTCTTCTACTCTATTTATTGTGATAACCTTGGTGCAACTTACCTGCGAACCGGTTTTCACTCGCATGAAGCACGTGGCTATCGATTTTCATTTTGTGCGGGATCAAGTTGCTCGCCAGCCGTGTTTCTCATGTTCACACTGATCAACTGCGACTCCCTCACAAAGTCTTTAGCTCACAAGCCCTTTTATTGCATCGGTCCAAGATCGGCATCCTTGAGCTCGATCTTGCGGGGCATGTTATGACTAAGTCTACCGCCAACTCTATAACCGAACGAGCCAATCTCGTTCATTAGTTGAGGAAAATCCTCATTAGTTGAGGGAAATCTTTTGACTAAGTCTCAAATCGAGGGAAATCTTCATTAGTTGAGGAAAATCTTTTCTCATCCCTGTATAAATAGACGATGCATTTATCAATAATATGTTAGCTGACTAAGTCTACCGCCAACTCTATAACTGAACGAGCCAATCTCGTTCATTAGTTGAGGAAAATCCTCATTAGTTGAGTCAAATTTTTGACTAAGTCTACTATCAAATCTGAGGGAAATCTTCATTAGTTGAGGAAAATCTTTTCTCATCCCTGTATAAATAGACGATGCATTTATCAATAATATCAAGTTTCCATTCTCTCATTTCAATTTCTAACATGGTATCAGAGCCATAAGAGAAATTATTCTCTCTGTCAAACGACAGAAAAAATAGTTGCCATTACATACTGCCTCCTCTACTGTTATCTCATTACCGAGGCAACGCTATTTGCTGGATCTTTCAAATCTACTATCACCTACAAACAGCTCCAGCCGATCCACAGCAGTTTATAGCTCTACGCAGGAGCGCTTCTCATCGTGTGCCGACGTCGCTACCACCATTCTCTGCCCTTTCGGTGTTTCCAACGAAGGCGATGGATTCACATCTTGCACGACAGATCTATTGAGTTGGATATTCTCATTCGCCACTCACTCCGTATCTACGGTGTTTTCTACACTATTCTGTTCAGTTCAGTTTTGTTAGCCACCTTCTGATCTATGCTACTACCTACAACTTTATAGCCATTAATTGCTTTTCTTTTTCTTTTCTTCTTTTCCTTTTCTTGGTCACCAGTTGTCTTACTGTTCTCAACTCTGTGCAAACAGCTTTTGTGATTTCCTAATGTCTTTCTCATTTCAATTTCTAACACTATTGTGCTCTATTCTCGTCTTCCCCGTTCTCCTCATCGTCCTCTACCAATTCTAGCGGCCTCAGTGTCACGAGAGTCGTCGGTCTTGATTTATCCGGTAAGGGTCTTGAAGGGGTTCTATCGGCGTCCCTGGCTGTTCTGGACAAGCTGAGCTTCCTCAACCTCTCCTACAATTCATTCCGAGGCCCCATCCCGCCGGAGCTATTCCACTTGAAGCTCTTGAAGGTGCTCGACCTAGGCAGAAACCGCTTGTCAGGCGAGCTGCCACTGGGTGTAGCAAACCTCACAAGCCTCCACCGCTTGGATGTCTCTGACAACAGACTCACCGGGAACATTCCTGATGTGTTTCACGGCCTGCGAAACCTGGAGGTCTTCTCAGCTAAATCCAATGGTTTTGTGGGTCGATTGCCCGCGTCGTTGTCCTTGTGTTCGATGCTTAGATCTCTTGATCTATGGAACAATTCTCTCGACGGTAGCATCGACCTCGACTTCAGACGATTAGTTCGTCTTACCACGCTCAACCTTGGATACAATAGATTACGAGGGCTCATCCCGGAGGTTCTCTTTTGGTGCAAGTCATTGAACATCTTGAATTTGTCTCTCAACAAATTAAGTGGACAGGTTCCCAAGAAGTTTAGCAACCTTCGATCCCTCTCCTACCTGAATCTGAATGGAAATAGTCTCTCAAATATTTCGGAGGCACTGCAAGTACTCCAAGAGTGCCATAACCTGACAGTGCTCGGTTTGACCCAAAACTTCCGAGGTGAAGAAATGCCGAGGCGCGGAATCCGAGGGTTTCCAAACCTACGTTCCGTCACCGTGGGGAACTGTGGTTTGACAGGTTGGATCCCCTCGTGGTTAAGAAATTGCAGAGAGCTAGGAGGTGTGGATCTATCATCTAATAATCTGAGCGGAGAGATACCGTCGTGGTTTGGAGGTTTTGATCATCTCTTTCGCTTGATCTTGTCAAATAACTCCTTCTATGGGGAGATCCCGGTCTCGTTGACAGAACTGAAGAGTTTGACTTCAGGGGGGTAACCCATCCTGCAGGATGACGATTCTTATTCCTCTGGGACGCCATTGTTTTACTGGTATAGGGGTAAGCCGATCGATGAGGCATTCATCTACAACAGCTACACGCATTTCCCACCAGCACTGGACTTGAGTCATAACAGATTGAATGGATGGATTTGGAAAGAGTTTGGGAATTTGAAGTATCTTCATCTGTTGGATTTAAGCTGGAACAACTTGTCAGGTTCTATTCCCGAGCAACTATCAAGCATGGTCAACTTGGAGAGGTTGGACCTGTCTTACAACGATTTGTCAGGAAGCATTCCGTCTTCTCTCGCTAGGCTTACTTTTATGTCTTTCTTCAGTGTAGCATACAATCATTTGCAAGGGGTAATTCCAAGCGGAGGTCAGTTCTCGAGCTTCCCCTGTTCAAGTTTCGAAGGAAATCCCGGCCTCTACAGTGATTCTGTGCTCTTCTGCAACTCAACTCTGAGTGCAGCAAACCACAAGGAAGGTGATGATAACGACGAAGACAAATTCGTCTTCTTTGGAGTTCCATTTGCAGTTGGATTGATAGTAGGTTTTCTGCCCGCAGTTTACCTTTTCGTGTGCCGGTGGGATCGGAACTACGATTATGATTAAGAACAAGAAACTTGAAAGGGCAAACTGTGAGCCATGTTAAAAAGCCTTGTTCGATTTCCATGGATGCGTGTCACGAAACGTACATTTGAGTTGGGAATGTTGTCCAAAATTGACTCCATTTTGCGCGCCTTTTTTTTTTTTTTTGGGTAGTTAGGATTTGAGCTCAAGATTTTGCATTAAAATCTTTGTTAGCTAAACTATTCCACACCTTTAATTTTGTTTATCGTGCTTCTTACGGGATCGATGTGCTTAATTATCTGATTCTTATGTCTGGATTGATAAAAAAATTGCATTACAAGATATGTAAATAAAGAATAGCAGAAATGATAAGCAGAACATTATTCTCCTCCTCTATTTCTATCTCATTTCTAATTCAGATGGGATAGGGTAGGGTAGGCACGGCACGGGGGATTATTGAGGTCAGAGAACTTACAGATTTTTCATATTTCTCTTAATTTAATTTAATTTAATTTATTTTTTTAAAAAAAAATACAATTATTTATCAAAATTTTAATAATATCATATTTTATAAACAATAAAAAAATATTTCTAAAATTTATGTCATAATAATATTCAAAAATAAAATATAAACACTATCAAATATAATGATATTGGGTTTTAATTCTCGTATATTTTTTATTTATATTATTTTTAATAAAATTATATATATATATATATATTATAATAAAATAATAACATAAACTAAGCAGGAACGGATATGTGAATGGGTGGGGGAAGTGCTTTATCCATCTCCATCCCCATTCCCATCCCCCCATCCCATAACCGTGACAAATAAAAAATAACCTCCGATCTATTGTTGCATCTTCCTATATTCTTACATCCCATTTAATATAATTGACGATAAATCGAAAAAATCCGATCATATCGGATCGGATCTTAAATGTTGAAGCAGGGCAATGTTTTAGCTGGGATGGGCTTCGGCCTGCCTGACCAATTCGTACCCCGACCTGCTGCCTAAAAGCCACGGGCGATAGCGCGAGGAAACCAATTTGGGGCGGACTGCGGTGGCGGAATGGTCGGGGGATCCCGTGTTCTCCTATTCAAGGAAGGCGGCGGAGGTGGCGGCAATGCGCTCTCCAAGGTGCTTTCCGAAATCTTGGTCTGCCCTCTCTCCAAGCAGCCCCTCAGGTTCTTCTCCCTCCACGAGAAGAAGATTGTTTCGGCTCTACCCATGCAATTGCTTCATTCATTTCTCCTCAAGTTTTGCTCTTCCATTGCAGGCATTGTCCAGATTCCCGTTCCCTGGTCAGCGATGCCGTCGGTGTTTCGTTTCCGGTGAGTCTCGAGTATCTTTCCCCTCTCCTCTAATCACCCTACAAGTCTGTGATGTTCGATTGAGAAGAAGAAGTGAAAAAAATCTTGGTGCTTTTCTTCTGCAATACGAGTTGAAGCTAGAAAGACAATAGTTCTTTGTAGAAAGCCAAATACGTTCGTAGCTCTTTTTTATAACGGACAGAAAGATAATTCGATCCCAAAATAACCACCGTGCTATTGGGACCGAGACAAGCCATGTCCTCTATGTCCCCTGAGATACTATTGTCTGGATGGAATATGGAACCTCTCTGATGGAAATCATCAACTTAGTAACCATACACCTCAATAGCTAAAGAGCTATGCAAATCGATACTCTCCAACGAATTTAAACAAGATGGATCGTTCAAGATTGAAGTAAGAAAAATTATTCTGATCACTTTATCAATGAAAAATTAATAAATGATTAGAATAGCACTTTAATTTCTTTAAAAACGTCACAAAATAAGAAGTTTGATAAGTTAAAAGGAAAGCAAAGATTTTGGGGTTTAGAACGCCACAAGCAGAAAAGCTTAATAAGTTCCAAAAGTTCATGCAAGAACTTAAAAACAAAACAGTCATCAGTGTTGAAATATGATTATATTTCTGAAATTCTTCTTTACAAAATGAGTCAATCTTGTTTATATAGAACAAGGTCAATTATATAGGGAATAAACTGATTAAATACATTAAATGATATTCATATTCCCAATTCGTGAATGTAGACCATTCATGAATCTGTCTTGAAAATCCAAAATAAAATATGTTCATAATTTCCAATATGGTCCATCATGGCTGAAGACTTTTATTCTTCAAAATGGATTAAATTTTATCATTCTCTCAAGGCTGAATTTTCTCTTCATGATATGGACTTATCTGAATCGCGTTGACCATTCTAGGCTCTTTTTGCATCTATAGAACTTTGGCCGAATCTTGACCAACTTTCTTCTTTCAAATGTCTTCCAATAAACAAGTTAAGGCTTCTTTCATCCCCTTTTAGCCTTAGCTTTTATCATTGGTCCTCCATGAATAGTAAAAAGATCTTTGGCAGATTTATGATCAACTATTTGGTTCATATTACTTTTGGCCGAGCATGTGGGCGGTAGGGGAGGACAACTGTTGTGGAGTAAAATGCCTCGACCATGTTGTATCTTAGGTAATCCTTTGTCTTACTGGTGCTGAAGTATCCGAAATTGCTTCATCTGAGAACCCTATGTTGGCAAAGCTTTCTCCGCTACCCAAGAGCTGCAGGTCCTTCGGGCCTGAGCTAGGCTCTTGCACTAGTAGAGGCTGTCGTATGGTTGGAAACAGATTCTAAACTATGGATAATTTAAGTTGTATAATTTATTGCACTACTATAAGTTCAGAATTTGGATATTTGATTCTCAAGGCACCAACTATTTTTATTGGACTTTCAAGTTATTAAGGTTTCCAGAAAGAGAAATTAATGATGTCATACATAGATTAGACTTTCTTTAGAGTTTTACCTTGATTAATTGAATCGTCACTTCTGCACAAAGATTTTCATCTCGTAGTTTCTACTTCAACTTGTTGTAGTCAAAACTTATGATTCCAATGTTCATCCGTCTGTCTTCGTGTAAAATCCATTTCCGTAGTTGTGATATCTCCAAGAAGTTATCATGGCTTCATGTTAAAACCTGCTTATGAACCAATTCTTGCTTTGGGGAAAACACAATGGAAGACCATTAAGGTAAAAGGTCAATGACATGGTACAGAAAAATCATATGGATTTAGCTGTAGAAACTTCAGGGTCATTATCATGATATATTTCCTAGTTTATGAGCTTTAAATAGTGGTTTTCATTCTCTATTATTTTTTCTTTTTTTTTGTTTTGCTTGATCCCCTTCAGAAAACCCTGATATGAATGGCTGAAATATGCTTTAATATTTGCAAGATCCTGTGGGAGTTTGAAATTAGAACTTGTTTCTAAGAGTCAAGGAAGAAAAGGGAAAGTTGTAGACTCTCTCAAGTTCCTATATTTCTGCTTCTGTCATTTACTTTTGTGCTAGAGCATGCATGTCACTGCTTATATTAGATCTTATGTACTCGTGACTATCTGATCTTGCTTTTGGTGATTTATTTAGATCGTCAATGGAATCCCTTGTTTGGTGCCAAAGGATGGCGAGTTGCTGGAGGATAAAATCAAATTGAAAGTTGATGATTCATCTGTTGCCAAAGGTGAAAGTTGATGAATCTCAAACTTTTGCAAGTTTGCAGAAAGCAATGAGTTTGAGAGTTGTTAGGACTTTTGCAGCATTAGATTTGGGGTCTTATTTCGTCTAAGTATGTGGAAGTTACAACTGTTTGAAATTGTCCGTTTGTTTTGAGCTTATCTTTTAGTAAAGGAATTGACTTAGAACCAAAATAGAAATTATTTTTGTGCCAGCTTCTTGCTAGTGATTTTATCTAATGGGTTCAGAATAGTCAGTCCATTTGATTCTTCTGTTGGTGCATGATATAAATAAAGAAAGTTATTGCACTTGTGGTATTGGGGGGAAGAAGCATTTATAGAATGGGAAGTCATCCTTTTATGTTGCTTAGCCTTATCCTTTCTTTTCCATAAAATGGTTTTATTAGTCTATATTGAGCTCATGGGATTCCATGGAATAACCCCCTCGCTTTGTAATGCTCAAGTATATGCATGCTTGTGGATTCAACATCTGATGGAGTTTAATTCTTTGCATTGCGGCCCATCTAATTGCAGGTTACAGGCAACTGAGAATCCAGTGAGACATATTGCCAATTGTCATGAGTGCATTTAGAATCCAAAGGAAGAGTTATTGGATGGTTGGAGAGTGTGACAAACGAATTGACTGGGCAATCGAGATGATTAAATTAAGTCAATCTGTCAGCGAATGTGATGGATTTCAACGATTTGTTTAGCGATATGTCCCATCTTTCAAAATGCAGATGATTTGACAGGTTAAGTGAGTGCCTAAGAGACAGTAGAACTAAGCGTCGTTTTATATTGGCTTTCTCGTAGACCCACATCTACGCTGAGCGACCGTCAAGGTGCCGCGTCCGCCCAAAGCGACAACTGTGACAACAGTACCTAAGGTTCGACACGTCGGCGGTGACGAATGGCCAATCTACACCTGGGTCTAAAGGCGCCACGTTTCAAGCGCTGCTCCCCTCGTGGCACCGCAGCTCCGCCATGGTCAACATGGGAGGATAGCCTAGCCTACTTAGGGGAACAACAAACCAACAGCAGTTCCACGTACGTGGAAGGCGCACCAACACTGGGCCCTGGTGGACTGCAGTTTATGCGCTCTTGATAACCTGACCGTGCGTGGCCCGCGGCCGCTTAAAACAACCGATGCAACGTCTTCCCTGATACAAACAAATATGAAATATTAATTTTATATTTTATTTTTAACCTCCAATCAATATATATATATATATATATTATTTAAGGAACAATAATCACGAGTTAAACATATAATTAAAAAAATAAAAATATGTATTGTTTCATAACTATTTTGCCTTTCGAAAGTATAGGAACTACTTATTATCCGTTGGAAATGGGAGGATTTCCCTTAACTAACCTACTATTGAAGTGCTCTCAAAATATGATATTGCTCAACCTTGAGGAAAAGATTTATTCGAAGTGGACAGGTCTGTTAGGACCATAGGAAGACAGATTTCAAGTACTCCTCCGCGAAATTAGAAGCAGATCAAAAAGTAAGTCCCAAGAAAACTCAACACGGTGAAAGTTCTAAAGGAAGTCAATCGAAAAGTTTCAGATGTGGTACAATCAGTTATCAGGATTGGTAGCTAACCTTACGAAGATAATTGAGTATCAACAAAGGATCATCCACTCTTAGTATCACGAGAGGATATCTCTTGTGTGCTTGCTTAGATAAATCTCTAGTCAGGGTCATTCAAAGAAGATTCAAGATTTTAAGAGCTACTCATACATTTTAAAATCATCTCATATAATTTAGCAAATTTGTTTTGTAAATAGTGAGATGGATAATTCATATCAACAATAAGATAATTTCATAACAAGATAATTTTATAAACATTATTATATATGGAGAAGTGTTTAACACATATAATCCATTTATTAGCGTCCCTCTAGTGATGATCTTATCATATCCATAATTATTGAACAACTATTATTCTCAAAAACTAATTTATATCCACTAATTATCAAACATCAATTTTATAGTCTCAATTATGTATCTATTCTTTAGACTTGAGATACCAATGATGTTTTGTATGAGTACTCATTTCTTTGACGTCAGACTTACAAGTTTGGAAAAGTTCAAATCTAACCAGTTATCAGGATTTGTAGCCAACCATACGAAGGCAATTGAGTGAAAAAGATCGAACCTCTAAGATGATAAGAATGATCCACAGCAACAGATCTGCTCACCGAGAAACGTCAACGGTAACAAAAAAAATCAAATTTTTGAAGGGAAAAAATCTAAGAATCAACGAAAGATGAGACTTTGCATGTGGAAATCAATGAAGCTAGAGTGGTACCTATACATGAACGTCAACGGTAACAGATCTGCTCACCGAGAACGTGTCCCATACGAAGGGCGTCGTCTCCACCACGGAAAAGTCTCCCTCCTTGCCGAAATTTGGTTGGACTCAGTGATTGTCTAATTTTGAACTCTACGAATAAAGTGCACAGTTTGTCCTCCAAGCGCACAGTTTGTCCCCTAAGCCGTGATAGTACCATGTCCAATATACGATCTCTGAGATATTAGTTGGATGAGGGATTATAGATATACGGTAACTATGGATAGACAGGCCTGACGGATTCGATCCCCCCTGTACCGTCTAGTGTATGAGAAGGAGATGATAGCGGTGGTCCACTATCTACGAGTTTGGCGACACTACCTTCTTGGGGCACGATTCATATTAAGAACGAACAATATTGCATTGAGTTACTTCAAAACTCAAAAGAAACTCTCTCCAAACCTTAAACAAACTTTAGAACTTCCTCTGAGATATTCGGATTGAGAGAGAAAGAGTTCTCTAGTAGAATCTGATTAAAGCAAGACAAACTGATTCCGTATTTGACCTAATAGTACCATGTCCAATATACGATCTCTTATCGTCATGCCCTGAGTTTGTTCCTTATCGAACGGCTTAGCTAAAACCGAAAATGAGATCTTTTGGTTCATATCTGCATCCAACAAGATATTGCAGGCCCTTAGATAAAAAATATATGGATATAGATCTACCAAGGGCTTGATGATACGATGTTCGAGATTATCGCTCCATCAAATACTTCAAAAGAGGCTTGGAAAATACTTCAAAAAGCATTTGGTGGTGTTAATAAGGTAAAAAAAACTTCGTCTTCAGATGAGACCTGGGTTCCCTTGCCACAGCTATCGCCCTATCGCTATCGTAGTATATGGAAATCACTCCACGCTACTCAATGTGACTCCCAAATCCCTGATGAACTTCTTCATCCACACCTCTTCCTTTGCTGCTTTTTCTGCAGCAATGTACTCCGTCTTTATGGTCGAGTTAGTAGTAGTATCCGGTTGCAACAACAATGCTACATAACAGTAGCGGCTTCGGTAGAACCGCTGCATAGTGACAACCGCGCGAAGGAAATAGTCGTGCATCGCGACCACGCACGAGTAAAGACTAACTCGGTGAAGTATCCAAGCCGCATGAAGGGAGTCAACATAGAAGATGAAACATGGAGCGGAGGCATGAAGCTTTCCTTGGACAGAGGTCAAGGGCATGAACTCTTATAGAGGCAAGAGTGGGATCATATTGTTCCATGGGTTCTTCATTCTGATGGGACATACTTATTTTGCATGGTGCCAAGGGATTCAACTTTCTCGATCCGAGATTCAGCTTTTTCTTATGAGCTCTCTACCCCAAGTAGCCTTTGCTGGCCTTGGTAGAATTCCTCCACGCTCGCTTCAAGAACATCAAGGCGGGTCTCCACCGATGCCGACATCCAGAATCGTACCAGCCACCCGAGATCCCGGGAGACAATGCTGACATCTAAAGCCATACCAGCCACTCGAGATCCCGAGAGATGACACTAACGTATAGAACTGTACTAACCACCCAACTTGATTTGATTTTTCATTAATGATTCCTTTGTACTCATGATCATATTTAGAATATGGATGTAAAATAAAAGTTAAACTATCATATTTTTTTATGATTTCCTCATTCAGTTAGAGAAATCATATCTAAATCCTAATTTAATCTTGTTTAAATCATATCTAAATCCTAACTTAATCCTATATTCTATCATGCCCCCGCAGGATTGAGCTCTTGTAAGGACGTCGATCTTAAACTAAGGACGCTGATCTTGAACCGATGATAATGAATCTGAAAAAAGGAGCAGACGATTCTGCTGGAGCCAAATTCGACAATCCATTAGATCGGACTATCATGCCCCCGCAAGATCAAGCTCTTGTAAAGGACGCAGATCTTAACTCGATGTCAAGGAGACCATTGTGTTGTCAACCGCGGTGAAGGTCTGACGGTGGTTGACTTCGACGGAAGAGATGTTGCTACGGCTGGGGCGATCGGTAGATCTGAAGAGCCGCGAGAGAAGCGTTGCAGTCATCAATTTGCTATCATTTGACAGCGAGAAAGAACTTACTACTGATGGGGTAGGGAAGGTGCCGCTGCTTATTGGAGATGATGCGACAGTAGTGGTGCACAAGGAAGATGGTCTCGTGCAAAAGAACGCATCGGTAGAGGAATTGAGAAAGCCAACGGGGTCCAACGGAGGAAGAGAAAACTGACACACTCGAAGTCTAACGGAGGAAGAGAAAGTCAACGCACTAGAAGTTTCCAGCTTTGATATCGACTAGAGACTACCGTTTGACAGCAAGAAGAGATAAATCTAAGGAGAGGGCAGCAGTTATGGTCAGCGAGGGCTGTGGTTGCAGCTGTAATTATTGGAGTAGGGGGGGTCGACAGCGAGCAGAGTAACTACCGAAGGAGAAGATGAGGAAGCCATTGTAGTGAAGGTGTGCTTCCCTTTCTTCCCTAACTTCAGGACCACAATATTGTGATCCCTTCTTTAGAGGTGTAGAGATGATGAAGAGAGTAATCTGCACCGAAGAGGAGAAGCGGCCAAGTTGTTGCTGTAACGACAGCAGCAACGAGCAAACGGTGAGCCGATGGTAAGCAACAATGAGGCTGATAGTGTCACTGATACCAATGATGATAGAGTAAGTGCCGACGAGGTTGAGCGAGAGGGTTGCCAAACCAATGACATGGACATCAATTATAGAGCGAGACCCGAATCTTCAGATCCTCGAATGAAAATGGCGCTAGTGATGGGTGTGATAGCGATGCTCTATTTTTTTGTCGGGAAATAGAGATCGTGGCTTTGCAAAAGAGGAGTCGACTAACAGTTATAGCTTGGCAACAAGGCAATCGATGGAGTAGGGATTTTATGTCGTTTGACAGCGAGAAGGAACTTGTTACGCCCTCTTTATAAAGCACCGAGAGACGATGGGCAGTGGCCCTTACAAGTGCTCTTGGCAGAGAGAACAAAGGCTGCAGGAGGGACAATACTGGTGAGCGGGTGTAGAAGCCATCGTCTACTGTAGATGGGGTATGGAAAGTGTCGTTACTCGTTGGTTTTGACGTTGATGAAAAACTATCGTTTGACAGTAAAAAGAGATATAAACTGTCGTTAGACAATGGATAAATATCTATCTTATAGAGAGAGGCTCTGATACCATGTTGGAAATAGGAAGAATTAATGAAAATGCCCAATTGATTTATTGATTCATCGTCAATTTATATAATTGAAGATAGGAGGATTTTCTTATTCAGTTAAAAAAATCATATCTAAATCCTAATTTAATTTTATTTAAATCATATCTAAATCCTAATTTAATCATATCTTCTATCACTATCTTCCCTTGTCGTCCTCTGTTCTCCTCTGATGAAGATGCAACGATCACGATCTCTACAACAACTTATTAATCCCCTTGCTGCTCGTCGAGGTCTTCGCCGCAGCAGCAACAACAACTGCTCCTCCACATTGACGCACTCCATTCCTGCTTGTTGATCTGCTCACTATCCCTGCTTGTTGATCTGGGTGTCTCACTTACACCCTCACCGTTGTCTCCTTCCCTCCATCGACCACCTTCTCCCATCGTAGATGGTACACCCGTCTCTCCAACTCATGACCAGCAGCATATCCCTCGTTGTAGCCCGTTGACGACATCACATATCACTGGCCCCTCCCCGTATCTGCTACTGTCCACTGCTACTCCGGCATGCCCTCTCTTCCAACCACCGGCGAGATCTGCTTCGACGGCGTCTCTTCCAACCACCAGAAAACTCTTGCTTCGGCGACACCTCTCGAGCATTGATACTTTGCTCTCGACAATGATTTGATTTAATCTACCTTAATATAACAATGCTTGGTCTCCTTTTTGGTGCACAACTCCATCCGGTTAGCATCTAACCACATTCCACCACATTCATATCTTATTCTCTAGCTTTGAGGCTTCCATAATTATTCCTTGAGGGAATAATAGTCTCTCAAACTATAGGATTCATTTTGATTAATACAACTTTGATCTCTTTCAAACTCTTTAACCATAGCAATTATGTATGAGCATAATTTACTAATCTTCTATTCGAATATAAACTACTAGGCTATGTTATGTTGATGGCTCTCTCAATTATCCACCCGAAAATATTAAAATACTAAAAGAACCAACCTTAATGACAAATCCTAATCGCAAGTTATAGTTATAGTTATAAATTATATTAATCTTTTTATACAACACTACAATAGAAGCATAGTCTAAGTTATAAACTACATTTGCTAATCGTTCTCATACTCGTGCTCTAAGTCTTTTATCTATCTTGGTAAAAATAACCCAAAATGAAAGTATTATTACTGATTATATGTAAAATTTAGAAGTTATTATAGATGACTTGGCTTTATTAGGTCACCCCTTAAGTGGTAAAAGAAATTAAAATGCATACTCTTAATGGCTTAGTAAACGAATATAAAACACTGATGACAAAAATTCAGGCACATGACTCACCATCATCGTTATCATTTGAAGAACTATATAATAATTTGATCACAAGAAAACAAAAGATGAAACCAGTTATCACAACTCAATTCAATCAAATATCTAATGAAAATAACAATCAAAGCAATAAGAACTTCAATAAAAGACTGAACAATATGTCTCATGAATATACGAGTAACACATAAAGCTATCATCCTCCATTACATTGTCAACTCTTCAACTATAGCGATAGATTTAACTAAAACAACTTAAGAAATAACTTCAACTATAATAATCACTATAGAAAAAATCATTTGCCAACTCTATAATAAAATTGGATACATAACAAAGTTTATCGATCTTGACCCAAGCTTAATTATGACTAATTCGACTATTCATCCAAGTACTTAAATTATTGACTTAGTGTTTCCCATTTCTCATTATATTATATGTAATATGTAGAATTTATCCATTTACACTAACCATGGAGGAATGAAGACATCATCATTTGTGATGATAATAGAAATCCTATCACTCACTCATTTCACAATACTTTATTTACACAGAACAATTTTACACTCAGATAATATTTTGTATGCACCTTACATTAGAGGAAGCCTTAATTATCTCTTAATTTTATAAACAATAATACTTCTATATAGTTATTTCCTAATTCATTTCTTGTAAAGGATTTGAGTATGACGACATCCTTAATTTGATATAAAAATAAAGATAATCATCTACAAATGATCTTAAACTTCATAAATCACTCAGTCGATCACTTACTTTGGTTGCTGCTTCAATTGATGTGTACATCGTCACCTTGGTCATTTGTCATCTTACATTCAATAATAATTATAATTTTTACTCACTTTCAACTTTTAAATCAAATAAAATTGTCACTTATTTTGATGTTTGTATTAGTACTAAAAGTCACCAACTATCTTTTGAAATATACTGTATATCTCACTACAAACTACTTGAAATTATTTATATTAATATTTGAATCCTTACTCCAATCACTTCTCGTGATAATTTTAAATTTTATATTTTTTAATATTAATTCACTAAATATGCATGTTTTATCCTTTCATATATAAATATGATATTATTATTTTTTAAAAAAATTATGATTGATGAAAGAGATGAATAACAAGATCTGATAATTTATCTTTCATCCAAAATCTACACGACACATACATTTACTAATTGACTCTACTGAACACATAATTGAAAATGATCTTAAGCCTCCTATCAATAACAACTTAAGTAATACTTCAGCTTTACATTCCTTATATGTTATAATTCTTAATCAATCTATGATTTAAAAAGTAATCACTATTTATATATAATTAATTTTTTTTACAAAAACTTTTTAAAAAAATTATATAAATATATATTATTTTAATTAAAAAAATTCTCATCATCTCATTCATAATGAATTTTTATTTTATCCCTTGATCCCGAGAGTGTCGAAGTTTTTCCGAACCATCTTTCTTGGAGGGGGCAGCCCACACCAGTCCCAACGAGCTCAGCACCAATTTAATCCCTGTTCCCATCTATATCAATCACCATCAACCATCCGATGCATACCACAGCTAGTCCTACATATACACAGTGAGGGAGCCAGAGAGAGGTGCAGGCAGACGGGGCTCCTCCTCCTCCTCAAATGCTCCAGTTCAAGATGACAAAATGGGGTACATACTATTTCTACACAGGCACTAGCATAATACGACTGGTTGTTTTGTTTCAGGGAAATGGAAAGGAGAGGGCATGACTTAGCAGCGAAGTAAAGATTTGGATGAAAGCGTGGAGAGGGCTGCTGCTAACTGTGCGCGCTCCTCCTTTCTTTCCTTCATTCTTCCTCAAAATGGCGCGGTGGAGCTCCTTTGGAATGTGTTGTTGCTTTTGAGTTGTTGGGCAGCCACTGCGGAACGAAGCTGCCCACAGTGCAAACAACACGAAAAAGAGACGCAAGAAACACTTGGGAACATCTTTTATAACGAGTGGAGTGTCATTGTGAGCAGAACTTAAATAACGATATGATTACCTCTTCGTATTGCTTCTTCAGTTTGGCGTTCTCCTGCTTCAGACGGGAGACCTCCAACTCTAGCTCATTGGTGTAAGCCTATAACAAAGTCCATAATCTTTTGATGCTAGAAGACCAAAGACTCAAAAGAGAGCGAGAGAGAGAGAGAGAGGACGGCAACCTGTTTCCTTGCGCGTGATCTGGCGGCAGACTCCCGGTTCTTGATCATTCTCCTATGGTAACGATCTGCACCGACGGCGGAGTTCTCCGGCAACCTGTTCTTGGAGCATAACGAGAAGAGCGCGGTGGGAGATGGTGGACCGTCTATCGCACCGGAGATTGCAGAGGGGATGAAGTAGGCGTTCTGGCCATTGGAACTACTATTGGAGTGGGAATCGGCACGAGGCCTCAGATACTCGAACTCCATCCCGGAGTTCAGGCTGAGGGCGGTCTGAGGGAGGGTGGGAGAGAGCGGAGGAGGCAACAGCGGTAGCTCCTCAAAGGCGTGCGGCGAGATGGTGCGGGGCCTGTTCAGTGGTCCGGCGAGGAAGTCCTGTAAAATCATGCCCTTGAAGGAAGGTGAAGAGACTGGGTGATGGTGGTGGTAGCTCTGATGATGCAAAGGTATCAGGAGCCTCTCGTGGTGGAGGGTGGTGAGACTTATGTCGTTCCACACCTCGTCCACGGTCCTCCTCCTTATTGTTGTTGGTGGGATGAGGACCTGGGGGGGATTGGAGGAAAGGGAGGACTTTGAGGAAGAAGACGACGACACCATGTTGCTACTGCTGCTACTCCTATGATCGGTGCGGCTGTTCTTCGTCTGGTGGTTGTCCTGCTCCGGGAGCCGCATGACAAGCGACGAAGTATGCAGGGAAGAGGAAAAGAGAGACACTGGTGCGGCAAGGAGAAGAAAAGTTTTCCTTCCTGTGGCAGTGATGTGATAAGAGAGGCGCTGCCATGATGAATGGGGTGCCAATGCATCTGCTTCTCCTACAAACAACTCACTCATCTCCTCCCAACAAAATAATAATAATAATAATAATAATAATAATAAGTCATCCGTCGTACGAAGGCAACCCATGCATGTACACGTGCCCTCGATTCACAGACAACTTCAAATAAGTTGGGACATAAATGCTTCCTGTGACTAAAAAAACCCAATGGAATTCACACTGCTTCCGAGAACCCTAATGGAGTTGTATTTTTCTTTTTCTTTTTTTGGGTGTTTCGTTTTCTTTGCTTCTATTATAGCGTGGTACAGAGAAGGACCGAGAGGAGCAGCGAGTGCAGGTGCCTGTATATTTGATGGTTCGAGGGTTGGCATGATATGAAAAGAGAGGTATCGGGTGAAGTATATGTTGCAGTGGGGGCAACGAGAACCGCCGGCCATAAGTGGCCAAACAGTGAGATCACTCACTCCTCTCAGGATGTGACTGCTCCCTGTTGTGTTTATACTGTACTGTGTCGGAAAAGAATATATTCCCAAAGAATAGAGGAAAAAAAAAAAATGAGGGCAATAATAGACGAACGAACGAAGGACGGCGATTCCGATGAGTCCGTCAACCTGTTATGAAATATGTATTTTGTTGACATAAAATTTATAATTATATAAATTATTATATAAAAAAAATATTATATCAAATTAAAATTAAATAATATGATATCTATTTATGATGCATAATTTTCGATGTCATCTGATTGAGATCCAATTAAATCTTCAAGAGCACCATCAATCGGATCTGAATAACGTATAATATAGATCTACAAGAGGAACTAGAATAGATCTAGACCCCTTCTCCTCTCTTCCTATACTTTCATAGGACCACCTTAATTGATGGTCTTGGAAGATCAAGAAGATAACCGTAATCTCTTGATCTATTCACTCCTTTTGTCGTTCTGTGTCTTTCTATGTATTGGATTTATAGTAGGTAATATCTATTTATAGGCGAGAGCATAAAGTCTATGGTAAGTTATTAGGAGAGTTCCTTCCATCAAGGGCATTCCCTAAAATATCTCAATATAATATGAACTTTATTTAATATTAGCTAATATCTTTTATCAGAATCCAAATAATTCATAATATATCTTATTTAAATAATAAAGAACCACATAATCTTACATTCTCTCATTTGGCCCGTTAATTGATAAGATATAAAAATATCTAAAATCAAAATAAATAAAATAAAATTTATTTGAAAATAATTTTATATAATTAGATTCTAAAAATTTTAAAAATCATTTTATACATTGTCATGATTTTAAAAATAAGTCAATAAGTCCAATAAGCATAATAATACTATATTCAGTTCAACTATCAACGTGAGTCATAGCGGTTGTATGTCATCAATGACACACTTTTTTCTATATACTACAATATTGTTAGTCTTTACTTATATAGTCTATAATGACCCCTGCAATTTGTCTTGTCAAGACAATCATGTTTCTTGCGTTCAACCATAATATGCATAAACATAAACACAAACAGGATAGCAAAAACAAATAACTTTAATTATATAAAAAAAATATCAATAATAGCATCCACTTAAACATGCATGACCATATCCTTTATGGTTTGCTCATAAGCCTCATTCTAAGAACATATTCTTTAAATATTTTACACTACAAAGTTTTAGTAAATGGATCAGCAATCATCATAGTGGTGCTCAAATTTTTAATTGATACTTATTATTTATGGACTCTTTCTCTAACCATCAAGTACTTTATCTCAATGTGCTTGGAACCACTATAGTACTTGCCATTCTTAGAGAAGAAAACTGTTGCGATATTATCACAAAATATCTTCAGCGGCTTGGCAATTGAGTCAACCACACCAAGTCTTGAGATAAAATTTTGTAGCCATAAAGCTTGATTTATGGCCTCAAAGCATGTCATAAATTCAGCTTCCATTGTAGATGATACAATAAGTGATTATTTTTTAATTTTCCAAGAAATTGCCCCACCAGCCAGTATGAACATAAATCCTGAAGTGGATTTCCTGCTATCGAGACAATTTACAAAATCAGCATCTGAATATCCCGTTACTTCAAGCTGATCTGACTTCCTATATGTGAGCATATAATATTTTGTCCCTTGTAGATATCTTATTACTTTCTTTGCAGCTTTCCAATGTTCAATTCCTGGGTTACTCTGGTATCTACCCAGCATTGCCACTACAAAACTGATATCTGGCCTTTTACAGGTTTGAGCATATAATAGACTTTCAATTGTACACCCATAAGGAATATTCTTTATTTGATCCATTTCTAAGTTATTCTTCGGGCACTTGTTTTGACTGAATTTTTCACCTATAGTAATAGGTGTATCATTGGCTTTATAAAGCTGTATATTAAACATTTCCAAGATACGATTAATATAACCTTTCTGAGACAATCCTAACAAACCTTGAGATCTGTCCCTGAATATCTCAATGCCAATAACATAGGATGCCTCATTCATATTAACCATCTTAAAATTCTTGTTGAGAAATATCTTGATTTCATGCAACAAACCAAGATCACTACTGACAAGCAATATATCATCCACATACAAGACCAATATAATAAGCTTACTCCCACTGACCTTCAGATATATATACTAATTAACAGTATTTTCCTTAAATCTGAAGGAAATAATGGTATCATAAAACTTTATATACTATTGTCTGGAAGGTTGTTTAAGGTCATAAATGAATTTCTTAAGTTTGTAATCCCAACTTTCCTTTCCCTTTTCTATGAATCCTTCAGGTTGTTCCATATAGATTTTCTCATCTAGATCTCCATTCATAAATATTATTTTTATATCCGTCTGATGTAACTCAATATCATAATGAGCTACTAATGCCATGATGATTCTCAATGAGTCCTTTCGAGAAACTGGAGAGAAGATCTCATGGTAGTCAATGCCATCTTTCTGAGAAAACCCTTCGCCCATAAGTCTGGCTTTATATCATTTGATATTGCCCACTGAGTCACGTTTAGTCTTAAAAACCCATTTACAACCAACTCTTTTACAATTATTGGGTAATTTAATGAGTTCCCAAATACCATACGGGTCCATTGATTTTAACTCATCTTTCATTGAATCATACCATTTTTCAGAATCATTACTTTCTATGGCTTGTGAAAATGATAAGGGGTCTCTTTTTATTCCTATATCAAAATATGATTCTTATAGATATACCACATAATCATCAGAAATAACATGTTTTCTTTTTCTTTGAGATATTCTCAAATCTGCCAATTGTGATTGTTCTATAAGGCTATCAACGACAACATCAACATCATGTGAGAATTCATCAATGTTATTTTGTTGTTCACTCTCATCAATTCTCTCATTGATTTGAGGAACAACAATTCCTCGAATAGGGGATACTATAGGAGAAGCCTGAATCTCCTCAATATCAAAATTAATCCTTCGAGACTTTTGACTCTCACTGATTTTGCCATTTTCTAGGAATTTTGCATTACCAGATTCTACTATCCTCATATTATGATTAGGACAATAAAATCTGTATCCCTTGGATCTTTGTGGGTAACCAATAAAATATCCAGAAATTATTCTTGGATCAAATTTCTTTTCATGTGGATTAAATACTCTTATCTCTGCAGGAAACCCCCAAATATGTAAATGTCTCAAACTGGGTTTCCTACCAGTCCAAAACTCAAATGGAGTTGATGAAACTTATTTACTAGGAACCCTGTTCAGGATATACATAGTTGTCCTAAAAGCATCACCCCACATTGACTCAAGTACAGAGGAATAACTCATCATACCCCTAACCATATCCATAAGAGTATGATTTTGCCTTTCAGCAACATCGTTCTACTGTGGCACACCTGGTAATGCATATTGAGCATAAATACCTCGCTATTCTAGGAATCTAGCAAAAGGATCAATATTCTGACTGGATTCATCATATCTGCTATAAAATTCACCACCCCTGTCAAATCTGATAATTTTAACTTTTCTATTTAATTATCTCTCGACCTCATTTATGTACACTTCAAGAATGTCAACGGCCTGAGACTTTTCATTTATTAGATAAACATAGCCATATCTGGATATGTCATCTATAAATGTGATGAAATACCTTTCTCCACTAAAACAAGGAATATGAAGTGGTCCATAGATATCAATATGAATAATTTCAAGAAGTTTTTTAATTTTTATGATATTTTTCATTGTATGCTTAGTTTGATTTCCTTTAATGTAATCTATGCAAACATCAAAATCAGTGAAGTCTAAATTTTTCAAAATATTATCCTTCACTAATCTTTCAATTATTTCCTTGGAGATATGCCCCAAACGTCTGTGCCACAATATAGAAGATATTTCATTATTGGAATTATGTTTCATTTCAATACTTTATTGTAGGGTTAATAATGTATTCGAAAACTCAAGATTCAAATTAATTCTGTACAAACCATTACACAGAATTCCAAAATCAACTTTTATTAAATCATAAAATATGTTGAGTTTACCATTACCAAAAGAAACACAGTATCCTAACTCATTAATTCTAGACAGGGAAATTAAATTTTTAGAAATTATAGGAACAAAACATGTGTCTTTTAGATCCATCAGATGACCCGTCTCTAGGCGTAAGCGATAAGTCCCTACTGATACCACTTTTGCTTTGAGACGATTTCCCATAATTATGAATCTTTCATATTCTTTTGATTTCCAGATTGAAAGGAATCCATGCATATTATTAGTAACATGAGTTGAAGTGCCAGAATCAATCAACCATGTATTAGAAGGAACTTTTGTAATATTTGATTCAAAACATACAAAGGTTGAGTTTATACCTTTCTTTTCGAACCAAGTCGTATGTTTAATATAATCCTTCTTTATATGTACTTTATTGCCATAAAAGAATCATTTTACTATAATAGCTTTCTTTTCAATAGTTTGTCTAACACTTGTAGACCCGACAAATTTCTTAGATGGATGATGCTTCGATTTTCTTTTCTTATTACTAACTCCTTAAGTAGTAGTTAGTACATTATATGAACTTTCCTGCTTTAATCTTAATTCTTCTTGAACACATATACTAGTTAACTTATTCAAGTCCCACTTATCCTTATTTGTATTATAGTGAATCTTGAATGGGCTAAACTGAGAAGGAAGAGAATTAAGAATGAAATGCACAAGGAAAGATTCATCAACATTCATTTCCAACGTCTTAAGTTTTGTAGCTTTATCAGCCATATTGAGGACGTGATCCTGAATTCCTCAAGTACCATCATACTGAGCTATAGTCAATTCTTTCATTAATGTGTCAGCCAATGACTTATCAACAGATTTAAATCTATCTTCAATAACCTTTAAATATTTACGTGCGCTAGATGCAACCGGTAATGAAGTCTTTATATTATTTACAATTGTCATCCTTATGAACATTAAACTGAGCCTATCTGATCTTTCCCAAGACTTCATTTTATTGACTTGTTCTACATTACTTTTATCAATTAATTATGCATACTTTTCAACAAGCAATGCCAAATCGAAATCTAATACACCCAATGTAAATTGCACGTGCTCTAACCATTCTGAATAATTTGATCCAGAGAGTACAAACACTAGAAGCATGAGAATGTATGAACAGGAATATCACTGTAGAATATAAAATAATATTAATGATTTGAGTTTTACCAAAATATGATGAATTATTGATATCATCAATATTTAACCTTTGGGTAAAAAATATTGACATATCTAGTGTTTACACAAGATCATTTATGGAGGACTGATACCATCCTTATAGAATAGTTTTGCTACCTTTGGGTATACAATTCTAAACTGGAAGGATATCCAAAACAGTATCATCCTACCCCATCATATAATTATTTAAAATAGATTATCCTTTGAAATTATCTAAATCTCCTAATTATGCATGTAATTTTGAATATTATTTCCTTAATATCATTGAGGACTTGTTCCTTAATGTAATTTTATAAATTATTGATCTAGGCCACTTTGATGACTACAAGACCAATGCAGTAATATAAAATATAAATTAAATTATTCTATGAATGATAAAATTTTAATTGTATTTCATATCCTATAAGCCTACTATCCCAGGCTACTTTAGCAGCTACCGGTTGGGTATAACTTAAGGAGATGGACTATAAATAATATTCATCAAGTTCATTTAAACTAATTTATGCTGAGACAGTTCAATAATAGGATAACAACCATAATAATTATTGAACACT
This sequence comes from Ensete glaucum, assembly GCA_021527575.1. NCBI lineage: Eukaryota > Viridiplantae > Streptophyta > Magnoliopsida > Zingiberales > Musaceae > Ensete > Ensete glaucum. The sequence continues at coordinate 15,718,018 of CM038555.1, read as the reverse complement.
TAATCAGTAGGAAAAAACTCATATGATTACTATAATCATGATAATACATAAATTATGTATTTATGTGAAAAATAAATATTATTTCATAATTACTAATATTTACATATAAATAACTGAATAAATATCCAAAAACCAATAATTTGATTTAACACATGCAATTAATAATTCATATAAGAAAACTATAAAGAAATAATAATTTATAACTTTTTTAACTAATTAATTTTATTTAATTGGAGAAGCTCATAAGTCTAATTAAATAAATTGAGCAAAAATAAAATATAATCATTCAATAATAAAAAATATAATCATAATTAAATCTTATTAGATTATATATTGATAAATTTTATAATTGAGAAAATAACCAAAATTTCTCAATTTTATAATGACATAATTGTAATTCTAAAAAAAATAAAAGAATTATAGATTTTTTTTAAGATTATAGGATTAATAAATCACAAGGGTAAAACTATAAATAATCCTATTCAACATAAGGGTAAAATTATAATTTTGGTGAATGGCAAAACTATAATTTGAGCATAATGGTAAAATCATAATTTTACATTTAATGGTAAAACTGTAATTTGTGATTTAATGGCAAAACTATAATTTTCTTAAGGAAAAACCCTAACCTCTTTCCCTTTTTGCCACCATGCAACGTCACAATGCGGCGACGATCGACCTCTGCTGCCTCCATGTGCGGTCGATGACATGGTAACGCGGCCTTTCTTTCTGTGATTGCTTCCCTCAACGGCGACCATGGACAGATTCAGCCAAAAAATACGGTAAGATTGTTGCGTCTTTAACACACAACAACTATCAAGAATCGTTCGCAAGCAAATGATTAAAATTAACAGATAGGAAAACAGATCAATAAGATATTCAGATCAATGCATCGTAAACAAAAATAATATATCTAATATTTTTGATCTCAAAACCTAGGCTCTAATACCAATTATTGGCATAAAAACTATAATCATGCAAACTATTATACAAAAAAAACTATTATGCCAGGAATGAAATCAAATAATACTAGATCTGTTTACGATGTGTACCTTTAGATGCCATCTGATTGAGATCCAATTAGAACTTCAAGAGCACTGCCAGTCAGATTTGAATAACGCCGAATATCGATATGCAAGAGGAACTAGAATAGATCTAGACCCCCTCTCTTCTCTTCCTATCATTTCACGACCACCTTAATTGATGATTTTAAGAGATCAAGAGGATAACCGTAATCTCCTGATCTATTCACCCTTTTTGTCGTTCCGTGCATTTTCGTGCATTGGATTTATAGTAGGTCATGTCTATTTATAGGCTAGAGTAGAGGGTCTACGATAAATTATTAGGAGAGTTAATTCTTCCATAAAGGACATCCCCTAAAATATCTTAATATAATATAAATTTTATTTAATATTAACTAATATCTTTTATTAAAATTTAAATAATCTATAATATATCTTATTAAATTAATAAATAACCACGTAATCTTACACCTTCCACAGACTTTTACATCATATGGCAGCTCAATCTTAATCACACCGGATAAGCTTATCAAAACCAGGCTGCGTCCATGGTTTAATTGGTTGCATCGAAAACCGGTCTACGATCCGATTTGATTTATCTAAAAACAGAGACGTATTTTACATTTTATTCCTTCTCCTACTTTTTTTTGTTTTTGTTTTTTACTTGGATCAACTTGTTGACCTGGTAGGACGAACAATTTTGATGGGAAACTGAGACATGATATATGATTCATATTCTGACTCGAATCATGACTTATTTCGAGGAAATGGCCGATGTATGTCGACAACTGTTCACGCCTTAAGTCAAGACAAAGTTAGCCTCGTCAGCCTGTCGAATTTAAATCGTGACGTGAAGCAGGATGACCACCTCCATGATAGAGATGTGTAGGAAGGATAAAGTTTAGATGGGTATACTTCTCTCTCTACGTGACAACGAATCTAAACAAGTGGTTGCCATCATGCACTCTGATAAAGACATGGTGGATTCGTGGTTAAGGTTCGATACATAACCAACCCCAATCCTACTGCTTAACTATAAACTCCTCTTCATGCATGCATTATTCCCCAACTAAACGCCAACTTCATTTATCCCAAACAGTCAACACCAAGATCATGTAATATTAGCATATTACTCAAGCTTCTAAATATAGTGCTTATAACTCCAACACCAGCTGCCACTTGTTCCCACTTCACTTCGTCTCCTCCCTTCAACCATGGGGAGCTTTGGAGGTGCCGAATCCTTTAGCATCAAGCGAGGGAAAGCCACCAATATTCTTGCTCTTGGAAAAGCCTTCCCCAAGCAGCTAGTGATGCAGGATCTTCTCGTCGACGGCTACTTCAGGAACACGAACTGCACCGATCCTGACCTCAAGAAGAAGCTCGCTCGACTTTGTAACTCCTAAGCTCTTCTTTTCTTCCTGCGAGCTTCCTTCGGCTTTGTACAAAGCCATTTCGATACCCACAGCAGATTTGATAAGCTTCTTGTTGTGCAGGCAAGACAACTACGGTCAAAACAAGATATCTGGTGATGTGCGACGAGATTCTCCAGAACCACCCTGAGCTAGCAAGAGACGGCCAGCCCACGCTGAGGCAGCGGCTGGAGATCTCCAACGAAGCAGTCACCGAGATGGCCGTCGAAGCCTCGCGATCCTGCGTGAAGGCCTGGGGGAGGCCCTTCGCTGCCATCACCCACCTCGTCTACGTCTCCTCCAGCGAAGCCCGCTTCCCCTCCGGCGACCTCCACCTCGCCCGTGCCCTCCGTCTCAATCCCGACGTCTCCCGCGTCATGCTCTCCTTCACCGGATGCTCCGGGGGCGTCGCCGGACTCCGAGTCGCCAAGGACATCGCGGAGAACAACCCAGGAAGCCGAGTGCTGCTCGCCACCTCCGAGACCACCATCGTCGGTTTCCGACCGCCGAACCCTCACCGTCCTTATGATCTCGTCGGCGCCGCACTCTTCGGAGATGGAGCAGGGGCTGTTGTCCTTGGAACAGATCCCATCCCTGGCGCTGAGACCCCCATGTTTGAGCTGAGCTCAGCCATCCAGCAGTACTTACCAGACACCGACAAGACCATCCAGGGTGAGCTCACCGAGGAAGGGATCAGCTTTTTGCTGGGGCGGGAGCTGCCGCTGGTTATCGAGGATCATGTCGAGGCGTTCTGCAAGAAGCTGGTGATGAAAGGTGCAAGAGGAGAGAGCCATGACGTTAACTATAACGACATGTTCTGGGCAATGCATCCTGGTGGACCGGCAATACTGAACAAGGTGGAGAGCAGGCTGCGGTTGTGCCCTGACAAGCTCGACGCAAGTAGGCAGGCACTGAGAGACTACGGGAACGCCAGTAGCAACACAATCATATACGTCTTGGAGAACATCATTGAGGAGAGCAGGAAGAAGAAGGAGAGCGGAGAAAGCGACTACTGTGAATGGGGTCTGATACTGGCTTTTGGCCCTGGTATTACATTCGAGGGAATCCTAGCAAGGAACCTCATGGTCTGAGACAAACCCTAATTCTGTCAAGGTTCTACGTAGAGATCAAGAACTCGCAAAAGTGTGTCTCTAACACTCTTCCAAGCAATAACAAGTAACTATGACATGACATTTCCTGCGCGTCTATTATGTGTCGTCTTTGGCAGGGAAGACGATGAAGAGGAGGAGGAGGAGGAGGAGGACACGATGGCTCCTTAATGTAATGGGGCGTAAACTGTGATTAATGGGCCGCGGGCTGTGAGCCCGTGGGTTTCTTTCTTGATTCCAACGTTTCGGAGTAGTTACAATAAAAAGTCGAGAAAAGCGTTACCAAACATGTTCCGTGCATCGGTTTTCAAGTTTTTGTTTCTAAAAGCAAAAAAACACAAAACGAAAACGATGCCCTAGGAAACACAGCTCCCTCCGTCGTCCTCCGCCCTGGCCTTCCCCTTCGGCGATCGCCCTCGTTGGGATCGTCCCCTCGCCGTTCTCCTCGGTGGTACCGCCCCCTTCCTCTTCCCTGTTCCTCTGTTGTTCGTCTGATATGCCGCAATATTCGTCAATTGTTTGTGAGAACGAGGATTGGCTTGTGTTTTTAGGTGTTGGAGAATATTTACGCCTCTTTATTTCGGTTCTGAGAGGATGCTGCCCCACCCTGTGATTAATTTCTGACCAAATACATCGTTATTATTTTTTGTTTCTGTTCTTTGTTTCGATTGGGTTGTCGAACGCTTGTAGAATGTAACGTGTCATGTGAATTGCTCCTGTAATCTCATATTTTTGCTGTTGAAGCTTAAATATTTGCAAAATCTGAAGACCTGGTATTTATTTCAGTAGCCATTGTTCATGTGTTTTCGGTACAAATCCATTGTTCATATGTGGTCTTATTTTGGTGCCACAAAATTGTTCTATGGTAGATAAATATTTTGGTTTTTAGCTATTTTGTTGCCGGAGTTCTATTGTTGAGGCTAAAAAAATTATTGTGCACATCTACGAAAGAACCATTGGGAGAAACACATATCATTGGGTGAAGATTTGTATGAAGAATCACTAAACAACCAACTTCTTGTGAATTTGTTTATATACTCAGATTATTTTGTTTATCATGTAAATGAGACTAACGTAGTTTTCCATGAGGTGCTAATAGATACAGAGAGACTCGTATCAGGAGGATTTGTTTAAATAAGTTGTTTCTCTTCTTTAATTTTACTTTTTTAGTTATGAATTATCTGTAGACCAGACTACTTGGATAAGAACTTTCAAATAAAGCACCAAGATGAACACCACTTTTTCGACACTGGTTGTTATGATCGAACGAAGTCATACAAGAACTACTGATTTCCTTTTCCCTATTATATGTTTTAACTTTCTTTCTGCAAAAAAACGAAGTCAATTTATTGTGCATTACTTGAGATTGTTTTACTGTGTATTTGTTGTATTTATTGAATTTTCTGGTGGATGTAGTTTTTATATAGCCGCGTACAAGGTTTTATGCATATGGTTATTATTCTCTCTTTAGATGGCTGATTTTACTGGAAGCGATTTTCACGGGGAGGAGAATGATACTGATACAGTTGATGAGGGTGGTTTCAATGTTAGTGTATGGCCAGATGAGATCGAAGAAAGGTTCATCTACATCATGGAGGCAGAAGTTAACAAAGGCAATAGAACATCAACAACTTTTTCGAAGCCTGCATGGCGTGCCATTGAGGAAACTCTCAATGGACAAACAAAAAGGAACTACACTTACACACAACTCAGAAATAAGTTCAACCAACTAAGAACCCGACAAAAGGACTTTGCTAACCTAATAAAGGAGACAGGGGTTCGCTGGAACCCGGTGACAGGCTCTGTTTCTGCGACAGATGAGGTGTGGGAACGCCTGTATAAGGTAAATTTGCTCTCCAGGGGCAAACGGGTTTACTTTCATTTGTTGCCAGTTAATTTTATTAAGTGAATAAGGTGGTTGATGGTGACTCAATGTAGGTGTACAAGTCTGCAAAGAGATTCCGTAAGAAGGGATGCCCTTTGTTTAATAAATTGTGTGTGATTTATGGAGACACAACGGCATCCGATTTCTGTCAGCATATTTCGAACAATAATCCCCTGGACACCGATGATAGAGAGGAGATTGATGGGATGAGCTTAGAGGCATCATTTAATGAGCAATCTGGTGGTACAGGTGTGCTGTCTGCAGTTCCCATACGAAGCCAATCTTTCAACCCATCAAGCTCTCGTCGGGGAAAAAGAAATAGTTTTTCCACTCTCCAGACTAGTAGTTTGACTTCTCCAGGTGAAAATTCAAAGAAAAAGTCTGATATAACTGAGAAAAAAATGACAGTTACTCCCTCACCTTCAAAGTCAACTTCTGAGTCTGGATCCACTCTCAAGAAACTTATTGTAGAAAGCATGCAAGCACTGAATGCCCTAGAGGGCATAGATGGAGTAGCATACTCCAAGGCAGTTGAGCGGTTTCATGAAGATTGTATGTGGATGGAGCTATTTCTGCAGATGACAGAGGATAGGAAAAAAGACTGGGTGTTAAATATAAAATAATGGTGGACGTGGTAGCCATTTTGTTATTAACTTCTATTTTATATCTCTTCTCTTTGAGTTTTGAGCCATGGATAGTGCAACTAGTGTGGTTAAACTCTATGGCATGAACTTGTGGATCTTGAATTGTAGATTTATATTGAGAATGTGACTAGAAATAATCTTTATCTTTTTTGATATGCTTTATCATGAATTCCATGTTATTGTTTCTGTTTGATAAATTGTCTTGGCAAATATAGTTGGTTGAGTTACTGATTGCCTCACACTATCTGTTGTCATCATTAACTGTTGATATGAACTACTTTGATTGTAAAACCAATAATGTCTTTAGATACGCAGTTACTTTACTTATGCTATGATTACTACAGAAATGTAGATACTAGAATTATGGATATTGTTGCAGTATCCTTTTTTTTCCTTTTTTTCTTCAGCTCTTATTTCCTTGGTTATACATCATTAGTTGAATTTAATTTTTCCTTGATTTCTCTTTTTCTGATAAGCTGTCGTGCATTGGACATTTTACTTGGGAACAATGTTTTAGGGGCATTTCTTGAGTTTGATTATGACTCAAATGATGAGTTAGAAGAGATTTATCATATGGCTATCTCCAATGTGATAAGTGGGACTTCCAGGTTATCTTGGTTGATTTTGTACTTGTAATGGTTGTACATGTTTTCATCAACTTGAGGTATAATAAATGTAGCCTCTTAGATGAATTTAAGCCTCTTTTTGGTGGATGAGAAAACATTTGTAGTGGAAAAAATTCAGCTAAACCATGTTGCTTACCTTGAAAGTTGAAACCATCCTCATGAATTATGCTGCCCTGAAAGGAGTAACTGTTCTCCCCTATACTTTGATAAAGCCATCCTGAGAAATTATTTAGTCAGAAACACTATCCCTTTCTGAAGATAACTCCAAAGAGTAACTCCACTGTAGCAGAGAAAGGCTAGAATTTTTTTTTATGTTTCGGGATTGACTTGCAAAATTCCATTTTGTGAAAGGATGAGAGGCTACAAAATGTCACAATTGAGCTGTTACCGACATGCAAATCATAATATAATTATTTATTAGGTATATTAATATTAAAAATGGTTCGTTAACAAAATGATTTAGATAAACTAATATATTCATTGATAAAATTTATTAGTTAATGAGAGTGTGTAAGTACAAAATCTAATAAGAGATATATAGTTAATCTTAGAAGCTAAATGTTTTAGATTAATTCTTAATATATAAAGTGGAAATTAGTAACAATAGAAAATGAACAAATGTCCAATAGAAAAGACTGTTGGATCTAATGAGGATACCTTTTTTTCCCTTCAAAATTATTCATGTATTCAAATAGTTCAAGATTTTGTTTAGTTGTCCTCTTGTACCGTGTGACAAATATTCTCTCAAGAAGGTTTGGCTTACCTTTATGCAGCACATCTCTTGTTCATTGGTCTTCTTCTTCTTCTTCTTTTTTCTTCATGTGTGTGTATATTGTAAGTACTGATATTTTTTCTGGTGGTTTCAGTGTCAGCTTATGTCCATCTGGCTCTTAATTTTCTAACCTTGCATATGTCAAAATTTATTGGACAAGCTAGCTTGTAGAAGTGTCTAAATTTCCACTGGTAACAGACTATTGGCATAAAACCTTCTTGATGGAAGAGTTGGTTGTATCTTAGTAGATTATGTCATTATGGTATTACATCTCTTAGTTGACTAAACTTGCAAAATAACTCAATTATCCAGACTGTTGGAGTAAAGCTTTCTTGATGGAAGAGTTGGTTGTATTTTTGTAGATTGTCATTATGGTATTACATCTCTGAATTGACTAAACTTGCAAAATAACTCAAGTAACAAAGTGCTGGAATTAGGCATTTGATGGGTGATAGTCTTGCACTTCCGTCAAAAGTACATGCTGACTCTTTCAAACAAAATTGGAAAAATCTTGTGGCATGAAATAATTTCTTGGAGTTGGCTAATGCTGTTGGATTTTAGGCTAGACCACTAACTTCTTCTTTGAGTTTGTCATCTTTTTTGTCTCAATGCAGCCAATTTTACTGGTTCACATGGAATCCAGTGTTAAAAGAAGCTACCAATTAAAATCAACGTTTGTGACTTTTGTATTCTCACAAAGAGATGGAACCCCTTAAGCCCCTGGTTTATCTTTCTTCAGGTATATTTTATTCCTTACTTCGATTGCAAGTTGTTCCTGTTGCAACATAAACTTTTCTTTTTCTGAATCATCTTTTGTTTTCCTAAGTTAAAAGCAGCTACAGGCGGCTTAGTGATGTCCTATTAGGCCAAATATTAATCTGCAGTTTTTTTGAGTTTGCTCCTAGTTGAAGTAATTCTAAAGGAGTGTGCAATATTCTACTAGGCAAGGCTGTTTCATTTTTTTAAATTTCATGAATGATCATCACTGAGTGCTACCAGTGTCTGTGGAGTGTATTACTGTTTGTCTTATCAATGCAATATTTCTCTTTTCTTTTTCTTTTGGATAGAAATGCAAGGCTACCTATATAAGCTTAATGCAATCTCCCATATATGCTAATGTGTTCATAATCAACATTTTCTTGTGTTGACCTTACAGATTGTGCTACTTGGTTTAGTTGATATAGATACCTGGTTTTACAGAAATACCTTAATGCTTCTAGAACCTACCACTTTCGGGGTGATAATTATTAGCTTGAATGCTATTACTTGCCTTAAAAGTGAATCTTGTTTCTTACTTTTGTGCTACATTTCAGGTTTGTTGTAAATGTTCTGATCTGAAGTAGGATATCATGATGGATGAACCATTTAGAAGTTTAGAGCTGGTCTATGTGGCTACTTTAATCACATTTCCTAGTGCTGCCACCCCTGATATTGCTGCAGAGCCTGCACTCAACCTGCAGCAGATATAGGGGATGAGACCACACACAGATCCTCCTATGGAATTGTTGATATCGTGGGCGTTAGTTTTCTTTTTTTTATATATAATATCTTCTTTGTTGCTCATTAAATAATTCTCTGTTGACCTTTTTTTTTTTCTTTTTGATGGATGTGTAGATTTCATTTTGACTGTTTTGCAGGGTTTGTTTAATTGATGGTTTGCATATTTATTTAATTTGTAGCGTGTGCCATAGGAAAACATATTCACTTGTCTACTACCAAGTAGAATTGCAATTCCTGTTGCCTACAACTGAAATTTGCAGAACTTGCTGATTGAATAGTTGTTGTCTACTGAAATCACTATACCTGAAGGCATTTGAACATATATTTGCTCTTATCATGAAAAAAAAAAAGACAAAATACCAAGTGAGCATAATTTTAATTGAGACCTACTGCTGAGATAATTCGATTTTGTTTTCATCAGGTTTTAGTACTTCAGATCCCCTCATGTTGATAAGAAGCTCTGTTATATTTTGATGTAATGATTTTGTAGGTTATATGGAACTCACAACTTTGCCTGATGTTACATTGGTGTCTCATCCAGGTTTTTGGCACTTTGTTTCATCCATGTGGAGTAACTGGGCCCTTATACACCATCATGCATTGCAATCTTGAATGTAGTTATGGGTTATTTGCTCTAAAAATGAATCAGAGCTTGTCTAACAGGGTCTACCCCACCTACATCTAAACTGTAAAGGATTATGATATAAATAATAACTTGAACTGCTTCTATTTATTTATTTATTTATTATAATTGACACTTTTGATCCCATCACATGAGCTTATAGCCTCTAGCATAACTAATCATGATTTTGAAGTGCTTAATCATTATTTAGAGATGCATTCCCTGATTCATTATGGTGAAAGCCATTTATCAGTCTCCAAAACAGGGACCTTGTGCACTTGAGGGCTTCATGTCAATTAGATCAATGGGCTAACATAATGTGATGGTTTTATTGTTGTCATGAATCAGGTCAGAGGAAGCTTGCTGGCTCCAGTTCTTTGTTCATGTTCAGTCAAAGAAGAAATTTGTTGCTTAGGATGCCAAGAATTAAAGCCCCATTACCTTCCTTCAACCCTTGGTTGGTTCAAGCTTAAATGTAGGTCATAAAGTTTTAAGCATTGTATTAAGATCCTCTATTTCAATGAATGTTTCCAGTGAGGCATACTGCTGTATTGTAATGACATCCATCCTTGAGGGTTGGGTGGATCTGACTGGAAATTGAGATTATCATCATCATTATTATGTTTAAAGCATGATTATAGCTAATTCTTTTACCATCAAGAATAGTTGTGCATGAAATTGTTGAATCCACCACTGGTGGAATTGAACCAGTAGCAGAAGTGAATAAATCATTTCAATGGAAGATGGTTTTACTTGACAACAAAGACAGGAGTGGCCTGAAGCAACTCAAAAGACCTGGAAGAAGAATAGCTTTTCACCTTGAAAATGAGACATGGACACTAAAGGACTGAGACATGGAAGGATATTGTGATGGTTTATATATATATATATATATATATATATATATATATATGCTTGGTAGCTAGTCATGTCATGACCTTGATGTTTTATTGTTGTTAATCAGTGAAATGTTCTGACTAAACAATTAAATCTGATAGACTTTGAGAAGTATGATATGAGCATATAGATCTGTACCAATTCAACGTTGCACAGATTCATGCTGTACCATATGCAATTAAAGAGCTGCACTTCTCTGTGAATCCAAATCCAAATTTGAAGATCCTAATGTCACCGGTTTTCATAGGATTTCTACATAGACGACGTTGGTTATCAGTGGATGGCAAATGGAACCTGTGATGACAGAGAGTAAGGCAACTTCCTCACCATTTCTCCAGTTTGGAAGTCCTGAAACCACAGTGATTCCGGCGTTGATCACCACTGCAGCTCTCAAGCTTTTAAGCATGATGCGTCTGTAACACTTTCGACCTGCAGCAGAGTCTTCTACCTGCAGACAGACCAGACCGAGCAGCAGATTTTAACCCCTGCGGCGTCGACATCGTCTTCAGCATCGATCGACAGTCCTCTGATGCCCCCGCCGATCTCGAAGAAATCACTACTCTCCGTGAAGTGAAAACTGAGAGCACTCATCTGCGTTCGAAGGTTGTCATGTACCAGATCAACCACACCGGAGGGCCAGTTTCAGTGTCCATGTACGGGTATCTGCAGCTCAGATTGATCGAGATACCTGATATTGCACTCTACCCCACTATTCCGACCTCATCCTGTGAAATGATAAAAATAAAATACACCGATCTAATTAATAAAAAATAATTTTTAATTAAAAAATGATATAGAATTAAATAAGAGTTAAAATAACAAGTCCACTTACAAGATTATCTCTAAATGTACACACTCTCTACTCACTTGCTTCATGAACTATCATCCTATTTATAGGACATAATAATAACTACCTCACCCCACTACTTCATCCCACTATTTCACTATCTCACCCATGATCACCCACTACACCCACTAACTCCTAACTACTTCCACAACTCCTAAACATGATTTACTAGTCCTAAAACATGTTAACTAAGTAACTACTATGAATCAATTCTCAACACTCCCTCTTGATTTATAGTTACATACACCGATTTGTGACATGAAATTAACATGCTTCTAAATTGGAAGTGACTTGGTGAGAATACCTACAATTTGTTCATCCGTGTCACAGTACTTCATTGGTATAGCTCCATTTATTTATAAGATCTCAGATGAAATGATAGCATATCTTTATATGCTTCATTCTTCCATAAAATGGATTTTTCGTCATTGCAATTGTGATCTTATTGTCACAAAATATTTCTGTTGTTGTTTTTTTTTTTGTTCTTGATGAAAATCTTTAATAAGTCTTCTGAGCCATATAGCTTGACAAGCTGCTAATGTTATAGCTACATATTCTGCTTCTGACGTCGATAACGTAGTTGTTGCTTGCTTCTCTAAACTCCAAGATATAGCTCTTGATTTTAGGCTAAAAATATTGCACGAAGTACTCTTTCTATCATCGAAATCTCCTGCCTAATCAGTACCTGCAAAACTAAATAATTTATATTTAAAATTATAAGAATACCAAATTCTATAATCTACAATTCTAGTAATATAACGTAGAATTCTTTTAACAGTTCCGAGATGATGTTTACTTATACTCTGCATAAACCTCGATACTACACAAATAGAGAAGGTAATATATGTTCGAATATGAGTTAGATAGATCAAACCTCCAACCAAACTTCTATAGTATCTTGCATTTGTTAAACCTATATCATCTTCAAGTTTTAATTTCTCATTTACATTCATGGGTGTAGCTACAGCTTTGTAATTAATCATGTTAGATTTTTTGAGCAGATCTATTGCATAATTTCTTTATGAAATAAAATTTTCATCTGATCCTTGCTTCACCTCAAACATAAGAAAATAGTGCAGCAGACCTAGATCTGACATTTCAAACTTATTCATCATGTAATTTTTTAATTCTATCACAACTAATATAGATGAACCCATATATATAATATAATCAATATAAAGACAAATCATAAGAATATTATATTCATATTTTTTCTTTAAATAAAGGGCAGGTTCATTATCGCTTTCCTTAAATTTATTTTGATGAAAATAACAATCAATTCATTGTGCCATGCTCTTGGAGCTTATTTGAGCCCATAACGTACTTTCTTTAACTTATATATTTTTTCTTCATATCCCTTAACAAAAAAAACCTTCAGGTTGAGTAACAAAAATCTCTTCCTGTAAATCTCCATTTAAAAATATAGATTTCACATCAAATTGATAAACAAGCCAACTCAAATAAGCAGCGAAAACCAAAAAGGTTTTCACGGTTTGAATCTAGTAATTGGAGAAAAAATATCATCAAAATCAATACCTTGTTGCTACGAATATCTTTTTGCTACAAGCTGAGCCTTATGCTTTTGGATACTTTCATATGCATTATACTTTGTTTTGTACACTCATTTCAATCTAATAGCATTCTTTTTTTTTGATAGATCCATTAGCTCCAAAGTTTCATTCTTTTCTATTAATTTAATTTTCTCTTTTATTATATTTTGTTATTCCTTTTCAACTATTTTCTTCAAACTTATAGAATCAGAAATAAATAAAGCAAATGTTGAATCATAAATTTTTATTAGTGATCTAAACCTACAGGAGGGGTTTCATCTGAGGAATCATTTGCTAAGTTTGAACTACTACTAAGTGAGGTTGACGATGAACTTATTGAAACATGATCTATCACTTGATTCGGTGGGGTGACTAGTTCTACTGGAATACAAATTTGTATTTCATTTTCATTGATCTCTCAATTCCAACTTGCTCTTTTATCAAATACAATATTTCTATTAATAATAATTTTATCACTAATTGAATTATACAATCAATATGCTTTGGATTGTAAGGAATAACCAATTAAGATGTATTTTTTAAATTTTTCATCAAGCTTATGATGATTTTATGAATTTACCAAAGTATAAGCAATACAACTAAAAATTATTAGTTAGCTTACACTTGGCTTTATACCATATCAATCCTCAAAAGGAGTTCAATTTACAATAGCCTTTATCAGTGAAATATTTAATAAATAAACTACTATTGCAACTGCTTCTACCCAAAACTGATATGGAAGATGTTTTCCTTTAAGCGAACTTCTTGTCATGTATATGGTGTTGTCAATTCCATGTGAATATTATTTTCTTCATAAAAGAAATTAAACTTATTAGATAAAAATTAATTACTTCTATTTGTCCAAAGTATCTTTATACATCTACCATTTTGTCGTTATACAAGTGCCTTGAATTGTTGAAAGTTATCAAATGCTTCATATTTTAATTCTAAAAAATATACCCAACTCAAACGACTATAGTCATTAGTAAATAATAGAAAATATTGATTTCTCCCAAATTATTTTATATTCATAGGTCCACATAAGTCAACATGAATTAATTCAAGATGATTAGAAAATCTACATGCTTTTCCAATAGGAAATGATTTATTACTTTGTTTACCATAAATGCATCCTTCACATATATCAAGTGTATTAATTTTAGACAATCTGTAAATTATTTTTTTTATTTAACAATCTTAAATCCTTAATATTAAGGTGTAAATATCTCAAATGCCATAAATTTATCTTATTCTTTTGATTTGCAATAAGAGCATGTTTCTCAATATTTGAAACATCAATTGGAAACATCTTATTTTGCATCATGAAAACATTTGCTATAATCAAACTAGATTTCTTATCTTCAAATATAACTGAATATCCAACATCCATAAATTGTCCGACACTAAACAAGTTATATGATAAACTAAGAACATAAAAAATATTATCAAGGTGTTTTACCTTCTCTTGATTTGTCTTCATCTCAATTATTTCTTTTCCTTCCACTTGGATTTGCTTGCTATCTCCAAATTTAACTTTCAACTTGTGAGTTTTATCAATATCTTTGAATATTAATCTTATGCCTGACATACAATTAGAATATCCACTATCCAAAAATCAAATATCATTTGAGATATCATTAACTTATGAATAAGTCATAAACAACTTACTATTGTCTTCATTTTCCTCCACATAGCATGCTTGCTTTTCTCTTTTCCAGCAATATACCTTCATATGACCAAACTTCTTATAATAGTGACATTGAATTCTGGTTTTATAATTTTTTTTATCATAGTTTGATTGTTTTGTTCATCATGCCCATCAAAGTGTCCTCTTCCTCTTCCTCTTCCATTTCTTCTACTACGAAATCCTCCTTTGCCACGTCATCTTTCTGTTGATTTTTTGTCTTCTTTTAAAGTAGAAGACTCCCCCTTAATCTAAAATATTTTTTCTTTATTTTTTTAAGCGACCTGTTTAACCTTGCTTTAAGGGATCCATTTGTTCATCAAATGAATAAGTAGATAAATCTTTTGACTCTTCAATTGCCACAACAGTATAATCATATTTTGGAGTTAAACTTCTTAAACTTTTGTAATAATTATATGATTATGAAGATGTCCATCACTGGATTTTATTTGGCTAATAATTTAAGTTACTCAAGAAAGAAAATTTTATACTGATTCATTGTTGTTCATAAATAAAATTTCAAACTCATTGCAAATGGTTTGAAGTTTTACCGTAATCACTCTCGATGAGCCTTGAAATTCATCTTGAAGTATCAACCAAGTTTGTTTTGAGATTGTCGTTGCTCCAATTCTTGAGAAGATTTTGAATAAAGAACAATGCCTTTGAGTCCTTTCTATTCTCTCTCAGCTTGGTTTTTTCATCTGGATCTGCATATTAATTCTCTATCAAGTCTCAAAGGTCTTGAGACTTGAATAGAGTCTTCATCCAAAATTTATAAGATTTGTCCAAGAAGATGAGAATAAGGCATTGAGACATAGAATTATTGTTAAAAATTATAATGTCTACTTAAGATTGAAATAAGGCTCTGATACCACAAATGTTGGAGAAGGAAGATTAATAAAATGAAAAAAATATAATACTATAATTCAATTAACAAAAAATACTTTCAATCAAGAAAATGACGTAGTATTAAACATAAGTTAAAGAACAAAAACACTTACAAGATTATTTTCAAATACAGATACTTTCTGCTCACTTACTTCATGAACTAAGATCCTATTTATAGGACATAATACTAACTATTTTACCTCACTACTTCATCCCACTATTTTACTATCTCATCCATTATTAGCTATTATACCCACTAACTCATAACTATATTCGTAACTCTTAAAACATATTAACTAAAACAACTATACCGGTCCGGTCCTGCACTCTAGACTTGAGATTGTATCCAGCCGCAACAGAGAAATTAGAGGCCACTTGAAGAAAAGAAGAGTTGAAGCTCAGTCTCTAGTAGAAGAAGAGAGTTTGGATTGACTTGGTTCTTGTGGGCAGTGTGATTCAACTTACCACGAGAATGCTCCAGATCCCTGGTTCCCTAGAGTTCCACAGAGAGATGATTAGACTACTTCAATGGAGAAGACAGAATAGCTACGCCCACCACGCGATCTCTCTCTCGGGGTCGGTATCGAGCTCCCCCTACCCCCCCACGACCACCACGAGAGGCGAGTACATTGATAATTAAAGGGAATATATATTGATTTCCACTCTTAAGAGTTTACAGGTGATGAGATAACCAGTCACGATGGACAGAACAATCCTCACTAGAGGGCAAAGAGACTACCACAAACACCGATCTTCCAAACACCGACACGAGAGTGCGGTTCTCTTCCCCCACGAGAAGAAGAAAAAGAAGAAGAAGAAGCTGAAGGAGAAGCAAGGAGATCCATGTCCTGTTGCTAAGTCGTGAGCACAAGAGACGCTCCACGTTGGTAGTTCCCAGATGATACAGGGGGATCAAATTTATCGGACCTATCTGTCCACAATTATCATATATCTATAATCCTTCATTAGGTATTATCGTATAACGAGATATACAACTAGGACTATGGAATCGCTATCTGACATTAGGTATTATTAACCATACAATATTCTATAAGGGGATCAATTAGTGAACTCATTCTCCAATGAGTACATGTACTATATCCTTAGTGTCTCCACACACGTGGCTATGAGACCAACCGCCTCTATCATATGGATGAGTATATAGTACACCGATCTGTTCGGTTATCTCAATATCCCTCTCGAGTAACTTATGACTAAGATATTTAGGATCTGTGTTTAAAGGTGAATCGATCTCATTATCATGATCTCATCACGTTTAGATTCCCATTGTAGAGAACCAATGACATCACAATATATATGTAACAAATAATATAATATGAGAATATGTCAATATTAATCATAAGTAAAAAGATTACGCAGTGTGTCACACGTGCTATCACTCACGTGATCGGCTTGTAGGGCACTTGTAATTGGTAATCTCTCACTTGACCTAAAGCTAATCACTTATGTGTCTGATCCCCATCCGACTCTTGTGACGCTCAAATACAATATGAGACAGTGGTTTCATCAGTAGATCTGTAATGTTATCTTTCAGATGAAACTCTTTCCATTGCTATATCTCTTACGGGCTGTGATCTCTCTTATCAGATGGAACCTCCTCAGAATATGCTTAGACTTCTGATGAGATTTGGGTTCCTTTGTTGAGCGATCGCCCTGTTGTTGTCACAATATATGAGAATTAGTTCCATGATGCTTGGTACGACTCCCAAATCTTTGAAGAACTTCTTCATCCATACCCCTTCCTTTGTTGCTTCAGCTGCAGCAATGTATTCCACCTTTATGGTCGAGTCAATAGTAGTATATTACTTGAAACTCTTCCAGCTTACTGCTCCTCTATTTATGATGAAAATATACTCTAAATTTGACTTGCTATCATCAATGTCAGACTAAAAACTTAAGTCTATGTAGCCCTCAACCTGAAGGCCACTTCCTCCATATACTAGTAAAAGATCCTTAGTCCTTTTCAAGTACTTAAAGATACACTTTACTATCTTCTAGTATTCTAAACCTAGATCTACCTGATACTTGCTTATGACACTCAGAGCATATGTTATATCAGGCCTAGTACATAGCATCACATATATGATAGACCCTATCGCTGAGGTATAAGGTATCTTATCCATTTATGCTCTTTCTTTAGGAGTCTTTAGGGACATATTCCTAGAAAGTGATATTCTATGTCTCATCAGTATGAGACCTCTCTTGGAATTCTCCATGCCAAACCTTTTTGACAATGGAGTCTATGTACCTAGATTGGGGCAAGCCAAGCATCCTTTTGGATCTATCTCTATAGATCCGGATCCCCAAAATATAGGATGTTTCCCCTAAGTCTTTCATGGAGAAGTTTCTAGATAGCCAAGTCTTTACTGTGGAGAGCATTCCTATATTATTTTCAATGATTAGGATGTCATCCACATATAGCACCAAGAAGGTGATAGCACTTCCACTTACCTTCTTGTACATACAAGGCTCATCTTCATTATTAACAAAGTTATAAGATTTGATCACCTTATCAAATCTTATGTTCCAACTTTGAGAAGCTTGCTTTGATCGATAAATGGATCTAAAGCAACATGCACACTTTATCTAGACTCTCTTTGGATACGAATCCCTCTAGCTGTATCATATACACCTCCTCCTCAAGGTTGCCATTGAGGAATACCGTTTTGACATTCATCTACTAGATCTCATAGTCATAGTATACTGCAATGACCAAAATAATTCTAATGGACTTAAGCATAGCTACAAATAAAAAGGTTTTGTCATAGTCAACTCATTGTCTTTGACGATATCCTTTAGCTACCAGCCTTGCTTTATAGGTCTCTATCTTTTCATCTACTCCAATCATCTTCTTGAAGATCTATTTATAGCCGATAGGTATAATACCCTTAAGTGCATCCATAAGATTCCAAACCTTGTTAAAGTACATGGAATCCATCTTAGAATTCGTAGTTTCTTATCACTTCCTTAACTCTATACTCATAGTAGCCTCCTCGTAGGTCTGAGGATCAATATCCTGAGAATCATCTCCACTGATATGTCTCACATATCTTTCAGGAGGGTGAGATACTCTATTAGACCTACGTAAAATTGGAATTTGTATGTTAGGTACCTGAACATACTCGAGCTTTAGAATGGTGCTTGAGCTAAGTTCTCCAACCTAGCTCAATTCTATCTCACTCCCACTATTTCTACCAAGAATGTGTTCCTTCTCAAGGAACATAGCTCTCTTAGCAACAAAGACTTTTCGGTCCTCAGGATGATAGAAATAATATCCACAAGTTTCATTTGGGTATTCCATGAATGTGCACCATTCTGTCCTTAATTCCAACTTATCGGGGTTGTGTTTTCTAATATGGGCAAAACAGTCACAAATCTTAATAATCTTAAGATCAGGCTTCTTTCCTTTCTATATCTCATATGGTGTAGATACTACCAACTTTGATGAAACTCTATTCAGAAGGTAAGCTACAGTCTCTAGGGTATACCCCCAAAATGAGATGGGTAGCTCAGCAAAACTCATCATAGACCGCACCATGTCTAACAATGTGTGATTCCTCTTTTTTGATACATCATTGAGCTGAGGTGTATAAGGAGGTGTCTACTGGAATAGAATCTCATTGTCCTTGAGGAAATGGGTGAACTCTATACTAAAGTATTCTCCTCCTTGATCTGATCGAAGAATCTTAATACTCTTTCCAATTTAGTTTTCTACCTCATTCTTTTATTGAGTTTTTTAAAGGCCTCAGATTTATACTTCATTAAGTACACGTGTCCATACCTAGAGAAATCATCAGTGAATGTAATGAAGTATGAGTAACCACCTATAGCCTAAGTCGACATGGGACCACATACATCACTATGTATAAGTTCCAATAACTCGGTAGCTCTCTCTCCAGTTCCACTAAATGGAGAGTTGATCATCTTCCTACGAAGGCAAGGTTTTTAAGTTATATATGACTCATAGTCAAATAAATCTAAGTATCCATCTTTCAACAACTTTTGAATCTTTCCCTCATGTATTTGACCTAGCCCACAATGTCATAGATATACATTATTCATCTCATCTCTTTTCCTTTTAGATATATTTATATTTATGATATATAATGATGATCTCCTCATATAAGTCATTTATAAGGGTCTCTCTAGTGATGATCTATAATTATGGAACAACTATTATTCTCAAAAACTAATTTATATCCACTAATTATCAAACAAGAGATAAAAATAATATTTTTGATAATAGAGAGAACAAAATAGCATGCATCTAATGTAATAATAGCTCCACCAGGCAGATATAGGGTGACCTCTCCAACAACAACTACAGTAACTCTTGCTCCATTGCCCATCTTGAGGTCCATCTCGCCTTTAACCAATCTCCTAGGTCTTGCCAGAACTTGTAATGAATTACAGATATGATAAACACTCCCGATATCCAATACCCATGGGTTATCATAAAAATCTGATAAGTGGAGACTGATCATGAATATACCTAAAGCTTCTCCAAGCTTCTGTCTTGCTTCTCTGCAAGGTAGTCCTTACAGTTCGTCTTACAATGCCCGTCTTGGCCATAGTGGAAGCACTATCCTTTGTCCTTTGTCCTTTGTCCTTTGTCCTTTGTCCTTTGTCGGGTCTCTCTTAGCAACTTTTGCCTTACCTAGTCTTTATTTGCCCTTGCCCTTCTTAAGGGTTTTTACTAGCCTTCCTTTTCCTATTGGCCTTACCAATATAGAGAACTAACTTTTCTTTCTTGATGGTACTCTCAGCTCCCCTCAACATATTGAGGAGCTCAGGTAGAGTCACCTCAAATTTTTTCATATTAAAGTTAATAATGAATAGTGAAAA